>CM060683.1:160405000-162805000 GCA_030686995.1 Artemisia argyi
ACACATAGTTTAAACTTAATAGCTTGAAAGACTCATTCTTTAGAGGTTTTGTTGATAAGAGACTTGTGAATGTGAGGGATGACACCACCTCCAGCGATGGTACCTTTGATGAGAGTGTCGAGCTCCTCGTCTCCACGAATGGCTAGCTGCAAGTGCCTTGGAGTGATCCTCTTCACCTTCAAATCCTTGCTAGCGTTCCCAGCCAATTCAAGGACTTCTGCAGTTAAGTACTCGAGAATCGCAGCAGAGTAAACAGCAGCTGTGGCTCCAACTCGTCCATGAGCAGATGTTCGGGTCTTCAGATGACGGTGGATCCTCCCAACTGGGAACTGAATTCATACATTATAATAACATGGAGTTAACTTTTGTTTATCAACACAAAACAAGTCAGCCACATAATTAATGCAAATGATACACAATATGATTCCATCTTTAGATAATAAATTAACAAAAGATTCAATATATAAGTTCTGATTTAAAGAATGAATAGAGTTTGTGGTTGCATAACTTTGGGTTATGTTTACAGCTTATAAGCACTTTCATATATTAAAGAGTATCAATTTTTTCATTAAAATCTAAGCAAATAAGCCAATACATACTAATAAGTCAACCACTTTCAAAGTCTTTGAAAGTGCTTATTCCTTCTCAGGATGCAATAAACTTATAAACTAATAAGAACTTACTTATGCAATTCCAAACACCCTCTTACAGGTGTTTGGTTGAAAGATAAATGAACAAAACCCATTAATTTAGGCCTTATAAATTCTAAACATCACTATTTCCTATTAAAATCAACTAAACACATATATTCACAGCTTTTTCACCAAATAAAATCAAAAGTACTAATTAAACACATGTCTTAAACCAATTAACACGCTAATTAGGCTTCTCTTTATAGCAATAAACATCTCATCTTAATCACAATTAGCAAGAATCAAATAACAATAAACATTTAATACAAAGGGGGTGTTTGTTTCGGCTTATATAGCCGGCTTACGGCTTATTTTGTTTTGGGCTTATGTTTCATAAGCTCACTTTTGTGGCTTATTTTGGTGCTTTTTGGCTTATATAAGTTCATTTATGAACTTATATAAGCCAAAAAGTGTCAAAATAAGCCACAAAAGTGAGCGTATGAGACATAAGTCCAAAACCAAATAAGCCATAAGCCGGTGATATAAGCCAAAACAAACACCCCCTTTACTTCTAAAGCCAAACTTATTACAGATCTGCACCTAAAAAGCAAAAATACTAAACAAACATCATGTCTCAAATCTAGATCTATAAAACATATTTAATGTAACATCTTATAAACATTTAAAATATTTATATATAAAAAAAAATAAGAACCTGAAGACCAGCTCTAGAAGAGCGAGAAGTGGGCCCCTTCTTGACCTTATCCTTGTTACCACCAGCTCCTCCTGCTGGTGTCTTCCCTGCCAACAAACCCTTACCACCTTTTCCCGCCATTTCCTGAATCAAGATCTCAAGTTACTTATAATAAAACTCAAATTGCTTATAATAAAAAAAACATTGAAAAAAAAAAAGATATTACTTACCTGATAAGATTTGCTTTGCTTTGCTGCTAATTAGGAGTGTAGAATAAAAAAGGGATAAAAGTGAGATGTGAGGTGGGGAGTGAATGAATATATTTATGAGTGGTAATTAAGCGGGATTTGCTTTTTGGGTTCAAAGTTTTTGAGGGTTTTAGGCGCTAAGAGTAGAAGTTTTCAAATTTTTCATTTTCGTTTTCAGTATACTACAAGATATGCTGGTAGTTGACTACTTGACTGTTGACCAAACATATACTTGTGTCTTTGTTACTGTGGGTATCCTGTAACTACAATTTGCAGCTAGCCAGCTAGTAATGCTTTTTGATATTACATTTTTTGTAATAATGTAATTTTAGAGACGGTGCGATTAACTTATTATGTATTTTACGGTATAAAGGATTTCATATTTTAATCACAAAATAATGTTTTTTATTTTAAAACATTGCAAAAAATGTTTATATTTAGCTTTGATAACTAGGATCAATATAACTTAATTTACTTTTATAATCATATACTTTATACTATAATAAATAAATAAAATTAAGACTGGAAATAAACTTTTTCAAAGTCTAAGGTATAAAAAAACGTTTGCTTTTGTGAATATTTATATAGGTAGTTTTTATCTTCTTGTTTAGGCTAGTGACAGTAACGATCGACGATCGATTGTCGATCCCTTTAGTGTGGGTCTTTTTCTCAATCGATCGCTAGACGATTTTTTCTGAATATGGGTTGCAGGCAAGACCAAGTTTTAATTTGTGTTGTGTGTGTTTTATTTAATTAAAAAATAATATTTGTGGGTATGTTTTTTGTACTATAAATCGTCCTTACTCGGGCATCCAATCGCTGGAGAGATAAAGCTGGTGTGGAAAGAAAAAAGAGGGGGATTAAACCCCCTTACTGTGTTCAGCCTTAAATCGAAGGCTCTTCATAGCATTTTAGCCCAAGTTTTATTTGACGGACAACATAATATTCTCTAATTCAATCAAACTTAAATCCTCTACCACTTACTTTCGTTTCACTCAACCACTTATTATCTATCTGTCGTTGATACCAACGATCAAATCCTTCATTTGTTGTCTCATCTCTTCATAATCACCGATCTTCTACCATCCACTTTCTAATACGATTTTTCTGATCCACCAATCATCTACTTTTTATATCTATTTTTTTATATATAAATTTTTCAGTTAGATCCACCAATCATTTATTAGTTGTATTTTTAATTGAATATGTGTTTTATGGATATATTAATTGCAAATGTTACCCAGTTAATATATACATTTATTTGTTTATTAACAACAATTTTTTTCATGTCCTATATACTACATATAACAATATATCTCACAAATGTCTCTAGTGATGCTTGAACCCATATTCTTTAAGTTGATAGACAACTCACATACCACTATACCAAAGGTCTTGGGTGTCAATATATTTGTGTCTTGATGCATAATTTAGTTGTACAATGTGTTTAAGTATGTGTAATTGCTTAAAATCTAATCTATACTACATTATAAAGAACTAGCAGGGTCCCCGCGCGATACAGCTGCGGGCACCCTGTAATTTAATTTTTTCGATTAATAATTTATTTTATTTGTAGGTTTTTTGGCAATAGCTTTACTGATTAGTTTTTATGACAAAAGTTTGATGAAATTTTGCATAGTTTGTATTATTTTATTTATTATTTATTTTATGTTTTTGTTTATTAGTTTGCTTGGTTTGTACAATATGTGAACATATTTTAGTTTATTATATTTATTTTGACAATAAATTTACGGATATCAAAAATTTCGTTTAGCTCATGTCCGTTCGGGCTCGAGCCCGTTTGACCCGTGCCCGTTCGGGCTCGAGCCCATTTGGCCCATTGCCCGTTCGGGCTTACAAATTTGTATAATATGCTTTATTATTTGTATTAGTGACATTTAATTCAGGAATTGCGTTTAAGTTGGTTGTACAATATGCTTGATAATTTGTATTTTTTATGTAAGGGGTGTTTTAATAAGTGTATTAATTGTATTTATTGACTATTTAATTAATTGTATTTAATGTACATAATTCAATTTTAAGTCATTAATTTTAAACTTTAATGACAAAGACAAAGTGGTGTGTACATAAAGCTACTAAACTTGTCAGGGGCGGACTTATGCCTTACGAAGGCGGTGCCCGGGAACCACCTTGGACGACGAAATCTTTTAGAAGCGATGTAAAAAAAAATTCAGGAACCACCTTAGAAATTATGTGGGAACTACCTTAGAAAAATTTTTGACAAAAAACTTACTTCTAGTATAAATATTTTTAGCCCAAAACCCAATTAGCCCAACAAAAATTAACCCATTTAATATTTATTATTAACTTAACGCAAAAGATTAGCAAATATGGTTATTGGTTGGAAACGAATAGTTAGCTTTTGGACTTTGGAAGCATAGTCGCATAGACGGAATGCACAGATGGCTCGAATAAAATTGGTTTAGAGAGACTCATCTTCTATTATTTTAAAATTCTAAGATCTCATCAATCATCATCTCAATATTTAATTGTAAGGTTTTTTTTCTTTGTTATATATACATAGTTTACTGTTTGTTTAGTGTTTACTTATTCAATTATTCTTCAATAAGTGCTAAGTGTATTGTTGATTTGTTGTATGAATGGTATGACTAACATACTAATTACTAGAATTGTTATTTTGTTAGATTGTTTATTTGGATTTTAGGGTTTAGTGTTCAAGTTAAGATGTTATGTAACATGTATGTGATTAATTGATCATTGATTAAATGTTTGAATTTTGGTATTTGTTATAGTTAAAATGTTGAAATTCTTAATCAAAAAAGGAGTGTCTAGTTCAACCTCAAAATATGGAGATAAGGAGCAAAGAAAGTATATGAAAATTGATTTAAAAGATCTACCTGTTGATCCGAAAGATCGAAAAAGTATAGACGAGTACCATGTAAATCAACGAGATGAGATTAGACGAGCATATTTGATAGATGGGCCTTTCCAACCTGAATATCATAATTTCAAAGTTAGAGATATCGGAGGTAAACCTCATCGATTTGTTAGTTCATGGTTTGCTGATTATAAATATTGGTTGGAATATAGTATAAAAGAGGAAGCTGCTTTTTGCTTATGTTGTTATCTATTCAATTCCGAGATAAAATGTCAAGGCGGGTCGGATAATTTTGTAAAAGATGGATTTAGAGCTTGGAATAGGAAATCGGGGTTAGATGAACATAATGTAGGAAAGCCACACATTCTTGCAGTAGAAAATTGTCAAAGCTTGATGAACCAAAAACAATCTATCATAACTGCATTTGATAATCAAACTTTACTAGAGAAAAATGAACACTATATCCGTTTATGTTGTTCAATTGATGTTGTTAGATTTTTATTGAGACAAGCATTATCTTTTCGTGGTCATGATGAAACGGAAGAGTCACCCAACAAAGGTAACTTTCTTGAACTTTTAAGATGGTTAGGAAAACGATGTGATGTAGCATGGCGTGCGGCATTAAAGAAGAAAAAAATGACATGTGGTAAAATTCAAAAGGATATTGCAATTGCGTGTGCAGATGAAATAATCAATGTTATTAAAGTAGAGCTTGGAGACGATTTGTTTGCAATTTTAGTAGATGAGTCACGCGATGTGTCTTGTAAATAGCAAATGGCATTGGTTTTACGGTTTGTAAATAAAGAAGGGAAAGTTGTGGAAAGGCTTGTTGGTATTAAGAAGGTTGAGGATACTTCGGGTTTGGAACTAAAGAATTATGTTTGTGAAATGCTAGGGATACTAGAATTCGAGGACAAGGTTATGATGGAGCTAGTAACATGAGTGGTGCATTCAATGGCTTGAGGACCTTAATTCAAAATGATGCACCATCCGCATACTTTGTTCATTTCTTTGCTCATCAATTACAATCAGCACTTGTGTTTGTTGCAAAGAATCATGGTAAAATTAATGATTTCTTTTATACCGTTACTCGTTCGTTGAATCTTATTGGATCATCCTATAAGCGAAGGGACAAATTAAGGGAGAAACAAGCAACCAACATTGTAGCATCATTAGCACAAGGTTTGTTTAAACTATATATTACTTACTTAGTGTAGAACCTTGTAAAAATTTATTGTAATTATATCGTTAATAAATAAATAATCTTTCGTTACCGTTACTAATTTCCATTATTTCAGAAAAATTTGAAATTTTTTTTATTATATTATTTTGTCGTTATCACAAAATAATATAATTCACGAAATGACGAAACCAATCCTCGACACGTTACTCGAAACCTAAACATTTCATTTATACTAATTTTATTTCTAAACCTTAATTAAATTTCCTAATTACACAATTATAACAAACGGGCCCTTAATCTTTTCCAGCCCAACACCGATTACTATTCATCAGGCCCAAGGCCAAAGCCCAACTCCAATCCATAATATTTCATTTGTTCGACTAGCTTCATGCCAACAAAACGCCTCTTGTACGCTCGATTCTTACACACGACATATGAATATTTTTACATCACCTCATTCACCACCTAGCCAACTATTAGTGTGTCAAATCCCAAGTTCATAGGTCGACGTTTGATACATTTTTAAGAGGCAAAGTGTTTGACAAAAATTCAATTCAATCGATATGTAATAAACTCATTTCTCAACCGTTTTGTTTCCCGTTTGTTCCTAAGTGTTCCTAATAACATTTCTAACATGATTTCATGTTTAAATGTCATTCATGATCAGCTATGTTCAAATGGTACACGATTTCTCAATGCGTGTACAAAATAATATAGTGGTCGACATCTAGGTGAATCACCAAGACATTCACCTTATTTCAAGCACTCTCAAGTGTTATTATAAGTATAAAACTCATCATAGGAACCTATAGTTACTGACATTACATAGTATTTTTGGTTTCCTTGAAAACTATTACACTTACGTGTGATAAAAAGGCACCATATACACTTCTTGTGCATGCATCCGTTCCTATCATTCAACATACTATCACAAACTTCCTTTCTTCCTAATAATTCTCTCTTGAAGGCCAGAAGTTGTTACAAGATCGTTTGGAAGCAAGAAAGGATAATCGGGTTTAATATATACATTTGTTATTTGGGTTGAAACCATACGTACCTAGTTCTTGTGTTTCATTCTTCCACTCTCGACTCTCTACCACCCAAGAGGTGTAGTAAGTTGTCTCAAACTCATTTCCATTCAAGTTACACGTTCAATAAGTTTCATGCATCATATATATGTTATATCGATCGTATATAGTTCATATATATTTATTTCGTACATATTCATATATAGAACAACAAACGTGGCTAGCCTCTATTTTGGAAGGCATAGGAGTCACGTAGCACACATATTTCACGTTAGATTTACTTCACATGCATCAAATGAACCTATTTTTGAAGCTTACTAAATCGGATGAAAACTATATATAAACACTTAGAAAAATTCTAAGTCTTTCACATATATATAAACGTCCCATACATACTACGAGACCATCAATTATCTTAAAATATCACGTAACAAGCATACCATATTATTACACGACCTATTAGACCACCTAACTAGCAAACGATTTCGTATATATAACTTGTGAAAATAAGTTGATCTCGACACATAATTTTCATCAAAGTAAATCGCTGTTGAGCTAGTTTAAAAACATATATTTTACCGATTGGGCCTAAAAGCCCAATAAGCTAAAAATAAGCTATTCTGATAAGCTGGCTTATCTAAACTTTTTGATATGAAAATAGAACAAGAAAAATGATATTTTTGATGAGCCCAACTCGTCTCACGAAGTACGGATTTTAAAACG
The DNA here is from genome assembly GCA_030686995.1 of Artemisia argyi. Classification (NCBI taxonomy): domain Eukaryota; kingdom Viridiplantae; phylum Streptophyta; class Magnoliopsida; order Asterales; family Asteraceae; genus Artemisia; species Artemisia argyi. The sequence continues at coordinate 160,412,369 of CM060683.1, forward strand.
TTAACGGGCCTAGATTTCAACTCGTTAAAGGCCCATAAGTTGAAAAATAAGCTTTTAACCAAATAAGTAGTTAAAATAAGCTTATTATTTATTAAATAAGCCACGGAAATTTTTTATATAATTTTTCTAATCATTTTTATAACTTTGGACTAAAAATGTAACGCGACGACACCTAGAAGGACTAAAACTGTAAATATTTAAAAGTGAGGACTAAAACTGTAAAAACATAAACATAAGGGTAAAAATTGATAATAGTTAATATTCTAAGCTTAGATTTGACTATTGGACAATTAGAAGACTATAATTGTAATTTATATATAAAAAGGACTAACGGTGTAACGCAAACGTCGTTAGGGTAAAAAAATGGTAAAATTGGAAAAGGACAAGGACTAAACATATTCTATTTAACATTCTTACTTATTTTCTATTTTTGTAAATTTATTTCATATGCATTTAAAACTTTCATTTTTATTTATATATATTATTTAACGTAACGTTAATAATATATATAACGATATTTCAAAAATTAATATTATTACTTATGGTTAAAAAGGTAAAACTTCGATGGATAATTTAAATAACGTATTTTGTCATATCATGCATAGCATAAGAAATACACTGCACATCATCTATTCGTCATAACGAATAATTATTATTCGTTATTAGTTCGTATTTACCAAATAGTGTTTGGTCAAATTTTCAGATAAATCTATTTATCAGGTTGTATTTCGAAGCCGTTATCATAAATTCGTTCGACCTTATTTTCTTCATTTCAATATCAATCAAGGTGAGTCATAGCCTCACATTTACTTATTTTCAAACTCCGTGAGGGGGATACATGTTATAAACTGATCACAAGTAATTTTCTGTATGCTACCTGACTTGATATATGCCTAAGTTACCTATTGCCAAAAGACCCTTGATCATGAGCCATTAATCACTGTTATGTGAACGCGGATATAATGAATAGATCTATTTAAGGTTTGATAGCCTATCCCATTAATACTTGACGGAATGCCATTATGCATGTGGTTAGTCGTATTAGTCGTGATATATTATATTTGAGTAAAAATAGGAATTGGCAAATCACCTATTACATGAGGGCAATATTATCATTAATTTGATAACACATCCGTATTTATGGTATTTGTTAACGTTTTGTGTGTCATGAGACTTAGAGCAATATATACTGCAATATCAATTTTTAACTGATTGTATTTCCAATACAATCTTACTTGTATATCAAAATGATTACTAAATTCAAACTCTATGATATCACTCAACATTTTTGTTGACTTTTAAACATGTTATCTCAGGTATTTAGCAGAGGAAGCAAGCATGGAACGGGCGGAAAACTTCAAAACTTATCTACTTTATCTAAATAATGGTATAAAATAAAAGATGTTTGATTTAGTTTAAAACATCAAGACTTTTATTATAATACTCTAATTGTGACCTCTTGTATTTGAATCTTTATTAATGAACTTATATTTTAAAACGTCTCTTTCGAGCCGTTTTCTATCATTATGACTTCGATCCCCACCGTAACACCCTAATTACTATTCCGCTGCCACATTACAAATTAGGGGGTGTTACACTTAGTTGGGGCATAGGGCCTTTTTTTGTATTATATGAATTATGTACTTGAGCTAACTAAATAATACTTTTGTACTATTGCTTTTTAGGTGATGTTGAAAGTGGTAAAGGGATGAATCAAGAATATGGTGTAAAAAGACCATGTGACACTAGATGGGGTTCTCATTATGGTTCACTATTAAATATCAAGAAAATATATTCTTCAATTTGTGAAGTACTTCAAGACCTTAGCGTTGATAGTAGTGATCAAGACAATAGAGCCGAAGCACTCCGTGTCTTAAGAAAAATCAAAACATTTGATTTTGTATTTTGTCTACACTTGATGGTTGACATCTTAGGGGAAACGGATGGTTTAAATAAAACATTACAAAAGAAAGACCAACAAATTGTTAATGCAATGCATCAAGTGAGGACATCTAAGAAAATGTTACTAGACATGAGGAATGAAGGATGGGAACCACTTATAGAGAAGGTTGCTTTGTTTTGTGAAAAATATGATTGTGAACTTATTGATATGAATGGTGCATATTTTGATGGAATAAGTCGGCGCATTGGTTCAAAGGTTAGCAATTTCCACTACAATTTAGTTGATGTATTTGTTTTACTAGTTCACACTTCACATGTTAGCCACTAACAATATGATTTTAACTATTTCTTAGGTTAACAACTTGCACCATTATCGGGTTGATGTACTTTACTCGGTTATTGATATGCAACTTCAAGAGCTCAATCATCGTTTTAATGAGGTGAACACGAGACTACTTGTTTGTATGTCTTCTTTGTGCCCAACTAAGTCATTTGAAGCATTTAAAGTCGACGATCTAATAGAATTGGCTTCTTTTTATCCGGAAGAGTTTCCAACACCTTATGATTCACTTGAATTAGAACTTAAGCGGTATATTGTAGATGTAAGTGGAGATAAAGAGTTTGCTACCTTGAAAGATATTAAAGATCTATGCAAGAAGATGGTTGAAACAAAGAAAAATGAAATCTACCCAAATGTATATCTTCTCATCAAATTAGTATTGATTTTGCCGGTTGCAACTTCTACTGTGGAGCGTGCATTTTCGGCAATGAAGCTGATTAAGAGTGATCTACGTAATAAGATGGGGGATGACTTTATGCATGATTGTTTAGTGTCGTATGTTGAAAAATATATATTAGAAGGTATTAGTAATGATACAATCATTGCTCGTTTCCAAGCTATGAAATCTAGGAAGACGCAAGTGAAACTGAAAAAAGTGTAATCGCATTAACTATTATGTTATAATCTATGTTTAATGTTTTTTTTCGTTATCACATCTTGTTAAATTGGATCCGATCCGACCCGAAATTTTGACCGGTTGGGTTTGTTGACTCATCGCATTTTTTAACTTGACCATATTAAGGAACCACCTTGGATTTCCGGCTAGGTCCGCCACTGAAACTTGTACATGTCTAAATATATATCTCATTTATTGTATTAAATGTCTAATTGTCTTGAATCACTTGTACTTTTAGCATTGAAATATGTAATGCTTAATTTTAAGTATTCTATTAATAGTAGTCATTCATGCTTTATAATATAGTATGATTTGGGACATTCTTAAAATGGAAGACTTAAAAAATTAAGATTCAACACTTGCTTTTTAATGGCAAATTTTAATAAGTACATTTATAATAGCATTGGTTGCAACCCTTTAAAGCACTTTTTGTAGACATTTTTTTTTAAATATAAAAAAACAAAAAAAAATACAAAGTAATTTAATGTAACGGAAAAAAAACGTCTATAACAATAATTACCTAAGAGCATCCACTATGATAAAACCTTTCCAAAGGTTTATAAATATGCCACATCACAAATACATAAACCTTTTAAATTTATAAACCTATTTTCACTATGGATAAACTTGTTAAAGCTTTATAAATATATAACATAACTCAATGCATTAAATTGTGAGAAGGTCTAAGATATTGGACATCTTCATGCCATGTAAGCATGAAATTGATGTCCACTATGGTTAACAATATTATGAACTTCTTCATCTTTTTATAAACCTTTTTATAAATCACCATAGTGGATGCCCTAATAAATGTTATTTTTAAAACACCCCTAATATGAAGAATACTTGTTATTATACATATTGTACAACATACTAAAACACACAAAGCTTCATACAATTTATATGTAAAACAAGTTAATGGTACATATGTTTTAAAATACGGACCGGACCAACAGGTTCAAACGGGAACCGGAGTCACCTCCGGTTCGGCTAGCCATAAAAGTCGTCCGAAAAAGATATTATTAAATTAATAGAGTTTCAAAATGCATACTAATTTACAATGTTAAAAAAAATTATTAAATTGCAAGAGTGCCTCGAAAACCAACATGTACACCTTTTAGAATTGTTTTGATAAAACTTACAACTTTGTTTTATAAAAATCGAACAATTTTTTCAAAGAAAATTATGCAAAGGTGCAAAGTGCTAAGTAGTAAGTATATGTTTTATATTTATTATATATATTTGTATAATAATAATTATACTCATTAACATTACCCACATGACTTCTTGAATATTTAGTGTGGAAAACTAGAAGGGGGGTTGAATAGTTTACCGATTAAAATCTTTTTAACTTGTTAAGTTAGCTTTGAAACTTTCCGTTTGATCAAAGATATATATACACAAACACAATATATAACATGCAAGTAAATGAAAGAAACGATCAAACCACAACACGAGTATTTATCGTGGTTCGGCTACAAGGACTCTTTTTCCTTGCCCTACGTCCACGCCCCGAGTATCCAACTCGAGAGTTACTTTCACTAGTCAACAATCTCCTTTCACCGGCGGAGAAAACCTTACACGTCGCATATACTTTTACCGACACAAAGCTAGATGTCGAGTTCTTTACCAAGGGTACAACCACTCCCGTTAGTTCTTTACAAGAGTACAACTACTCCCGATACACTTTGTATTTTGAGGACTAAAATACTAACCGATCACTACTGAAAATACACAATCAAATGAAGTGTAAACTACACAAGTCTACACAATGCTAAGTTAACAAGTCTTGCAACGTTGTGTTGAATACTTGTTACTTTTAGTAAGCTCGTGAATCTCTTTGCTACAAAAAGAAACTTCACATATGAAATGTTAAGAGGTTAGATGAAAGAATGAATGTGTGTGTAAAATATAATGTCAAGTGATGAGCCAAAATTCAACTTGTGGCTCAATATTTATAGCCAAACCTTCTGCAGGTCTGGCGGATCAGGCGGACCCCTTAAAAGGGTTCCGCCCGTGTACCTCCAGGGTACCGCCGGGCTTGCAGTTGGTTTTGCAATAAATCTTGCAAACCAAACAAAGTCACATCTCATTACTCTTGCAAACCAAACAATGTCCCATCACATAATATCAAGTCAAACACTAAACTTGCAAGCAACATCAAAGTAAGTCAAACACATTTCTTTCCATAAATGTATAATGACAAAACTTGCCATAAATGTGATGTGACAATTCTATTTTTAGAAAATAAAAAGTGTTGTGTTTTATGAAATGTAAAATGTAGCAAAAGTCTAATTTATGCAAGTCTTTAAAACTAAGATTATGTTTTACTTAGAAACAAAAGTTTACATTTGTCATTAACAAAACTTAGCGAAGATCGTAAAATATAAATAACGTTTTTAGGCGATATTTGTATTAACATTTAGTTTTTTTTTTTCTTTCTCTTTATAAGTAGTCTTTTACTTGTATCGTCCTTTTATGAGGGACAAATTTAACTAACATTGTTTGTAGAGAACTAAAGGCCCGTTTGGTTTGTAGATGTGTTTAGATTTGGATTTGGATTTAAATATAAAATTGTAGATTAGGATTTTGGATTTGGATTTGATGTGGAAAGAGAAAAAAATATTAAAATAAGTGGTGTGAGAAAATATATTATTTAAAAGATATTATTTAATTTATATGTTAGTTAATAAATAAAATAGAATAATATTTTATTACATAAATACAAAAAAATAAGGAGGGAAGAGACCAAATAATGGTGGGAAAGTAGATGTCAGAAAAGTTGGCCTAGTGGGTAGGAATTCTGAAAAGTCATTGTTAAGGGTGTGAGACCTAATTTTAAAACCCGAGTATGCAAAACAAACACTTGTTTTTTACTTTAAGCCTAATCCTTCCCTAAACAACCTTATACCAAACGGGCCCTAAATCTTCTTAGTATAATGTAAGTGATTTTTAAAATTCGCTATGGTGTAGTTATTTAATGATAACTTGTGACCACGGGTTATTTTTTATGCGTGGAAGCGCTTTTCTTTATTTACGAGTCTTGTAGCTAGACTCAAGGTCAAGGGTTATTACGTGACCTCGTCTCGCAATATGATGTAACCCTTATCCACAAAATCCACGTCATTCGGGTGATAATGTCTCAACAGTTCGATATTTACAGTTATTTCCCCACCCCTTTCGCTGTTCAAGAGTGCTACTCCATTGTGACCTAAGTTTTTGATCGTGAATGGTCCATACCACCAGGAGTTTGATTTATCGGGAGGCTCCTTCATCCCTGAATGCCTTAGGAGTACTAAATCTCCTTTGATGAATGGGGTATGATTCTCTACCGGCTGATTGCGCTCGAATTCGACATGAACTTTATCGCTACCTTTGCATCTCTCAAGCGTAGTTTCTTTGTAGCTTTTAATCCTTGTTTCCCACACAAGGATTTTTTCTTGGACATGATTATGTGGTGTGTCGGCATTATTTTTTAGCCTCCTTTCCATCATGCTTTCTCGCACATATCTTGGGGTCATAGGGAAGTGAATCTTCCTTTTTCCTGACTTAAGTTCAATTTCCCTTTTTTCATACTTGATAACAGCTCTTGCTATGGTAAGGAATGGTGCTCCAAGGATTATTGGCATACACCCATTTTCTTTATCATCGATAATCATGAAATCGACGGGATACATGAAACCTGCTACATTGACCAACACATCATCTGCAATTCCTAAAGGATACACATAAGAGTGACTAGCGAAGGATAGCCTAACGCGGGTGGTGGCCGGCATTTCATTGGTGAGTTGGGTATAGATAGTTAAAGGCATCAGGTTCACCTCTGATCCTTGATCGGCGAAAGCATCCAAATATTGCAATTTCCCAATGCTCGCTGGTATTTCAAAGTTCCCATAAGCCATCTGCTTCGTAGCCACTTTTTGCTTAAGTAACTTTTCGTATACCGGTCCCCCAGGTACGGTGTCATAATCATCCTCTCCTACTTCTTCTCCTTCAGAGTCCTTTTTGGAAGATCGATTACGTCCGTCGCCCTCTATCCAGTTGGTTATTGTTTTCTCATTTATCTCATGCTTTAGATAGTACCCTAATGAATGGGATCTTTGGGGTTCCTCGACGGTTTGTGAAATTGGGGTCTCCTTTTCTTCATTGCCCTTGTGGACAATGGATATAGAGTTAACAAACTTGGTAGTAGGGGTGACGTCTTCTTTTCTTAACAACACCTTTTTCGGAGTCTTTATGTTTGAGTATTCCTCTAATAAGCTCATCATCTCTGTCATTTTCTCTTGCATCTCCTCCTTTTGTCTATAGATTGCCTCTTCGAATTTTGCTAATCGCTCAGAATGAGTGGACATATATTCTCTCATTCGAGTTTCGAATTCCGGGCGGAGGTCTTGAGGAGGAGAATAGGGTCGAGCATATTTTTGAAAGGTTTCGGCATTCTCTCTAAGGGGTGATTCAGACAACGGTGTTGGGTTTACGTTTGAGATAGAGTTGACCCACGCATGTCTAGGACTTAAAGAATTCTTTCGTTTTTCCATGAGATAGTCAACTTTTTTCTCAAGTTCGCAGAGGTTTTCTTCGGAAAGTTGAGTGGTCCCTTCTGATGATGAGATTGCATTGACGGCAGAGTTCACGACATGGGCAACCTCCCATAACTCATTATCATCGAATGCAAGTTCATCAATGATTTCCCACGACTCTTTGGTGTCTTTGTCACGCAATCTACCGCCGGCGGCTTGATCAATGGTACGTTTGGTATGGAAGTCGACATGGTCGTAAAAAATTTGGATTTGGAGCCAGAGATTGTCAAACCCCCAAAATACCTGAATGGCAGCGGAATGGAATACCTGGGGGTGACTGTCATAGCACCACAGTTACAGTTATATTGAACGACCTAAAGTGTCGTTTTGAAAATACATCGTTTGATTCATTTAAAATATTCAGAGTTATAAAACATAGGTCCCAAAGGTCTGGAAAAGTTTATGGAAATAAGTTTAGTACAATCAAACGATAGTTCATAAGTGCATGAAAATCCAAAATGAGACGCGTCATCCTTGTTACTCAATGATATGACTCCATGCATGCCATGAAGAATATGTCTTAATTACCTGAAAATACATTGCGAAAACGGTCAACAATAATGTTGGTGAATAATCACAGGTTTGTAAGTTAAATCGGATGTACATTAGCCACAAGTATAAAGTAAACCGACAAAATGTAAAAAATGCTACATTGGCTGTTAAGCTCATGACCCCGAAGCTAGACATAATATTGTATTGGCCCCAAAGGAGTGTTTACCAGGCACTCAAATAGTTTAGACATGAAATGCTTCCGTAATTCCGTTGGAGCAACCCAAACACGGATGGAGGAGTCACCCTCAATAGATCTATTCACCCACTCTCGCTTGTATCTTAATTAACGGTCCATGATAATAAAGGGGACTTAACTTGGTAGTAAGGCAACTTAAGCAATGTATGAAATTTAATACTTGGGCATGTACAAAAATAATTGATGCAATGTATTCTCCCCCATGGGATTTGAAATTAAAATATTGTATTAAAACAGGGCTATGAAAACTCACTTGAAGTGATAGTACAATGTGGTGAAATGATCGGAACAACAAGGCGCGAACATTAGCCGCAACCTAAATGAATGAATATGATCTACTTTAGATCATGAAATGATGTAGTGAATATCCATGCACATGATACTTATACCACTCGTAACTTGAAAATACTTGTTATTGTCAAAGTAAGGTATTTTCCATACTTAGGAAAAATAAGTCCAACTAGGCTTATAAAAACTTGTCGTAATATATCGTATCTAAAATGTTAGTGTTATATTCATCGTTTTGAAAACCTTAAAATAACGTCAATTAGTCGTATAAATAAGTCTTGGGTCATACGTACTTCATTGGTTAAAAATATAGCTCTTTAACAATATATCTAGAAAATACAGTACTTAGTACGTAGTTTATTATTTCTATTAGTGACTACTAAAATAAGTAGAGTTTTGACGATTTTGAAACGTGTATATCTTTGGTGTTATAAGTTCGTTTTCCTCGTTCTTTATATCCACGGATTTGTTTTAACGTATACTAATATATTTTTGATGATTCGGCTCCTTTAGGTTACATCTAACGCCTCTCTTTGTCCGTCGAAAATCGTCCAACAACACGTATAATTTTCATAAAATAGTTTTCGTCGTTAAACTTGCAAAAATCATATCTCCTTCGTTATAAGCTTGTTTTTATCCGTTCTTTCGCCCACGGCTTTGTTTTTGAAAGTATTTTCTAAATATTTGGTCCAAAATTTCCCACAACCCACTGAGTTTCTCACGTTTTTAAAATAAGGACAGTAGGTATATATATAGTTTCAAAAATCATTTTCCTAGTTTCAAACTTGTTTCAAATCTAACCAAATCACTTTCAATCACCACCAAACTAATTTATTCTTACCATACACCTTCTTAGGGTGTCATGGGTTCCTAAACATCATCCACCAAGTTAATCTACCAAGGATCTACCTATTATCCATCTCTAAGGCTTAAAAGATATAAAAGTTTAAATAGAGTGGTATAACCTAACATATGCATGTAGATCTTGTATAAAAATCATATGAACATAATAAGAACTTGGTAAAATTATAAAAATTAGTTTTGTATACTTACTTGAAAGATTAGGGAGTTTTTGATGATGAAAACCTACTAAAACCTTGAGTTTTTATTTCAAAACCCGAAAGAGAAACACTAATAATACTTGATTAACACATGATCTTGGAAACTAGATGTTTTCTTTTTCCTCTTTGATTATGGCCGAACACCCCAAGGACCATGGGAGGATGAGAGCTTCTCTTGCTAGTTTACTTGAAGTAATATAATTGTATGTGTTGTATGAATTAGATATTAGTTAAATTAATGGAAAATTTGTAAATAAAAGATCAAGTGCAAGAATTATTGGTCAAGGGGGGAATGGATCGGCTGAATTTAGGGAATAAGGAGGGGAGTTGGTGACTTGGGTAAGATTTGGTACATTTTGTTGGATTTTTGGATAAAATGCAAGTATATATTGTGTTATATATTTGTTTTGGGTATTGGGTTAGCTAGAAATAAATTTTAACGGAACCAAATGAAATATATTAAAGTCATAAAAATTATAAAAATGTGTTGGGTACAAATATTGAGTGTTTGGGTGATTATTGTTTAGTTTCTACGAAAACTGTTATAATTATATTAAACTTACGATACAAAATAAATAAATTTCTAAAGTACCGGGTAAATTAATAATATAATTTATATATCATTATTATGAATATGAAAATATATTGGGATCATAGTCGGGAGCGTCGGACGTGTTAGTCACCTTATTGATTGCGTGTTAACGTTTATTTAAAAATAAGCATACATAAAAAGTCAATTATACCAAAAATAGTAATTGGAATATCCTACGAGTGGAATAGTATGCAAATGTTATTATGATGATATGTAAGCTATTTCTAGACCATATGAAGTGTCCCTACTGATGATTTCATGAATTCGCAGCTAAACCTGACTGGTTACGCGAATGTAAATATTGATGATGCTCGAATTCGCAGCTAAACCTAACTGGTTACGCGAATTTAATTTCCCGTAAACTAAATTTACGATGAAATGAGTGATGCACATGAATAGTGTTTTCTCTCCGGAAATGAATAGTGTCATGTGAATAGTGAAATTTTCTAAACGCTTCTCGGAATCTCAAAATGACTTCAAAAATGATGAATAGTAAATGGTGAATAGTAATTGATGAATAGTAACTTCCTGAGAAGAATAATGAAATTTTGACATCTGGACAAGGAATCTGAAATTACGAGTTGTGACAGTCTTCCCCTCTATAAGGAACTTCGTCCCGAAGTTCAGTTTTGGTTGGTCTCTGAAATATATTCGGTAAAAAGGCGTGGATACTTGAGTTGCATTTGGTCTTCCCGTTCCCAAGTAAATTCGGGTCCTCTTCAAGAATTCCAGCGAACTTTCACGATAGGAATTCGACTTTGGTTCAACCGTTCGACCTCACGGTCCATTATTTCTACTGGTTCTCATACCAGGTTTAGGTTTGTCATTGGGTTGGATACCTTTCAATGGAATCATGAGTCACTAATCTGAAAGTCGTTTCTCGGGATTTGAAATTGTGAAACATGTTTGTGAATCTTGCTACTTTCCAACAAGGCTCAAGTCTGAGGGTTACTGGCCTACTCTGCCTGAAATATTAAATGGTCCAGTGTACATCAAATTTAACTTCCCGTATTTTTCTGAATGGTATCATGCCTTTCCTAGGCAGAACTTTTAACGTGACTCTACCACCAACTTGAAATTCTAAGGGTTTACAACTTATCGACTTGTAACTGATTCTTGATTTGCAGGAAATTCCTGGTTATTTCATGAGTGCTTACAGGAATAGTGAGTTTGGCTTTTTCCGCGTTCGGTCAGTCAATAGATGATCAGCGCTTCTTGAGGTTTACAATGTAATATGGGTAATATATGTTGCTGAACTCTGCAGAACTCAAATTTTATATGTCAGCTGGTCGATTCTAAAATGAATCTTAAATGGTCCAATATACTAGAGGTTTAATCTCTCGTGTTACCAAATTCGTATCATGCCTCTCCAAGGCAAAGCTTTCAACTTAGTTCGTTCTCCCACTTGAATCTAGATGGTTTGCTGTTCAGGGATACCCAATCCGCATGATGTGCATCATGCACCAACCTAACTTCTACCAGTTTCTCGTTGCTTGTAACTGGTTCTTGACTTGTGAAATTTCCTTTGTTGTTGCATAGTTTAGTTCTAGACCAGTGAATTTAACTTTCCGATTTTGGTCTGTAAATTGGTAATTGGTACTTCGACCATAGAGTGCCTCAAATGGTGTAGTCTCTACGCTCGTGCGATAACTATCGTTGGAAACGAATCTTATTTATGATAAATGGTTAGTCCAACCATTTCTAGAGTCAATCGCTCACTCTCTGAGCATATCTTTCCTATGTTTGAATTGTCCTCTCGACTGACCATTGGTCTGAGGATGATAGGCAGTGTTTACATCTAAATGGGGTTCCGAAGGAAATCTTAAAATGATTGCTAGAAGTCTGAGGTGATCCGATCACCTTTATCAGGAATAATGGAAACGGTTACAATAAATCAGGTGACTAATACTACAACATTATGCCTTTCGAAAAAGGCATTATACGAATAAGATAGAATATGGGTAATAATTTTGATTCCTTGTGTTTTGGTCTAATGGATGCTACGACATGTGTCTTTCTTTGCCTATTGTGTTTGGTCTCCATCACCGACGTTTGTAATTGCTGTATGGTGTCCCTCCTAATTTCCTTCATCACGTATTCTAATATTCTTTATTGTCAAAGCGCAAAACCCTAAATGCATAAGCGATCTTGTAAGGTGATTGGTTTTCAAAATTTATCTCGTGATTGTGAGTTTTGGTAGAAATATTTTTCCGAATAAACTAATTTAGAACATGAAGCAAATGGTTTACTACGTAATATCTTTCTCGATGATTCAAAATTCCGTAGTTATGAAATATGATGCGGTTTTCAAACATGTGGTGAGTCAAACGGTTCTGCTAAATATTGGCTAAAAAGGATCATATTTATTCAAAATAGGCAATTCAAAATTAGTTTCTATGAGATATGTGATTTGTATAAACAAAATTTTGAAATCAACTTCATTTAAAAGTAATAATAATAACAAGGATAAAATAGCAGGATAGGTAATGTTCGCATAAATGCATAGATGTCTAACGTTCGGTTCCTGATATTGGAAGATGCCTATTGGCGATTATCTGGCAAAACTACAAGCCTAGGTATTCAACCAACTTAAGTTCTGAAATGGTTTATCGTTGAAATTGTCATCATGTTGGCAAAATGAGGGTGTCCAATGATACTATGTCGATGAATGTCTATTTTATTTCCACATAAAGCTGGGGGGATATGCTTGGGCCTGATGCCTCTCTTAACGTATAGGTGAGGTTATCTAGAATTTCTTGAGGATACAACGCCCTAGGGGAATCTATATCGATATCCGTAATTCGAATCAATTTTTCTTTGCGTAAACTCACTGCAGGGAAGTTTGCGTATGGATGAGGCCATGTTTAAATGAAAGGCTCTACAGTATCGGTTAGGAGGCTTGGTTTATTTTTATAGTGTTGCTTAGCGTACCTTCACATTGTGTTCGATCCTGCAACTCAATCTAGCTAGTACCTTTGAATGATAGAATTGGACGACTAGGTTAGAGATGGTGGTTCGGATGGTCTCGTGGTATCTTAGGATTGTTGTTGAGTTATAAATTGTCTTAGTGTATACTTCTAGTCTAGGTTAGTAGTTCTTGTAATCCTTTTATTGCTTTTCTCGTATCGAGGAATGCTCCTTGTAATTGATATGGAAAGTCTCTCCTAGAGAAGTCAATGGAGAAATCCGACTTAATGGCTGAGTGAGTGACAGGTGGGGTAAGTATCCAGGGAGGGTTCGTCAAAAAGAGATATTTATGAAAGAGTTTACTTGTTTACAAAGCTTTTAAATGAAGATTGATATTAACAATCCTTTAAAAAGGTAATTATTTTATTCATGGCATAATCCTTCCTGAATTATACATAGGTGATCAGGCTATGTTTAATTGAGGACTAATGATGCGATGCTTGATTTAGTCAAAATAGCATTATTTTTCTCAAAAGTTTTAGATAGTGTTCAACGTTTTGTTATGAAAAATGGTATTCTAGATATTTCTTTTCAAGGCAACATAAAAATTGTTTCGCGTAATAATAGGAAATACTTGGTGTAATGACGGAAAAATCAATTTATACGGTGGCAATAAAATAACTTATTTTTAAAAAATTCTGTAAAACAATTTCCCCATATGATAGTAAAATAGCTTGAAGTAAAATTCGTTGAATGGTTTATTGGATACGTGGGTGAATCTTATGGTATGGTGATAGTCTACTAATCCACTTATTTAAAGAATGTAAATATCTTAGTTCATAACAGGGCAGTGGTTTATGATTATGAAGTGGTCGAGAATATGGTAGTGATATTGAGAGCGTGAAAGATGAACGTGTCTTTAAGGCATCTACAATCAACTGAAGGGGATAGCCTGTGTGTGAAAGGATATAGGGCAGAATTTTGGTGCAAATGATTTGAAGTATTCGAGAATTTATACTAAGTAAAGTTCGCAGGTTCAAATGCGTAATCCCTCTAGGCATGACTAAAAGGTATAAAGAATGGAAATTGTTGTACGGGTGATCTGAGTCAAGTAGGTACCACATCGAATGATGTTTGATTTGCCATGAATGCAAGCTAAATATCTTATGGTCAGGTGAAACTTCTCGATATCCTTTCATGAAAATGAGGTCTTGTCCCAATGTGACTAAGCTATATCGATCTCTGAAAAGAATATATATTTTTGTTGAGTAATTGTACCTTGATCTTTTAATCCAACGAACTCATACTGGCGTGAGGGTCTTATAATATGGAATGAGTGAAAAAGTCGTAATTTGAAGTAGTGGTGTTAAGGCATGGTGTATCAATATTGACAATCTCTGGTAGGGGGGGTTTCTTTCGCATCTAAGGTCAAATAGTAAGTAGGTATAGTGGTTGATTTCGAGATTCGTTCATGAGTTATGCGTGTTCCTTCTTGGAGACATGGTTTCGAAAATTAACAACATTTATTTGAGTGAAACGTTGTGAAATATTGATCATAAATGTATTTTGGAGTGACTTTATTTGAAGTTTGTAATGAATATCGTTATGTAAAAGATGTGACTACGAAATATTTTGATAAAAACGATATCTAATATATATATGTCTTTGGAAAAAGGGAATTCAAGAAGATTGTTGCTAAAATAAAAAAAAAAATTGAGTTTTAATCCAACCATTGAAAATCAATAATTTGTCGTACTTCGTAAGGTTTGCAAGAAATCTTTTTGTTTGTACAAAAATTTAATTAGACTTTGACTTACTTGAATTGGTATTATCTCCGAAACACGAAAACTAGGGTAGTCACTTTTATCTTGGTCAACATGACCATTTAATTGTAAAGACATTTTCATCTTTATTAATCTTATTGTCTTACTTGCATCTTCCCAAAGTTGTAATTATATGTCAAATCTACTAATGTGACCACATTGGTCGGTGGAGTGTTGCTAGAGCGACTAACGATGTAATTATCGACTTAGAATGTGGTGTTATCAAACTTGATAATGAAGGGAGAGTTGTGATGAGTTCCATTATGATGGTATAATACTGTTCAAAGCATCTTGTTTGTTTATTGTGTTATGGAGGTATGAGTCGATCATATCTAAGATAATATAGAGTCCTTGTGATAGATGCCACCCTTGGGCAATTGGTTGCAATTCTTATTGTGTTTGTGAGGCTTGTGGTATTATTCAGAGTGTATCGTCCAAACACTTGTGGGTAATCTCAAATAATTAGAGATCATCGTCTAACGATGAAGAGTAGTAGGTTGTCAAGCAGTAGAGGCTCTCAAACTCTCACCAACCTCAAACCTATAAGGTGGTGTAACGTGTGGTAGATGGTAATGGTATGTCAAATAGTGGTTGCTTCTTAAGCGGCCTGTCATATATGGATGTAGGGTCTCTGAGATGTGATGGTGTTGGTGGTGCTTTAGATGATGAGAACAAAGTTGCTGACGATGAGATCCTAGTGGTGAGTTAGGAGACGATGGTGATAATAGTGAATGGAATACTACCCTCTTTCGCGCTATCTCGCGACATCTAAGAGGTAAAACTGAAGTACGCACTATGGGACGACCAATAGTGAAATAAGTAGCTGACGGTGGTGGTGGTAGTACCTGAGTAGTAAGCGCCCTACTAGAGAAGGAAAGAAAACATACTATCTCCCTTGCAATAAGCATCCTAATAGGTCCATTAAGATTAAGCCTGAATACACTACCAAACGGCATTCTATGTATGGGCTGAATAATAGGAAAACCCTGTTCCTATAACAAATCAATGGTGCTAATGGTGGTGTAAGTGCAACTGGTGGTACAATGGTAGTGGAAGATGACAAGGCATCTTCAATGTCAAAATCCGACGAAAGGATGACAGGGTGGGTATCTGAAGACATGTCACTTGTGAACCAGGTCAATATAATTATATATACGAATATGGGTATAAATAACTCGCACAGTGTGTGCATGAAACAATATGTATAATGAATATGAACCTATGATGAAATGATGAGATGCTATGATGATCTGGTTATAGTCTAGGGTCCAAGATACATCCTAGTTCGCTATAACCTTAGCTCTGATGCCAATCTGTAACACCCCCAAAATACCAGAATGGCAGCGGAATGGAATACCTGGGGGTGACTGTCATAGCACCACAATTACAGTTATATTGAACGACCTAAAGTGTCATTTTGAAAATACATCGTTTGATTCATTTGAAATATTCAGAGTTATAAAACATAGGTCCCAAAAGTCTGGAAAAGTGTAAGGAAATAAGTTTAGTACAATCAAACGATAGTTCACAAGTGCATGAAAATCCAAAATGAGACGCGTCATCCTTGTTACTCAATGATATGACTCCATGCATGCCATGAAGAATATATCTTAATTACCTGAAAATACATTGCGAAAACGGTCAACAATAATGTTGGTGAATAATCACAGGTTTGTAAGTTAAATCGGATGTACATTAGCCACAAGTATAAAGTAAACCGACAAAATGTCAAAAATGCTACATTGGCTCTTAAGCTCATGACCCCGAAGCTAGACATAATATTGTATTGGCCCCAAAGGAGTGTTTACCAGGCACTCAAATAGTTTAGACATGAAATGCATCCGTAATTCCGTTGGAGCAACCCAAACACGGATGGAGGAGTCACCCTCAATAGATCTATTCACCCACTCTCGCTTGTATCTTAATTAACGGTCCATGATAATAAAGGGGACTTAACTTGGTAGTAAGGCAACTTAAGCAACGTATGGAATTTAATACTTGGGCATGTACAAAAATAATTGATGCAATATATTCTCCCCCGTGGGATTTGAAATCAAAATATTGTATTAAAACGGGGCTATGAAAACTCGCCTGAAGTGATAGTACAATGTGGTGAAATGATCGGGACAACAAGGCGCGAACACTAGCCGCAACCTAAATGAATGAATATGATCTACTTTAGATCATGAAATAATGTAGTGAATATCCATGCACATGATACTTATACCACTCGTAACTTGAAAATACTTGTTATTGTCAAAGTAAGGTATTTTCCATACTTAGGAAAAATAAGTCCAACTAGGCTTATAAAAACTTGTCGTAATATATCGTATATAAAATGTTAGTGTTATATTCCTCGTTTTGAAAACATTAAAATAACGTCAATTAGTCGTATAAATAAGCCTTGGGTCATACGTACTTCATTGGTTAAAAATATAGCTCTTTAACAATATATCTAGAAAATATAGTACTTAGTACGTAGTTTATTATTTCTATTAGTGACTACTAAAATAAGTAGAGTTTTGACGATTTTGAAACGTGTATATCTTTGTCGTTATAAGTTCATTTTCCTCGTTCTTTATATCCACGGATTTGTTTAAACGTATACTAATATATTTTTGATGATTCGGCTCCTTTAGGTTACATCTAACGCCTCTCTTTGTCCGTCGAAAATCGTCCAACAGCACGTATAATTTTCAGAAAATAGTTTTCGTCGTTAAACTTGCAAAAATCATATCTCCTTCGTTATAAGCTTGTTTTTATCCGTTCTTTCGCCCACGGCTTCGTTTTTGAAAGTATTTTCTAAATATTTGGTCCAAAATTTCCCACAACCCACTGAGTTTCCCATGTTTTTAAAATAAGGACAGTAGGTATATATATAGTTTCAAAAATCATTTTCCTAGTTTCAAACTTGTTTCAAATCTAACCAAATCACTTTCAATCACCACCAAACTAATTTATTCTTATCATACACCTTCTTAGGGTGTCATGGGTTCCTAAACATCATCCACCAAGTTAATCTACCAAGGATCTACCTATTATCCATCTCTAAGGCTTAAAAGATATAAAAGTTTAAATAGAGTGGTATAACCTAACATATGCATGTAGATCTTGTATAAAAATCATATGAACATAATAAGAACTTGGTAAAATTATAAAAAATAGTTTTGTATACTTACTTGAAAGATTAGGGAGTTTTTGATGATGAAAACCTACTAAAACCTTGAGTTTTTATTTCAAAACCCGAAAGAGAAACACTAATAATACTTGATTAACACATGATATTGGAAACTAGATGTTTTCTTCTTCCTCTTTGATTATGGCCGAACACCCCAAGGACCATGGGAGGATGAGAGCTTCTCTTGCTAGTTTACTTGAAGTAATATAATTGTATGTGTTGTATGAATTAGATATTAGTTAAATTAATGACAAATTTGTAAATAAAAGATCAAGTGCAAGAATTATTGGTCAAGGGGGGAATGGATCGGCTGAATTTAGGGAATAAGGAGGGGAGTTGGTGACTTGGGTAAGATTTGGTAGATTTTTGTTGGATTTTTGGATAAAATGCAAGTATATATTGTGTTATATATTTGTTTTGGGTATTGGGTTAGCTAGAAATAAATTTTAACGGAACCAAATGAAATATATTAAAGTCATAAAAATTATAAAAATGTGTTGGGTACAAATATTGAGTGTTTGGGTGATTATTGTTTAGTTTCTACGAAAACCGTTATAATTATATTAAACTTACGATACAAAATAAATAAATTTCTAAAGTACCGGGTAAATTAATAATATAATTTATATATCATTATTATGAATATGAAAATATATTGGGATCATAGTCGGGAGCGTCGGACGTGTTAGTCACCTTATTGATTGTGTGTTAACGTTTATTTAAAAATAAGCATACGTAAAAAATCAATTATACCAAAAATAGTAATTGGAATATCCTACGAGTGGAATAGTATGCAAATGTTATTATCATGATATGTAAGCTATTTCTAGACCATGTGAAGTGTCCCTACTGATGATTTCATGAATTCGCAGCTAAACCTGACTGGTTACGCGAATGTAAATATTGATGATGCTCGAATTCGCAGCTAAACCTGGTTATGCGAATTTAATTTCCTGTAAACTAAATTTACGATGAAATGAGTGATGCACATGAATAGTGTTTTATCTCCGGAAATGAATAGTGTCATGTGAATAGTGAAATTTTCTAAACGCTTCTCGGAATCTCAAAATGACTTCAAAAATGATGAATAGTGATCGGTGAATAGTAATTGATGAATAGTAACTTCCCGAGATGAATAATGAAATTTTGACATCTGGACAAGGAATCTGAAATTACGAGTTGTGACAGAGATCTATGCCATGATGAGGGACTCTCTGGAGTAAATCCTTGAAATGAGTCAATGCTTCATAGAGAGTTTCACCTTGACGTTGTAGGAACATCAAGATATCATTTCTAAACTTAGTAGTTCTCCCCGGTGGGAAAAATAAAGCAAGGAAACGAGTGGTGAGATCATCCAAAGAGGTGATGGATCCCACGGGTAAACGCTCAAGCCATTGACTAGCTTGGTCACGTTGAGAGAATTGGAAGAGACGCAATCGGGTCGTCTCTCGAGTTCCAACATCAAGGTCTATGGAATCTACTATTTTGAGGAAATCCTTGAGATGTTGATTAGGATCTTCGGAATGAAGTCCATGGAATGCACATCCGCTTTGCACCAACCGGATGGTGTCGGATCGCAAGGGAGGCACATTGGCTCCTTGAGTGAGCTCAATGGTGTTTCGATAGCCTTGGTGGCTAGGACGGGAGTACTCTCCTAAGGTTCGGGGTCTAGGAGGTTGGTTTGGTTGAGGTGGGTTTTGTGGGTGGTTTTGTTGTGGTGGGTTGATGGGATCAAAGAGATTACCACCTTCCATGATGGCGGATGGCAAAGGTTACGAACAAAGGAACGAAGAAAAAGATAGACTAAAGAAAACCTATAAAAATAAAATAAAAATGTTACTAGAAAGGAATCTAGCAAGTAGACCTAATAAAAAGAAGTTTTAACCTAGACAATAACTATTCCCCGGGATGCGGCGCCAAAAACTTGATGCGTGGAATTGCGCCCTCGCAAAAGGTTTTACCTCTCAAGGGATCTTGAGAAGCTTGCAATCCCCACCAGGCAGTGTACCTGTTCGTTGTAGTATAGTATAGTCACAAGTACCGGGGGATTGATCGTTCAACTCAAAGAATAATGTTCGCTAGGGTTAAAACTCACTAAAACTAGGTCTAGAGGTGAGGAATGACTTTTTTGTATTTTTATATTTTTAGGAAAGCACGTAAAATCTCGGTTTTTGAAAAGAGTGGGCGGAATTAGTTGTTAGTCAACTAACCCAATTAACTAAAGATGCAATCAAAATTAAATAAACTAAACTTAAACTAAATTGTGGTGTAAACAATAATGAGAGAAAATTGTGTTTGCTTAGATTTCACTACTCCTTAGATATCTTTTATAGGTTGATTAGTTTGTTACAATTGCATGGATGACGGGTTATATTCCTTAATACCATTCGTAGGGCCGTGTACGATCTTCCCTTACTCTATAAGCTTCTACCTCAATCCTATGTCGAGCCGATTAAAAGCTCCTAACATGGTATCCTTGGAAGTTACTTATGCATTAAATATAACCAAATAATCATAGTACACATCCGATTCATGCTTCTTAAGACGTTCAAGCATGTTACCAATTGGAAGTCTGCCAGTTTTCTTAAGCCTAATGTTGACATAAACAATGCCTAAAAACATTGTTAACATTAATCGACATCTCTATGTTTTGATAATCACAAGACGTAAATTCATTAAACTAAAACTTATGTCGTAAACAAGTATTTAGAGATAAATATTTCATTTTGCATCCAAATCACTTAAGGTATGAATAAACAAAGTGTTTATTGAATTCTATGATCAAAGGAAATTTTTCTCTATTCACTAGAACTTTTATAAAATGTCATAAACATTTTATATCTTTTACAAAATCATTTTTGGAATTAAAATAATATGTTTAAATCATTATAAATATATGATTTCAAATTTCCAACCAAAAATGGGAAATATTATCCAGAAAAACCTTCCCACAAAAGGACAAACAAATCAAACGTTCTGGAGGGGCGGCCCCCTTAATTATACTATGCGGCCCCCTTAATAATTAAAGGGACCGCCCCCTAATTAAGGGGACCGGCCACGATCCAGAACCGTAATTTGTTTGCCTATAAATACTGGTTCATTTCACAGATTTTTCTCACCTTTTGCACTCCTAAACTTTCTATTCTAGATCTCCATTTCTATTCTTTAAATCCTTTGATCATACATACATAAATCTTTGTTTCAAAGTGATCCAAACATCAACCTCTCAAGTGCAAGAGAAGAATACTTCTATCCTCCAAGACAAGAAGTATTACAACTTGTTGTGACCTCCACATCCAAGTTGTTGGATCATCATTCATTACATATATTTCTTTGTGTTATTTGTTGTGAATATTTGGTAGAAGATAGATTAGCTTAGTGTGTAGATAGAGTGATTGTTTAGAAGATTGTTGTGAAGTAGATAGTTGGAAAGTAGATAGTTGTGAAGAAGATTGTTGGGAAGTAGATAGTTGAGAAGTAGATAGTTGTGAAGAAGATAGTTGTGGAGTAGATAGGTGTGAAGATAGATAGGTGTGAAGATAGTTAGGTGTGAAGATAGATAGGCGTGAAGAAGTTGTGTATAAGGTGTGATCAAGTTGTGACGAAGTTGTGGTGTGTATATTGGTGTGTAAGGTTTTATCCGCCATAAGGGAGCTTGTTGACATAGTGAAGAAAACTCTCGAGTTAGGTGCTCGGGGAGTGGAGTAGGGCAAGGAAGGTGTCCTTGTAGCCGAACCACTATAAATCTCTTGTCTTGCAGTTCGATCTTTCCATCTCTCATTTATTTCTTTACTTACATTATTATTGTTATATCATACATATTTGTTGGTGTTTATATTGTGCAATACTTGAGTTCACATAATATCGAATCTAAATTTTTGAAAGCAAAGAAAACACGCAAACAATCTTTTATATCAAATTAAAAAGACGTAAAACTATTCAACCCCCTTCTAGTTTTCCACACCTAACATCGAATTCATTCATCCACAACAATTATAAACAAGCAACCAACCCATAATCAATATCTAAGTTTCATTACATCTAAGCAAACACGAAGAAAACCTAGCCTAGCATGTTAAAGAGAAGACAAGCGTAAGATATAATCAAACAACACATAGACATATTGAATGATTTGGTAAAGTACTTATCTTCAATTAAGCATGGAAGAAACAAGGGGTTGAAACCCTTGAAAAAGCTGTAAAATTTGTCTAGGGTTTATTCCCTCAAAGTTGCACACAATGAATGAAAACTAGAAAACTATATATAGATTTTGTGTCCTGACGGCGTCAAGAGTAATGTGTGACGCCATCAACTAGCCGCCAAAATAAACTCGTATTGCCTAGATCCACTTCTGACGCCATCACTCTTTATGGGTTCTGGGCCATCACTCTTTGCAGTTACTCTTGATGGCCTTGACAAATTTGTACGTGACGCTGTCACGACCCCTTCACAAAACATTCTGGCGCGTCACGTGTAATTGATTTATCCACCCTTTTGTCAACTCATGACACCGTCTATAGCACCTTGTGACGCCGTCAAGTGCAATTTCCAGCATGCTTTTGAGACTTTGTCGTTTTCTTCACTTTTTCGCTCAAAAAACGTCCAAAATGCTTCCTTTTGTATAATTCCTCTCAAAAGTACCTAAAATGACAAAAAGAACGATTTAGGGCAATATTTGATCAAATAATCTCGACTTTGGCCTTAAATGACCCCCCCCAAAAGCGGTACACTTTTCGCTTCATCAAATACCCTTACACTTGAGATTTGCTTGTCATCAAGCAAATGCGCTTTTATTCTAATCAAAATACAAGTTATGGGTCATTTAACACTAATATAAAAGTAATTGCAACAAATAATCGTTCCACTTCAACCAAAAACAAGCACGGAAATTATACACTAGCACCTCACAAATAGTGTTTAGATACTCACATCTCTCGGGTGTAATAAAGTATATATCACAATATGTAAATGGAAAACATCTCTCACTACCTGTCATAGCAAATAGATTACCATAGGCTTGGGAAAGCATCAAACCTCCACCACTTGGCGTAAGCACCTAGGATAAACTATCAAAGAGGTCTTTTAAATGGTTATAACGTGACGTGTAGGGATAGGATAAACACGGTTTTGTTGGATAAAGGCAATATTTACTGGTGGCGAGTTAATCATCTTGGTCAATTACATGTATAATGTGGCGTTGCTAAGCCAAGACTCGACTCGACTTATGCTAATCATAAACTAACAAAAAAACATAAAACAAACATAACGGGATGGTAGTCCGTATGTTTTTTTTCTTGATTTTTCGATTTTTTTTAATACACTCTTACCATACCATCCAAAATAATACATCATAGGGAATTTGCATTCCCCTTACACTTGAACTTTTACATACTTTACAATTAACTATTCTAATGACTCGAATTAAGATAATCAAAACACTTGGAGTACTTTTTAAGATTAACGCGCATATGGGGGTAATATATGATGTTCTTCCCCATTACTCCATAACACTAGTACTTTACCCATTAGTCCCAATTGTCCCAAAACAATATGTACAAGATATGACTCGACTTAGCAACCATGTAATCAATTAGACAATTAACTAAGGGTTTAAACAAATAACAATAATGCACAAAAGATAAGTGCATACACGGAAGGCTAAGGCGATTTGGTTGCACATTTGGGGTGGATTGTAAACAAATTCTTCCTTTAAGAAAAATGCTTAAAGTTAGAAATGAAAAAGATAGGCTCGGAGGGGTGTACTAGGGGTATCATGTACTAAAAATGAGTACAACGCAAAGGTGTGGGAAAAATTAGTTGACTTTGTTAGTCAAGGTAATTGACTTAAATGGTCAAGTAATTATGATACGGGTTTAACACAAGGGTGATCCTAATGCCTCTTATCATGTAGTAAATCCTACTACACGAATGTAGTCTCACTAGCGGTCTCGGGATGCATCAATAACGCAAGTTCTAGAATCTAAGTACTACTGGTACACTCATAAGCACTAATAATGAATGCTTTTCCTAACAAATCTAAAGGCGAACCTCACATATTTGGGTGGAAATTTTTTTTGAGTGGCATGGTTTTTGTGCTAGTCATACAACTCTTATCCTTGAGACGCTTATTAATGCTAAAGCTTCGCTCCTAAATGTTGTAAAAAAATTTAAATTTGGTGCTAAAATTGCCCTAACAAGTATTTCTCTTAGTTTTATTACACACCTACCATTGAACAAACTAACTCAAGTGCAATTACATTCTCTAAAGTATCATCATTTACCCTCCCCTTACACTTAGGTTGAACATTGTCCCCAATGTTCAATAAAAAGATTTAAAAGTAAATAAGGTAAAAGAATGAAAACAAATACTCCCCTGATTCGTTCGATGTGGATAAATGGATAACAAAGTTAAATCCTCCTCCAAGAAAATGAACATTGAAAGCTGCCCTTCCAAAATAATAAATAATCTTCTCGTCCAATATAACCTGTTAAACCTGAGAAAACAATCATGGCAACCTCGCGTAAAATTGGCGGCAATCTATATATATAAGGATATAATGCTTGTGGAATGAATGTTTGCAGAATTCCTGGAATTTATAAAACTAAAGAATTAACAAAAACTTTAAGACTCCGTTAGAAAAACAAAACTTGCAAAATTTCCAGATTTTTACACCTGACGCCGTCAGGTGTTAATCCTGATGTCGTTAGAGTGTTCTGACAGAAATCTCATGTTAAGTTTCCAGAAAATTTCTGGAAAAACTTATGCCTTAATTCCGGGAATTTCCTGCAAAACATCATTATGACTCGATACAAGCATTTGACTCAAACAACTACTAATGTACATGTTTATTTAATATTGTTGTGGGTCATGTTCAATTCTGTTCTTAAAAACAAATTAAGATTTCCCTTACACTTATCTTTTGCGAAATACCTTTTTATGAAGTTAAGACAAACAACAAATTAAAGCATTTTCACAATTTAGTATGAAAAATGATCCGCAAACAATAAAAATCATGCATCCATACGAAAACAAATAAAATCAAACAAACAAACAAACAAACAAAACATGGGTTGCCTCATAAGAAGCGCTTTTCTTTATTTACAAGTCTTGTAGCTAGAATCAAGGTCAAGGGTTATTACGTGACCTCGTCTCGCAATATGATGTAACCCTTATCCAAAAAATCCACGTCATTCGGGTGATAATGTCTCAACCGTTCGATATTTACAGTTATTTACCCACCCCTTTCGCTGTTCAAGAATGCTACTCCATTGTGACCTAAGTTTTTGATCATGAATGGTCCATACCACCAGGAGTTTGATTTATCGGGAGGCTCCTTCATCCCTAAATGCCTTAGGAGTACTAAGTCTCCTTCGATGAATGGGGTATGATTCTCTACCGGCTGATTGCGCTCGAATTCGACATGAACTTTATTGCTACATTTGCATCTCTCAAGCGTAGTTTCTTTGTAGCTTTTAATCCTTGTTTCCCATGCAAGGATTTTTTCTTGGACATGATTATGCGGTGTTCCGGAATTATTTTTGAGCCTCCTTTCCATCATGCTTTCTCGCACATATCTTGGGGTCATGGGGAAGTGAATTTTCCTTTTTCCTGACTTAAGTTCAATTTCCCCTTTTTCATACTTGATAGCAGCTCTTGCTGTGGTAAGGAATGGTGCTCCAAGGATTATTGGCATACACCCATTTTCTTTATCATCGATAATCATGAAATCGATGGGATACATGAAACCTGCTACATTGACCAACACATCCTCTGCAATTCCTAAAGGATACACATAAGAGTGACTAGCGAAGGATAGCCTAACGCGGGTGGTGGCCGGCATTTCATTGGTGAGTTGGGTATAGATAGTTAAAGGCATCAGGTCCTCCTTTTGTCTATAGACTGCCTCCTCGAATTTTGCTAATCGCTCAGAATGAGGGGACATATATTCTCTCATTCGAGTTTCGAATTCAGGCCTGAGGTCTTGAGGAGGAGAATAGGGTCGAGCATATTTTTGAAAGGTTTCGGCATTCTCTCTAAGGGGTGATTCAGACAATAGTGTTGGGTTTACGTTTGAGATAGAGTTGACACACGCATGTCTAGGACTTAAAGAGTTCTTTCGTTTTTCCATGAGATAGTCAACTTTTTTCTCAAGTTCGCAAAGGTTTTCTTCGGAAAGTTGAGTGGTCCCTTCTGATGATGAGATTGCATTGACGGTAGAGTTTACGACATGGGCAACCTCCCATAACTCATTATCATCGAATGCAAGTTCATCAATGATTTCCCACGACTCTTTGGCGTCTTTGTCACGCAATCTACCGCCGGCGGCTTGATCAATGGTTCGTTTGGTATTGAAGTCGACATGGTCGTAAAATATTTGGATTTGGAGCCAAAGATCTATGCCATGATGAGGGACTCTTTGGAGTAAGTCCTTGAAATGAGTCAATGCTTCATAGAGAGTTTCACCTTGACATTGTTGGAACATCAAGATATCATTTATAAGCTTAGTAGTTCTCCCCGGTGGGAAAAATTGAGCAAGGAAACGAGTGGTGAGATCATCCCAAGAGGTGATGGATCCCACGGATAAACGCTCAAGCCATTGACTAGCTTAGTCACGTTGAGAGAATTGGAAGAGACGCAATCGGGTCGTCTCTCGAGTTCCAACATCAAGGTCTATGGAATCTACTATTTTGAGGAAATCCTTGAGACGTTGATTAGGATCTTTGGAGCGAAGTCCATGGAATGCACATCCGCTTTGCACCAACCGGATGGTGTCGGATCGCAAGGGAGACACATTGGCTCCTTGAGTGAGCTCAATGGTGTTTCGATAGCCTTGGTAGCTAGGACGGGAGTACTCTCTTAAGGTTCGGGGTCTAGGAGGTTGGTTTGGTTGTGGTGGATTTTGTGGGTGGTTTTGTTGTGGTGGGTTGATGGGATCAAAGAGATTACCGCCTTCCATGATGGCGGATGACAAAGGTTACGAACAAAGGAACGAAGAAAAAGATAGACTAAAGAAAACCTATAAAAATGTTACTAGAAAGGAATCTAGCAAGTAGACCTAATAAAAAGAAATTTTATCCTAGACAATAACTATTCCCCGAGATGCGGCGCCAAAAACTTGATGCGTGGAATTGCGCCCTCGCAAAAGGTTTTACCTCTCAAGGGATCTTGAGAAGCTTGCAATCCCCACCAGGCAGTGTACCTGTTCGTTGTAGTATAGTATAGTGACAAGTACCGGGGGATTGATTATTCAACTCAAATAATAGTGTTCGCTAGGGTTAAAACTCACTAAAACTAGGTCTAGAGGTGAGGGATGATTCTTTTTGTATTTTTATATTTTTAGGAAAGCAAGGAAAATCTCGGTTTTTGGAAAGAGTGGGCGGAATTAGTTGATAGTCAACTAACCCAATTAACTAATGATGCAATCAAAATTAAATAAACTAAACTTAAACTAAATTGTGGTGTAAACAATAATGAGAGAAAACTGTGTTTACTTAGATTTCACTACTCCTTAGATATCTTTTATAGGTTGATTAGTTTGTTACAATTGCATGGATGACGGGTTATATTTCTTAATACCATTCGTGGGGCCGTGTACGATCTTCCCTAACTCTATAAGCTTCTACCTCAATCCTATGTTGAGCCGACTAAAAGCTCCTAACATGGTATCCTTGGAAGTTACTTATGCATTAAATATAACCAAATAATCGTAGTACACATCCGATTCATGGTACACTTTTCGCATCATCAATTGTCAACTATTTTAACCTCATACTTTTACAATATACCAGCTACCAACTCAGTATTGTCTCAATATCACGTGGATAATCTATAGTTTTATATGAAAAATATTGTTATTGCATTAAATGATTTAAAACTAAAATAGTCGTCATCCGTATATCTATGTATCGTAAAATATAGAAATAAAAGAAATGTGGAAAACTAGAAGGGGGGGGGGGTTGAATAGTTTTCCCCTCTTTTTGTTTATAGAAAGTTTATTTCAAAATGTTGATTCGAATTTATTCAATTGTTTGTTTGAAAAACCTTCAATTAGAGTTTAGTATGAAAACAACATATAATCAATATGATCAATTATATATATGAGCTTTTGGATTAGTTTTTCAAACTTAGTTTTATGAATGGAGTTTTTGTTGATCTTTATGTGAATACGTTTTCCTTTTAAAATCTTAAAACGTTTTGTATCAAATTATCTATCAAGTTTAACTCAATATAAGAAGTGTGAAGAATAATCTATTAGACCATATCATATAATTATATACACAATCACAATATTAACTTGTAACTATAACGCAATTAATCATCATGACAATATAAGCAACTATCAACACATATTTGCAAGCATAGATATAAAGCGATAAGTGTAAGAATAAATGTAAAGAGATACGAGAAAGAAAATGCAAACCGAACACGATGATTTATAGTGGTTCGGCTACAAGGACACCTTCTTTGCTCTACTCCACTCCCCGAGTCACCTACTCGAGAGTTTTCTTCACTACTCAACAAGCTCCCTTTTGGCGGAGAAAACCTTACACAACTTTTGCTTACACCAATTAATGACACTAAGCTAAATGTCGAGTTCTAATAGTAGCTAGAACCAATCTCACAACTTTAATCACTACACAACTTCTACACGACTTCTTCATGGCTTCACGACTTCATGACTTCTTCACTACTTCACAACTTCTTCTATACTCCACTACATATTCACACATCTACTTCTTCACAGCTACATGACTTCTCCGCACTACTACTTCTTCCCACTACTTCTTACTCACTGATAAACTCACTACTAAGTAAGATCATTGTAACACCCCCAATTTTAAAATATGCAGCGGAATTTAGATTGGGTGTTACTTCATAGCTCAACAGTTTAATAATAGAAAACAATCATTATTTTAGTTGTATTAAAAGATTTGTCATTCGAAATATATAAATATCAGAGTTTACAAAACGAGGTCCCAGTGGTTTCAAAGTTTGTTATGTAAGTTTTCGAATGATAGTAAAATTTATAGCCTTCGTAAGTATCCGTGCTCCTCCGTGCCATCCTTGCTCATTATGGACTTGAGATAAACACATGCTA
This sequence comes from Artemisia argyi, assembly GCA_030686995.1. Taxonomy (NCBI): domain Eukaryota; kingdom Viridiplantae; phylum Streptophyta; class Magnoliopsida; order Asterales; family Asteraceae; genus Artemisia; species Artemisia argyi. The sequence goes on from CM060683.1 coordinate 160,441,503, forward strand.
AAAGCGTCAACACAAAGGTTGGTGAGTTCATAGAGTTTGTAAGTAAAATAGTTGATTTCCAAAATCAAAAGAATTTGTGAGTCCATAGTAGTTATAAATAAACAGTTGATTATCCAAAATCAAAGTGTGAGTAAATCCATGGTGTTTATAGTTTAAACAGTTAATTAGAAAAATCAAATTGTGGATAATTCCTTAAAGTTTGTAGGTGAAACAGTTGATTAGCGAAATCAAAGAATGAGTACATCAATAGGATTCGTAATTTAAACAGTTGGTTTTCAAAAGTAAAGAGTGAGTGAATCCATAGAGTTGGCATAAAGCCAGTTGATTTTCCAATAATTCCAAGTTTAGGTAATAATTCTAATAGATACCATTATTAATAAAATAAGTAGTGGGTTACGTTGTTATACACCCACAGTTGGTTTGGTTGCCCTACCAGGTCAACACAAAGTAGTTATGGTTTACCAAGTAGTGATTTTTCTGCTATATAATGAAAACAAGTTCGAAGTTTGATAAACACTGGGCTACGTTGCTATACGCCCATAAATTTAGTAGTTGCAGTACTGTATCATGACTACAGTACTGCCTTATTGCTCTAAGTCTCATGAAAGCAACCCTTAACATGTGTGACATCAGATATGATGTAAGTAATAGTGCCCTCGTGTAGGAGTTTGCCAACATCCTATTGTTCTTCAAATAAAGTGCATTTGGCTACCTATCCGGCTAGCACAAATGGGGCGTCAACTGCCAATAGATCTATTTACTATATTCGCGTTCACTCGCAAGTGACTAAGGTTCATGATATGAGGGACTTTCAGAGGCAAAAGTGTGTCTTAGGCAATAATAATCCAGATAGCATACAGTTGAAAATCACTTGTAATCAAGTTTATAGCAGGTATCTCTCCATGAGATATAAAATGAGTAAAACTGGATTCATAAGTTCATAATAATTCGCAAAAGTTTATAGTGCCTTTGTAAGTAAAAGCGAGTATCATGTTTCAATAACAAGTAGTGTGGTTTATCAACTGAGTATAATGTTTAAAGTAAACTAATAAAATTTATATGTAATAGAAGCATGTATTTCCCCCGAAAATAATTCAAAATAGGAAAAAGAGTTGGGACTATGGAACTCACAGTAATATGTGAATATTTAACGAGTACTTGTAAAAATGTAAAACATGTAGTTGAGCATGTATCTCCCTCAAAGCATTTATAAAACAATTATTAAAACGGGGCTAAGAACTCACAGTAATAAGTAAATAGTTAACGAGTACTTGTAAAAGTATAAAACATGTAGTTGAGCATGTATCTCCCCCAAAACATTTATAAAACAATTATAAAAACGGGGCTCAGAACTCACAGTAATAAGTAAATAGTTAACGAGTACTTGTAAAAGTAGAAAACATGTAGTTGAACATGTATCTCCCCCAAAACATTTATAAAACAATTATAAAAACGGGGCTAAGAACTCACAGTAATAAGTAAATAGTTAACGAGTACTTGTAAAAGTATAAAACATATAGTTGAGCATGTATCTCCCCCAAAACATTTATAAAACAATTATAAAAATGGGGCTAAGAACTCACTGTAATAAGTAAATAGTTAACGAGTACTTGTTAAAGTATAAAACATGTTGTTGAGCATGTATCTCCCCAAAACATTTATAAAACAATTATAAAAACGAGGCTAAGAACTCACTGTAATAAGTAAATAGTTAACGAGTACTTGTAAAAGTATAAAACATGTAGTTGAGCATGTATCTCCCCCAAAACATTTATAAAACAATTATGAAAACGGGGCTAAGAACTCACCTTGGTGGAATGGAAGACAAGAATAAGTAATATCAACGCAGAATGGGAATTGTTCCAATAGACAACCTGATTAATATGGAAGCCTGAGATAAGTTCGATTTATCGAGAATAGTGATTTGAAACAATGTCGGATGACAAAATGATTCTTGTGGCAGAGGTGACTTGCGTGGCAAAACGCTTAAGGTTCAACAACAAAGTTATATACTATATAACTTGTCTGTTATGTATTACTTATTGCTTTTGTATAGGTTATTCGTTTGCTTATTCGTTAACGATATATATATATATATATATATATATATATATATATATATATATATATATATATATATATATATATATATATATATATATATATATATATATATATCTATTTCATGTGTACAAGTTTTATAAAGTAACCCGAGCCGTTTAAAGTGTTAAAATATATTCCCAAAATATTATATGTTTATTGTGGTTAAATAATATATTAGGACAAATATATTATTTATAGTTTATGCCTATGTGGTCACCAAATAAAATAAGTCTTAAACATATTTATTTAGACGAACGGTGGTAAAATAGCGTAAGTTTATTAGCTTACCAAAAGTTTTAGAATGAAAAATGTTCAAGTATTAAACTTGAGGGCTGCAATTGTAACAATAATATAAGTGTTTAAAAGTTTTTATATTAGTTGTAAAACTCTTAAAGGTTTTAAAAGAAATATAAATTTTGTCCAAGTTTAGGGGCTGAAATTGTCAATGCATGGAAGTTGCAAAAAAATAAAATAAAAAATAAAGAGAGTGGCAAAACTGCCTTGTGTAGGCTTCGAACTCGTGACCTTTCGCTTAGAATCCACGCCCCACCCAACTGAGCTAGAGCTCCTCTTGTGTTGTTTTTCACATCTTAATGTGTATATTAGTTTTCTACTAAGTTGAGTTTGTAATATATTTACTTCGTATGTATAGATTATGCATGCGTGTAGATTTATAGGATTGTTTATTATACGTTCATGTTTAGTTTTCTTCGTTTCTTTGCCACACAAGATCAACGATACGGTTTTGAAAATGGAGTTTGGAAGACTTACTACACCAAGAATGGTGGTGGGGAACAACGAAAGTGAACGAGGGGCAAGCGAGAGATGAAGCCAAACAACTCCATGGTAACACCAACTGTTCCGAGACTACTCACCTACACGCCAAACGTCTTAGAACTTGCAAAACGTAATATATTAAAGTTATAATTTTTTTAAAAAATTATATTTCTCGCAAGTATCAGGTGAATAAATAATTGTCGTATTGAAATTACGGAAACAGTCGTAATTATAAACTTTTAACGATACGTATACCAAATAAATTCAAAACGTCGGGTAAATTAATAATATAATTTTTATATCACTGAAATGAGTGTAAAAATATGTTAGGAGCATAGTTGGGATTGTCGGATCATTTATTCAAAATAATAGCTTATAGGATAACGTTTATTTGATAGATAATCGTACGTATACTGAAATGATGTTAACTCGCACATGAATGACAAACTTTCTCCGGGAGTGAATAGTGTTTTGTGAATAGTAAAACTTTTGAAAAACATCTCATTATCACTAACCGACTCCAAAAATGATGAATAGTGAAATGATGAATAGTGTTTGGTGAATAGTAAATTTGAAAAATGTCCTGAAAATACGGGTTTGTAACGACCAATTTATATAATAAAGAAAATTTTAAATTTTCCTGTAAAAATAGGGATTAGAAGTAATGACAAAGATTAATATATAATTAAAAGTTTTTAATTAAAGGGAAAATCATGGGATGTGATAGTACCTATCTGTTAAACTGAATCCCGTCCCGAGATTCAGCTCTAAGATTGTTGTTATCAGGAGGTTTGAATGAACACTTTTTTTTTTTTTTTTTTTTTTTTTTTTTTTTTTTTTGAGAGAGTTGGTGAAAACTTCGGTTTTTGTAAGGAAAAATTGTTAAGTTAAGTTTTAAGTGACAACCCAATATTACTCTCATGATTATGTAATTAATGACTTAATTTGTTCTCAAGCGACAATTTTTTTTTTCTTTTTTTTTTTTTTTTTTTTTTTTTTAACGTGTACAGTAATTTTGAACAGTACCCCCCAACGGCTATATCTCTCCTTTCTCATTACCCCCTTTTTATTCCTCATTTTACCATACAAAATTTAACTTTTCAACTATATTTCTCTCATCAATTCCTTTGAGATGCCGCACATTGTCACCATGGTTGCGATCGTGTACGTGGTTGTTGCTACTATTTACGTGGCATTCATTCCTGTTAGCATTAGAAGTGTTGATCATTTATGAAATCAAAGTGAGATCTCAATGATCGTCCCTTAGGGGGAGATTGTTAGGATTAAAAGTGACGATCATTATTGAGTCAAATAGTTAGTTAAATATATTCATGTAATAGTTAGTAAATGCTAGTTTATTAAAGTTTATGTGTATTATTCATGCTTGTATAAAGTCTAAGGGCTAGTTATGTAATGTAGTCAAAGATATGTGAAGCCCTAGACTACAAGTATAAATAGTCATGTAAGGCCTCATTTAGAGGTTGGTTCTCTTAGTAATATCAAGGTTATTATTTCACACACTAGGAGTTCCCTTCCACTCTCTCTCTCTACTTACTTTCTCTCTCTAGATCTAGGCTTGATTCAATAGTGATTTAGGTTGTTCTACAGTCATACAAGTGGTATCAAGAGCCTAGGGATAATTTTGGGTTGTCTTAGATTGTTTTTGGGTGAAAAAATCGTGTTTTTTGGTGAAAAAATCGGATCTCATTACTGTTCATCAAAATTTTTTTTGAGTTTGAAAAAAAAAATTTCGAGTTTGAACAGGTTTATCGAGTTTGCCAAATTTTTATCGAGTTAGAAAATCTGGTTATCGAGTTTGGATCTGGTGTTTATCGAGTTAGGATAAAATTATCGAGTTAGGGTTTATGTTTTATCGAGTTAGGTGTCACAATTGTATATCGAGTTAGGTGTCACAACTGCTTATCGAGTTAGTTGTCACAACTACTTATCGAGTTAGGTGTCACAACTGCTTATCGAGTTAGGTGTCACAACTGCTTATCGAGTTAGGTGTCACAACTGCTTATCGAGTTAAGTGTCACAACTGCTTATCGAGTTAGGACTTTTGCCGAGTTAGGCTGTTTCACCTAATCGTTTATCGAGCTAGGTTTATTGTTTATCGAGTTAGGGGAAACTCTGCCCAAATTTCATGAACTTATCGAGTTAGAAGCACCAAGTTATCGAGTTTGGCGGGAAAAGTTGAGTAAAATTTATTTTTCACACGAGACTAAACGTTCAATTTTTACGCGAGATTTAAATTTTGGTATAACATTGAAAATTTTGGCCCGAAATTCAAATTTTTAGGCCAAAATTCAAAAAATTTCGGTAAAATTTGGCGAAAAAATTTTCAAAACTCAAATTTTTCTGGTAACCTTAGAATTGTATTTCTTTGTGTTTTTCAAATTTTGAGAAATAAAATTTTCGTATTCATTTTTTGGAGGGAAAATTTGAAATCACAAAAATTCAACCGAGAACGTTTTTCAAAATTCGCCAAAAACATCTAATTTTCAACAACAACCTTTGTTATCTTAAAAAATCCTAAGATCAACTTTATCACATATCGTTAAACAATGGAAAAAGAGCAAAATGAAAGAGAGACGCAAGTAAGGATTAAGCTCGCAATGCACTCCAAAGAAAATTGTTTAATACATTTTGAACCAGTTAAGCATCACTGTGTGGCTCTCTCAGAAGCACGTCAACCATTATTTGGTTTATCATTTCTTAGAACTTTTGAGACACTCTTCGGATCTGAAATGGACTTTGTTACCTTCAAAAGGAATCTTAAAAACAACATAGTTCAACTCGAAATGCAAATTGAACAGGGAAGTGATTGCATGGTAGGATTTAGAGAGCTCAAGACACAGTTAAAAGGGTTCCTGACCATGGATTTGAGAGCATTTAAGAATTCTTGGGATTATGAATCAGCAAGCAGTTTATGGAAAAAATACTTCACTCGCATAGAAGTTGAAGTCTTTAGAAATCAATTGCTTAATCATATGTACATACTGGAAACAATGCTTAATGCAAGATCACTTCATCTGATGGAGATGCAGAAAAAGAAGAGGGATTCAGATGAAAAAGAAAGAAGCACTTCAAGGAATGAGATTGAGAAGCTAAAACGGGAAAAAGAGCAGAAGGAAAGAGGATTGCAGTTAAAGGAAACTGAGGTGATTAATAAAGAGATAGAGAAAGATTTTCAAAAAGAAGATGAAACGGTCAATGAGGGTGATGCATCATATGATAGTTTGGTTTTCACGGGAAGTGATTCATCTTCAGGACAGCAGGTTGAAAGAAGCAGTACTAGCTATGATTCGGATGCTGATGTTACTCAAAGGAATGAAGCTGTTTGGGACACCGAAGATGATCATATCAGACCTTCATCAGACTCAGCAACATTCACTAAGGTACAACATTCAAACAATAATGGTGTTGTGTTTGATAATGTGTTTGCTCATAATCAGACACATCCTGAGCATTCTGAGTCTATTAGTGATACATATGTGGTGGAACAAAATGATAGTAACATCACTTTTGTTACTCCAGATATGGATCCTAATAGAGGTGAGCCTGCCCAGGATGGATCTTCTTATGAACAAGATCGTGCTTTCTTTGCTTCTTTAATCGATAATTTCAAACATGAACTTGAAAAGTGCAAAGAGGACAATCGTGAAGCTAAGCAAACGAATGTCTCATTGACAAAAGAGCTTGAGAGATTTAAAGAAATGGAAAAAGGTCTTCAAAATGTAACAAAAAGAAAAGCTGAACTTGAATTTGAAAACTCAAACCTTAAATCTCAAGCTCGAAAGTTTAAAATGAATGGAGAGTCTGTCAAACCACTCTTAAAAAGAAATGAAGAACTTGAAGTTGGTTATAGAGAAGCTGTTCTTCGTGAAAAACGTTCCATTCAAAATCTGGATACCCAAATGGTCGTTAACAATAGAAAGGTTCAAGCACTTGTAAAAGAGAACAGTGATTTAAAATGTGAAAATTCAAAGCTTAAGCAAACCAGTTCAAACTTTGAGATTGTTAATACAAAACTTGATAATGAAAATCAAGAGTTTTTGAAACGAACAAACGATCTTGAAAACAAACTTCGAAAATTGGGACAGACTTCTCAGACATTCAACATGCTGCCTACTAAAGATGAGGAGGTTGAGAAACAAACATCTGGAATTGGTTTTGAAAATAGTGCTCAGTTGGAAAATGGAAAACCGTGTCTTTTAAACAAAGTGAAAAAGCTGACACCTATTTTGTACAACGCTGAAGATATGAGAAAAGAATTGTCAGATGATCTTTTGTTTGAGTCTCAAGATATTTTAAAATCTGAAGAGGAAAAACGTTTGCAAGTAAAACAAACAAAAAACCCACTCTCGTATCACGGCTTTGTGTATGGTTGTACACAATTGACAGATTTTCCAAAAGCAACTTTCAAAAGAAAAGACACAAATGTGAAAAGATTTTTCAAAGAAGCTCAACTTGCTACTTATGATGCTACGTTATGGCAAAATAAAGCAAGGAAACAATTTTGTAATCTTAAACATCACATTGAGCATACGTTAAAAGCCATTTGGTTTAAGCAACTAAACATCGATAACAGCGTTTGGTCTAATCCTCTTTCGTCAGATGTACGCCTTAAGATTGAAGTCCAAAAGATTTTGAAAGATGAGATTGAACCTCATGTGAAAAATCTCAACTTAAGTTTTGAGTACTTTGAAAAACATCTTGTCACTGAAATGAGAGAAGATCTAAAGTACGTTCTTTCTCTTGAAGACGAATTTGATGAAAAATGCTTAATACTTGACATTCAAAAGGAATTTTTCACAAATCAAATAGAGTCTTTCAAATCAAAATCTGTTTGCCATGAGAAAGTGAATGAGAATTTTCAACAAACATCTTCTTTGAAATCTGAAAATCTTTGTCTCAAAAAGAAAATCACCGAGCTTTCACAAGAAGCAACTGATGTCAAAGCAGAATTGTCAAAAAGAACTGCTCACTTTGAGAAACATCTTGCAATACTCGAAGCACAAAGTATCTCTTTCCAACTTAAACTGCAAGAGAAGAATGAGAAAATGTCTTCTGAAAACTCTTTGACATCAGTGCTTAAAGAAAAAGAAAAGATTTTTGAAGAAAAATGTGATGATACCAATATCAAGTTTGATTTTGACGAATTTGATACAAAAAATCTTGAATTGGAACATGCTGTGGCATCATTACAAAAAGAAAATGAGCATTTGAAACAGACTTACAAAAACTTGTTTGATTCAATCAAGCGGTCAAGAGTTCAGAATCAAACTTCAAACAAATCTGACTCTCAGATCACACCAAATCATCTTTTTGAAAAAGAAAAGTCTGTGCTTCAAAAGAAAATTGTTGAATTAGAAAAAACGGTTGCACAACAAACCAAGGATTTTGGTGATGCCAAAAATGATTTTTCAATCGAAACAGACAAATATGAAAAATATTTTGCACATCTTGAAAATCAAAATGCTTCTTTGCAAGAAAAACTGGCATCATCAGATAATCTTGCTCTTCAAAAAGAATACAATGATTTGAGAACGTCATACAATGCCTTAAAAGCGAAGTTTGATGTTCTTAACCGGTCAAAAGGAAAATCTCAAGTTTCAAACGAGTCTAAACCACAAGTAAGTGTTTCAGAGAAGGTTTACACGGGTGAATCTTCCAAACCGTTTTCGAAAAAGGTTTCTCAGTTTACAACCTATTCTTTGCAAAAAGGAAGGAAGTTTTCAAAGAGACCTAATTTTTCTGAAACATTTACTCCTCAAACGGTTTCAAATGCAAGTGCTCTAAAAGAACAGTACCAAGGTTTTCAAACTCCATACTCTCGTTTTACTCCGGTAAAGCCAGTATGGAAACCAAAGCAAAGCCGTTCAGAACATTTGAATTATTCGTACTCTGAAATGCTTCCGCTACAACAAAAGAATGGCTATGCTTTGAAAAAACCAAATTCTGGAAGGTTTCCATTCATCTCAAAAATGAATTTTCGAAATGAAACGCCGAGTTTCAACAATGGATGGAGAACTTCTTCTTCAAGTTTTAAAACTCCAAGAGAAACACCGAGTTTCTCAAACAAGTTTCAAAAGAAAAAGAGTTTTAAATCACCGTTGATTCCACGAGCTTTATTTCAAAATGAAACACCAGTTTTCAGTCCTCGTTGGAATTCAACTTCTTTGTCTCGGATTGACACAACTTACAAATGGATTTCAAAATATGGTAACCCAGTTAGCGCCGTGCTTAAATGGGTTCCAAAAGTTGGTGTCTAATCCAAAAAATAGTGGCTTGTAAGTACTTCAGCTTACAACCCGGGCTTCAAAAATGGCTTTCGTATACTTCAGTACGAAACCCGGACTTCAACATAATGACTTCTTAGTATTTCAGCTAAGGACTCGTTCTTCAAAGAAAGGAAAGTGTTTAATCATTCAAAGGTTTTAAATATCTTTTGAGCACTTATCCTAAAAACATTATGGCTTATGCACACATAACAGTGTATAACCCGTGATTTTCAAAGAAAGGACCCTGTTGTACATTTATGTGCGACAATCCTAAATAATAAGAAGACTTCTCTCCAAAAAGCTTATCAAAGTCTTCTTAATTTTTTGAGCAAAATTTTGAAAAATGTTTCTAAAGGTTTTCAAAACTTTTCAAGATATTACTCCCTCAAATCCTTCAAAGCAGATATTTACTCAAAATGTTCTAATTTTGAGGGGGAGTAATAAAAAGATGTTATAAAAAGATCATGCTTAAAGCAAATTCGGAAATATCATACATCCGTTTCTCCCATAAGCTATCCAAAAACAAAGGTTTCAATCAATTGGTATCAAAAATACCATGGATATGCTATTTTTGAGGGGGAGAAATGTGATTAAAATGTGATCGTCTTGAATCTCAAAAGAGCTCGACTCAGATATGACCCAAGAATTGACGAAACAACAAAAGTTAGTAATCGAAAAGACCTATCCTCAACGGGTAATAACATCAAGTTAGTTACTAGAGCTAGTTGTCACCTAAAAGCTGACAATGGAACTCTTTAACTAGCCACGTAAGCGTGTCTCGAAAAGGATTTGTCTTAGTAGAAATGTACCATTTTGAGAAACTTTCTGTGGACTTGACCAGGCCGGGTAATAACTTCAAGCTAGTCTAACTAGTGATGTAAGCGTGTCTTGAATCGGTTGTGTTCATTGAAAGTAGATCAATTCAAAAGTGCAAACTCCTCCCGCATGCGCAAATTTCCTAAAATATACATGAGCACATGTGAAGGGGGAGTCCTTCAAATGTAATGCAAAACTCTCGAAGTGTTAACAAAGTATGTTTTATTATCATAAACACTTAGAGATTTTCAAAAATGGTTTGATGGCAACAATAGGATAGTCATGAAGTTATAAGGTGACTAAGGTTAGGAAAAACCGTCCTATGATCCGCCAGAGCCAGAGGGATCTACCCAAGGACAATTCCAATAGATTAGAATTAGAAGTCCTTAGGTATGATTGATAAAAGGAGAAAATGAGAAAGGAGAAAGAAGGGGTTGAAGAATTAAAAAGAAAAGTTATGAAAGGGTGAAAAGAAATAGCCCTCCATATGTTCAACCTTAGGGCAGACACCGGGTTCAATTAATATGCTACTGGTTGTTACTAAGGTGACACTGGTATTGAAGATAAAGACGTCATGGACCCAGTGACGCACTGCACAAAACCTTCTAGCCACTCAAGTTCTCTTAAAAGAGCTTGTTTCATTCTCACGGGGAACCGGTGTAATCTATCGACTTATCTATTAGAGATGGTTGATATTGAAGCAGGAGACCCCTCCCTAGTCTCCGCATAGGAAAACCAAATTATGCACTTATCGAGTCTAGAGCCATGAGATTCATTAAAAATCTCTTAGGATACACTTCCTATGAATACACTTGTGTTCGCCAAAAAGGACACAAGTTGTAAGAGTCTTTATGAGATCTACGGATCTTGCCTTATCTTTCATGATGGTTACTATGTCTCAAATGGTCTACAGTTGTGGGGTGATCTCCAGCAACTCACCTGAATCATTGATGTACTTCGGTGGATCTAGTAAGCCCTTTCAGGGGTATCTGGTTCAGGAACGGCCTTGGTAAGGGTTAGAAGGAGTCTTCACACTATGCTGTTGACGATCTCTAATTCTGAACCTGTAAGTACCGGTTGATTTATTGCTAACTGTTTTATGCAGGTACTCATAAATGTTCCTTGGAGAAAGACCGTTACCATCACTCAAAAATCCACATGCTCATACCCTGCAAAGCTCTCTTCAAAGATCAAAGCAAAGCAAAGTTCAAAACGTTTCTAAGTCAAAGTCAAAAAATCTTCAATCTAAAGAAACAAAGATTAAAGTCAAAGAGAAGAGAACTTCACAAAGGATCAAAGTCAAACAAAGTATGAGCATGTTGGAAAAGACATAAAGACAACAGAGTAAAGATGTTGATCAAAGGCAAGAAAGATCACAAAGCATGATTGGAACAAAGGATCTAGCAAAACCATTACACAAAGACTCAAAGTTCAAAAAGAACAAGCTTAAAAGATCAAAGATCAAGGTCACAAAAGAGAGATCTCAATGATCACCCTTAGGGGGAGATTGTTAGCATTAGAAGTGTTGATCATTTATGAAATCAAAGTGAGATCTCAATGATCGTCCCTTAGGGGGAGATTGTTAGGATTAAAAGTGACGATCATTATTGAGTCCAATAGTTAGTTAAATATATTCATGTAATAGTTAGTAAATGCTAGTTTATTAAGTTTATGTGTACTATTCATGCTTGTATAAAGTCTAAGGGCTAGTTATGTAATGTAGTTAAAGATATGTGAAGCCCTAGACTACAAGCATAAATAGTCATGTAAGGCCTCATTTAGAGGTTGGTTCTCTTAGGTAATTACATTGTCTTTCTTTTACACACACTAGGAGATCCCATCCACTCTCTCTCTCTCTACTTACTTTCTCTCTCTAGATCTAGGCTTGATTCAATAGTGATTTAGGTTGTTCTACGGTCCTACAATTCCGAATGAGGATCGTGCATTATTGGTCGGGATTTTGGTGTTTCTTGTGCCCCTCGTGATCTTAGCGGTTGTCATTGATAAGTTTTGGAAGTGATGGATAGTGTAGAAGTGTTGTAATAAACTTCGTTGTGTTTTCATGTAATCCTTAATGTATGAGTAATAAAGTTTGTTTCGTTTTATGAAATCTTGCCTTATGTTAATTATCTGTTCGTATTTATCGTGCAAATATTCAAAAATAGGCATGGGAAGTCAATATGTCATATGATGGAGTAGTTATAGCCTGAAATTATTTGTTTTCATGGGGTTGTTAGCCATCGTTGGAGACAAAGGAGAAATGCAGGGAGTTCGTTCGTAGTTGAGTCACATAAGTGGTTTGAATGACATGAATTATGACTAATTAATTTGGTGAGATTTCGTTTTAGTTTCGTAGGTGTTGGTTGGAGCTTGTATGAAACAAAGTACATAGGCAAATTATTATTATTTTTTTTTTAATTTTTTTTGACCTTTTGTTTAGTTGAAGCAGTGACAATCGAGCTGAGCTTTTTCGATAACTTGGCCATCGAATGATCGAGTAAATGAAAGAGACTTGTCACATATGATTTATGTGTGAGTGTTAAATCGAGACGTGTAAAAAAATATTGATAGGTTGTTAAGAAATAACACAGAGAATGATCCAATGTAAGTAGGCACTAGTCGGTTAACTTAGGCATAAAACTTAAGTCTTGGGCTCGAATAGTGTCGGGTTCAATTTGTGGCCAAAAGCCCAAAGACCATACATGGTGCGTTGGTTTATCGTAAGAAATGGGCCAGGGCCCAATGTCATTTGGGCGGGTTTGGTTTGGCGAGTAAGAAATGTTTAACGCACGTTCCATGACATATACGGTTACAAGATAGTTTTTGAGACCATCAAGATTTCGTATAATGTCTAAGAGTTTTGAGAGATTGTTAGGAAGTTCTCAATCTTTTAGAGACTGAAGAGTCAAAACGCATGAGTGGTGTTATTCATATGTGGCGTGTTCATAATTTTTAAGTTATGGTGTTGCGTGTTAACGCGATTTGTTTATTGCAACTTGCAATGTGAAAGCGAAAGTAGAATTTTAACACGTATCCCAAAACTAGTAGTTAGTTTTAATAGACATGAATTTTTTTTTGAAAATTTTACCGTTTGAATACAAATGGTCATGTCTACCAAAATAAAATAAAGGAAGAATATTTTCAAACCCTTATAAATACTACTGGCATGCTTGAGTTATCCACACACACACACACAAAACAAACCAATGGCTTGTAGACTTCCACATACTCCTGAACAATTTCAATTGTTTGTCAAGGCAGAAGCTGAGAATAGTGATGTGGATCGCCAAAATGCTATTGTGGAGGCCATCAAGAAATTCGAGATCGCAAAACAACTGAAACGAGAACTTAGAGAACGCTACGTAAGATGCACAGACATATCAGAGGATAGAAAACAGGTGATTGACAAATTCTTGCATGATGAGTATCGTAAGGATGCGGCTGTTATTGAATCGTTGTGGGCTTGTGTCGGTTAGATCCAGGCCCAAATCTCCAATAAAATTCGTTGGAGTGTTGAAGAAAAATTTGAAGCTGTTAGGGTTGAACAACAATAACAACAACAACAACACCCACAACAACCACAACAACAAAATCCACCACCACCACAACAACCTCAACATGGTGCATCAAGTTCATCCGCACCAAGAGTTGTTAAGCAAGAACAACAGTTGCCTCATCTGGATCACTTCCAGCCAAGCTTTGAGGAAAATGTGGCTGTTGATGATGGTGGTTGGACTTCTGACATGGAGCGGGAGCTGAGCAGGTTGGAGGCTCAGTGGGAAGAAGAGAAGTTGGCGAGTTTCGATCCTTACGATGATGGTTATGACTCCAACAACTCTCAGACTTGGGATCACCCAGACTACCTTTGAAATCTAGGGTTATGTTTGCTAGGTGTTTTAATTCGGTATCGTTTGTGATGTTCAAGTATGTTTTAAATAATAGGGTGTTTGAATGTTTAAATAAAATCTTTTGTGAGCACAATTTGGATGATAATTTATTTATTCTGTCGTGTTTAGATATTTCTCTTGAATTAAAAATTACAAATATTTGTGCGGGTAACCTACCCATTAAACAAAGAGTTTTGTTGATACAGATTTTTACAAAGAGAATTTTGGATAAGGATGTAGAGAAAATTGCCGGATTATCAGCTTTTGGGAATGATGAAAGTCATTTTGTCTTTGTGTGGTGAGTAGCTAACGTATGTGGGTAGAATAGTAGTCTACGGCTACCGCCTTACATATCCCACTTTTTCCTCTTCACTACTCACATATCTCTCACCCAAGGATTTTAAAATGTCATACACCTATACTGTCCTCATAATTTTGTATGTTGTTGCAGACATCTTCTTGGCTTACATTCCAAAAGAAGATTTGGTGTCTTTGGATTGGATTATAGCACTTCTCATGCTAATCGTGGTTTTAGCCGTTAGCGTGGACGAAATATGGGGGTAAGAGATAGTGTTATAATAGGGGTGTTGTTTTGAATTCGTAAATTAGCACCATGCATTAATGTTTAGAGTGTTAATCACTCGTGCATTTTGTCGTGCAGGATATTCGAGGTGTTACACCCAGTTATGGTTCTCGCTCTCGTAGGAGTAGTGGTGTTTTTCATCAGTTTGATTGATCAACCAATTGGTGATGTTATGCTTTACTTAGCGATATTTGTGACGTTAGCATTACCAATGCTAATCATATCATTGTGTATAAATATTTGGGGTTTCTACTGAAAAAAAAAATGTTTTAGTGGTTCTCGATTTCATACGCATGTTATTTCAGATATAAATAAACCTATTCATCTATATTTCGTTATTTACATAGAAAGGCGTCCCAAACCATGTAACTAAGGAAATATAAATGTTATGGTTTGGTGATTTACAATTTCTTGATTTGAATAAAGAGGCGTCCCAATCTATTCAAATAAAGACATTGTAAGCCATCTTAAGATTCTGATTTAACACTCATACTAATCGACAAAGTAATTTATGCGCGGATTTTTCGGGAATCTGGAAAGAGTATGTCATAAGCATTTATGATGATTGGAGTAAGATAATTAGGGATGATTGATACAATACTCAAGATAGTGGGTGAGTATATATGTCAATATACTGGAGTGTTGTTGTAGCATAAACTATCTAGCAGTCACATAATCGTCTGGCACATGGAAAGCACGGAGAGCGAAAGGCTATAAAAGGTTTTGTTTATAAAAGTAGTTATAGTTCGGATCTAAATTAGACCTGTTTCACTGTAACCGAAGCTCTGATACCAATCTGTAACACCCCCAATTTTAAAATATGCAGCGGAATTTAGATTGGGTGTTACTTCATGGCTCAACAGTTTAATAATAGAAAACAATCATTATTTTAGTCGTATTAAAAGATTTGTCATTCGAAATTTATAAATATCAGAGTTTACAAAACGAGGTCCCAATGGTTTCAAAGTTTGTTAAGTAAGTTTTCGAATGATAGTAAAATTTATAGCCTTCGTAAGTATCCGTGCTCCTCCGTGCCATCCTTGCTCATTATGGACCTGAGATAAACACATGCTAAAAGCGTCAACACAAAGTTTGGTGAGTTCATAGAGTTTGTAAGTAAAATAGTTGATTTCCAAAATCAAAAGAATTTGTGAGTCCATAGTAGTTATAAATAACCAGTTGATTATCCAAAATCAAAGTGTGAGTAAATCCATGGTGTTTATAGTTTAAACAGTTAATTAGAAAAATCAAATTGTGGATAATTCCTTAAAGTTTGTAGGTGAAACAGTTGATTAGCGAAATCAAAGAATGAGTACATCAATAGGATTCATAATTTAAACAGTTGGTTTTCAAAAGTAAAGAGTGAGTGAATCCATAGAGTTGGCATAAAGCCAGTTGATTTTCCAATAATTCCAAGTTTAGGTAATAATTGTAATAGATACCATTATTAATAAAATAAGTAGTGGGTTACGTTGTTATACACCCACAGTTGGTTTGGTTGCCCTACCAGGTCAACACAAAGTAGTTATGGTTTACCAAGTAGTGATTTTTCTGCTATATAATGAAAACAAGTTCGAAGTTTGATAAACAGTGGGCTACGTTGTTATACGCCTATAAATTTAGTAGTTGCAGTACTGTATCATGACTACAGTACTGCCTTATTGCTCTAAGTCTCATGAACACAACCCTTAACATGTGTGACATCAGATATGATGTAAGTAATAGTGCCCTCGTGTAGGAGTTTGCTAACATCCTATTGTTCTTCAAATAAAGTGCATTTGGCTACCTATCCGACTAGCACAAATGGGGCGTCAACTGCCAATAGATCTATTTACTATATTCGCGTTCACTCGCAAGTGACTAAGGTTCATGATATGAGGGACTTTCTGAGGCAAAAGTGTGTCTTAGGCAATAATAATCCAGATAGTATACAGTTGAAAATCACTTGTAATCATGTTTATAGCAGGTATCTCTCCATGAGATATAAAATGAGTAAAAGTGGATTCATAAGTTCATAATAATTCGCAAAAGTTTATAGTGCCTTTGTAAGTAAAAGCGAGTATCATGTTTCAATAACAAGTAGTGTGGTTTATCAACTGAGTATAATGTTTAAAGTAAACTAATAAATTTTATATGTAATAGAAGCATGTATTTCCCCCGAAAGTAATTCAAAATAGGAAAAAGAGTTGGGACTATGGAACTCACAGTAATATGTGAATATTTAACGAGTATTTGTAAAAATGTAAAACATGTAGTTGAGCATGTATCTCCCCCAAAGCATTTATAAAAAAATTATTAAAACGGGGCTAAGAACTCACAGTAATAAGTAAATAGTTAACGAGTACTTATAAAAGTATAAAACATGTAGTTGAGCATGTATCTCCCCCAAAACATTTATAAAACAATTATAAAAACGGGGCTAAGAACTCACAGTAATAAGTAAATAGTTAACGAGTACTTGTAAAAGTATAAAACATGTAGTTGAGCATGTATCTTCCCCAAAACATTTATAAAACAATTATAAAAACGGGGCTAAGAACTCACTGTAATAAGTAAATAGTTAACGAGTACTTGTAAAAGTATAAAACATGTAGTTGAGCATGTATCTCCCCCAAAACATTTATAAAACAATTATAAAAACGGGGCTAAGAACTCACTGTAATAAGTAAATAGTTAACGAGTACTTGTGAAAGTATAAAACATGTAGTTGAGCATGTATCTCCCCCAAAACATTTATAAAACAATTATAAAAACGGGGCTAAGAACTCACCTTGGTGGAATGGAAGACAAGAATAAGTAATATCAACGCAGAATGGGAATGGCTCCAATAGACAACCTGATTAATATGGAAGCCTGAGATAAGTTAGATTTATCGAGAATAGTGATTTGAAACAATGTCGGATGACAAAATGATTCTTGTGGCAGAGGTGACTTGCGTGGCAAAACGCTTAAGGTTCAACAACAAAGTTATATACTATATAACTTGTCTGTTATGTATTACTTATTGCTTTTGTATAGGTTATTCGTTTGCTTATTCATTAACGATATATATATATATATATATATATATATATATATATATATATATATATATATATATATATATATATATATATATATATATATATATATATATATATATATATATATATATATTTCATGTGTACAAGTTTTATAAAGTAACCCGAGCCGTTTAAAGTGTTAAAATATATTCCCAAAATATTATATGTTTATTGTGGTTAAATAATATATTAGGACAAATATATTATTTATAGTTTATGCCTATGTGGTCACCAAATAAAATAAGTCTTAAATATATTTATTTAGACGAACGGTGGTAAAATAGCGTAAGTTTATTAGCTTAACAAAAGTTTTAGGATGAAAAATGTTCAAGTATTAAACTTGAGGGCTGAAATTGTAACAATAATATAAGTGTTTAAAAGTTTTTATATTAGTTGTAAAACTCTTAAAGGTTTTAAAAGAAATATAAATTTTGCCCAAGTTTAGGGTCTGAAATTGTCAATGCATGGAAGTTGCAAAATAAATAAATAAATAAAGAAAGTGGCAAAACTGCCTTGTGTAGGCTTCGAACTCGTGACCTTTCGCTTAGAATCCACGCCCCACCCAACTGAGCTAGAGCTCCTCTTGTGTTGTTTTTCACATCTTAATGTGTATATTAGTTTTCTACTAAGTTGAGTTTGTAATATATTTACTTCGTATGTATAGATTATGCATGCGTGTAGATTTATAGGATTGCTTATTATACGTTCATGTTTAGTTTTCTTCGTTACTTTGCCACACAAGAGCAACGATACGGTTTTGAAAATGGAGTTTGGAAGACTTACTACACCAAGAATGGTGGTGGGGAACAACGAAAGTGAACGAGGGGCAAGCGAGAGATGAAGCCAAACAACTCCATGGTAACACCAACTGTTCCGAGACTACTAACGTACACGCCAAACGTCTTAGAACTTGCAAAGTAACCATCCACACCTTTTCGTTCTTCCTCTTTCTTCTCTCCTTCGCATGGCAAAAAACAAGTGGTATTTGTGTTTGTGTTTTTGGTGAAAATATAGCATGTAGTATTTTGGAGAAACTTGGCTATCTTCTCGTATTATTCACAGGAGTTTAATGGGTTTGGTATTGGTTTTTGTTTATAAGTTTTGTGAGTCTTTGCATGTGTACGTATGCTTTAGATAGCATGGGTTGTATTCTGCCTTGATTATTCGTACATCAGGAACAAGGAGGATAAATAAGCTGGGCTTTTGTGTTTGCCTTCGAATGGCAGAAGAGAAAGGAGGTTTTCATGTAGGTATGTTTGTACGTATGAAATGAGAGGAGTGAGTAGTGTCTTGTATAGAGCTAGTTTGTAAATACAAGTTGTAGAGCTATAAATGTGACATAATTGATTTGCTTGGAGGAGGAAAGTCAAGAGGTGGGGTGTTGTTTATAGTTTGTGTGTGTAAGAGATAAGCTTGTAGTATCACATGGTTTTCTTGTGTTTGGCAGGTCGGCACAAGCAAGAAGGAGAAAGAAAGAGCGAAATGCTTCTAGGATACGCAAGAATCAATAATTCAAGTAACATGTAATACTATGCATGTCAGAGATTATGAATTAATGAGATGGGATGGTAGAGTGGGGTAGGATGCATTCAAAAGTCTTGTAGGTTGTAAGAAGGGGAGGGGTAAAATGTTTTTCTTTGTTTTCTAGCTTGTCGACACAAGCCAATGTCCAAAGAAAATGTGAGTTTGCATTGTTTATTTATTTTAATTGTATGTAAGATTTCCTTTTAAAATGAGACTAGTACTTGCCTAGGAAATATATTTTATGTTTTGTGAGAGCATGAAATGAGGGAGTTGTATTGTGATTTAATATAGATGTCGACTAGCTATATTGAGGTAGGGACATGGTAGTTTGCTAGTGATTTAATTGTATCTTTAGTTACTTAGTGTATATAAGGTGTTATGTATATTGTTTTGGGTACTGGGTTAACAAGAAATAAATTTTAACGGAACAAAACGTAATATATTAAAGTTATAAGAATTTCATAAAATTATATTTCTCGCAAGTATCGGGTGAATAAATAATTGTCGTATTGAAATTACGGAAACCGTCGTAATTATAAACTTTTAACGATACGTATACCAAATAAATTCAAAACGTCGGGTAAATTAATAATATAATTTTTATATCACTGAAATGAGTGTAAAAATATGTTAGGAGCATAGTTGGGATTGTCGGATCATTTATTCAAAATAATATCTTATAGGATAACGTTTATTTGATAGATAATCGTACGTATACTGAAATGATGTTAACTCGCACATGAATGACAAACTTTCTCCGGGAGTGAATAGTGTTTTGTGAATAGTAAAACTTTTGAAAAACATCTCATTATCACTAACCGACTCCAAAAATGATGAATAGTGAAATGATGAATAGTAAAAATGAATAGTAAATTTGAAAAATGTCCTGAAAATACGGGTTTGTAACGACCAATTTATATAATAAAGAAAATTTTAAATTTTCCTGTAAAAATAGGGATTAGAAGTAATGACAGAAATTAATATATAATTAAAAGTTTTTAATTAAAGGGAAAATCATGGGATGTGATAATCATCTTGATCTACTTATTACATATACATAACTCACAACTTCACATAAACACTAACTAGATCCTAATACATCTTTGGCTTTATGATAGGGAGAATTCTTCTTTTGCACTTTGAGTGGTGAAGGATTGGATCACTTAAAACAAAGACTTATAATCTTTTGATCAAAGGATTTAGCAGGATGTTTTGAAGGGATTGGGATTGAAAATTTTCTTGCAAAAGGTGAGAAAAATTGCAGAAATGAACCAGTATTTATAGGCAAGAATTTCTGACAATTGGAGCGTGCCGGTCCCCTTAATTGTATGGCCGATCTCCTTAATTATTAAGGGGGCCGCCCATAATTAAGGGGGCCGCCCTACTGAAACGGTCAGAAATCTTTGTCTTTTCTGGTGAAAGTTTATTTGGTGAAAAACTAACTGATTTTGGTTAAAAATTTGAATTCATATATTTGTTATGAATTAAACATTTTCCTTTAATTACCAAAATTGTTTTTCAAAAATATATAACATGTTTATATCATTTTATAAACTTTGTAATGTTAAATAAAATCCCTTTGATCATAAAATGTATTAGACATTTGTTTGTACATACCTTAAGTGATTGTTGAAGCATACTCGAGATGTTCCGATGTCGAGGCTTGTTGACGTATGAATGCAAAGATGAATTGTGATCATAAGTAACTTAAGCACTTTACGTTATATGTTGTAACTTACATCTTTGTCATCATCAAAACATGAAGAGAATGTTTAGATTAAATATCGTAATATTCATGCCAACAAGAAATTTTCACTAAATATTACAATTGCATGGTACCCGCCGCTGCAACGTGCGGGTACCCTGCTAGTTAGGTGTAATGACTGTAATATATGTTTAACGAGTTTGGCGACGGTCGGCCGCGTTGCGGCCTGGCGGTTTTTTATCTCGTAATTTTTTTGGTAATAGCCACTTAGACCTGCTTCTTACATGTAAAAGTAAATTGATGTGCATCAGCACTTTAAAAATCCAATCCTAAACAGCCTCTACTGAATAATCAGGTAAAGCAGAACGCATCCAACTCCGGTGGAATTTTTTGTCGCACTAATTGTGATTTTGATGATTGCTTATCTTGTAGCCACTCACAAAAAAAGCAAGGCGAAACAACCTTTTGTATTTACTATTTAGTGATACTGAAATTGACGTTCAAAAAGAAAAAAAATGGTAAAACATAATCCCTAGTTGGCCATTTTTAGAAGAGTTGCTGATTGTGTCGGATACACTTGCATGAAGATAAAAAGTCTACACTTTGCACGTAATTAGTTAGCGCACATCAGTTGGTATATTTTACTTTTTTAGCATACTTCCAACCTATTTATCAGTATCACATAACTGATTTTAGTCCACAAATGGACTTTACTAGTTTGCCTTTTGGGTGTTTCATTAGCAACTGGGATTACTGGAAGTTCTGGCTACATAACAGTTATGGATTGATCTACAACATTCCTTTTCTATTTCCTGAAATAGATAACCTACCAACAAACCTCTTCTCTAACCTGTCTATGGTGAAGTTTGAAAGACAAATACATGTTTAAGTGGCCAGAATTGCAGCTGAATGCGTATAGAAACAAAGACTGGTTAGGGTGCACTTGGTTTGTACCTTTAAGCAGAAATATTCAAAGCCCGAATGTTGCTGTCGCTAATGCTCTTCATGATGATCAGTCCCCAATCGATTTGAAAAGTAGAAATCTCTCTTTTTCTGGAGGATATCCATTATGAGTTTGATATCAGCTATCTGCAAAAAAAATTGACAAGATCTATGCTTAAGAGTTTATTTATGAAAAGACCAAATGAAATTTCATGCTAATTATAAGTTGCACATCGGCAAGCTGCCATATGCCTCCCATGGCAGCAAACTCACCAAGCCTACCCCTACATGTCCGGACCCGAACTCGTGCCAAAGTTTCACTACCAACATAACTACAAATGATATAACTGGAAGTGAGAGCCGATCCCAAATTCCCATCTAATTGGTTGGAAACTTAGTAAGCTCGCCATGCCATCCGAATCGGAGGTACCAAATAAGAAACCCCAAACACCAATTCACGTCATGTTAGTTGTTGTTAACAACAAAAAACATATGAGAACTGTAAATGGTAGATGTGCGGTTGCCTATTGCTATATATAACCAACTTTAACAAACAATCCCAAACACCTCATAACATTTTACTATCCCAAATTTTAGCAACAAAAGTAATTTACTTCTATTTCCATTTGCGAAGAACCAATAATATCCCTAATATCATAATAATAGAAACATGTAAATTTAATTGCGTGAAAAGGAACAGAAATAGAACTTACAGCTTAAAAAGAATTGTACCAACTAATTAAACTATTGCACTATTGCCTCCGTCCAGGCACATTTTCAACCCTTCACCATTAGGCGGCTGAACTGCGTAACTTCTATGTCAACTGTTAACTCGCTCCTTACCAAATATTTAAACCTTGAAGATCACCATACCTGAAAACAAAGTGGAGCAAAGCATAAATTAAATGAAATACCAAAAATAGTACCTCAAGCCCAAACCAAATTACACTGGAAGGGACTGATTTTTCTCAGTCACACGCTTGTCAATACCTCCCAAGTTGTAGATAAAGTGACCAAGCAGTTGTAGCCTTTCCGGAGTCGACATGTCTACCGACGACAATACTGGTATGAAGCCCTTCCCTACCCATCTGAAATATCAAAATATCATTAATCAATACAGCTACAATTAAACCAAAATCAACATTAATTTAAACTTACACATCTTTATGGTAACAACTGTTCTCCAAGTTATCCAAATCCCTTAGGCCTTTTCATATGTAAATCTCGTATCTTTGTCCTCCTTGTCAACCTCATAAATGGCATCCACATCACACACATCTACAAAATAATATAATTAAGATCCCACATCACAAATCACAATTTACAATGAAAACCTTATATTGGATTTTTATAAAAAGGAAAAGAACAAAAACAATAATTAGTAAAAAGAAGCACAAATTAAAGAATAATTCAAAAAGAGCGTTTAATCTTACAAACATCTTCTGAACTCAATGAATCAATTATCACTGTTAACCGGCTTGTAGTTGCAAGCAACACACTAAAAGCAAAAACATCTTTGTGAGTAACTATATTTTCATCATCACCTAAACATTGAAAGATTCAATGATACCAAGAACGCACCACAGTTCGCGTCATCTTCTGCCTAGCAATTTCTGGAATCCAATGGAAAGGAGAGATCAGACCGAGAATAATCTGGTATAGATGAAGGAGATGGATGGAGAGAGTTCTGGAAGCGTGTCTGCGTATGTGAGATTTAAAGTTTTCATCAGTTTCACAATGGGCCGAGAATAACAATGGATCAGGCAAAAAAAATGCGGGAAGCCCACATCGGTGTACTGTAGATAGAGCAACGTCGTATTGGATGCTATTTAATATATATAGTAATTGGTTGTAATGCTTAAAAAAATATCTTAGCACATTAGATGAAGAAAATGACCATCCTTTATTATATGTAGTTTAGATAAACACAAGTTTAAAGAAGCCGAATTCCTAAGAAAATCATGTGTTATAAGTTATAACAATGTTAACACCAAAAGATGCAACCACATCAGCATCCCAACTTTTAACGTCAACATCCAAAAACATTATTTCGCTAATAACATTATAACACCACATTTTTAGGACCCATTATTTTATTTTATTTTCTATTTTTCAAACAAACTAATTTTTTCATACATTAAATAAAAATACCAATAACATTAAAAAAAAACTACAAAACTAAAATTAAATTTTAATTAAAAAAATGTTAAATTAAACTTATTTTATCAACAAGCCATCCCGCTTTATAAAAAATAATAATAATAATACAAAATAAATCTTTTCCAATGCGACACTCACATTGCAGTACACACAGATACCAATTTAAATCGAAAAAAAAGCCCGTCGGTGGAGTGAAAGGCAACCCAACACCGTTAGTAACGCGTCTCCGGCGATGTGGTAACATCGTCAACGTGTCCTCCACACCGGCATAACCCTGGCTTTATTACACCAATGCTCTTAAGATGGCCCATTTTAAGGGGCTTTCCTTTCTTTGAAACTATTTTTAAGGAAAAGAAAACTGTTTGGATTGCTGACTTACAGGCTTCTTTGGTTTTAGTTAATTGTATAAGCTCATTTTTGTCCATAAGCCGACAAAGAAACAAACCCAAACACCCCTAAGTATTTAGAGTAGCTGTCAATTTTTCACTCTAGACAATGTGCGTATATAGAAATAACCATTGAGAAGTTTCTTTAACTTTGGATACACATATTGTTGTCAAATGTCAATTACGGAACCAAGGTGATTCCGGGAAACAACTATGAATTTTTGTGATATAGTATTTTTTTTTTCGTTAAAAGATGAAAAACTTAATTTTTTATAAATGCATCTGATTCCTGAATTGTAGTTATTTTATGTAGAATGTGTACATAGTTTGGATTTATTTGCATTGAAGTTAGAACTTTATGTAGAATGTGTACATAATTATGGAACCAAGATGGTTCCGGGACACAACTATGAAATTTTGTTATCTAGTGTTTTTTGTTAAAAAAAGAAATTCTCAATTTTCATAAATGCATTTTATCTCTAAAATTGTGTTTGTAGTATTGTTTTATTTATTGTAAATGCACTCGGTTTTTTGTGTCATAGTACAGTCCATGTGACTAATGTAGATTAAAGATAAATAAATGCTCGCCGTAACGGTATATTTTTTTTGCTTAACGATTAACAGTTTGAAAAATATTAATATTTTTTTCGCTTAACGATTAACGGTTCAAACCAAAAATACTAAAAATATTATATTGGAGGCGAGTTATATTAAATACTAAACTTTTCTTACATATCAAGGGACTCATCCCCACCATCCATCTAAAAATAAACCAATGGTTAAGATTAAAAGCATTTTAATATTTTACCTATTTTTTATAATTTAAATATCTTTTACACCGTTATTTGTTAAGCGAAAATAATTACACTATCGCGACGAGCATTTAATTATCTTTTTATAGACGGACACTTTGATATACTTTCGATTAAAAAAAATCGTTTTTTTTCAAGTTTTTTTTCATGGCCGAAAAAATCACATGTGATATTTTCGGCCACGAAAAAAAACGAAAAAAAAAAAAAATTGTCGAAAATATATCAAAGTGCCTATCTATAGAAAGATAAATAAATGTTCGTCGTAACGGTATATTTTTTTCGCTTAACGATTAACGGTTTTGAGCTTCAAAGGTGACAAGGTTTTGCAAGAAGTTTCAACTTCAAGTTTTTGGTTTCTTGTAATTCAAGTCTTGGTGGTTCTTGGAAGACAAGTAAGGTTTAGCTTTGTCTTGGGATTCAAGAAAAGTGATTACTTGGAGTACAAAGCATATCAAGGTTGTAGACTTGAGGTGGAAAGATCGAAGCTTTAGGGTTTTTCTAAAGGTTGGTAGATCAATTATTACAAGAAAGCGGGTTTAACACACGGCTTGTGAGACTTGTTGGTAAAGTTGGTTAAAAAGCAACTTGACAAGGTTTGTAGCAAAGTTAAAGAAGAATGGATAGTATGAATACTAGGTTAAACATCGATAAGCTCGATGGGAATGTTGTACAAAAGCATGGAGGTTCAAAACAAGTTGGATTCAAACAACTTGGTAAAAAACAAGTTGGGTTCAAGCAACTTGGTCTTTATGTGAAAACAAGGGTCCATGGAATACATGTTCAAAAGCATGTTTGGTTTGAGGTGGAACTGCAGGGAGCTCAGGCAAATCGTGAAGCTGAGGTAATTCAGGAGAGTAACGATCATGCTGCAGTGGCTCAAAGAAAGTTGGAGGTTAAACAACTTGAAGGAAAGACAAACACGGACTGCTTGGTAAATAACCGGGTATACCTTGGTGCAAAGATCGGGGCATACATTATGAAAACCAGAGTACCTAGTCAAAAAGGTGCAGTGGGTAATGTTGCTGAAAGGTATAGAGGTAACAATAATATGGCTGCTTTAGGAGTTGCTAGAGTGATAAAAGAAGATGCACATGAGTCATTGACTTTCAGGAATGCAGTTGCTTGTGAGGTAATTTCCAAGTGGAAGGCTGTAATGAAAGGAGATATGGATACTCGGTCTGGTATGTGTATGCTCAGCAACAGTTTGAGGCGAAGCAGTGACGACAGTAAAATATATTACTGGAAGTATGCACCAGGTATGTTCATATATCTAATCCTCTATATAGATTATATGGGGTTTACTTGCGAAACCAAGGCTGAGATCTGGGTTACCAAGGGTTTGCTGGATGAAGCAAAGGAAATTATACTTGGTATGGAGATCTTCAGGACTCAGAGTGGTAATACTCTGAGGGTGTCACGATTCAGGTTTTCCAACGGGATGTCGGTTCAGATATTGTTGGGGGGACACTCTACGCTGTCGTTAGAGGATGGTCTATCAGGGAATTGTGATGAAGAAAAGAAGAGTAAGGGGTCATGTATATATGCAGTTGGAAGTCATGAGTATCAAGTGGTCTGCACGAGACCTGACATAGCATCTGCGGATGTGGGAATGTTGGATAGGTTTGATTGTGGATTACAGACGGACGTACATGCTTTTGTGGATTATGACTACGCCATGGGTATATCGATCACTGTCATGGGTAGATCAATCACAATGTATGGGTTTATGATACAGGAATGTGCGGTGACCTGGGAAGCTTTGTTGCAGTACATGATGGCTTTGTTAACAACTGAAGCGGATTATATGACACTTGCTGGAGAATTGAAGGAGGATACATGGCTAAAGGGACTCTCTACAGAGTTAGGATTTGAGCTAAGGTTAGTAGCGGGTATTGCTACTGGTGCCTTGACGAAGGCGATCCCCGGTCCGAGGTTCCAGCACTGGTTGAAGCTGCTGCATATCGGAGAAGGCTAACTATTACCACTAAGGTGGAAATTGTTAGAATATTAGTGTGTAATAGTTAGGATATAAGTTTAGGGGGTTAATTGTAGTTTAGATCAAACTTAAGGAGGTTAGTCATGTATTAGGAAAGTTCCTAACCTCCTTAATTATAGATTCCTTGTTCACCAAGGATTAGGTTTCTCCCCCTTCATTCTCTATAAATAGGGATGATGGGGTGAGGTTTTATTTGTACCTTCTTTTCTTGCTCACGTTTAATAAACGTTTGAGTGTAAATATCTCGTGTGTGTGTTGGTGCCACTCGGCATTAAGGGATCATAACCCTTTGCCGAGGTCTTGTTGGAGTAGTTCTTGATTCATGGTTCTGCTCTAGAAACCGGCTTGTTGGATTTCTCCCAACAATTAATGAGGACTTGTGAAATAGAATAGAGTGTCACTTTTGGTGGGAATTATAAAGAGGGATTTACCAAAACTTTTAGGCTTATCAGCTCGATAATTAAAAGGAACACTAATACGTAAATCATTTATTGCATGTTTACAACGTCCAAGAAAGGCTTAAGAGTACAGAATTACAGAAGTTTCTATTAAATCCAGTTACGTATAGTTCAAGTCAAGGTATTACAAACGATGAAGAGATTGTGACTACATAATCGTTGTAACTTCAACTGTGACACTGGATCTTATCATAAAGTGAGAGAAACACATAGAACATATCGGAAAAAGGGAAATTGTATTATGAAATTGTATGTACAGAATGTAGTTACATCAGTATTTAAATACAACATCTTGGAGGGAAAATTAATAACAAACTATACAAGCTGAGATATGCAAATACTACTGATCTCTATAAAAGTTATATACAACTCTGAATCTATACAAGCTCTTTCCAGCATAGCCTTCATCTTGAGTGAGGATCTAGGGTGTTTGGCACAACCTTGTTCTGTAGCTGAAGCAAAATTAATAGAGTGTTTGGTAGAGTGATATGTGATCACTCCGTTAGATCTACATCTCGGGTTTGACTTCCATATCTCCATTTGGTAGTATACTTTGTGCTTGTGCAAGACGCATTGATTCCTGCATTGGAATTGCATGGTGTTTACTAAGCTCTTATACGCTAGGTTTCTGAAGTAGATTTACAACATGGCTAACTCAACAAACTTCATCCGAATTGCCAGTTTTTGATGCCACAATAACAACATGGTTTGAAGCAATATCAAGAGTGATAGGTACAGTGATGATGCATGATGTATCCTCAGGAAGAACCATAGCAGATGCATCAAAACAGGGAAGCACATCACCAGTCATGATGAACAGCCTACCTATAAAAATGCAATTTCAAATAAAACCAATCCTAAGGCCTAAGGGTGTCAGAAGAAACATTTTTTGGTAAAAAAAAAAAATAATCAAGGAGCTAGTTGCTAGCATCAAAGAAATAGCATCACATGGTTAAATTAGTTAACAGGTAGAACAATATTTTCACGATCAAATAAAGGGATAAAGGAGCCATAAACTACCTCTGTAAAGTTAAGCTGGAGGTGCATATCAAGAAGTTACTAAAAGTTTTCTAATGAGATGAAAGCTAAGAAAACAATAGGTTGTCGAGCTCAACTGCATAAATACATTGATGGAGTTGCATCTGTTTCATGATTAATGCATATTCTCAAAAGAAGCGTCTTCAATGTTTGTTAACTATTTCTAAGGTTACTGTAGAAACTTAAGTAGCATAACATGGTGTGTTGAAATGGTGTATGCGAACATTGGAGCAATTGAAGTAATTAAACAAGATTTCTTAAAATATGCATCTACCAAAATCGATGAACAACATAATACTTGACCTTAATGAATGTTTAATGCAGTGTCATTTCTTTGATATGGATACATATGTTGCAGACAATATGGAATACATGCTTTGGAACTGAGCATTTCAAAACAAAACATTAAAAGTGGAAGAAGAAGAGTAGAGGAGGAGATTTATATGAGTAATAATCCAAATATATGAAATGACCGTTATGCCCTTCACTAAAACAAAACAAAACAACAAATAATGGTGGAGGGACGCATTCAGCCTCAAAATCACAAGGTTTGGACGCCTGGCGACGTTTTTTAAAAGTTAAGGTGCCTTGCGATGTTTTGTGGAAAGTTCAGGGACCAACGGTGTATTTTTGTCGTTACAAAAGGATTTATGGGTGTGCATTGTTTATCATATTTTATAGGTAAGCTGAATACATACTCCTTGTTGGGTGATGTAGATCATATGATGATTTATTGTTATGAATGAGGTGTAAGTTTTTGAGTGCATACTTTTATAGTTTTGTTCGAATCAAGTTTTGTTCTGCGCTGCGTAAGATCTAACATCTATACAATATAGTTAGTGAAAGTAATCCAAGTGAAACAATATCTTGAAATCTTTGAAATCATGCCATAAATAAGACGACTTGTCACTTCTTCCCGTTGGAGAATTATAAGGCATTTATGCTCTTGTCATTAACAACGATGTGTTAGTAAAAAAAACTACTGATTGCTCGTGTCCCGGAGTGCTCTCATGATCATCATGACTGAAAACACGTATTTTTTTCACCTTGATTTTGAAAGTTTATTAACTCATTTGAAACGTCTTATTCACAGCGCACACCTGACTTCACAAGAGTGTGACCTTTAAGGTTTGCCAGATACTGAAATCATTTCATATGAGTCGTCATTAATAGTATGTAAATACATGATCCTATGAAGGATTATTGAACATCCACATGCTACTAAATCATTGTTAGAACTAGAACTGGCTGCTAGTACTTAAAATGTATAGCCTGTAGTACGTTGTGGATTAAAGTCTTATTATAAATGCACATGCGGCATGCCTTTGTTTATCGTAATTTTTTTTTGAACGGCGGATTTGATAAAAACTAGCAAAAGCTAGAAACAAATTACAAGGAGTCTATGGTTACAACTTGGTTTTTCAACCAACCTACCCAACTAATCTTAAGCTTAGGATTCCTAGATGAAATCCATAAGAACGAATCTGAAACAACCCTATCCCAAAGCTCCTTTTTCTTAGGCGGAGGAGTAGAAAAAAGTAAATGGTTACGAAAACTCCAAATGGACCACAAGAGAGACGCTCCAGCTCCATCAAGAAACAAAGACCTTCGCAGGAAATGGGAGAGGAATCTAACCAAGTAAGCCACTCCGAAATGTTTTCCCAAAAAGGAAAATCAAGATACCACCAACTAGCAAGCAAAGACCACAAGTTCTTAGCTAACTCGCAAGAAAATATTGGTTGGTCCTAATTCTTTAATACACACAACAATTTGATAACATCTTACTAACTCAAGAATTTCTAAAGGGATATAATAGGAAAGGAGGTCCTAAAAGAGTATCTCTCAAGATAGACATTGCTAAACCCTATGATACTGTGAGTTGGGAGTTCCTTAAGGATGTTTTGATTAAATTTGGTTTTCATGACAAGATGATCAATTGGATATGTACTTGTGTCAATTCATCTACTTTCTCTATTTGTGTGAATGGTGAATCTCATGGTTATTTCAAAGGGGGAAGAGGTCTAACACAAGGAGATCCTTTCTCCTTATCTGTTCACATTAATAATGGAGGTGTTTTCACTGATCATAGTTCATAACATCAGTATGTCTGATAGTTTCAAGTATCACTCTGGATGCAAGGACCTTCAGTTGACCCACTTGTGTTTTGCTGATGACCTTTTGGTCTTATGCCATGGTGATGTTGAATCTGTTAAAGTCATTAAAAAGTCCTTTGATGAATTTAGTAAGGTTTCTGGGCTAAATCCTAATCTGTCTAAGAGTACTATCTTTTTTAGGAATATTGATATGGGGTTCAGTTTAGGATTTTGGAAGTTCTTCCTTTCCAAATTGGTAAGTTTCCAATTAAATACCTTGGTGTCCCTCTGAGTACTAAAAGACTGCGTTCTACTAAATGTAAACAGTTGGTAGATAATGTGAAGGTCAAGGTGGGTGATTGGAAAAATAAGTTTTTGTCATATGCAGGCAGGATGCAGTTAATAGCTTATGTTCTTGGATCAATGCAAATATATTGGGCTTCTGTATTTCTATTACCTAAATCTACTATCAAGGATATCGAAAGAGTGTTGAAAGGTTTTCTATGGTGCCAAGGAGATTTAGCCATGGGTAAAGCTAAGATTGCTTGGAAAACTGTTTGTAAACCAAAGATTCAAGGTGGTTTGGGTCTTAAAGATTTGTATTCTTGGAATGAAACTCTGTTAACAAAACACATATGGAATATTACTGCTAAGAAAGAAAGTCTCTATCGTCAAATTAAGGGGGAGAAGCTTTTGGGATGCTAATCATGAAAATAATGATACTTGGATACGGAAGGTGTTTCTTGATCTTAGAACCAAGGTCAGATCTCATATTGAAATTATCATTGGTAATGGTCAGTCTACTTCTATATGGTATGACAAGTGGAACAATGTTGGCCCTTTAAACAATTTTGTCACAAGCAGGGATATGTATGATGGCAGGTTTGCAACAGTGCTAATGTAGCTGATAGGATCTCTGATGGTCAATGGATTTGGTCTGAGGATTGGGCTTCTAGATTTCTTGAACTTGATAATATGGATGTTCCTAGTTTGGTTGACTGTGGAAAACTAGAAGGGGGGGGGGGTTGAATAGTTTTACGTCCTTTTTAAATTTATTACCAAAATATTTTGTAGCTTATTAAAAACTTTCGATTCGATCTCAAGTGAATTCAAGTGACAACTAATATAAGCAATTATAATCTAATAATGAAAGTATTGAAATGTAATGAAGAAAAGATAGAGTTAGAAAGATCAAACCACAACACGCGAATTTATAGTGGTTCGGCTACAAGGACACCTTCCTTGCCCTACTCCATTCCCCGAGTACCACACTCGAGAGTTTTCTTCACTATGTCAACAAACTCCTTATGGTGGAGAAACCTTACACACCTTGGCTTACACGAGTTAACGACACTAAGCTAAATGTCGAGTTCTAATCGTAGCTAGAACCAATCTCACAACTTCTTCAAGGCTTCACACCTTCTTCACACCTTCACAACTTCTTCAAGACTTCACACCTTCTTCACACCTTGTCAACTTCACACCTTCTTCTATGCACAACTAAGTCACAACTTCTAAACTACTTTACAACACACCTAGTTTCTACAATCAACAAATTCACACAACACTTTTACAAATATCTAACACTACTACAATATGAAACTAGCTATTCACAACACTACTACAATTAGATGGATGTAGAGGAGTGTTCTTCTTCTTGCACTTGAATGGATGAAGCTTTGGATCACTTGGAAACAAAGACTTATGAATTATATGATCAAAGGATTTTAGATCTAGAAATGGAGGTTGGATCAGAAAGTTTATAGTGCAAAAAGGTGAGAGAAATATGTGAAATGATCCAGTATTTATAGGGCCAGAAAATACTGTTCTGGAGCATGCCGGTCCCCTTAATTAGGGGGCGGTACCCTTAATGATTAAGGGGGCCGCCTAGTAAAATTAAGGGGGCCACCCTCCTGAACGTTGGAAAAGTTTTTCTGGATAAAATTTGCCCTTTTTGGTTGGAAATTTGAAATCATATCTTTGTAGTTTAATATAGCATTACCAAAAATGATTTACAAATATATATATAAAATGTTTATATCATTTTATAAGATGTTATGTCTTAAGACAAATTTTCCTTTGATCATGTAATGCATAAGATGCTTAGTTTATGCATACCTTAAGTGATATTAGATGTAGAGGTAAATATTTGTTACCAAATACTTGTTTACGTCTTAATCTTGACTTAATTTGATTTGAGTTTTGTGATTATCAAAACATAG
Source organism: Artemisia argyi (assembly GCA_030686995.1). Classification (NCBI taxonomy): domain Eukaryota; kingdom Viridiplantae; phylum Streptophyta; class Magnoliopsida; order Asterales; family Asteraceae; genus Artemisia; species Artemisia argyi. The sequence continues at coordinate 160,474,354 of CM060683.1, forward strand.
GTTTATTGAGAGATATTAATAACCTTTTTAAATATTATTTATATCAACAATCTCCCCGTTTTTGATGATTACAAAACTTAAACTCATTAACTCAAAAATTAATTTTTAAACAAGTATTTTAGTGAGTTTATATTTACTTCTCCCCCTTTTTGTAGAATCAAAAAGGTTATGCCGACAATTTTCATACGTGAAAATTTGACGGGAAGATATCTCCCCCTTGATGTGTACTCCCCCTCGTTTGGGGGCACCAAGAGAACGAGCTATGGAATGCTTTGCAACACAAAAATATTAGAAGCACAAGTATATTCACGCAAACATATATTAAGTGATAAAAAAAACAAGCATGGTTTAAAGAAAGCATTCATATAAAAAAAATGGTTGTGTTAAGACACAACATACAAGTAGCAATAAGGATTACAAGTAGAAAAGCTAGTACACAAATAAACAACTAGGAGAATACATCATCATGCGAATAGTACATGGTCTTCATAGAGCTTGCAAGCAAAAGGGTGGTAGAGGCTTTATTTATTAAGCATATCAAATGCTTAATTTGGAGAGCATGATGGTGATGGTGGAGGAATGGGTGAGAATTGTGGTGGAGGAATGATTGGAGATGATGGTGGAGTTGGTGGTGGTGGTGGGTTGGTAAGAAAATGTTCAATATATGAAAACATATATTGAATTTCATCTCTAAGGCCAAAGATGACGGTGCGGTTGTGGATGCAACAAAGACAAGTATCCCCATGGGATTCAAGTAGCCTCCAAGGCACGGGATTGCCAAAGAATGGTGGTGTAATTGGTGGAGATGAAAGATGAGTATCAAGAGGTGTTATTAGTGAAAGTGAGATGGTAAGATGGGTGGAGATAGGTTCTTGTGTAGGAAGTGGTGATGATACTTGTGGTAAGATGAGGAAGTTCCATGAGTGGAAGGTGTTTTAGATGGTGCATTGGGTGCACTTGGTGATGAGCATTTGGGTGGAGGTGATGGGGTTTTGTCTTCTTCATTTGTTAAGTCAATGAAGAGTTGTTTTGGGGGGATGATCACAAGCTTTTGTTTCTTGGAGGCTTTGGAGTGTGAGGTGCTTGGTGGAGTCATGATGATTTGGATGATGAATGATGAGATGAAGAATGGTGATTATGGAGGGAATTTATAATATGGAAATGGTTGTTTTAGGTATATATTTGAAATGGTTGAATGAGATTCTAAAATCAGTTGGGTTAAAATGGGAAATGGTAGCTGATACTAGAGAAAGGGTTCACAAGATGCAAAAGAAAACAGTGAACCCAGTTCCAGATGGCCGGTCCCCTTAATTGTATGCCGGCCCCCTTAATGATTAAGGGGACCGCCTAGGGAATTAAGGGGGCCGCCCATCTGGTGTTTTCCCAGACGACCAGAAACCCAAAATTTGCAGAATTTGGTGATTTTCAAGTGTGTTTTTCCAGCAAGCTCTATTAGAAGTATATACTCTAGGAATGATGATATATATATATATATATATATATATATATATATATATATATATCAATGTTGCAAAAATCGTGAATCGGTCCCGAGGCGGTCGGGGGCCGAGTTGCGATTTTTTCCCGATTAATCGGCCGCCTCGGCCGCCTCGGCCGATTAATCGGCCGATTACCTTGGAATTTCCTCCAAGTTCCAAGGCCGAGGCCGATTAATCGCCGATTAATCGGCCGCCTCAGCCGATTTTTGCAACACTGATATATATATATATAACCAAATTTTGCATGCAAGTTAACATATTATAATCCACACTGAAAAGAAACATAGCATAACATTAATATAGTAGCATGATAACAATTTAAAGTCTAAACATCATCCAAGAGATAAGCAAGAAATAACACAAGTGCTTCCGAATAAATCGGACAAATAGCAAACCATACAAATGTCTAATAGAAACAAATAATAACAAGTAGCAATACGTCAATATCTTCTACTTCTTCTTCTTTCCAAGCATTTTCGTAAACATCTTCCCAACGGATTTGAATCCTCCTCGAAGTTCTTCATGCATTTATTGTTGACGGTTGATGATGGACGTTTGACGAGTGAAGAGAAGCTCATCGGTACGTTCATGAGGAAGAGGAACTTGATACTCGGTATCATCAATATCGGAAAGATTTTCAACAAAGGTCGTGGGGGATGGAGTACTAACACGTGAGGTGTTTTCCTCCTCATCATCATCGTCTTCACGATGAGATGTAGAACCACGAGGCCTAGAATACAAAGGAACACGAGATTTTCCTTTGTCACTTCGAGAACGACGAGTACGAACACGAGTAAGTTGGTTCAAAGTAGGAAGGATATGAACGTAGTAGTCTCTTTGAAGATGTGGGTAATGTTTCATCACATAACGATAAAGTCGTGTGAGGAACATACCGTAAGGAAGATTGGCATTTGGGGTGTTTTTGGCGGACATGATTCGATGAATAAAAAGATAAGCCAAGTTGTATTGCTCTTCAGCAACTACACAATACAACATGTGGGCAATGCTCGCCGTGACATGATCACGGTGACCACCCGTACCAAACGCATTCTCGCGAATGAGTTCTTCCCACTTTTTCAAATCTTGGCTTAACTTTTTGAGGAGGATTTGATTTGCATGAATATCGACATTCTTTGACTTGATTACTCGACTAGTCGTACGACGTTCTAGTTCAAGCATTCGACGAATGTCTTCAGGACTAGGAATCTCAGAATAGTAGGGGCCATCCTGAGGACGATATCTTTCAAGAGAGGAAAGATCCCATTCATTTGAGAAAACGGCTTGGCCGTTGAATGGGATTCTAAGAATTTGTCCAAATTGAGCAAGCGTAAGAGTGATGAATTGATTTTGAATCATGAAGGAAATGAGGAGATGACCATAGGGATCGGTTTGCACCGTCACTTGGCTATAGAAGTCGAGGATAAAACGAGGAATGATTGGTTCGTTGATTTGGAAAAGACATTCAAAACGAATATTGGAGAACATTCGTTCTGTTTGATCATTTTCATAGAAAGATGGATCGACAATTCGTCCTTCGTGAATGTTTCTATTTTCAATAGGACGATAGAAACATGCAACTGAAGGAGACATGCCGGGAGTAGAAGAGACATTTGGAATGTATTGTTTGGTTTTGGAGACATCACCAACCGTGGTCTTAGGCATTTTCACCTAAACAATATAACAACAAAAATAGAATTAATATAAAAACAACTATCATGCATATGTTATATATATATATATATATATATATATATATATATATATATATATATATATATATATATATATATATATATATATATATATATATATATATATATATATATATAATTATATGCAATATATGTGGAACGAAATTCTACTTCGACTCAAAAAAAAAAAATTCAATGAAGTAGTTTCATAATGTTCATTTTATTTTGATTTGAAACTCGTTTAGAATATATGATATCAAAGAGTATGATATCATAATTCATTTCGAAGTAAGGCTAGATATATATTGGATTATATATCTTCCATTTCATAAGAGTTTGACACAACATAAGCTTGTTTAAAGGATTAAAATGCAAATTTTAGTTTTCAAAAATATCTTTTTCGCGATAAACCAAACGCTCCCTTAACTAGATGAAAACATCCTAAAACATCAATATATATATATATATATATATATATATATATATATATATATATATATATATATATATATATATATATATATATCTATTGATTATATATCTTGATGACGTCTATTGATTCTAATAGTATTAACAAATTTTATGAGCTAGTTTTAAGTTTCAAATAACTACATATAGTTATAGTTTGTTCATGAACCAAACGCCCATGTTGTCTTCATGAACCATTTTATAACGAATTGAAAAGTATGTTTTGATTGTTTATAACATTAAAACAATGTAATGTAGTAAGTTTTAAATAGTTTTTGAGAGTTATATCAACAATGTGCCTTTTGAAAAATAAAATTCAACAAGGGTTTATGGGCGATTAATGATTTTGACAAAATGATATGTTATACTAAATTTGAGTTGCAATACATCATCCTAATCATATGGGAAGCATTTGGTAGTTCAATTTCTAGCTTCTATTTCACTAAAATTCGAATTAAAATAAATTTTAATAAAATGCATAATTATTGATTAGACACCAAATCGAATGAAATGCGATGAAATGCATGTTGGAAAACTTACAAAAGATGTTGTTATATGTTTGGTTAACGTTTGCCCCTTGCGAAACAACCCCGGATTGGTGATATGGTGGAGGATTTTGATGGTTTTGGGTGTTTTGGTTCGTACTCAGCAGTAATGGGGAAGAGATGAATGAGCAAATGGAGTGTTTGGGAATGGAAATAAGGTGGAAAACGTATTTGGAAGTGTCAGATGGCCGGTCCCCTTAAACATTAAGGGGACCGCCCTCGATAACAAGCCGGTCCCCTTAATCTTTAAGGGGGCCGCCTTTGAAATTTTTGAGATTTCGCGGAATTAGTTTCTGGAACAAATAAATTTATACGTATATAATTAGATTTATAATATATCAAAAATACGTAAACGTTTATTGGCACGATGATAAGATACTTAACAATTTTTAATTACCGTTTCGATAATTAAAATGTACCTTTGACAATTTTGGATAAAATGATCAAAGTGTTAAGTTGATGAGGGGTTTGAGGTGTGTTCGAGAATGTGTGAATAAGTGTATATATATATATATATATATATATATATATATATATATATATATATATATATATATATATATATATATATATATATATATATATATATAAATGTGAGTGAAAGATGGGTTGATGGGTGAGGTTTGAAAGATAATAGCGGAGATAGGATATAGTCGGCGAGAGGAGTTTGTTTCATCCATAATGTTCACGTGCGAAGGCGTTCTTGCATGATAAAAGTCCACTTGACTCATATCCCTTCATCATCATGAGTCTTTTAAAAGAGGACTTAATAGAATAACGCGAGGGGGGAAGGAAAGGGTTCGATAATGAACAATTTCCTGGAGTTCTAGAGAGTCAACTAATGACGTATCTAGGTTATGTGCAAGTATATATATATAGTGTAACTTTATTTTCAGAACCCTGTTAAGTGCGGGAACTGCGAGAACTCCAAATTTGCATTAGAAAACATGCATGTTCATATAAAATATGTATGTTTTCTTGCATACACCTTAATACGTATACCTGCGTAACATATATGTTCATATAAAACACTGTTAAGTGAACATATCAATGCAAAATGGTTTTATATGAACATGTATGTTACGCAGGTATGTGTATTAAGATGTATGTAAGAAAACATACATGTTTTATATGAACATGCATGTTTTCTAATGCAAAATTAGAGTTCTCGCAGTTCCCGCACTTAACAGGGTTCTGAAAATAAAGCTCCCCTATATATATATATATATATATATATATATATATATATATATATATATATATATATATATATATATATATATATATATATATATATATATATATATATATATATATATATATATATATATAAGTATATGATCGAACAAATAGAAAGAATTAGCAAGCTATATCTATGCAAACAATGTAATCAAATAACACATATTTATCTAAGCATGGCAATGAGTTATGAAAGAATGGCGTACCCGGTGGTCTTCAAAAAAATCTTCAAAATCATCAAGATGACATATAGACTTTGAAAAAGTCTATGTTGAGAGAAACTTCAAGATTGCCTCAAGGAATGTTCATCTAGCCATTTGATCCCCATTGTTTCTTTGGTCCAAAGTTGTTTGGTCCAAACATGTTTAACATTTGACTAGGATGCATGAAAGGTGGTAGTATACCCCAAGGATTGTAGCTTTGTTGGTAGTTCCACATCTGATTACTATTGTTATTATAGTTTTGCCTATTTTGGTTTCTTCTTGGTTGAGGTGTTTTAGACCTAGGATTAGGATTATTTGGTTTTCTAGGTGGTGGTGTTTTAGATCTTGTCTTAGGTTTAGAAGATCCTGCCTCATTTTTTAAAGATGGTTTATAGAAAACTTTTACTTCTTCATTGTTGGCAAGAGGTATTTTTCTATCATTAATAAGTATATACTTAGGATTAGATTTTAGAGGTTTTTGTTCATTAGGTTCATTTTCGAATTTGACACTTTTAATCTCACTTGTTGAAGCTTCATTTGAATTATATCCTAAACCGGTTTTATATCCGGATGTTCTTTGAATACTTATTATTTTACTAAGTGAGTGACTACTATTTTCAAATTTATCAAGTTTGCGAATTTCTTCCCTAAGTATTTCGTTTTCACCTTTAAGCTCTTGACATGATTTACATTCTTCAAAAATTTCTTTACCTTTTTCAAGTTGATGTATTTTAATTTTTAGTTCTAGTACTTCATTTTCCAATTGATTGTTTATGTATTTTAGTGATTTGTTTTTGGCCATTACTAGTTGTCCTAATTTGCATAGCCTATTATATTCATTATCTAGATCTTTTTCATCTAATGATAAGCTTTCATCACTAAAATATTCGGTTTCGGAACGTACCTCATTTGATGTATTCGCCATAAGACACTTCTCTTCTTTTGTCGTTTCTTTCTCATCTTCATCACTATCACTCCAAGCGCCTCCAACAAAAGCTCTTTGATTTTGATCTCTTGTCATCATTGGACATTTTCCAATGAGGTGATTTGGATCGCCACACTTGAAACATTTCCTTTCAATCTTGTAGTTCTTGTCATCCTTACTCTTTTGAAATGTTTTCTTTTCATCATGCGGTTGTCTTACGAATCTTCCTCGCCTTTTGAAGAATTTCTTGAAATCTCTTACGGCCATGGCGTATTCTTCGTCATCACTTTCGGAAGATGAGCTATCTTCGATACTAGATTCCTTTCTAGCTTTCAAGGCGATTGACTTGCTTTGCTCTCGTTTTTCTTTGACCATTTCGGAATCCTTCTTAATAATAACTTCGTAAACTTTTAGATTTCCAATTAATTCATTAAGTTGCAATGTTGACAAATTCTTTGATTCTTCAATAGCCGTCACTTTAGCTCGCCATTTTGGATGAAGAGCCCTAAGAAACTTCCTAACAAAATTCTTACTAGAAAAATTCTCATCAAGTGCTTTTAAACTTGTGATGATAGTGTTAAATCTAGCAAAAACATTATCAATTGATTCCTCTTCCGGAATCGTGAATTGCTCATATTGTTGAACAAGTAGATCTATCTTATTATCTTTGACTTGACTATTACCTTGGTGAGTTATTAGTAAAGAGTTCCAAATTTCTTTTGCGGTTTCACACATAAAGATCCTTTCATACTCTTTACGTGGTAGCGCATTATAAATAACCATTTTTGCTTCATTATTTTTAGCAAGTTTTCTTTTTAAATCATCATTTTGTTTTTCAAAAGGTACGATTTCATCTTTCTTTATTTCGGGGTTATTTTGAATAGGTAAAAAATCACCATTGGTAATAACATGCCAAAGATCTAGATCTTTTGACTTCACATAAGTTTCGAATCGATTTTTCCAATATAAAAATCCATCACTTTCAAATAGTGGTGGTCTTTGCATAGATTGCCCTTCTAAATATTTTTCAGATTCCATAGATCGTTACAAGTTTTAAAATACAATATATTTTAAAGATCTTGCTAGACGTGGCTCCTGATACCAATTGTGGAAAACTAGAAGGGGGGGTTGAATAGTTTTACGTCCTTTTTAAATTTATTACCAAAATATTTTGTAGCTTATTAAAAACTTTCGATTCGATCTCAAGTGAATTCAAGTGACAACCAATATAAGCAATTCTAATCTAATAATGAAAGTATTGAAATGTAATGAAGAAAAGATAGAGTTAGAAAGATCAAACCACAACACGCGAATTTATAGTGGTTCGGCTACAAGGCACCTTCCTTGCCCTACTCCACTCCCCGAGTACCACACTCGAGAGTTTTCTTCACTATGTCAACAAACTCCTTATGGTGGAGAAACCTTACACACCTTGGCTTACACGAGTTAACGACACTAAGCTAAATGTCGAGTTCTAATCGTAGCTAGAACCAATCTCACAACTTCTTCAAGGCTTCACACCTTCTTCACACCTTCACAACTTCTTCAAGACTTCACACCTTCTTCACACCTTGTCAACTTCACACCTTCTTCTATGCACAACTAAGTCACAACTTCTAAACTACTTTACAACACACCTAGTTTCTACAATCAACAAATTTACACAACACTTTTACAAATATCTAACACTACTACAATATAAAACTAGCTATTCACAACACTACTACAATTAGATGGATGTAGAGGAGTGTTCTTCTTCTTGCACTTGAATGGATGAAGCTTTGGATCACTTGGAAACAAAGACTTATGAATTATATGATCAAAGGATTTTAGATCTAGAAATGGAGGTTGGATCAGAAAGTTTATAGTGCAAAAAGGTGAGAGAAATATGTGAAATGATCCAGTATTTATAGGGCCAGAAAATACTGTTCTGGAGCGTGCCGGTCCCCTTAATGATTAAGGGGGCCGCCTAGTAAAATTAAGGGGGCCGCCCTCCTGAACGTTGAAAAAGTTTTTCTGGATAAAATTTGCCCTTTTTGGTTGGAAATTTGAAATCATATCTTTGTAGTTTAATATAGCATTACCAAAAATGATTTACAAATATATATAAAATGTTTATATCACTTTATAAGATGTTATGTCTTAAGACAAAATTTCCTTTGATCATGTAATGCATAAGATGCTTAGTTTATGCATACCTTAAGTGATATTAGATGTAGAGGTAAATATTTGTTACCAAATACTTGTTTACGTCTTAATCTTGACTTAATTTGATTTGAGTTTTGTGATTATCAAAACATAGATTTATTGAGAGATATTAATAACCTTTTTAAATATTATTTATATCAACATTGACTATGCTGATATGGCTGTTTAGAGATGTAACAATGGAACCACTACTGATTTTGTAACTAGTCAAGTTTGGAAATATTTTAACATGAGTAATCAAACTGTTTTATGGCACAATCTTGTGTGGTTTTCTCAGAGCTTTCACAGGCATAATTTTGTTCTTTGGATGGCCATTCATGGAAGACTAATGACTCAAGACAGAATGCTAGCTTGGAATAATGATAATACCACCTTATGTAAGGCTTGTATGGATTCTCATAACCATCTCTTCTTCAAGTGTGAATATGCTGAAAGAGTGTGGAGTGCTCTCAAAAGGAAGATTGGGTCGACTAATTTACCTCTTGATTAGACTGATTTAATCAATGCTATGGTTACACAGTGTCATAACAGATCTATAAAGAGTATTGTTAGTAAATTGGTGCTTGGTGCTGGAGTTTACTTCATATTGCAGGAAAGAAATAAGAGACAATTTACAACTCAAAACAGACCTGCTGATGTTTTGTTGGAAACTATTGTCAAAAGTGTTAGATTGAGGCTAATGAGTATCAAAGTTATTAGATCTTGTTTTGCCTTAAAAGTGGAGGAAGAGTGGGATATCCAATTTCATTATGTGCCTGATAAACACCCTGTTCAGATGATTCAGAATTAGGAAATCATGAATTAAGCCATGATACTTTTTAAATTTGGATTGATGGTGGTTCTGCAATTTTTCTTGGAAGAAGTGAAGGATGTATGGCTAGTATCCTATGTTTGACTCATTAAGATCAGTGAATTCCTAAGAATACCTGCATAAAGGAGTGTTTGGAACAGCAGATGAGGTTCAAGAAAATGCTGCAATTCTTGGTTTTTAACCATATACAGATGTTCCTTATGTCATCTAAAGCATTTGTATTCTTTAGTTCATCACATAAGATGGCCCTTTATCTTGGATATCTGGATACTTGGTATTTGAGGTTTATTCTTGACTGTATGTTGGCGTTGGTGGAGGTAAATGCAGTTAAGTATAATAATCATATTACTTAAGTTGAAAGTGGTCCATAAAGTAGGTTTCCTTATTGTGAAGGGTAGCATGAACTAGTAGGGTGGTACATGGTTGTTTGGAATAGTGAGGGATGTAAGATGACCCTACTTGGTCCTTGCAGTGTATCACCAAGGGGGTTTGGAGATTCTCCCTCAAGGTGTGTGTGTTCCCAGGATCTTGAAGCCTTTTGTAAAGAGGGAAATGTAAAGATCCTGGTATAGCCCTTGAGCGGAATGATTGGTGGCTATAACCTTCTTAATGATGCCTTTCCATTTTTCCTCTTAGGCTGTTGTGGATGTGGGCTGAATGGCTAAGGTCTGAAAAATGGTTATGGATTGTAATTGAGAGGTTATGGTCTTGGTGCTTTATAGGGTGAATTTGGAGTGCTGCATAAAGGAGATATTATGCAGTTCTTATATGTTTCTGTCTGAAGAATGTAGTGTCTGAGATTAGTTGTGACAGAGTTCTTTGTAGTATCATTAGATATCAGGTAGTATTGTGTTCTTTTTTCTGGATGGGTATGCCCATGCCCAGTGAATGTTTCTCATATGTAATTGCTCTGAATTTTAATAACATATTTCACCCTTTTGCACAAAAAAAAAAAAGAAAAAAAAAATTGTTGTTTTTGTGTTAGACATAAGCCAATTAACTTTTAAAAAATTAGATTCCATTAACAAACGTGTAGTCGATTTTTGATCCTAGACCATTAAGATTTCATACTAACATCTAATACATGGCATATATACTTAGCAGTTACTATCGGTACTTTTTGCTTTGACTTTGCTCATATAGAATACTAGCTCCAGGCCCGCCCTTGGGCGGCTACCTTTTAGATATCTTCAAGATAAAAATTAGTAGTAGAGTTTTTAAGATATCGGTACAAAAAACATAAATAGGTTGATTCGCATAATCAACTTTTCTTGAAGTGTATGTATGCAGCTAAAATATGGGAAGAACTTAGAAAGAAAGCAAAACTGCCAAAAGTTAATAACAGTTGGAAAGAACTGGTTCAATGTTTCACAATAAAATTTGCAGCATTATAAAAAGGTTACCTTTGGCTGATGTATTGTACCAAGTATGGAATGAGATAAATAAGCGGTTATTTCAAAATAGTGAAAGAAGTTGGGAAGAGGTGTGTAAGGATACTCATGATGCAATCAGATGTAGATTAATCAGTTTAAAAGTGAAAAAGCCCATAGATGTTTTGGAGACTGCAAAAGTATCATACTACACTACAACTTAAATGGAAAATTCAATGAATAATAAAATTTGCAGGATGTTAAAAAGGTTCACAAATGATCACGTTAAAATATACAACTTTTATAAAATCGATATACTAAACATCAAACGTAAACTTATTTATACATATACATATGGTAAATATGGAAAGTTGTAGAAAAAGACATATTGCTTACATGATAACAAAATTATTCACATAAGCATCATGCTCAAAGCTTAGAAATACTCTTCATAATTTTTTGCACAGTTACTCTTTATAAAATTCCTATTGCATGACTATGCAATCCAACCTTCTTTCTACCTTTGTCTAATATGTCTTCTCTTCTCTGCAATATCATATAAAAAAATGGGTCAACTGGGTTAAGAATTGTGTTTTACAAAAGTAGTTTAAACTTAATTTATGCTTTAAAGTTACAAATTTAACGGGTCAAAATGTGTAAAACAATAAACTGAACATATAAAAAGGGTCAAAATGGGTAAAACAATAAACTGATCATATAAAAAAAATGGGTCAACTGGGTTTAAAGTCACCAAAATTCTCTTTGCAGTGAGTAAAACCTCCTACCAGAGATTAAAGAAAGTCATAAAGCATCATTAAAACAATATGACTTCATACACTTTACTGCTAATAAAAACTTGATAAAGATTGTGCGAAATTTGATTACCATAACATGACCCAGCATGTACCAAAAATAACATATTTTGATACTTTACATTTAGAAAACAGATTTCACGTATAACATACTTATTGTTATGTACTTGTCCATTTAAAATAAGAGAGAATCAGTTTTCAAGTATCTGGGATTGTTTATCTACTTTATAAGCTTGATAACAATGCAATAACCAGAATATAAAAGGAAATCCCAACAACCATGTTGCCATGAAATATTTTCTTTCATGTAAACACTAAAACATGCTTATATGCTCGGATTAATATTGAGCGTCTTTTCCTTCTAAAATATAAAGATAAACAGTAATCAATGGAGTGTTTTAGATTGCTTAGGATCGCTTACATGTGTTATAAAAGAAAAAAAGCACAAAATCACTTGAGCAATATATCTCAAACACCCCTTAGTGCATAATATTTGCTTCAACTTAAACATGCAATGATATTTTGCTTGATGATCAAATTCTAAATTTTTTATGAAACCTATAATATGCACTATTAGAAATATACACTTAGGGGTGTTTGGGATTGCACATTTAAACTGATTATGGTTACGGTGTATGCTAAAAGGTTTGAATGGCCACATAAACATCGATGTGGATGCACAAATAATCTCCTCAACCAAGACTTGTCCTCCATATTCCAATATAGCAAAACGAAAATGAAAATGAGAAAAAATGTATCAAGAATATCAGTTTTCTCATATAATACCTCAGCTCGCTTAGCAGCTCCCAAAAGTGAAGCCTCCATTGTCTTCATTTCTTTCTTCAAATTCTTCAATTCATGAATCTGCATTTTCAAGTAAATTGTTCCGACTCGCGATGTTAAGTGCACATTGCTAGTTAATCCAAGGCAAACTCTAAGACAGAAGCACAAAGTTGAAAGAAAAAGATCTCAATGAGCCACATAGAGCAATAAATATTGGAATTGTAGTTCAAAATGTTGTCACAAATGGTTCACAAAGACTGAAAAAAATAGAGCTTGTCTATGATGCGTGGGAATCGCACCTTGCTTTACCTCTCGAGGGATCTCGAGAAGCTTACAACCCCCACCAGGCAGTGTACCTGATCGTTGTAGTATAGTATAGTGACAAGTACCGGGGGATTGATCGTTCAGCTTAGGAATAGTGTCGCTAGGATTAGAAAGCCTAATTTACTAGTTCTAAAGGTGAGAGATGATTATTTTTGTATTTTTATGAAAGCAAGTAAAATCTCGGGTTTTGAAGGAATGGGCGGAATTAGTTGCTATTCAACTAACCCAAAGCTAAGATGCAAATCAAAATAAAATAATAAAAATGAAAATAAACTAATTATACTAAGGTTGTGAGCAGTAATTGGAGAAAATGTGTTTACTTAGACTTCATTACTCCCTAGATATCTTTTACATGTTAATTACTTGTTACAATTGCATGGATGACGGATCGTATTCCTTAATACCATTCATGGGGTGGCATACATAACTCCCCAATTCTATGAGCTCTTATCTCCTCCTACACCATGACCCAGCACAGCTATAGGGATTGTAAACAGTGGCTCATGCATTAAATACAACCAATAAAGACCTAGTACGCCTCGGTTCATGTTTCTTAAGACATTCAAGCATGTTACCATTTGGAGATCTGCCAGTTTTCTTAAGCCTAACATATAAAATCATTCATCCACAACAAGAATAAACAAGTAATCAACACATAATCAATATCTAGGTTTCATTAGATCTAAGCAAACACAAGAGAGATCTAGCCTAGCATGATTGAATTGAGACAAGAACAAGATATAGACAACCAACACATAGACATATTGATTGAATTAGAAGAATACTTATCTCAATTACAATGCAAGGTATCAAGGGTTTGGAACCCTTGAAAAACCTGTAAAAGTTCACCCAAATTCGTCTTTAGGGTTTCTCCAAAACTTCTCTCCTTTTAATGAAAAAACTAGAAAACTATATATAGGAAAACTGGTCTGACGGCGTCAAGACAAGCATGTGATGCCGTCACCTCGCCGCCAAATACTTCCTCGGACGGCCTTGATCTCCTTATGACGGCCTGTGTGACGCCGTCACCACCTACGGTATTTTATTCTTGGGACTTTTGACGCCGTCAGGATGGCTTTTGACGCCGTCACCACCTACGGTATTTTATTCTTGCTATCTGACGCCGTCAGGTGTAACTCTTGACGCCGTCACCTAGTGCTTCCAGCATGGAAAATTGATACTTTGCCGTTTTCTTCACTTTTATGCTCCAAAAACGTCCAAAATGGCTTCTTTTCCAGAATTCACTCTCCAAGTACCTAAAATCACAAAAGGAACAATTTAGGGCAATATTTGATCAAATAAAGTCGGATTCGGGCTTAAATGACCCCTTAAAAACGGATCATTTTTCGCCTCATCAGTCTACAATGGGTCATTACGGGATTTAGGTAAATATGTCCATTTTATTCCAATTTCCTACTAAATATATCAACAACCTAGTTATGTTTCTTCTCGTAACTTATAATTGGCTTTTAAATCATGCCAACTTCCATAACAATATGCTTATTGCAAGATATACAACCAAATATGAATAATATTATTAACACACTTGGTAAAATCAGAAGATAAAAGTTAAAAAGAATAATCATACATTTATACATTAAAATTAAATACTCTCCGTCACACTGTTATTTTAATCTTCTTCATCTATGTTTAACAAAGTGTCAATCAATATTCATCTAATTAAAACCGTTGACTAATATTAGTTTGTGCGGAAAAAAATGTGTTTCTTACTAACAGATGAAGGGCATCCATTGACATATTTATCAAAAGTGGTTTTAAAAAACAATGCATCAAATGAGTGACTCACCAGGAAAGGAAAAAGATGTGCAAATGAAGTTAAAGCTCTTCGTTATGACTTAATCTTCAAAATTATTTGTTTACACTTCCAAGAGAGGTGACTGAAAAGCCCAAGTGGAGGTGCTTACTCGAGTGACATACCTCCCTCCTCTTAATTGCTACTACAAATACATCATCTTTAAAACCCCTATATAACATCAATATGATCCATTAAACTCTTGTTAGATGAGAAAATAACCTAATTTACCACACACTAATAAAGCTCACCATTTTAAAACCCCTATTAGTGAAAACACATATTGACAGGGGTGTTTAACAGATACCTTGCCAGATCTCTGATTAGGTGCAACAAAGTTGCTGATGGTCTCCAGTCCAGGTGCAGCTTCACTGACTGTGATAGTCGTGTATATCTACATGGTTGTGATACATAATTGGTTATTATCATATACTTGTATCTTAATTACGTGATAAAAAAAATTGTCAGTTAACATTGACATAAAATATGATGTGTCGACTTTGACTTCAATCACTTTCATGCGAATATATATTTTATAGTTGCATCGAGCGACTGAACAAAAATTATGTCCAATTTATTCCTGATTTTCATGATAGAAATGAGCATACCTGAAGAGTGTTCTGGAGGATTACCCAAAGCTGCAAGTATTCTCTAATTTACAAAAAGTCCCATCAAATAAGCAAGCATAATCCTAATGATGACTGATAGCTGTAAGAAAATTACATAAACGACGTGTATAAAGGTATCTATGTTAAAGAACAAACAATTGACATTTTTAATTAGAATTACCTGGTTCACTGATTGGTGCTAAACAGTCAACTTGAATTGACCAAGTAAATGGTCAACAAAGTCAAACTACCTAGACCAATGCTCCGGGCAATATAGGGTATCACCAGGTCGTTAAGTCCCGACGAGGTGTGAATTGTGCTTAAGCGTGCTTGTGATCGGGTGAATTTCACAGGAAAGGGTTTTGATGGGAATTATTTGAGAATTATGAAATAAGATAGCTTAGGAAAGCTATATGATTGATTACGTGAATTTAGATTATGCTAAAACTTAAAAACGTACGTTTAAACTGAAAACGGTACAGACGTACGTGATAAAAAGTGAATCTGATTAACTAAAAAGGCTACGGATATAAAAATGATATTTTTACAAACCTAATGATTAAAGAGAATTTTTAGAAAAAGAAAATTAATTTTTACACTAATTATATAATTATTATTAATTTAAAACTATTTTTCTAATTACTTTTAATTATTTAAATTACCCTAAATTATAATTAATTATGAAATTACACTAGAAAATTGAAAATAAAATTTGGAAAAATTTAAAATAACTAAAAACTAATTTTAAAACTAAATTTGTATTTTTCTGATTTTTAAATTATTATTATTAATTATTAACTAATTATTAATTACTAAAAACTAAATTAAATTATAAAAACTACCAAATGATAAGAGAAAAATCTGAAAAAATTACTAAAATTATTTTTAGCTATAAGAAACCTAGGAAAAATATAAAAATGAAAATTGATTATAAATAAGCGGAAGAAATAAGCCAATTGGCTTAAATAAAAGCTATCACTTCTATTAAGTTGGGATTTTTTGGATTTTTCTTTTTCAAAACTACTGATGAACTGTTTTTAAGCAACTTTTATGAAGGGAGTTTGAATGGAACTAAAAAATAAGCAATATGGTGAGCTTATTTGATTGGCAGTTAAGCTTTTAAGCTTATTAGGACTTTGCTTGTATTGAAAAAGCTACCAAATGAGATTTTAAACACAAATAAGCTTTAAACAGATGAAGAACAACTTAAATCAAACCAAATGAAGCCAAATAGCACAAGAAATAAGCAGTTATAGGCAAATAAGCAATAAGCTCAAAACTGAGCACCAAACAGCCCAAATGGGGAAACTTAGCAGGCCTGTGGGGCCCCACAGGGGTACTTGGAAACCCAAATGAAAAGCTAATCCAATAAGCTGAGATATTTGGCTTTTCAAAAAGCTAAGTCTCATCTACTGGGTCCCACAAACAAACATAGGAGGGGGCATGGAACTTGGGTGTTTTGGACTGAGTTGTCAGTAAACATGCAGAATGGGACAAACTAATTGGGACTTGCAGCCCTAGTGGATAAGCCACAAACTGAGAAATAAGCACTGAACCTTGAAGATTGGCTTATTGGCTTTCCAATAAGCCAATAAACAGGGTGTGGGGCCCACTGGTTAGCCTTGTGGGGTCCATTAAAGATGGGTGAATGAGACTGCCAGCAGTGCACAGGGGAGTAGCTTCCCCTACAGCTCACTTTGAGCTTGCACACAAGCTTCCAGAAAAACCACAAAAATAAACTACTTATAGGAATCCAAAGTTTAGTTGAGACACAACAATATGTAAAAATCACAAAACCTAACTCTCAACCCAAAAATCACAAAAATTCTTTGAACTTTTGGAATTCTGACAAAGGATCACTTTTGACTTTTCTTGATTTAGAAAGATTTGACCAAGATGAACTTTGAACACTGATTTATGGATTGAGTTAGGTTAATTAAGATATATGAACACTAAATCAAGCTTTGGTATCTACTTATGAGCTGTTATGAAGATTGTGCCACTCTAAAACTCACACAGACAGAAATTAGACCAAGTTATTGATGATTTTGACTTTGGTCCAAAAGGAACCTAGTTTTTATGCTAGATATGAGCTTTAATGACCTGAGATGAGTTACTTAGATCAAATAACAACAACCAAGGTACCTTTGAGTACCTTGAAACAGCATATGCCAAACACCCCTTGTAAAAGCTTCCTTGGTGATTTTCAAAACAAATGGGTAATTTAAACCATGGAACTGATTTCTAGCCACTAATTATGATTAAAGGACCTTAAATTAGCACATAAACTTAAGCTAAAAACACAATTACCTAGAGTTCTAAAATAAGCTTATTAAGACAGTTAAGTAGGAAATTTTGGAGTACAATGAGATTGTTAATTTAACACCTAAGATTAAGCACTAGACTGATTTAAATACACCTAATTAAGCAAACAGGAGCACAAATAAGTGATAAATAAGCTCTGGAACAATAAAATGCCAAAATGAAAGTGTAGCTTACAATTGCTTTCCATGCACAAACTAAGAACCAGGACCAGTAGACCAATCCTAGGGTTTTCCACAAAACCTCTAACCCACAGCCATCCACTATTTACTGTGCTCCAGCTTCTTCAACCTTTATCCATGATTTTTATATTTTATTTTTATTTTTTTGTATGTTATTTTATGATTTTTATGCAATTGAGTTTCTGGTTAATATAGAAGCTTATAAAACTTCTAAAAGCTTTCTGTTTAAGCTTAGATGAGTGTACAAACAATATGAGGATCACTTAATATCTTTGTAATAACAATTGAAATACTTAGTTGAAACTTGAAATTTGAAATAAGGGATAAACTTAAAAACAGAATTGCATTACTTGAAAAGTTGATTACAAAAGATAATTAAATGCTAAAATAAACTAGGTTACTAAAAATTACACACACTGTGATGCTTTCTCTCCTACTACTTATACTACGAATTAACAATAAGCCATCCCAGCCTCCACATGCTTTCCTGTTGCAAATTGGTAGTCCCACATGCGTCCTTGTTGACCAATGACTATATCCCCACCATCAATTTGTATCATAATCCATCCTGGCCCTTGATTATAAATTTGGCGCCAAAAGTTGTTTTTCAACAAGCTGAGTGGTTTAGGTGAGGGTATTAATTGTGGATGGTGGGGGTTGGTTTGGTAGATGGGGAGTATTAATGATGGTGGCTGGGTTGGTGAAAAGGTGGAGGGGGGGGGGGGGGAGACAGTGAAGCAGGTTTTAGGGGGGAAGTGGTACGGGGGAGAAGATGTTGACCGGTGTTTGACCCTGGTTTTATTAATATGGGGAGTGGGCTGGGGTTGTTTTGGGCTTGGCATGGGCTAAGGGGAAAGGGTGGGCTTGGTTAGGTTGTGTTTGTATTTGGTTTTGGGTTTTAGATATTAAGGGTCCGGTTTGGTTTATTGTATCACAAGGACCACTTTTGTAATTTGGCCAAAGATGAGGGACTGAAGTTGTAAGTTTCCCAAAGTGTTTCCAAGGACCAATATTGCCAAGTACCAATAATCCAAGAACCATAAATTTCATTTTCCATTTTTAAAAACCCCAAGGACCATTTTTGACAATTTCTAAAAGTTTAGGGACCTTTTCTGCCATTTGCCCAAAGATTCATTCAAGGACCAATTTTGTAAACTTAGAATATCTCAGGGACCTTGAATGATAAAACTCCATATTTTTTATTCCAGGAACTAGTTTTGCCAATAGTTGAAAGTTCAGGGACTGAAACTGCAATTTGTGCAAACTTTGCTTGTTTTTAATTTGTTTTTACTCATTTTGCATTTAAAACATATAAAACACAATCCTTGGGATATTTTCAGTATTTTGATGCCCTTTTGATTGTTTTTGAATGTTTTGCAGCTCAGATTTGACCAAAAATGATGAGTGTTTGAGCACTCATCATTCACTGAACCTAATGTTTTAAAAATCGTGCCTAAGGCGCGCCTACTCCCTAAATCCCACGAGGCTCTAGCCTTTGGGATTTTTTTAGATCGAGGCTCATGACATGCATGAATCCCGTAAAAATCGCAGCGCCTTGGAGATTTTTGCGCTTTAGCGCCTTGGGGATTTGTGCGCCTAGAAGATGTAACGAGGTTTTGGCCTTTTTTTCATAATAGTAAGATACAGTTTTTGCTTACATGTTATATACATTTGGCCCTTTAAGTTATAAAGTATCTAATAACCCTAATAATTTAGAAAATAACTAAAACACATAATCAACAAAGAATTATGTTTTTTTTTGTAATCTAATGTATAAGAATAGCAGCTTATTAACAGATGCAAATGTTGTTTCTTTAGTGTTACCAAACAACTATAAATTTTTTGTTGTTGATAGTTGATAGTTTGATACATGGTAGTTTGTTAAATTTTATTAGTCATAAATTCATATATTGTAATGTATATTCAGGAATTTAGGGTAGTTCATGGATTCTGATACGCTGCTTGCTTAATATTTTGGGTTTAAATGCAACCTTTGTTAGATGTAATAACTATTAAGTGACATTATGCATTGAATATTGATATTTTTGTGTTATTTAACCTGCATAAGTTGTCACATATGCTATAAAAAAAACTTAAATGTATAGTGCGCCTCATATTTATGAATCCCGCGCCTTGATTTGCGCCTCGACTCGAGGCTCTTTGACCTCCTTTGCGCCTTAGTGCGCCTTGAGCCTTTCAGAACATTAGACTCTGAACCTAAACTCCCTCTCAAATATTAAGGTGTTATCTCAGTTATATATATAGGAACCTATGTAACAAATAAAACATGACTAAATCGATAATCGACAACAATCATTTATCGTGTAACATAAACACTACAACAATAGTAATATAAACTTAAACAAAAAAAAAAAAACATGTATAAATGATTTCCCCCAAATCTTTATCCATTTTTTTCCATGATAAAATACATAATCGGTAATCCAAACTATACTACTAAACCTTTTTTTCCATGAATAAATCGATAATCTAAAAGAATTATTGTGAATAATCAGTCGATTTTAGGGTTACGATTTTTTTTTCTTTTTTTTTTTGGTTTTGGGTTTTGAATATATTAATCTGCTATGATGATTGACTGAATTAATTAGGGTTACGAATTTGGGGGAATAATTTGATTGTTTGAATTAATTAGGGTTACGAATTTGGGGGAAGAATTATCGGGGATGGAATTAATTGGGGACGAATTTGGGGGAAGAATATTTGGGCGGGATAATGAACTGATAGGACGGCTATTATAATATTGGGAGGAAAGAGGACACGTGTTTTATTGCGATTTAATTGGGGTAGATGTGATTTGAAAAAACCCTCTTTTATATGGAGTGGTGATTTCCTCGACTAATCAATTATAGTTTTCTGGTGAATGATATCGTCAAGTCGGTAACTTACAAATAGGAGTACTATGGTGGCTGTCATCTTTCCGGGGTTAGAAATTTACCAAGAACACGATAATGTAGCGATCCATTTATTGGTCGTTTGGCATCACTACTACACTATACACCCAAATATATATATTATTTTATCAAGTTTTACTTCTGTCAGCGTCAATATTGACTCGTCCCAACGTAATCTCTTCAGCATCTAATCCATTACAATCAACTGATCAAGTGAACCTACGTAATCTTTCTGTTGTGCGATGAAATATATGTAAAAGATAATATTGGTGACTAACGAGTTTTAGGGCCAAACAACACAAATTTAATTTGTTAAGCACAATGTGAGATGAGGTTTAATACAAGTTTAAGACTCTACAGACAAACTTGATAACCTTAACTATGTTCGTATGAACAGTAATGTAAAATAATAAAACAAAAAGTAATAAACGGTAGCTACAAAACTAAAATAAGAACATAATGAGTTTTCGATAAACAAGCAATTCAAACATGATAATAATAAGATAAATACACAAAGTACATACATACATACAGTACATAATTATAATATATGTCGACAACAATCTTTATTGGTATATGTTCTAGTTAGTGTAAAGTTTGAAACAGCTTCACTTATTGGTTGTAACTATTATCAACATAACATAGAAATCATGCGAAATAATAATGATCAAACTCTAATGTCCAGTACCAAGTCTTGCAATCAGGTTGTCGTTGTCTCCTTATTCCAAACTCCACGCTCGTTGCAAGGAAAAAGTGTTAATTTCGGGCATTTGACTTTCTCCAAAGAAGTCATTTTTGGAAACAAATTCTGCAGCTCTCTCCATTCCATCTTGAGTTCATCCAAGTACTTCAATCGCAATATCTCGACGTTCCAAGTTTGCTTGTGTTGGATAGGTGAATCATCCATGTCATAAATGTCCTGATACTGACTAAGATCAGAGAACTGTCCACCACGAATGTATAGTTTTTTTAACCCTTTGAGCATCGCCGGGGTTAGCCAATCTGGTGTATCACTATGTGGGAAACACTTGAGATCGAGTTTTTCTAATGTCGAGTTGTTGAAAGCGTTCATTCTTCTTATAGACCCTTGTACCCAGTTCTTTGTAACATATTTCCTTACTCGTGATGCAAGCTTAAGGTTCCTTTTTCCATTTTTAGGTGTCTCTGACTCTTTTTCTTTGGACTTCTCATGGCCACCCCACAAAATTGTTAGCTTACGAAGCATTCCAAACTTTTGTAAAGCCTCAAGATGTACTTCGCGAGGGAAGTCTTTCATATGTGTGTACATGCTAAGCTTTATCAAGTTTTTTAGTTTCTCTAAATCCTGAAGTGTACATACATGCTTTTGTGGAGAATCAACTACGACAAACCCTTTGAGGACTTGAAGGGACTCAAGACCTGAAATCCCTTTTGGTATGTCTTTCAACAAGTAACATTCGGACATATCTAAATGTGTTAAAAACTTGAGTGAACCGATGGTACTTGGAATGTTCTCAAGATTGTGGCAAGCTCTAAGGTCAAGAATTATAAGGCTCTCAAGCTTTGAGATTGATTCAGGAAGCTCAGTAATCCTTGAAACCCCTTGAAGGCTAAAGAACCTCACATGATTCATATTTTCCAAGCTCGCTGTAAAATCAAACTCCTCGACCTCGATATGGTGAGCAGCTGAGCTTTTCCACCTTCCTAAGAAGAGAACATTGAGATTCTCCATTCTCAAAAACCATTCTCGCTTGAACTCCAGAATATCATCCTTTACATTGAATAACATGTGAAGTTTATCCCACTTAATACCTTTTGATAACCCACTACCCATCAAACACACCTTATAAGACTTTGTTTTGATTTTCTTCCTTTGATAAAAATAGTATTTTTTTGACTTGTCTATTGGCTTTCCATTGCTATCAAAAATGTCATCTTCATTTGGTTTTATGTTGTTCGGTGGTGGTAAAGCAGCAAACATAATCGGGTTCTCATTTCCATCAAAAAATTTAATTTCTTCTGTTATTTCTTCGCACTGTTCATTATAGAAATCAAAGAACTCTCTTGGGTCACCAAGGGGATGAATATTTGGAATCTCTTCTGGGCTGTCGATCTCATCAAATTTTCCAAAGTCCTTCGGGTCACCATACTCATCAAAATCAAAGAACTTTATCTTGTCCGCAATGATAATCAATGCAGCACGCACCATGGGGTGCATTTTGCACGCTGCCACTTTACGACCATGATTTTTGGAGACAGGCTCGATGAAATCCTTGTCCATTAGCTGATTAAATATACCATTTGCATGGTCCTCAGCTGTTTTTCCTTCTTCCAGATGTTCATCCACATGAGTTAGTCCTTCTCCGATCCACCAGTAAACCATTAACCGTCTACTTATGATTTCATTTTCCGGAAACACGGAAAAACATAGCAAACAAATCTTTAATTCACGTGTAAGCTCACTATAACGTTTTTGTATAGTCTTACAAAATTGGCTCTTGTTGAACAACTCATTGTGCAGCCGAGGCATTTTTTTAAGCAACTTAGGCGGAATACTGTCTCTCTTATCAACATCAGATTGTTGCTTTTTTCGCAATTCATCTTCATTTAATGTCCTATATTTTGCTGGAATCTGCAGCTTAAGTTTGGTAACTGTTTTCTTGAGATCTTTCAGCTCCTTTATCTCACACAAATTACCAAAGCTTTCAAACTTTTCAAAGGCATTATCTCTTTCTTTCTTTATATGTTTTTGGTGTTCTCCAAGTTTTGGGCAGATCGTTTCAATAAACTTGAGTTCTTGCTTTATTAAGTTTTTAAGTTGCAATCGCTCGGTGGCTGGCTTATTGGTATCTGAGTCAGGTAAATGTTGTTTATTTGCACTTGAATCTGGATCTTTGGTGGTGGAAGTTTCTTGAGTAGTCGAAGTTTCTTGGGTATTGAATGGTTGGACATTAGTTGGTGGTGATTGCTTGTTTGCATCAGTTTCAGGTATTTGAGAGGCTGAAGGTGTGGTAGTATTGACGGACGAAGTTTCTTGAGCAACCGTTGCAGTGACACTATTGTTGGTGGAATCAGGTTTCTGAGTAGTGGAAGTTTCTTGAGTAGTCGAAGTTTCTTGGGTATTGATTGGTTGGACATTAGTTGGTGGTGATTGCTTGTTTGCATCAGTTTCAGGTATTTGAGAGGCTGAAGGTGAGGTAGTATTGACGGACGAAGTTTCTTGAGCAACCGTTGCAGTGACACTATTGTTGGTGGAATCAGGTTTCTGAGTAGTGGAAGTTTCTTGAGTAGTCGAAGTTTCTTGGGTATTGATTGGTTGGACATTCTTTGGTGGTGATTGCTTGTTTGCATCAGTTTCAGGTATTTGAGAGGCTGAAGGTGTGGTAGTATTAACGGACGAAGTTTCTTGAGCAACCGTTGCAGTGACACTATTGTTGGTGGAATCAGGTTTCTGAGTAGTGGAAGTATCATCATGTTTCAAATCAGAAGATGGTTCAGAGGTTGTGGCATCTTTAGTCGACTTGGTAGTTGTGGCTTTAGATTCGATGGTAGAAGGGTTGTCACGAGTGCTTTCATTTGAAGTGGTTGTTTGATCTAGTTCACGGTTATCAGTTTGTGGTGTTGTCGACGAATATTTGCTTGCATCATCATCCGTTTTAACATTTTGGTTGTCGATTTGAGTTTGTTTAGGCTCGTTAGTTTGCACATCAGACATGATGCTACAAAACAATCCATGAAAATGCACTATTTTAGATGAGGTTATAGCGAAAATGCATTCATTTTCTACACAAATAAATTTAAATACAAACCTATATATGCGAATATTAATGGAATAATTACCTCGGAATGCCTCTAACTTACCATTTATTTTAGTTTTATGTAGTCATCTTTTTTTCTTCCTATTAAAACATAAAACTTTTGAAATCCTACTAGTCTGTGTATCCTACGACCAGTTAATATTAGTATTATGTGCTCAGTTTGGCCTGATGGGTCTCTCCAGGCTCGACGTGGCCTGAGAGAATAGTCGAGCCGCAACCAAGTATTTATTGATGGGCTTTGGTAAAGAGCTTGATTCGAGCGTGTATTTAGTGAGCATAGCCACTAATATTGATACGCTATCAAGTCCCCCTATAGTCTAGTATTAGATCATGCACTAATGATAGGGGTGAGAAAAAAAACCGAAACCGAGCCGAAAACCGAAAAAACTGACCGAAACTAAAAACCGATGCTTTGGTTTTTACTTTTTCAAAAACCGAAAATTTCGGTTCGGTTTTGGTTTTTGTCCAAAAACCAAACCGTAAAAACCGAACCGAACCGTTTCTATTATATAATAGTATATAATTAATATAATGTAAATAAATAACTAAACAAATCTAATTTATAAATTCATATTAATTTTGTAGTTGGATTTATAATATATTTATCTTAACATTTATATGTTTGTTTTTCGTGTGCGTATGTTTACTTTACAATATAACAATACTTATGTGACAATGATCATACTGTGTGTAAATTTATTTGCACGTGTGTATCTCATCTATACGTATGTAATTGTAAAATTATGAGATAAACATTATTAGGCTTATATTGACAAAAAAGTAAAGAAAAATAACCAATTTTCTACGAAAATCAAGTTTGTCGGTATAAATTGGCTATACACAAATATAAGCGGTTAAAAACTGAAAAAACCAAAAAACCGAACCGCCAAAAACAGAATGGTTTCAGTTTTGAATTTTATAAAAACCGAATGTTTCGGTTTTAGCCAAAAACTGACACAAACCGAACCGTGCACACCCCTAACTAATGATATGATGTTGGACTATTTAACTGAGTCCCCCTAGTCCGTGTTGCGCTACCAGGGTTCTTTCTCAGGTTCTTTGTTTCCAGGCTGATGTCATTTTTTTTCATAATGATGATTAGGTGCCGACTTTTCTACCTCGACCAGGGTTTTAAGCTGAGTTGGGAAAGATGGGTATTAATGTTTGCATGGGGAAGTGTATGAAAATCCCTTTTGGGATGATTCGCTATCTTTGGAATTTGATGCTTTGCTTTTATCTTATCGACTGTAGGTGATGTCATCTTGACATTTCTTGAGTGGTGTGTTTGGGTTGTCCATTCGACTGTACATGACGTATGTGTTGACGTCAGCTGTACTCACATCTTTGTAGGGTGAGTTTCACGCACCCTATTAAATGTATGTTAACCCAATGGGCTTTTGCCAAGTGTAGTCCGCTGACTCATTTTCTTTGCCTATAAATAGCATCAGCAGTAGGACTATGTGCTTAGTTTGGCCAAATAGGTCTCTCCAGGCTCGACGTGGCCTGAGAGAATAGTCGGGCTGCAACCAAGTATTTATTGATGGGCCTTGGTAATGAGTTTGATTCGAGCGTGTATTTAGTGGGCATAGCCACTAATATTGATACGCTATCAAGTCCCCCTAGTTTAGTATTAGATCATGCATTAATGATATGATGTTGGACTTTTTAACTGAGTCCCCCCAGTCCGTGTTGCGCTACCAGGGTTCTTTCTCAGGTTCTTTGTTTCCAGGCTAACGTCATTTTTGTTTTTCGTAATGATCATTAGGTGTGGGCTTTTCTACCTCGATCAGGGTTTTAAGCTGAGTTGGGAAAGATGGGTATTAATGTTTGCATGGGGAAGTGTATGAAAATCCCTTTTGGGATGATTCGCTATCTTTGGGATTTAATGCTTTGCTTTTGTCTTATCGGATGTAGGTGACGTCATCCTGACATTTCTTGAGCGGTGTGTTTGGCTTGTCCATTCGACTGTACATGACGTATGTGTTGACGTCAGCTGTACTCGCGTCTTTGTAGGGTGAGTTTGACACGCCCTATTAAATACCCAATGGGCTTTTGCCAAGTGGAATCCGCTAACTCGCTTTCTTTGCCTATAAATAGGGCTAGAAAAGTGGGGAATTTACAACTTGAAGCGATAAAGTCCTTTTTTCATCTTCCTTTTTCCCAGATCTTTTCCCAAACCCAAGAAACTTCCTTCACAGAAATATTTTTTGTAGGTTTTTCTTGTATCTTTAATCAGGCCAGTTGTCTTTCCTTGTAAAAGAAGAAATGATACTTCAATTTTTTGGTGTAACTGAAGGATGGAAGTTAGTCATGATGATGGCGAAGACATTATTGTTTTTCTCGAATCTTTTACCCATGTATGGGGTTGGATTTGGAGATGTTAACTCTTCTTCCATTCTTGTCTAACATTGCTATCTCTTGGGTGTTTCTTGATCCCGGTGGAATATTACAAGTGATTGGTATAATGGAAGATGTAGAGGGTCTTGCATATGACTTCCTATCATTTTTCTTAAGTACTATCAGGGTGAATTTGGTTGGCCTAATGAGAAACTTAAATGTAACACCGTATACTCAAGGTGAGCTTGGTCACCTTTAGGTGAAACTTAAATGTTTCACCGAACATCCAAGGCGGGGTGGTTCGACCGCCTTGGGTAAGTTCTTCATCAGTAAATATTTGTTGGACGTTGGCGTCCGTGTAGCCCTGGGGGTGGCTAATGCTTGACCCAGGATAGCTGTCAATACTCACATAACAATGATGGAGAGGCTAAGGGTCGCTTTCGAGGTGGATATCCGGGGATTAGTTAATCCCGATGAACATCCATTGTTCAACTACGGTAACCCTGCTCATATTATTTTTTGTGTTTATCTTTTTCGTTTGAGATTGTTTTATGATTTTGCCATTTGTGGTGACAGGGAGTGATCGGTTGGTTGGACCATGTGACCGAGCCACTAGTGACCTCTTTATGCGAATCACGGTGGGGTTTGTTTTGCTTACAACGGCTTGTTTCAAAGAGTTATCTTGCGGAGCTCCTTGAGCCAGGCTAGGGGATGTCCATTCTTTTCAGACCATAGCCAGAGCCATGCATAACTTCCTGTGAAGGTTGTCATGTGCGAGTTGGCTTGTTCGTTAAAAGCGAAGGACGGGAAAAATCAGATGTTGGATGAGGCATTGAAGTCAAAGCTCATGCTTTGTCTGGTTTTGAACATTGTCTGTTTTGGTCTTAAGATGTTCCGAGTCTGAATGTTTTCAGATCGTACTAGCTATTGTAAAACTTGTAGACGAATGTTTGCAATCCGCAATGTATCAGGATTGTGTAGAGTGTACTAGGCATGTTCTGTCATGGGTTTTTGCAATAGGGTGGTTTACCCTGATTTTATAATGAAATTAACATGTTGTCAATTTATTATTTGTGTTTACCAGGTTTATGTAGGCATGGGCTTTTAGCTATGATGTTGTAACACTGAGCTCTTAATGAAATTAGCCGTTTAGCCAATTTATTATATGTGTTGTATCCTTATATTTATTGATCAGTTAAACATGAATAATATGTAGCCTGGTTGTGTATAACCTGTTTATTCAACTGATTAAGTCTTTGCATACTTAAATAGTGTTTGTAATCGAGGACCTAATTTGACCCCAATTTCTGTGATAATAAGTACTTATGCTTTTTTATTTGAAGTGCACATTATAGCCGATACTGTCGACTAGCTATATGCAAGCAACCCGCTCATGGCAGGTTGTTGGTCTGATACTTAGAATGAGAGTTTCATCTTTATATGTATAGTAAGATATGAAGCTTCATTTAAGGTTTAGTCAGGCTAACTGTTTGTTAGTCCTATTTGTTTGACCAGTAGGCAACTTTTCTCATGAGCATGCTCATAAAGGCTAATTTACGGTT
The DNA here is from genome assembly GCA_030686995.1 of Artemisia argyi. Taxonomy (NCBI): domain Eukaryota; kingdom Viridiplantae; phylum Streptophyta; class Magnoliopsida; order Asterales; family Asteraceae; genus Artemisia; species Artemisia argyi. Next base: position 160,502,765 of record CM060683.1, read on the forward strand.
GAGTAAATGTTGCTTCTATGAATAGTCGTATATGGCACTTTGCATGAAAGTGTTGGAATTATCATTGTATATTTGAAGAAATAGTACATATGAGCTTTCTTGGTTGTTAGAAGCCTTTTTTAAGAAGTTAAAGAAAAGTACCATGAAAGTTGCTTTGAATCAACGATCAAACTTAGATCTTACATCGTTTGAGTTTGGATGTGCGCCATGTTAGGGGAATGTTGTCCCCTTCAGGCGTTGTTAACAGGTAGGTACCATTGTCGTTTGTCTGATGAATGATGTATGGCCCTTCCCAGTTGGGAGCGAGCTTTCCCTGACCTGCGGCCTTACTGACCTCTTTTTTCACATTACATGGTTGCCAGATTTGAAAGACACTGGGTGGACGTATTTGCTGTAATACTTTGCCATTTTGTTTTTAGAGTGTGCTAAGCGGATCCTGGCCAGATCGTGCTTTTCCTCAACTAGTGTTAGGTCTAACCTGAGGGAATCTTCTTCATCCTCATTGACCATAGCAACTCTTTCTATTTGGAAGAGCATTTCAACATGTATCACGGCTTCAGTTCCATAGACTAAGCTAAAGGGTGTTCCACCTGTTCTTTCCTCTAGCATTGTTCTATGCGCCTATAGTACTTTAGAGCTCGTCCAACCAACAAGACTTGTATTCCTTCATACGTTTCTTGATGCTTTTTACAATTTCACTTTTAGCCACTTCTATATGACTATTGGCTTGCAAATGGTAGGGTGAAGTTGTAGTCCTAAGGATACCTTGATTTTCACATCATGATTAGAATGGTTTGTCGACGAATCGGATTCCATTGTCAGTGATGAGTGTTTCTGGCATGCCGAATCATTTGATCGTAGACAAAGGTTAAGACTTTTCTTGAAGTGATGGAGGCTAGCGGTTTTGCTTCGACCCATTTCTTAAAGTAATCAACGGCTATAATGTGTTTGACATTTTTTGGGGCTACCAGGAATGGTCCGCATATGTCGATGCCCCATTGATGTAATAGCCAGGGGTGCAGTGATGGGCATAAGGTCATCTTTTGGTACGCAATGGATATTGGCATAAGCATGACATTCTTTTCATGTCTTTAGCTCAACTTCAACGTCCTGATTGACTGGTGGCCAATAGTACCCTATCCTGATTGCTTTGGCCTCTACAATGCGAGACACTGAGTGTATGATGCACATACCATTATGGATGTCTTTAATGATTGTTCGAGCCTCTGTTGTCCAACGCATCGCATCATTGGACCTTTGAATGTCTTGCAGTATAAGGTACCACCCCTGATATAGTACATGATGGTTTAGCGCCTGATTTTTAGTGGCTCTAGTTTGTCATGTGGTAGGATACCTTGAGATAGTCAGTTGAATATAGGAGTCATCCAAGTGTCATTTGTCTTAGCCTGGGAGACTTCCGCAGGCTGGAGGATTGATTTCTCATTGATAACTTCCACCAAGACCTCTTTTTCGAAGTGTTCAAAGATGAGTGCAGTGAGTTTTCTCAAAGTGTCAGCTCGCTAGTTCATTCCTCTGGGGATTTGAGTAGTGGTTAAAAATATAAAGTATGGTATGATCTGGTTGACCAGTGCTAAGTATAACTTCATCGGCTCTTCCTTTGTGTTGTATTCACCCCTTACATGAGAGGCTACCAATGATGTGTCTTCGAATACTTTGATTCTTTTAACCTTCATTGTTTTGGCTATGCGCAAGCTTGCTAGTAGTTCTTCACATTCTGACTCATTGTTCGAGGCATCAAAGTTGAACTTTAGGGCATATGTGAAGTCGTACCCTGACAGGCTTGTGAGCACTAACCCTGCCCCTGAACCTTCTTTACATAACGCACTGGCAGTGTATAAAGTCCATGTTTCATCATCGTGGCCCGTGGGTGTTGCTTGTGCTTTCGACTTCTTGTCTGGTATTGCCGGAGGTGGTGTGTCGACCTTGGCGAGGAAATCTTCAATGATTTGCCCATTGATTTAATGTCTGGATCCGTAGGTGATTTCGTATTTGCTTAGCTAGATCGCTTATTTTTAACATTTTGCCTGTGTACTAATGGTTTGATAGATCTGTTTTAGGGGCTTGCCTGTTAGGACGTGAATCAGATGTGCTTGGATGTATCTTTTAAATTGCCTAGATGACAATAATAGAGCAAATGCTAGTTTTTACAGTGGAGGAAAGTTGATTTGTGCATCTTGCAAAATCTTGCTGAAGAAGTAGATTGGATTTTGAACATTGTTCCTTTCGGCTAAGAGTATTGAACCGATTGATTCCAGAGATATAGCTAGGTACATGGTGATGGTTTCACCAGGTATTAGAGCCATCAGGGTGGGTAGCTCGGCTAGGAACACTTTGAGGTCCTGAAATGCTACCTCAGCTTCTTTCGTCCACTCGTATACTTTCTTTTTGTTGCACTCAATCAACACTTTGAAGAATGGTAATTGTTTTTCAGTTGCCCCTGAAGAAGTAGATTGGATTTTGAACCTTTTTCCTTTCTGCTAAGAGTATTGAACCGATTGATTCCAGAGATGTAGCTAGGTACATGGTGATGGTTTCACCAGGTATTAGAGCCGTCAGGGTGGGTAGCTCGGCTAGGAACACTTTGAGGTCCTGAAATGCTACCTCAGCTTCTTCCGTCCACTCGTATACTTTCTTTTTGTTGCACTCAATCAACACTTTGAAGAATGGTAATTTTTTTTCAGTTGCCCCTGATAGAAACCGTCTGAGAGCTACGATTTTCCCATTTAGGCTTTGTAACTTCTTCAAGTTCTTGGGCAGAGTCATGTCTAGTATCGCCTGAATATTTTTAGGGTTTTTCCTGATTCCTGTGGCGTCAATTATGTGACCCAATAATTGGCCTTCCTCCAACCTAAACGTACACTTGGTTGGGTTTAGCTTTATGTTGATGCGTCTGAGGTTTTGGAATGTTTCGATGATGTCACCAAGGCATCATCTATTTTGCTTTTGATGATCATGTCGTCGAGGTATGCTTCAAGATGGACGCCTATATGAGATCTGAATTTTCTATCTACTAGTTCCTGATAGGTAGCGCCCACGTGTTTTTAGTCCAAAAGACATCTTGGTGTAGCAGAAGAGATCTTGATTAGTATAGAATGTTGTTTTATCTTTGTCATATTTCTCCATTAGGAACTGCTAATACCCTTTGTATGCATCAAGGAAGCATTTGTATTTGAAATCGGTTAGGGATTCCACTTTCAAGTCAATGAGAGGTAGGGGTAGTTGTCTTTTGGACAGCCCATTTTTAGGCTGGTGAAGTCGATACATAACTGGGTTTGAGACCCATGTTGATACTTGACCGGCCGTCAGATGCCTGTCTGAATTAGATATGTGACATGAGAATCCATAGCCTGAGACTATTCTAGGGAAAGATTGCATCTTTTTTGCCTTATAGCTGGTGCGTACTGGTTTAGGCCTACGCTATGTTCGGCTAATTCTCTGGGGACACCAGTCATTTCTAATGGTTTCCAGGAAAATACATCTAGGCTATTTGCTAGTAGATGTAATAGTTGGTTTTGAACCTGAGGTGGGAGGATGACTCTGATTGTGATGGGTTGATCTGGGTATTCGGGGTTGATGATGACTTTTGCTTGTTTGGGGTTGTCTCCCGGAATAGGTTCCCACACGATCTCCCTGATGTTGTTTTCTTTTATCGCAATGGCAAGGTTTGCGTCTCTGCCATGGTAGTCAATTTTGACTGTAGCGACTCCCGCCCCTGTTGGAAACTCTACTGAAGATATGATGGTCGAGACTTCCATGTTGAGTTTTTTAAGGGTTGTTCTTCCGAGTATTACAGTATACTTGGGATAGATTTGACAATGTGGAATTGTAGCATAATTGTTCTCGACAACGGGTGTGTTCCTACTGTTGAGTTCTAGAGTGGCTACACCTTCATGATAAGTTCTTTCTCCCGAGAAGCTAACCAATGGTGTGGTTAGTGGGTTCAGGCCTGACTTGATGTATTATAGGAGTTTATTAAATTAGTGTGTGTACATTATGTCGACTAAACTCCCTCCATCCATGTATATTCTACTAACCTTATGCGAGGTTATTATTGCTGTGATGACAACGGGATTGGACGATGGTATGAAGGTATCCTATGGAATGCTTCGTGATGAGATACGCGGCCAGTCTTCCATAACCCCATTGCCCCTTTTAATGCCTGAATGCCATGATTGGATCATGTGAACACTTCCAATTTGTTCTATGAGGGTTTCTTGTTTCATTTGGTTGGCGTCGCCTACCCTGGATAGTCTATCAGTGTGAGGGGGTTTGTTTGTCCATGTGTTGGGGTTAGCCCTCAGGGCTTTTGTTTTAGAGTTTCAAGGTTTAGGTAGACTAAGAAAGTGTTTTATCCTTCCCTTGGTAAGTATCATAGCGTAAGATTTTACTAGGTGTGTATTTGTTGTTGAAGTTTGAGCTAAGTGTAGAGTAGGTTGTATGTTGTTTCCAAGGGAGGGGCTAGGTAATGGTGTCAGGGTGTCTTTCTAAGTCAGGCTCGTAGTTATGTTATACTCAGGGTTGCTACTAAGTGGCGCTTTAGCCTGATTGTTATGTGTAAGGTAATGCGGAAAAGGATAAGCAGGTTGGAATGCGTTTACTTGAGAAATAGCCAAGCACCTTGCTTATGAGTTGTTCTAGGTGAATTGACGTGGTGTGGCATGACCAGGATGTTTTGCTACTCCTTTCCCTGAAACCTTCTAGCGCCCTCAACACCTCTCTGAACTCTAAATGTTTAAGTTGTTGCTAGTTGTGGAAATGACTTGAGAACATGATGTTCGTCACGAGACCGTGTAGGTTCTTCTTGGGAAGGTGTCGTATGCAGGTTGACGTGGTTGATTACTACATGCACTTCCCTTAAAGACTTTCTTGTATGGTCTCTCAATCACTGACGAGTCTCTTTTTCGGGTGTTTGTTGACTCTTCTCTGTTCGAGTAGAGTGAGCCACTAAGAGAGGTCCGAGGTGGTAGTTGGTCATGTCCGAAATTTGAAGGGGTTGTTCGCCAGACATGTTTGGTTGAGAAACTTGTGCAAAAAGGGGGAAAATGATATTTTTGAGTGAGAAATGAGTGAGAATAGGTGAAAATTTTTAAAAAATTTGTGCCTATTTCTTATCATGTCCCCACGGATGGCGCCATGTTTAAGTATAGTATATAAATTGGTTTAAGAGATGGGATGAGAATGGTTTTGTTGTTTGGTTTCACGTGTTGAACAGTAAGGATCCGATGAAATTGATTGCGATCAAGAAACTCGGGTAACACTTAAACAATAACCATACGAGACTGCTGTAAAGCAGCATTTTCCCAAGTTTATGAAAACTTGTTGAGGTTGTGTGGTGCCTTCTATTTATAGAGAGGCAATTAGGGTTTATCTGGCAAGTAGGATTTAGAGATAAACCCTTGAAGGATGATCAATGGCTATGAGGAAGCCAGGTGTTGATCATCTAGAGAGCAGACAAGGAGGACAGGTGGACTCTCCTCCATGGCTCGTACAAAGTGATGCTTGTCATGCATCTCCACTGTGTAGTGTCAGATGGTACATCTTAACTATTAGTGGCAGTTGGGGAACAATAATATTATGTGCTCAGTGTGGCTTGATGGGTCTCTCCAGGCTCGACGTAGCCTAAGAGAATAGTTGGGCCACTATCAAGTGTTTATTGATGGGTCTTGGTAACGAGCTTGATTCGAGTGTGTATTTAGTAAGCTTGAGCCATTAATATTGATACGCTATCAATGTATGTAAATATAAAATTCCCAGTTTTCATTTTAACTTTATATTTTAAAAGAGAATAATAACATTATTATTATTATTATTATTATTATTATTATTATTATTATTATTATTATTATTATTATTATTGTTGTTGTTAAATTAAATTGATAGTAATACCAATCACATGGTATACACATAGGTTAAATTAGCAAATAAAAACACATAATTCTAAATCAAATCGATTTTACTACTATAATTCTGTGTTTACATTATTCTATAGACTAGTTTAACATAAAAAATACATTATAATTAGTGGTGAGCACAAAAACCGACAAATCGAATCGAAACAGAAAAAAACGAAAAAGCCAAACCGAAAAAACATCCCTAATCAACAACCCAATGGTGGTGCTTTTGATTTTTATAAAAACCATTATTTGGCACGGTTTTTGGTTTCACAGGAAAAATCGAACCGAGAAAATCGCCACTCCCACCTTTATATATGTTTTATATAATTTTATTTATATATAGACTTGTTATTTAATTTCAAAGATTTGAGTATACAATTTTATCTGTAAAATAAATAAATAAGTAAATAAATAAATAAATAAATAAAATAACAAATAATAGTGTTGTTTATTATCTATACATACAAATTTGATACATTTATAGATATTATAGCTTTGTTTTTAAACAATAGTGTTATTTGAATGTTTTTGCGGACGAAAAACATAAATACATGCATTTTATATTTTAGATCCTTGTTTGGTTGTTTCGTATGTTTTTTTGTAGCTTTAGATTGTTGGATATAATGCTACTATTGATATTTGTTTAAATTTTTGATTGAAAACTTGGAATCGTAAATGTTGAGGGTGTTTGATAGCCTCTTAATGGGCATCACACAAATTTGGTAAGTGATAATGGTTGTTTGATAATTTTATTTTCTTATCTTAATCATTCAACTGAGCGTCGAGTCGATCAGCGTGAGGGACATGCAAAATGATCCAAATGGTGCCAAATAATGGTTTTTAATATTTACTATATCATATTTGCTTTTGATCCAAATGGTCCAAATCGCCACTCCCATCTTTATATATGTTTTTATATAATTTTATTTATATAATAGACTTGTTATTTAATTTTAAAGTTTTGAGTATACAATTTTATCTGTAAAATAAATAAATAAGTAAATAAATAAATATCCAAATGGTCCAACAAATAACCAATATCCAAATGGTCCACTTGTGCAGAGTAATAATTTATTGGTTATTTGTTACAACAAAATGCACATCTACCAACTTTAATATTTACTATATCATATTTTTCTATTATCTTCTTGCTTTGATCCTATCAACGTGAAGTATTCTAGCTTTTACTAGTTTACTCATGACTTGTATAGGTTTATGTTATTCAAATAGTGTTGTGGGTATTATTGCATCTTAAAACAAAATTAAAAAAATGCATCTAACCATAGAAACTAAACAATATTCTCAAAAATTAATCTCTAAGAGTAAACGTATAGATGAATTCTCTAATTCATAAATTTTAAAAATTAGAAAACAAATAAGAATATAAGATTTTAATCATTTATACAAAATCTAATTGTGGTTTATGCCATTGAGAAGTATCTATTAAGAACAACCGTCAAACATCATGTTATCATTCAGATGCAGTTTCATTCAGACACTATAAATCATTCAGAACCTTTAAATCATTCAGTATTAAATCATTTTGTTTTATCAAACAGCCTTTATGTAAGATTAAAACTTGCTTGTTGACAAGTATGAAAAATTGAAAAAACCGATTTAATGTCAAAAATCGAAACTGAAACCGAAATCAAACAGTTTTTAATTTTCAAAAACCGAAATATACGGTTCAGTTTTTGGTTTTACCATAAAACCGCCCTAGCCCGCCTCATGTTTGCCCCTAATTATAATCTCGTGTAATACATATTGTTTGCCTAATAACGTGTGATTTGTCACTCTTAAGGCACTATAATCTTCGTAACAACTAAAAAACAAAATCGGATCAAAAGTGATTATCTCTCGTTATGCTTAATTACACTAAATTAAACATTTAACTTATGCCAAATTCTAACTAGACAATTATAAATACATTCATATAAACACATTCCAACTAGAATATGTTAACAACATTCATTTAAACACACAATGTGGATAAAGAGAAAGAGGGAGATGTAACCTGGTAATGGAAGAGTCCTCTTCGAATCAAGTTAATGATGAAAGTCGATTACATAGAGGGAAAAACAAAAGGAGATATAATTTATATATTGTAGTTTGATAATCTTGGAGTCTTGAGGGACTTAAATACTAGAAATTAAGAATATGAATATTTGAGTGTTGCAAGTTATACCATCAACTTTCATTTTATGTTTTTCCTCATTCTCACTCTATGTTCACTTTTTGACATTGGTGATTAAAGAATATGTACGTATTTTTGATTTCATAATATGTACACAAATGAAAAAACTATGAGTTATAGATCTAAAATTTTTATGCGTGTGCAAGTTGAATATATTCTTTGAAGTTTGAATCCAGTTAAAGAAAACAAAAATGATTGAAGACAAGTTTTTGTTGCGAGTGTCTTATGTTCATTTTAAAATATGTGTCGATAATAAACAAGGAAATAAAAAAAACTTCTCGCCCACTGCCTACAATCCGCCTATTAACTGGGGCACGATAGAACCGATTAATGGTAATTTTAGTTATCATGCATAGGAGTAGTTAAGTGTTTGGTTCTAGCTATTAAAACTGAAATCTAAATATTGGAAGGTGTATATTCCTTGCTTTCATTAACAAACGTAACCGGATATATAATACAAAGATGATTCTAGGCTAACACTAATGGACTTAGGCTTACACAAAACACAAGTGGGCCTTTTACATAATAATGAATAACAAGTATGGCGGTAGCCGGCCGCGTTGCGGCCTCGCGGGGTTTCTTTTCGTTGTATTTGGTTTATAATGTTGTTTGTCAAAGAATATAGCGATTCAGTAGCCCAACTCTAAAACGACAAATCCAAGCACTAATATGCATTTTACAAAAGGCATTAAAATGTGATAGCAGTGATATAATTACATCATAAGTAGGTTATATTAAGTCCAGGTTCGTGCGTACAAAAGCTTTAATGATTTATCGTAATTAATGTTAGTACATGAAATGATTCATAGATTTACTACAATTAACGTTAGCACATGAAATGATACATAAAGGTTCACGTCTATATTACAAACATTTACATGGCATCAGGTAGGTTGATAGTTATCGTAGTCATAGTACTATCTTCGGCATTAGTATCTTCCCAGCCTCTGGATTAATCAGCTTCTTTGGTGTGTTCGCGCAAAACCTTGTCAGGAAACAAAATATGTTAACGAAAAACAACAAACGCGTTCTGGTATATGTAGTTATGGATGTTTGTCACTTACTCCGTCGGTGGCTAAATCCCTGCATGAAATTCTAGTCTGTAAAAACATTTTGAAATGCGCTCTTGGCATTTTAATGGAAGTGAAACTAAACCTTATATCATTTGTAGCAAAAATTTCATACCTCGATCGAATCTGCCTCTCTCAAAGAACTCATCCTTATGACCGGATTTTCCATCTGCACGGTCGGAACACAATTTAACCTTTGATATTCTTATTAAATTTCGAGTTTTATGGTCATACAGTTGATCTCAAGCACGGCTCACTGTTGGTGATAAAGCTATCCAGTTTAAAGTTCTGTTTACCATTGTTCCATTGCTTTAGTTTCTAGAGTTACTAAGATTGTAATTATCTACAGTTGGGAAACTATCCAAAAACTAATGCCTAGATGCATCTCAATTTTTTTTGCATTTGCGTTATTTAGAGGCAAGTTAAATGGAATAGGTGCCTCTCAGTGTATTTAAGTTTTGCTTACCTTGTGGCGCCTTCGACAAACTCATGTGAAATTACCGGATGATGAACATATACACCTGTATAGGAACCCAGAAGTTTAGTAATTTATCATGTGATAAAAAAATAATAGATGAAACTAAAAAGGAAAGCCATGACCTGAGATAAGTACATTTGCTGCAGTTGTGATAACAAATGCAAATGGTTGAGCAAATGACATGAATGCAGGAAATACTCCAGTCTAAGAGTGAAAGAAATATAATATCCATTAGCTAGAGGTTAATAATATACTACCTGCCTTCTAACGTGTTAAGAGAGTCTTATTTGTTCACATATAAGCTAATTGTTCAGTTACATTAGTTTCAACCATAAAAGTAGTTTTTTAGACTCTAAAGTCAAAATTATAAATCTGTTTTGGCAGCAAAGGTAAAGTACTTTCATTTTTGCTTTTAAAAAATAGGAAAAAATTGAAGAATATTTAAGCTTGTAAACCTTTTTCGAGTTCTTTCTCAGATGTTAGATGATATATAGAATCGTGAGGTACCAGATATTGCAATGCTACGAACTCGGCAAGCAATGCTTCACATTCACCATGTTCAGCTTTATCAAGATGGGTATTTGCTCCTGTAATATGAATAGTACACATCATGAAATGCCTATAAATATCAAAAGATCAAGTTATAATAAGAACTTATACTAATTATTTGACATGTTAATAAAAGTTATTGCAGATCTTTAATGTATTTTTGGAATAACGTAATCGCTAACCTTTTTAATTGTCACCAATCAGATAAGCAGATAAGCAACGCAACACATGCAACAGATCAAGGTATTCAATTCTAAAGCAATAAAGATGATTATTTACAGAGAATAAGCTATAAATAATCTTATATCATGTCACCTTATTTTAACTGTAGGCTGTTTGCGGTTCGGCATTAGTTTCGGATAATGTAGCATTGCACGCACGTGCAAGACCAAAAACAAAAAAGGAAACAAAATATCGAGACAACAGAGTGTTAGAAAGGCTGCAAACCTTCTTGGTTTTCAGAACTGACTTCTTGTTGCATTCACCTTAGTCGTTTCGTAGCCTTTTTTTTCGCCTTCCCTTTGGCCATGGAATTAACTTAATAAATACTATCGCGAAAAAGAAGCAATGACCATTTAGTCAAATATTGTAGTTTACCCTGAAAAACATAAAAAGACACAAAATCAGACAACTTAACAATACATAAGGGGGAAAAAATGAAGACTGGTAATGTTACCCAATAAATCTATAGTAGATTGTGTAGGATTAACCACCAATAATACATCTTTACCAGTAAAAAACACACTTTTATTACAATAGAACTGAATAAATTTTCATATTAGACTACTTAGGCCACAATTAAGTTAGTGTAAATTCGTAAACCAAAAGCATTTGCAATGACGATTTATTGGTGTTATTCTTTATAGTCAGCTAATGCAACCTAATGAACCTTAATGGAAAATAAGTCTGTTGTTCACGGATGGATTACCAGTAAACGTAGTGTGAGAAACTAACCCATTAGTAGAGGTTGGTAAAATCAGAGGTACCTTTATTCGTTTACCTTCCTACTTCACAACCTGGTAAATAAGTAACACAGAAACTAACCCATTCGTAGAGGTTGGTAAAATCAGAGTAATCCTGCTTTGTTGTTTTGTGACCTGTCTGCATTGCGGCCTAGCGGGTTTCTTTTCGTTGTATTTGGCTATGTGTTGTTGCGGGAAACCGAATGGGTGGGTCTTCTTGAAAGCAGTTGGTGGCTATCTGCTTTTGACACGATTTAAAAACCTACCCATTTGACCCATTACGCAGCACATTTGACCCAGAATGTAATGGAAAATCAAACTTATTAAAGTAACCATAAAACCGTTTCAGACTCAAAGGATATGAATAGTTTGTTGTTAAAAAGAAAGAATGCAGACAATCTTAAAAAATGAACATTCTAGCGATAATGTGTTTAAGAATGTTAATTCAAAATTGTTGTCGTCCATTTCCATTCATATATCATGTCAGTCACACCAAGGCTTCAACATATGTCACCTATTCCACCTGTCATAAATATATTCGTAAGTCCCCAACGTACAGAACACATCCAATGTAATTGTAAACGGAGAATGTGTAGTTAAAGTGAATACCACAATTGTGTTACTTACGTTGGTCATGCGTACCTGTTAATATTGCATTATTGTTATCTGCACGCGTAGCTGGATCATTGTATGCAGCAAAATTAAAGTGGTGTGCTGGGAATACGGCTTTAGTAAATGGTTGAACGTCGGTGAAGCCTGCTAGTATCAGCGTTAGACGATTGGGCAGGGTCCGCATCCATGTTTTGGTGTCCGGTAACCCGAATCCGGTAATTGTGTATGTGCCATTCATCTATAGTATGTTATCAAAACGCATCCGTTCACAGCCTTCCACATTTCCCTGTATTGGGCCTCCCTATAAAATATTAAGGCAGTGCAAAGAATAGTTGACATTGAGTTAGTACATGTCTGTATCGATTATGAAAAGATGTGATACCTGCTGGTTGAGCAATATGAAGCAAAGAGTTGGTTGCTTGCCGCCTCTAGTAGCCGTAACTGTCCACTTACGATAGACGTTGACACATATGGCTTTGCCGATGTCTGATGCTTTCATATCTGCCACAGCTATAGTCTCACGCTGCATAAGTGGCCTTTATCCAGAAGATTTTGCTATAGCAGCAAATGCGGCACTATGAGACATTTTCCTACAGGACAACGTACGGTTCATATCAGCTAATATATGCAGACACGTTTGTTAAAGAAGTTAGGTTTACATGTGGCATGGTCGTAAAAAGTATACAATCTATGCGTCTGAATAACACATACTATTCATTTGGCTTGGTAGCTAGTCTAGTAGGCGTTTACCCACGAAAAGTACTTTAGTGGCTGCTTGCGGATGCGTCTGCGTATACACCCCCTGTAGGCTGGCTGGTGGATGCACCAGGCGTTCTAGCTGTAATACTGAAAAGAGATAAGTTGTAAGATAAACGTACCCAACAATTCATGAGAATACGGGAAAAATTATACGTGTCTGTAAGAATAACCGCAATGGGTAAATTTACACCTGAAAACTTATAAGGACTTGTAGACGCAAGTGTCTGCGTACCGTTGGCACGACAATAAGCGTCACAAACATTCGTCCTACCTGCACAAAATGGCATATAAAGTTTCCGTTAGCTGCACCTACATCAGACAGGTCACAAAACAACAAAGCAAGTACGTCATAGTGTTGCGGTGACAAAAGTATGGATTATAAGAATAAAAGAGACCGAACTCTACAAAATTTATGTTCAATGGAACTGTTGGTTCCATTCATTTTGCAATTTGCAATAATAACCTTACATGAGAACTAAACCAAAAATATAAGCAATCCCAAACACCCTCTCGCCCTATAATCTGATTCTAATTCATGAGTGATACTATTCTGCTACCTCAAATTCACTTAAATTAACACCCCTTATTTCATAAAAAACAATCTAACAATCTAACACCCCTGATTTCATAGAAACACTTAAATTAAAATGGAACCCAAAATTAATAAGCAACCGTAATTATACAATACAAACAACTAAAATTAAAAAAATTATCTAAGTAACATCAAACATGTTTACAAACCAAGCATCTTCTCCATCATGAATCTGTTCTTGTGTATAACTACAAAAATCCGAAACTTACAACCCGACTTCACTTACCGCAAGAGACAGACTTGACGAGAACAAAAAGATAGGGCTTAAGACAGCCACAACCCGGCTTCACCACCAAAATCAACAGGGTCTACTATTGTTGATTCCTATGACACTGCATCTTGGAATCGAGGTTTTGATAAGAATAATAAAAAGAAAGGAAATGATGTGTGTGGTGGATTCTAGAGGCTTCATCTTATCTTCGACGGCTATAAGTGGGAAAAAACAGGCCGGGATTGGGCTAGAAAATCGGGCCACAGGAGCCCACCAATTTTGGCGGGAAACCTACAGGGCAAAACGACGCCGTAACTAATGGGATTTAATATATACGAGACTGGCAGTGGTCCGCCGCGTTGCGGGCGGGCCTGTTTTTTTTGCTGAGATGATGTTGGATTCATTAGTGAATGCGTTGTGTGTATGCGTGGTTTTCATCAGTTATATTTGGTATAAAAATATAGGTTTTAGCTATAAATGTACAAAGAAATATGAAGAAAAAAAATCCGTTGATATATTATAATGTATATGGGCATCAACAAAAATTTTTATTTCGTCTACAACCATAGCAGGTTGTATGTTTGAAGAACCTGGTATCGCTGTTGATGGCCCCTCTTGCTCTAAGGCTGTGTGGTTCCTTACTATTCGGACAACTATTCTGTCCGTGCCTTTTGATATGCGTTGAAGCAGCAAGCCTCTCCTCATACCAGAACTTGGCATGGCAGTGAGAGCATATACAGTTGCATGACTTAAAAGCTCTATACTGATCTGGTGGCCCTGTGTGTTGAGCATTAAAGATAATAGTTAGTATCATATGTTATTCAACAGTTAAGAACGACTTTTATGAATAAGTGACTGTAAATACGTAGTGCTTACCTGAACGTATACCATGTCCTCGTTGGTTGCGTGTTACTGGTGGAGGGCGGGCTGCAAAGTTTGAAGATGGCTGTCGCTGCAAAGCGCGTGTAATACTCGGTGATGCATACTCGCTGGGCATAGGCCCGGCACGACAATGTGAACTCCCTGCTGTAGACATCGTTGTAGCCTGACCAATGGCATTTCCAACTGCTGGACATAATGTACCTACACCATCCACAATAATTCTAGGCTTGAGATCCAAAGTTAAGTTTAGTAATTAATTCATATATCAACCCACGTGAATGTACAAACAATGACCATAAAGACGAAAATACACACCTGATTCATCGTCCTCGTAGTCACATTTAGTCAACATTTTTTAATGATTCTTTGGATTTTAAGAAGCAACTTTTGCCATAGTTTTTTTATTGAGATTCTTTAATGTTTCTATTTGATTTTATATATCAGTATAATTATTTAATTTACTTTTGATAAACCTCATTAGTTTTATTTAAAAAACAAAGTATTTGTATTATGAAAGATTTATTTTAGACAAAATTACACGGATGGTCCTTGTGGTTTACACAGATTTCATGTTTAGTCCCTATTTCATTTTAATTACACCAGAGATCCCTATTTTAGGAAACGTTGCACGCGTTTGGTCCCTAAGTTGGATGGACGTTATCTTTGACCGTTAAGTGTATAATTATTATTTGCCCGTTAGTCCCTCCGTTAGTATTTTTTGCACCGTTAGTCCCTCGTTAGTATTTTTTTACAAAAAGTACTTTTTTTTAGAAATTAATTTTTTTACAAAAAATTAATTTTTTTTCGAATTAATTTTTTTTTTAAAATAATTTTTTTTTCGAAATTAATTTTTTTTACAAAAATTACTTTTTTTTTGAAATTATTTTTTTACAAAAATTAATTTTTTTTTCGAAATTTTTTTTCGAAATTAATTTTTTTAGAAAAATTAATTTTTTTTTCGAAATTAATTTTTATACAAAAATTACTTTTTTTTTTTAAATTAATTTTTTTTTCGAAATTATTTTTTTCCGATACTAATTTTTTTGGAAAAATTATTTTGTTTTTTAGATGAGTTTCGATGATTTTCGGAAGAGTTTCGATGACGTTTCACTTTTAACGAGGTTCAGACGAACTCGGAAAAATTCCCCGAGCACACCATTGAAAAGAGCACGAAAAAACGAGTCCAACGGTATTTTTATATATTTTTGAACCAGTCCAAAACTCCTTGAAATGGAAGGTAAAATTATATCTAAATGGACCATTTATATGCAATATTAATTATATAACACAACTTAGTAAATGGTCCATTTAGATATAATTTTACCTTCCATTTCAAGGAGTTTTGGACTGGTTCAAAAATATATAAAAATACCGTTGGACTCGTTTTTTCGTGCTCTTTCTAATGGTGTGCTCGGGGAATTTTTCCGAGTTCGTCTGAACCTCATTAAACGTGAAACGTCATCGAAACTCTTCCGAAAATCATCGAAACTCATCCGAAACTCATCTAAAAAACAAAATAATTTTTCCAAAAAAATTAATATCGGAAAAAATTTATTTCGGAAAAAAAGTAAATTAATTTTTCTAAAAAATTAATTTCGAAAAAAAATTAATTTTTCTAAAAAAATTCATTTTTCTAAAAAAAATAATTTTTCTAAAAAAAATTAATTTCGAAAAAAAATTAATTTTTGTAAAAAAATAATTTCGAAAAAAAAGTAATTTTTGTAAAAAAAATTAATTTCGAAAAAAAAAATTAATTTTTGTAAAAAAATTAATTTCTAAGAAAAAGTACTTTTTGTAAAAAATACTAACGAGGGACTAACGGTGCAAAAAATACTAACGGAGGGACTAACGGGCAAATAATAATTATACACTTAACGGTCAAAGATAACGTCCATCCAACTTAGGGACCAAACGCGTGCAACGTTTCCTAAAATAGGGATCTCTGGTGTAATTAAAATGAAATAGGGACTAAACATGAAATCTGTGTAAACCACAAGGACCATCCGTGTAATTTTGTCTTTATTTTATATTTACTTTTCTTAAGACACTGGCCGACATATTTCAACGATGAATATACCGAGTATCTCAAAGGTGCTCGGGTCTGTTTTGTAAGGTATAGTGTGTTGGTCATAAATCAACGTGGGCTCTTGAAAAGGCATCTTGTATGTAGAAAGCTAAATAGACAAATACCATTGCATACCGCGCACCTTCAGCCGGAGGGCGTGGACTTTCAGTAATAACTCTGTTTGTTCGCAAAATATTTGATGCACTGTCACCAAGTCTCTGTAAATGGTGGTCAGTACCTGATGGCATCCGCAACGCAGGGGTATCTGAAATTTGAATGACATTCAATGTAAGTGTAAGCAACAATAGTATATGGCAAATTTTAGAGGCACAATATACAGTACCAGGTAACACCTGGTTAGTTGCAAATGGCTCAGACTGGTGAGCGGTGGTAACTCCAAGGTCAGATGTGCATCCTGTGTGGATAACCATAGTTAAAAAGAACATGTCACATTTACGGTTTACAAATATGCATAGAATGAAAAGGGTATAAACTAAAAGCCGTAAGTACATTTAAAATGTGTAGTATAAGTGCAACATACGTATGGACGGCTGTTGCCACTGCCTTTTTAGTAACATATTTTCAGCAGCCAAGTTGTATTGGTCAACGTCCGTTCGTCTTTTGCCTTTCTGTTTAGCAATGTCATTAGTAGAGACAGCGGACGGTGGGACACACTGAGAATGTTGGCCGTATCTTTGAGGTTCAGTTGGTCCACTAAAGTTATCGGCCACCTCCGGACAAACTTTCCCGCTAAAAAAGTTCAACACGACAGGACCACGATGTACGCCTAAAGAGGGTAACATAGAAAAAATTGAGTATGAGTTCAGCCTTTGCATTGCTAGTATAGTATAATAATACCTACAAAAACACTAACCATCAGTTATATTAGGTTGCTCGGGAGGTACACTAAGCTGTGCTATGGTCTCCACATCACTTACAAATTTGACGCTGCGAATCCTACCATTGTCGTTATTCGTAGCTGCATTTCAACAAAAGACGACATTAAACAACCTTAACACTAAAGGAAGCAATAAAAGTGTATAGTAAGATGTATATAAAGTATACATTACCATAAGTTTGGTCAATCGAAACACCTTCAGTAGCCAACCTTATATGACATTGTGTCGAAGATGTTGACAAAATATCATCTAAAGTTCTCTTCAAGTGTGGCCTCCAACATTCGGCAAGCAACACATGCAAACTATTTTGAGCAACGGCATGTTCACTTACCTTGCCACTATGAAGGTCGCAGGCAACACCAGGTAAATGTTGTTGTTTTTCTAAGGTAGCAGGAATGTTACCACCATCCATGTGCAGGCCAGTCGCAACACATGGAATTCCATTGTTTACAGATTCGGGTTCGTTGGAGCATGGAGTTATATGAAAATTTGGTCTAATTTTAGCTTTTCCTTTTGTTTTCATGTTGAATGCACTTAAAAGGTTTATAGCAAGTGTAGTTACCAAAGTGGAGAGCAAAACATAAAAGTATAAAACATATAATGAAATTTTCTACGGCTATCCATGTCAACAGATAACACAACGGTCAGTAACATTCGATAGAAGTGTAAATAAATGATCATCTAAAAACCAATATGTACATACAATTAAGACGGCGGACCAGTATTCACATACATATAACATATGAAAGAACAAACATGCATTATCACTACCACTACATGCGGCAGACACCAGCCAACAAAAATGTGTTACCACAGTCAATCATTTTAGTCTTTGAGTCTTTAGGTATGCAAACGTATTCAAATTGCATACTTTTACCCATTTTGACTACTCCGTCCTTTTTAGCTAGTGGGTTCAAATTTTATTGGGGCAAAAGTTGCTGGGTAAAGGTAGTATTACCTGCCGCAAGTAACGCAAGTCGACCCCCCTTAGACAACTAATAGAATAAACGAAGCAAGCATATGACAACCTATAGAAACAATACGCAAAAAAGGAAACAAAAACAAAACATCAAACCCACAAATGAAAACACATACCTTTAAGGGTTTAATACCAAAACCACTGTACCCAATATCCCGATAGGTCTGCTGCATCAAAACTGACAAAACAGAAACACTTTAAGGCATGTTATATAATAACATCTCGCTAATAGCAATTATCTATATCTTTAAGAAGAAAAACACACACCGTTTGTGTCGCTACATTTATGTATCTACTGTAGAAAGTAGTTGGTGTGTTTTGGTAGCCTATTATTTACTGCAGTAGAAAGTCATTGGTATTCGCTACAATTTATATCATGGCTTACATATATTTTCTTCGAGGAGTGAGGACCAGTGATTATTTTGAAAGCCGCCAGCACTGTATTCCCATGAAAGGGTAGCCGTAACTTGTTTGCACTTCATAAG
Source organism: Artemisia argyi (assembly GCA_030686995.1). Lineage (NCBI taxonomy): Eukaryota > Viridiplantae > Streptophyta > Magnoliopsida > Asterales > Asteraceae > Artemisia > Artemisia argyi. The sequence goes on from CM060683.1 coordinate 160,521,417, forward strand.
CTGAAAAAGCATAAATAAAATACTGTTAGCACTAATGTTAGCACGGAAGTCCAAATGCAGAAAATTTATTGACGCAATCTATGAATTAAACGCGGCTAATATGTGGCCCCTTGCTTTTATCCTTTTGTATTGTAAGCATACCGCACGCCTCTTTCAAACAGAATGCCTAACTAAAGACGTATAACGCTTCTGGGTCATAACTTATTTAGTCAATGCTTAATTAGGATTTATATAAGAACAAAATAAGGTGTACACATATTGTTGCAAGGTTAAATAGCAGCTACATCCAAAGACCCCTAATTTCATGAAAACCTTTAAATTTAAAGGAAACCCTAATTTTTATAAATCATTCACAAAACCCCTAAATTTATATGAAGCCGTAATCGTTTTGAACCACATACCAGTAAACATCTTAAATAAATGATTACTTATAAAAGAGCCAACAAACCTCACGAATAGTAGCCATTCTCTTGATCCTCCCTAACTTACCGTTGCAAAATTCCATCCTTCGATCATCAACTGGATGTTTCTTCATGTAATAATAATTTCAATAGATCTTGAATCCATCAATATTGATGATGGAATAACATACAAAAAAAAAAAAAAAAAATCCCAGGATCTGATTTGGAGCTGTTTCTGCATCTATAATTTGAGTTGCAGTGTGTGGAAAGTTCTGGGTGTATTTGTGTGAAAGCTACGGATTAGGTTTATGATAAAATAAAACTTGCTTGGACTGGACTGGGAGGGAATGGGCTAACACATGGCCTGTTTTTTTTGGCGGGAAACATGCTGGGCAAAACGGCGTCGTTCTTGACGGGAATTAAATAAATGTATAATTGTTAATACATAACAGATATCGACTAATACACTCCCGACGGGAGGAGGCTAGGCGCTCAAACTGGATCGAAATTCTTTAAACAAAGCGGAAGGTAGTCCCTTGGTGAAGATATCAGCATATTGATAATGAGAGGGTACATGTAAAACTCGAACCTGACCAGCAGTAACCATGTCACGGACGAAATATATGTCGATCTCAATATGTTTCGTCCACTGATGTTGAACAGGGTTGACAGACATATAAATGGCACTAACATTGTCACAATAGAGAAGGGAGGCCGACGATAAAAGAGAATGTAACTCACGAAGCAAATTACGAAGCCATGCAGTCTCGCCATAACATTAGTAACACCCCGATATTCAACTTCGGCACTAGAACATAAGAGGGTATGCTGACGCTTGGATGACCAAGATCAAAGCTGTTAAGATCGCGTGAAAACTCGTAGGATCGTAAGAGTTTACGTGCTTACTAGCTAAAGTCGTGTAGGATCGTCATATGATCGCAAGTAAGATCGTAGGATCGAACATAAGATCGTAAGATCACATGTTAACCCGATTTTACTTAGGCCCAAATCTATTTTATTTTGTTTTTCTAACCTTTAAGGCTTTTAGCTCATTTTTTTGCTTAAGCCCAAAGAAAATAAACAAGTAGCAATAAGTTAATAACTCGCAACGTCTCATTTACCCCAAATCAAATTCCAAGAGATAACTATAGAAGTCTTCTTTTCATCTCATCACTTGATTGAAGTTCATGTATTTTAACAGCTAACACGTAGCTTCGTAATTATTTCTTGTTATTGATTTATTAGTTAGAGTTTACGCTTGCCATCTAAATTTAAATTAAATGTAAGCAATCTTTCTTATTGATTATTATATGTGTAATATGTATAACCAACAAGTGAAGTAATGGACAATGAGTATAAGTGTAGACCAAAATCTAAAGTCCCATAAACGTATCGCAAGATACGTTTGATAGCAGCGAAATGAGGTTCTAGTAGATCGTGCATATAAAGACATATATGTTGTACTGCATAAGACAGATCTGGACGTGTAAACGTGAGATATTGAAGTCCACCTGCAAGGCTGCGATACAAAGTAGGATCCTGTACTAGAACACCCTCCGGATCCAGTTTAGATTTTGTATCAACTAGAGTCCGAGAAGGGTTACAATTAACCATGTGAGCACGCTCAAGAAGCTGCAAAGCATACTTCTTTTGAGATAAAAACAAACCTATAGAATAACAAACAACATGGATACCAAGAAAATAATTATGTGCCCCAAGGTCAGTCATGTCAAACTCACTGTGTAATGAAGTAATAATATGTTGGAGTAGAGCACTAGAGGAAGTTGAAGAATAATGTCATTCACATATATAAGTAAATAGGCAACCTCAGAGCCCTGTCGATAAATGAATAAAGAAGAATCACATCGACTGTGGTAAAATCAGACCCGTGTAGTATAACCTGCAAACATTTGAAACCAAGCACGAGGTGCTTTTTTTAGACCATATAGAGATCTCTGCAAAAGACAAACATGATGAGGGTACCGAGAATCAACAAACCCAGGAGGCTGATGCATGTATACAGTCTCAGATAAATCACTGTTAAGAAATGCGTTCTTAACGTCATGCTGGTGAACTAGCCATTTACGAGATAACGCAAGGCTAAGGACAGTGCGAATAGTAGCTAGTTTGACAACCGGGCTAAATGCCTCATCAAAATCAATACTAAGTTGTTGACTACTTCCATTTGCAACCAAATGAGCCTTATAGCGGATCAAAGTCCCATCAGCATAAAACTTATGTTTAAACAACCACATAAAACGGGCCATATTAACACAAGAGGGTCTTTTACATAATAATGAATAATACGTAACAGATTTCGACTAATAGTAAATACATATTAGGCTAACTTTCTACTATTATATATGACAGCGTGCATCTTATTCTTTTGAGAATTGTTTGTGGTTTTTTATAAGTCTTAGATGTTCACTGAAATGAAATTAACTGTTATTCGAAAACTAGTTGTTAATAAAGCTTTTAAATTGATAATAGTAATACTATTATGACTAAGGATCAAATGAGAAGAAAACTTAAAATGAGAAGGATGAGAAATAATTATAACTACACATTTGAGATGCATCGTCTTGAATTAAATGCATCCCTAGTCTTTTAGATGCACCATAATATATTTTCTAGCAAAAAATTAGATGCATATGCATATATTAGATGCATTTCATCAAGTTAGACGAATCCTATACATTTTTCGTTCTCTGCGGGTCAAATTTGTTTTTAGTACTAGTTTGCATCGTTTTTACTTCAAAATCACTTTCGAAACTAATTGGGATGAATCTAAATGAATAGAGATACATCTAAATCAAGTCGATTAATCTCAAATGTGTGGTTATAATTATTTCTCATCCTTCTCATTTTAAGTTTTCTTCTCACTGGATCTTTACCCATACTATTATACCTTACGTAAATATCCTCAAAAAATACAATCATCTTCCTTAAAAAAACACAACACAAACACAAATCTATCTATTTTTAATCAATAAAAAAGGTTAATCTTTACTTTGCGCACGCCATAGTTTGGCTTGGGCTTTGACGCCGGCAACCCCGATGTGGTAACGCCGTAACATGTTGGATTGGGTGAGTTGGGCGCCACCATACCCAACTCTCTCATGTGAACTCTAGCGTATGTGAATAATCTATGGTAAAAGTTTCCTACATTCATGATTGTACTTTTGAGACAATTTCTTACATATTACTCGTAGTTATGGTCTTACAGACACGTTAAACTGTTAAAGAAAAAGCAATAATGCGTTTAATATAAAGTTATAAACACAAAAATGTATTCTATACCCGGCCCAATGGGTTTTATTTGCTCTTTACCTTTGCCCAAAGTCTAACGAACCATCTTTTACTTTTCTAGTTTTCTTGTATATGCTTTTCATTCATCCTTTCTTACTACTCCGTATTATGTTTGGTACTTTTGGTGTGTTTTGCATCAAGATGAATTAATTTTGTAACACTCATGTTCTTATTTTCGCTATAGAATCATCGATTACTTAGTTACGCGTACAAGACAATGTCAAAGTGATAACGAACGAATATGGAAATCGGAATTTATGATATAACCAAATGTCGTATGGGTTATTGACTAGTAGTACATTCGAAAAGTTAGGCTTTCTTCAATTCTACTCTTTCTTTCATATAACATAAAAATAACGAAAAATATTCTTTACCTATATCCAATGCCAAGTAAAACCTGTTACTATTATCTAATTTATCTTGACAATAGGCTTATTTTCTAATTGCCGTTTGGTTTTATATTAAAAGATACCATAGTCAAGATTAGTTCAAACGTTAAGTACAACAACTATATTGTTTTTATTGTTGTTATTCGTTATACCTACATCAAACATGAATATTAATTGTTTAATTGTGTTCATTTCAAATTTTAAATTATTAAACTAAAGTTTTGAGCTTTAAATAAGACAATGAATATGAGCATTAAAAATGATTGATGATGATAGAAAAGAAGACGCTTTCAAACTTTTCATTTATTTATCTTTGTCAAGAAGCAAACGATGATGAGAATCCAGACTTTCGTTTATTAGTAGGTCCACCAAGGCCCAAGTAACACACAAGAATAAACCACCATGGAATTTACCTAGGTGGTTTGTACACATGATTTTGCGCAAGCTTTTCTATAAGCATGTTTGGTATGCGAATTTATCAGTGCTTATTATAGCATAAATTTATTTTTTTAGAAAAATAAACTATCATTAAAAATAAGTCTTATTTGGCTTACATAGTTTGAATGAGCATGTAAAAAAAATAAGTTACTAAATAAAATGCTAGTTAAACTAATGTTTAGAAAAATAAATAAATAAATAAATAAAAAAAAAAAAAAAAACTCTAACAACATGCTCCAGCTCTTACTAGTGCCAAACGTACCCTATATCCAAAACAATTAAACATATGAGGTATATTACGTTCAGTTTATTCGTGAGGATGAGTATTGTGACCGGATGTACAAAAACCTAAACGAGAATCTCCGCAGCCGTTTTTTAACGCTTCCCATAGCCATCCATGAAATGAAATAGTGAGGTTTGATATTGAAGGTGTTTTTAGAAAGGGAGGTGATTTGCATACTCCCAAGATTGATTGACACACTTAAATTTTAAGCATATTGACATTTATATCCTTACAGTGTGAAATGAGTAAAAATAATGTGAGGATATATATGTCAAAACACTCAAAATTTGAGTGTGTCAATCAATCTTAAGAGTGTGCAAATCACCTCTCTAAAAATACCAATGATGTCGTTCAACCACCATGGTAATAATTTTGTACTCCTTCCATCATCTCATACTATAATGGTACCCGTGCAATGCGGTGACGGATACCCGGTGACTATGTTTATGTCGAGCAAATGTTTTTCATTTTAACTTTCCTTATTTAATATTGTCTCAAATACTTTAAAATATAGTAGATATATGTTTTTTAAAAGTAGAACATTTAAATTATTAATAGTGTAATGTGTGTTTAGAAGCTCAGATGAAAATGTGTTAGTTTGTGGGTTAGTTTGTAGGCTTCATATATATGAAATATGCATTAAAAGGTAGTTATACTATAGACGTTTTTTTTTTTTTTTTTTTTTTTTAATTGGATTGTTATATCAGATTCATTAAATGGGCTATTGCAAGTTAATTAGGTTTATAAATATTAGTGGCTTCTACAATTAAAGCGATTAAAATTCATAATGTTACTTAACTCCTATTCATATGTAGTTAAGATTAGTTTGAAATTCTTCCAATTAAAAAAATGTTTTTGGTCTTATTTTTTTAAGACTTCTTTTTTAGGAATGGGCTAAATGCATTATAATGTAGTTAAGATTAAACATCTGGTTTTGACTTTTGAAGTCTTTCTTTTTAGTTTTGTCATTAAATATTTTTATTTGTGTTATATAATATTTGATGAAATTATAGTAATGAAAATACATTTAAAATTCTCAAGTCGTTTATATATTTTGTATCAAGTATAAAATATTTAAGGTAAAAGTTGAAAAAAAATCAAAAAGTCAAACTGGATATTTAATATGTGACGGGAAGGGTATCTTTTTCATGTAAAGATAATCACAACTAATTATCTTTGTATTTTTTTTTCTCCGTCGTTTAGTAGGGATTGATTCGCACACCATTTTATTTGATTAAAACACCACTTTGTACGAGCCGTATAGCACATTGTACAACACTGTAATGCTCAATTGTGGTGAAAGTATAAAAAAAATGTGTGCAAGTCACCTCCCTTAGGCATAACGACCTAAAGATTGTAAAGTACGGCTTTAGAATTATAACATGGATGTTTCATTGGCATCATTAAAGCTAAATCGTCAATGGCTTGACTTATCGTAACTACAATAATAGTAAAAAAAAAATGCACATCACATTTCTAGGATTGACAATTCGAAAAATTGTATAAAAGTTAGTCGATTTGAGTAACATTTACCTCTAATAGGACATGCATCACATTTCTAGGATTGACAATTCCTAGAATGTATGTATTAGCATCTCAGAAAACAGGCCTTGTATGCCATTTTGGCTTTTGGGAAGGTGGTAACTGGAAGTGGGACGTTAAGTTTAAAAGAGGTTTATTTGATTGGGAAGTAGATCAGTTTGATGACTTTATGTTCGTGTTAAACTCGATCGTGATGACGGCTTCAAAGGATGATAAAGTCATATGGTCTTTCGAATCTTCAGGTAGATATTCGTGCAAATCCTTTTCGTATGAGGTGGAGAATATGAATTACAATAGTAATTATCATCTCTCCATGATATGGAAGTTCAAAGCTCCGCCCAAGGCCTGTATACTTGGTTGGCAATGTCTACTCGGTAAACTCCCAACTCGAGATTTACTCTTCAAATTCGGATCCATCCCTGAATAACAACGTAGCTGCCCACTATGTAACTCTAATTTGGAGTCTATTGACCATCTGTTTATTCATTGCAAGACCTCTCTTTTTATTTGGCGATCGTTAGTGGATGGATGGGATTTTAAGTGGGTGATTCCCTGGACTTTGGTAGATCTGTTTGTTTGGTGGATGGACATGGCTAATTTTTCGAAGTGTAAATAAGTATGGGGAATGTCATTTTTCTCGGTCTTAGCTTTTTCTAATAAGGAAACATCACCCTCTCATATTTTAGACCTTGTGAAATTCAAGACAGGACGTTGGATTAAAGCTTTCTTTCCAACATGCTCGTCTTCACTATTAGATTTCTATGTTGATATGTTCTCGATTTCAACAAGTCATTCTCATCACAAGTATGAAAACCTTCTTAGTTTGTGTGCTCCAGCTCATGGAGCTTTAAAATTTAACGTGGATGGGTAAGCTATGGGTAAGCCGGGGTTAGCACGTATCGGTGGTTTGTTACGAAACTCCGAGGGGATTGTTTTGGCTATTTTTTCAATTCCAGTAGGTGTTTTGGATTCGAATGTTGCTGTGGTGATGACTATTAAAAAAGCATGTATCATGGTTAAAGAGAATGAGGAGTTGAGGTCCGTTAATATAACTATTGAAAGTGATTCGTTAAATGCGGTGTCTTGGGTTAATTGTCCATATTAGAGGCCATGGAGGCTGCTTCATCACTTTTACAAGATTGATGCTTTCCTATGTGAGTTCTAGTAGAGTAGTTACGCATATTAAGCGAGAGCGTAGCAATGATGCTAATAAGTTGGCCAAAGAAGGTGTATCTCGATCAGTTCCATTGGTTGTTTGGTAGATGGTTTGAGTGTCTCCCTTGGGGTGTTGTTTAGGTGGTTTGTTGGAGCTTCCTCGGACTTTTTTTCCTTTTTATCGTTGTTTGTTGCAAGTCTTATGTATTGTGACTTTAAGCATTGCAATTTTAATAATAGGACATGCAAATAAAAAAGTGTTATGTATATACAAACTCATAAATACAAACTCATAATAGGACATTGCAATTTTAAGCATTGGAATTTTCTTTTGGACACTATGTCGCAAATGAATTTTGGGCCAAAATGGTGTAACTGGATTCTATCTTGTCTGTCATCGCCCTCAGTGTCGGTTCTTGTTAATGGCTCAGCCTCGAGAGAATTTAAGATGACACGTGGGTTAAGGCAAGGAGACCCTCTCTCTCTCCTTTCCTTTTTCTTATAGTTGCTGAAGCTTTACAAGTTATGATTGTTGATGCGTGTAACAAAGGCATTTTCAAAGGGCTTTCTTTAGCAGACGATGGGACAAACATCTCCTTGCTTCAATACGCGGACGATGCTCTTTTTTTTGGCGACTGGTCTGTTTCGAATGCTCGCCGCTTGGTTCATATCTTGGATTGTTTTCATGATGTTTCAGGCCTCAAAATAAACTTATCAAAAAGCAGCCTTTTTGGTATTGGTATCCCAATAGATGAAGTAGCCAGTGTTGCTAGAGCAATCAATTGCTCCTATGACTCCCTTCCGTTCACTTATCTTGGTTTACCTGTTGGAAAAACTATGAAGAGAATGGATGCTTGGAATGATGTTGTTTTGAGGATAACAAAAAGACTCGCGCCATGGAAGAATAATCTCTTCTCCATTGGCGGGAGACTAACTCATGTCAAATCGGTTTTAGGAAGCCTTCCTCTCTATTATTTATCTATCTTTAGGAGACGCTTCTTTTGGGGTTTTAAAGATAATGAAAAAAAGATTGTTTGGGTTCGTTGGCAAAAAATTTTAGCAGAAAAGAAAGATGGAGGCTTAGGAGTTGGGAGCATTAAAGCAAAAAATCTGAGTCTTCTTAGTAAATGGAGATGGCGATTTCTAAATGAGAAAGACGCATTGTGGAGGAAGATTATAGGTAAGATTCATGGTTCAGATGGGGTCTTCGATGTTAGTAGGGGTTCGGGGCATAAATTGAGTATTTAGGTTAGTATCATTGGAAGTTGTTCAAAGTTGAACGAGTTTGACATTTCTCTTAGTAATCTTATTGTTAAGAAAATTTCAAATGGTAGACAAACTCTCTTCTGGCATGATTCTTGGCTTAAAGATGTTGGCCCTTTAAAGTTTCGTTTCCCTCGGTTGTATGCTCTAGAAATGAATGAAAATTGCCTTGTTGCCGATAAATGGGCTAAAATATATGATAAATGGCAAGGGAATTGGAACTGGAGAAGACATCCTACGGGTCGAGCACTTGGTGATCTTTCCTCGCTAAGTTTTCTTATCAACGGGCTTGTTCTTGACTCTTCAACCGAAGACAAATGGACTTGGGCCTTGGAAGATTCAGGTAAATTTTCTGTCAGTTCATTGTGCAACGCCATCCACAATAAACTCTTTGTTCGTGAGGCAGATTCTCCATCTTTTAGGTGGAATTCATGGGTTCCTCGGAAGGTAAATATTTGCGCTTGGCGAGTTGCGTTAAATCGTCTCCCTACAAGTGACAATTTAATGCAACGTGGAGTTCAGCTTCCGTCTTCTTTATGTGCTTTTTGTGGTTTGGTTGATGAAAATAGGGACCAATGTTTGCTTTCTTGCCCTAAAGTAAAGATCCTTTGGGTCAAAATTTGGATTTGGTGGGGATCCCCAACGTTGTTTAACCCCTCGTTGTCTGACATTCTCATGGGATCATTCGAGTTCCTTAAAGACAAATGGGTTAGTAGAGCTTTTCACGGAGTTTGTTTAACAACTATTTGGCATATATGGAATTGGAGAAACAAAATCAGTCACGCGACATCAGTGGATGAGAGGATTGCTTTTTGTGATGAAGACATGTTTCCCGTGGTTTAAATAATTTCTTTATTGTGGATTTCTAATAGGGCCTCTAAGTATCGGGTTACTTGGAATCAGTGGGTTCATTCTCCTGCTGATTTGAGACCTCCATAGATTTCATAGGCTCCTTATTGGTGTTTTGTTTTTCTTAGCTTTTTCTCTCTTGTTTCTTTTCTTTTTTTTCGCTCTTGCTCGGAGCCTTTTGTTGTATTTCTCTTTTTCCGCCTTGTGGCTTTTTAATATCATTGCCGTTCCAATATATATATATATATATATATATATATATATATATATATATATATATATATATATATATATATATATATATATATATATATATATATATATAACTAGTTAAGTATACATGTGATAGTGATCAAAGTTATCTTTCAACACCAGAGTTAGGTGCACAACTTTTTGTTAAAAGTTACGTGTAAATATTAATAAGTAAATGACTAGTATCGAACCCGAGACCTCGGGATTGCACATATTACAAACAAGAATAAAAGTAAATTAAATATATATGATACATGTATCGAATATATATTTAAATAAACACTTGAGGGACTTAATGATCGTTAAATATTAACTGTAAGTACTAACTATCATTAGTAACGAAAGGAAAAGGACTAGAATGTAATTTGGAAAGCAAGAAGGATCCGGAACACCCTTGTGGGTGTATGGCTGGTCGATCAAGCCCAAGGAAGGGTTGACCCAAGCCTTGCTTGCTCCCCAAGATTACTACACTACAAGGCCTAGGGTAAAAGCTTTCACATCTTTTCTGCACACACACAAACCCTAAAAGCTTTTCTTTGCCTCTTTTCTTCCCTAGCCGATCGGCACAAACACCCTCTAGGGTTTTGGGTCGATAAACAAAAATAAGTGTTTGTTACTTGCATAACTTTTTATTCGTTGGTATTTTGTGTGTACAAGAACGAGGTAATTACTCACTATAGTAATTATCAAGAGATCGATAAACAAAATGGTAAGGGGTTTATCATTGATCTATTTTACACAAGATTCAAGGTTTATTGAAGTGCATCGGGTATGTTACTATTTATGTTTTAGTTAATCTTTATACTTGTTATACTTGATCCTAGCTTCCTCATAATGTGTTATTTGATTGTCAAACTCTAACAGTGGCATCACGAGCCATGTATAACATGTAATTGATTATTAAAACGTAATAAAAATCGGATCTTTAATTGTTTTATATACAAGTTTTTGATCTAGGGTTTTTCTTTAATTTTTTTTATATTTTAAACCCTAACCCTAATTTAGGGGGGGGGTCGATTTTCCACATAAAACCCTAATTAGGGTTTGTGGTTTAACTTGATTAATTTGTAATCACTAGAAACCCTAGGTCTTTAACCGGTTATGTGAACGTACTTGTGACCTATGTGTTAATTGTTAGGTTTAGTCCATGACAAAACATGCATGTTAGTCATGGATCTTGTTGTTTTGTTTTATTTGTTACATGTTTTAGATAGATCTTAAATTGGGGAAGACTCCAATACAAATATAGTAAAATCAATTTATATGCTATGTGGTGTGTATATTAGCTTTGGCCTACGCAATTGATTCGTCAGTGTATGTGACTCTCTTCCATCAAGAGGAGAAGGCCTTAGTTGATTACATGCATGATTATACCTAGACTTGATTTTATTAGGATCTTTTCTAATAAGGATTGCATGTGGCTATTTGTTTCACTCCAATTATTATTAGTTGTTATGTTTTCTTTAATTACTTGTTTTTATTGTTTCTTTATTGTTGGACTAGTTGTAAGCAATAAAAAGGGTGATTTTCATAAAGAAAATAATATGGACTAATAATGGTGAAACCCTAAGTGATAAAGATTGAATCTTGCGGAGTCTTATGTGCCAACAACGGTTCACTTCGCACGGTAATTCGCTCCAAGGCGAGACTAGCAAGATTCATACTTTATTACATGATTTTGAGATTGAATCCATAAACTTTTGTTTGATTGATGTTTTGTACAACATGCTTTTTAAAAGTAACTCTTTTAAGACAAATTCATAATCGTGATATGAAGGCTTAGAAAAGAGCCTTAGAGTCTGCCTTGGTTATCACAATCTTGAAAACGTCTTAAACGAATTTCTTTTAAAAATCATTCTTGTAGAAAGTCATCTTAGGGTTTATTAAACCTCAAGTAAAACTTTGTGTATTAATTTCACGAATAGGTAATAAAAAGTTTTTTTTTGAAAACTTATGCTATATAGATGAGTGCATGCATCTTTATACATATTTTGATTGACATATCAAAATTGAATACCCTTAAAATTTAAGTTACATACCATCTATCTATATGGAACACTTGGAATTTTAATTTAGTAAACGTGAGACCTAGGCTAAATTATTATAACAAGGTAAAATCCTTTTAGCGCGTGAGACCATAATGGTAATTTTACAGTTTCTAAGGTAGACGACTTAATTAAGTTGTGCGTGAGACCTAGAACTTAAGGCATGAGATGGGATGAAACATGCTTACAAGGCAAATTGATGAATCAATTTGATGTAAATCCCATAATGATCTAGGAATTGGAAATCTTGTTTGCCAATTATTGTTCGACATATTACTATCTTTTGTACTTTCACCACTAGTAGATCAACTGATGTAGTGGAACTATGTAAAGTTGGATCCTAGATTTTCAAGAAAATTTTAGTGGTTATATGAATATAGCCTATGGGTATTTTATTTTCTTGAAGATATTTATTATCAAAAATACTAATGTTTGAACTTTTATCTGTAGATATGGCTCAACCCGATAACCCAACTGTGATTTCTGCTTTCAAGCGTCATCTTGAAAGAGAAAAATTGACTGGAAAGAATTTCAATGATTGGCACCGTTCGCTCATAATTGTCTTGAGGGCGTCCAGAAAGCTAGATTACTTGACCGAAGAGTGCCCTGCTGAGCCTGCTGCTATTGAACCAGAAGCAGTTAAGGCGGCATGGAGGGTGGTACATGCTAAGTTCAATGAGGTTGCTTGTTTAATGCTCACTAGCATGAGTGCTCCATTACAAAAGAAGTTTGAGTACTTTTACCCAAAAGATATGCTTGAAGTACTTCAGCAATCTTATGAGAAACCACCGACAGTTGAATTGTATGATGAACTTGACAAGCTACATAACTGCAAGCATGGTGATGGTAAACCAGTTGAAGATTATGTGACTGAGATGAAAGAATCGTTTGATCAGCTTCACAGAATTGGATTTGGTTACCCGAACAATGTGCAAGTGCACTTGATCAAAAGGTCCCTTAACAAGGACTTTGCTGGTTTTGTGCAGAATTTCAACATGCACTGCTCGGGGAAGACAGTCTCAGAATTACTCGCATTGCTTGTTGATTATGAGAAGAGTCTACCAGCCAAGGTCAAGGCCCCTACCCCGCAAGTGTTGGCAATTCATGGAGGGAGAATCCAGAAGAAATCGCATGTGAACAAAGGCAAGGGGAAAGGTAACAAAGGAAAGCAGGTCATGGCCTATCAACCTCAACCCAAGATGAAGCAACATCAGCCTAAGCAAAACAAGGTGAATCCGCCAAACAAGAAGGATCAGGCTTGTCACCATTGTCATGAAAAGGGCCATTGGAAGCGCAATTGCCCTCTCCACATTCATGACTTGCGACTCAAGAAGCAGGGGAATGAAGCTGGTAACCCCAGTTCATCAGGTGCGTTCTTTATGATTGAATTATTCACTCTTACTCCTAAATTGAATTCATGGGTATATGATACGGGATGTGGCATTCATATTTGCAATACCTTGCAGGGGTTTAGAGTTGAGAGAAAGCTGGCCTATGGACAACAATTCTTGCACGTTGGTAATGGAGCGCATGCAGGAGTTGAAGCTATAGGAGTTTTTGATTTAGTGTTGCCTTCGGGCCTACTAGTATCTTTAAATAATTGTCATTATGCACCGTCAATTGTTAGAGGTGTAATTTCATTTTCATGTTTGTTGAACCTTGGTTTTGAGCATACTATTTCTAGCAATGGAATTTCAATTTCTTTAAATGGTGTTTTTTATTTTAATGCTATTGCTGTGAATGGTGTCTTTGAAATTGATATGAATGATAATGATAATGATTTTGTTAATAATAATTCAATGTATAGCATCAATAGTAAGAGAATCAAGAAAGGTCTGGATTCGTCTTATCTTTGGCATTGTCGACTTGCTCATATTGGCAAGGATCTCATGAAAAAGCTGCAACATGATGGGCTTTTAGAAAAGATCAATGATGAATCATTTGATAAGTGTGAATCTTGCATTGTTGGGAAGATGACAAAGAAACCCTTTAAAAATAGGATTGAAAGGGCTAATGATCTAGTTGGTCTTATTCACACAAATGTGTGTGGACCACTTAGACATGTGTCAAGGAGAGGTGCTAGCTACTTTTTAACATTTACGGATGATTACAACCGTTATGGTTATGTTTATTTACTTAAACATAAACATGAGGTGTTTGAAACATTCAAAGTGTTTAAAGCAGAAGTAGAGTTGCAACTTGGAAAGAAGATTAAAGCTCTTTGATCCAATAGAGGTGGTGAATACCTGAGTCAGGAGTTCATAGATTAGTTAGAAAAGGAGGGAATTGTCCAGCACCATACTTCTCCATATACTCCACAACAAAATGGTGTATCTGAGAGAAGGAATCGCACATTGCAAGATATGATACGATCTATGTTTAATCTAACAACTCTTCCTTATTCGTTTTGGGATTATGCCTTAGAATCTGCAGTTCGCATTCTTAATATGGTTCCAACAAAGAAGTTTGATAAGACTCCATATGAGTTATGGACTGGAAAAGCTCCTAACTTGTCTTATCTAAAGGTCTGGGGTTATGAGGCGCATGTTAAACGTGACTCAGCAGACAAACTCCAACAAAGATCTGTGAAGTGCATCTTCGTAGGATACCCTAAGGAAACTATGGGTTACTACTTTTATTACCCAACTGAAAACAAAGTTTTTGTTGCAAGGTATGGAGACTTCTTGGAAAAGGAGCTCATATCTCAAGAATTCAGTGGGAGAGTATACGATCTGGAAGACGATCATGAAGATGTAGCACCTTCTGAAAACACTAGCCAACTTCCTAAAGAACCTGAAAGTTTAGGTCCTCCACCAGAAGTTGAAGTGATTCCCATTCGTAGGTCATCTAGACCTGTGAAAGCACCAACATGTCTATGTCTTAACATGGAGTGTGATGATAACTTGGTAGGAGATCTTGATGAACCTACAAGTTATAAAGCTGCCATGAATGGTCCTGAAAAGGAAAATTGGCAGGTTGCTATGAATGGGGAAATGCAATCCATGAAAGACAATGAACTCTGGGAAGAAGTAGACCTACCTCCCGGTGCCAAGTTAGTTGGGAGTAAATGGCTCTACAAGAAAAAGACTGATATGGATGGCATTGTACACACCTATAAGGCCCGTTTGGTAGCTAAAGGCTATACTCAAACTTTTGGTGTTGACTATGAGGAGACCTTTTCTCCTGTAGCTGACATAAGGGCTATTAGGATTCTTATAGCCATAGCCGCTTACTATGACTATGAGATTTGGCAAATGGATGTCAAAATCGCCTTCTTAAATGGTCGCCTAGATGAAGACATCTACATGGCGCAGCCTGACGGGTTTGTGAATCCAGAATTCCCAAATCGTGTATGCAAGCTTAAAAGATCCATTTATGGATTGAAGCAAGCATCACGACAATGGAATAAGAGATTTGATAGTGAAATTAAGTGATGAGGCGAAAAATGAACCGTTTTAGGGGGTCATTTAAGCCGGAATTGGAATTTATTTGATCAAATATTGCCCTAAATCGTTCCTTTTGTGATTTTAGGTACTTTGGGATTGAATTCTGGAAACGGAAGCATTTTGGACATTTTTGGAGCATAAAAGTGAAGAAAACGGCAAATACTTAATTTTCCTTGCTGGGAACAGTACCTGACGGCGTCAAGAAGAATTTTATGACGGCGTCAGGAGCAAAATAGATGACGGCCCAGAGAAAACGTGGCGGCGTCAGAACAAGGGCGTCAAGAGTATATTTGGTGACGGCCTGGAGCAGAAATACACATGACGGCGTCAGATCTAGATCTAGGCAGTCCGAGAACTTTATTGGCGGCGAGATGACGGCGTCATAATTTTACTCTTGACGCCATCACCTCACAAAATCTATAAATACTTTTCTATTTTTCATTCATTGGAGAGGAACTTGTGTGGAGAATTCTAGAGCCGAACCTAACAAACCCTAGGTCGTTTGTAACATTATTTTCAAGGGTTTTCACCCTTGAAACCCTTCATGTTCAATTGAGATAAGTTTTCTTTCAATTCATTCAATATGTCTATGTGTTGTTTGAATATATCTTATGCTTGTCTTGATTTTAACATGCTAGGCTAGATCTTTTGTGTGTTTGCTTAGATGTAATGAAACCTAGATGTTGATTATAGGTTGATTGCTTGTTTATAGTTGTAATGGATGAATGATTTCAATGTTAGGCTTAAGAAAACTGGCAGATCTCAATTGTGTAACTTGCTTGAACGCCTTAAGAAACATGAACCGATGTGTACTAGGTTTTTATGGTTGTATTTAATGCATGATCGAATTCTAGTGATCCCATGTTAGGAGCTTCTTAGCCGGTTCGACATAGGAGTGAAGTAGGAGCTTATAGAATTGGGGAATTAAGTACGCCACCCCATGATTGGTATTAAGGAATATAACCCGTCATCCACACAACTGTAACAAGTAATTAACCTGTAAAAGATATTTAGGGAGTAGTGAAATCTAAGTAAACACAATTCTCCCATATATTGCTCACACCACTAGTTTAATTTAGTTTATTTACATTTTTGTTATTTTATTTTGATTGCATCTTAGTTATTGGGTTAGGTGACTAGCAACTAATTCCGCCCACTCTTCCAAAACCCGAGATTTTTACTTGCTTTTATAAAATATAAAAATACAAAAAGAATCATCCCTCACCTCTAGATCTAGTTTTTAGGCTTTCTAATCCTAGAGACACTATTCCTGAGTTGAACGATCAATCCCCCGGTACTTGTCACTATACTATACTACAACGATCAGGTACACTGCCTGGTGGGGGTTGTAAGCTTCTCGAGATCCCTTGAGAGGTAAAGCCTGGTGCAATTCCCACGCATCATTAAGAAGTATGGATTTACTCAAAATCTTGATCAGCCATGTGTATATCACAAAGCGAGTGGGAGTAATGTAATTTTCCTTATATTATATGTTGATGACATATTGATCATGGGAAATGATATTCCAAGTTTGCAAAAGGTTAAGGCATATCTTTGTTAGGTCACACTTTATGTAAACACAAGTATAAGAATGATAGAAAAGAGATGAGAATGAGAGATGGTTGATTAAGACAATAAGAGAAATAGAAATGAAAGAGTTTTCTTAGAATAATGAAATAACCAACCAAGTTTACAAATGACCTAAGGCTTCTATATATAGGGAAGGAGCTAGGGCAACACTCCCTCTCCTTCCTTTCATCATTTCGTGGGCTTTGAGGCCCATGGGTTACATACCTTAAGCCTAGTAAACTTAATACATTTAGTAAATGAAAGTAAATAATAGTTAAGCAACCTAACATTATTACAAATGACCGAGACTTGATAAAATAGTGAAAACTATGATCCCAACAATCTCCCCCTAAGGGTCGGTCATCAAGGTTGCTTGACGTCTTCGTCTTGATCTTTGACTTTCAAAGCTCTAGACGTCTTCTAAATCATTCATCGTTCTTTGTTCTTAGTTGATGTAGTTGTGATCATATTATTACAAAATGTAATGACCGAGACTTGACTAAATATAAAAGGATCCCAACAATCTCCCCCTAAGGGTCAGTCATCACGGTTGCTTGACGTCTTCATCTTAATCTTTGACTTTCAAGGCTTTAGACGTCTTCAAAATCGTTCATTGTTCTTTGATCTTTGTTGATGAGGTGGTGATCATCTTATGAAGTTATCTGCCATGCGTCACTTCTGCGTCTGTGGTGGTCGTCGGCCATTCCAACATGCTCATACATCTTTGAATTCTGACTTATACATGCACGTAGTCCCTTTCTTTCACTTACGATCTTTAGTCTTTATATTTTGTAGATTCTTCTTTTTGGCGTAGAATCTTTCTTTGAACTTTGTGTTGCTTTTATCTTTGAGGGAGCTTTTGATGACTTCAAGATGCATGTATGAGCATGTGGAATCTGTCGCCATGGAGATGATGTAACCCTGCATGTAAACAGTTAGCAATAAAACATCCGGTACTTATAGATAAGGAGCTAGAGATCGTCAACAACATAGTGTGAAGACTCTTTCTAACCCTTATCAAGGCCGTTCCCATGTCAGATATTCCCGAGGGAGCTTACAAGACATACTAAGTAGCTCAATGACTGGGTGAGTCGCTGGGGATTACTCCACGACTGTAGACCACTAAGAAACCACCGCAAACACTAAGCGTAACCCGCAAGGAGTTACCGAAGTGACCTGCTGTCAGGGCTGTTTGATGTTGACCCTGGCAGGATTTCCGTTCAATCATTGAGAAATACTTATGTAAATTCTCTCATAAACGTTCTCGGTAGATTGCTAAGATCTGCGAAGGACTCGATAGTTTACAGCTGGTGTCCATTGAAGTAGAACACCAGTTGTAGAAGTACTAAGTGTTCCTAGGAGATCTTAGATGTTTCTCATGGCTCTAGACTCGAAAAGTGCACACTTAGGTTTCCTATACGGAGACTAGGGAGGGGTCTCCTGCTTCAATATCAATTATCTCTAAGAGATAAGTCGATAGATTACACTGGTTCCCCGTGAGAATGAAACAAGCTCTTTGAAGAGAACTTGAGTGGTTAAGAAGGTTTAGTGCATTGCGTCACTGGGTTCATGACGACTTTATCTTCAATACCGGTGTTGCCTTAGCAACGACCAGTAGCATATGAATTGAACCCGGTGTCTGCCCTAAGGTTGAACATTTGGAGGGCTATTTCTTTTCACCCTTTTCTTTACTTTTCTTTTTAATTCTCCAACTCCTTCTTTCCCTTTCATTCTTTTCTCCTTTTATCGTATCATACCTAAGGACTTCTAATTCTAACTATTGGTGATGTCCTTGGGTAGATCCCTCCGACTCTGGCGGATCATAGGACTGAATTTCCTATCATAATCACCTTATAACTCCATGATTATCCGACAATAGCCAAGAAACCTTTGATTGAAAATCTCTCAAAGTGTTTGTGATTATCAAACATTTTGTTTAACACTTTGAGAGTTTTGTGTTTTCTTTAAAAGGGCTCCCCCTTCACATGTGCTCTTAAGTGTTTAAATAAATTTGCACATGCGGGAGGAACAAGCACTTTTTGAATTGATCCACTTTTAGTGAACAAGACCGATTCGAGACACGCTTACATCACTAGTCAGACTAGCTTGAAGTTATTACCCGGCCTGGTCAAGTCCATAGAAAGTTTCTCGAAACGGTACATTTCTACTAAGACAAATCCTTTTCGAGACACGCTTACGTGGCTAGTTAAAGAGTTCCATTGTCAGCTTTTAGGTGACAACTAGCTCTAGTAACTAACTTGATGTTATTACCCGTCGAGGAAAAGTCTTTTCGAATTTACTAACTTTTATGTTTCGTCAATTCCTGGGTGAATCTGAGTCTAGCTCGCATGAGATTTGACTTTTAGGCAACATCTAACTTTCATATTTTAATCACTTTCACTTTTCTCCCCCTCAAAAATAGCATATTAGATGTCGTTTTTGATAAACTTTTGATTAAAATATGCTTTTTGAGTCTTATGGGGAGATTTTAACAAGAACTTTTGGTTTTCGAACGATGAATGTTTCAAGTGCTCCTCAACAAGTGAATACTCATTGAGGTGAAATACTTGCCTTTTGAGCAAAATTATGAAAATCAGAAAATGTTTGATTAATTATACTCAAAAGTAAGAAGCCTTCGCTCCTTATCTAAGGATTGAGGCACTGAAGCGTACCTCAGGGTCCTTTAATTACAAGCACGGGTTGTACACTGTTATGTGTGCACAAACCATAAAAAAACATGATTTTGACAAAGCATTTTGATTTCAAAATACTCCCCCTCAAAACGAGCATGTGTTTTGACATTTTTTAAACTGTGGATCGAATTGGGGAGTAAAGATTTGAAAAAAAAAAATCTTGAGCAAAATTTTGAAAAGTTTTGAAAAACCTTTTGAAAATTTTTTTCTCAAGATTAAGGGAGTTTAAGATAAGCTTTGCATGAGAACTTCTTGTTTTTCAAGGAAAAGTGCACGTTTTGTTTTTTAAGAAATGGTTTAGCAAGGCACTTTCCTTTCTTTGAAAACCAAATTGTACACTGAAATGAGTGCACAAGTCGTTGTTTTAATACAAAATTAGTTTTCTTTAAACAAAATACTCCCCCTCAAATAATGAATGTTATTCGAGAGAAAGTCTTCTTGAGTAGAATTTTGAATCGTATTATAAAATACTTTTTGAAAATTCGTGAGACGACTCTGCTCAAGGTTTTAGAAAACACAATCAAGTATTATACAACAAAGAATGCTTGAAATTCAAAACTCTTTTACTGTTGAAAAGTTGTTTGAGACCCGGAGTCTCTCTTTTGAGTTTTTAAAATCTGAAAAAGATTTCCATCTAAAGTTGAACCTCATGGGTTCTTTTTGAAGATTCGTTTTTGTGATGCATGGAAAACATCTGGTATTTGGGATGTTCAGATCAGAGACATTCTTTTATTGTGTTAAAGCATTCCAGATTGTGAAAATTTGAAAGGTTTTGAATGACTTTGCTTCGGTCTCCACACTTGCTTTACCGGTGTAAAATGAGAGTGTAGAGTTTGGAAAAATTTGTTTCTCACCATTTTGAATCCTTTTACCAGTTTAACCTTTAAACACATTTTGCCCTTTGACCTCAAAATATGTTCCATAAGAAACATTTTGTCGAATGTTGAAATTTTGACTTTCAATGGGATGACATGTACTTGCACACAGAGAAAATGCATCAGGCACAAACAAGTATACAGATGAATCAAGAAACTCATTCTAAATCTACCAAAAATGCTCAGAATTCTATAATAAACACACAAGATCACAGATTAACTCATCCTATCACTCGAGATAATCCAATTATGATAATGGTTAGAGGTTATGATTTGAGTCTAAGCACACTTGTTAGCATCATAATGCCTGAATATTAAACAAACAAACGTCCTAGTAATAGCAGCAAAGACATCGATATCTTAATCCCTAAATCACATGATTTCTAAACTATGTTGTATCTGATCGTGCAAACACACCAATCGAGCATTCTTTAGTGTTCTCTAAGGTTATATGAAATGATTAATTAGACTAAACACATAAAAGAAAATGCCCCGATCGATAATTACTTGAACCCTAGTTTCTGATTATGCCTTTTGACTGTTGAAAACATTTGAAAAATTTAGGGAACGATTAGATAACAGCAATGAAGAAATTAGAAACTCACAATCGAAAAGAAATCGAGGATAAAAAATTGTTAGTCTGATTATGTTTGAAACTTTTGAGAACATTTGTGAAACCATTGATGCGAGCCTGTTTTATTATTTTTTTTTTCATGCAATATCCTTTTACCTGAGTTTAAGACTTTTGTGAACTTTAATCATTAAAGGTTAACTACTTTTCCATTTGAAGTCTAAACATGGTTAAATTGGAATCCTTGCCGAAAAAAAAATGAGTTTTTAATCCGAATGATGAAGAAACATTTTATCCTTGAAGAATAATGATTAGGTGTGCAAACTTCATGATTTTGTGAAAAATTTTCTCCCCCTCAAAACATGTTCCATTTTGACAATGTAGGAACATAGTTTTGAAGATTAGAAGTTTGTACACAGAGAAAGAAGATTCTTTTTGCAGTTTTTTTGTATTTACTTTATGATAGAATATTTACAAAAAAAGTTTGATGTTTGACTCTCTTAGGTTTTAAGAAAGTTTTGCAAATCATATGGAGTCAAACACCGCATACCAATATGGTGAACTAAATCAACAAACCTTGATGGAGGTAATGTCTTTGTAAACAAGTCCGCCAATTGGTATTCAGTTACCACAAACTCTAATTCAATTGTACCCTTCTCAACATGCTCCTTTATGAAATGGTAGCGGAGAGCAATTTGTATGGCCTTGGAATGATGAATGGTGTTGCACGAGATTGCAAAAGCACACTTTGAGTTGCAGTATATTGAGATTTAGTCAAATACATAGCCGTAGTCCATGAGCTAAGTTCTCATCCAAATGACGTGAGCATAGAAAGCAGACATGGCTACATACTAAGCTTTTGTTGATGACAGTGATGTACAATCCTGCTTCATTGACTGTATCCCTTTGTAACTAAACAAGATTTGTTGTGAATCACTGTGCCTTTTGCGTCCAGCTTGTTTTTCCAAATCCATTTAATTCCAATGATGTGTCGAAGGGTGATGTTGATAGAACGTATGCATATTAGACGGATCCAAATTGCGAGAAGACAACTCTATTATATCAGGAACGGTTGGAGTCGTTGCAAATGGATTGGAGAAAGCATTTCCATCATAATCTGCAGGTTGTGGTACTGATTGTTGTAATGGATCTTCAGCTGATTGTCTGGAGTTGGAAGCGGTTTGTCCTACTGTTGTTGGAGATGCAATTGGAGGACCGTCTTTATCAACAATTGTTGTTGTTTGTTGAGGTGTGTCAGGTACTTGATGGTGATCAAGATGTGCAGCGGAAATTGGTGAGGCCTCAGAAGGACGGTTTTCAATCGTATCATCAAACAATGGAGCAAACGAGGTTTCCACTTCTCTACGGGAGAGAGACAATGGTTCAGCCAAAGATTTTGGAAAGTTTAGACGGTTGGATGCGGGTCCTAAGCTGTTGTGCTCAGAAGCCATTGCTGAAGTGCTTTAAACGGTTGATTACGGGTCCTAAGCTGTTGTGCTCAGAAGCCATTAACATTAAGCTCGGGTCCGAAACTGATTTGTTCCGAAGCCATACCTGTTGAATCTGCACAGAAAGAAAGAAGAGACAAGAAAACAGAGAACAAGGATCCCTAAGAGTAACTGGGTTCCAGATGTTAGAAGCATAAAGATGTAGTGTCAATTATCTTCTTGACACTCGAACACACAATACCGATGGTTTTCATTCTAGTCTCAGAGGTAAAAGTTGTGGAGATCACATTAGTTTTGGTGCAAATGTCTAAAATCTTTCCTGTAGGAATCCACCTAAGACCAATTGATTTGAAAATTCTACCCGTGGGTACCCACCTAGTGTTAGATCTAGGAGATGTTTTCCTTTTAGATGCTGTTGAATGAAATGTGGGAGCATCACTTCTTAGAGAAAACCTACATCCTATGTTGATCCACTTCTTAGGTTTCTGACTTATGACTTTTTGTTCAACGGGTTTGTTTGTCTTAGTCGATTGAGCCTTTTCAAGTGAATTTCCTTTTTGAAGATATTTTAATGCACAAACAACATGATTATTTATGCAACTACTCTTAGATGCTAGCCAATTCCTATTAGTTTGTTGAGAACTCCTAGGTTTTGGTGTGCTACTACTGGCAGTGTTTTGCACTACAGTGGAAGGCATCATACGAGGTTTTGAACCTAGAATTCCATCCTTTTGAAGTAGCGCCTTTTTCCTAGCCTTTTCTAGATCATAGTTCTTGTACATGTCATATTTGCCATAAAACTCTTTACTTTTAATGCTCGTTTTAGACACAGTTTTCGAACTAATCCTATATGAACCAGGTATAATCACGTGTTGAGATTTGGCAGACACAGATGCATTTTCCTTAGGCCAAGAATGTGGAGTGACTGGTTTTGTCAAATTGTTTTTCTCAACAACTTGGGAGGCAAACCGAGGTTTTGAAAATTTAGATCGTTCAGATTTAAATGCAGTAGGTTGTCTAACCACTGCATGTTTTCTGATTGTTTGAGAAGGCGGTTTCCCCAAGATTGATGGTTTTGCAAACTTAGTATCCACACTCTGGCCAGTCAGTCTTCTTAATTTGTTTTGTAATGCAGCATGTGCAAACACCTTTTCTTGAATTTGACCTTTTAAAAGCTCATTTTCTTTAACTAATGTATCCACACGTTTTCTTTGTTCATTCAAAAATTGACCTTGTTGCCCGAATTTAGAGATTCGTTTTGCATTTGAAGTTCAAGTGAGATGCAATGTGCCTCTAGTTTTGAAAAAATTTTATGACACTGGGCAATGGTCTTTTTGAGAAGAAGGTTTTCAGACTCAAGAGTTTGATTTGATGTTTCAGTCATTAGATTATCATGTAAAGACTCAGACTCAGAATGTTTGTCAAGACATTGTAGAACATCCTGGTCAACCTTTCCTACATTACTGAAGTTAGGTTGCTCAGATTGTTGTTTCTCATTTGCAGGCATAATATGATCAACAGTAGATTGTACCTCAGCCATTTGCTCTTTGTCAAAGTTCGGTTCTTTGTCATAGGGTATGACATCTTCCTCATCCATCTGTCCTTTGTCAAAGTTGGGCTCTGAGTCACAGAAGGGTCTGATCTCTGCACAATCTGCATCTTTATCATTCCCCAATCTGCTGTTGTCATCCTGCACTTCTGATTCTGTCCCTTTGCATTCCATGGCAACCAAATTATCTTCCAATGTATCAACTTTATGAACTTGCTCTTCTTGAATCTGCAACTTCTGTTCTTTGATAGCACGCAGATGAAGTGATCTTTCATTAAGCATAAATTCTAAACGGTTTAGGCGTGAAACAAGTTGATCTCTAAAATCTTCATCCTCCATACTTGTGATGTTCTCTCTCCATACATTGCTTTCATATTTATAGTGTATGAGAGCTTTAAAATGCAATGCCATGAACACTTTGAACTGAGCCTTGAGCGCTCTAAATCCTACCATGCAATCGCTTCCCTGTTCAATTTGTTTTTCAATTTGAACAATGTTTTCTCGGAGTTTCCTTTGGAAGGTTAGATGATCCATTCCAGTTCCGAAGAATGCATTAAAGGTACCCCCCCCCCCCCCGGTAGGAAACCATGCATCTGAGAGAATCTTGCATTGAGTCTTAACTGATTCAAAATGAGCTAAGCAATTTTCTGTAGAATTGATGGCTCTTTTCTCAGCTTCAGTCATCTTTCTCTCAAATGGGTCTTTAGAGTCATCAGAAGCATTTATGTCGTATATTGGTTCAGTATCATCCATGACACCCGACTTATCTTCCAATATTTTAACCTCATTGCCTACATTAACTACATCTGCAGTATTCCCAATAGTCCTTTCAGCATTCCTTCCTTGTCTATCAACTCTTTCACCTTGCACAACAGCTTGATTCCTTATGTGAGAAGAAGAATGAAGACGGTTGTTTGTCTTGTTGGAGATTTTGCTGAGGGTACTAGCAATAAGTGCGAGTTCTTGATTCAGAATTTTGAAATCCTCATCGTCATCTTCATTGGTTTTTGAATAGTACACTGCATCACTGTTGTCATATGGAACAAGTTGAGTTGAAGTCTGTTGCGGAGATGAATCATATTGGATCATGATATTAGAAGTAGCAGGTTCTTGAACATAATCATGATGTGACATTAACATGACATCTGCTGTATTGGCTTCCAAATCTGCATATTCATCATCAGAT
The DNA here is from genome assembly GCA_030686995.1 of Artemisia argyi. Lineage (NCBI taxonomy): Eukaryota > Viridiplantae > Streptophyta > Magnoliopsida > Asterales > Asteraceae > Artemisia > Artemisia argyi. The sequence continues at coordinate 160,546,680 of CM060683.1, forward strand.
GGAATATCTCCTATGACACTTTGCAAAACTGCATTGAGATTACCCCCTTCAACTTCCATTTGACTAAGTGTGGCATTGTATTCAACATTATCGTCAGAGAGTGAGGTTGAATCATAATCTTGATCTTCCTCTTCTGCAATATTTTCCGTATATGCCAAGAATGCCATGCTTGGTTCGATAAGATCTTCTTCATCATCAGTATCTTCCATTGTGTTTAACCATTCAGAACTAGCCGTCATTACGCCTTTGCCTTTCTTTGTAGATACTTGACTAAGCTTCACTAGATTTTGCAGTAGAGATTGCACATTATTATGTAGTGTAGCAGGATGGTGCTGAGGAATGAAGAAAGGCTCAGGTGCATTCGGAGGATTGAAGAAGAGACCATTTGGAGTGTAGATTAGTGATCCATGGTCAACATCTGGAGATGGTGGAGCAGGGAGAATGGTCTTCAGTGGATTCATGTTTAAACAAGATTCAAGAATTTGCTTCATTCTGATGTGATGAAGTTCTTCGGTACGATGCAAAGCTTCAAGATATTTCCACATTTCATAAGCACTGTCTTGAAAGTCCATATTCATGTAAATTGAATTGGGAAGGGCTAATGACATGGACCATGCAGCCTGATGGTCAGCATCGTACTGAGTGAGTTCAGTAGCATTCAAGTCTGCAGTAGTTTGTAGCCTCATAATCCCTGTTGAATCAGCAAGAATTATCATTTTGTATGGACCATCTTGAATGGAATTAAGCATGAGATCTGCAGCAGGACGATCTGTGAGCCATTGTAGAAATCTCCGTTTCCAAACAGTATACGTTCCTGGTAGCAACATTGGAGGCCTTGATTCATTGCCAAAGAGCAGAACATGATCAATGAGGGAGCTGTGACTTTGTTGTAGATGAAACTGTTGCTGATGATACTGTAGCTGATGATACTGTTGCTGATGGGAATATTGGTGAGGAAGGTAGTTGGAAGAAGATGGTACTTGAGACATTGTAAAGGACATTTCTCTCCCCCTTGATTGTTGCGACGTAATCGAAATAATCAAACCAAAATGTCACACTCAAGGTTGAAATAGTGATTTCAGATTTTCCCTCCAAAATTAATTTGAAAAATTTTCTGTTCCAAAATTTTGAAAATCACTATAAAATGCCATTCTAATGTCACAGGAAAAATTTTGAGTTTAAAAAATTTTGCCGCCAAATTTCACCCAAAAAATTTGAATTTTGGCCTAAAATTTTGAATTTTGGGCCAAAATTTTCACTGTTAAACCAAAATTTGAATTTCGCGTAAAATTGAACGTTTAGTCGCCTGTAAAAATTAATTTTTTTTTTTTGGAAATGTTAAGAAGATAGTAAGAAGATATTAGAAAGAAAAATGTTTAGAAAGAAACTTGTGTAATAATGGATCTTATAGATGGTATAGATGTAGCCAAATCTCGAAAACTTGCAAAACTTGTAATTTAAAGTTTTCAAAAAAACAGTGATTTCGAAAAAGTGAGATTTCGAAAATAGTGATTTAGAAAAAGTGAGATTTCGAAAAATTGATTTCGAAAAAATGAGATTTCGAAAAAAAGTGATTTCGAAAAAAGTGATTTCGAAAAAGTGAAATTTCGAAAAATTGATTTCGAAAAAAATGATTTCGAAAAAGTGAGATTTCGAAAAAATTGATTTCGAAAAACGTGAGATTTCGAAAAAAATGAGATTTTGGGGATTTTCGCGAAACTAGAGAGTGTTTGCGAAAAAAAAAGTGATTTCGAAAATATGAGAAATTTCGAGAACACAATCTAAAAAAAAGCGAAGTTTCGAAATTATACAATTTCGAAACTTATCCAAAAGTCGAAGTAACTTTCTTTCTTGTACAAGAAAGAAAATACTGAGTCCACAAACCGAAGTCGATGTAGAACACTTAACAAGAGATTTCGAAACTGTGTATGAAGAAGATTTCGAAAATTTGGCAGAAATTGTTTTCTAAGAAAGTTAACCAAAAACTCGTTTTTATTTCAAGATTCTTGTACTTTTAGTAATAAAATGATGAGATCTTTAAGAAAGTTGAAAACTTTATTAACTTTTTCAAAAATGAAAAAGATTTCGAAAAATAGTACAAATCACCAAGTCGAATTTTTTGATAAAAGTTTGGAAGTTTTTGGTTTGTTTTGATTTTTAACACAAGTTTGTAAGCAAAGATGTGATAAAAACCAAGAAACAAACAAGAAAGTACAAAAATTTTAACTAAAATTCGATTTAAAAAACAAGTTTAAGATCAAAATCAATGAAAAACAATAACTACACCTTCTTTCGGCGAATGATACCACTTGTTAGGTCACACTTTATGTAAACACAAGTATAAGAATGATAGAAAAGAGATGATAATGAGAGATGGTTGATTAAGACAATAAGAGAAATAGAAATGAAAGAGTTTTCTTAGAATAATGAAATAACCAACCAAGTTTACAAATGACCTAAGGCTTCTATATATAGGGAATGAGCTAGGGCAACACTCCCTCTCCTTCCTTTCATCATTTCGTGGGCTTTGAGGCCCATGGGTTACATACCTTAAGCCTAGTAAACTTAATACATTTAGTAAATGAAAGTAAATAATAGTTAAGCAACCTAACATTATTACAAATGACCGAGACTTGATAAAATAGTGAAAACTATGATCCCAACAATCTTGGAAGTAATTTTTCTATGAAAGATTTAGGGGAAGTTGCATTTATTCTGGGAATCAAGATATATAGAGATATATCTCAACGATTAATTGGATTAAGCCAAAGTGCTTACATTGATAAAATATTGAAGAGATTCAATAAGCAAAATTCCAAGAAGGGATATTTGCCGATGCAAGAACAACATGGCTTGAGCGAGAAAGTTTGTGCTTCAACACCTGAAGAGGTACAACGCATGAAGAGAGTCCTTTATGCTTCGTCTGTGGGATCTATTATGTATGCGGTGAAAAGCACAAGGCCTGATGTGGCGTTTGCTCAGAATTTAACCAGTCGATATCAGCATAATCCAGGTGAGAAACACTGGACTGCTGTTAAGAATATTCTTAAATACCTTAGGGCTACTAAAGAGATGTTCTTAGTTTATGGGGGTACTCCATCTGCAGAACTTGATGTTACAGGTTACTGCGATGCTTCTTGGAAAGGTGATAAAGATGATACGAAGTCTCAGACTGGTTATGTTTTTGTCATTAATGGAGGAGCTGTGGATTGGAGGAGCAGAAAGCAGAGTGTACTAGCAATGTCTGCTACAGAAAGTGAGTATATAGCTGCTTCAGAAGCTGCAATGGAAGCTGTTTGGATTAGGAAGTTCGTTTCAGGGCTTGGATTAAGCATCACTATGTTCGAGAACAATTCGAAATAGGTGAAATCGAAATGCTCAAAGTTCACACAGATGAAAACTTAGCAGATCAATTTACAAAGTCTTTGCCTGGCACCAAGCTTTACAAGCATGCTGAAGGAATAGGACTTAAATTAGCTGAAAGTTTCATGCCCATTTGTGATTAGTATTTGGATAAGGGATGTAATGTACAATTATTATTTTAATGAAATAAAGTATTGTTTATGTTTATTTATTCATTGTCTTAATAATATATCCTATATTTGCATGTTTAAGATCCATGAATAAATTATTATTCTAAATTGTCCGTTGTCGATTAATGATATGGGAATATTATTAAACTAAGCCTTGGTGACTTGATATGTGAAGTATGTTTATCACACACAATAGCCTTGGTGACTTGATATGTGAAGTATGTTAGAGAGAGAAAGTAGAGAATGTAGAGAAAGAAAGAAGAGAGAATATTATTAGAGAAACACACACACTTACACACACAAGCACACACCTCAAATGAGCTTGAGGTGTTTATATAGTTGGTTACATGAGATGCCCTAAGGCTTTCTATGGGCTTTGTCATGGGCTTGGTAATGGACATGGATTTCTTATCCTTTAAAAGGCTTACATATTAAACTAACATCATACTAGCTTACCAAGTCCATAGCCCATTGAATTTTCTAATAACAAAAACTATGACACATTACAAAGTTACAATATATGAGAATGACCATCACTTTCTAATATAATTTTAATGCTAACAATCTCCCCCTAAGGGGTGGTCATTCGAATGATGCTCCACGTGATTAGATCTTCTTTGTTCTTTGTTGTTGACCATTGTGTGTCGTAGTAGAATAGTCATTAGTCTTTGTTCCTTCATGCTTTGTGATATTTGATGATTGACTTTTGATCATTCTTTGTTCTTTTGTGATGTGGAGTCATCTGCCTTTCGTCACTTTTGCGTCTGTGGTGGTTGTTCGCCATTCCAACATGCTCATACGTCTTTAGTCTTTGTGATACATGCATTTGTTATTCCCGTTCTTTCACACCGATCTTTGTCACTTTACTTCTGTAGATTCTTTCACATTGCGTAGAATCTTTCTTTGAACCTTACTTTGCTTTGATCTTTGTGAGAACTTTCCTTTGACGTAGTGATGCATGTATGAGCATGTGGAATCCTTCGCTATGGAGATGATGTATAGCTACAGGTAAACAGTTAGCAATAAATCAACCGGTACTTACAGATAAGGAATTAGAGATCGTCAACAGCATAGTGTGAAGACTCCTTCTAACCCTTACCAAGGCCGTTCCCATGTCAGATACTCCCGAGGGAGCTTACAAGACCTACTTAGTAGCTCAATGACTGGGTGAGTCGCTGGGGATCACTCCACGACTGTAGACCGTTTTTGAGACCACCGCGAACACTAAGCGTAACCCATAAAGAATTACCGAAGTGACCTGCTGTCAGGGCTGTTTGATATTGACCCTGGCAGGAATTTCCATTCAATCATTGAGAATCACTTGTGTGAATTCTCTCATAAATGTTCTAGCAGATTGCTAAGATCTGCGTAGGACTCTTAAGTTTACATCTGGTGTCCTTAATGTTGAACAACCAGTGTAGAATATCATGTGTTCCTATGAGATCTTTTGATGAATCTCGAGGCCCTAGACTCGATAAGTGCACATTTGGTTTGGTCTCCTGCTTCAATATCAACCATCTCTAAGAGACAGGTCGATAGATTACACCGGTTCCCCGTGAGAATGAAACAAGCTCTTTTAAGAGAACTTGAGTGGTTAAAAAGGTTTAGTGCAGTGCGTTACTGGGTCCATGACGTCTTTGTCTTCAATACCGGTGTCACCTTAGTAACAACCAGTAGCATACGAATTGTACCCGGTGTCTGCCCTAAGGTTGAACATTTGGAGGGCTATTTCTTTTCACCCTTTATCATAACTTTTATTTTTAATTCTTCAACCCCTTCTTTCTCCTTTATCATTTTCTCCTTTTTTCAATCATACCTAAGGACTTCTAATTCTAATCTATTGGATTTGTCCTTGGGTAGATCCCTCCGGCTCTGGCGGATCATAGGACGGTTTTCCCTAACCTTAGTCACCTTATAACTCCATTACTATCCTATCATTGCCATGAAACCATTTATTGAAAATCTCTCAAAGTGTTTACGATAATAAAACACATTGTTGTTACCACTTTGAGAGTTTTGCATTTCATTTGAAGGAATCCCCCTTCACATGTTCTCATGTAATTTTTAAGAAATTTGCACATGTGGGAGGAGTTTGCACTTTTTGAATTGATCCACTTTCAGTGAACATGACCGACTCGAGACACGCTTACATCACTAGTTAGACTAGCTTGAAGTTATTACCCGTCCTGGTCAAGTCCAAAGAAATTCTCTCGATACAGTACATTTTACTCAGACAAGTCCTATTCGAGACACGCTTACATCACTAGTTAGACTAGCTTGAAATTATTACCCGTCCAGGACAAGTCTTTTCGTTTACTGACATTTTAAGCTTCGTCAATTCATTGGTACTTACTGAGTCGAGCTCTTCTGAGATTCAGTCACAAACTTTAAACATCTTTGATCACATTTTAATCATGTCTTCTCCCCCTCAAAAATAGCATAACGTGATATTTTTTATATCAACTGATTAAGAAAAAGCTTTTGGAGAGAAAGACAGATTTGCATGAATTTGGAACATTTTGTGTTTGTACTCCCCCTTAATGATAGCACATTTAAAATCAATTAAGGGTTTTGAGGGAGTTATCTTGAACACTCATTTGAGAGATTTTGAGAAATCTTTTGAACAATCTTGAAAAAGTGCTCAAGAATTATGTTTTGAAAATGAGTTATGCTTTAAATCTTTTTCGTTTGTTTAGACTCGAACTTTTTAAAAAAGATTTCATCATTGAACGTACGAGTCCTTGATTTGAAAAATAATCAAAAGTCATCATTAGGGTTCGGGTTTCGTACTGAAGTATACGAAAGCCATAGTGAAGAAACTTTTGAGAAACGACATGTTTTTAGAAAAATATTTTAAAGAACTCCCGTTCAAGCATTTGTACATGTCCGTATCATTATTGAATGATATTTCTATAAACGTACAGAATATTGATTTATTCGAGAGACATGTCGTGAGAAGAATATTTTTGGGTTTTTTGATTTTATATTGTTTTTGTATTTTTTTTGAAAATTTTATATTTTTGTATTTTGTTTTTGTTGGTTTTTCAAATTTTGTATTTTGTTTTTGTTTTTATAAAAGAAAATGGAAAATCAAAAATAGAAGATTGAAAGAATAATTTTATAGAATTTACAGAATTTGAGCCCTCTGATGAACTGGGTTCTGAGATAGTTGAAGCACCTACAACCGAAGACGAAGAGGTTTTACAAATAACAGTGTTAGAAGTACATGAATAATCACTCTGTGGGTGTCGACTATCAACAGTTGTAATGGTTGCTACTTCCTTATCCTGATGATTATCACTATTATTTGTCTTGGTGCAACTATAAAAAATCTTTCCTGTAGGAATCCATCTAAGACCAACTGTTTTAAAAACTTTTCTCGTGGGAATCCTCCTAAGGTAAGATCTAGACGTAGTCTTCTTATCAGATGCAGCAGAAGTCTCAGTATTGGAAAAACTACATCTTTTCGGTCTCCACCTATTAGGTTTCTTAACATCTTGCTTCCTATCAACGGGTTTGTTTTGATTTGGTGTCTTAGTGGATTGTGTCTTGACACTTGATTTTCCTTTCTTTAGAAATTGTTTGTTGTTGGACGAGACTTTGGAATTCTTTGTGTTGCATTCTACGTTCCAAGCATTCTCATTTGTGCCACTACTCTTAGATGCAAGCCAATCCTTAGTAATTTGTAGATTGTTCCTAGGTAATGGTTTACTACTACTAGCAGTACTTTGGAATCTTGTAGAATTCATCACACTAGGTTTTGCACCTAAAATTTTGTCTTTTCGAAGTTGTGCCTTTTTCCTAGCTTCCTCTAGATGGTGATTTTGGACAATGTCATTAGAACCAACAGATTCTTTTACAGTTGTTGTAGTCACATTTGGTGTACTATTCTTAGAAGGGCTAGGTGCACTCACATTTGTGTATCTTTCAACAACCAATTTTTGTTTATCAACAATCTTTTCAATTTCACTTTTCTTGGGCATGGGTGTTGGAGTAACTGGTTTTGTCAAATCCTTTTTCTCATCGACTTTTGGAGCAAACCGTGAAATTTACATTTTTGGTTTTTGAACCGTGTTTGAAACATTTGGTTTCTCCGAAGTCAATGGTTTTGCAAACTTAGTTTCCGCACCCTTCCCTTTTTGACTTTCAAGTTGAGCCGTCAAAAGATCATTTTGCTCTTTCATGTTCTTGAAGGCACGCTCATACGACAGTTTGTCATACTTGCATTCTTCTCTTTTTCGATCAAGTTGTTTAAAATATGACACATTTTCTTTTTCAAGTTTTATAAGAGCATTTTCATATTTTGAAACAATTTCGGAGGTCTCAGCTCTCAGTCGTTCATCGTCTTGAACATAATATGTTTGTAAAATGATGGACATAATATCAGTAGTCATAACAGCTTCGAAAAGAGAATCATTTAGATTTTCCAAAAGTTTGATGTTTTGAAGATTTGCATTAGCTTCCTTTACGAGGGATTTGTGGTCCTTGACAAAGTCAGTCGTTTCTTTCAAAAAAGCTTGTTCAAAATGAATGACTCTTACATTAATGGCATTGATTGGAGGAGCAAAGTCTTTTTCAAGAATCTTTTTCAGCTGTAAATGAACCGTGGAATTCCAATTGATCTCATTCAGTCTCATTTTAGATTCTAAAAGCGTTTGAAGTTGCCCAATTCTGGTTTGAAGATCATCAAGATATCCTCTGGCAGCACTTGTGTTAAAAGTGTTGTTTGAAGACATCTGTTCCATGTTTGAAAGCGATTTGGAAGCAACTACATTTTTAGAAACTGTTTTTTAGAAAGATCGTTTTATGGAAAACACAGATGGTTCTGTTTGTGGAACAAAAGTAATTCCCAAAAGTTTGTTCAATTTGTTGTAATCAATGGGTTTCAAATCTTTTTCTTTCAATTTATTTATGCTCTCTTCGACAAGTTTCATCGTTTGCACAGAATCCCGAACGACGGGAGGATCATGTTTGGTGTAAATCACATTACCATTATACAAAACATTATGTTCTTCCTGAGCTTTCTTGAGATTACAAGGATTGTTGTTACCAAGAGCCATTTTGTGTTTCGTATGGTAAATCGGATTAGTTTGGTTTGAAATCATTTTCATTGTTTGACTTGACTGACCCGACTTAACCACTAATTCTTCTAGATGTGCAATCTTGTGTTCTGACTCTACGATTTCTTCCTAAAGTTTATATTCTTTCATTGCAAAGTCCTTTTTCAACTCATCCCGTTCTTTTTCAAGATTGGTGTAAGCTGTTTTTTGTTTTGAAATTTGGTTTGTTAACTCAGAAATTTCTTGTTTTAAAGAGTTAATGGTTTTTGTTGAACTTATTTCAAGATTGGCAAACTTGTTTTTCCATTCCCTATCTTTAACAAGTAACTTCTTGTAACCAATTTCAAGTCCTGACTCACGTTATTTGTGAATTTGAAAACTTTTTGCATTTTCCTTGTATCTCTCAAGCTCAGTGGTCAATTTCTCATTCGCGGCCTTAACATTGCGATTGACCTTTTCACTTTCTCAATTTCAATGCTACAATTATCCAATAATGATTCAAAGAAAGCACGGGTTTCTGATGAGGCGAAAAATGAACCACTTTTAGGGGGTCATTTAAGACCGGAATTGAATTTATTTGATCAAATATTGCCCTAAATCGTTTCTTTTGTGATTTTAGGTACTTTGGGATTGAAATCTGGAAAAGGAAGCAATTCGGACGTTTTTGGAGCACAAAAGTGAAGAAAACGCCAAAGACTTAATTTTCCAAGCTGGGAACAGTAGGTGACGGCATCAAGAGCATTTTCCTGACGGCGTCAAGAGTAAATTTCATGATGGCCTAGTACAGAAGTGAAGGCGTCACAAGGAAGAGCGTCAAGAGTAAAATACGTAACGGACTGGAAAAAGTTAATACATGATGGCGTCAGATGTAGATCAAGGCAGTCCGAGAATTCTTTTGGCGGCGAGATGACGGCGTCACAAGATTGTTCTTGACGCCGTCAGCCTCAATTTTCTATATATAGTTTTCTAATTTTCATTCATTATGAGGAACAAGTTTGGAGAAACCCTAAGGCCGAACCATATACGAATTTTACATGTTTTTCAAGGGTTTTCAGCCCTTGAACCCTTACATGTGCTATTGAGATAAGTGTTCTTTTAATTCAATCAATATGTCTATGTTTTGGTTGTCTATATCTTGTGCTTGTCTTGATTCCACCATGCTAGGCTAGATTTATCTTGTGTTTCCTTAGATCTAATGAAACCTAGATGTTGATTATGTGTTGATTACTTGTTTATGGTTGTATTGGATGAATGATTTCAATGTTAGGCTTAAGAAAACTGGCAGATCTCCAAATGGTAACATGCTTGAACGTCTTAGGAAACATGAACCGATGTGTACTAGGTTTTATTGGTTGTATTTAATGCGTGAGTAAATTCTAATGATCCCATGTTAGGAGCTTCTTAGCCGGATCAACATAGAAGTGAAGTAGGCACTCATAGGATTGGGGAGTTAAGTACGCCACCATGGTATTAAGGAATACAATCCGTCATCCACGCAACTATAACAAGTAATTAACGTGTAAAAGATATCTAGGGATTAGTAAAATCTAAGTAAATACATTTCTCCACTTATTGCTCACAACCTTAGTTTAATTTAGTTTTATTTTCATTTCTAGTATTTTATTTTGATTGCATCTTTAGTATTGGGTTAGTTGACTAGCAACTAATTCCGCTCAAATCCTTCAAACCCGAGATATTTACTTGCTTTCTAAAAAATACAAAAATACAAAAATAATCATCCTTCAACTCCAGCACTAGTAATTAGGTTTTCTAATCCTAGCGACACTATTCCTAGCTGAACGATCAATCCCCCGGTACTTATCACTATACTATACTACAACGATCAGGTACACTGCCTGGTTGGGGTTGTAAGCTTCTCAAGATCCCTTGAGAGGTAAAGCCTGGTGCGATCCCCACGCATCAAGTTTTTGGCGCCGCAGCCCGGGGAATAGTTATTGTCTAGGTTAGAATCTCTTTTTATTAGGTCTACTTGCTAGATTCCTTTCTAGTAAGATTTTATTTTTATTTTTAGGTTTCTCTAGTCTATCTTATTTCTTTGTTTCCTTTGTTCGTAAACTATTTCGATGGATAACAATAACATTGATCGTTTGATTCCTGTTATTCGTGTTTTTCGTCGTAGGATTTTCCAATAGCCGACCCACTCCCTTTTGTCGAGAATGAGAACCCACCCAACCTCTCGCCCAACCACCACTTTGACAATAATTCTGAGTTAGAGGAGTCTGATCATGATGATGACCGTAGGGCTAGTCCTTTTTACTATTCAGACTCCGATGAGGATCTTGATGATGGTGATGTGATTAATGAGAATAGGATGGAAGAGGAAATAAACCCTCTTAGGTATGTCGACCCTAGAACTAGGATTGAGTGTGATAGTTCATTTAACATGCAATTTCCTTGTAAGATCGGATTTAGGAGCTTTAACGCCTATCTTAACTCCTCTCCCAATGAATATAATCTCACGTAATGAATATAATAAAATCATGGTAGATGAGTTTGGATACAAAGGGGAAAATATTATTGCTAGGGCAATACCATTGCATGTGTTTGTAGGAAGCTTGGTTTATCTTGTTGAGTTCATGGTTATGGAGAGTCTAGGAGAATTTATTGAAGATAAGTTAACCCAAGTTGTGTTTGGAAAACCCTTCAAAAGGTTGACCAACCTTGATGAAAAACTTATAGAAGGGTTAATCACATTCTCGGATGGGGATGAAGACTTTGTCTACCAAATGCCCCGTGCAAACCCTAGGTTCAAGGATTTTTCCATGGAGAAGTGTAGTAGATATCCGCCCATAGAAATGCTAAGTGAGAATGATAAGAGAAAAGGGCTTAAATATACTCATGAAAAGAATAAAAGATACTATCTGTAACACCCCCAATTCATGGATGCAGCGGAATTCAAACTGGGTGTTACTCGACGGCACAATAGTCACAATAATAGAAAACGAACTCCAATTGAGTCGTTTTAAAAGATTTATCATTCAAATTGTATAAATATCAGAGATTACAAAATGAGGTCCCAAATGGTTCCATGTTTACAAATCACATTAAATGAGTTTTGAATGATAATGAAATTTATAGCCCTCTTGAGTATCCGTACGCTTCCGTGCCATCCTTGATCGTCATGAACCTGAAATACATGCTTGAGAGGTCAACACAAAGGTTGAGTGATATTCATAGAGTTTGTTTAATGTTTGAACACAATATGTTGGTAGTGTGAGCTATAGACTCACACCAATGTTTGGAAAACAAAACAGGTAGGCTACGTTGTTATACGCCCGGTACGGTTATTAATTCACTAAGCTTATGACACCAAAACGTTAACGGGTACCAATATCGATTAGCGGTTTTATCCCGGTAGGTATGTTGCTGTCATACCCAGGTCTCAAATATTAATGCATTTGTATGAACGTATTCACTACAAATGGGATTCGTCAATCCCAATAGGCCTATTCACAATATTCGCGCTCACTATTTCTAGTGATTAAATGGTTCATAATAAGGGATCTCGGTTTAGCAAGGCTTGTACTTGGTGATAATAAAACAATCAGGCAAGCATACAATTTGAAAGTATTGTGCTCGGTTAAAAATAGCATGTATTTCCCTCAAGGGTTTGTAAAACAATTAAGTAATGGAAAGTGGGGCTATGAACTCACCTTGGGATGTAGTGATGTAATGAACACAACTGTGCCAAGGAATATGGCAGAATAGTAACATAAGTGATGTCAATAATTAGAGCGCAACGATACAGAATCGGCATAACCTAATGAATATAAGCTTGTCTCAAAACATAATACGCAGAAAGTAATCGATACGTATGAGTTTCAAAAGGTAGAGTGTTGTAGTTTTCGTAGAATATTTGTATCAATGTTTGTAAAAAGTTTAGTATCCCATTCGTGTGGTGATATAAAGTCATAGACTCAGACAAAACGCACGCCAAGGCACAAATCATATAGCATAAGTATGAAAGGTAATGTGCACGTATAAAAGAAGAATAAACCGGTATGAACCAGATAAGCACATAAATAAATGAGATCTGTGGATTAGTTACGTTTAACTAATAAATAGTCATTAGAAGTTCCAACTTGTATTTATTAGTTATTGGGTAGAAATCAAATAATAATCAAGTGACAGTCCGTGTAATAAGTGATTTGTTATTAAGTCGTAAGTCCATTAAGAGTGCAATACATTAATCCTAAACCCTTGTAAGATTATATATTTGACATGGTATATGAGTTAGAAACCTGGAATTCTGAAACAGTCCCAAAGATTGAAAAGTCTGCACAACTCAGTGAGTTATGGGCCTTAGGTAATTAGATAGGGTGATAGAACTATGTCTTGTGGTCGTTTCGCCGGGTGGCGCACCTCATAACTCATCCCGATGAGTAAATGAGAGCCAAAATGGCGAAAGGTGTCAAAATCTGCACACCAGATTTCAATCAGAAAAAGCTCATGGTTTTGATCATTTCTGGAGTTCGGCCCAGTTTTATGAAATGTTGGTAAGACATAAACTTAAATGTAGCCGCAAACGGTGCATCAACCGGAGTTGTAGAACTCTAGATATCGCCGAAAAGGCGGGACTGCAGTGAGCTGTTCCAAACAGCTCATGTATGCAGTAAATAGACAAACAAAACGCACCCATTTGGTGCAGAAAATCAGCACACGAATACTCCTATTTGGGGCTGTTTTGCAGCCACTAAACACCCTCGGTTGGGGCTGGTCTTGGGGCTGTTTTGGCAGCCAACAAACACACCCCTTGGGCTGTTAATACGCACCAACAAACACCCATGATGGGGCTGTTGTGACAGCAAATTACAAACACCCTTTGAGGGCTGTAACAAGACGAATCAACAAGCAATTAAGTACACCCTTCGGGGCGACTGTTGGCGCGGGACAGTAAAACACCACCAAATGCCCCCTGATGGGCTGTTATATGCAAAACCAAATGCACCCTACTTGGGTGTCTAGGTGGTGGGTAGAACAACTAAACCAAGCACACTCTTATGGGTGGTTTCCAGTCAAGAACCAGGATCAAACAAACATCCCTTATTGTCGAGACTAAACCCAAAACACCCTCTTGTGTAGAAAATAGACAAACAAAACGTACCCTTTAGGGGCTGTTAGCGAGCCGAGAAACCAAACCCCAAAACCAACCTTGTGAGTTCCGGTGTTGGACCAAATAAGTAAAACTACTTGTAAATCTTATAAGCCAAAATAATAATAAGCTTAAATAACTAAACACTCTCCCTCGTTTCTGTTTTTGTTGAGACCAGACAACAAACACCCACTTGGGTTTTTCTGTTTGAACCGAAACAGAGGCCTAACACCTCTTGGGTTTTTGTTGTTTATACTGATCCAAAACAACACCCCTATGTGGGTTTTCTAGTTGAACCTCAGCAAGAACAAACACCCCTTGGGTGTGACTGAAACAAACAAGCCAGCACCCTCGTGGGCTTGCGTTGGTGGTCCGAGACAAGACAACCAAACACACCCTTCGGTGTGGGGTGACACGAAGCCAAACAAACAACCTCTTAAATCCGTTTCACCACACGAATCTTAATTAAAAACAAGTTTTAATCCAGTTTATTTCCACGAAAATCATACAAATAATATATTAGTTGGTTTAATATTAAGAAGATAATATACCAGATGTGTTTCGACATACCACAAGGAAAGGAGGAGGTAGTAAAGAGATGATGATATTGATGGTGCGGCTGTGGTGATTCACGGTCACAAACCAAACCACAAAGACCTATGAGTGACCCTTCTCTTTAACCCGTAACGAGCCACCCTTGTCTTCTCCTCATGATGGTGTGGCGGTTAACAAGAGAGTTGAGGAGGTGGGAGAGGCGGTGTTGTGAGAGAGATGAGGAAGAGATAGATAAGATCTGATTTTATCTGCTTATTTATATGAAGAGGGAGGCGGTGGAGGTGATAAGATAAGGGTAAGTTTGTTTTATTATTATATCATGTGTCCCGTGTCCCGTTGAGCTAAAGTGTAACCTCGGTACTTTAATTTGGTAATTGTGAGAAATATATTTCTGGAAGCGTTTTTATAATAGTTGTATAAAAACGAAACTACTGATTCCGAATAGTGATTATCGAATGTAACCATTATTATTACGGTATCGGGTACGCAGGAAAAGCAATATAACATCTCGTTAAATAGACGAAGGTGAACGTAAACGTTCAGAGAGTAATAATTCAAAAACAGAATGAATTATTTAACTTGGAAGACTACCGGTTAACTACCGGTTATAGTAATTGCTTTTACGTTACGGTAAAAGTCAAATAGTCAAAAGTCAGTCAAAAGGACAAAATAGTCATTTTGATGTGTGAAAATTTACGGGTTGCTACAGTATCCACCCCTCAATTGGAACTTCGTCCCGAAGTTCAGCGGGTGTTATCTGTTGACAGAGTGTTCGAGAGTCGAGACAAGATGGAAGTACTTGCGACGTATCTGGTGTTCACGCTCCCACGTGAATTCGAGTTCTTACCGAAAGTTCTAACGACCTCTTGAACAACAGGAATGCGAGCTTACTTAAGTTGTTTGACCTTACGGTCTATGATCTTGATTGGTTCTGTGATAAAGTTCAGACATTCGTCAATCTGGAACTCTTCTAGAGGAATAGTGACCAATCCTAGTCTGGATCTTGTATAGTCCGATGTTGAGATGTATGGGAAAGAGTAGGTATTTGTGGAGAATTTTGATCTCACACTCCCAGGTGAAATCAGGAACTCTTTTAATGTTTTGATGGGTGAGCGAAAGTGCTACGATTAATATCATGGCTCAAACTAACATTTGTAAGAAATAAAGTAAGAGTATAGATGTTTGGAGGACTAAAACAATTGGAGAGTCTAATGTTGTAGGGCTAGCTGAAAATATTGGAGAACCAAATGTTGTGGCGCCTCTTCGAGTGATTGTTGTGCCAGGTGTTAAGAGGTTGTTTTCACAAGGATTTCATGAATTGCAAATGCAGCAGTTTCAAAAGCCTAGAGAGAGTGGTTGCATTTAGGTGCCTAGATGATGAATCAATTTTGATGTCTCGTAAGCCAGTGGATCATGTTGTAAGAGCTCGGTCTGCTCATGAATTAAATAATGGCAAAAATAACAATAGTAACAAACGGCGTGGGGATGTGGAGAGAGAACATTTCAAGAAACAATGTCTCTAAAATAAAGGTCAACAAATGGAAGGAACTCTTGGGAGAGTTTATGTGTAGGTGTCCAGACACTCAAGTAAAGTAGGTAGAATATCAAACACAGTCTGCTAGTTTTGAACCAAGTCAAAAGTGTAACAAGTCTGTTAACTCAATAAATAACTCATGATTGTAAAGATTTGCAACGACAAAAGTGACAACTTATGAATGAACTTAGGAAGTTCTAATGAGATCTTAAAACTTTTGCTGAGAAATAGAATACCGGAGATTCTAAAGTTCGAGTTCATACTCATGTCATATCGGATACAACTAAGCCCACTTGTTTATAATTCTTTATTTACATAGAGAGGCATCCCAAACAATATAAATAGAGGAATATAAACTTATGGTTCGGTGATTTACAATTTCTTTATTTAAATGAAAAGGCATCCCAATCCATTTCAAATAAGGACATTATAAATCATCCTACCTAAGAATTCCCAACACAACATTCATACTTAGCCGGTGAGTTACAAGGTAGTGTATTACGAGATGATACTGGTATTCCAAAAGTACAAAATGAATATTCAATCTTGTAAAGCTGATGAAGGTGCTTGTGGTGTAACTAAGGATGATTTGAGCTTTAAAAGTACATCAAGATCTGTTAATGAGCTTGTGGTTGCAACGGTTGTGAAGATAATGATGTGATATGTTGATGAACAAAAGTGTGTAGTGTATGCTTAACATTAATATTGGTAGAGATGTCAAGTTTGCTTTGAAATTTTAAGAAATTTTAAAGGTTTATGATGGAATGGTATCCTTAGGACCTAAACAGGATAGTACATCTACAGGATGAAGAGAAGAATTGATAACTATCCCAAGATAGTAGTTCGACTTATCTCATAAATGAAAACTTTCAAGAATGAAATTAGGTAGTACAAATAAGGTGTTAAGATTTCGCTGAGTGGTAAGGCACTATCGTGTCTCTAGATTGTTTTAAAGTATTCTGGTGGTTTATTGAGTTCATGTAGGAAATTAACCTGAACATAACCCTAGCACAACTATTCTCAGTATTTGAAAATTTTAAGTCGAATATAGTTAGTCAAACTATATTCCACTGTCCCTAGGTTAAATATAGGTGACTAGTCTATATTTAGCCAAGGTTCGATAAAATTTTCAAATACCTAAATTAGGTATACTTGTGATATGTCCGTTGCTTTTGAGAAACTGTCCACTAAACAAAGGCGATGTCAAACCCTTAAGTTGCAAGTCCCGCCCATACAAGACTTGTAACGTATGTTTTCATATTCCATTGCATAGAAGATAGTAAGGGTAGGTACGTATGGAAAGGAAGTTTTAAGTAGTTCTAAAATAGAACATACTTGGCCAGGATCACGAACTTTTAACAATGAAGGTTTCAGAAGAAAACTTTGATAAATGTAGAGCTGAACTTCAGCTTTTGTAGGTGATGGATTTGTTTGTCCTTTATAAATCTCATATTTCTATTTAGAAATCGATAAGTTGTGACGGGTTTTTGATATCATATGAAATGATATTGATGATGTGATGGAATAATTATAGAGACCATTGCGCAAAACACAATGTCTCGGAAGTAGGTTAGACCATTGTGCAATTCACAATGTCTGGGAAGTAGGTTAAACCATTGTGTGACTCAAAACATTTGAGAAATGATTAAGACCATTGTATAATACAATGTCTTCGAAAATAGGAAAGACCATTGCAATCAGTTACAATGTCTTGGACATAAAATGTTGGAGTAGGAACATGATTGGGAGAATATGGTTGTGTCGTAATGCCCTAGAGTAGGCATACACAGATATGTTTAGTCCATTGTTTAGATAAATGATTGAAAATAAACCGAGTTTATATATCAATATACTAATATGTTCATGTAGTATAAAATGCTTACGGGGAAATGCTCAATTATGTTTATGGTACATATATTAATATGCAATTATGTTTGTGTAGCATAAAATGTCTACAGGGAAATGCTCAAAATGGGTATATATGAATATACTAATATGTTTGTGTAGCATAACATGCTTACTAAGTCCATAATCGTCTGGAGGATGGAAGACACAGAGAGCGGAAGGCTATAAAAATGTTTTTGCTTGTATGTGTAGTTATAGTTTAGGTCTCAATTAGACCCGTTTCTCTATAACTATGGCTCTGGTACCAATCTGTAACACCCCCAATTCATGGATGCAGCGGAATTCAAACTGGGTGTTACTCGACGGCACAATAGTCACAATAATAGAAAACGAACACAATTGAGTCGTTTTAAAAGATTTATCATTCAAATTGTATAAATATCAGAGATTACAAAATGAGGTCCCAAATGGTTCCATGTTTACAAATCACATTAAATGAGTTTTGAATGATAATGAAATTTATAGCCCTCTTGAGTATCCGTGCGCTTCCGTGCCATCCTTGATCGTCATGAACCTGAAATACATGCTTGAGAGGTCAACACAAAGGTTGAGTGATATTCATAGAGTTTGTTTAATGTTTGAACACAATATGTTGGTAGTGTGAGCTATAGACTCACACCAATGTTTGGAAAACAAAACAGGTAGGCTACGTTGTTATATGCCCGGTACGGTTATTAATTCACTAAGCTTATGACACCAAAACGTTAACGGGTACCAATATCGATTAGCGGTTTTATCCCGGTAGGTATGTTGCTGTCATACCCAGGTCTCAAATATTAATGCATTTGTATGAACGTATTCACTACAAATGGGATTCGTCAATCCCAATAGGCCTATTCACAATATTCGCGCTCACTATTTCTAGTGATTAAATGGTTCATAATAAGGGATCTCGGTTTAGCAAGGCTTGTACTTAGTGATAATAAAACAATCAGGCAAGCATACAATTTGAAAGTATTGTGCTCGGTTAAAAATAGCATGTATTTCCCCCAAAGGTTTGTAAAACAATTAAGTAATGAAAAGTGGGGCTATGAACTCACCTTGGGATGTAGTGATGTAATGAACACAACTGTGCCAAGGAATATGGCAGAATAGTAACATAAGTGATGTCAATAATTAGAGCGCAACGATACAGAATCGGCATAACCTAATGAATATAAGCTTGTCTCAAAACATAATACGCAGAAAGTAATCGATACGTATGAGTTTCAAAAGGTAGAGTGTTGTAGTTTTCGTGGAATATTTGTATCAATGTTTGTAAAAAGTTTAGTATCCCATTCGTGTGGTGATATAAAGTCATAGACTCAGACAAAACGCACGCCAAGGCACAAATCATATAGCATAAGTATGAAAGGTAATGTGCACGTATAAAAGAAGAATAAACCGGTATGAACCAGATAAGCACATAAATAAATGAGATCTGTGGATTAGTTACGTTTAACTAATAAATAGTCATTAGAAGTTCCAACTTGTATTTATTAGTTATTGGGTAGAAATCAAATAATAATCAAGTGACAGTCCGTGTAATAAGTGATTTGTTATTAAGTCGTAAGTCCATTAAGAGTGCAATACATTAATCCTAAACCCTTGTAAGATTATATATTTGACATGGTATATGAGTTAGAAACCTGGAATTCTGAAACAGTCCCAAAGATTGGAAAGTCTGCACAACTCAGTGAGTTATGGGCCTTAGGTAATTAGATAGGGTGATAGAACTATGTCTTGTGGTCGTCTCGCCGGGTGGCGCACCTCATAACTCATCCCGATGAGTAAATGAGAGCCAAAATGGCGAAAGGTGTCCAAATCTGCACACCAGATTTCAATCAGAAAAAGCTCATGGTTTTGGTCATTTCTGGAGTTCGGCCCAGTTTTATGAAATGTTGGTAAGACATAAACTTAAATGTAG
The DNA here is from genome assembly GCA_030686995.1 of Artemisia argyi. Lineage (NCBI taxonomy): Eukaryota > Viridiplantae > Streptophyta > Magnoliopsida > Asterales > Asteraceae > Artemisia > Artemisia argyi. The sequence goes on from CM060683.1 coordinate 160,566,286, forward strand.
CCGCAAACGGTGCATCAACCGGAGTTGTAGAACTCTAGATATCGCCGAAAAGGCGGGACTGCAGTGAGCTGTTCCAAACAGCTCATGTATGCAGTAAATAGACAAACAAAACGCACCCATTTGGTGCAGAAAATCAGCACACGAATACTCCTATTTGGGGCTGTTTTGCAGCCACTAAACACCCTCGGTTGGGGCTGGTCTTGGGGCTGTTTTGGCAGCCAACAAACACACCCCTTGGGCTGTTAATACGCACCAACAAACACCCCTGATGGGGCTGTTGTGACAGCAAATTACAAACACCCTTTGAGGGCTGTAACAAGACGAATCAACAAGCAATTAAGTACACCCTTCGGGGCGACTGTTGGCGCGGGACAGTAAAACAACACCAAATGCCCCCTGATGGGCTGTTATATGCAAAACCAAATGCACCCTACTTGGGTGTCTAGGTGGTGGGTAGAACAATTAAACCAAGCACACTCTTATGGGTGGTTTCCAGTCAAGAACCAGGATCAAACAAACATCCCTTATTGTCGAGACTAAACCCAAAACACCCTCTTGTGTAGAAAATAGACAAACAAAACGTACCCTTTAGGGGCTGTTAGCGAGCCGAGAAACCAAACCCCAAAACCAACCTTGTGAGTTCCGGTGTTGGACCAAATAAGTAAAACTACTTGTAAATCTTATAAGCCAAAATAATAATAAGCTTAAATAACTAAACACTCTCCCTCGTTTCTGTTTTTGTTGAGACCAGACAACAAACACCCACTTGGGTTTTTCTGTTTGAACCGAAACAGAGGCCTAACACCTCTTGGGTTTTTGTTGTTTATACTGATCCAAAACAACACCCCTATGTGGGTTTTCTAGTTGAACCTCAGCAAGAACAAACACCCCTTGGGTGTGACTGAAACAAACAAGCCAGCACCCTCGTGGGCTTGCGTTGGTGGTCCGAGACAAGACAACCAAACACACCCTTCGGTGTGGGGTGACACGAAGCCAAACAAACAACCTCTTAAATCCGTTTCACCACACGAATCTTAATTAAAAACAAGTTTTAATCCAGTTTATTTCCACGAAAATCATACAAATAATATATTAGTTGGTTTAATATTAAGAAGATAATATACCAGATGTGTTTCGACATACCACAAGGAAAGGAGGAGGTAGTAAAGAGATGATGATATTGATGGTGCGGCTGTGGTGATTCACGGTCACAAACCAAACCACAAAGACCTATGAGTGACCCTTCTCTTTAACCCGTAACGAGCCACCCTTGTCTTCTCCTCGTGATGGTGTGGCGGTTAACAAGAGAGTTGAGGAGGTGGGAGAGGCGGTGTTGTGAGAGAGATGAGGAAGAGATAGATAAGATCTGATTTTATCTGTTTATTTATATGAAGAGGGAGGTGGTGGAGGTGATAAGATAAGGGTAAGTTTGTTTTATTATTATATCATGTGTCCCGTGTCCCGTTGAGCTAAAGTGTAACCTCGGTACTTTGATTTGGTAATTGTGAGAAATATATTTCTGGAAGCGTTTTTATAATAGTTGTATAAAAACGAAACTACTGATTCCGAATAGTGATTATCGAATGTAACCATTATTATTACGGTATCGGGTACGCAGGAAAAGCAATATAACATCTCGTTAAATAGACGAAGGTGAACGTAAACGTTCAGAGAGTAATAATTCAAAAACAGAATGAATTATTTAACTTGGAAGACTACCGGTTAACAACCGGTTATAGTAATTGCTTTTACGTTACGGTAAAAGTCAAATAGTCAAAAGTCAGTCAAAAGGACAAAATAGTCATTTTGATGTGTGAAAATTTACGGGTTGCTACACTATCGCGGATGTTTAGAGTTAGGAGATGATTATAAGAAAGATGAGGCGACTATTAGATGGCTCACACTTGGTTATGTGAGCATAAGCGATACACGGTAACCCATGACCTTGAGTCTAGCTACAAGACTCGTAAATAAAGAAAAGCGCTTCTTGGGAGGCAACCCATGCTTTGTGTGATTTTATTTTGTTTGTTTGTTATTTGTTTCCGTATGCATGCTTTATTTTTATTGTTGGTAAATCATGTTTCTAAACTAAAAAGTGGAAATACTTTACTTTGTTGTTTTGTCCTAGTCTTAACTCCACATAAAGGTATTTTTGCAAAAGATAAGTGTATGGGGAAACCCTAAATATGTTTTTAAGAAACAACCGATCATGATTCTCCACAATATTAAGTGAACATGTATATTCGTATTTGTTAGAGTCAAATGCTTGTATTGAGTCATAATGAAGTTTTGCAGTATTTTCCAGGAAGTAGGACCAAGTTTTTCCAGAAATTTTCTGGAAACTTAACACAAGAATTTCTGCAGGTCACTTCTGACGGCGTCACGAGTTTACTCTTGACGGCGTCACGTGTAAAAACCTGAAAATTTTACCAGTTTTGTTTTTCTAACGGAGTTTTAAAGTTTTTGTTGAATTATTAAGTTTTATAATCTCCAGGAAATCTGCAAACTTCATTCCACAAGCATTATATCTTATTTTGTTTTCTAGGATTTAGTAACTTATGTAGATTGCCGCCGATTTTATGCGAGGTTGTCTTGTTTGTTTTCTCAGATTTACAGGTTATGTATGACAAAAAGATGATTTACATTCTGAAAGGGAAGCTTTGATTGTTCATTTTCTTGGAGGGAGATTTAACCTGACCACCTTATTATCCATACCGAGCGAATCAGTGGAGTATTTGATTTCATTCATTTTACTTATTTAACTTTTACATTCTTTACTTGAACATTGGGGACAATGTTCATCCTAAGTGTAAGGGGAGGGTAAAATGATGATACCTTACAAATACACTTTCGCTTGAGTTTGTTTGTTTAATAGTAGATGTGTAATAAAACTATGAGAAATACTTGTTAGTGCAATTTTAGCGCCAAATTTAAATTTTTTTACAACATTTAGGAGTGCAACTTTAGCCATAGCAAACGTCTCATGGATAGGAGATTGTATGACTAGCACAAAACCGTATATTCAGAAAAAATTTCCACCCAAATATGTGAGGTTCGCCTTTAGATTTGATAGGAAAAGCATTTATTATTGGTGCTTATGAGTGTACCGGTAGCATTTAGATTCTATAACTTGCGTTAGTGATGCATCTCGAGACCGCTAGTGAGACTACATTCGTGTAGTAGGATTTACTACATGACAAGAGGCATTAGGATCACCCTTGTGTCAAACCCGTATCATAATTACTTGACCATTTAAGTCATATTACTTGGCAAGTTAAGTCAATTAATTTTTCCCACACCTTAGCGTTGTACTCATTTTTAGTACACGAAACCCCTATTACACTCCTCCGAGCCTATCTTTAGCCTATTTTTTCGTTTCAAACTTTAAGCATTTTACTTAAAGGAAGAATTTGTTACACCCCACTTAAATGTACACCCAAATCGCCTTAGCCTTCCGTGTAAGCACTCATCTTTAGTGCATTATTGTTATTTGTTAAACCCTAAGTTAACTATCTAATTGATTACATGGTTGCTAAGTCGAGTCATATCCTTGTACATATTGTTTTGGGACGATTGGGACTCATGGGTAAAGTACTTATTTATGGAGTAATGGGGAAGAACATCATTTATTACCCCCATATGTGCGTTAATCTTAAAAGTACTTCAAGTGTTTTAATTTTCTTAATTCGAGTCATTAGATTAGTTTATTGTAAAGTATGTAAAAGTTCAAGTGTAATAGGAATTTTCATCCCCTATGATGTATTATTTTGGATGGTAGGGTAAGAGTGTATGCAAAAAAAAAAAAAAAAAAAAAAAAAAAAAAAAAAAAAAAAAAAAAAAATCGAAAAATCAAGGAAAAGAAAAAAAATAGAAAAAGAAAAGAGAAAAAACATACGGACTACCATCCCGTTTCATTCTATGTTTATTTTATGTTTTTGTTATTTTTCATTTATTAGCTTAAGTCGAGTCTAGTCTTGGCTGAGCAACGCCATATTGTACATGTAATTGACCAAGATTGTTAACTCGCAACCAGTAAAGACTGTCTATATCCAACAAAACCGTGTATTTTATATCCCTACACCTAACGTTACAACTCTTTAAAAGACCTCTTTGATAGTTTATCCTAGGTGCTTACGCCATGTGGTGGAGGTTTGATCCTTTCCCAAGCCTATGGTAATCTATTTTGCTATGACAGGTAGTGAGAGATGTTTTCCATTTCCATATTGTGATATTACTTTATTACACCCGAGAGATGTGAGTATCTAAACACTATTTGTGAGGTGCTAGTGTATGACCTCCGTGCTTGTCTTTGGTCTTTAGTGGAACGATTATTTGTTGTAATTACTTTTATATTAGTGTTAAATGACCCCTAACTTGTATTTTGAGTAGAATAAAAGCGCATTTGCTTGAGGACAAGCAAATCTCAAGTGTAAGGGTATATGATGAGGCGAAAAATAAACCACTTTTAGGGGGTCATTTAAGCCCGGAATTGAATTTATTTGATCAAATATTGCCCTAAATCGTTCCTTTTGTGATTTTAGGTACTTTGGGAGTGAAATCTAGAAAAGGAAGCAATTCGGACGTTTTTGGAGCATAAAACTGAAGAAAACGCCAAAGACTTAATTTTCCAAGCTGGGAACAGTAGGTGGTCAAGAGCATTTTCCTGACGGCGTCAAGAGTAAATTTCATGACGGCCTAGTACAGAAATAAAGGCGTCACAAGGAAGAGCGTCAAGAGTAAAATACGTGACGGCCTGAAAAAAGTTAATACATGACGGCGTCAGATGTAGATCAAGGCAGTCCGAGAATTCTTTTGGCGGCGAGATGACGGCATCACAAGATTGTTCTTGACGCCGTCAGCCTCAATTTTCTATATATAGTTTTCTAATTTTCATTCATTATGAGGAACGAGTTTGGAGAAACCCTAAGGCCGAACCATATACGAATTTTACAGGTTTTTCAAGGGTTTTCAGCCCTTGAACCCTTACATGTGCTATTGAGATAAGTGTTCTTTTAATTCAATCAATATGTCTATGTGTTGGTTGTCTATATCTTGTGCTTGTCTTGATTCCACCATGCTAGGCTAGATTTATCTTGTGTTTGCTTAGATCTAATGAAACCTAGATGTTGATTATGTGTTGATTACTTGTTTATGGTTGTATTGGATGAATGATTTCAATGTTAGGCTTAAGAAAACTGGCAGATCTCCAAATGGTAACATGCTTGAACGTCTTAGGAAACATGAACCGATGTGTACTAGGTTTTATTGGTTGTATTTAATGCGTGAGTAAATTCTAATGATCCCATGTTAGGAGCTTCTTAGCCGGATCAACATAGGAGTGAAGTAGGCACTCATAGGATTGGGGAGTTAAGTACGCCACCATGGTATTAAGGAATACAATCCGTCATCCACGCAACTATAACAAGTAATTAACGTGTAAAAGATATCTAGGGATTAGTAAAATCTAAGTAAATACATTTCTCCACTTATTGCTCACAACCTTAGTTTAATTTAGTTTTATTTTCATTTCTAGTATTTTATTTTGATTGCATCTTTAGTATTAGGTTAGTTGACTAGCAACTAATTCCGCCCAAATCCTTCAAACCCTAGATATTTACTTGCTTTCTAAAAAATATAAAAATACAAAAATAATCATCCTTAACCTCTAGCACTAGTAATTAGGTTTTCTAATCCTAGCGACACTATTCCTAGTTGAACGATCAATCCCCCGGTACTTGTCACTATACTATACTACAACAATCAGGTACACTGCCTGGTGGGGGTTGTAAGCTTCTCAAGATCCCTTGAGAGGTAAAGCCTGGTGCGATCCCCACGCATCAGTTTCCTCATCATTAGCACCATTTTGTGCAACTTGAGCTTCATTAGGATCCATATCTGGAGTTTCAAAGTTAACATTGCTATTAACTTGTTCCCCCACATATGTATCATAATTAGGTTCAAGTGGCACATAATGTGGCTTCTCATGAGCACACGGATTAGCATCATTACCATAATTTGTTACCTCATGGAATGGATCTGAATCATAAGTAGGAGGAAGATCAGAATCACTGCTTGATGTTGTTGCCTGTTGATTTGCCATAAAGATGTAGTTTCCATTGAGAGGTTCCATGTCCATTGATGGAAAGAAAGTTTTGAGAGGTACCATGAACGTGAAGCTAAATTAAAGCACTTTTTTTTTTTTAAAGAAAGATAGGATAAACTTTTCAGTGTTTTAGAAACTTTTAAGTGTTCTAGAAACTTTTCAGTGTTTTAGAAACTTTTGAGTGTTCTAGAAATTTTTCAGTGTTTTAGAAACTTTTCAGTGTTCTAGAAACTTTTCAGTGTTATAGAAACTTTTCAGTGTTCTAGAAACTTAGCACCAAAACTTTCTAAATTATAAAATTTAGAGAGTATACCACGAGTCGAAGTGTTTTCTCACTTATACAAACAAGGGAAACACCGAGTAAGCAACGGGAGCAAGTGTGTTCTCGAAACTTTGTGATTTAGAAAGATGGTACAAGTGTGTTCTAGAAAGTTTGCTAGAATTTTGATTTTGCAAAAAGCTCACCTAAATGAAGTTTGTATTCCAAGATTTTTGTACTTCTAGTTATAAAAACACCAAAACTTAAAGAAAGTTGCAAACTTGATGATTTTTATGAAATTTTTTTGTGTTCTAGAAAGTTTGCTAGAATTTTGATTTTGCTAAAAGCTCATCTAAATGAAGTTTGTATTTCAAGATTCTTGTACTTCTAGTTATAAAAACACCAAAACTTAAAAAAAGTTGCAAACTTGATGATTTTTATGAAATTTTTTTTGTGATCTCGAAAACAAGTATAATAATCAAAATCGAATTTTTTAAGCTATAAATCTTCAAAAAGATTGAAACTTTCTTGTTAGAAAAGGTTTATAACACTAGTTTGTAATAAAAAAAAGTGTTAAAAACCAAGAAAAACAAGAAAAGTAAAGAACTTTTTTGATAAAAAATGTGTAGATAGCCAAAAAAAACTCGACACAAACAAACTCTTAACCCTCCTAAATCATTGTAAGGCGATTGATACCACTTGTAGGACCTTAGATAACACAACTTTATCACAACAATAGAAGTAAATATGAAGTAAAGATGGAAAGATGGTAACTTGTATGATGTATATGTATTTCGTATGGAGTAGAGAGAGAGATGGAAATGAGAGCTTTTATTCAAGAAAAACACACACAATACACACACAAGCACACACCTCAAATGAGCTTTGAGGTGTTTATATAGTTGGTTACATGAGATGCCCTAAGGCTTTCTATGGGCTTTGTCATGGGCTTGGTAATGGACATGGATTCCTTATCCTTTAAAAGGCTTACATAATAAACTAACATCATACTAGCTTACCAAGTCCATAGCCCATTGACTTTTCTAATAACAAAAACTATGACACATTACAAAGTTACAATATATGATAATGACCATCACTTTCTAATATAATTTTAATGCTAACAACAATTTTGAGTATTAGTTAAGGATATACTTGAAAGTATATTGATGCGTAGCCATACCAATTTCACATGATATTCAATGAATTGAGTATTGGACTTATCCCAACAATATGATTTAATGTTTAATGTGAGAATCATATTTAAAGTTATCCTCAGACTTGAGATACCAGATAAGTGTCATGGATGTAGTGCATTTTTGTGGAACAATCTACCGCTTACCGTAATTGGAAGTCATAAGGGTTGTTTTCAGAAGTGTTGCGAAGTTCATGGGTTATTCTTGTATTCAAGAGAGAATTTGTTCTTTCTGATTTGTTCAGAAGTTTAATACTGTTGGGCCCCTCATAGGGTTGACAAAATATTTGCGTGGCCACGCCCAAAGTCTATCTGGAATATGTTCAGATGTTTTGGTAATTTTGTTCAATCATAAAGAGACGAGAAACAGAATTTAATAAAGAACCTCACATCTTTATTAATGTAGTATTAGAAGTGAAAGGATAATTATAATGATGAATCATTAAAGGTTTTTTCAGGAAACCTAGCTCAAGTCGAACTGGGGGCATTGGAGTGTTGCAAGACGCCAACCAATGTCATTTTACTATTAATAGATATACGAGTGGGAGCTGTTAAAAGTTACGTATAAATATTAATAAGTAAATGACTAGTATCGAACCCGAGACCTCGGGATTGCACACATTACAAACAAGAATAAAAGTAAATTAAATATATATGATATATGTATCGAATATATATTTAAATAAACACTTGAGGGACTTAATGATCGTTAAATATTAACTATAAGTACTAACTATCATTAGTAACGAAAGGAAAAGGACTAGAATGTAATTTGGAAAGCAAGAAGGATCCGGAACACCCTTGTGGGTGTATGGCCGGTCGATCAAGCCCAAGGGAGGGTCGACCCAAGCCTTGCTTGCTCCCCAAGATTACTATACGACAAGGCCTAGGGTAAAAGCTTTCACATCTTTTGTGCACACACACAAACCCTAAAAGCTTTTCTTTGCCTCTTTTCTTCCCTAGCCGATCGGCACAAACACCCTCTAGGGTTTTGGGTCGATTTTTGTGTTAAACAAAAATAAGTGTTTGTTACTTGCATAACTTTTTATTCGTTAGTAGTTTGTGTGTACAAGAACAAGTTAATTACTAACTATAGTAATTATCAAGAGATCGATAAACAAAATGGTAAGAGGTTTATCATTGATTTATTTTACATAAGATTCAAGGTTTATTGAAATGCATCAGGTACATTACTATTTATGTTTTAATTAATCTTTATATTTGTTATACTTGATCCTTACTTCCGCATAATATGTTATTTGATTGTCAAACTCTAACACATTTCCATCTATTTCCATAATCTAATTCATATCAGTTGTCTGTTTGTTTGATAAAATCGTAGAATACTTTGCGTTTGTGTCATTTTATCCGGCAATGATTTGATGATATTTTGACTGTCATTAATCAGAAATAATTTGTGACATCAACTTTTGATAATTTGATTAGCACTCTTACGTAATAAAACAACTAGCATTCGTTATACGATTGTTATTGTGTTTGTAAATTGGGTGTGTCCGATTAACTTGATTGTTTTAGTAAAATTTATATTTCTAAAATTACGTCACTTTCTCACTCAAAATGGTCATCATGTCATTTCTTAAAAATACTACACTTTTTATAAAATACTACACTTGTTTATAAAAATCTTTCTTTTTCTTAGCTAATTAAAGCTAACTAACGTGAATGGTTAATAAATGAGAAAATGACATGCGAAGATGACAATCTGACGGAATTATATACCTGCTCAACCATTAATATATTATTATGATTTTCATGAACCCATTCAATTTAACATGGTTGAAAATAATGCAATTAATATAGTTATAGAAATTTAACTCTATTGTCAATAAATTTGTTGCTACTCACCGTAAATTTTGGCACACATTGGTATAATCTTGCAATATCGTTGGTTGAAAATAGTTTATTTATTGTCTTATTGACAAGTACTCCAAATTTTACATATATTATATATAAGAGAAAAGTTCATTTGTGAATTAAGTTTTTGTTACATACTGAAAGACAAATCCTCATCATTCATCTAATTTGATCTAATGGTAAGGATAAACCTAAGATTTAAAAGAGCAACTTAAGTCCATGTTTTTTTCTTATCTTTTTCTCTTTCTTTATATTCACTTCTTTTTTCTTTTTTGTTTATTTATTTTTTTTTTTTGTATTTTTTAGCCCTTCACGTGGTCTTTTTTTGTCTTTTTTGTTTTCTAGTCAAGGTTTTTTTTTTTTTTTTTTCCTTGGTCCCTACTTTCTATTCACATTGTTTTTTTTTTTTTTTTTTTTTTTTTTTTTTTTTTTTTTTTTTTTTCAAGCTTTTTCTTAATAAACATTTTTTTAATTTATTTTTTTTTAAATCACGTTTTTTTTTAATTCACGTGTTTTTTTTTAAATTCACGTTTTTTATTTTATTTCAAGTTTTTTTCACTTTCTTACGTTTTCATACGTTTATACACGTTTTCGTCCGTTTTCAGACGTTTTAATTCGTTTTCGTCCGTTTTCATACGTTTATACACGTTTTCGTCCATTTTCAGACGTTTTAATTCGTTTTTATCCGTTTTCATCCATTTTTCATACGTTTTCATCCGTTTTTAGACGTGTTTTTACGCTTTCATGTATTTTTGTCTGTTTCGTACTTATTCATCCGTTTTCTTGCGTTTTCATCCGTTTTCTTGCGTTTTCGTACATTTTCTTTCGTTTTCGTCCTGTTTTTCATACGTTTTCTTCCTTTTTCATACGTGTTTTTATGCTTTCATATATTTTCTTCTGTTTTCATACATATTCTTCCGTTTTCTTATAATCTCGTCGTTTTCATTCGTTTTTGTCCGTTTTTCAATATTTGGCCATTCTCATACGTTTCGGAAAATCACAAGTGATATTTTGTGATATTCAGAATATCACCCCAGTGATATACTAAATATCACAAGTGAAATTCGAAATATCACAAGTGATTATCTGAATATCACATGTCATGTTTTGTGATTTTCTGAATATCACAAGTGATATATTGAGTACCACAATTGATATTCTGTGTTTTTAGCCATTCTCAGACGTTTTCATACGTTTCAGAATATCACTTGTGATATTCACAAGTGATAGATATTCAGAAAATCACAAGTGATATTCAGAATATTATTAGTGATATTCAGAAATCACAAGTGATATTCTGAATATCAATTTTGATATTCAAAAACGTATGAAAACGAACGAAAACGTATGAAAGTGAAAAAAACGTGAAAATCACTTGTAATATTCTGAATATCACTTGTGATATTCAGAATATCACTTGTGATTTTCATGTTACAAAACATTAGTTGAAAATCACTTGTGATATTCAGAATATCACTTGTAATATTCAGAATATCACTTGTGATATTCTAAATATCACAAGTGATATTCAATTAATGCATTGTAACATTAAAATCACAAGTGATATTCAGAATACCGCAAATGATATTTAGAAAATTACAAGTGATGTTCATGTTACAAAATTGATGAGGCGAAAAATGATCCATTTTTAGGGGGGTCATTTAAGCCGGAATTGGAATTTATTTGATCAAATATTGCCCTAAATCGTTCATTTTGTCATTTTAGGTACTTTGGGAGTGAATTCTGGAAAAAGAAGCATTTTGGACTTTTTTGGAGCATAAAAGTGAAGAAAATGGCAAAGTCTTAATTTTCCTTGCTGGGAACAGTAGATGACGGCGTCAAGAAGGATTTGATGACAGCGTCAAGAGCAAAATAGATGACGGCCCAGAGAAAACGTGACGGTGTCAGAAGTAGGGCGTCAAGAGTAAATTTAGTGACGGCCTGAAATAAGATTACACATGACGGCGTCAAATCTAGATCTAGGCAATCCGAGAACTTTATTGGCGGCGAGATGACGGCGTCAGATTTTTACTCTTGACGCCGTCACCTCATAAAATCTATATATACTTTTCTATTTTTCATTCATTAAAGGAGGAACTTGTGTGGAGAATTCTAGGGCCGAACCTAATAAACCCTAGCTCGTTTGTAACAGTATTTTCAAGGGTTTTCACCCCTTGAAACCCTTCATGTTCAATTGAGATAAGTTTTCTTTCAATTCATTCAATATGTCTATGTGTTGTTTGAATATATCTTATGCTTGTATTGATTTTAACATGCTAGGCTAGATCTTTTGTGTGTTTCCTTACATGTAATGAAACCTAGATGTTGATTATAGGTTGATTGCTTGTTTATAGTTGTAATGGATGAATGATTTCAATGTTAGGCTGAAGAAAACTGGCAGATCTCAATTGTGTAACTTGCTTGAACGTCTTAAGAAACATGAACCGATGTGTACTAGGTTTTTATGGTTGTATTTAATGCATGAGTGAATTCTAGTGATCCCATGTTAGGAGCTTCTTAGCCGGCTCGACATAGGAGTGAATTAGGAGCTTATAAAATTGGGGAAGTAAGTACGCCACCCCATGAATGGTATTAAGGAATACAATCCATCATCCACGCAACTTTAACAAGTAATTAACTTGTAAAAGATATTTAGAGAGTAGTGAAATCTAAGTAAACACGATTCTCCCATGTATTGTTCACCCTATATTAGTTTAATTAGTTTTATTTTTATTTTTGTTATTTTATTTTGATTGCATCTTAGTTATTCGGTTAGTTCACTAGCAACTAATTCCGCCCACTCTTCCAATACCCGAGATTTTTAATTGCTTTCATAAAATATAAAAAATACAAAAAGAATCATCCCTCACCTCTAGACCTAGTTTTTAGGCTTTCTAATCCTAGCGACACTATTTCTGAGTTGAACGATCAATCCCCCGGTAATTGTCACTATACTATATGATGAGGCGAAAAATGATCCGTTTTTAGGGGGTCATTTAAGCCCGAATCCGACTTTATTTGATCAAATATTGCCCTAAATCGTTCTTTTTGTGATTTTAGGTGTTTGGAGAGTGAATTCTGAAAAAGAAGTCATTTTGGACGTTTTTGGAGCATAAAAGTGAAGAAAACGGCAAAGTATCAATTTTCCATGCTGAAGACACTAGGTGATGGCGTCAAGAGTTACACCCTGACGGCATCAGACATCAAGAATAAAACACCGTAGTTGATGACGGCGTCAAAATCCATCCTGACGGCGTCAAAGTCCCAAGAATAAAATACCGTGGTTGGTGACGGCGTCACACAGGCCGTCATAAGTAGATCAAGACCGTCCGAGGAAGTATTTGGCGGCGAGGTGACGGCGTCACATGCTTGTCTTGACGCCGTCAGCCCAGTTTTCCTATATATAGTTTTCTAGTTTTTTCATTAAAAAAAGAGAAGTTTTGGTGAAACCCTAAAGACGAATTTGGTGCCTCTTTTACAGGTTTTTCAAGGGTTCCAAACCCTTGATACCTTGCATTGTAATTGAGATAAGTGTTCTTCTAATTCAATCAATATGTCTATGTGTTGGTTGTCTATATCTTGTTCTTGTCTCAATTCAATTATGCTAGGCTAGATCTCTCTTGTTTTTGCTTAGATCTAATGAAACCTAGATGTTGATTATGTGTTGATTACTTGTCTATTCTTGTTCTTGGATGAATGATTTATATGTTAGGCTTAAGAAAACTGGCAGATCTCCAAATGGTAACATGCTTGAACGTCTTAAGAAACATGAACCGAGGCGTACTAGGTCTTTATTGGTTGTATTTAATGCATGAGCCACTGTTTACAATCCCTATAGTTGTGTTGGGTCATGGTGTAGGAGGAGATAAGAGCTCATAGAGTTGGGGAGTTATGTATGCCACCCCACGAATGGTATTAAGGAATACAATCCGTCATCCATACAAGTATAACAAGTAATTAACGTGTAAAAGATGTCTAGGGAGTAATGAAGTCTAAGTAAACACAATTTCTCCAATTACTGCTCACAACCTTAGTATAATTTAGTTTAGTTTCATTTTCAGTATTTTATTTTGATTATATATTAGTTTTGGGTTAGTTGAATAGCAACTAATTCCGCCCACTCCTTCAAAAACCGAGATTTTACTTGCTTTCATAAAAATATAAAAATACAAAAAATAATCATCTCTCACCTTTAGAACTATTAATTAGGCTTTATAATCCTAGCGACACTATTCCTAAGCTGAACGATCAATCCCCCGGTACTTGTCACTATACTATACTACAACGATCAGGTACACTGCCTGGTGGGGGTTGTAAGCTTCTCGAGATCCCTCGAGAGGTAAAGCAAGGTGCGATTCCCACGCATCAAGTTTTTGGCGCCGCTGCCGGGGAATAGTTATTGTCTAGGTTAGGATTTCTTTTTATTAGGTCTACTTGCTAGATTCCTTTCTAGTAAGATTTTTATTTTTATTTTTTAGGTCTTCTTTAGTCTATCTTATTTCTTCGTGCCTTTGTTCGTAACTCTTTACCATCTGACATCATGGAAGGTGGTAACATCTTTGAACCCGTCATCCCACCACAACAAAACCCACCACTAGAACCCCTTAGGCCCCGAACCTTAGGAGAGTACTCCCGACCTAGCCATCAAGGCTACCGAAACACCATTGAGCTCACCGGAGCCAATGTGACCCCCTTGCGATCCGACACCATCCGGTTGGTGCAAAGCGGATGTGCATTCCATGGACTTCGTTCCGAAGATCCAAACCAACACCTTAAGGACTTCCTCAAAATCGTAGATTCCATAGACCTAGGTGTTGAAACTAGAGAGACTACCCGTTTACGCCTATTCCAATTCTCTCTACGGGATCAAGCTAGTCAATGGCTTGAGCGTTTACCCGCAGGATCCATCACCACATGGGATGATCTCACCACTCATTTCCTTGCTCAATTTTTCCCACCGGGGAGAACGACGAAGCTTAGAAATGACATTTTGATGTTTCAACAACGTCAAAATGAATCTCTTTATGAAGCATGGACTCGTTTCAAGGACTTACTCCAAAAAGTCCCTCATCATGGCATAGATCTTTGGCTCCAAGTCCAAATCTTCTATGACCATATCGACATCTCCACGAGGCGAACCATTGACCAATCGGCCGGTGGTAAGCTACGTGATCTTAGTGCGGAACAATCATGGGAACTCATAGAAGATCTTGCTCTCTATGACAACGAAAGTTGGAATGATCCCCGTGACTTGAACAAAACGGTCAAGGCAATATCCTTGCCTTCGAACAATTCTAGCACTCCCGACCGTAGGATCATGGAACTTGAGGACCAAGTCAAGTTTCTCATGAAATCTTACGAAGCTCCGAAGCCTTCAAGCCAAGTGAATAAAATCACTTCTTCATGCGAATTATGTAGTGGTCCCCATGACACTCGTGATTGTGTGGAACTCCCCGGAACAAGTGATTTTCATGTTACAAAACATTAGTTGAAAATCACTTGTGATATTCTGAGTATCAAAGAATAATACTTTCGATATTCAGAAACGTATGAAAACATCTAAAAATGGCCGAAAACATTTAGAAATGGACGAAAACATATGAAAATAGATGAAAACGTAAGAAAACGGAAAAATACGTACGAAAACGGGCGAAAATGTTTGAAAACGGACAATGATGTATAAAAATGGACGAAAATGTCTCAAAACGGACGAAAACATCCGAAAACGGACGAAAACGTATGAAAACGGACGAAAACAGATGAAAACGTATGTAAACGGACAAAAACGTATAAAAAAGGATGGAAACATATAAAAACGGACAAAATCGTATAAAACGGACGAAAACGTATGAAAACGGACAAAAAATGAAGGAAGACGTATAAAAACAGACAGAAATGTATAAAAGTAGACGAAAACGTCTGAAACACTCGAAAATGTAAAAAAACGGACGAAAACGTGTGAAAACGGACAAAAAGGCCTGAAAACATACGAAAATGTATGAAAACGGATGAAAACGTATAAAAACGGTCAAAAACGTATGAAGACAGACGAAAACGGATGAAAACATATATAAACGGACGAAAACGTATAAAAATGGACGAAAGCGTTTGAAAACAGACGAAAACGTAAAAAAACGGACGAAAACGTATAAAAAATGGACAAAAACGTATTAAAATGGACGAAACGTATGAAAACGGGTAACGTAAGAAAACAGACGAAAACGTATGAAAACGAGCAAAAACGTAAGAAAACAGACGAAAACGTATGAAAACGGACAAAAATGTATGAAAACGAACGAAAACTGACTAAAACGTAAAAAACCGAAGAATATATATGAAAAATGAAAAAACGTAAAAAAAATAATTATAACAATTAAAAAAAAAAAAAAAAAAAAAAAAAAAAAAAAAAAAAAAAAAAAACCTTGAATTAAAGGAACAAAAACGTGAAGTTAAAAAAAAGAAAAAAAAAAAAGAAAGAAAAGAAAAGAAAAAAGGTAAAAAAATGAATTAAATAAGATAGACAAAAAGAACAAGAAAAAAAAACATGGACTTAGCTTGTCTTATTAAATCTTAACTTAATCCCCACCATTATATCAAACTAAATGGATGGTGGAGATTTGTCTCTCAGTTTATAACAAAAACTTAGTTTATAAAATAATTCACCTCTAATATATAAAGAAAAAAAATCAAAAAGTGATTTTTTAGGAAACTAATCTGTTCTTTTATTTAAATGAAATGTTAGAAACTAATTTTGAAATGTATCTCATTTCTTAAATATTGAAATTATCTATTAAAATTTGTTATGTTACGTAAAATCATTATTTACAGTTACTTATTGATTTTTTACGTTGTATGAATAAATGTTATGCGAAATACCTAACCAAAATATCAAAATCAAAATTATGCGCCGCAATAAAATCTTGTTGCTATACACGGTACTCACTACTCGTTTGAAGAATAAATTACTACGGTCAGACAAAGTTTGAATTTTATTTTGTTGTTTTTTCAGATGATTTGTGTTGTCCTTTTTCATATGAATTTGAACCATTATAAGTTTATATTAAATTCCGTGCAAACGGTGCCGTTTTACTCGCTCTTTTCCCGCCAAAAAATACGGGCCAGTTCTTAGTCTTTTTTCGTGGCCCAGCTCGCTTAGTTTAGCCCTGCTCCAGTTTTTTTATATACAAAAAAGAAAAAAAATTACGTAGTATAACACATAAAACACAGATAGCTAGAAACTTCCGGGGGTACTCTTTTCACACACACAGTAATCATCACCAATAATCGTGATTGTTGCTTCATGAATTTTTTGTGGGTTTCTTTTGGCCTTCAAGATTTGCTAACAGCTGGTCACATGGGTTTCGATGTTGGTGCCGACAGATTGCTGGGAGAATGATTGTCTTACACAAGCCGGTGTTATGGTTGTTTCTTAGATGAACGGGTTTCAGAGTCGATTATACCAGGTAATTTTTTTATGGTTTTCGGTTTTTTTTTTTTAGTTTTGCCAGATTTGAGATTTAGAGTTTTTGGTAACAATGATGCATTTTTTTGGTAAACTAATTGATAGCTTTTTATATTTGTGTTTGTTGTTGGTGTGTGCGTGCAGGTTAATACCTTGTGTGACAAGGTTCGATGTGGATATAAGCTTTGACATAGTAAGCTATTTTTTCAACTTTTTCCTGCTTAGAATCAGATAGATTATAGTTATTTTCCATTTTTTTTATATGGTCTTAGATTCTGAATTTTATTTTCTCACGGATTTTGGATAAAACAATTGTTCCTACTGGAGGAATGTAAATTTAAGATTTTTTTCGTCGTTGTTATCAAAGAATAAGAGATAGTACATAAAAGAACAAAATGATGTATGGCGGACCATGAAGAGGCATGATGATTTAAAACCATGGTCCTAGCCATTTAAAGTTCATGTGTTCTTTACTTAAAAGTGTCGTTTTGGTCTGAAGGTGCTAATTGGACCTCAAATAGGAGCCTTGAGGTCATAGGTTTATATTCACACATTTGAAAAAAATTCTATTTTTCTCAAATCTTAGTAAATACGTATCAAATATTCTATTACAGTAATATTAGAAAATTAAGTTGTTGGCCTGATATGTCAAAATGGGCCAAAGTTAAGTTGATGGAATAAAAGGTATATTGACTAAACGGGTTTTGTTTGATTGTAGGATATGTTACTGGAATTGTTTGACGATTGTCAATGGCTGTATCTTGGTAGGCCGTTTACACTAACGTAGCCATGGCGGTTGTTCAGTGTTTGTTTGGTTCTTAATCTTTGTGTTGGTCTTTGTGGTGCCATTGTTTTTTTGGGGGCATCGCATCCCATGCCATTATATTATAAGTATATATTAAATCCCGTTGAGAGGACGCCATTTGCAACCCTTTCTTCCTGCCAAAAATACGGCCCATGTTCTTAGCCTTTTTTCGTGGCCCAGCCCGCTTAGTTTAGCCCTGCTCCATTTTTTTAGATTAATAGATAGTAATGTACACATACGGGAATGGTAACGGGCTGTGATGACTGTTATGAGTTTAGCAGGTTCGGATGGGTCGATGAAATTGTTACCGTAACCTGGCATGGCAATGACTGGATGGCATAGTATGATTTATTACTATGCAACCAGGTTTCTTTGCAGCCATGTTGACGTAGGAACGTATGAGATTGTTTTTTAGACCTTCATTTCATTTACAGATCTGAGCCCAGTTATGTATTCTACCATTGTCGTATGTGACATTCAAAAGGCTGCTGTAGCTTTTTACACATTGCAGCCATCGCAAGTAGCTGGTATGCCCTCTACATTCGCGGATCTCATGGCTAAATTATCATTTGGGTTTCTGCCCGTTGACGTTGTCCCTTTTTTTCTATATCTGAATTACTATGGCGATGATGATGGATGCTTGCAGTTGTATAACTGAAAAATGTTGCTTCCAGAAACCGGTATCTTGGCCAGACGACCTGTAGGTTGCAGCCATTGTGGTTTTGTGGCTTCGGGTATAGACTCGCACGTTGGCAGGGTAACCTGGTAAGGTTGCAGCCATGGCGGGTGGATCCTCCTTTTCGATTCTTAATCTATCTGAGCCTCAGTTGTACATAATACCAATAGCTATTACATTTTGTGATAAACGTTTTTCAAATCACTGTTAAGCAATACACCTGTGGTCTTTTCCTTTCAGCGTATCACAAGTTGCATCTGATCGCCGATTACAAATTTGGATCAACTGATTCTTAAGGTAAAATAATCTATAAGAAACAGAGGTTACTTATCTACACTAATGTTTGTGAGAAAAAAATTATAACTTGACGACTATTTGCTGATGAGTTTGTTACTGTCAGGTTTTAGAGTGGTAGGTCGCACCAGCAGTCCAAGATCAGCCTATTCTGAAGATGTATGCAGGTGCTGAAACTATCCAATAGGATGAATGTATCAGATTGCCCGCCTTCATTATATGTGCATTCTGGTAAATTCTATCGCATCTATATTTTGATAGTTATCGTTTGTCTATTGATATTATATTAGCCACATAACCGAATTAGTGTAATGAAGTATACCATCCGTATAAACAACAAATTCTGCACTATAATTTCCTTTCAGCAATATCATTGTACCAATAATATACCATTACAGATATGCAATTTACAGTTTATGCATGTACACGTGCTCCCTATGGCACTGATTCCTCTCCGCCTGCTTCGGGTAATCTTCAGCATACACCACAATCAGGTCAGGCTACCCGTGTCAAACGAAACATGAGATCAATCTCTTGATTATATGTCACATTTTTTTAATCAACGATAGTAAATTCTTCGATTTTCAAGTGTCAACTAAAAAAATATTGTTTTTGCAGAACTAATATCATTGCAGCAGCCCAATAGGAAGCCAGTGTAAGCTGTGAAAGACATCAAACGAAATGACAACATTATCAACAAAACGACAACTTGTCTGCCCCGACGCGTTACAGCAATCGTCACCGACATTCTCAATTTTAAAAAAAATGGCAGGATGAGGCAGATCCAAAACGAATGTGACCGACAGCGAGCAAGTGGTTTACCTAGCATTTACTGCTGATGAGGGGTAAACAATAGCACAGACCCCTTATAATTGTTTATTATGTTTTTAGGTATCAAATAAGCAACTTTACAGAGTTTCAAATGTCTTGCCTTATGCTAAATGTAGTGTTGTGGTTTCGCTTAACGTGGGTAAATGGTGGACCAAAATACAGTTAGGTAGTTTTGAGAGTGTTTGGAATGCCTGATGGTCGATCCATTTGTATCAAATTATATTGAATGTTGCTTATATGTTGTTGTTGCTTTCTTTTTCACAGTTACCAAGAGCGGGTGTCCATCAGATAAAGGTGTGCGGAACAATTTGTCCAAACAAGATTGTACTTGCTAGCATAGTAAATGGCAGAGTGCATACGGATAATTGTGTCGCCTCAAATGCTCGCAGTTGACAATAGACTACTTAAACAACCAAAAAACTGGTATGTATCACTACTTTTAAATAAAATGTCTACTTTATTTATGCTAAATCACCTCGGCCGAAAAACAGACTCGCCCGCAACGCGGCGGATTAATGCCAGTCTAGTTTTGAATCATTGACTAATTGTTCATTTGTGTTAATGTTTTTGTTGTTAAACGATCTTGGTTTCGACATAAATGAGTGATTAGTGCAAGTGTACAAGAACTTGTGATGTACAATATTGTTTTTGGTGCAAAAGGTGAACTTCTTATATTAATCACTTCAAATATGGATACAATGTATTATTTACATACTGCTTAGGACATTTCCTAAAAGCAGAGAATTCAGATATCAGACTAATCTAAACAGATGTCTGATAAAAAACTGAAAACTAAAACAAAACAATCATCATCTCTGTTCTGCACATTCCTCATTCAATCATCTGACCTTTTCATTTCATCATATAGATCACCTTCATTCACCTTTTCTTGCACCTTACCATCTAACTACATTTCCATATGTCTTTCCATCAAGACCATTCATCCTGCCACCACAATAGTCAAGACAGAAAAGAGTATGGCTTCGTTAGGAACCCATAACCCCTCCACAAGCAAGGGCTATACCAAATGTGCTACATTTCCATCTCTAGAATGGCTTCACACATTTGGGAACACACGCCTTGCGGTGAGGACCAACCATTACCTCCTATGGGAATACAATGAGTGGACCATGAAGCTTCATTTTTCACAACTCTCAATTCCACTCAACTTGCATTCCCCACCTAGATCAGCTACCCTTCATAATAGGTAACCTACTTTATGGTTTCTTCAATTTAGAACTACAAACTCATCAATGCAAATCTGTTACCACCAACTGATTGCCCTTAGAGATCACAGTCTAAAAAACCAAGTTACAAGGCCTTCCATTATGCTGATCTGAAAAGATGATACTTCCAGTATAGAAGTATGATCTTAGGCTTTCAAAAAACCTTTAAAATATTTGCAGATATCATTAAATCATTTTTGCAATTCCATAGCACTCCTTAGCCATAAAGTGCCTGGTTATCCCAAACTACTTTGAATACTCCATTTTTTCAGACAGGAAACTACTTTATGTTTAGGAATAGATCAAACTTAATGAGATTCTAACTAAAGAACACTGTTACATTCCCAGTCTTTTCCAGTTTTTATCCACAAGATGATCTAATCCCAAACAAGGTTCTAGCCATCTGTCTAGCTTATCCAATCCTCATTCAACCTTTATTCCACATAATTGATATTCAACTGCCATTTCTCAGCCATTTTGACCACATTACTAGTCCTTTTCATCTTTAAACTCACCATTTGTAATTTGATATTTTCGATAATATTCTTCATAACCACCTCTTTAGTTTGTTTTTCTCCTCTAAATAGTCTTGCATTCCTTTCCTTCCAAATATAGTACACAATTGTAGCCAGGGTAATTCTCCTCATCACACTTCCAATAGAGTTGTTACATGGTCTGTTACAGTAGTTCTCAATTACATCTCCCCATTTATCAGGCATCTTCCTTTCATCAATCATTTCCATTAACTTTTTCCATATCTCTTTTGAGTAAAAACCATCAAAGAAAAGATGTTCATGTGAATCATTGACTAATTCACACAAAGAACATTTCATGTCTTGATTATTGTTCCACTTCATCACTCTATCTTGTGTTTGTAATCTTCCTCTAACTGCCATCCAGAGAACAAAAGCATATCTAGGATTACATTGAGAGAACCACACCACTTTGTTCCATCTAACATCTTCATTTTGCATTCTAAATACATCCCATGCCTGCTGTAAGGAATTATTGAAGATACTGCTGACAGGTTCCTGCGGAAGGCTTAGTTACTTTCTACTGATGACTGGTTCCTGCGGACATCTAGAGATCCTACGGATAGAGTTTAACCGTGGATATAACTTATGTATTTTAGGACAAGATATGTAGAATATCTTTTATTAGTTTTTCATTATTCGTTTCTTGTAAGAAAGGTTAGGGTTTCCACTAGTATATAAGGAACCCTAGGTCATTGTAATAGGAACAAGTTTTTAGTACGAAGTTTTATTAATATTATCGATCCATAGAGGATCAAGTTTAGTATACGTTTGTTTTTATATTACGCGTAATTACAAGCTCACAGAGATTATCTAACTTAGTCTAGCTAGTGATTACATTAGTTAGCTAACAATCTATTGGCTCGTGATCTATCAAGGTATAGATCCCTACAAGTGGTATCAGAGCCACTAGATACTCTCTGTAACCTCTACACAATCACATAACTACTCAATCAATACCTATGGCAGACAAACCAGGAGGTGATGTTGCTCTCTCTGAAGCAGGCTCTCTCACTCAACAACTACAACAAGTGGCCTTCTCCAACAGCAATGCAAAACTTCCTTTTCTTAGGAAGGATGAGTATGAAATCTGGGCCATGAAGATGCAGAATTGGATTACAAGTGTTGATTATAACCTCTGGAATGTTATACTCAATGGTTGTCGTCCTAAAAAGCAAAGTGTTGATGCTAATGGGAAAGTTACAATATTAGAACCTGTTTCTGCTAAAGAAATTCTTGCTATTCAAAGGGAAAACAAGGCAAGAACCATATTGCTGCAGGCAATCCCTGATGACCACATGGGAGATTTTCATTCCATGACTGATCCAAGAGAAATCTGGTGGGCCATAAAAGCTAGATTTGGTGGGAATGAAGAATCAAAGAGGATGAGAAAAAGTATGCTGAAGATGGAGTTCCAAGAATTCAAGATCACTGAAGAGGAAGGTCTTCACAAAGGTTATGACAGGTTTCAGATGATTCTGAGTCACTTGAATCAGTTGCTGGCCAGACCTGACAATGAGGAGGTGCACTCTAGGTTTCTAAGAGCCTTGCCTCCCTCATGGTCTCAGGTGAGTATATCATTGAAAACCAAAGGTGGCTTGGACTACCTCACCTTTGATGACTTGTACAACAAACTCAGAGCTTTGGAAGGTGACATAAAGGGATTCTCTCCATATGCAGCAACTCCTTCACAATCTGCATTTGTCAGTTCTAATTCAAACTACATGCCACATACCTATACAAGTCCATCGTCAGCACCACAGGTTTACTCAAGTCCATCCACCCCAAGCCAAAGTCTTCCAATGACCACATTGTCTTTTTCAAGTGCTAATCCAATAACTCATCCAAAGATTAGCAATGTGATGGAAGATGTACTTCATTCATTTGTTGCTGAAGTTGATAAACAACAACAAATAGCTTATGAAGATTTTGAGCAGATTGATGAACTTGCTTTAGAAGAATTGGACTTAAAGTGGCAAATGGCTATGCTATCTCTCAAGGTGAGGCGATTTGAGCAAAAGGTTGGTAAAAAGCTCAATGTTGAAGGAAGAGATGCAGCTAGGTTTGATAGAAGGAAGGTGAAGTGTTATGCTTGTGGAGAAATTGGTCACTTTGCAAGAGAATGCACAGCCAAGAAAGGTGAAGCCAGTACCAGGTATTCAGCATACAAGAAGAAAGAAGTGGAAGCTAGAGAATCAAAGGCCTTGATCACTGCTATAGATACTAATGTGGACTGGAATGAGCATGATGATGATACAAGCAACTCTCCTCAAATCTCCTGCATGACTAGTTGTGATGATAGCTTTGGTCTCATGGGAATCTCTCCTCAGGTATCTACTTGTGCTTGTGATTGTGATTGTGATTCTAAATTTACAACTCTAAAAGAAGCTTATGATGATATGAAACCAAAATATAATGCTTGTTTTATTGAAGCTGCAACTTATAAAGAAGCTTTTAAAACTTTAGAACAACAAAAGGTGTGGTTTCAACAAAATCAATTAGCTTATGAGGAAAAGATTAGAGTTTTAAGTAGAGATTTAGAATGTGCTAGCAATGAATTGAAATTTTCTGAAAAAGAAAAAGCTAGAATTCAGTCTGAGAAAAATCTTTTGCAAGAGAAACTGGATAAAGAAGTAGCTAGGCATAAAGAGTGGCTAGTTTCAGGTGATAAATTATCTAGGTTGCTCTACAGTTGTAAGTCTGTTACTTCTGAGATAGGTCTAGGGTTTAAGAAGTATGTAGGTCCAGACGCTAATCACTATTTAGATAAGAAGAACCATAACTCTTCTATCCCCATTAATTATCTAAAAGAAGGTGAGATGCATGCTGTACCAGGACCTATCAGAGGTGTATTTATGCCTACCACCAAAACTTCTGACTTTGATGGTTCACACCATCTCTTTGGCAAAAAGTCTAAGGACTTACCAAATAAGTCTGAAGATTGTCCATCCATAGGAACCCCTAAACCCACATCCCATAAGTTTGACTCACCAGAATCAAAGGAAACCACTGGCATTAGGATCAATGACTCCCCTGACACTAGAAGTATATCTAGTAATGACTCTAACACTTATGTCTCTTGTTCTTCCAAGGACAAGACCTCAGAGACCTCTAGTTATGCCAGCTGTGATTCCAAGACCAAGTCAGACTCACCCAAGTCCTCAACAAAAATTTCTGACAAGTCAACCTACAAGTCTGTGGAATCTGAAGTTGCTGCTGATGAAGCTCTTTATCAACCAGCCTCTTCTGAAAACTTGTTATTTACTTCTTATGAAAACAATTCCTTTCAGTGTTTACAAAACAATTCTGTTTCTGATGTTTGTTTGAATAATTCTATGTTTAATAAGACATCTTTTGGATTTAATAAATCTTATAAGAAAAAGAAGTGTTTTGTTTGTGGTAGCAAGTTGCATTTAATTAAGGATTGTGATTTTCATGAAAAGAGGATGGGTGTTTCTGTTGTTAACAATAGACCTAGACATAAGTGGACTAATACCAAACCCTCACTAGCTTCACAGGCCAATTATCATGTCAGCAGAATGTATTCCACTCCTGCTGATTGACCTGTTTATTCCAATAGGTCTGTTTTTAACAATAGATATATGAATACTAATAGAAATAGATATGGATCTCAACCATTTATTGGTGCTAATCATTGGTATGAATATACTGACCCAATGAGTATGGGAAGGGGTAATTGGGATTCTGCTGAAAAGTCCTCAGCAGATTGTTCTTGGACATATAAAAGACCATGTTAATACAAATATCGCCTAAAAACGTTATTTATATTTTACGATCTTTGCTAAGTTTTGTTAATGACAAAGTATGAAGTTTAACTATAAGTAAATCATCACTTTAAGTGTTTAAGTCTTGTTTAACTAAGGTTTACATTTCCTTTTAAACAAAACATTGTTTTTATTTCTTAAATTAGAAAGTGTCTTGTCACACCACATTTATTTCTTAAAATAGTAATGTCACATCACATTTAAGGTAAGCTTTGTCCATATACATTTATGGTAAGAAAGAGTGTTTGACTAACCTTATGCTTTCTTGCAAGTCTTGTGTTTGACTAGAAGTAATGTGATGTGACCTTGTTTGGTTTGGAAGATTTATTGCAAAAACCAACTGCAAGCCTGACGGTACCCTGGGGATACAAGGGCGGAACCCTTTTGAGGGGTCCACCTGATCCGCCAGACCTGCAGAATGGTTTGCTATAAATACCAAACCATTTGTTAGTTTTGAGTCACCACTTTAGGACATATTTTCACATATTCTCTCAACTAACTCAGTAACCTTTTGATTTGTGTGATTCTCTCATGTAGCAAGGGACTTCACAAGATCATTCAAGAAGTTACAAGCTTCAACTCTAAAGTTGCAAGTCTTGGTAGCTTGGTCATGTATAAGCCTTGGTGACTTATACTTTATTTGTGTCATGTATGTAGAAGTAAGTGGTTAGTATTTTAGGCCTCAAAATACATAGTGTGTCGGGAGTTGTTGTACCCTTGTAAAAGAACTAACGGGAGTGGTTGTACCCTTGGTAAAGAACTCGACATCTAGCTTAGTGTCGGTAAAAGTGTAAGCGACGATGGGAGTGGTTGTACCCGTGTAAAAGAACTCGACATCTAGCTTAGTGTCGGTAAAAGTATAAGCGACGTTGTAAAGGTTTTCTCCGCCGGTGAAAGGTGCTTGTTGATTAGTGCTTATAACTCTCGAGTTGGAAACTCGGGGCGTGGATGTAGGGCAGGGAAAAAGAGTCCTTGTAGCCGAACCACGATAAACAATCGTGTTGTGGTTTGATCGTTTCTTTCTTTATCTTTGCTTATTACATGTTGTTCTTTAGTTAAACTAGCTAGTTACATATAAAGCTTTTCAAAGAACTAAACAAGTAAAGATGTGTTTATATCTTCAAACAAAAGTAAAGCTTTTCAAAGAACTAAACAAGTAAAGTTAGGATCATCACAAGCAAAGCTTTTTAAAGTATGATACTAGTAAAGTTAGAATTGTTATTCACATGAAAAGCTTTTCAAAGAATCAAACATATAACATTGTGTTTACATCTTTAAGCAAACGTAAATGTTTTTAAAGATATTCAAGTTAAAAAGAATCAAAAAAGCGGTAAACTATTCAACCCCCCTTCTAGTTTTCCACAATTGGCATCAGGAGCTACGTTACTCAAGATCTTTAAAATAGAATGCATTTTAAAACTTGGATCGATCCATGGATTTTGAAAATCTCAAAGAAGGGCAACCTATTCAAAACCAACTGCTATTTGAAAAAGAAAACTTACTTGAATGGAAAAGTAATTTTGAAAACTATGTGAAATCAATTGATCAAGATCTTTGGCATATTATTTCTTTTGGTAATTTCAAACCAAAGAAAACAAGTTTTTGAAAACCAAGATAACTATCTTAAACTTGATAAAAATACTAAAGCTAAAACAATGCTTTACAAAGCTTTAGTACCAAATATGAAAGAATGTATTTTTGTCAAAAGGCTAATGATGTTTGGAAAAATATGGTAAACTTTCATCAAGGAATATGTCAAGTCAAAGATGATCAATTTGATCTTACATATGAATTAGAATTTTTAGAAAAACTAATTGATAGATACTTAGTAGAAGTTAATACATGTGCTACTAGTTTAAATGTTTTAAATGAAGGTACAAGTGAAGATGAGTACGTGTGTTTTGATGAACCTGCTTGCGTATCTTGGAATGTAATGGATGTTGACGAAGACAATGATCCGGTAGTTAATTATCAATTTATTGAAACAACAAGCAAGGTATAAGTAAAGGTGATTACTCGTGTCAAGCTCGTAGTAGTCTTGCTTGCGATTCATGGAATAACTCGGATGAAGATGAAGTCAATCATCCGGTTTGTGATTCTAAACTAGATAAAACATCAAGCAAGGTACACTTTGAAACCAAACTCTTTTGCTTTGATTAATTTATCCTAGAGTTTTCTAAACTAGAAAATGAATCTAAACCTTTATGCAACATGGACCTAAAAACTATCTTCAAGAATGAGTCTTCAAAATCTCTTAAGAATATCTTTGAAAAGGAAATCTTATTAGAAGATAAAATGTCTAGAATTGAGAGTAATGTTGAAATTAATCTAGAATGTAAATTATGTCTAGATTACAAACATGAGATTAAAATGCAAAATGAGAAAGGAAAAATTATTAGTTAAATTTGATGAAAGCTCAAAATCTTTTGAAAGATTGTTGAGGAGTCAAAGGTTGTTTAAAGATAAAACCAGATTAGGATTTAACTCATAAGCATCATCAACTAATAAAACAAAGCATGTAAAATTTGTCAAACCTAGAAGAGAAATTTAGAGATAATTCAATCTCTAATAGAAACTCATGATTAAAGGATTAAGACTATCATTCTCTATGCCTTTATATGACTATCTAACCTTCTTGGATACATGAGTTATTGAGTTTCAAAGCGTGTCGTCAAACCAAGTTTTTACGCGTAATGCTTATCCGCTTGATAGCATCTCTATGCAATTTAAAAGGTACGCATTATTTCAACTTGACTTTGATTGTATCTTGTTTCTAGCATTATGTGTTCGAATATGTGTTATTTGTAATACTCTAGAGTGTCTACCTGCTATTTGTAAATAACTAAGATTAGATTCTATGCAACAAGGAATTTAGTCTTTAGTACTAGTAGAAGATATAAGGTGTTTTGGTTCTTTAACCATCAAGAGATAAACACGAAAAACTCTTGAGTATGTCTCACTCAACTCTTGCTTACAAGTGAGCTAACTAAGAATTTCCTAAGTGTTAAAATGTCTAACACTTTTGTGATGCTTGCAAAACAAACCTTTGTTAAACAATTTTCTCAAACACCATACTTTGAGTCTTTAATTGTGTTTTTCTTCAATCACTCCTTTATGATAATCTCACATAAAACACACAAGGTGAAACAAATCACAATAGCATATATTAGGATGTGTGAAAGAAAATGAGTTTTCAACATCTAGGATTTACACATCAAATGTGACACATAGTCTCATGATGTTGTACCTCTTGGACTTTTTCAAAATAAATAGAGCTCATAGTGTCTTAAGTAAGAAAACCCAAAGAGTCGAGGAGTCGTTGAATATGACATTTAACGAGTGATCTCCTCCTTCTATGATATCATCTTTGGTAGATGATAACTTAGTCGAAAGTCCAATGATGGCAAGACAAGTATGGTGTGTAAAACATTAAGAATAAAAGTATAAAATAACATCTCCTCACCATGAGACAAACATTGAATCAAGCAAAATTGACATAAGTTATAAAACTTGATTTATAGGTCATAGTTGTGTCTAAACAAATTCAACAAAAACAATTTTTGGAATTTAGAATAAAACAACTAGTGAAACGAAATTGATATTTCAAAGTAATCAAGTAAGTATAGTGTCAATATTTGAAATACCTTTTGATAATAAAAGCAAGCCACAAAAGCAATGGATTTTAACTTAAAGACATTCCTAGTTGCTCTCTTGTTCTCAATGGTTAAGTTATTGATGACTTATCAAGAATGAGATTAGTAAATCCGTAGGTAAAACTAAATGTAGAGAAATGTTTGGAAGACTACTTGTTCTCATAACAATTAGATTCAACATTATGTTTAGCTTTTGTCTATGTGCTCGTGTTAAAGAAAATCCTAAAACAACTCTTTAGTTGAGCCTATTTGGATACATCATAAGGTACTACACAACTAGGATTATGGTCTCCCAAAAGAAAGGGAATAGAAACCATAGTGTTTGACAAATGAAATTATGTCGGTAATAAGTTGATAAGAAAAGCACAAGTGGTACTTGCACTTTTATACTTCCTTACCCAATGATTCTCCAAAACGCGTATGATTCACAAATTAGTATCGGATGGAGAAGCACATCAACAAGCTCTGCTTGAACAAGCAAACTCGCATCAACAACGGAATTCATCTTATCAACATTGTTATACCTTCAACAAAGGAAGCATCAAATTCAGCGACAATTCAATCCATTATGTTATTAATTGACATATTGTGATCCATCATCATCGTCTTGGTAAAAATGTTCATTGAGGAACATCTTAACTAAGAATGTCTTATACGTTAACCATTCTATCAACGTTTTCACAAAACCTCTTGAATGAGAAGCATTCATCATCCCTAGGATTAGTCAAGGACTCATAAGACCTAAAACCTTAGTTTTGAACATTAGGATAAAACCACAAAAATCAAGACAATTCCTTTTGAGGTTTCCCTGCAGATCCCACGGCACCCTCAGACCATACGGACGGAACCCACTTTTTGGTTCCGCCTGGTCCGCCAAATCTACAGGATATTTTATTTTTAATTTCAAAACCAAACACCTCTTTACTCACAACTCCAACTTACTAACAGCCATTCTTCACTCACAAACACTCTACCACACGAAAATTAGGGCTCTCACTTACATCAATGGTTTGATATGTTCATGAAAATTTTCTAAATCAATAGGAACAAGAACATGTCAATAGGGTTTCATTCTTAAAAATTTAGCACTTAAGTTCACTTGTTCTTTCACCATCATCTCATCACATTCACCTTGCGATATATCTCAGCCCATAAAATTCACAAAATGAGCAAAACTTCAAGCATCTTCCTCATAACCTTTCATCACTCAAACCTTAAGCAACCAATGTGAAAAGAGAAACCGAGTTATCCTTTGTCGTATCAATATCGAGTCATCCACCATTTCCATGCCCTCAAAGAAACCAAGAGTCAATATCATCTTCACCAATAACTCCACCTAGTCATCTTCACAAGAAGATTCCACAATGTAACCAAACAAGTGTGTCATGCCCACTATAACCTAACCTATTAAGATTAAACCACCTTTCATGATACATAAACCTATGTTCACCTTTGTGTCGCTCTTTGAAACAAAGGGCAATTGTCATATCCATACTCTCATTAACATATTTGTCTATGTCGTCAAAAGTCAAGTGAATTTCATTATGAAATGCGTCTCTTCCACTTTCTAGCAAGTGAAGAACACAAAGAAGATATCCAAGCTTTAAGTGTTGTCAAACAATCACCACCTCATTTCACATATCCACTCTCGGTCGTCACCCATACTTTACCACCGTTCACCACATTGTTAAAACAAATGAAAAACGTCATTGAAACATCACTTGCATTATAAAACGCTTTTAAGCATCAAAACGAGTCAAGTTAACCGCACCTCCACATTGCTTTCATATAGGCACACACTAGAACATACACATTACAATAGTCGTTTACTTAGACTAAAATGTGAGATTTTGATTTTCTAGGAATCATCATGCCTCCTCTAACTCACTACGACCACAAGGACACCATAAAGTACCTACACAAACACCACAAAACCAAAGGTCTTACTCAAACTTAAATCGTTGTCTTCAAAGCCTTAGAAAAACGATATGTCCATAAGGGTAGAACCATTGATCCATCCTTCTTAGAAGGTACAAACCTCTATACGGAATTTGCCACAATCAACTTTAGAATGTCTCTTAGAAATCGACGAGCCTATTTGTTCTAGGTTCATTTTAGAATTCTATGCATCCGTCACCCTCTCCAAGGATGAGTATGGTCGCATGTCTATTAACTTTAGGGCTAGTAGTCATCAATACTCCTTCACTCTCGAGGAGTTTGCTCAAATCCTAGGTGTCCCAAATCATGGTACTTTCATCTACTCCGACTTGCACTCCCTCTCAACTCTTGACACACTCTTTGACCGCATCCATCCCTATGATACCCCTTTTGTGTCCAAAGATGAACTTCGTGACCACCTCTTCATTAGGACCACCAACACTAGGAGAACTAGAACCGGAAATGAGGTCATCAAGGACCCATATGGAATGAAATTCAATGAACTCAAGCCCCAATTCAAGGAATGGGAAGAACTCCTTAGAACCAATGTAATTAGCACCATAGGAAACCGGGATCACATCAATATTTGCCTTTGCTACATGCTCTACTCCTTGTCCGTTAGGCAACCCTTCAACCTTGTCTACTACATGACCAAGAGAATGACCGACATTCCCGTGCAAGGTACAACGTCTATATGGAATGCTCTTGACCCGTCTCTTTAGGTTCATCTCTCCCATTCCATCAACTCCTAGAGGTCTTCACCTAGACTACTCTCTTATTCCACACGCTTTTGTCCCACTAAGTGATAGGAGAACCTACAAAGCCCAAGGTAAACATTTTCCAATTCTAGGCTTTGCCCAACTCTAGGCTCCCACATCTAGAATACATTTTCCAACTTTTGGATATTCCAAATGAGTCGGCGGAGTTCAAGCAAACAAAGGGGATGTTCAAAAAAACATCGAGAGATTTCTTGAAATGCTCAAGAAGAAGATTGACCATCTATGAAAGCGGGTGTGTAGGAGTGTTTGGCACTAGGTGCTAGTTGAACGATTTGGTCATTTAAACATTACGTGTTATGTATTTGTGTGTTGGTAAGATATTTGGTACTATTTGGAACTTGTAGGAACTAACAATGATGCAGGAAGACAACATTTGGCAAGTTGTCAAATTTTCATGTTTATGAAATTTTCACTAAGTATAGTGAAATCCTCGACCTCAAGGTCAAAGTCCTATGATATGTATGTTTACGTGTCTAATTTTTGCATTGCCTAACCAGAAATGCCTTATCTTTTTAATTTTAGAAGTTTTCAAAAATTTTGAAAATCGTCTCGCGGGTCAAAAACGCGGACTGCCTAATTTTTGAGCTCTGCCGGTACCCAAAATTGGGTTCCGCCAGTGTATTTTCTGGGAATCCCAGAAATGGCCCAACGGACCAGTCGGTACCCTCAAATGGGTTCCGCCAGTGTATTCTGAAGGTTCCGCCAGACACCTGCAGAATATTTTTGTCATTTTTCTTAAGTTCAAAACTTGTAAAGTGTCAAACCATTTTCTTTAGTGAGAAACATCTTCCCTTACCTCCAATAACCATATTAGGACAACTCTCACTCACTAAAACAATTAGGAAGTCACTTCCCGCCAAAAGTTCAAATTCAAACATAACTAACCCAAGGAACCCTTTTAAAGGATCCTTCAAACCATTGGAACATTTTTAACCAAATCACATCCCATGATCACAAAGCATTAAGTGCATATGTTGGTCTTTCACTCCACCCTATTCCATTGGATTGACATCAAATGATGTGACAAGTTCATGAAAATCATTTGATACCTCAATCTTT
Source organism: Artemisia argyi (assembly GCA_030686995.1). NCBI lineage: Eukaryota > Viridiplantae > Streptophyta > Magnoliopsida > Asterales > Asteraceae > Artemisia > Artemisia argyi. The sequence goes on from CM060683.1 coordinate 160,598,759, forward strand.
GAATGGTAGAACATCAAAACCAAACACTCCTTCCCATAATTCTTTTTAAGTTTGATCACTTTAGAATACCCCAAAACTCACACCAACACCATTACTTCTCTCAATCTCAAAACTCTTGCAAACCAAAGAATTGAGATAACTTAATCAAACACCTATCCAAGACTTCCTTAACCTTACTACCTCAACACCATATTCAATACCTTGCAACATCAACATGACCACTATTCAAGATTTCCCAAATCTTGCTACTCCAACATCCTTTCCCCAACATGGCAATACAAACATACACACTTTTCAACCATCAATCACCAACACTTACACCAATGGAACTTTTCCATACACCACCAACATCACCACATCCACTATTGGAAACTTTTGAAAACCTATCACCTAAACCATCAAGCCCTCCATCATTTGTCATTTTTTGACACCATTGCCAAAACGGAAACCAAACAACAACCAATATTTCAACCAAATGAGTCATTGGATGATGCACCTCATCCACCGTCATTGATTGAGAGTTTGGCTTACCATTATGCTAGACCCTAAATTTTTCCAAATGATAAAGGTCATACACACCTACAATCATTTGTGTTTCACCCCATTTACAAAAACCTTCATGATAATCCATCCGGAAAACCAAGCCTTTGTCACTTTGTTCAACTACCACCACCACATGAACCTTCCCAACACTTTGAATCTCTATTTTCTTCGTATAAGAAAATAGAAGCATCTCAATGATCTTCCATCAAGACCAACAAAACCACCAACTCTCACAAATGAAAAACCACGGTCATTGCTTGACCAAAATGAGTCTTTTGACCACAACCAAACACCACAACAAGAATATCACCACCCAAAACCATTATTGTCTCACCTTATCTACAAAGACATCCATGATCCTCTAAACAATGAAATGAGGTTTATCCTAAACCACATTGTGGAACATCTCAAGTTTAGAGTCTCTAAAATGAAACAAAACTGTTTCTTTTGGAAAATGTTGCTCATTAAAACCAACAAACCAAGTTTAGAGCACCAACACCACCTCAAGTTTAGAGTCTCCAAAATGAAACAAAACCGTTTCTTTTGGAAAATGTTTCACCATTTAAACAAACAAACCAAAACCGTGTCACCCCCACAACATTCAAAATGAAACCCGCTACATCCTCCACCACCTACTTTTATTCTCAAACAACCTTACCCTTGTTTTGGAAGAATGTTTTCTCATTAAGGAAAGTGATGGTTTCCTTTTTATAGATGTAGGATTTTTATATTCTTAGTTTCTTTTTATTTGGTCTTTTATTTTTAGAAGTAGGATGTTATTCACATCATTTCTCATCTTCGACTTCCTAAAAGTCAAATTTTACATGAAATTCATTTTATCCTACTATGAGATATGCTTTGTTTGTTGACCATTTAAAGTATTGTGATTGCACTATACCTTGTTATGGTAACTTGTATATCTTGTGTTTTAGAAACTAACTTTCTTTTTGTAGGATCATTTTCCATGTTTTCTTTCCTTGATACTCCATTTAGGGGAGTAATATTCAAGGGGGAGCATGAGTATTGCATTATTCCGCTTCACAACTCTTATTTGTGTTTTAGACATGAAATGCTTTCATGACTTGTCTTGTGCGGCAACTAACCTTTTTCTTGTAGGTTCAAAATCCATGTCTCCTCTCTTGGCACTCCATTTAGGGGGAGTATCGTCCAAGGGGGAGCAAGTGCATACCTCCGCTTCGCTACTCTTCTTTTTGTTTCGACAAAAAGGGGGAGAATTTATATAAACTTGTGCTTATCACCTCATCTTTGCAAAAACAAGTTTTTATACTAACTTTATAAGACTTAACACTAAAACTAGTGACTTACTTATAAATAAAGTTTATGTTTTGTCATCAACAAAAAGGGGGAGATTGTTAATACAAATATCGCCTAAAAACGTTATTTATATTTTACGATCTTTGATAAGTTTTGTTAATGACAAAGTATGAAGTTTAGCTATAAGTAAATCATCACTTTAAGTGTTTAAGTCTTGTTTAACTAAGGTTTACATTTCTTTTTAAACAAAACATTGTTTTTATTTCTTAAATTAGAAAGTGTCTTGTCACACCACATTTATTTCTTAAAATAGTAATGTCACATCACATTTAAGGTAAGCTTTGTCCATATACATTTATGGTAAGAAAGAGTGTTTGACTAACCTTATGCTTTCTTGCAAGTCTTGTGTTTGACTAGAAGTAATGTGATGTGACCTTGTTTGGTTTGGAAGATTTATTGCAAAAACCAACAGCAAGCCTGACGGTACCCTGGGGATACAAGGGCGGAACCCTTCTGAGGGGTCCGCCTGATCCGCCAGACCTGCAGAATGGTTTGCTATAAATACCAAACCATTTGTTAGTTTTGAGTCACCACTTTAGGACATATTTTCACATATTCTCTCAACTAACTCAGTAACCTTTTGATTTGTGTGATTCTCTCATGTAGCAAGGGACTTCACAAGATCATTCAAGAAGTTACAAGCTTCAACTCTAAAGTTGCAAGTCTTGGTAGCTTGGTCATGTATAAGCCTTGGTGACTTATACTTTATTTGTGTCATGTATGTAGAAGTAAGTGGTTAGTATTTTAGGCCTCAAAATACATAGTGTGTCGGGAGTTGTTGTACCCTTGTAAAAGAACTAACGGGAGTGGTTGTACCCTTGGTAAAGAACTCGACATCTAGCTTAGTGTCGGTAAAAGTGTAAGCGACGATGGGAGTGGTTGTACCCGTGTAAAAGAACTCGACATCTAGCTTAGTGTCGATAAAAGTGTGAGCGACGTTGTAAAGGTTTTCTCCGCCGGTGAAAGGAGCTTGTTGATTAGTGCTTATAACTCTCGAGTTGGAAACTCGGGGCGTGGATGTAGGGCAAGGAAAAAGAGTCCTTGTAGCCGAACCACGATAAACAATCGTGTTGTGGTTTGATCATTTCTTTCTTTATCTTGGCTTATTACATGTTGTTCTTTAGTTAAACTAGCTAGTTACATATAAAGCTTTTCAAAGAACTAAACAAGTAAAGATGTGTTTATATCTTCAAACAAAAGTAAAGCTTTTCAAAGAACTAAACAAGTAAAGTTAGGATCATCACAAGCAAAGCTTTTTAAAGTATGAAACTAGTAAAGTTAGAATTGTTATTCACATGAAAAGCTTTTCAAAGAATCAAACATATAACATTGTGTTTACATCTTTAAGCAAACGTAAATGTTTTTAAAGATATTCAAGTTAAAAAGAATCGAAAAAGCGGTAAACTATTCAACCCCCCTTCTAGTTTTCTACAGACCATTTAACTACAGGGAATCCAGGAACAATTTTGGATCTAACTCATCATCTTGGGTTCATCAGAATGATTCACAGGGCAGGCTAAAGTCTTTCATGACTTAAGTCTCTATATATTTGTTGTTGTTGTATATTAACTTTCTTTGTTGTAGGAACATCCTCTTCTTAATAAAGACTTAGGTATTGTTGATAGTGGCTGTTCAAGAAACATGTCTGGTAATGAAGAGAAGCTGGATGACTTTGTGCCTTTTAATGGAGGCATTGTGAGGTTTGGAAGTGGAGTAGGAAGGATTACTGGAAAAGGAACCATTAGAACTCCAAAGGTGGATTTTGAGAATGTCTACTATGTGAATGAGCTTCAAGGATTCAATTTGTTTTCAGTCTCACAAATTTGTGACAAAAAGCTTCCTGTGCTTTTCACTGAAGATGGTTGTTTCATTCTTTCACCTGAATTCTAAATGCCTGATGATAATCTTGTGTTACTTAAGGCTCCAAGAAACCATAATCTTTATACCTTTGACTTGAATGATGTCAAGCCAGAAGGTGATCTTACTTGCTTGGTGGCTAAAGCATCCTTGGATGAATCTACAAAATGGCATAGGTGGATGGCGCATGTTAATTTTAAAGTCATCAACAAACTTGCTAAAGATGGACTTGTTCATGGACTTCCTTCCAAGATCTTCACCAATGAGCATAATTGTGTGGCTTGTAACAAGGGAAAGCAACACAAAGCTTCTTATAAGGCCATTACTACTGTGAGCATAATCTCAGAACCATTGCAGCTGCTTCACATGGATCTTTTTGGTCCTACATCCATCAGGAGTATTGATCACAAGTACTTCTGTTTGGTGATCACTGATGCTTTCAATAGATTCAGTTGGACATTTTTCTTAGTGACTAAAGATCAAACCTTTCAGGCACTCAAAGAATTTATGGCTCTAGCTGAAAATCAACTTAACAATAAGATTAAAGGTATTAGGTGTGACAATGGGACAGAGTTCAAAAATGCCAATCTTATTGAACTTTGTGGTTTAAAGGGTATTAAAAGAGATTATAGCACTCCTAGGACTCCACAACAAAATGGAGTTGCTGAAAGGAAGAATAGAACCCTTATAGAGGCTGCAAGATCTATGCTTGCTGACTCTAAGCTTCCCACCATGTTTTGGACTGAGGCAGTTGGTACTGCCTGTTATGTATTGAATAGGGTGTTGATTACTAGACCTCACAATAAGACACCCTATGAACTATTGACAGGGAAGAAGCCTACCATTGAACACTTGAAACCTTTTGGTTGTCAGGTGACCATTCTGAATACAAGTGATCACCTAGGCAAATTTGAAGCTAAAGCTGCTGAAGGATATATTGTCGGTTACTCAGCTCACAGCAAGGCTTATAGGGTTTATAATTTGGCTGCAAAGAAGATAGAAGAGACTCTTAACCTGAAATTTCTGGAAGCGAATGTTAATGTTCAAGGAAAAGGTCATGAATGGTACTTTGACCTTGATTATCTTACAGATTATTTGGGTTATACTAGGCACAAAACTAACCCCTCTGCAGGTGTACAAGTGTCATCTTCTAACAATGCAGGTACCCTACAGGATGATTCAGACAGTGATTCAGAATGTGATGAACCCACTATTGTTGTAACAACTTTACCAATCCAGCTAGCAGATCCTCCTACCAAAGAAGCCTCTGATGCCAAATCTGCTGATGATGTGGAAAATTCAACCTATGCAGAAGATCTTGCTAGACTCAAAAAGCAAGAACATGCAGCTGCTGAGGAAGCTAAGAGACTTGGTCTTGAATTTGCTCAAGACACTGAAGCCCTCTTAAAACAAGCTGCTATTGAAGAAAGTAGAAAATCTAATTCTGCTGATGCACCAGCTGATGCATCTGTTGATTCTGCTGATGGAGATTCTGCTAAAGGAATTTCTGCTGCAGTCCCTGTTTCCACTGAAGCTTCCACAAGTTTAGATGAACCTTACGGCAGGTTTCCAACTCCCTCAGATCTTGCTAATGTTGAGCAAAGTGATGGCATTTTTCAATCAGCTTCCTATGATCAAGACTTTGCTCCCACTTTAACCAATCTTGATACCTCAATTGATGTTAATCCTGTTATAATTAAAAGGATCAACACCATACATCCACAAGACAATATACTTGGTGATCCAAATGCAATGGTACTCACCAGGAGTGCCATTAAGAATACCAAGTTTGGGCAATGTGCATTTTTTACTTATGCATCCACTCAGAAGAGAGACAATCACACAGATCAGAAGCATTGTTTGTTTGCTTGTTTCTTGTCTCAAGTTGAACCCACAAGCATTAAACAGGCTTTGAGTGAGCCTAGTTAGGTTGAAGCTATACAGGAAGAGATGCAACAATTCAAGAATCAAGATGTTTGGGTACTTGTTGATCTGCCTGCAGGGAAGATTGCAATTGGGACCAAGTGGATATTAAAATGCAAGAGGGATGCCAGAGGTATTGTGGTAAGAAATAAAGCAAGATTGGTGGCTCAAGGTTTCAGACAAGAAGAAGGGATTGACTACACTGAGGTCTTTGCACCAGTGGCTAGGGTTGAAGCCATTAGACTATTTTTAGCCTTTGCCTCATATATGGGGTTTAAGGTCTATCAGATGGATGTCAAAAGTGCCTTCCTTTATGGCAAAATTGAAGAGGAAGTGTATGTTACTCAACCACAGGGCTTTGAAGACCCCCATCATCCCAAAAAGGTGTACAAAGTTGTCAAAGCACTTTATGGACTTCACCAAGCACCAAGAGCATGGTATGCTAGATTGTCTACATTTCTATTGGAGCATGGATACAGAAGAGGAGCTATTGATAAGACCCTCTTTATTAAGAAGAACTCCAGGGATATCATTCTAGTACAGGTATATGTGGATGACATCATTTTTGGATCCACAAAGGAAGCATGGTGCAGGGAATTTGAAGATTTGATGAAAGGTGAATTTCAAATGAGTGCAATGGGGGAGTTAACCTTTTTCCTAGGGCTACAAGTCAAACAACACCCTGAAGGGATCTTTATTCATCAAGAAAAATATGTTAAAGATATCTTGAAAAAGTTTGACTTTGAACTTTTGAGGACTGCTACCACTCCATATGAACCACCCAAGCTTAAGAATCCAAATGAGCAAGATGAGGCTGTTAATGTTCATCTGTATAGATCCTTGATTGGCTCACTCATGTATCTCACAGCCTCTAGGCCTGACATTACTTTTGCTGTCAGTGCTTGCTCAAGGCATCAAGTCACTCCCTACTTCTCATCTAAATGCAGTGAAGAAAATTTTCAAGTACATCAAGGGCCAACCCAAACTAGGCCTTTGGTACCCAAGGGATTAACCATTTGTGTTGGAGGCTTACAGTGATAGTGACTATGCTGGAGCTAATTTGGATAGGAAATCCACAACAGAAGGTTGTCAATTTCTGGGAAGAAGACTCATCTCTTGGCAGTGCAAGAAACAAACCATTGTGGCTACTTCTACTACTGAAGCAGAATATGTGGCTGCTGCCAATTGCTGTGGTCAGGTACTTTGGATTCAAAATCAGATGTTGGATTATGGGTTTAACTTTATGAACACTAAAATCTACATTGACAATCAAAGTACTATTTCCATTGTTAAAAATCCTGTTTTTCATCAGAGAACTAAACACATAGAAATTAGGCACCATTTTATAAGAGATGCAAATGAGAAGCATCTAATTCAAGTGCTTAAGATTCACACTGATGATAATGTGGCTGATTTGTTAACAAAAGCTTTTGATGGACCTAGGTTTAATCACCTGGTTGTCAATATTGGGATGGTTAACCCTTGAATGTAATGTTTGAGGGGAGGCATAAGCCTCAGGGGAGGCATATGCCTCAGGGGAGGATTGTACATGTTGTATATATGTAGATTATTATGTTTACTAACTTTCTTTTGTAGGTTTTTACTAATCTTGTACAATATTCTGGTTGTTCTTTTGTGCTTTTGTGTTTTGTGTGAATGTCAGGTTTCAGGTCATGTTCCTGCTGATGTTCAATGGTCTCCATTCAGTGGAATAAGATGTAAAGACATAAAAGTAAATTTTATTCATAAGTGGCAAGCTTGGTACATCAAGATCAGCCATCAGAAGAAGCACAGAATACATAAAACATCAACAAAATAACCAACCACCATCCTACCATCACATCCCTAAACTACAATCAACCACCTACATACCAACACACCCCCAAGCAACAACCTACTCCATCTTTCTTTTCCCTTTACCCAAGTCCTTTGGGTCTGGCATCTTCTTGTGGATTCCTCTGGATTGCATGTACTTATTCCAGAGTTTGGGAGCTACAAGACCAAGCACCACCTTCAATGGACCCTTCTTTCTGCCTAAGGACTGTAGCTCTTCAGGAACAGAGATTCTTCTCATATCTGCATAAACTCTTTCCATTTCACTAGTTAAGAATGCAGTGACAGGAGTGAAGTCAGGGACAACCATAGCTAGAGGAGATGGTGCTTTCTCAGCTTCAGTGGTTTCCTCTGATGAGGTTGGAGATGGACATAACTCTAAAGGACCCTCATTTAAGTAGTAGTATGATCTTTGGATTTGAGGTATGTCAAAAGTAGAGTCTGATGAATCAGAAGAAATTTCAATGACATTGGGGGATGGCTTCATGACTCAAGTGTAAAAATGACTTTGGGATTTGTTTTTGTGGAATGGTGAGTTGATTATGACTTGAAGACTTCTTTTAAAGACTTGAATTGAGTTTACTGGGAGTTAATGAAAGTTAATGGGAGGTAGTTGAGTCAGTAGCAATTACTAAGTGTGCAAGTTGTCCACTTAATTGGATTCTTCGGATGAAGGTCAATGGTTTGACCAACATGCTGCTGATACTAGTTATCTTATTGTTAAAGTGTGTTCCTGCTGATGGCCTATTCAAGTTTAATTTGTTCAGGGGAATGCTAATCAGAAGAATTTAAACAAACAATATTTAAGAAAGCAAATTTTATTGATTCTTCAGAGGTACAATACAAGATAATGAAAGTGAAAGACAAACAACAAAGTCCCTATTCTACTTTGCCCTTGCCCTTGCCGTCCACAGTCTTCTTCTTGCCCTTGTTATTGATATTGAAGAGTCCTTGCCACTGAGGACAGGGCAAACCTAGTACAATCTTTCTGGTCTTTGGCAATGGAAGATTCACTTTTCTTTTTCTTGGACAAGAGGACTGAGGCTTATCAGAGGTTGTAGGAGTGTAAAGTTCATCATTCTCATCATCCTCTTCATCAGAAGATGTAAAGAAGATGAGAGACTCATCAGGACTGGGAACTCGGTTTGCACTCTCCAATTCATTCCACTTTCTCTCCAACTCTCTCTGATACTCAGGATCATCAATCTCAGAGGGATATGGTGGAAGATCTTCAGATGATGATGAACATGGTGCAGGCACATCATGTTTCTTCTTCTTAGCTTGTTCCTTTGTGAGACCACGAGGACGTGTTGGCATATTCCATGGTGGTGGAGATGTTAATGAGTCAGAAGTATCTGATGAGTCAGAAGCAAGGTTGATGATGGGTTGATTGGAAGCCATGAATGTATCTTTGACTGGAGATATGATAATTAGGGATTCGATTTGAAGTGGAGAGATTTGGGGATAATTAGCCTTTATTTATAAGATTCCCCAACTGCGTGTATTTATTACCATTAATGCGAGGCAGTTTGGAGATAATTAAGGGTTATTTGAATTTTGAATTAAAAGATCTTTGTTTAAGATATTTGGTTTCCACTGAAGGGTAGATTCTGCTGAGTGATGCTGCGGATGGATCTGTTGACCATAGTCAACATTTGACTATTTTCTGCGGATTGACCATTTTTTTTCAGCCACTTGATTTGGTTTCTACGGATGAGTCAGTTAATTTGGATTTGCCTTAGTTGATTATTGGTCAAGGATTTCTTTCCAATAATTCACATCAGTTTCATTCCACGTTTGGTAACTTCCATAATTAACCAAGACGTGCATATCCCACTCCCAAATTAACTGATTCCCTCTCGCTATATACTTTCAAAAACCATTTCAATATTTTTCAGAACACCCAACCCTAATTTCTCATTATCAATCAATGGCTGAACTATATTTCAAAGGAGATCATAATAAACATGCCTTTCTTGATCGTGGAAAGAATGATGAAGATTATGTGGACATGATGGAATTTATTCAAAGGTCCAAGATTCGTTATGCTCTGCTCCAGTATCCAGATGTTATTTATGAATCTCTTGTTGTACAATTTTGGGAAACCGCTCAAATAAGGAACCCTAGGTCATTGTAATAGGAACAAGTTTCTAGTACGAAGTTTTATTAATATTATCGATCCATAGAGGATCAAGTTTAGTATACGTTTGTTTTTATATTCCGCGTAATTACAAGCTCACAGAGATTATCTAACTTAGTCTAGCTAGTGATTACATTAGTTAGCTAACGATCTATTGGCTCGTGATCTATCAAGGTATAGATCCCTACACCTGCTTTGTTGAAAATTCCACAAGAGTCCCATTCAAATCCTTCCATTTAGTCATATCCTCTCTGTCTTCTTCAATATTTGGCACATTGATGTTGCTAAGACTAGGGAATATATCTATCCATTCAGTAGGCCACTTCCAGCAGTTGTTTAGCACCATATCATGAACACATATATCATCCTTAAGTCTAGCATCATATATCTCTCTTTTAGTGATGAAGTTACTTAAAGCACCAACATTACACCACTGATCATACGACATACTAGTATTCTTACCATTACCAATAACTTTCCATATTTTGCTCCTGACTTTATCTCTTAAATCCAATAATGACTTCCACATCCAACTGTCACTATTTTCCTTTTGTACATCCCATAGACTTCTACCTTTTAATTTCACACTGTTAACCCATTGAACCCAAAGTGACTCTTTTCTAGCAGCAATATTCCATAGGTTTTTCACCAGTAAAGCTTCATTCCACCCATCTAACATTCTTAACCCTAAACCACCTTGACTTTTTGGACTGCAAACAGTGCTCCATGCCACTTTAGCCTGTCCTCTCTTTAATTCACCATTGCTTCATAAGAAACCTTTTAGAACTTTATCAATATCTTTAATAACAGACTTAGGTAACAAGAAAACTGCAGCCCAATATATGTGCATAGAGGCAAGAACTGATGCTATTAATTGGAGTCTTCCTGCATAAGAGAGATAATTATTCTTCCAGTCATTGACTTTCCTTTTGACTCTATCAATCAGGTATTTACAATCAGTTGCACTTATCTTCTTTGTCACAAGAGGGACCCCTAAATATTTCACTGGTAGTTTCCCAACATTAAATGGTAAGACACCCAAAATTTCATTAGCCTCACCATTCCTCACATTCCCAAAGAAAACTGTGCTTTTACTCATATTAGGCAATAGACCAGATGCTTTACTAAATTCAGTGAGAGTATCTTTAATGATTCTAATAGACTTAACATCACCATGACTGAGAATTAATAGATCATCCGCAAAGCACAGATGAGTCAATTTTATTTCCTTGCAGCCTTTGTGATATTTGAATTCACCATTACCATGTGTACTTCTTTTCATCATTAAAGTAAAAACTTCCATTACCAATGTAAAAAGATAAGGTGAGATGGGGTCACCTTGTCTTAGACCTCTGCCACTTGAGAAATACCCTCTTCTTTCACCATTCAAGCAAATTGTGAATTTGGTAGTTGTGACACAAACCATAATCCATTTCACCATTTTTTCATGAAAACCAAACATACCTAAAATATGCTCAAGAAATTGCCAATCCACAGTATCATATGCCTTTGATATATCAATCTTCAAACAACATCTTTTTGGCCCACTTTTCCTTTCATACCCTTTAAGAATATTCAAAAAGCCAATACAAACTTAAAAAATTCAAAAAGCCAATTCCGGCTCCATACAATTTCAAAAACAACTGAATCATTAATTTAAAAACTTTAATTAAAAAGTTTTTTGATTATTCAACTGATATTAATTGATGTTCGTATTCAACTGAATCATTTTCGAGCCATGAATGACGTCTTTTCTTCTTTGATTTCTTAGACTTAGATGTAGCATCCTTGTCTTTAGCCTTGGATGGTGAAGATGGTCCAGCATGAGAATCAGGAATAGGTGAGGCATGGTAATCGGTGTCAGGTTGACCCTGGTAGTCATCAGTAGGTTCCATGAAAGTTTCTTCCTCTTCAGTTGGACCTTGACCGGTAGCTGAGTGGTGTTGTTGATTTCCTGGAGGAGTGGAGTCCTTTTGTAGTTGTAGAGAAGATGAGGGACCAGTTCCAGACTTAGGTTTCTTGCCTTTTGAGTTTGGGTCAGGGTCGTCATCTTTCCTTGACCTTTTCAGGGTTCCAGCTGCATCTTTGCATGACTCTTTGGACATGTAAGCCGACATAGTATCAACAAGTGCTTTTTCTTCAGTAGTCTGTGTGGTTTTGTAGGCAACTTTGTCGAAGAGTTTAGCAAGCAGGTCATTGAAGGATAATTCAGGGACGGTTAGAGCTGCAGTAGAAGCTTTTGCAGTGTGAAGCGTGAATGGTGTTGTTGACAACATTTTTCTAACGAAACTTCTGATTCTGTGATCCAAGTTGTCCTTGATTTGTTCAAGGAGGTCTGCTACTTCAGGAGTGACAATCTCAACTAGATTTTCAGTGAGATAATCTTGTGTGACAGTCTTAATAAATCCTGTGTAATCAGAGTTCAAGAACTTATCGATCAGCTGCTTTGACTCCTGAAAATCTTCAACTTGTTTGGCAAGACCGGTAACCATGTTGGTAAGTTTGTTGACTTGCTCCTGAAGATCAACTGGTTGTTTTGGTTCATTGATTGAATGCTGCTTTGATGCGGTTTCAGAAGGTGTGGGAGATGAATGCTCAGGTGATGATTCGGATGACGACTCATTGTGAGAGCTTGAAGAAGAAGCAAGAGGAGTCGGATCCTTTGGTAAAGAGTCTTGAGGAGGTGGAGGTTGTGCTGAGGAAGTCTGCTGAGAAGATGATTTAAGAAATATGTTGGTGTCGAAAGCGTTCTTCTCTTCATTTTCTTTTCTTCGACGTTCCTCTGCTTCCTCTGCTTCTCGTGCAAGAAACTCTGGAGTAATGAGGTATTCATGTTCCTGATTCGTAGCAATATTCTCTTGTCCGCCAACATTCTCTTCTACATTAGCAGTCTCAGTCATAGTGATATCTACTGTCTAATCTGTATCTTTAACAATGTCATCAGGTTGTGGAGCTGATTCTAAAGTAGTAGACACAACGGGAGGAATCATGCTGCTTGTAGCTCCTTCATGTTCTGACTGATCAACAGGTGGTGGTGTTGATGGTTGAGACATAAGTCGGCTTTCGAGAGCTGCTTTCCTTTGTTCTTTGAGAAGTTGCTTTTCTTCAGCTCGTGTGTCGACAACTATACTTTTCAGTTTTCATTTATCGACCAACTGTTCAACGATTGGTTCGTCTTCATTATCATCATTAGGCTCATTAATTGTGATCCCCTTCCTTTTTCTAGACTCTGCTTCAAAAGTTTCAATACTTTGTTGTATGGCGATCTCCGTTGCAGGAAATTTTTCTTCAGGTACTCTAACTCTTCTTTCAAAGTCTTGTTCTTCTTCTTCAGATTTCGTGTCGAACTCAGAATTGATTTCAGAAGGTGGAGGTGTAGGTTCATCTTGAAGAATGTACTCAGGAATTACCTTCTTCTTTGGTTTGGTTGCAGGTTTAGGTTTGGATGTTGGTTTAGGTTTGGCGGAAGTCTTGGGTTTAGCTGATGGTTTTGACTTGGGAGCAGCCTTAGACTTAGTCTGCGGTGAGTCAGTGGTGCTTGTAGTACTCCCAGACTTCACACTTCCTTTGCTACGAGTCTGAATAGTAGCTTCTTCCTGTACCCCATTGTAGTCATTATCATAGTATTTGTAGTTCAGACTTTTCTTGATTTTATCATCAAAAAGATATTCGGGAAGCCTCATTCCTTTGATTTTTGTAGAGGAAGTGGTCGTCTTGATGAAGGAGGTGGTGAAGTCGTCCTGGAAGAGGTGCTTTAGCTCATTAGGGTCTCCCATCCTCTTGATAAATTATGGAGTGTCTTTGCAGAAATGTTCAATGAGAAGCTTGGTGAATCTTGTGAACGGGATCATAGTCTTAACACGTTCGGTTTGGATGTTGTAGACTATATCATTCATGATTGGAACTGCAAAGTCAATAGGTGTCAAAGTCACCATTCCCCAGAATGTTTGTAAATGCTCAAGCCTAGGATGTTCGTGACCACTTTTTCTTCCTGATATAGATCTTACAACCAACAAACAGAATGTTCTCCAGGGCTGAGGTATATTCTTGGCATTGAATCTGGAATGTTTGACAAGTGGTACGTCATCATCGACATCATATCCTAACTCAACAAAGAAGTCAAGAAGGTCCAGTTCAGGTAGTATTGGAGCAAATTCGTTGTCAGTTTGGGGCAGGAGAAGGACTGTACGAAGAACGTCGTGATCTACAGTGTAGACTTGGCGATCCAGCGTAACAGTAAAAGACTCATCATCCAAATTTGCCTTAGCCGTAAGCCAGAACTGATGAAGGTAAAACAGAGGAACTGAAGTAGAACAGATGAGCAAATGTTTGCATGGATGTGCAAGAAGAATATCTTTAACAATCTTGCACGAGTTCTCAGTAATTCTCAATTTGTCGAAATCAACTCGTGGATTGTTGTTGCCAATCATAACGTTGTAGTTAGCGGGAGTGATATCATCCATGGTGAGTAATGGAAGAGCTTGTTCGGGGACATTCTCGTTGTGTTCAGCCATGTTATTCTGAAAAGCATTATCATAAACCAAACATCGAAATTTGTTACAGGTTAGCACGATTGCAAAGTTTGATTATAGATAAGCATTTAGATTCATGTAAGAACGTATGGTTTAATCATTTCATGTATAATGATAAGAGACGTGTACTTAGGGATTCTATTGTAATTATGAATCACATATGTACAACGAGTAATCACAAATAACATCACATTATACATGACTAGAATCCATTATCACATTGTCACATAAAACATGTTTTCGAAATTACATAATCACAATGTTCTCGAAATGATACAAGTGAAGTACAAGATACAACATTATTAGTAATTTCGAAAAAGTGCACTACTGAACAATATTTCGCAAACCCAGTCACAAGTGCCAATAATTTCGAAAAACAGTCATTTAGTAACATTTTTCGCAATCCTGTATACTAAGTATTTTCGAAAAAAAAATCAAGTGTGTTCTCGATAAAAAATTTATCGAGAACAGACCACTAGAAAAGTTTTTCGAGAATACTTATTATAAGGGATTTCGAAAGTATTAGTTTAAATGATGTTTTCGAAAAAATATGGCCAGGGACGAAATAATTTCGCAAACACTTAACTGTTTTCGAGAAGATGAAAAAATGGATATTTTCGAAAAAATACAACATTTTGAGATTTCTCGAAAAAATGGTGATTGCGAAAAATTATTATGTTTGCGATATAGTTTTTCTCGAAAATTCTTATACAAGAATTTCGAAACAATGCCAACGTACGTTTCGTTGTGAAAATATGAATTCCAAGTGATATAACCTGTTGCAAATGATGATATTCAACAATTAGAAACCAACTAATCAAGCGAGTACAGAGATTTCGAAAAATATCCAAGAACATATTCTCGATAAAATGCAAAATCATGAAACAATCGATGATGACAGGTACTTGCATATCACAAACGCGCATTAGAAGCATTTAGGCACAATAATTCAGCTCATATAAACACAAAACACGAGAAACCCACTTTGAACGAAACCCTTAAGACTCGAGAAACATGCATACTTGTATATTGTACAAAATAATAAGCACAAACATGATTCTCATACACATAAGATTATATCCCACCAAGAAAAAATAACAGAAACATCACCAAGTCAATAAACCCAAATCGTACCAAACCCTAGGTTTCGAAAATCACACAAACATGTGTTTGAATGAGATTAATCGTTATAGGAAGGATAGAAACAAGTATATGCATAAAACCCCTATCAATAATTAACCTCCCAAGCACGTATTGCATAATCCCGAAATTACATAAACCCTAATATTTCAAATCAAAAATTCGTGAAATCTAACCATTATTTAAGCAATTAAACGAAAACCTAGGTTAGAAATCATCTAAAGATCATTTAAAAACTTATGTTTCGAAGATCAAAAGCACGGATTAGTCGAATGAATAAGGGCCGTGGATTAGAAAGAAAAGGTTTAAGGGTTTTAGAAAATATTTTATTGAGGTTAATGGGACAAAAACGGGGGGTGTTTGTTTTTGTTATTTTAGAACTTTTGAAATTAGTCACATATGGTCCCCTAACTACAATATTAACAAGATAAGTCCTAAACTTAGAAATAAGTAAAGACACCAAGATATACTAACTTACGTCACCATATTGAGAAAAGGAAACGAGATATGAGATATCTTATGAAATCCCGAAACAACGCATCAAAGAAAATATGCAAGTATATCGTTTTTGAAACATTTATAAAATTCTAGGCGAGTCTTCCCCTCAACACTTGTAAAATAACAAGGTGTTGAAAGAGAGTGATATACTTGCATTTTTTTTTTAATAAAGTAGAGAAAATATTTTTGTGTTTTTGAGGTTTATTAGAAATAAAATAAAAGTTATTTTACAAAGATAGTAGAATTGTTGATGTTTGACACTTTACTTTTGTTTTAAAAACTTTTGTAGATCAAATGGTGTCAAACATCGCATACCAATTTGGTGAACTAAACTTGCAAACCTTGATGGGGCTAAGGGTTTTGTAAGTAAGTCCGCCAATTGGTACTCAGTGCCCACAAAATATAATTCAACTGTACCCTTCTCGACATGCTCTTTGATGAAATGGTATCGGAGATCAATGTGTTTGGATTTGAAATGATGAACTGTATTGCAGGAGAT
Source organism: Artemisia argyi (assembly GCA_030686995.1). Lineage (NCBI taxonomy): Eukaryota > Viridiplantae > Streptophyta > Magnoliopsida > Asterales > Asteraceae > Artemisia > Artemisia argyi. The sequence goes on from CM060683.1 coordinate 160,615,059, forward strand.
TGCAATGACACTTTTAGAATCGCAGTAAATCGGAATCTTGTTGAATAAGTAGCCATAGTCTTTAAGTTGTGATCTCATCCAAATGACTTGAGCGCAACAAGCAGACATAGCTACATATTCAGATTCTGTAGATGACAGTGATGTGCAATCCTGCTTCTTTGATTGCCAAGACACAAGTTTATCTCCAAGAAACTGTAAGCCACCTGATGTACTTTTTCGCGAGTCTAAGCATCCTGCATGGTCAGCGTCTGAAAAAGCTATTAGTTCAAAACGAGAATCCTTCGGATACCAGATCCCCAAGTGGATGGTTCCCTTTATGTATTGAAGGATTCTTTTTGCCTCATTGAGGTGTTTTTCAATAGGATTAGCCTGATAGCAAGAACACATAAAGACAGATAATACAATATCTGGTCTACTGTATGTGATATACATGAGAGACCCAATAATACTTCGGTATTTGGTAGGGTCAACTGGAGTCCCATGTATATCAGCATCTAGTTTAGTAGAATTGGCCATCGGTGTATTCATAGTATCACTACTTTGCATTCCATGTTTCTTTAAAATCTCAAGAGCATATTTGGACTGATTTAGAAAAATTTCACGGGGTGATTGATGAACTTGTAGTCCTAGAAAGAACGTAAGTTCACCCATCATGGACATTTCAAAATTATATGTCATTAATTTTGCAAAATCCATTGAGTAATTTGTGTTGGTTGAAGCAAAAATAATGTCATCGACATAAACTTGAACAATTAATAAGTCCATCCCGTAGGTTTTTGTAAACAGTGTTGGATCCACCGAGCCTAGAGTAAAATCATTAGCCAACAAGAATTTAGAAAGCTTGTCATACCACGCCCTGGGGGATTGCTTAAGACCGTAGAGAGACTTCTTAAGCTTGTTGTAGAACCCAAGAATCACCTTCTGGAGGACGAGGTTGATCAAAATATGCTATTATTCTAGAGAGAGAAAGTAGAGAGAAGGTGAGGTGAAACAAAGATACTTTTATTATGATAAATTATGTTGCACACCCACACCCCTCAAGTGAAGCTGATGAGTGTCTAAATACTCATCATTTTGTACTAATCTGAACTGCCAAAACGTACAAAAACACTCAAAAATGCATCATAATACTTAAAATATCTCAAAAGAGTGTTTTATATGTTTCAAATACAAAATATGCAAAAACAAATGAAAAACGCACAAAGTTTGCATAATTGGCAGTTTCAGTCCCTCAAGTTTCAAATATTGTCAAAACTAGTCCCTGAAGGTTTTAAATGAATAAAAAGTCAACTTAAGTCCTTGGGAAACCAAATGTTCACAAAACATCCCTGGATAAAAGTTTACACAAACGGGCAATTTTTACCCCTTAAGTTACAAAATTGGCAGAATAGTCCTTGGGTATTCAAAACTGAAATATTTACAAACAATACCCTTGTACTATGCATGAATGACAAAATGGAACAATTTTGATAACATTTTGAGAAATTACAAGTTTAATCCCTTAAAAATCCAAATTTACAATAAAGGTCCCTGGAGTTTGAAAAATTACAGAAAAGGTCCCTGGGTGTTTTTAAATGAAAAAAATAAATAAATAAGTCCTTGGTTTATTAAATTTGGCAAGTTAAGTCATTAAAAATACTTTGGGAAAGTATCATGTTCAGCCCCTCAACTTTGCTAAATTTACAATTTTGGTCCTTGTTCACTTAAACCAAACCGGACCCTATTTATTTAACTAATCCAACCCATCATAAATCCAACCCACCTATCCCCTTAGCCCAACCATAAGCCCAGTCCAAACCCACCCTTTTTATTTAAAAGAGCGCTGACCCGCGTTGACCACCCAAAACCGCCAAACACCCCAGCTCTACTATTCACCTCCCTCACCACCACCTGAAACCACCATACCAGGTGGTTTTGTGCCACCTTGCACCTCCACCTCACCAATACAACTCACCACCAACTCCCTTCCACCTCATACACCAAACCAGATAGGCATTTAATGCCTTTTCTACTTCTTTTCACTCCAAACCATTCCACATCCTCTGTTTCTATCAAATCACCTCACCTTGGCCTCCAAACTTCCCAAATTGTCTTCTGACACACCCACAAACTTCCAACAATCCTTAATTGCAGAGAGTAGCCTCCAAGTTAACTTGGAGGACTTTGGCGCCAAAAAGCTAGTTTGAACGGATATGATCAATTGAGCTAAATCAATGGCTCAGATGAAGTGGGAAAAGTCCCTGAGGACACCTGGAAGTTTATTTTCACCTATAAAGACCAAGGGAAGCAGAAGAGAAGACTACCTAGTTTATTTTCAATTAATGTATGTCGTTTAAATTTGTATTAGTTGTTAAAGTATAATCTAAGCTTTCAAGTTTTATTCTAAGTATCCTCAGTGTACTAGTGATCTTTTCAGATAATAAAATTCAAGTTTGTGTTGTAATTTCAAGTTGTGCCATTTTCAAGTTCATATTAAGAATCTAAATAAGCTTTATACTTGTTACTGTTTGGTTATATGGATTGAAATAGCTCATATAAGCTCCCATAAGCTCAATACAGCTTTTAGTAACTTACTAATCAGCTTAACATAAAAAATCTCACAAAATACAAAATTGGTCAACAAAAGTCAAACGGATGAGTTTTTGGTGATAAGCAATTGGAGCAAGGCAAATTGTGGATGGTCTTGGGTTAGAATCCAGTGGTGGATGTTAGGAAAGGTTCTTAGTTATTGGTTCTTGGTTATGAGCAGGAAAGCTTACTTGTAAGTTATCAAAATTCTCTCTTTTACTTTTGTATTATTGTTTTGCTTATTGCTTGCTTTTTCAGCTTATTAATGCTTATTCAGATTTAGTTAGTGATATTATAACATAAAAATAGTATCTTGTTTGTTTGAATTCCTAGTTACTAAAAAATAGAAAATCAAACAGTCAACATATCATATCTTGTGTTCTTATGTATCTGTGGTTAATTTCTGTTTCTAAATGCTTAATTACATCTATTATAACATAATAAGTCATATTGGATCAGTAGTATAAACTCTAAAAGCCTTTAGCTACTTAAATCACAAATCAGTCTAGTTAAAAGTGTGTTTGGATCAGTGGATTACATCATTAAGTTGTATGCTATTGTTGTTATTCTGTGTTTACATAAGTCAATTAAGTTCATATAAGTTCAGTTTAATCATTAGTTTGGTCACAATTACCACAAAAAGTCAAAATCTTAGTCTTAACATCCCCACAGTTAACTGTGTGAGATTTGGTACCTCAAACCCACCCCATTAGCTTATATCTCATATCTCTGGCTTATTATAGGTCTCTCATAGCTTATTTTAACTTAATCAATCAGTTTCAGTCATTAGAATCTCAATAAAGTCAAACTAAGTAGCTTTGTTCAAAAGTCAAAAGTGCACATCTCAGATTTTCTCAAAAATTCCAAGATTTGTTTAGAATTATAGAGTAGGATCTAGGACTTAAAATTTGTTTTAGTAATACTCTACTAGTCCATCTTTAAGTTCCAATAAGTTTTACATTTTTAAGATTTTTACCTTGTGATCCACAGACCCTCAAACTCACTAGCAGGGCAAAGGTGTGCCCTGCTCACTTATACCCAGTTAATCACCACAACTTTGTTAGTGATTTCTTATCAATCTAGTGGACCCCACATCCTAGGATTTAGCTTAATCATAGCTTAATACACCAGCTTATCATATCTAGGTTTAATTTAGATTTTAGCTTATTGTAGAATAGCTTTTAGGATCAAACTTGTGACCTTTGTGAAACAAGCAATACTGAGCACTCAGTATTTGATCACCAATCCAAAAGCTCACTCTGAGCTTATTAGGAAGCCATAAGCTTAGCTTAATAGTTTAATCTGTAGCTTACCATCCCATAGTTGAACCCCTAGGCTTTGATTGAACCCTATTTCACTATTGTGGACCCCACACTCATTGAAAGTGGACTGCAAGGCATAGCCTTGCCCTGCACATCAGCACACTACCACCACACCACCAACTTAATTGGTGGCTGCAGCCCACACCATTAGGACCTACACCTCAAACCTAGCTTATTACAACCCCCCTCCTACCCAGGTTCAAGAATTGACTCATAGTTTGACCTACAAACCAGTGGACCCCACCTTAAATTGCCACCAATCTCTGTCCCATTTCTGAGTCAGTAGAGAAATAAGCAAGTGCTTATTTGGCATCCTCAGCTTAATCTAGGAGCTTATCTCATCACACTTAGCTTAATTAAGTATAAGTAACTTAGGTAAACCAGATTTTACCATAGTGGACCCCATATAACCTCAGTTTAGCTTATTTCCTAGTTTAGTCAACCATAGTCAACTGTATAAGCTTATAAGCATTTTCAGTGCTTATTTCAAAGTTCTAAAGTAGTTATATTTATTAAAGTTTCATTATTTAAGTATTTAATTAGTTTTGTAAAAGAAAAACAAGAAAAAGCAAACATAAAAATAGTGATAGCTTCTATTTAATAGAAATTATCTAATTAATTTTCATCTTAGCTTATTAATAAGCACTTGTCCAATTTTATAATTTTATAAATTAATTAGTACCTTAAAGTAGTTAAAATAATTTTCTTAGAATTTTCCTAAGCATTTTACTATTTTTTAGATTTAAAACTAGTTTAAATAATTAAATAGGTAATATTAGTAATTAAATAGATTTCTTTAATTTTAATTAATAAAAGTAGAATTTTATATTTTTCCTAAGTTTTATAAAGTAGTTAAGATTTTTTAAAAATAGTTTCATAATTTCTACTGTCCATTTTATAATTTTCTTATTTAAATTAATTAAATTAGCTTTAAAATAATTAATAAGTAATTAATTAGTCAATTAGCTTAAATATAATTTTTAGCAAGTTTTTATAATTTTATAGTATTCCTGTAGTGTTTAAATAATTTTATAAATTTTATCATAATTTTCTAAGTTGATTTAGTATTAATAGTAATTTAAAATAGTTAAAATAGTTTAATTAAATTAAATAGTTATTAATTAATAAAATACTTATAAAAAGACAAAAATATTTATTTTCATTTTTTATACTTTCTTCAAGTTCTTAGTTAAGTTTAGAAATTATTTATTTAAGTTTTTAGGTTTATTTGTAATAGTTGTTATTTTTAGTTAATTTAAATTAAGTTTTAAATTAGATTTTAATTAGTTTTATTAATTAAATAGTAATTAAATATTATAATAATCATTTTCATAATTCCAATTTCATTTTCTATTTTCTTTAATATTAAGTTTTCAAAAGTTTCACTTTTAGTCCCTGTAGTTTGTAACTTGTTAAATACCAATTTTCTCTGTCTGTTATCTGATTATCTGATTTTGTGTTTATTTCTGTATTTCTGTTATAATTTCATATTTTCCAAATATCAAGCAATCAGTAGTGTAATCAATCTTCAAATCATATTTGTTACTGTCCTCAGTACCACTCACTTTCCTAACCGTCAACAAATACAATTTCAATCTCGTTGGGATTTAACGATCCGGGGATTTCCCTATATTTCCACGGTCAATATTAACTTGCACTTTCTCCCAGGTGTACCTAACAGCTTCACAAGGCTGACTGGTTGATTTGGTAGGAATCAAAATTTGGCGCCGCTGCCGGGGAGGTTGTTGCGTATTTCAAAACGGTAAAAGTTTAGTGGTTTTCAAAAACCCTCCTGTACAAATATCACCACCTTGTAATTTTCAAGAAAAGCAAAATCATATCTGAAAACGTTCATTAACATTTCTCCTGAAGTGTTAACAACACCAAACAAATCATAAACAACAAAACAAACTGTGAAGTTAAATTACTTCGTATCTTTACGATTACAACCTATACAGTTGGTTTAAGGTAAGTTCTGACATTAAATTGCGAACTGAAGAGGAATCCATTTATTTCCTCCCGCCGATCTGCGAGTAATCTTAAAGGAACGATTTCGATTAACGAATCAGTTTCAAAAATATTGTCCAAGTTTTTTCACCCATACACGAAAAGCCAAAAACATTTTACTGTGAATATAATTACATAAAAGTTTACCACCGCAAACCAAGGCAGAACACCTACCAACTGGGGGTGTGAACATAATAAGTTCCCAAACCTAAGATTCAAAACTTACCATTGTATCCTTGTGGATAGTGTACCTTTTTTAAAGGAGCTGTTCATTTGTGATTATTGGGTTTAAGTTCACTGTAGTTTTGCCTCGATCTTGTGTTGAAAACTAATTTTCGTGCATGCGCACTCGTTCACAATCAAAGAATAAAAAGAAGAAAAACGTACCCGAGTTACGTATTGTTGAAGAAGAACACACACTAAAAATGAACGACGAGCCCCCATTTGCTCCCAAGGATGAGCCAGTTCCTGACACCTGAACTATGGAGGAACTGTGTCAACCTACCATGCAAGGGAGAGGTGGACCAATCGCACCACTCACTATTGAAGCCACGGATTTTGGATTAAAAAACCACATGATACAACAGATCCAGAATACGTGTCAGTTCCACGGATTGCCGGGTGACGATGCCAACAGGCATCTCGACAAATTTTTAACCGTCACCCAAAGCATGAAACAAAATGGCGTCACCGATGACGGCCTACGTTTATACTTGTTCCCCTATTCTCTCGCTCATCATGCGACTTCATGGTTCGATCGACTTCCAAAGAATTCGATCCACACTTTTGATGAGATGATCACTAAATTCCTGGCCAAATACTTTCCACCATCTATGGTCACAAAGCTTAGGAATGATATCAGTAATTTCAGACAGCTTCCCGAAGAGTCCTTATTTGAGGCATGGGAACGCTACAAACTTGCCATTGATCGGTGTCCTAATCACAATATGCTTCTTATCACCATTATTGATACCTTTTATAATGGTTTGACACTCCGTCATCGTGACACCATTAATGCTGCTGCTGGGGGCACCTTTATGAAAAGGACCCCTGAAGAGTGCTATGACTTAATCGAAAACATGACTGCCCATCATAATTTTTGGGACTCCTCTGCTGAGAGGAACGACTCATTTAAGTCAGATACTCCGGCAAGCAATGAAATATCAATCCTAGCTAAAAGAATGGATGATTTGTCTACAGCAGTTTTGCGTATCCATCAAAATAATCCTAATCAGGTCAAAACTGTTTACCCAAGTTGTGAAACTTGTGGTGGTCCACATTTGTACACAGATTGCCAAGCCTCCGGTGGCTCGGCTCGTGAAAACGTGTATGCAGCTCAAGGTTCCTATAATACGGGAGGTAATTCTTATCAACCGCAAGGGGATCGAAATCTTTTGAGCTATCGATCTAATAACTACATCGGACCACCAGGGTTTAATCAACCTCAAAACAGGAACCAGAATTTTAACCAGAATCAGAACCAGAACCGAATGAACCAAGGTTATAACAACCAAGGGAATTTCAACTCTGGTCAAAATCAGGTTCACCAAAATCAGAACCAAGGGAATTATAACCGTAATCAAGGTCAAAACAATTACCCACAGGGTAATTTTCAACAACAAAACCACTTCCAAGGGAACAACAACCAGCAACATGGGAATTTCCAGAACAATCGGGCTCAAAATTTTCCAAACCAAAATCAAGCCATTGTTCCAACTGGACCATCATCTGATGAGTTATTAAAACAGTTTATGAAATCCCAAGAAGAAATGAACAAAATGCTGGTTAGTCAAATAACTAATTTACAGAAGTCTTTAAATGATCGACCCTCGGGCTCAGGTACAACTTTACCTAGCAACACGATCGCTAATCCGAGGGGCGATGTAAAGGCGATCACCACAAGAAGTGGAGTTTCTTACCAAGGACCTACAGCCCCCTCTACCTCATCCCCTATCCCTGTAGAGGAATGTGAAACTGAGGAAACTACGGATAAGGTACTTCCTAACGGAGGTACCAATGACATCCCTCCTCCAGTTATCCCGGTCCCAACTCCTTTTAAAAAAGTCAGGTTTGAAACTACCGAAGGTCCTGTTGAAAATCCAAAATCCAACCCAAAAACAACAATTCCATATCCCTCACGATTGCAAGACCAAAAGCTCCGTGAAAAAGCTAATCATCAGATGGAAAAATTCTTTCAGATTTTCCAAGAACTACACTTCGATATTAGTTTCGCGGACGCTCTTGTTTTAATGCCCAAATTCACATCGACAATCAAAAACCTGTTGAGCAATAAAGAAAAAATGTTTGAGATGGTACGAACTCCACTCAATGAGAACTGCTCTGCGGTTCTATTGAAAAAGCTTCCCGAAAAGCTAGGAGACCCCGGGAGATTTCTAATACCATGTACTTTCCCGGGTATGGTTGAATGTTTTGCCTTGGCCGATCTTGGTGCAAGCATCAACTTAATGCCACACTCAGTTTGGAAAAAGCTCTCTCTTCAGGCACTTAGTCCCACATGCATGACTCTCGAGCTTGCAGACCGTTCAATTTCACGTCCCCTCGGTATTGCCGAAGACGTATTTGTGAGAGTGGGACAATTTAATTTTCCGGCAGACTTTGTCGTTGTTGATTTCGATGCAGATCCAAGAGTTCCTCTCATTCTTGGGAGAGGATTCTTAAGAACGGGACGTGCATTAATCGATGTTTTCGATGAGGAAATCACATTACGAGTTGGAAATGAAGCGATAACATTCAACCTTGATCAAACCTCGAGATACTCCTCGAATTATAACACTGATTCGGTCAACCGAATTGATGTCATTGACATTGCATCCGAGGAGTATGCTCAGGAATTCCTTGGATTCGCTGATAATTTTCAGAGTGGCAATCTCACTACTCTTTCTCATCCCATAATCGCTAATTCTTCTCCTTCCCTCACTCCGTTTGAGGGAAGTGAATTTCTCCTTGAGGAATTAGAGGTCTTCCTCAAAAGTGATTCTGTTCCCGAAGGAATTGATATCCAAGAGATTGACCTGGAAGAGGATATACTTCTCCTTGAGAAGTTATTAAACAAAGATCCCTCTCCAATTCCTGTTCTACCTCCACAACTTCATAAGGTGGAAGTCAAATATGTTGAGAAAAATGATGACTTCCCCGAGGTTGAACTTAAGGACCTGCCTCCTCATCTAGAATATGCATTCTTGGAAGGTAACGATAAATTACCGGTCATTATTGCAAAAGACTTAAAGGATGAGGAGAAAACCGCGTTGCTCAAGGTTTTAAAGTCCCACAAACAAGCAATTGCTTGGAAGCTCTCAGACATAAAGGGTATAAACCCGGATTTTTGTACACACAAAATCCTAATGGAAGAAGACTTTAAACCTACCGTGCAGCATCAACGAAGGGTAAATCCAAAAATCCACGAAGTTATAAAAGCTGAAGTTATCAAACTTCTTGATGCGGGATTGATTTATCCTATATCTGATAGTCCTTGGGTAAGCCCAATTCACTGTGTTCCAAAGAAGGGTGGTATTACGGTTATCACAAATGAGGACAACGAGTTATTACCAACTCGTTTGGTTACAGGGTGGCGAGTATGTATTGATTACAGAAAGCTTAATGAATCCACCCGCAAAGACCATTTTCCTTTGCCCTTCATGGATCAAATGCTCGAAAGACTAGCGGGAAATGAGTATTATTGTTTCCTTGACGGCTTCTCGGGTTACTTCCAAATTCCCATTGATCCACAGGATCAAGAGAAGACTACCTTCACATGCCCTTACGGGACATTTGCCTATCGTCGCATGCCTTTTGGGTTATGCAATGCTCCGGGCACTTTCCAGAGGTGCATGATGGCTATTTTCCATGACATGATTGGAAAAACCATGGAGGTATTCATGGATGACTTCTCAGTAATCGGGAATTCTTTCGATTCATGCCTCTCCCACTTAGAAAAAATGCTTCAAAGGTGTGAAAACACTAATCTTTGTCTAAACTGGGAGAAGAGCCATTTTATGGTTAAAGAGGGCATTGTCCTCGGCCATAAAATTTCAAAAAATGGGATTGAGGTCGATAAGGCCAAAATTGATGTTATTGCTAAACTGCCTCATCCCACCACTGTTAAAGGAATTAGGAGTTTCCTCGGCCATGCCGGGTTCTATCGGAGATTTATTCAGGATTTCTCCAAAATAGCCCGGCCCATGACTCATCTTCTTGAAAAGGATGCTCCTTTTATCTTTTCTCCAGAGTGCATCGAAGCCTTTTCTATTCTAAAGAAAAAACTTACCGAAGCACCAATCCTTGTTGCCCCCGACTGGGACTTACCCTTTGAACTTATGTGCGATGCTAGCGATTTCGCTATTGGTGCAGTTTTGGGGCAACGCAAAACCAAACATTTTCAGCCAATACACTACGCAAGTAAGACCATGAACGAAGCTCAAACACACTATACCACCACAGAAAAAGAATTATTAGCCGTGGTATATGCTTTCGAAAAATTTCGGTCTTACTTAATCTTAAACAAAAGCGTGGTGTATACGGACCATTCGGCTTTGAAATACCTGTTCACTAAACAGGATGCAAGGCCAAGACTACTCCGTTGGGTCCTGCTCCTCCAGGAATTCGATATTCTCATAAGAGATAAAAAAGGAGCAGAGAACCTTGCCGCTGATCACTTGTCCCGGTTAGAAAATCCTCATCAGGATATTCTCGAGAGAAAAGAAATAAATGAAACTTTTCCTCTGGAGACTCTAAATCTCATCTCTAACCAGGATGATACCACCACCCCATGGTTTGCCGACTTTGCAAATTACCGTGCGGGAAATTTCGTTGTGAAAGGGATGTCGTCCCAACAGAAAAGAAAATTCTTTAAAGATGTGAAACATTATTTCTGGGATGACCCCTACTTGTTCCAAATATGTGTGGATCAAGTCATCCGACGGTGTGTCCATGGCCAAGAAGCCATGGAAATTCTTAAAGCTTGTCATGATGGACCCACGGGAGGACATCATAACCCAAACTACACCGCAAAAAAGGTGTTTGATTCAGGATTCTTTTGGCCCACGATATATAAAGACGCCCATGAACTTATCAAAACCTGTGAGGCTTGCCAGCGTCACGGGAATATTTCTAAAAAGAATGAGATGCCGCAAAACGCCATCCAAGTCTGTGAAATATTTGATATGTGGGGCATTGATTTTATGGGGCCATTCCCGTCTTCACGAGGGAATAAGTATATACTCGTCGCTGTCGACTATCTGTCAAAATGGGTTGAGGCGAAAGCCTTACCCACCAATGATGCCCGAGTAGTTGTTAAATTTCTTAAGGTTCTCTTTGCCAGATTCGGGACTCCTCGTGCCATTATCAGTGATCGTGGTACTCACTTTTGCAATGAACAATTTGCGAGAGTAATGCTGAAATATGGTGTAACTCACCGTCTTTCTACAGCATACCACCCTCAAACAAGTGGGCAGGTGGAGGTTTCAAATCGTGGTATTAAGAGAATTCTCGAGAGGACGGTTGGTGAAAACCGTGCCTCTTGGTCGGATAAGCTGGACGATGCATTATGGGCTTTCCGCACTGCTTACAAAACACCCATCGGGTGTACTCCATATAAGCTAGTGTACGGGAAAGCATGTCATCTTTCGATCGAATTAGAACATAAGGCCTATTGGGCCTTAAAACATGCAAATTTCGACCATCAGACAGCGGGTGATCACCGTAAAGTTCAACTAAACGAACTAAATGAATTACGTGATCAAGCTTATGAAAATTCTTTAATCTATAAAGAAAAGACTAAGAAGATACATGACTCTAAAATAAAGAACCGCGTTTTCAACGTTGGTGACAGAGTTCTTCTTTTCAATTCAAGGTTGAAAATTTTCTCGGGTAAACTAAAAACCCGTTGGTCTGGACCATTTACTATAACCAAAGTATACCCATATGGAACTGTTGAGTTATTGCAACCCGACGGTCCCAATTTTAAAGTAAATGGACATCGGCTAAAACACTATTTTGGAGGGGACATACAACCAGTGGTTGTCCCGGATCTCCAAACTTACCCCATGGACTAATTAATACGGGGTCGAGTCAAGCTAGTGACTCGGAAAACAAAAACACTAGTATCATGTACATAATAATAATAATAAATAATGAATTTTGTATTTTGTTCAAATTTCTATCCTTGTATGTATATTATACTTTATCATTCAACTTCCGGGCTGTCAGGGCATATTTATTACAGTTAATCATTCACAAGTGATTAGCTAGCGTGGTAAACCTGACACAAGCCTGGGAGGTAGTGATTACTTATACTGTATCATATTTCATTTCAATAAACAATATAAAATACAAAAACATTTTTCCTATGTACACAACTTGCCCAGTTTGATTAGTCCCTCAGTTACAACATTTGGTTGTTGGCTGTTTACAGTTACTGAGCTCTGTCAGACCTAGATTCCCTTTCGAGGGGCGGTTGTTAGGAATTTTCTTTCTTTTGTACATATATATATATAAATCTAAAAATACAAAAACATTTATAAAAGATAAAAAAAAAAAAAAATAATCTCCTTTATCTTATCATTTCATAATTCTGTGAGTGGCAATCCCACTCCAATTTCTCACCTAATCTGTGAGTGGCAATCCCACTCCATTACCCCAAGGACAATTTTAATTCGGGGTCGAGTCAAGCTAGTGACTCGGGAATCAAAAACAAGCTACCTCATGACAAGTCAATTCGAGGTCGAGTCAAGCTAGCGACTCGGTAATCAAAAACAGTAGCAATATGGGTCGTCACCCATATTTCTGTTTCTCATCCCTTTCTAACACCCTAGTGTGGGGGAGACGAACCACATGTTGTACATATGTAAAATATTTTTTTCAAAAAAAAAAAAAAAAAAAAAAAATGGTATAAGACAAATAAAAAGAAAAAAGTGAGTTTGTATGTAAATAGAGTAAAATAAAAAGGTTAAAAGTATTGCCTCCTTACGTTCTAAAGTCTTGGTGTGTAACAACCCGCATTTTCATGACATTTCTTCTATTCACTATTCATCAGTTACTATTCATCGATTACTATTCACCGGTCACTATTCATCATTTACTATTCATCGTTTTCGGAGTCAGTTTGTGATTCCGAGAAGCGTTCGGAAATTTTACTATTCATGTGACACTATTCATTCCCGAAGGGAAATCACTATTCATGATCAACGTTCGTCTTTTCGTAAACTGAGTTTACGAGTCTTTAAATTCGCGTAACCAGTTGGGTTTAGCTGCGAATTCATGTATCATTCAGTAATGACACTTGATATAGACTGGATTAGTCTACACATCATCATCGCATTAGTTACTACACGGATATGCATTATTTCCATTTACGTATGCTTAATTTGTAATTAACGATACCACTCAGTTTTACTACTAACGTATACCCAATACTCCCGACTATGATCCTAACATATTTACATACTCATAATAATAATATAAAAATTATATTATTAATTTACCCGGTGTTTTAAAACCAATGGCTATACTTTACGGTCGGAGCTTATTACTTTGTCGGTTTGCGTTATTTCAATTCAATAATTATTCCAACACCCGATTCTCATCAGGAATAATATTTTACAACTTTTACAACTTCGTCGTATTTTATTTCACCTTGTTAACATTTATTTTTAGTTAACTCAGTACCCGATAACACCTAATACATAAAACCAACTAATACATACACTTGGGGACAAGCTCATTAATGAGCCACCAACATTCTTCCTTGTTTCACTCCTTTTGGAGCCGCCCCCCCCCCCCCCCCTAAGACCAAAGACTACTTTTTTGACCATAAGACTTTGACTAGTTCATGTATATATATATATACCATCATCATATTTCACCATTTCACCATTTTACTCATTTTATACACCAAAACACCTAGCAAACTCATCTCTTCTTCCTCCCTTGTGTGTGGATCGACCAAAGGAAGAACAACAAGAAGAAACCATCAATTTTTGAAGTCCAAGTTATAATCAAGTCTTGATTGTATCCCTAGTTAGGATTTTGAAATAAAAATCCCTAGGATAATTACATATTTTCATCCAAATCATCTCAAATCTTCAAGTAAGTTACTAATAATCTTTTCTACTCTTTTAAACATCTATTTTATATATTTTCATGATCTAGTAACAAAACATGCAAGTATGTAAGATCCATACCACTTATTACTCATTTTGTTTTTTTTTTTTATAAACACTAGATCTATAATTTTTATTAGAAATCTCATGAGATCCACCAAGATTGGTGATGTTTAGGAACCCATGACACCCTAAGAAGGTGTATGGTAGGATTTGGTATTTGTGAAGTTGATTTGAGATGGTTTGGTTAAGCCTTGAACAAGTTACAAACTAGGAAAGTTGATTTTCACAACTATATAAAAAAGCTGCTGTCCATTTCTGTAAAACGTGGGAAACTCAGGGTCTAGGGTGTAACTTTGGACCAAAGAGTTAGAAAATACATTCCGAGACGAAACTATGGCCGAAAACGGGGATAAAATCCGAGTTACGACGAAAAAGATATGCTATTTTCAAGATTTACGACGAAAACTATATTTTCTGAAAAATTGAATCTGTCCCGACTTTCTAGTTAAGGAAAACTGAGATTAAATGATATCTTGACTAGCCGAGACCTTGAAAAACCTAAAGTATACTTGAATACCTTCGCGGGGATATAAAGAACATAGAAAACGGGCTTATAACGAAAAAGATACGAGTATTTGAAATCCGACGATATATATATATTTCCATCAGCTTTTTACACTAATAGAGTTTTGACGTAAACTGTCTTTGCGAGACACCACTTTCACGGCTGTTTTTCTTTATGATCGGATCAGTTTGAGTCCGAGCCGTAGTTTTATGAAATCAAGATCTCCCAGCAAGCTTTTCAAACCAATTGGCCGTTTGATCATTGGACTCGTAACGAATAAACTACGACCTCATCTATATACCCGATAAACTATATATTTTGACAGCTTTTGCTATAATGAAATTTTCTAAGTGTTGAACATAATATTTTCAAATAGCAACAATAAGAGTCGATTCTCTCATTGATCAAGACCCGTATAGCCAAAAGTTAAATAACACGACTTCAAGATATTGTTACAAGGTTTTCAAAAACGCCGAGCTTGACCATTAACCCCTAACGTACAACATTTCGCGACTTGTTTTGCGAGGCCACTTGGGGCATATTTTCAAGTTATGAAAATGCTATTTTTGTGACGAAAACCTTATATTTACCGTTAAAACACCAAACAAGGATCGTGGAGTACCTTTTCAACACAACTACATGAAAAGTGGTTATTAACTTAACGAGACGTCAAAGATGTATTTTTGACGATAAACACTATTTTCAAAACTAACGAGTGGTATTGATAACATACGTACTTGCATGTGTAGCATCATTTCGTTTCTTACATTAGAAACTATCATTCATATTAGGTTGCGATTAGAGATCGTGCCTCATTTCAATGTATCCACTTTTGTCATCATAGCTATCGCACCAGGTGAGTTCATACCCCCCTACTTTTACCTGTTTTTATAACTGTTTTGGGGGAGAATACATGCTCGTTTTTGACTAAACTCAATGCTTGAATGCGCAATTGTTTACTTAAACACTACTGTTTCTTTGAAGGCTTGATTGATTATTTAAATGCACTTATGGGTATATCAGTTGCATACTTGATTATTTTTCTCGCATACACAAGCGTTTGATAAATATGCAACACACTTTATGAACTCTTGCTTTTAAGCAAAACACTTTATGAACTCTTGCTTTTAAGCAAAACACTTTATGAACTCTTGCTTTTATGCAACACACTTTATGAACTCTTGCTTTTATGCAACACACTTTATGAACTCTTGCTTTTAAGCAAAACACTTTATGAACTCTTGCTTTTAAGCAAAACACTTTATGAACTCTTGCTTTTATGCAACACACTTTATGAACTCTTGCTTTTAAGCAAAACACTTTATGAACTCTTGCTTTTAAGCAAAACACTTTATGAACTCTTGCTTTTATGCAACACACTTTATGAACTCTTGCTTTTATGCAACACACTTTATGAACTGTTGCTTTTATGCAAACACTTTTATGGACCATACTGAAACTTATGCTTTACTTAAACTATTACGCGGATTAGCCTAAGCCCTTGAATCCCACTATGCCCAAACTCATGAACCGTCAATTCCTGCTGGGAAGCGCGAATGTTATAAATAGATCTATTGGTGGTGACTCCCCCGTTCGGTTTGACCGGATAGGCAAACGCGAGCGTATAACATGTCGAATTACAAGTGTAACGGGATAAACACTTGCCGGGCCTCTATATTTAACATGCTTCTAGAGCATGCACACTGTTATAGCTTCGGTTGCATGAACTTAGCGCTAGCGTAATAGACTATTTTTCTATGTGATATTATATTTGTTGTAATGATCACACACACTACTCATGGTCCACAACTCTGATTTTACTGTAAGGTAAACTTTATTGTTATGACATTGTGAGTTACACAATGGTCAC
This sequence comes from Artemisia argyi, assembly GCA_030686995.1. NCBI lineage: Eukaryota > Viridiplantae > Streptophyta > Magnoliopsida > Asterales > Asteraceae > Artemisia > Artemisia argyi. The sequence continues at coordinate 160,631,511 of CM060683.1, forward strand.
AAAACTCTCTATTGAACTCACAACACTATTGTTTTAATACAAACTTATGAACTCACCAACCTCGTGTTGACACTCTTTAGCATGTATTTTCAGGTTTTAAGCAATGGCACGCTACTGGAGGTTTTGGCAGGGCATGGCATGGTCATAGAAGACTCTGATATTCACTTGGGGACCATTTTAAACTATTTTACGGGCCTACTTCCGCACTATATTGTAACGATGTAAATTCAATACTTTTGGCTAAATGATTTTATTCTAAATGATTGAAGTGAAAACCAGTTTTGAACTTGTGTTGTAATACCAATTGAGTTACACCCCAGCTACATGTATGCTTCCGCTGGACCCGATTTTGGGGGTGTGACAGATTGGTATCAGAGCTTTGGCTATAGCGAACTAAGTGTTTTTAAAACCTAGACTATAGCTACTTCCACGAAAACATAACCCTATGACCGTCACGTGCCTGCCTGCCAAGCTGAAGCCTCATTTGTGGTTAGTTGCTGACATAGGTGATGAGATTTGTGTCTCATTATCTGATATGTTATATTCACTTATTATAGTTGATTACTATAATTGTCTTTCATATAAGCATGCTCATGTATCGTATATGTCACCACGTTATGCTTTTCCTTGCATAGCTTCATAATTTGACCTCGAGTTTGGTCACTTACTTTTGTCTTTCAGAACGTCTTGGTATTTGGGAAGGACATAGTCTTAGTATAACTGAGCTGAGTATTTCAAAATTCATGGAACCTCGGTGGAATATAGACTGGTCATCTATATTCAACCCGGGATAGTGAGATATAGGCTGACCACCTATGTCTGACTCAGAAATGAATTTTGCAATACTGAGAATGGTTATAATAAGATTTTGCCTGGATTGAATTCTCTACTCAATTTCCAAATGTTTCATTTACGTGTGTGTAAACACTCGTTGGCAGAACATTCATACTTTTCACCATCTCGTTAACCACCGATTGGAAGCACGCAAACTGGTCATTTCATCTCATGGACATTTACGTCTATGCACGATACACTTATATCACAGTAGTTTCTTTTATCACAATCTCATTTTGTTGCAGTTGTCACAATCTTTCCCCTTCTCACCCTCATTATCATTTCCTTTCCCCATCCCCATATATAAGGAATTAACTAACACTCTATAGACTCCGATGTCACTCATCCCTCACTACCTCCTATATTGATAAGTGGATCTTATCAGTGACCTCCCTAGGAAAAACTTTCCGTACCATCTATAAGGAGGATCCTCGGTACATTGAAACCATTCAAAACTCAACAGAAATCTCAGGATACCACAAAACCAATCGAACCACTATCACTGGCCTGATTGCCACAATTCCCCCATCTGGAAAGTATTGGCTTGACTGAATTACAAGATTAGTTTCGATGCGAATGCTCACTAAGCAACACTATAGAGATACATCCAACCTCCTAACCAAGACTATAGAACTTTCAGTTGAACATGTCCTCACCAATAGACTTTATTCAAACATGTGAGACACCTATGCATTTGTGCAGACATACATACCTGGCTATTTTTATCCTCTTGATACGTTCACTTTAAATGGATTTTTTTTTCTCCAAACTACCGTTATACAAAACACTTTTCTGAGGCACTTATTTTGACAAGCAAATTCCTTTTGGTTAATCTTTCACAACACTATCGAATGATTAGAAAATTTTAAACATCAATCTTTGGTCAACCATATTATCCACCTTATGTTGAAAATTGTCCTATCTTGCATAACTATTAAATTTTGAAACATCAAGAAATACGTTACTTTAAAAAGCCGTTTGCTTAAAGTTGTAAAGGGAAGGTTTATGAACAAAACACCCAATCTCAACACAAACTTTGAAAATCAATCACTATATTACATCACTTATACATTTACGATTTTGTGAATTTACGACATCGAACTTGGGGAAAATCTTAGTAATGGAAACTAAGCATCGCAGGTGGAAAGAGACTCAATTCCTGAAATCCTGCGGAGGATCACAACCTTATCCTAATCTATTATTTTCAACAACACCCTTTCACGGATTTAACCCTATAAGTCTTTCAAAACAAGATTCATGATACCCATTTCAATTATTCATAATAAAGGAATTTGATTCACCTCAACTCCTAACGATTTCGTTAAGATCTCTTTGGAACCACACCACCTATCATCTGTAGACCAATGGTCAGAATTTGAGGTTGATTCAAACATAGGGAGATATGCCCAAATCGGGTGTGATTGACATTAGAAATGGTTGGACTAACCATTTGCCATAAATCAAATTCAGTTGCAACCTTAGTTACCACACGAGTGTAGAGACTACACCATTTGAAGCACTCTATGGCCGAAGTGCCAACATCCATTGACGGATTGAAATTTGGAAAAGCCCAACTCTCTAGTCCAGTAAGCATTCATGAACCCGATATACACTGGACCATTCAACATTTCTGACAGAGTAGGCCTGGTGGCCGTCAGACTTAAACCTTGTTAGAGCTCAATAGCTCACACGATAAGAATCATCATCTTTTCACCAATACAACTTCAGAGACCAACACAAACTGAACTTCGGGACGAAGTTCCTTTTAAGGGGGTGAGACTGTAACAACCCGCATTTTCATGACATTTCTTCTATTCACTATTCATCAGTTACTATTCATCGATTACTATTCACCGGTCACTATTCATCATTTACTATTCATCGTTTTCGGAGTCAGTTTGTGATTCCGAGAAGCGTTCGGAAATTTTACTATTCATGTGACACTATTCATTCCGAAGGGAAATCACTATTCATGATCAACGTTCGTCTTTTCGTAAACTGAGTTTACGAGTCTTTAAATTCGCGTAACCAGTTGGGTTTAGCTGCGAATTCATGTATCATTCAGTAATGACACTTGATATAGACTGGATTAGTCTACACATCATCATCGCATTAGTTACTACACGGATATGCATTATTTCCATTTACGTATGCTTAATTTGTAATTAACGATACCACTCAGTTTTACTACTAACGTATACCCAATACTCCCGACTATGATCCTAACATATTTACATACTCATAATAATAATATAAAAATTATATTATTAATTTACCCGGTGTTTTAAAACCAATGGCTATACTTTACGGTCGGAGCTTATTACTTTGTCGGTTTGCGTTATTTCAATTCAATAATTATTCCAACACCCGATTCTCATCAGGAATAATATTTTACAACTTTTACAACTTCGTCGTATTTTATTTCACCTTGTTAACATTTATTTTTAGTTAACTCAGTACCCGATAACACCTAATACATAAAACCAACTAATACATACACTTGGGGACAAGCTCATTAATGAGCCACCAACATTCTTCCTTGTTTCACTCCTTTTGGAGCCGCCCACCCCCCCCCCCCCCCCCCCCCCCCCCCCCCCCCCTAAGACCAAAGACTACTTTTTTGACCATAAGACTTTGACTAGTTCATGTATATATATATATACCATCATCATATTTCACCATTTCACCATTTTACTCATTTTATACACCAAAACACCTAGCAAACTCATCTCTTCTTCCTCCCTTGTGTGTGGATCGACCAAAGGAAGAACAACAAGAAGAAACCATCAATTTTTGAAGTCCAAGTTATAATCAAGTCTTGATTGTATCCCTAGTTAGGATTTTGAAATAAAAATCCCTAGGATAATTACATATTTTCATCCAAATCATCTCAAATCTTCAAGTAAGTTACTAATAATCTTTTCTACTCTTTTAAACATCTATTTTATATATTTTCATGATCTAGTAACAAAACATGCAAGTATGTAAGATCCATACCACTTATTACTCATTTTGTTTTTTTTTTTTATAAACACTAGATCTATAATTTTTATTAGAAATCTCATGAGATCCACCAAGATTGGTGATGTTTAGGAACCCATGACACCCTAAGAAGGTGTATGGTAGGATTTGGTATTTGTGAAGTTGATTTGAGATGGTTTGGTTAAGCCTTGAACAAGTTACAAACTAGGAAAGTTGATTTTCACAACTATATAAAAAAGCTGCTGTCCATTTCTGTAAAACGTGGGAAACTCAGGGTCTAGGGTGTAACTTTGGACCAAAGAGTTAGAAAATACATTCCGAGACGAAACTATGGCCGAAAACGGGGATAAAATCCGAGTTACGACGAAAAAGATATGCTATTTTCAAGATTTACGACGAAAACTATATTTTCTGAAAAATTGAATCTGTCCCGACTTTCTAGTTAAGGAAAACTGAGATTAAATGATATCTTGACTAGCCGAGACCTTTACTTGAATACCTTCGCGGGGATATAAAGAACATAGAAAACGGGCTTATAACGAAAAAGATACGAGTATTTGAAATCCGACGATATATATATATTTCCATCAGCTTTTTACACTAATAGAGTTTTGACGTAAACTGTCTTTGCGAGACACCACTTTCACGGCTGTTTTTCTTTATGATCGGATCAGTTTGAGTCCGAGCCGTAGTTTTATGAAATCAAGATCTCCCAGCAAGCTTTTCAAACCAATTGGCCGTTTGATCATTGGACTCGTAACGAATAAACTACGACCTCATCTATATACCCGATAAACTATATATTTTGACAGCTTTTGCTATAATGAAATTTTCTAAGTGTTGAACATAATATTTTCAAATAGCAACAATAAGAGTCGATTCTCTCATTGATCAAGACCCGTATAGCCAAAAGTTAAATAACACGACTTCAAGATATTGTTACAAGGTTTTCAAAAACGCCGAGCTTGACCATTAACCCCTAACGTACAACATTTCGCGACTTGTTTTGCGAGGCCACTTGGGGCATATTTTCAAGTTATGAAAATGCTATTTTTGTGACGAAAACCTTATATTTACCGTTAAAACACCAAACAAGGATCGTGGAGTACCTTTTCAACACAACTACATGAAAAGTGGTTATTAACTTAACGAGACGTCAAAGATGTATTTTTGACGATAAACACTATTTTCAAAACTAACGAGTGGTATTGATAACATACGTACTTGCATGTGTAGCATCATTTCGTTTCTTACATTAGAAACTATCATTCATATTAGGTTGCGATTAGAGATCGTGCCTCATTTCAATGTATCCACTTTTGTCATCATAGCTATCGCACCAGGTGAGTTCATACCCCCCTACTTTTACCTGTTTTTATAACTGTTTTGGGGGAGAATACATGCTCGTTTTTGACTAAACTCAATGCTTGAATGCGCAATTGTTTACTTAAACACTACTGTTTCTTTGAAGGCTTGATTGATTATTTAAATGCACTTATGGGTATATCAGTTGCATACTTGATTATTTTTCTCGCATACACAAGCGTTTGATAAATATGCAACACACTTTATGAACTCTTGCTTTTAAGCAAAACACTTTATGAACTCTTGCTTTTAAGCAAAACACTTTATGAACTCTTGCTTTTATGCAACACACTTTATGAACTCTTGCTTTTATGCAACACACTTTATGAACTCTTGCTTTTAAGCAAAACACTTTATGAACTCTTGCTTTTAAGCAAAACACTTTATGAACTCTTGCTTTTATGCAACACACTTTATGAACTCTTGCTTTTAAGCAAAACACTTTATGAACTCTTGCTTTTAAGCAAAACACTTTATGAACTCTTGCTTTTATGCAACACACTTTATGAACTCTTGCTTTTATGCAACACACTTTATGAACTGTTGCTTTTATGCAAACACTTTTATGGACCATACTGAAACTTATGCTTTACTTAAACTATTACGCGGATTAGCCTAAGCCCTTGAATCCCACTATGCCCAAACTCATGAACCGTCAATTCCTGCTGGGAAGCGCGAATGTTATAAATAGATCTATTGGTGGTGACTCCCCCGTTCGGTTTGACCGGATAGGCAAACGCGAGCGTATAACATGTCGAATTACAAGTGTAACGGGATAAACACTTGCCGGGCCTCTATATTTAACATGCTTCTAGAGCATGCACACTGTTATAGCTTCGGTTGCATGAACTTAGCGCTAGCGTAATAGACTATTTTTCTATGTGATATTATATTTGTTGTAATGATCACACACACTACTCATGGTCCACAACTCTGATTTTACTGTAAGGTAAACTTTATTGTTATGACATTGTGAGTTACACAATGGTCACAAAACTCTCTATTGAACTCACAACACTATTGTTTTAATACAAACTTATGAACTCACCAACCTCGTGTTGACACTCTTTAGCATGTATTTTCAGGTTTTAAGCAATGGCACGCTACTGGAGGTTTTGGCAGGGCATGGCATGGTCATAGAAGACTCTGATATTCACTTGGGGACCATTTTAAACTATTTTACGGGCCTACTTCCGCACTATATTGTAACGATGTAAATTCAATACTTTTGGCTAAATGATTTTATTCTAAATGATTGAAGTGAAAACCAGTTTTGAACTTGTGTTGTAATACCAATTGAGTTACACCCCAGCTACATGTATGCTTCCGCTGGACCCGATTTTGGGGGTGTGACATGGTGGGACACCAAGTACTGTGAATATTGAGGGCAATATTCAGTTCTAAGTGTGGGGGAGCGTTCTCACGAATGCAAAACACATGTTCCATCAAGAACCCCCATTTGATCAAAATTATCAGTTTTTTCACACTTAGAAATGAGATAAAATGGTATCAATCCTCCATGTCTAACCCACAACAGGATTGGCTAGTCCAGGAGCAAACGGCTCTTGGTAAAGACTTCTCAAAACCGTTGATGGCTGGCAATTTGCCAAAAATTGTACGGTTCCTCAGCTCCCCAAAAACAAATGAGTTGACTAACCCGCAAGATTATGGCTTGTGGTAAAGGCCGTGGAAAAACCATAATTGGTAATCAGCTCACCAAGATGTTGACTATTCCATCAAGAGTTGGCTAGTCCAGAAGCAAACGGCTTCTGGTAAAGACAAATCAAATCCGTTGACAGCTGGTGGTTTGCTAAAAATCACACGGTTATCAGGTGTGCCACAGTTCTTACACCTGGCTACTCCAGAAGTGATGGCTTTTGGTAAAGAGATAAAATCCATTAATTTTTTCTCAAAAAGATTGCTAGGGGCTAGCAATAGTTTAGTGTGGGGGATTGATGAGTGTCTAAATACTCATCATTTTGTACTAATCTGAACTGCCAAAACGTACAAAAACACTCAAAAATGCATCATAATACTTAAAATATCTCAAAAGAGTGTTTTATATGTTTCAAATACAAAATATGCAAAAACAAATGAAAAACGCACAAAGTTTGCATAATTGGCAGTTTCAGTCCCTCAAGTTTCAAATATTGTCAAAACTAGTCCCTGAAGGTTTTAAATGAATAAAAAGTCAACTTAAGTCCTTGGGAAACCAAATGTTCACAAAACATCCCTGGATAAAAGTTTACACAAACGGGCAATTTTTACCCCTTAAGTTACAAAATTGGCAGAATAGTCCTTGGGTATTCAAAACTGAAATATTTACAAACAATACCCTTGTACTATGCATGAATGACAAAATGGAACAATTTTGATAACATTTTGAGAAATTACAAGTTTAATCCCTTAAAAATCCAAATTTACAATAAAGGTCCCTGGAGTTTGAAAAATTACAGAAAAGGTCCCTGGGTGTTTTTAAATGAAAAAAATAAATAAATAAGTCCTTGGTTTATTAAATTTGGCAAGTTAAGTCATTAAAAATACTTTGGGAAAGTATCATGTTCAGCCCCTCAACTTTGCTAAATTTACAATTTTGGTCCTTGTTCACTTAAACCAAACCGGACCCTATTTATTTAACTAATCCAACCCATCATAAATCCAACCCACCTATCCCCTTAGCCCAACCATAAGCCCAGTCCAAACCCACCCTTTTTATTTAAAAGAGCGCTGACCCGCGTTGACCACCCAAAACCGCCAAACACCCCAGCTCTACTGTTCACCTCCCTCACCACCACCTGAAACCACCATACCAGGTGGTTTTGTGCCACCTTGCACCTCCACCTCACCAATACAACTCACCACCAACTCCCTTCCACCTCATACACCAAACCAGATAGGCATTTAATGCCTTTTCTACTTCTTTTCACTCCAAACCATTCCACATCCTCTGTTTCTATCAAATCACCTCACCTTGGCCTCCAAACTTCCCAAATTGTCTTCTGACACACCCACAAACTTCCAACAATCCTTAATTGCAGAGAGTAGCCTCCAAGTTAACTTGGAGGACTTTGGCGCCAAAAAGCTAGTTTGAACGGATATGATCAATTGAGCTAAATCAATGGCTCAGATGAAGTGGGAAAAGTCCCTGAGGACACCTGGAAGTTTATTTTCACCTATAAAGACCAAGGGAAGCAGAAGAGAAGACTACCTAGTTTATTTTCAATTAATGTATGTCGTTTAAATTTGTATTAGTTGTTAAAGTATAATCTAAGCTTTCAAGTTTTATTCTAAGTATCCTCAGTGTACTAGTGATCTTTTCAGATAATAAAATTCAAGTTTGTGTTGTAATTTCAAGTTGTGCCATTTTCAAGTTCATATTAAGAATCTAAATAAGCTTTATACTTGTTACTGTTTGGTTATATGGATTGAAATAGCTCATATAAGCTCCCATAAGCTCAATACAGCTTTTAGTAACTTACTAATCAGCTTAACATAAAAAATCTCACAAAATACAAAATTGGTCAACAAAAGTCAAACGGATGAGTTTTTGGTGATAAGCAATTGGAGCAAGGCAAATTGTGGATGGTCTTGGGTTAGAATCCAGTGGTGGATGTTAGGAAAGGTTCTTAGTTATTGGTTCTTGGTTATGAGCAGGAAAGCTTACTTGTAAGTTATCAAAATTCTCTCTTTTACTTTTGTATTATTGTTTTGCTTATTGCTTGCTTTTTCAGCTTATTAATGCTTATTCAGATTTAGTTAGTGATATTATAACATAAAAATAGTATCTTGTTTGTTTGAATTCCTAGTTACTAAAAAATAGAAAATCAAACAGTCAACATATCATATCTTGTGTTCTTATGTATCTGTGGTTAATTTCTGTTTCTAAATGCTTAATTACATCTATTATAACATAATAAGTCATATTGGATCAGTAGTATAAACTCTAAAAGCCTTTAGCTACTTAAATCACAAATCAGTCTAGTTAAAAGTGTGTTTGGATCAGTGGATTACATCATTAAGTTGTATGCTATTGTTGTTATTCTGTGTTTACATAAGTCAATTAAGTTCATATAAGTTCAGTTTAATCATTAGTTTGGTCACAATTACCACAAAAAGTCAAAATCTTAGTCTTAACATCCCCACAGTTAACTGTGTGAGATTTGGTACCTCAAACCCACCCCATTAGCTTATATCTCATATCTCTGGCTTATTATAGGTCTCTCATAGCTTATTTTAACTTAATCAATCAGTTTCAGTCATTAGAATCTCAATAAAGTCAAACTAAGTAGCTTTGTTCAAAAGTCAAAAGTGCACATCTCAGATTTTCTCAAAAATTCCAAGATTTGTTTAGAATTATAGAGTAGGATCTAGGACTTAAAATTTGTTTTAGTAATACTCTACTAGTCCATCTTTAAGTTCCAATAAGTTTTACATTTTTAAGATTTTTACCTTGTGATCCACAGACCCTCAAACTCACTAGCAGGGCAAAGGTGTGCCCTGCTCACTTATACCCAGTTAATCACCACAACTTTGTTAGTGATTTCTTATCAATCTAGTGGACCCCACATCCTAGGATTTAGCTTAATCATAGCTTAATACACCAGCTTATCATATCTAGGTTTAATTTAGATTTTAGCTTATTGTAGAATAGCTTTTAGGATCAAACTTGTGACCTTTGTGAAACAAGCAATACTGAGCACTCAGTATTTGATCACCAATCCAAAAGCTCACTCTGAGCTTATTAGGAAGCCATAAGCTTAGCTTAATAGTTTAATCTGTAGCTTACCATCCCATAGTTGAACCCCTAGGCTTTGATTGAACCCTATTTCACTATTGTGGACCCCACACTCATTGAAAGTGGACTGCAAGGCATAGCCTTGCCCTGCACATCAGCACACTACCACCACACCACCAACTTAATTGGTGGCTGCAGCCCACACCATTAGGACCTACACCTCAAACCTAGCTTATTACAACCCCCCTCCTACCCAGGTTCAAGAATTGACTCATAGTTTGACCTACAAACCAGTGGACCCCACCTTAAATTGCCACCAATCTCTGTCCCATTTCTGAGTCAGTAGAGAAATAAGCAAGTGCTTATTTGGCATCCTCAGCTTAATCTAGGAGCTTATCTCATCACACTTAGCTTAATTAAGTATAAGTAACTTAGGTAAACCAGATTTTACCATAGTGGACCCCACATAACCTCAGTTTAGCTTATTTCCTAGTTTAGTCAACCATAGTCAACTGTATAAGCTTATAAGCATTTTCAGTGCTTATTTCAAAGTTCTAAAGTAGTTATATTTATTAAAGTTTCATTATTTAAGTATTTAATTAGTTTTGTAAAAGAAAAACAAGAAAAAGCAAACATAAAAATAGTGATAGCTTCTATTTAATAGAAATTATCTAATTAATTTTCATCTTAGCTTATTAATAAGCACTTGTCCAATTTTATAATTTTATAAATTAATTAGTACCTTAAAGTAGTTAAAATAATTTTCTTAGAATTTTCCTAAGCATTTTACTATTTTTTAGATTTAAAACTAGTTTAAATAATTAAATAGGTAATATTAGTAATTAAATAGATTTCTTTAATTTTAATTAATAAAAGTAGAATTTTATATTTTTCCTAAGTTTTATAAAGTAGTTAAGATTTTTTAAAAATAGTTTCATAATTTCTACTGTCCATTTTATAATTTTCTTATTTAAATTAATTAAATTAGCTTTAAAATAATTAATAAGTAATTAATTAGTCAATTAGCTTAAATATAATTTTTAGCAAGTTTTTATAATTTTATAGTATTCCTGTAGTGTTTAAATAATTTTATAAATTTTATCATAATTTTCTAAGTTGATTTAGTATTAATAGTAATTTAAAATAGTTAAAATAGTTTAATTAAATTAAATAGTTATTAATTAATAAAATACTTATAAAAAGACAAAAATATTTATTTTCATTTTTTATACTTTCTTCAAGTTCTTAGTTAAGTTTAGAAATTATTTATTTAAGTTTTTAGGTTTATTTGTAATAGTTGTTATTTTTAGTTAATTTAAATTAAGTTTTAAATTAGATTTTAATTAGTTTTATTAATTAAATAGTAATTAAATATTATAATAATCATTTTCATAATTCCAATTTCATTTTCTATTTTCTTTAATATTAAGTTTTCAAAAGTTTCACTTTTAGTCCCTGTAGTTTGTAACTTGTTAAATACCAATTTTCTCTGTCTGTTATCTGATTATCTGATTTTGTGTTTATTTCTGTATTTCTGTTATAATTTCATATTTTCCAAATATCAAGCAATCAGTAGTGTAATCAATCTTCAAATCATATTTGTTACTGTCCTCAGTACCACTCACTTTCCTAACCGTCAACAAATACAATTTCAATCTCGTTGGGATTTAACGATCCGGGGATTTCCCTATATTTCCACGGTCAATATTAACTTGCACTTTCTCCCAGGTGTACCTAACAGCTTCACAAGGCTGACTGGTTGATTTGGTAGGAATCAGAAGCCTTGAAGGGTATTTATAGTCCTTACATAAGACAACTTTTATAATATTACATTAGTAATCCCTGCACTTTATGCATTCTAGTTGTCTACTTCAATTCACGTAAATATCGCTCAACTTCATTTCTAACACTTGTAGACATGATTGGGACGTTCTGGATCAATGAATCCTTCAGGTTGACTGACATAAACCACTTCTCGGAGTTGACAGTTTAGAAAAGCCGTTTTCACGTCCATTTGATAAACAATCATATTCCGATGAGCAGCAAATGCTAAGAATATCCGTACAGCTTCTAGTCTAGCTACAGGAGCAAATGATTCTTCAAAATCGATACCTTCTTCTTGAGAATAACCTTTTGCTACCAAGCGTGATTTGTTGCGTATGACTGTGCCTTCTGCATCCAGTTTGTTTTTCCAGATCCATTTTAAACCAATGATGATGATGCCTTCAAGTTTTTCAACCAATTCCCATACTTCTAATCTTTGAAAGGTTTCGAATTCTTCTTGCATAGACTCAATCCAGTTTTCATAAGTCATTGCTTCTTTGACATTTTTGGGTACGGTTTCACAAACTGTGAGTGCATAAATGCAAGTTTCACCATCTGTGTGAAGGCGTTGTCTTGTCATGATAGGTGCATCTGGATGGCCAATAATTTGAACTAAGGGGTGATCTCTAGTCCATTTGTGTGTCGAAGGATGAAGTTGATAAGTATCTCGCAAGTGAGCAGGACCCAAAGTACGTGTAGATGACTCAGCAATGTCGGGGACAGGTTGAGCATTAGCAAATGGATTAATGAATGGTTCTGGGTCATGCTCTGCGGGTTGTGGAACTGATAAAGGTATTGAATCTCCAGCTGATTGTCGTGAGTTAGACCCGGTTTGTTCTGTTATTGTAGGTGATATGACTGGAGGACCGTCTCTACCAACAGTAGTTGTTGTTTGTTGAGGAGTATCAGGTACTTGATCTTGATCAAGATGTGCAGCGGAATTTGGTGTGGCCTCAGGTGGACAGTTAACAGGCGTATCATCAAACAATGGAGCAAACAAGGTTTCCACTTCTTTACGAGAAAGTGACAATGGTTCAGCCGAAGAGACCGGAAAGTTAAGACGGCTGGTTGCGGGTCCTAAGCCGTGTTGCTTAGAAGCCATTTGAGTGAGTTCATCGAAATTAGCATGAATAGTTTTTTGAATTTCCCGAGTACGACGATTCCATATCCGATAGCCTTTTGAATTTTCACAGTATCCTATGAATATTCCAATGTCAGCCTTTGCTTTAAGTTTACCTAGATCATCACGATCATTGACTGGGTAGCATAAAGCACCGAATACATGAAAGTGACTGATGTTTGGTTTCCTTTTGTGAACAATCTGATATGGGGTTTTGTTGTGGCGTTTTGTGATCATGCAACGGTTTTGAGTGTAACAGGCGGTTGAAACAGCTTATGCCCATAAGTAATCTGGTAATTGAGCATTGATTAACATCGTTCGAGCAGCTTCCACTAACGTTCTATTGCATCTTTCGACTACTCCATTCTGTTCGGGTGTGCGTAGAATAGATGTTTGATGTTCAATTCCCACTTTATCAAAATACGACCGTAGAGTCTGATTCTTAAATTCTGTGCCGTTTTCAGTTCGAACAATTCTGACTGTATTGCGAAGCTGAACTTGTATTTTTGTGAGAAAGGTGATGATCATTTGAGGAGCTTGATCTTTACTTCAAAGAAAATAAACCCAAGTCCAGCGAGAGTAATCATCAACAATTACTAAGATGTAGCGTTTACCGTTGATCGTTTGAACACGCATCGGACCACACAAATCCATATGAAGCAATTGTAAAACATGATTAGTACTGTGTTCAGGTTTTGAGGGAAAATGAGCACGAGTACTTTTTCCTTGTTCACAGGCTGGACATAGATGATCTTTGGTATAACGGAATCTTGGAAAGCCTTCAACTAATTTATGACGAGCGAGATCAGTCATCGTTTTGAAATTCAAATGAGAAAGGCGTTTGTGCCATAACCAGGATTTATTCGTTTCAGCTTTGGATAGAAGACATATTGGAGATGAAGCGATCATGTCACATATTGAAATTGTGTAAAGGTTAGTGCCACGTTTGCCAGACATTAAATCATTGCCTTGTAGATCACGAACAAAACAGGTTTTCTCGCGAAATGCTACTTCTAAATCTCCATCACAAAATTGACCGACTGAAAAGAGGTTGTGACCCAAGCCTTCAACATAATAAACTCTGCTAATTTCAATGTTCCCATGCATGTAGTCTCCGTAACCCATGATTAAAGCGTATTGATCATTCCCGAATCTGACAGTTCCAATAAACTTTGAGACAAAGTTTTTTAACAATTTGAGATTGCCTGTCATATGTCGGGTGCAACCGCTATCAACAATCCAGAGAACGATCTGAACCACCTGTATCAAAAGAAGATGACAGAGATGGAACAGAAGTAAGGTTGGAACCCGATGAAATTGTGGGTTCCTGTTGGTTAGAAACACAAATATTTAACAATTTAGGAATCCATTTAAAATTTGGTTTGTATTGTAACCAACGTTGCCAGTTCCAACTAGTTTTTGCTTTGTTCTTAGTGAATGCACTAGCTTTTGGCGTGTTCCTAGAATTGTTGATTGCTGCTTTTGGGTTGACTACAACATCATTTGAAACAGTAGTAGGCATTTTTCTTAAGGTAGACTTAGAGGCATTAGTGGACCTAGAAGAAGAGCAGGATCTACGTTTCTTTTTACGTTGTAAGAGAGTATTAGCTACACATTTGGTATGATCACCAGATAACACACTTTTGCGACAAAACACACAAGATGCATTAATATTCAAAACATTAGAAGGTTCAGCATTCGTTACATTAAGATTTGGATTACAATTTGCCAGATTAGAATCTAAATCAGATGCAACATGAGTTTTATTCGAGTTCCTAAGGTGAGCTTCTACTTCTTGCACTTCTAGTGTTCCATTCTTACGTTGCGAAAGCCTAGTCTTTTTATTCTTCTTAACGCTTTTTGGCTTTGGGCTTCTAACGCTCTTAGGGGAAACTAGACCTGTGGAAGTGGAAGAGCTAACATTAGAACTCTTAGCATGCTTACCCTTATCTGTTATTTTTATTTGAAACATTCTTGGTGTTATCACAGTGTTGTCAATAAATTTTCCTTTTTTAAGTAGCTTAATTTTCTCTTTCAAATCAATGATGATGTGTTTTTTGTCATGAATATCAGACTCAAGTAAAGCATTGCAATAACGAATGTCATCGCGGTTTTGTTGCCATTCGGCGTTTTCAATTTTTAACTCTGCAATTTCAAGTTTTAACTCCGCAATTTCATTTTTAAGAAGACGACATTTGTTTTTACGAGACTCAATTGTGGTACATACTTGCAATTCAGTTTCAATACTTTGAGCTTGACACCAATCAATCTTTTGTTTGAGTTGACAAATTTCTTTTGAAAGATTGTTTATCACATCATCACTGTTTTGACGCAACGTTTCATATTGATGTTTCAATGTTTCATTTTGCATCTTCACCGAAACAATTTCAGCACAGTATGCGGCAAACACTTGAGCATTGCTGGAATAATAGAGTTCATTCATTAGAAAAGTATGAATATCAGCTTGAAGAAGTTGTTCCAAGAGTCGATCCGAATCTGTTTTTAAAAAACGGTTTTTGCGTTGTTGAACCAAAATTGCATTTTCATTAAGAGCGAAAATTTCTTTCATATCTTTCACTTCTTTTTGGAGTTCCTGTTCCCAACGAGTAGCACAATAACGTAAATTTTGAACTAAAGGCAAAAAAAATTTTTGAAAAATGTCTCGTTTTTCCCGCTCGTAAGCTGATTGAAAAGTAAGAATTTTAATTTGCGAATGATGTTCAATTTCGTTTTTCAAATTCTCAATGCCTTTCATGAATGTTTGAAAATAGTCTAAAACTTTACATCGTGTAGGTAATGGTGTCACATGACCAGAAGATGGTAATGGACCATTAACCTGTGCCACGGGTTTGACAGGAGCTCCATTAGAAGATGAAACATATGATTCAGTAACATACCATGATTTCTCAGTTATTTCTCTTGACGGTACAAAAGATTTTGAAATATGAGGAGCTTTTGGAGTAATCATATGGTTTGCAATATTCAACTTTACTCATTTTAGATCGACTCCTCTCTTCAAGTTCGTATTCTTCCTCAGTATCATGTACAATAACACGCACAACATTATTATCCATCAATTGGTCCAGACTGTACAGCTTAGGATTTGTTTTGAACACAGTGCGAAGAAAAGAGGATCTGTAATCGCCGAGGCCAAAACCTTTACCTGGTCTTGGTTTTAAAGAAAACTTTTGAATTGTCGTTACAGATTCCCCATGTTTATAAACGATGTTTTGAAAAGCTTTAATTTGACTTTCGAGAGCGATATTATCATCAAGTAAAGAATTTTCTTTTTCTCGTTTTTGCACTTTATGTTCATAAAATTCCTGTTTGCAAGTTATCACCTCTTTTTGTGTTTTTGAAAGTTCCTGTTGTAGTTGAACAACTTGTTTTTGAAGATCATGTTTTTCATTTTCCAGTTGGGAAATCAATTTACTGTTTGACTCAACAATATCATAAATTTGCTTTTGAAGATTTTGTTCTTTGACATATGATTCTTGAAATGACTTTTCAAAGCTTTGTTCACGATGAACGACATATTGAAGGTTTGAAAGTTGATTTTTATAACATTCAATGTCCTTTTTCAAATTGGCATTTTCTTTCAAAACTTCAGTTTGCTCGTCCGTTATGTGATTAGAAATAAGTTGATCATTAAGTAGTTTGGCTGTAACTGTACAGTCAGGAGCTGGATCAGAAGGAGGTTCATGTTGTTCACTAAAGTCATTTTCGTCTTGCTCAATAGGATCATCAAATGAGACGACAGTGTCATCATCAAATATAACAACTGTGCCTAATTGTTCATCCTTTTGAGAAGAGAAAAATGTTTCAGAAGGAACAACTTGCGCCTGATCTGATTCAGAAACAGAGGGTGATGCATTAAATTGTATGGAGCTTGTGGTTAGGTCATTTACCTGAGACAAGCCATCAGTGGAGAACACTGGGCCTGAATCATTCAACTGATGTTCCTGCATGTTCAACTGAATCATTGTCGAGCCAACTGAAAAACTAAAAAACTTTAAGAATATTCAAACAACATCTTTAAGTAAAATTTCAATTCCGGCTCGAGAATAATCAAAAGCCTGGACCTGATAACCGAACTTTGAACTGAAGATCCAAATGGTCTAATTCTCGGTCTTCTTTTTCACCAAAAATCATTTCTCAACGCAAACCCAAACATGCTTTGCAATTGTATTATCTAAACCGCGTATAATACAGGAAAACTATTCCTTCTATTAAATAACTACAAGACAATACAAACTTAAATATTAAGAAATACAATTATACATACATGTTGTACAATTAACTTACGCAGCAACATATATATTTAACATCTTCAATTAATGTAATCAATAAAGCACCCATTAATGCAAAAATACAATTAATAAATCACATTGTACAAATCAAACAAGCAATAAGAATAAATTTTTAAGTATTCTCCTCAAGCACACTAAAACATTTGGAAAATAAAAATTAACATTCTATCCAAGAAGAAATAAAAATAAATTTTAAAAAATTTAAAAAATAAGCATGTCTATATTATACACAAGCTATTCGAATATCTACTTTTCATATAATATAGTTTGTGATTGTTTGAAATTATAGAACTTAAAATTCCTTTCTCCTATAAAGTTATTGATAGTGTATAGGACCTTCCCCACTTGGCTAAGGTCCTTACACTCTAAACTCGGCCGAAACACAAGCCAGACGAGGCTCAAGTCCGATAGAAGACTTGGGAAATACTTCCCTATGTAGGATTAGGGCAAAACCTGCCTGATAAGCGTGTCCAAGCAGACGATACGCCTGGCAAACTCGCCAGGACCGTTAGGACGAGCATCACGTGCACTCCTCACTTTCACTTGATGGCCACCACGTGAACCATCAGACTGCATTTACGGGTTCTCACAACCCTAAAGGACTCCTGATAAATACTAGATCACGTCCTCGAAATAGCCCAAGCTAATGACAAGCAATACTTCTCAAGTCCGCCCTGAGAATTCCATACTCAAGTCGATTATCCCTCGGATAATTGACACAATCCAACCAAGTCGACTTGTGAGCGCTACCTCAACTCATGACTCCAGTCACTTTTCTGGAGTCCTTACCGAACGTAAGAAACTAAAAGATCGATCACCCAAACTGTCAATACACACCGTACGTAAACAGTTATTATTACGAGGAATGTATTATCAAAGACATTGTTTGTCAATAATTTTAGTTATATTGTACCCGTTGGCTGTCGCCGCAACACGCGCATCCTACTGGTATTTGTAATACATACTTCAACTCATGCTGGTATTTGTAATACATACTTCAACTCATGCTGAAACATAATCCTGATGTCAATATATAAAAACAGCCACAATAAAAAGTGTCAAGATTCTGTTTCTCATATCTAAAATGCCGAACGAAGCATTTAAAGAAAACAAAATGGACGAGGTTTAATTCCTTTAGAAGGATGAATCTTTAGTTCAGATTTAACACAATCTGCAAGATTTTTATAATAACTTTTTATTTTCTTTAAAATGTGACTCTAAGACTAGTCCCACTATGTAAGTCCCCTCACCCTCACCTCACATTTTTTGTGTAGTTTGATCGGCTAGCCGACCAATCTTATGCATTTGGTGTGTGTGTTTTTTTCGTTAATATTTGTAGAGTATGTTTTTTGTTGTGATTGAAGCCGTTTTACTACGAGCTTAAAGTCATGCGTTTTATTTAAAAAAAAAAATTGATGTGACGCTAAAATGATAAAGCGTTCTAGTCATCTTTTAGGACACTTTATTACTAGTCTAATGAATTTCGTAACTAAAAACTATCATTTTAATTGTCGTTTTATCAAAACACAAACATAAATACAAAAATTGTCATTTACCTGAATAGAACTAAAAAAAACATATACCACAAGTCCACAAACTTTTTAATTGCTATGTATGTCGTCATCTTGCAAACGGATTCTGACAAAAGAATTATTGCATGGTAGTATTAAACTCCATTTAATTATATCCATAGGCTATTTATTCCAATACTTTTATATTTTGAAAACTATATAATACGACAGTAACTTCAGTTTATGGTACCAGTTACTAAACATAGGGATGTCCACGTGTCATCAATCGCGAGGCATAGTAACTGACGCGTGGAGAAATCATGACCGTCCACGTAACTAACGTCCATGATAACGTTTGCCGCGTGTCGTATGAGATCAACGTCACACTCACCGCTTCATCTGAACGAAATCCTAAAAATAGCCAAACTCGTTTGGGCCCACTTAAGAAATTACTTAGTAGTCCTTGAACTATTTCATGAAATGCAAATGTAATCCTTTGTATTTAGGTTTTCAATGTTTAGTGCTTCTGTAAAATTTAATTCTTTCGAGTGAATTAAAATCTTTTTGTTTATCGTTAAATATTTGTTGAAATATTCGAACATGAAAAGTGAGAATATCAGGATATTCATTACATCACACCGGTGATGGTGTGAACTTATAAGAGCATTAGATGTAGGGCTCGACGTCCGACCTGGCACAATCAACGCTCGCCGCTACACCAAAACCCCCTCGCCGTTCCTCTTTGTTGGGCACCTCCTCGTGGCCACGGCGAACCAAAAAAGCTGCCAAATTGTCAGGTTACTTTCGTTTTTTTTCTTTTTTTCATATCTGTTAATAAATTTTTGTTTTCTTTTAAATAAAAGTGTTTGTGTGTGTGTGAGTGAAGAAGAAGAAGAAGATACGCAAAGTAACCAAAAGAAAGAAATAGATGAAACGGACCATCTGCTACAAATTTAGGTTTGCTCTGTTACTTTGTCTTGAAGAAGACGAAGGAGGCGCAAATATATAACTGAAGGGTTGTTTATATTAGTAATAGACCAAGTAACTATAAAGTTATGGTACAAAACCCAATTCACCAAGCCCATTTACCCATCTGGTATCACTTTTAGTTTCCTTTTTAGTTCTCAAATATATAACTGAAGGGTTGTTTATATATATTTTTATTTTTAATGAAATGAATTTATTTTATTTGAAAATTTGAATAAAAAAATAAATGTGTAAGAGGTGGGGCCCTAATGGGGAAGTTGAGGTTGTTGTTTGGTGAGGGAGGGTTTGTTGTGGATAGTTGAAGTTGAGGTGTTTGGTGATGTGGCAGGAGTGGGACCCGAATGGGGAGATGATGCTTCCCATCTACACCTAATGCTCTAAGTACTATAGCTAGGGCTACTTTATTCAATGTAGCTCAAGCAAGTTGAAGTTACATTACATTAGTAGACGAGTTGGGTAAACAAAGTAGCAAAATCAAATCAAGCATGAATTGACCTGATCATATCTCATCGACAGGTTTAAATTGGCTGAGAAATCTTAATTTTGTGCATCTGTGATAATCGACCGACCCTTCTCTAAAAACTAATTCTAATGAATGTTATGTAGTCCCTTGCATACCGATAGAATTGCGAGTAAATCGATCTTTTCCGACCTCACAAACTTTTTTGCATTGAGTAGATAGGGCACCTAACGCCTAGCCTTAAAGTTGCCGCATATGCAGGTGTCTTTATCTTATATGTTGTTGCAAAGATTATATATAATTATCACATGTGATGTACTTGCTAAGAGTGGTAACATCGTGAGCTTGGAGCGACACGGCCATACCCAACCATAACCAGGATTACCAAACTACTCTCTAAACAAGGATCCTTATCAGGAATCTAATCGGGGCACCACAGTTTGGTGTGATGTTTCTTCAAACCTGCTCCACTCTCGTTAGCGATCTTATTGGGATGTCCTATTTGGAAAAGATTTTCAACAAAACTTGCACTGTTTTACATTGATTATTGTTTTTATGCCATTAGCAATATGATTTCATACAATAACCTAAAAAAATTGAGAATCAATTATACTATATAACATTCATTGAAGTGGTTTGGGGAGCCGACACTGTTTTGAAGCCGCCGGGTTGGAGATCGGCTTGAGGGAGTGGGGAGGCTTGAGTGCACTTTAGGGCCGTAGCATAAGCCGACACTGTTCACACACCAAGCTGGGCTGATGGCTTAGTTGGATTAAAAAAATGGATTAGTGCGCTTTTTATTAATGGGCTCTCCACTAACTACCGATTAATCAGTTGGGGTGATTGCATGTGTTAAACTTGTTATGCATTTTTAGAGATCTTGATGGATTACTGCATGTTGTGCACCTGTATTTCCTTATCGATTTGAGAACCGATTGTATAAGAGGCATTGACGTTTTAATTGTTTGGTTTTTTTTATATAAAAGCTCACACACAAACGCACAATTGGTGCAGGTTAGAATTCGATTTGAAATTTATTTTATTTATAAAATATTGTTATTTAAGGTTTGTTAATTTATGTGGTTAAACTTGAAATTGTTTTGGGAGTTTTGGTAGGAATGATAGGTAGAAAGCCTATTTAAATTTGATTTTATTAATTGTCGTTTAAAATCTAGTTAGCGTGTTTTAATTTTTCAGAAGTTTGGCTGACATGTGTAATTGTGTTATGATTTTTCAGAAGTTTGGCTGACATGTGTACTTGCTTGACTATGATGATTTGGTTGCCTGGTAAGTTGTAGTTTTGGTCTGTCAAAAAATTCAGTGGCATGTAATGCGATTGTGTTTTATAGCCTAATTAAGTTTGATTTTATTGATTGTTTTTTAAAATTTAATTAGCATGTTGTTATTTTTCAAAGCTTATGGATGATGTGTGTAATTGTGTTTGTTATTGCATATTGTGATTTTGCAAAGTTCATGGCTCGTATGGGTGCTACTTGCTTGCCTTTGATAATTTGGTCATCTGTTAAGTCATAAATTTGGTCTGTCAAAAAATCATATAGCATATAATGTGATTATGTTTTGTAACCTATTTAAGTTTAGTTTTGTCGACTGTTGTTTAAAATTTGGTGCTTTTGCAGAGTTTATGGTTGATATGTGTAACTATGCTAGCAATATCATTACAATCTGGTAAAAGAGTTATTAGAGATGTTGGGGAATTTGTTCAGTGTTGTTGCATTTTATTTTGAATCATACGTGTTTAGTTCAGATGAGTTGGTTTCCTGTTTATTATTTTTTAAAAGATATTTGGTTTACATGCTGGTGTGTGTGTTGCTTGATTGGCTATGATGATTCGGTTGTAGGTTTTGATTTTTGTGTGGCATTACATTAGTTGGCATTAAGTTTACTTTAGTGGTTGTTCTTTAAAATTTGATTAACATACTGTGTTCTTGTAAAGCTTATGGGTGATATTTGTGATTGTGTTTAGTGTATTACTACAGTTAGCTAAAAGAGTTTTAGGAGGTGTTACGTAATTTGTTTGGTGTTCTTGCAGTCTATTTTGAATCACGATTATATATTTTAATTGTATTGGTTGCGTGTTTTAGAGTATAGTACTTATTTATTGTTGGTTTATAATATTGGATGACATATAGTGTGACTATCATTTGTAGCTAACCTTGGTTTTGGCGTGGTGAAAACCATGTGTAGTAGTATTGTACTTGATTGGCTGTGATGATTTAGTTATTTCTTGAGTCGTTCTTTTGATGTCACAAGAGCCAGTCGGTGTAAACTGTAAGCATGCTTTGCAGCCAATTTGAAACCTGAGCCTAGCCTCAAGCTGTTTTATAACTTGGCTAAAATATGAAACTGAAATTTCAGTTTAGAAGCTGTTGTATCGTTGTATCAGAGTGTTTTTGAAAATAGAATGTACACATGTTATCATAACTTTTATAGTCAGCCTTTGTTTTGGGGTGGCGAAAACCATGTGCAGTAATATAAACGTATTTTGTGACTGAATTGATATTTGAGCCAGTGTATTGTATGTGGGATTTTATTGATTGTCAAATGTTTCGTAAATCTATTTTGAACTGTACTTGCTTGGCTGTGATGATTTAGTTATTTCGTAAGTCTTGCTTTTATTGTCGCAAAAACCAGTCAGCGTAATATGTATTCCTGCTTTACAGCCAATTTAAAATCTGATTCTGGCCTTAGGTTGTTTTATAACTTGGCTAAAATTGGAAAATTGAAATTTTGGTTTAGAAGTTGTCATGTCGTTAAATCAGGGTGTTTTGAAAAGAGAATGTATATATCTTATCATGTTTTGCGCTTAATGTCTTCCAATGTAGTTTCTCGACGTCTTTAGTGTTCCAGGTTTCGTTAAGGATTTGCTCTTATGTATGAATTTACCTTTTCAGCTTGGTGTTGAAGTTATCGCGTGAATTGTGTGCATATCGTGACCTAAAGTTTCCGACAAACATAATATTTCTTGGACACATACATATTTCATTTTTGATGCTACATGTTGTTAAATAATTGGGCCATGAGGCAATTTTGTTTATGGTTTTTCTCCCCCTTATGCCTGTCAGTATATGTGCGTAATTGTGTTTATTTAAGATTTCTGATAGCTTTTGGAGTTTGGTATGCAGTAATGTATGTTTACTTTGTATACTGTCTATACTATATGGTCGCTAATAGTTTATGTTATCAGTTGAAGTCTAATGCATTGTCGTGGATAGTGTTTTTACGTGATGCATACAAGGTAACGTAATCCCTGTACTCTCTGATAATCTTTGGGGTCTACTATGCGGTAATGCATACTTACTTTATATAGAGTGTATAGTCTGTAGTCGGGGGCGCTCTGTAATATTCTTTAAAGTTTGATATGTGGTCATAAGTACTATTTTTGTATGTCGTATACAAGTTTAGGTAATCAATGTTCTTTTCGTAGATAGTGCTGACTGTTTTTTTCCTATGCGATGTAGCTGCTGTAGGGTTTTGGTGCTTATCCAGGCAGTTATCAAACATGCACAACGGTAAAATAAACTCATAAAATTGCGTTGACCAAAACTCTATGGACATATCTAGTAACAGTAACATAACCTAAACCTAACGTAACGGGTGTTTAGAAAACTTACTTGATTATCTTTCTTTCTGTAAACTTTTTTTTATCTTATCTACTGCACAGAACATCTTCTTGACCACCTTGCTGCTACACGATCAGTTTTAGGGTTTCTCGGAGAAAACCACCTTTAGGGTTAGTATCAACCGGTACTGCATAGGTTGAATAGGGCTC
Source organism: Artemisia argyi (assembly GCA_030686995.1). NCBI lineage: Eukaryota > Viridiplantae > Streptophyta > Magnoliopsida > Asterales > Asteraceae > Artemisia > Artemisia argyi. Next base: position 160,655,429 of record CM060683.1, read on the forward strand.
GAACCTATCACAAATTAGGCGGGTTACAAATTAGGTAAAAAAAAATGGACCAAGGGTCGATTTAGGGTTACGTGAAATGATCGACCAAAGGGTTGTAACCCTTTGGTTCGTCTAATCGAACAAAAGTGAGAGAGGATAGGGAGATTTTAGGGTTATTGGGAGACTTATGAGAATCTCTTAAGGTGTCTTGTATTCATAGGGCACTTAAGAGGATTTTATAATACATGTCCAATAAGTATTAGAATTCGTTTTGGAAACAAATTCCATTTCCTTTGGGTTAGGGGTGGTCGACGATCAAAACAAACAACCTTTTCAGGTTTGCTGTTTTGCCTTTTGTCATTAATTATCCTCTAACAGTTATCCCGGATAAGTATTAGACCTTTGGATAATAACCATTTTACCCTAAAATGAAAATATCATCGTATTTTCATTTCCTATCAAACCTCATTTCATTTTGTAAACTCGTTTCTTATTTCCGCTTATATAGTTCTGTTAAGTGTGCACTGGTGTGACCTTTGACATTTTCATGAAGGTAAGTGTGAAAATTGTTGTGTTCTTTGCACACAAACCTTCAGCTGCTTCCTGATATCCTGTAAAGTGTTATATGTGGTTATAAGTGCTGAATTTGTACGCTGTGTATAAGTTGTACGCTGTGTATAAGTTGTTGGCGTAGATGTTGATTAACAAAGCAAGTTAGTTGCAGTACAAGTTAATACTCTATATTATCAAACATTGGTATAAAGTAATATAGTTTTCCACATTTTTCGTATGTTGTTTCAGTGAATCTTGTTTAGATACTATCTATTTGGTTATGATGACTTGATGACCAGGTTGGTTTATTTGGCTCTGATGATTTACGCAAAAATAATGTAATACGTAAAAACACACAATCATTGTGTAGGTTGATTCTTCTTCTTTTTTTCTTCTTTTGTCTAGTTAATAATGGCCGTATGATTTTCTGTTTAGGGTGTCGAAGATAACTGTTTTGATGAGGGTATTGAAGAAATTGATTTAAAAGTTATGAATTGGTAGCTTCGAAAAGGTACCGACACCTTCTTTTTGATTATGGAACCTGTGCTAGAAAGTTTGATGTTGTACCGAAGCTGCCATTTAAAATAGTGTCGAATTTTGGGTTTTTTGAGAATTGGCAATGCCACATTCATCATAAACTCTGTAAATTCTTTTTTAAAGTAAGGTTTAACTTTTGCGTCCTTTAGTGCTCTTATAACCCTTTTTTTCTTTTTCTTTTTTCTTTTTTTTTTAATTATTTTTTTAATGGTATTAGGTGTTTTAATATGTAGGTGTCATTATAATGGATCATGTTCGCCTGTAGGGTTAGATATGAGCACAGTTGTGCCGAAGAGGCATTGGAGATCAACTATCAGAACATCATGCACAAAAATAAAGTTGGGTATCTATGACTTAAAGGGGATCGAGTTCTGCAAGTTGCTCACACATAACTAACCTAAGCATTTATTTTTGAGATAAAAAATGTCTTTCGTTGTACAGAGAAGATTAACATCATGTAGTATGAATAGAGTGTTAGTTAACAATAAGTTTGGCAACTAACAATGTAGCAAAAGGATTAGCAACACTTTCGTGTAACACTTTATTGTTTTTGTATCTAATTTCTTTAGTTGATGTCCTTTTGACACTGTTTTTTTGAAATCTACTTATTTGTAATCAACGATGTAGCGAAAGGATTAGTGACATTGTCTACTTTGCAACATTATGTTGTTTTTGTATCTAATTTTTTGAATTGATGTCCTTGTAGACATCGATTGTTTTATTGAAACCTAATTATTTGTTAAACTTTTTATTCTTAATGATTGACTAAAGTAGAGATACTTGCTCAGTGACATTATGGTTTACCATACTGGCGATGTCATGGCCATTGGCGTATGAACATTAGCTACTGCATTTGTAGTAAGAATTATTGTTATGCAGACGATTCACGGCAACACGTGAGTTAAAATACCGAAACCAATCAGAACTGGAATTGATTTTTTGTAATTTTACCTGTCGATAGTTGTTTTCTCTTCTACTTTTTTTATTTGCATATGCTCTCTTTTTCTGCAATCGTATCGTATGCAAAAACTCCGAAATTTTGGAGAATAATACAGGCCGCAAATCAACAACAATTAAAGGCAAGCATAAACTAAAACGATAAAACTAACGTATGCAGGCACTCCGCAGTAGCACGCGGGTGAAAATTCTTGTTAATAATCCATTACAAACTAGCCTTATTAAATCTTCAACAATAGTATTAAACATAACTAATGATAATTTACACTATCACAAATAATAACTTATCTTAAAAATATGTCTTTAAAGAACCCTAAAAAAAAAAAAAAAAAAAAAAAAAAAAAAAAAAAAAAAAAATTGCATATTTTGTCCCTGAACTTTGGCCAGATTGCATGTTTCGTCCCAACCATTGCGAAAGTGCAGAAATCGTCCCTGCAGGAAACCTTTGAGCAAATTTTCGTCCTTGGTTGGGAAGAAAATTGCATAATTCGAAAGTGTGAAATTGCATATTTCGTTCCAATCAGGGACGAAAATTTACTCAAAGGTTTTTCATAAGGACGATTTCTGCACTTTTGAAATGGTTGGGACGGAACATGCAATCTGACCAAAGTTTAAGGACGATTTATGTAATTTACTCAAAAATAAATAAATAAATAAATAAAACAAAAAAGAAAAAGAGGAATCCTATCAAATACTAAGAAAACATATTTTTATTACGTAAATACTAACATATATCTTTGTGGTAAGGTGGGACGGGGATGTTAAGACTCGGTCTCCGTCTCGAACCCAATTAAAATTTGCGTTTATGCCTCAAACCTATCTCGTAACCATTGAACATGCTCTGTCCCGCTTCAATTAGTTTTGTTTCCCGTCGAGTTCGGATTTTGCTTACATATTTGTTACTGCCCATGTTAATTTATTGCGTAAAATGATGAGCTTAGCTTGGCCTTTTATTGACACAAAAAGTACGGCTACTTTATAAACGGACCATAATTGACCAAATACTTTCTTCAGGGAAAAATCAATACAAAACATAAACTTCAGGGATGATTCTTGTAGTTATCTAAAAGGTAAATTCATAGTGAAAGCAAAAGCAGAACCTACCCGAACGTCAAGGACAATGGATTGATGAGTGGGACCCACACCAGGTGACATGACATTTTACCTTTTTACCCTTCTACTTTTTCCCAAACGACACCGTTTCAAATATCAAACTTCAAATTCCGGTGTACAACACAAAAAGTAAAATTGCTTTAGACCCTTTAGTGGTAAAATTACATAACTACCCATACTTGAGTGAATAGGTACAACGACTCCACAAATTCAACACCAACGACTCGTTTTTGTTTAATTGACTAGATTACCCTTTACTTGTTTTTTACTTTTTGTTTTAAAAAGGTGTAGTAATTTTGTTTTCATGAGGGTAATTTGGTGAAAAGAAAGTCACGCATTTGTGGTTTTTACTTTTGAAGGGCAGCCCATGCCACGAACGTGAACCCATCCGTTCAAAATGGTCTTTTGATCCGTATCACGATTCACGAGTTAGAAAACTTACACACGGGTTAAATGAATCAATAATCAAGTCGCAACATGTGTTTGATATTGTGTTTCAAATGTTTAATAAAGCTAAACCGCGTTATATCAGCGTGACATCTTTTTTCCTTACATAAATTATTTTGTAAGAGTAGTCATGTTTTTTTGTTAAATTTATCATGCACTCGCATATCTTTTGAAAATAAAGTTAAATACAACCACCGTTTGGACATGGGGGTTTTGACTTTGCCGCCAATTGGTCGACAATGTGTTGACGTTAGATGACAAATGACTACATAGCTGATACTTTAATAATTTCATAGTGAGTTGTTTAGTTAACAAATGAAGATTTTTAATTGTTTGAAAGTAAAAAAGTTTCATAATAATTACAATTAACTTGATTTGTAGTACTGAAACGCATATCATGGTTTTTAAAATCGAGCCGAACATCGAATTAGTTATTCAAATAATTCCTTTTATGTTTCAAACCCAATTTAACATGCCAGTTTAGAGTTCTGACTAACTGGTTTCCTAGTAAAGCAAGTTGAGTCAACTTCCGTTTTGATTTTCAAAACAAAAATGTATACTATTTGATAGGTATATTCTTATTTAATATCAATACTTTTCAAAGTAAAAAATATTACAATCGATAAATCTCATTATACTTTTTATTATGAAAAAAGACTCTCGTCATACTTTTATTGTCCACCATTAAATTTCTATTTATTTATGATAGATATATTAATGTAATCCAACTATTAGTCTATTACTAGGCAGAATTGCCCGTGCGATGCACACGAGCTTAATAAAAATTGTTAAAGTGTAATTTTTTGTATTTTTTTGTGTCATTTTATATTTAAGTTGTGATGGTATCATAAATTTTGTTACATTTATACGTATTTAAAATACTTTATTGAGTTGCATATGGTTTGTATATAAGTTTTTATTGCGTAATATTTGGGACGTATGCTGTATAGAAATTGTGAGAGTGTAGTAGTTGGCTTTTATTTTCGGTATTTTATATTTAAGTTGTCATGGTATCTCACATTTTCTAAGCTTTATATATATATATTTTAAAATGGATGTATCCAGGATAGCCCGTGCGATGCACACGGGTTTTGTAGAAGCTGTCAAAATATAGTTTTTTGGGTTTATGTTTGTCGTTTTAGATTTTAATTGTCATGGTAAATGTGTTAACCTTTAAACATTTTTAGTAGACTTTTCTTTGTTGCTTTAAGGTTGTATATTAGTTTTTATATCTTAATATTTGGTACGTATGTTGTATAAAAGTTGTCATATTATTACTCATTTTCTAAGGTTTATAAGAATAAAGTATTTATTTAGTTGTATATGAGTTGCACATAGGATGTATATAAGTTTTTATATCGTAATCTTCGGAACTTATTTTCGTCATTATATATCTAAGTTGTGATGGTATCACATTTCTAAGCATGACAAACATTTAAAATAGTTTATTGACATTAAAAGAGTATACGTGAAGAGATTTTTTTTCAAGATATTATATTGAAAAGAGTCTCTTCACATGTAAATTTTTAATATGTATAAGTTACATAAATTATTTTAAATATGAAGCGATGACATTAATGTTGGAGACCTTTTATATTCATCCCCGTGCAATGCAAACAGGTTTGGACTGCCCCAGGACCCATGCGATGCACACAGGTTGGATCTAATTGTTGTTTTTCGTAATGTTCAGTACTAATTTTCGGTTCATGTTTGAAACTCTCATTTTTTTGTGAAAGACGGACTTTGTTGTTCAAACAAATTACATTATAAAAACGAACTATAAAACAAATTTCCTTTTTAACAAAACTATAAAAACATAAAATATTAAAGTAATTAGTATATTAAAGATTATAAATTATAATTCGTATAGTAAAATATTGCATGTTTAATTTGTAACGTACTATTAATATGAATGCTAAGTATTCATCTATATTGACATCGGTGGTCGTGGCATTGTTCTTGTTGTTGTCTTTGTCGTTGTTGTTCATTGTCATTTTGCATGTTTTGTTCTTAATGCAATTTTCGTGACTTATCGATTTCTTTCTTTAATGTGAAGAGTTTTTTTAGCAAAATGTTATATTTAAATGAGGCTTTTCATATGTAATTTTTAATATGAGTAAGTTACATAAATTATTTTTTAATTAATGCATTATTACAACATTTTTCCATAAACTATAATATCGAATTTGGAGCATTCATTAATAACTCATTCTAAGTATTTACAGTATGACGACATGAATCACATGATCTCAAACTCAAATGAATAATGCTTACCTCGTGATAGGTGTAGGATAACATTTCAAATACAATTTTCTTCTCCTTTACATACTTCTTCGGTTTAGAAGATTCTCATTTTTATGATAATAGTGTGAAAATATTTTTATTATATACCACCATTTTCAATATGTAACATTGACATAATTACACAGTCATATCAAGTCACGCAATATTTCAAAACGTTTAATTAAGAAAGTGACATTAACACAACACAAGACAAAAAACTACATTAAGAGCAAAAATATTAAAATGCACAAACAAAGTGTAGTAATAATTATTGACTAAAAATTGAATGCTCGTTACATTATTTTTAATAAACTTACTTTCTAACGAATCAATAGTATTAGCCCATTTATCGGTATTACATGAAGTAAAATATTGCATGTTTAATTTGTAACGTACTATTAATATGAATGCTAAGTATTCATCCCACCGGTGGTCGTGGCTTTGTTCTTGTTGTTGTTGTCTTTGTCATTACTGTTCATTGGCCTTTTGCATTTTTTGTTCTTGATACAATTTTTGTGACTTCTCGATCTCTTTCTTTAATGCTTCTTGACTCGCTACAAAAAAAAATAGATATAGTTGATCGTTAGTAACTTAAATACAGTTAATCAATATATCACATTTTCTATCAAAGTAAAAATGTTCGTGCATGTTCCACTTAGTTGATAAGAAAACAATGTGTAGGATCTCTTAAACCATTAGAGAAGATGATGTTACTACCAAAGCTCCTAAGCACCATCTTTATGTCCTACATTGTTACACACACAAAATACACGTGAAATTTTTATAAAATAATATAAATCAATATGCTAAATAAGTAAGATGATATGATGCTTACTTTAACATCATAATAAGTTGTAGCCCAAATGTGCACGCGGTGTGGAGGAAGTTGTAGTTTCTTGTGTGTGATTTTTGACACATTATGTAGTTGATAAAATATTTGTAACTCATGAACGGGAAGGTAAAAAGACTAACCATTAATTGGTGTGTTAAATTTATGCATTCATGGCATTTTTAGTTTGTATTCTTTGAGGTTTAGAGATGGCTTCAAACATGTTGTACCGTACAAACTTTTGTGCACGATTTCTATGTACTTACCCTTATGCATGACTATTAAATCAATGTACTAACATATGAAGCCTCCACATTTCACTTTTAATTCATGAAACATTTATTGGTTTAGAGATGGCTTGAAACATGTTGTACTGTACAAACTTTTGTGCACGATTTCTATATACTTACCCTTATGCATGACTATTAAATCAACGTGCTGACACATGAAGCCTCCACATTTCACAATCAATTCAAGAAACATTTATGAAGAGCACTTTGCATTTATAAGACAACTTAAGCTTTTAGTATATAAGATTTGTGTCTATATATTCAAAACTAAGTTAACTATCAAAATTGGGGATGAGGATTGTCTCAAATAGAAAAACCAACTTGACTTATGTTGGGGAAGTGTGAGCCATTGGATTTGATCTGATGGCTCAATTAGAGCCATCAGATCAAATCCAATGGCTCACACTTCCCCAACTTAACTCAAATAATGAGAGATGATCTTCAATAAAAACTCGTCATTCTAAATGTTGTACTAGTTAGTTAGGTGTAAGAAGAATAAACTTAAAACTTATTAAGACTACAACTTTGTAATTGTTATTTATTGCTATAAAACAATTTTTATAAGACGAAGAAAATACTAAATTTATCATGCACACGCATGCCTTTTGGAAAGAAAGCTAAATACAACCACCGTTTTGACATGGGGTTTAGACATTGCCGCCAATTGGTCGACAACATGTTGACACTGGATGACACATGACTACATAGTTGATACTTTAATAATTTCATAATGAGTCGTTTAGTTAACAAATGAAGATATTTATGTGTTTGAAAGTAATAAGTTTCATAATAATCACAATTAACTTGATTTGCGGTATTGAAACACATATCATGGGTTTTAAAATCGAGTCGAACATCGAATTAGTTAAAAAAAGTTCTTTTAACATCGAATTAGTTAAAAAAGTTCTTTTAACCTGCTGGTTTTGAGTTCTGACTAACTTGTTTCCTAATAGAGCACGTCGAGCCAACTTCCGTTTCGATTTTCAAAACAAAAATGTATACTATTTTACACGTATGCTCATATTTAATATCAATACTTTTCAAAATACAAAATATTACAGATAATCAATAAATCGCATTATACTCTGTATTACGAATGAGACTCTCGTAATACTTTTATTGCCCACCCGTAAATTTCTATTTATTTGTGATAAATACAATAAATGTAAAGATTAATTTCTATATTATCCGACTTTTATGTTTAATTTTATATATACTCAAAGTGCAAGTATTGAATGTATAATGTACAATATTTTTAATGCATATTTGAGTATATATGAAATTTCCAACTAAAATTATGAGAGACATGAAATTGGCCTAAATGTATATCCAACTAATAATCTAGTATTTGTTTCTTTTCAAAGTACAATACATTACAATCGAGAAATCTCATTATACTCTTTATTACGAAATGAGACTCTCGTCTTACTTTCATTGCCCACCATTAAATATCTACTTATTTATGATAGATATATTAATGTAATATCCAACTATTAATCTATTATTTGTGTCTTTATAATCAAAACTCGTCATTCTAAATGTTGTACTAGTTGGTTTGGTGTAAGAACAATAAACTTAAAACTTATTAAGACTACAACTTTGAAATTGTTATTTATTGCTGTAAAACAATTTCTGTAAGACGAAGGAAAAACTAAATTGATCATACACATGCATGCCTTTTAGAAAGAAAGCTAAATACAACCACCGTTTTGACATGGGGTTTTGACATTGCCGCCAATTGGTTGACAATGTGTTGACGCTGGATGACAAATGACTACAAAGTTGATACTTTAATAATTTCATAATAAGTCGTTTAGTTAACAAATGAAGATGTTTATGTGTTTGAAAGTAATAAGTTTCATAATAATCACAATTAACTTGATTTGAGTATTAAAACGCATATTATGGGTTTTAAAACCGAGCCGAACATCAAATTAGTTATTCAAAAAGTTCCTTTTATGTTTCAACCCAATTTAACCTGCCGGTTCTGAATTATGACTAACTGGTTTCCTAATAAAGCATGTCGAGCCAACTTCCGTTTCGATTTTCAAAAGAAAAATGTATACTATTTGAAAGGTATGACCGTATTTAATATCAATACTTATCAAAATACAAAATATTACAAACAATCAATAAATCGCATTATACTCTATATTACGACTCTCGTAATACTTTTATTGCCCACCAGTAAATTTCTATTTATTTGTGATAAATACAATAAATGTAAAGATTAATTTCATATATTATCCGACTTTTATGATTAATTTTATATATACTCAAATTTATATATACCCAAAGTGCAAATATTGAATGCATAATGTATAATATTTTTAATGCAAATTTGAGTATATATGAAATTTTCAACTAAAATTAGAAGAGATATGAAATTGTCCTAAATGTCCAACTAATAATCTAGTATTTGTGTCTTTATATTCAAAATGGTAAATGATTAAGAAAAGTATCTGTCATCAAATTTTTTTTTTTTTTTGGTAGCGAATAAATTTTTTTGTTTTTTTTTGTGAGTACTTTTCTTTTCAATTCATCTTTTTAGAGTATTATGTGACATTTTTGTCCTTCGGGAAAAAAATTTTCTATTAGCTATAAGGAGCAAAAATGTCCAAAAAATTCGCAAAATAACCTAAAAAGATTAATTAAAAAAAATAATAACCACAAAAGCAAAAAATTATATTTTTTTAATCATTTGCCTTATTCAAAACTAAGTTAACTATCAAAACTCGTCATTCAAAACTAAGTTAGTTAGGTGTAAGAACAGTAAACTTAAAACTTATTAAGACAGCAACTTTGTAATAGTTATTTATTGTTGTAAAAACAATTTTAGAGTTAACTACATTTTTGGTCCTCGTGGTTTACCGGGTATAACAGTTTTGGTCCAAAATTTTGAAATGTAACGGATCTTGTCCAATATCCGCTGACCCGTAACACTTTTGGTCCAATTTTTGTTGACCGCTAGTTTGACTAGTTAAAAACATGCGAAATGACTAAAATACCCTCAAATGTTGATGTACAATGACTAAAATGCCCTTTCCTCCATTTATTATTATTATTATTATTATTATTATTATTATTATTATTATTATTATTATTATTATTATTATTATTATTTACTTTATGTATTTGTACTATGATTGTACCCTATTTTTTAAGAGTTAACAACCATCACCACAAACATCTTCTGGGCAGTCCACATATCACACAAACATAGATCCACAACCATCACCAAATCGGTAAACACAACCATCACCAAATCCTCACCACCGCAATCCTCACCACAACCACTACCAAATCCTTACCACAACCATCACCAAATCCTCACCACCGCCATCCCAACACGAAACCACCACAACAACTAACTACAACAACCCTCAAACCTACCTCCATATCCACAACAACAAAGATTCGATGTTTATGCGTGGATCAGCCTCATTTGGCGGCGTTATCTCAACAACCCTTCACCACGAAACCCTTACCACACTCTCATTCTTCCCCACCCACAACCCTTAAAATAACTTCATAACCACTCACTCAAATACCCATCAAATATAACCTATTTAGTTATGTTTTTCTTCAATTTTTTCATCTACAAATCCCCATCTCTCACCTCCATCATCAGACACACAAATCCCCACCTCCCAATACACGAGTCAAAAACACATAAAGCACATCGTCCCTTTCATCACCCCACAATTAAAACCTCAAACGAGTCATCAGCTTCAAGATCTTGTATAAACAAGGTCTCGGGTAGGTTGTCTTTGCTTTGCTATTCGATTTGTTTTCAAAATCGATGATGGGTTTCGATTCTTGGTTCAAGATCTTAAAGGATATGTTCAAGATTTTGTGGCAGGGGGTGTTTGTGGTGATGGGTTGGTGGTGTGGTGTGGTGAGTCGAATGAAAAAGATGAAGTGGGTTGGTGGTGATGTCGTGGCCAATAGTAGTGGCGGCCAATTGTGGTGGTGGCCGGTTGGGAGAGATAAGGAAGAAGTTATCAGTGATTTTTTGGGATGTTGTGATGTTGTAAAGTAAAGTGTGTTTTTGTTGTGTTATATAATGTGAAAGGACAAGAATACCCTCTTATTTAACGGTCAAACAAAGTCAAAGTAACGGTGTTAGTGAAATTGGACCAAAAGTGTTACGGGTCAGTGGATATTGGACAAGATCCGTTACATTTCAAAATTTTGGACCAAAACTGTTATACCCGGTAAACCACGAGGACTAAAAATGTAGTTAACTCACATTTTTATAAGACAAAGGAAATACTAACTTAGACAAAGAGTGATAGAAATCGTGTAATATACGATTAACGATGCGACAGTCAGAAAATCGATTTGTTCACTAGCCGAAAACGAAAAAAGTCGTATAAAACTCATATATCATTCTGAAAGACGACTTTATCACAATTAAGTTACACATAACACTAATTTAAAACAAACTATATGTCACTTTCTAACAACTACCAAACATTAGCTTTTCTTATTATTTACTAACCTATCAACTTATCTTAATTAAAAGCTCGCACCGTTAATCGTATCTAATCCAAAACATATCAACAAAATCCAAAAACTAGCATATGCTAGAAGTCTAGAACTACCAAATGGCAATTTAACATTTTACATAGAGCGTGACTTTTTGCAACCAATGGATGTTAAAAAACAAAACTACTTTCTCTCTTACAATATTATTATTTATCTATTATTGACCGGTAAACATTATTTTCGAAATAGTTAGAGTAACATTCGTCGGATGTATTTGTCAAAGCCGTCTTTTTATCTTCGAGTTTTGCCTGAGATAAAGGAATAACCATGTGCATTTAATTTCTTTTATATATTGGTTTAACGAGATTGAGTATTGTTGTTACGGTTGTAACACAAAGTAACAAAGAATAATACAAAACCACTCACAATAGGCCAGTGGTAAAGGTCTTGTTACTAACATCATTCAAATGTGTGAGATTTGAGGTTCAATTAGTTTTTTGTAAAAACAAAATTAAAGTAGTCATGCCAAACTATTGAAAAGACTTTAACTGATTTAAATTTGTATAAAGTTGAGTTCACGATTAGTCAGCTAAGAGGGTTAGATATCATAACATGCCAAAACCTCCATTTTTATTCTATATCATCGTCATTTAAACATTCTTTCTTTTCGCACTCACACAAATCACTTCACTCATAACTCAAGCAAAAGTATTTGTTCTGAGACGCGCTATACTAAACTAAAACATAAAAACGAAAATAAAAATAAAAAAACTTGGTTTAATGTTCACTATGGCGCACGGAGGGTATGATGAGGGTATGATAATATCGGTTTCGGTTTGGTACAAGCTAAAAAAATCCACGTCGAATTGACAACTGAGTAGTGTTACGATACCTTGAGTTTTAGGGTGTGTTTGTTAAAAGTAGCACTGAGCAGTATCAGTGAGCTATTAGCAGTAGCAATACAGAAGCATTAAAAAAATGAGCATTACTAAAAAAAATTCAAAGCTCACCGCTTTTTTGTCAAATAAACAATAAAATTAAGAAAAACTTATTACTCACTACTCATGATCTAAAAAAGCTTCAAAAAGCTCCGCGACAAATATTTTCTTAAAATGCTAGTGGAAAACTAAAAAAAAAAAAATTAAATAAATAAAAAATAAAAAAAATGAAAATTAGAGCCACGTCATACCCCAATATCCACATCACCACCATTTAAAAAAAAAAACATAAAAACCTTCTTATATATATATAACAAACCCCTTACCAAAGTCTCACTTCCCATTTTACCCCCAATTTCACTCACTCAAAAAAAAACCACATATTCCGATCACCGTCGTAATCCGTCGTAACACCATCGTCAACCGTCACCGGTCTCCATCTTTTTCCAATCAAACACTTTTTCCAAAACAATCCCGCCGGTGATGAGTTTTCCGGCTAGTTTTTCTCACCATGACGTCATCATTTCTCTCAAAACATCACTTGATTCCAAAAAAACCACAAATTCTGTAACTTCAGCAATAAAATTTTTATAAAATTTTGTAAAATTTTGAAAAATTAGGGTTTCTAGGGTTTAATTTCGTTAAAAAACCGTTGAATAACAGTTATGCCGTTGACGATGACAATGAAGATACAGCCAATAGATTCAACCGAACCCGAAACCAAAAGCTTTGAATCAGTTAATAATAATAAGAATAATAATAATAATAAATCGAGGTTTAAGCGGTTATTCGATTTCTCCAGCTTTTTACGCGGTTCGGATAAGTCCGTATCCGAACCCGAACCGCTGGAATTCGGAGGAGAGCCGAATTCCGTTTGTTTGGATAAAATGGTGATCAATTTTATAGAAGATAATAATAATAATATAAATAATGAAAGTGGTGTGGTTAGTGATGATGATGATGTTACTAATTGTTTTGGTAATTCAGTTAATAATGATGGTTATTTTTCTGATCTTTTAAAGGTATATATAATTTATTTATTTTTATATAATTTATTTCCTCTTATATATTTTATAAACTCGGGTATGTTTGTTTATTAACCTTCTTTTTGGGCTTATTAGCTTTTATCTGATTTCGCCTTATTTTTCACAAGCCTGAATTTTCCGGCTTATTTTTAAAAGCTTATAATAAGCTTTTTATTCTGATGCCGGAAAATTTCGGCTTATGAAACATAAACCGGAATCAGATAAAGCTAATAAGCCCGAAAAGAAGGTTAATAAAACAAACACCCCCGAGTTTATGAAATATATAAGAGGAAAGAAATTATATAAGATTATTTTTGTATGATTGTGAATTGATGAGTTGAATTTTTGTTGTAGAGTTTGGTGGTGTGTGAAAGTGTGGTTGAGAGGAATTTGTTGGCGGATGTTGCGAAAATGGTGTTTGATAAGAATAAGAGGAAAGATGAGATTAGTAGGAAGATGGTTGTTGATGGTTTGTTGGCTTGTGGTTATGCTGTTACCGTGTGTAAATCTCGTTGGGATAAGACTTCCACCTACCCTGCAGGTATATAATTTGCTCGATTTTTTGGTGTGTTATTTATCGGTTTACTGCATTTTGATGTAGCAGATTTAGTAGTTCTTAGGTTTACTGTTTTGGATATGTTTATTGGTTCGGGTTTATTGCGTTTTGATACAGCAGATAAAGGTACTAACTTTTAAGGATTTGGCGAAAATTTTGAGAAATGTAGATTTTGATCATATTGTTGTTAATTTGTGTAAAAGGTTGTTTTGGATATGTTTATTGGTTATCTGATTATTTGTGACTGATTCCTTTACGCGAAAAATGTCATTTGGAGTAAGTTTGTTGTGTTTTTATACTGGTGAATCAGAGAAACTGGTTATATGGATTAAATAAGTTGTTTTGTATGATCTGATATTGAACTGCTTATCTGATTATTTGTGGGTCAAATGAGTTGTTTTGAATAAGTGGATTGAAAGTATATAGATTTTGATTTTGCTGGTTTGATCAGTGATTGATGGTGTGTTTTGGGGTTGGGTATGAACAGGGGAATACAAGTATATTGATGCTATGATCGAAGAGGAGCGTTTGATAATCGACATAGATTTCAGATCAGAGTTTGAAATAGCAAGGTCAACCAAAAGCTACAAAGCAGTTCTCCAGACACTCCCTCAGATATTCGTGGGCAAACCCGACCGTCTCCAGAAGATCATCAACATCGTTTCAGATGCAGCGAAACAAAGCTTGAAGAAGAAAGGAATGCCTTTGCCACCGTGGCGTAGGGCTGATTATGTTAAAGCCAAATGGCTCTCACCTTGCACTCACATCGCCAACACCACAGTCAACACAGACAACAGTCCTGCTGAAAATCAGTCCTTCAATGAGAAAACAACCAAACCAAACCCGATTTCAGATCCCAAAGATCCAATTTTGGTCGATGAATTTGAAGGAGTGGGAGCTATACCAGAGGAGGAAAAATCGGAGGAAGCTGTGAAACAGTGGGAGCCAGTTGAGATCAAACCAAAGGCACCAAAGACTGGTGGTAAAGTCATAAGTGGCTTAGCTTCGGTGATCGAAGGCAAATGATATATAATAACTACTACATATATTGAGTTTTAACTCGTCTATTACCTATATTGGTCCAAATTTTCGTTTCGATTTTGAGGTTCTTGGTTTGCTTACCATCTTAAAAATGGAACCCAGATCACAAAACTGGTTTGGATCAAATGGGACTAGACTATAAGGTTTTGGTATTTTGACTATCCTTTGTTTTGTTTGTTTTAGTTTTATTTCTGGTATATTTGAGACCAGAAAAAAATAGAAAAAAAAATATATAGTTAAGAAGATGAGGATGATGGGTAGACTCAAGTCCCCTTAGGTGTTTTTTGTTGTAAGGGTCCATCTTTTTACTAACTGCTTTTGATAATAATAATGAAATATAAATAAACAAATAAATGGTATATTCTATGGTTTGTAGCATATTTCTACCTGATCATCTGTTATATTTCTTGTTACAATTCTTTATTTTTCTGTCAGTTTTTTAATATTGTTTCCTTGTTGAGGTATGAGGTATCTTTACTTGTTTATGTTGTTTTTGTGTGCCATTTAGTATGATTTGATATTTGATCTAATTTGCGAGCGATTTACTGGAACTGTCATGGGTACATCAGAGCCGACAAGTTTTTTGATCTTGCAGTTTGTTATCTTTCGGGTTATGTTTTCCCCAAAGTTCTGATCTAGCGGTTTGCTTAGTTTATGTGTTATGCTTCTTGCATTTGTGTCGGTTGAGTGATGAGAGATCAGATCTTGCAGCTTGTTATCATTGTCGATGAGCTGTTTAGTGAAAGTTACTGCCATGTATCGAAAGATTAGGTGACAAAGAGTGTCGATCTCGTTTCGGACAGCACTTTTTAGGAAATGGGTTGGTGAGAAAAGTTTTGATCTTGTGGTGTGTTAACTTATGGGTGAGGTTTTTTTGAAACTTGAAGGAAAAGGGTCCCCATTCAACGTATTGATTGAATGTAGATGATATTCAATATGGATGGCTAGAAGCTAATTTTGAGGTGAGATTGAAGGGTGTTACTCTCAAGGTCCCCCATGCTGTTTGCCTAATTTGGATATGTGTTATGTGTATATCCATGTACCTAATGCATATACCCTACACATCCTCTTGGTTGGCATTGCTCAACACCCAACGACATGACGTTTGTCCCGTTAGTACCCTAACACGTTTCAAGTCTCCGCACCGCGTGAGGCCTTGCTGGTCTTTACTTTGATTATTGATTGATGTATTTTTGGTAATTCATCATATAGTGTCGTATTAGTGGAGGAGCGGTTGGGGGTTGGTTCACCTGTCACTCGTATATTTACGAGTAGTGACAATGTGGTGTGTTTATGGTTGAGTACAAGACTTGGATTATGATCATGTCGGTGTTTAGATTATTGTAGATAAACATCTGTGGTGTTGTCCTTTGCTTCCTCAATCAGTCTGTGCGGTGCTCAATTGTGTTAGACGACACATTTCAGAGTCCAGTTGCGAAAGAAAGAAGGAATGCTAGATTTACACATATTTTACAAAATAATTTTTATCTGTACATTATGACATATGAGTTGCACCAATCACATTATATTATATTTTCTTTTTTCTTTTTTCACCATCCATAAATTAACATACACATGTAGATTTTCTTTTATAAAACTTATGTGACTGTAGCATTACTTAATGTTTAGTGATTATCTTGCTAGCTTGTTTTCAACGTTGGTCGTGTCGAAACTGATTTGTTACATTGTAGCATAAAATATTAAAACAGGTAATATAGTGGTCATTATATAATTTAGAGAACTTTGTCTCAAAATATTTGTCTATCTTTTAACTTTTAAATTTTTCCTTTTTTAACTGTAACATTAAATATTTTTGTTGGTGTTATGTAATACAGTATTTGATGAAAATTATACCAATAAAAATAAAAATACATTTAAAATTTAATTCATATACTGTAGTATATATATTGCATAAAATATTATATAACACAAAAAATCTTTAAAATCAAAATAAAAAAAATAAAAAAAGCAACATTATTTTGAGACGAAAGAAGTAGTCATTTTAGATTAGATTACTTAGGGAGGAGATAGCATAGTAAACGATGTAAAATTAAGTTGCAAGTGACCTTGATTTTGTAGGGCACCAACTTCTTGACCCTCACGTGCCACATGAATTCGAGAGTTACAACATGCTTTAAATCGGTTCTTAAAAGACTACTCTCACGTGCTTGTCTTTGTACTTTGATATAATTAACAAAGCAAATAATAATAACGTGATCTTAGTCCAATATTTTTGTATTTCTCTCGTGCCTAAACAAGATACATCTCATTATTTTTACTCTATAAAATATTATTTACAAATGTGATCTTTAAGAAAAAAGTAATCTAAATTCGTATTATAGAGAAAGAGTAAACAAATGAGTTTTTATCTACTCATGTTATTTGAGAATGATGAGTTTTTAACTCAAATATTATCGAACAAACCGGATAACTATGTAACTATTTTCAGCTCTTTTTCTTGTCACAAAAAATATATATTTAGTGAGGTTTGAACATAAGACATCTTATTGAGACATAATAATACATAACTTGGTGGTGATTAATCTTAGTATGTAAGTGTTTAATTGCGTATGAAACATGAGTTAACAAGTTATAAAAGGTTTCTCTTTATATAGTAAGTTGAAATTTTGTCTTTAGAAATTTTTTGTAGTTTACACATGTCACTAGTCTAGCATAAAAAGTCTCAAGACACTATAGAGTATTAGATAGTGAAAGAGTGTTCTTTAAAAAAGATTAAAAAAACCCATTAACTTTTTTTCTTGTTGATCAAGGGTCTTGAGTCTTGGTTAAAGCGCATCTTGAAATCAAATACTAGTTAATATCGATATGTAAATTTTGTATACAACACGTCTCAAATATTATATCAATACTTTAACAAGTTAACAAGTGGATGAAATGCAAGTATGTAAAATATTATAATCTAATGCGACAAACTAAGCAAATCCTATTTGACTGATTTTTCACTAGATTCTTGTCTAGCCCAACACAATTGTTTATACATTTTTCATTAAAAAATAACATCCACTTTAATCATGAAAGGTAAAGAATAACGTTTTTGTATACACTTATTCAAGATGATTATACCAACAAAAGTAGTACACATTTTTATTACGAAAATTGTACTTCAATTGAAAACCGAAATGCTTCTTAGTTGATACTAAGAGCGTCTACGGTTTAGTTCAAACCGAGACGACATGCTTGTTGGCCAGTGAGAGCATCTTTAAAAACGCCGGCGTTTTGGAAATACTGAATCCAAATGGTTATTCGGCTAATTGTATATGCTAAGATATCCGTCTTTTGGCCTAATTACAAGTTTTTAATAAGTATTGACCACTAATTCAATTCCTAAATGACAAAAGTTAGCATCACTTGGTTTGTTTAAAGCTCTTTGTATTATACCATGTTTATGTGCCAAATGCAAATAGTTAGATATGTGTGTTTTATGTAAAAAGACACAATCTCATTTGGTGACTAAAACCGTCAAATGGGATGCACAAACGCACAATATTCCCTTTCGTTGGTTTTGTTAGTAAATACGTAAATTTTTATATACAAAAAATGATACTACATCTTTTAAAATAATAATAATGAATAAACAAAAGTTACATAGCAAAAAGCATGGTTATGCGGAGAATATGATGTTAAGAACAATTTTTAAATAATTCTTTGAGATTAGGCTACGGTCAACGTGGGCATATGTTGGTTCTCGAAGTCGCAATTTTTGTCTTTTAACTTGTACACTTTTTTTACCATACAGATTTAAAATAAATTTAACGTGTTTTTATGTAAGTGCTATTATACTTTTGTATAAATCAATCACGTGAAAATAAACAACTTCATGCATCACATATTTTTCAAAAGCATGTAAGTTGAAAATGAGAATAAGCTCTTATTCTAGTTTTTGAACAACTTTTGGTGATTATACACTCTTGTGAAGTGGTTGAATCTTGCAATGTGTACAACATGACTTTGTATGAGATTTTTCGACCACACATTTTTGGAAAGATCGTTGCTACGTTAATAATCGTAGTTATATGTTTTCTGCGACAAGCCTATTTCTCCAAATTTAATAAATTTCGAAATGATCAATACACTTTCTTCTTGAATTGTCACAAAAATGACATAACAAGAGGAACTCAATGTATTAATAAGTACATGCTACCTAAAGGGAATTAAAATGATCATAAATTTCATTAATGATGAAAAGGAAAAGGACCAAAATGTAAAGAAGATGTGTCAACAGCAAAAGTTGTGAAAAACTACAAGCAATAATGACTTTGAAAAAAAAAAAAAATAAATAAAAATTGAGAAGCTATGCTTTCTTTATTACAGTACTAGTTGGGTAAGGAATCGTTTTTTAAATATTGTTCCTTTACCAAACTTTCTTCCCTAACTACAAGTTACCCTATATAATAATAACAAAAGCAATAATATACTATATGTTTTTTAAATGTTACTTCTACAACTAGACATATTTCTAATGTTTAAATGTATTAATTGGATAAACTTATTGTACGTGTAAGTCGTATGATTGATAATATACCAAGTCAAACAATCTATTGGTCAAATAAATGACGATTTGATGCACTACATGCACCTAATGCATAATCATAATTGTGTGACTAGTAGTAGTTTTCTAATAACATGTGACCAAAAATCTAAAAATGCAATAAAATCTTATAAAAGGTTTTTCAAAAATCTCATTAACTTGTTGTAACAACAAAGCTATCAATTACTCACTCAATTAGGACTATTTGAGTAGTAAATTTAAATGTCGCTTTCCAAAATGTGGTAAAATTCACATCTCCTTTTTCTTTTTCGATCTTTTTGACCTTTAGTACCCATAGACGAATAGGCTAGAATTTGGTACTTGGCATTTCAAGAATAGCACTCTTTTTCCATTTCGAGATTGATATTACTATCAATAATAAAACTCGTCAAATGCACATGTGTCTCGCTTACATACATATGTTATGAAACTATTCATGCCGGAAAATGGCTCGTGGTAAAGACAAGATATACTTTGACCAGACGTGCTCGGAATCTTTTTGTCGATTTTGCTTATAGATTTCTATATTATTTCAGTGTATGAAGTTTCCAAGGGCTCCATAACTATCTTATAATTTCCAAAAGTATTAATATAATATTGTTTTCTGAAGATATAAAAGAGAAACGATGTTCTTTAGCCTCTTTTGATTGGGCCTTTATGGCTATTCTTGTGGGCTCTCAGCGAGAGTAAACGAATTACGAAATACGAATAACACATACTTGGGTTGGGTCAACAGTATAGTATCATGTTTAGGTTGGGCTAGTACTTTTGACCCAACTAATGGGCTGTTACCTGAAATGGGTTGAGCTGTTATGATTTAAAGTAACGTAAAGTAGATTAACTCCGTCTTTCGCGGGTTATGGGTCTCAATACTGTCTTTCACGGTGTATGAAGGAAGTCGAGATGTAGACAACCTTACTCCTTCCTAAGGTAGAGAAGCTGCTACCAGTTCAAATAAATGTAGAAAAGGACTTCCGACCTTGCAAGAAGTAAGGATTGAACCCTTGACCTCAGTCTCCAGAGGCGAAGGTGTTAACCACTTGATCCAAGATTTGTTATTTGAGCTGGTATGATTGACATGATAAAATCAAATCTTACACAGTCATCTACGACATAAAAGAGTTGCAAAAATATAAGACAACTATATGCCATCTCTAAGTTACTTATTCATTATGTCTTTACGTCGTCATGATATTACCGGTCGGTACAAAGAATGTCTCTGTTTTGAGCTCCAAATAGGGCTGTTAAAAACAAGGTTCACTTGGAATCGTTTGACTTAAATCCAGGTGAAGCTGCTTCTCCATAATCTTTGGTGTAAGGTTTGTTGGTTTTGTTTCCGCTTCCTACTTCGTGTGCTCTGGCTTAGAGCCAAACACCCTGTTGTGTTTTATTTTTCACCCTTGAGGCTCCATATATCTTGCGAAATTTAGATAGCTATATGTCATTGAAAACAGTCAAAACACACATGCGTTTCCATCAACGCTTTGCTCATACTCATCCCTATCTAAAAGAAACCCAAACGTATATTTTACTTTAGGTTTGGTGAGAAAACTATGCATGTCAAGCTTGAAAGTGACACATAACATTTCATAATCCCAATTTGGCAAATTTTATATCATAAAAGGATTTGCATGTCACAAGAAAATCATGGTTAAATAAATAATTTGCATGTTGTAACCCAAAATTTACCCACTGAAAGTTCAAAGGTAATCCCATAGAGTAGTTTTCAAATAATGAAATAAATAATCTTCATTTTTTGTTATTTCATAGAATAACTACTAGAATTTTGGCATTATCTTCCCATAAAAACATAATTACTATCATTAAAGTAAAATATAAATAGAGTACATGGATTGGAAAGTAGGCATGCATGGGCTGTGACAATGTGATTATGTCGACTAATATTATTTTGTGACAAATTTTGTCAATATGTAGCAAGAAACAAGATAGATCTTAACAGTCAAACTAACATTTGTAAATTGTAATGAATTGTTAATAAACAGATGGAGTACAACAAACAAACTGTCCAAAACTCCAAATTATAATATGAGTAGATAAGGAAGTTGGTATTACTGTGTCATTAGAAATTTCCAAGCAACTATATGCCTAATTTAAACTTTTAAAATAATGAACTTGACTTTTGAAAATTCTTTATCAAATCAGTTTTTTAATTAGCAAATTTCACTTATAAATCACATGTTCTTCTTGTACATTAGTCCCGAGTACTTTGGGACCAATCGTTCAACTCTCTTCATCATGGCATCACCATCTCAAGTTGCTATCATCGATAATGCGATGTTTTGCGACTCTGAATTCGCGTTAGCGTATTCAGATCCTGACCAAAAATGGCTTATACGACGACACTTGCATTCTCTTCATAAAGAGTACCCGTCTTTGTGTCCTACTATCGACACATTTATTTACAATGATGGAACCATGGTGACCTTATTAAAAGTCGAAGGGAACCTACATGTGTCTCACTCTTTGCCTTTGGTCCATATAAACATTTGGATTCATGAACACTACCCTAACATGGCACCTATCGTTCAAGTAACATTAGATCCAACAAATCCAATTCGTCCAAATCACCCATTTGTGGATCTTTCTGGAGTGACAACCTCGTCGTATCTTCAAACGTGGGACCCTTTTGGGTACGACTTATTAGGTCTTGTATACAACCTTGTAAAAATATTTACCTTAGATCATCCTTTCTATGTTGTCAATGTTCCTAGCTCATCTCACCCTTCTTATATGTCGAAAATGGAATGTATGGACCGTCTTTGGTGCATGCTCCACTATAACATGATTGCATTAAAGGAATACACAAATGATGAGGTGGAGAAACTTAGCACTCTTCAAGAAGAGATGAAGATGCGTGTTAATACTACTGACGATATAATCATTGGACTAAATCGTGAAAAGGCTGATCTGAAGCAAAAAGTAAAGGAAGCAACTGATGAGGCTGACATGTTGATAAACTGGTTGGCCGTTAACAAAGTAAATTTAAGTGTGGCCATGGGAGGGAATGTCGAAGATGCATTTGAATGTGTAAATGAGGACTCACAACTAGTGATGGATTTGCTAGCCGAGGATAAAGCTTTGGAAGATGTAATGTACGCACTCGACAAAGCTCTTCAAAATGGCGTTATGAATTATGAAGCTTACCTTAAACAAGTTCGGATTTTGGCAAG
Organism: Artemisia argyi; assembly: GCA_030686995.1. Classification (NCBI taxonomy): domain Eukaryota; kingdom Viridiplantae; phylum Streptophyta; class Magnoliopsida; order Asterales; family Asteraceae; genus Artemisia; species Artemisia argyi. Next base: position 160,678,207 of record CM060683.1, read on the forward strand.
GGACCAATTCTTCGTTAGGGCCAAGCTTAAGAAGTTAAAGGGTCCTCAAATATTCAAGTTTCTTGACTGATTCAAATTTGTATATTCACCCAATCTTTTCTATAAATTTCAAGTCAGCTAGAAGTGCTTATTTTGTGTCCAATAGTCGCCATACATACAGTTATAAAAAAATCCATTAGTCTTCACACATTAGATAACAACATTTTAAATAAGAACATGTTTGTCCAAATCATTTATATACGCGATGTTAATATTGTATGTCACTGGAAATTTGCTAGCAAATAAGGAATAAACCTCCAAGCGACTAAAACTGTCCACATTTATACTTAAATGAGGACATGAAATTCACCATACTTTAAGCCTTTCCCTTGCTTTTTTTATATTTCACATTTGCCTTATTGCGACTTATGTAACCTAAGCGAATCCTACAAAAAAATAACATGTTGACACGTGTCCTAATACCAAGTACACTTTTGTAAGAGTGTGTAAGACACAAGTACCATTTGTGTAAGTGTCCTTTTTGTACTATGTATAAGTAAACTATTATGCAACTTGTACTATTTAAAAAAAAAAATCAAACTTGTAAGAAAATAAAATATACATTATTTTTTTATGCAACTTGTATAATTTTTATTCGATTTGATGTTTGAATAGTGATTGTACTTCTAGTTGTGTAAGTGTCCTTTTGGTACTATGCTTAAGTGAACTATTATGCAACTTGTACTTTTTGACAAAATAAGTCAAACTTGTAAGAAATATATACATTATTACTAGTTTTAACTTATGCAAATTGTACTTGTAATAATTTTTTTATTTATGCATTATTGCACCGAACCTAATACCGAACCTAACTCCAACCCAAAGTTTTAAGATCCAACACTCGAACCTAACTCCAAACCTAAAATTATGTGAATTGTACTTGTAATAATTTTTTTATTTATGCATTATTGCACCGAACCTAACACCGAACCTAACTCCAACCCAAAGTTTTAAGATCCAACACCCGAACCTAACTCCAAACCCAAAATTATGCGAATTGTACTTGTAATAATTTTTTTATTTATGCATTATTGCACCGAACCTAACACCGAACCTAACTCCAATCTAAATTTTTAAGATCCAAACACCCGAACCTACCCAAAATTATGCGAATTGTACTTGTAATAATTTTTTTATTTATGCATTATTGCACCGAACCTAACTCCAACCCAAAGTTTTAAGATCCAATGACCCGAACCTAACTCCAAACCCAAAATTTTTAGGTTTCGAAAATATTTAATTATTATTTGAACTAGTATGCAACTTGTATTTTATTTTTTTGCACCAAGCGTATCTAACACACCTCTTTTTAAAAAAATAACACGCTTATAAAAGCGTACACCTCTTTTCAAACACACTTACTTCCTCTCTCTCTCTCTCACTCACAAAGCGTTTGCACACTCTCTTCACTCACAGATCTGAGATCCAATCGATAAAAAATGATTTGGGTTAGGGTAAGGAATTATCAATTCGATTTAGGGTTACTCTAATTTAGGGTTATGGTTTGTTTATTTGGTTTAATTGTTCGATGATTATTCAAATCGATATAGGGTTACTTTAATTCAGGGTTAGGGCTTTATGTATTTCATGTTATTTAGTTTTAGGGTTTATGGCTGTTTTTGAGAGTTTTATATTTGGTTGTTACATAGTTAGAATGCTTCTATATTGTATCTAAAAATGTGCCTAGATGGCGGTCAGGGTTACGAGTATTGTTTTTGTATTTAGGGATTTTTATGGTTAGGGATATTTGCTTTTCCGTTAGCTGCTAATGATTTTTGAAAAAACAGTTAGATGCCTAAGTTTTTGGAGAAACATATCATGAAAAATCAGATAGATGTCTAAGTTTTAGATGCGTTACTCAGAGAAACATTATGGTTAGCGTTTAATATGGGTAAGTTTGAAATGCTAGCAAGCAAGAAAAACATATCATGGAAAACCAGTTTTATGCCTAAGTTAGATACGTTTAATATGGGTAAGTTTGAAATAGGTGTATATCTTAATTAAATCCTATTTACAAGGTTCTTAATTTATTTATCTGCTTAGCAATCGTGAGAGTCACTAACCTCTTAAACTGAGTTAAGTTTGAAGAGGTTAGAGACTATCACGATTACCAAGTTGGATAATCAGCTACGTCTTCCGCTGCATACTGAGTAAAGCACTGTAAGTCTCTTTATTCTCTTAAGATAACTGGTATTGAGTTCAGTGGGTGCAAACGGGTTCAGTTAACTCCTTTATCTGTCACCTTGAGTGGTATGAATACCTGCTCTGGCCAACCCTAGTTCACTGGGCATAATCCAAGTTAATCTTGGGTGTGAGTTTCTTAGTAGTAGTTTAAGTTTACATTTTGTTGTGTCTAGGTCGATGGAGTTTAGGATTTGGGTAGTCTTGGAAGTTGAGATTGATTGGATTGTTTATGGGTTATATGTTTTATTTGTTTCTGGTTTACGTGATATATGCTAGTTGTCGAAATTTTTAAATGTCTTGCAGTTGATTTGGGCAGTCTCGGAAGTTTAGGATTTAGGACAGATTATGTTAGATTCTATGACAGTTTATGTGCTAGTTGTGGAAAATTTTTTGGTTTATATAATGCAACTTATGATATATTCAATAAATCAATTTTATTATAAAAATGATTTTGAAGAAAATAAGACTTCAGACAATTTTTAAAAGTGATTTTTCAAGTGCTACTTGTGGAAACTTGTGTACTTGTCTTTGCGATAGCGATCGATATAAGTGTTGTATCGGAATGGTGGTAAGCAGCTATTCTATGGGAAAAAACAAGACATAAACGGGTCTAGGGGTGATCCCTGGCATGTCGTAACCATAGATGATCTGCTTACTTAACCCAGCGGAGTTGCACTCAGATATCGGGCCTCAGCCTATATACATCCTGCTTGTGATTAAGACACGGCGGAAATAGTCTGTACTCTCGATCAGAGGGAACCGGTTTGGGCAACTGTTTTGACAGCTTGAGATTGTAATTGCCAAGATTTCAGTACATTGGCGGAACGCAGAGTCTTGTAAATTGTTTTAAAATTTTGTGAAATTTAAATTTATTTTTTTAAATTATTAGCTTATGTTTAAAAAAAAAAGAAAAAAGATGAGACTAGTTTATTTATAATCAATTGAACGACAAAAAAAGAAATCATTTAATTTTCATGTGAGAGATTTTTTACCCTAAAAAAATGAAAAAAGAAATCATCAGTTCTCATGAAATCTGTCACAGAACCTATGGTAATCTGTCATAACTTGCACTAACCATAGTAAAGTTAAGGTATTTTGTTTCATGTCTGTATTCAAGGCAGCTTTAGGTGCATACAGGATATCTAAGTCATAAAAACTGCCACTCTTTTTATAAAAAGTCAAACTTAGTTTGATTCTTTAATTTTGTTCATATTCAGTTAAATTTAATCTTCTATAATCTTAAAAATAGGTCAAGTAATAGATAAAGTATCTTATGTTTTGATTTTTACCATTTTGGATAGCTTACAGTAAGTGTTTCTTTGAGATCTGTTTTAGTTTTTTTCTTCTGGGCTTCTTATGTGTCACTAAATTAAGTCTAATAGTGACCTTTAGTCTATTTTGACTTAGATGTTTTGACACTTCAAGCTTTAATATGTTGTTCTTTAAGTCTTTTGTGAGATAAATAAATCTGTTTTGAAAAAAGTTGCATTGGATTAGCTAAAAATCAATTTTTGAAAAAAGAAAAGATATAATAAAAATAAAAAAATAATAAACAAATTAGTGCATTTGAGACTTTTCTCAAGAAGGATGTGGTCTTTTTTAAATTCCTTTATTACCTTGCTATTTTTTTTTGGCACAAAAAAAGTACTCTTTAAGGAATTTCCAAAATTAGATGTTTAAAAACTATGTAAACTGATAAACTTATACACCAGTGTGTTACATGGTAGTTAACATGTACAACCTTATGTGTGTGATATCGTTGCTGAGTTTATATAAGAGTTTGAATGTGAAGCTCATTTTATCATTGTATGTAGTATGTGCCCACATTACTTCATGAGACTACATTTGTTTGTATGCTCTAAAAGCAGCCTTAATCGAAGTATTGTGTCCATACACATCTCGGTGAAATGACCGTTAATTGAAAGACCATCTTCTTTTATAAGAAGAAGTTCTATTATTAAGGCATGATCATCTGTCAACTTAGATGGATTCCATTGTTAATCTTGTAACCATCTAGTTTCATTTATGTGCTTGATCTTGATGACAAGTTTTGGCTCTTTCAAAACAGAATGAAGATCAATCGGAGAAAGACAAGTGACGAAAACTCGTCCGCTTAATGTTGATAAAAGGTTTCCTTTTGCTTGATCTTCATTCTCTTTTGAAATAGCCAAAACATGTAATCTAGATCAAGCACATAAGTGATACTAGGCGGTGTCCAAATTAAGCATTGGAACCTATCTATGTTGACAGATGATTCAGCCTTAATAACTAAGACGTGTTGATAGGGATAATGATGTAGTGATTATTGTTCATGACATGCCACACTCCTTCATTATCTCAGTCAAGACGAGTCCTGTTACTCAAACTATTTTATAGATTAAAACGTGTATTATATGCGAATGGATTTACGTGAAGTATCATATATGTGGGTGAATAATGATGATACTTTTGGGTGTATGATACACTTTTCAGGAGTGTATCATATACCCAAAATTATCATCATCAACTTCACCCACATCTATGATGCTTGACGTAAATCCATTTTCATATAATACACTTTTATGTGTATGACCTTTCTATCATATTGTCTTTTTAATCTCAAATTAATATGGCAGAACCTATTTTATGTGACGGACATTCAACACCGTTTGTTAATATTAACAACTTACGATTGTTGTGAACTTTTTCCACCTCATTTTTCATTTGTTAATATTTTAAAATGATTAGCAGTTATACGTATCAATTCTAGGGTTTCTCAAAGTGTATTTCTATTTTTTAATGTATGTATTTCCTGATGAAACCTCTTTTGCGAAATATTTTAGTTTATATACGTTACAGAGTTAGTTAACAAAGTTAAGGATCAATATGCTATAATTGTGGATTCTAGAAAAAGTGATTCAAAGAGAGGTTTAATGTAACAAGCTATGTACTTGGTGGCCGCATTACTTTGTGGATGAATGGTTTAACTTTATAAATGAGACTGGAATTTAAGCATAGTTACCCATTCTGAGTTCGTTTACAGTTCCTTTTGTTTGTTTACAGTTCCTTTTGTTTTCTCAACATTTTAGCAACTCACCTGGTTCAGGCCTTTGTTCAAAGGGAGTTTAAACGACAAAAGGAACTCTAGGGGTACTCAGGAGGGATAAGTATGTTGGTTTATTTCATTCCATAATTTTTTTATGATATAAAACCACCCATCCACAAAGTAATGCGACAATACACATCTTGCTACATTCAACTTCACTTTGGAAAACTCAATTAGCAAGGCCCACCTATCTAACGTTGTAGATGGGTTCCATTGCATAAAGTGACCGATTTACCTAAGGACATTGAAGTGCTTGATATTGACACGGAGACACTCCAATGACCTTAGGTAACTCGGTCAATTTAAGCAATGGAACCCACATACATCTTCATATAGATGGGCCTTGACAATTGAGTTGTGTTGATTATGATAATGATATATCGTGTGTTGTTCATGGCAATCCACCATCCTTCATTATCCCATTCAACACGAGTCACTCACGTGCTTTTCTAGAATCGATAACTTTTTTATTGGGCACACCTTGGTACTTTGAGCTTCCCCTCGAAAACCCATTCCTATGTCAGTGTCATTGCAATCGATTTGGCGCAAATCCTTGCACAAATTTCGTCGACATGGCAATGAGATTTCGAGTGGAGGCTCAAAGTACCAAAGTGTGTCCACTTGCATATGTAGACAGTTCTAAGTGGTAAGAACCGTGTTGTCTGCGATAAAGTTGTGGTCTGTTTCTTTACGAGAAAACACACTCCTTTTTTATCCCATTCGAGACGTTTCCTACCACTGTCACCTTATAACTTTTTAATCAACGACTTTACAGCTCATAAAGTTTTCTTAATAGCGAGAGATGGGAAAGAAAAAAGAGGATGCCGTACAAGTGCATTTGGTGCAGATTCATTTTGTCACATCCACTTTTTCTTACTCATGTCTCGCTATATAAGACTACCTTATGAGTGCATCCTGTTATACTATAGAGTGATATGTAGGGAAGAGAGGATATCTTACAAGTGTATTTGGTGCAAATACATTCTTTTGCCATATCATCTTTTTCCTTCTTATCATCCTATATTATTGGAGTCTGTGTTACCAGTCTAGGGAGGTGTATGGTAGTCATAATGAAGAAGTACTCGGCTTGTGCTACCAAATACAATACAGGAATCAAATATAGTGCAGGAAACAGACCTTATAGTCAACCAAGATGAATATGTCCAGGAGGGACTCAAAGAAGGTGTGAAACTTAGTTATTTATTTATAGTTGTTGTAAGACATGTGTATAGAATCTTATTTGTATACATGTAAATTTGATGCCATTTTTGGTTTGTGTAAATATTTAAGTTCTTTTGAATGATTTAGTTGTGAATGGATGTTCCAATTTATAACCATTGACAAAGGCAACTGAACGGTTTTTAAATTTTGGAATAAACACAGGGTTTAGTGTTTCATTAGTGACGGTTAGTGACTTTTCAGTTATTTTTTAAACACACCGATTGGTGGTTAGTGACTTTTCAGTTGGATTGGATTTTTTCTCTTAGTATAAATAACAAACTATCTCACCTATTTCTGTCAATCATTCACCCTAATGGCATCTTCATCATCAAACGCTAATTCCAGGAAAAATAAACGACCAAGAGATGATTCTATTCCTCCTATTCATGAGAAGTACAAGATTTTCGACATACCCCAAGATATATGGGATAAATGCCATTCTGGCGCTTATGGAACTGAAAAAACGCTGATTGATCTTTATAACAAGTGTATAAAATTTCATGAAAAACAAATCAAGAGGGATGAGGAGATCATACAGGAACGCCAGAAGATGACTGAAGAACGCAATACAACAATAGCGGAAATACGCAAACAAATTGTTGATGTCTACAAAAGGATTGAAGATTATTTGTTTATTTCTTAATGTTTCACTAACTTTGTGTGTATGTGTCTATGTTATCATAATTATTAACAATGCTTGTATTATGTATCTTTCATCAATCTAATCACTTTGTTTACTCTTGAAATGTAAGTTTGTTTACTTGTTGATATTTTGTATTTTGATCAAAGATCATGAATTCATACTATTGTAGAACAATCTTGCATTCAATTTTGTTCTTGTTTGATGTTGAACCTGGTGATGAGTTACTATGTTTTTTGCGGTATCATGTGATCTACCAAAATTTTCTTAACCTATTTCTAACATACTTCTGCGCATTACGTACATGTAATAATTATATGTAGACATCAGTTAGAATATTAAAGATAACTACAACTTAATATTAATCATTCATCAAAGTCATTACAACAGCAGGCTTAAAGCCATTTCATTCAAAGTTACTCAACATAAACATAGAAAATAACAGCCATAATATAACCGCAAAAGACAATCATCATGATCATACTCTAATCTTCATCAGAGGAGACTTTTTTAATATTTTTTTGGTGCACAGGAGTCTTCTTCTTGGACCTCCATAAGCTGCACTTAGCGTTCCTTCTCCTGAATCCCATCACTGATATCATTGATTAGAGCAGTCAACAAAACAATCCTGTTATGCTCCCTTACTTGTGTTTCAATTAGAGAACGTATAATAGCATCTGAATTTTGGTTCAATGGGCCCAGATGTTGAGTCTCATTGAGTGCAAATTGACGATCTTCAACTTGCTTTTGTAGTTGATTAAGTTCTTTCACAAATCGCTTCAAACGACCCCTCTCTTGAGTCAACTCTTTCTTGAAATGCCTCTTGACTGTTGTTGTCAAATTGTAGGAAGAAGAAGAAGCCATGGATGATATGATAAGTTATGTTACAATTTTTTTTATGACATATGTGTTGTGTGTTATCTTTGATATAAATATAGTTATGAGTTTTGGTCAAACTGCTATTGGATGTAAAATGATAGGTAGTTATTGTGTGTTCATGCATGGGGAAGGGAAATTAATGATGAATAACTATTCATGCGTGTGGCTCAAGGGTGGCAATCTAATCAACTACCCTTATAAGTCACAAAGAAACAGAAATTAACAATCATAACCATAGAAAAATTACACATTAAACACACATACACACAATCTCAATCTAAACACACAGCTACACACTCTACAGTTGGGTCATATCAAACTTCTTAATAGGACAGTGAACTTAAATGTGCATCAGGGGAGGTTGGGCTTTGAGAGGGTAAGAGCCTTGTCAAATCACAATTAAACTTATCAATATGTATTTTGCAATGATGTCTCTACAGTAGCTTTCAAACTTGTGCATTGTGTTTGACTTGTTTTTAGACTTGTTTCTTGTTAAGGAATTTTACTACTTTTGTGATATGCAAGCTTAGACGGTTTGATAAAACTAAGACAAAATCCTTCATATTAATGATACTCTACATTTGGTCGTATCAAAATTGCTACTAGGACAGGGAACTTAAGTGGGCATCAGGTTTGGTTTTGAAGGGTAAGAGCCATGTCAAACTAGACTTGTTTCAATACACACTAAATGATTAAAAGAAATACACTACCATGTAAAATGTAAGATTAGAATGAATCATATATTCATACACCATACCTCAATTTAGTAAAGATATATATCACATCATACCTCATTTTATAGCAGTTAAACCAAACGAGGATAAATATTTAGTAAAAAGGAAAGATGGCTTACCATTGAAACAGATCAACGATATCCGAAAATCCCAAACAAATTCATTACTACACAAATGAAGAACTTCCAAACACTTCAAATGAAATATAACAACATGAAATTTCCCTTCAAACAAATTTTGACATAAAGTAAACGGCCTAAGATGATATAAACTACTTAATGATTCAAATAAAGTACCCACTAACCTTTCTTTTGATGGTTCCAACTTCAACAACTATAGCATCAAGATTGCAAGTAACAGCATCCCAATCAAAACAGTTTGAAGAATTTGAAGTCCATCCATAAATAGCTAAGTGGGGTTCAACAAGCATGCATAACACAGGAAATTTCATATCAATTAACTAAACTTGAAACCATCATCAATATCTATTTGCGCAAAATAAAATCGAATACCTGAAATATTAGGATCAATCATCAAAGACTAGAATCCTTTATCATAGCCCTGATAAATATTTGATTGTCTAATATATATTTTGATTAATTTTGCCTTAGATTGAAAACCCTAAATCTGCTATTGAGATCTATCTGCTTGTTTTAACCGAGTGTGAGAGAGAAATGTGTGAGATAAGAAAGTCAAACACACACTACTTTATCCATTATACCAAAAAAAATTAAAATAAATAAATTCTAAAAGGTAATAAGCCATAAATACTTTAAACATAACTGATCATCCTTGATCCGTTGTTCCATTCATTGATCATAAACACATAGATACAACCCTAGTACATACATCAAAACACAAAAGACAATGACCAATAGATACTAATCTTCGTCATCCGCTTCAGCTTCTTCCAACCTCTCCAAAAGCTCATCCTTCTCCTCTAAGCTTTGACGAGACAGCACCAGTAGTTGAGCCAACATATCAAGCTTCCTGCGGTCTTTTTGTTGAACTTCAAGGAGGCAATGACGGCCAGTTTCAGCCACATCATAGAAACAAGTAAATGAGGTAGCTACCTTAGTTACTGTTTGCTCCTTCTTTTCAATCACTGCCCTCAAATGGCTACTCTCCTCCCCAATACGAGCGATAAAACTTATCTCCTCTGCTTTGTCATGTGTTATCAACAGCTTGAACGCATCAACAAGCTTACCAGATTCTGTTGCATCTTTCATCTCATTAAGGTTTGGTGTGTCTGTCATCTTAAGGTTAGGGTTAAAATGTGGATAAATGTATGTTTAAAATTTAGGGTTAAAAGTATTTGATAAATGTATGCGTATATATAATGAAAATATTTGGTTGTTGTAATTAATGATAGCAAATTACGATGTGTAAAAATAACACCAGAAAGACACTCTAGAGGCATTGGAACATTTAGTTTGGTTGTTAATGCAGCCTTTCCATCTTCTCCCATGCATAAATGGGGAATGCAGTATTTAGGAAGATGTCCAACATTACAATTTAAACTCTTCATTTATGCAATGAATATAAATCAACCCTTCCAGGCACAATGCATTACCATTAACTTTCTAAAATTCAAAAAAATACTTATAACTTATATTTTTATATTTAAAAAAAAATCCCATTTAAGATTAAATTTTTTCTAAAAACATAAATAAATAATAAATAACAATAACTAAAATAATATTAGTTTAAACAATAACAACACAATAATTATCAAACTTGATACTATTCATGTGTAAATTACCAGATTTAATACAAATAACATATACAGTTTTTAAAAAGGAATTTAGGGAGATTAGCATAACCAAACATAATCAATATTAAACAAAAAATCATTAATTATTTATTATAAATTGAAAGGTCAATTCATGTAACACCATCATAGAGCATAAAAAAGAAAAATGATAAACATAAACTAGATTTTATACAAATAACATATGCAGTTTTTAAAAAGGAATTTAGGGAGAGTAGCATAATCAAACATAATCAATATTAAACAAAACATCGTTAATTATATATTATAAATTTAAAAGTCCATTCATGTAACACCATCATAGAGCATAAAAAAGAAAAATGATCCCTAAACATAAACCAGATTTAATACAAATAACATATGCAATTTTTAAAAAGGAATTTAGGGAGAGTGGCATAATCAAACATAATCAATATTAAACAAAACATCATTAATTATATATTATAAATTTAAAAGTCCATTCATGTAACACTATCATAGAGCATAAAAAAGAAAAATGATCCCTAAACATAAACCAGATTTAATACAAATAACATATGCAGTTTTTAAAAAGGAATTTACGGAGAGTAGCATAACTAAACATAATCAATATTAAACAAACCATTCATTAATTATAAGATTAAAAATTTAAGAGTCCATAATCCATTCATGTAACACCATAGAGCATAAAAAAGAAAATTGATAAACATAAACCAAGAAACATAAACCAAATACGAAATCCAGCCGGAGACATCCAAAAGCATTACCCATACTAAGAGACTCTAGAATGGTAACCATCCCTTCAGCTTCTCAACAAACATATCTTTCTCACGCATGCTTAATTCAGTCTCCTTCATAGAAATCATCAGACCCATCAACCTAAGCATATCCTTATGCTGACGCTGCCTAAGAAACTTTGCAGTCTCCACAGCCTCAACGTTACCCTTCAATACATCCACTTCCTTCAGAAAATCTTGGGCTTCTTTGATGGACTCAGATTAATTACTGCAAACCTTCATGATTTCACTCTCCAGATCCTTGTCAGCTGAAGAAGACCTCTCAAGATAAAAGTCTAGCTGGCGTTCCAAGGAGGTGGAACCACAAGCATTAGCAAGTTCAGCGAAAAGTGGTAGTGGAGCCATTGATGTTTTGCTTTAGAAAATAGTTGTATATATGTGTCATTGTGGTATGAGGAGCGGATATATGTAGAGGACCGTGGGGCATGGGAAATGAATACACTTTGGTACATGAACCACCGGTTGGGTATCCCATGAAAGACTGTTAAGTGACCAATGTTTAACAATGGTCAATGCATTTAATATAAATCTAACTAATATCTTTTACATTTTATAAAATTATTAGAACTAGTAAAAATTTAACAACATAACAATTAAAGCAAGAACATATAAAATAGACATACTTTGATAAATGGTGGTGTGGTGGTGGCTGTAACGTGGTGGTGTTGGTTTATGAGATGGGAGAGAGATGTTGTGTATAGAGTTGAGAAGGAGATGAAATGTGGTAGGAGATTGATGTTTGTAAGGTTTTGTACTTGGTTTGGATGTTGGTTAGGTATTTGGTTTGGAGTTTGAATCTTAAAACTTAGGTTCGGGATGAGTACAAGTTGCATAACCAAGTACATAAACTTTCAACATATCAAATCAAATAACATTTTGTACAAATCGCATAACAAAGTTGATTGGTGCTAAACAGTCAACTTAAATTGACCAAAGGAATGGTCAACAAAGTCAAACTACCTAGACCAATGCTCCGGGTAATATAGGGTATCACCAGGTCGTTATATCCCGACGAGGTGTGAATTGTATTTTAGCGTGCTTGTGATCGGGTGAATTCCACAGAAAAGGGTTATAATGAGATTTATTTGAGAATTATGAAATTAAATAGCTTAGGAAAGCTATATGATTGATTACGTGAATTAAGATTAAGGAAAAACGTGCTAAATCCAAAAATCGTACGTTTATATTGAAAACGGGTACAGACGTATGTGATAAAAAGTAAATCTGATTAACTAAAAAGGCTACGGATATAAAAATGATATTTTTACAAACCTAATGATTAAAGAAAATTTTTAGAAAAAGAAAATTAATTTATACACTAATTACATAATTATTATTAATTAAAAACAATTTTCGAATTACTTTTTAATTAATTAAAATACCCTAAATTATAATTAATTAGGAAATTACACTAGAAAATTGAAAATAAAATTTGGAAAAAATTAAAATACTTAAAAACTAATTTTAAAACTAAATTTGTATTTTTCTGATTTTTTTAATTAATTATTAACTAATTATTAATTATTAAAAACTAAATTAAATTAAGAAAAATACTAAATGATAAGAGAAAAATCTAAAAAAATTACCAAAATTATTTTTAACTATAAGAAGCCTAGGAAAATTATAAAAATAAAAATTGCTTATAAATAAGCTGAAGAATAAGCCAATTGGCTTAAATAGAAGCTATCACTTCTATTAAGTTGGCTTTTTTGGAATTTTCTTTTTCAAACTTGTTTACTAACCAATTTTAAGCAAATTTTGTGAAGCAAGTTTGATTGGAACTCATAAATAAGCAATTTGTGGGCTTATTTGGTTGACAGAATAAGCCAATGGCTTATTATGGTTTGGAATTGCTTGAATAAGCTACACAACTGACCCACAAGTCTAAATAAGCAAACAATCAACTATATTAAAGAGAAATAAGCATTAAGTATTCAGATAAGCAAGCACAATAAGCCAGAAACAGGGAATAAGCACTTGGCTTATTAACAGTCCAAACAGGCTAAAATGGCCTACTTGCAGCCCTCTGTGGGGGTCACAAGGGGGTCAGGGGTCAAAACTTGGGGTTGAACCCTCAAGTTGGACTGGGTGCCTACTAAATAAGCCAAGAATTAGGTCAATAAGCTCACAAATAAGCTCTCAATGAACCTAGGAAATAAGCTCAATGAGCCTGAGGTCTGAGGTGCACAGGGTAAATGGGTAACTTGTAGACTAGTGTGGGGACCACACAATGGATCAGGGATCCAAACTTAAGCCTGAAATATGAAGATAAGTAGTATGGCTACAAAATAAGCCAAGAGTTAAGCTCTGATTCCCACAAATAAGCTAGATGAGCTTATATGAAATTTGGACAAAACCTGAATACTCAGCACACTTAGGTGAAATGAACAATAAATAAGCACTGATTTTTGAGTCTGAATAAGCTATTAATTACAAAACAAGGCCTAAACCCGGAAGATGGCTTATTTGGGATTCCAAAAAGACAATAAGCTAAGAGTGGGGCCCACTAATGAACTAAGTATGGCCTGATCAAATAGGGTCACTTATACTGATGACTCAGTATGAAGTGATGAAATAAGCAAACTTACAAGGCCAAATAAGCTATGCTACCAACTGAGATCCAATTTTATTAATAATCCTAAAAGCACTACTAGTGAGTTTTTCAAAAAACTAAATTTCAAGTTCTAACAATCTAATTTGCACCCTGGAGGGGGTTGGAATTTTGACCAAAAATTCAGATATGCCCTGGTGCAAAGATGAACCTCACCCTGCAGGCTTTTTCACAGGTCTAAATAAGCTTCAATAAAAATCTCAAAAATAATCCAAGTATGGATTTTGAAAGTTCAAGTGAAGTATTTTAAGATGTGAAAAGCTCAAGCTCTGAAAATCACTACAAAATTCTTGAAAAATCTTTGAAATTTTGGTTTTCTGCAAACACTACAACCTTGACTTTTTGATTTTTGCTTTTAGTTTGACCAAAATGAATTTCAAACTTGATTTAATTACTGATTATGTTAAGTTAAGATATAACTGAGCTCAAATAAGCTAAGTTATCTATTTATGACTTGAAATGAGGCTTAAGCCTTTCTAATTCCACCTCAGAAGGTGTTTAAACCAAGTAAGATGTGATTTTGACTTTGAGGCTTGTTACTACTCTAACCTTACTTGTTTTGGTGTACTAGGAGTCTGAGTATGATGTGAGAACACAAAGTGAGCAATAATACTCACTGAGGTACTCAATACAGACAGAACCAAACATCCCTTGATTACACAGTTAACTAAGAAACTTTGAATAAAAAGATACCAAGGTACAATCTACTGAACACAACTTATCTACTAAATGATAAATAAGCAAAACAAACAATAACAAGCAATAAGTAGCACTAATACACCTAAAATAGTAAAAATCAAGAATTGAAGCTTACAAAAGCCTTCCAAGCTAACTGCCAAGGAACAACGACCAATTATCAATTCCTAATGTTTTCCACAAACCTCTAACTCACAGCCATCCCCGATTTACTGTGCTCCAGCCCTTTCTTCAACTCTGCAATATTATTTTTTTATTTTATTTTGGTTTTATATTTATTTTTGACAATTTCATGAAAATGAGTTTAGGAAGTTTGCACAAGCTTGTAAAGCTTCTAAAAGCTTTAATATGAGTTTCTATGAATTTGTGGATAGCTATTACACACTGATGAACCTTACATTCACAATTGAAATATTTGAATAAAACTTGAAAATTGAAACAGAGGATAAACTTAAAACTGAACTTTCATTGATTGAATTCTGATTACAAAAGATAAACTAAGTACTAAGAAAAACTAAATTATCATATTACATGCCATACAAGGCTTACATGAGCATCTATATATAATACGATTCAAAGATAAGCAATCCCAGCTAACATGTGGCTTCCTGTTGTAATTTGAGAGTCCCAATGGCTTATTTGTTGACCCTTGACCATATCCCCACCAATGAATTAAGGTTCCATTGATCCTAGCCGTTGATTGAGTTTTGGTGCCAAAAATGGTTCACTAAAAAATTAGTGGAATTGGTGAAGTTATTTAATGAGGAGGGGGAGTTGGTTTGGGTTGGTGAGGGGTATTATTGAAGGTGGCTCTGTTGGTGAAAAGGTGAGAGGAGGGGGGAGACAGGTAGGAGGGAAACGGGGGAAAGGTTGGGGAAGACGGTCGTTTGACTGTTTGACCCTGGGGATATCTGTTTATGGATGGGCCGGGTAAGGGAGTTGGGCTTGGGATGGGCTAAGGGTGGATTTGGATTGTATTTGGTTTTGGGTAGTAATAAAGAGGGTCCGGTTGGTTTATTAAATATCACAAGGACCACTTTTGTAATTTGGCCAAAGATAAGGGACTGAAAATGTAAGTTTCCCAAAATCTTCATAAAGACCAACTATGCCAAGTTTCCATAATCCAAGAACCATAATTGCAATTTTCCATTTTAAAATTCCTAGGGACCTTTTCTGCCAATCTTTGAATTTGAGGGACCAAACATGTAAACTTTTGAAAATTTAGACCCAAGTATCATATTTTGTAATATTTGACTTTCAAAAGACTTGGGTTGATTTTTCTTTCAAGATCAATGCGTAGGGACTAATTTTGACAAGTTTTGAAACTGGGGGACTGAAATTGCCAATTTTGCAAACTTTGATCGTTTTTCATTTGTTTTTACTCATTTTGCATTTAAAACATATAAAACACAATCCTTGGGCTATTTTCAGTATTTTGATGCCTTTTTGATTATTTTTAGATATTTTGCAGCTCAGATTTAACCAAAAATGATGAGTGTTTGAGCACTCATCAATCCCCCATACTAAACTATTGCTAGTCCCTAGCAATCTTTTGAGAAAACTTAATGGATTTGAATCTCTTTACCAAAAGCCATTACTTCTGGAGTAGCCAAATGTTTTAGTTCAAGTAAGAACCATGGTACACCGATAACCATATGATTTTGAGCAAACCACCAGCTTTCAACGGTTTTGATTTGTCATTACCAGAAGCCGTTTGCTTCTGGACTAGCCAACTCTTGATGGACACAGTCAACATCTTGGTGAGTTGATTACCAATTATGGTTTTCCACTGCCTTTACCACAAGCCATAACCTTGTGGGCTAGCCAACTCTTTTACTTTTTAGGATATGGTGAGTCGAATACCATATAATTTTGGGCAAATTGTCAGCCATCAACGAATTTGAGTTATCTTTACCAAGATCCGTTTGCTCCTGGATTAGCCAATCCTTTTGTCGGTTAGACATGGCGGACTGATAACCTCAAAAACTTTTGAAATAAAGTGATTTTTTTTTTTTTTTTTTTTTTTTTTTTTTTTTTTTTTTATTTTATCCAAAAAAACGGGGGGTACTAGAGGGTAGAATGTGATAAAATTCGCTAGAACCCCCCCCCCCCCCCCCACACACTTAGAATTGAATATTGTCCTCAATATTCAAAGTCCCAGATATTATGCCGACTCTTTGAACAGAAAAAGATAATATTCTAAGCTAACTGTGGAAATACCATTTTTCACTTTATTTCTATACATACATTTTTTTTTACTTTGAAATTTATATACATATATATATTGCAAACAGCAGGGGACGATCACTCCCCCACACTTAGATGTTAGAAAGTAGGAAGAAATCAGATATATGGGTGAAAACCCATATTGTGCTACTGTTTTTGTTCATCGAGTCGCTAGCTTGACTCGATCCCCGAATTCAATTGTCCTTGGGGAAATTTTGGAGATCTGGGACAACCATGGATGGTATGTCCTCTCCAAAGTAATGCTTCAACCGATGCCCAATCACTTTGAAATTTGGACCATCATTTTGAGATAACTCGACAGTACCATAAGGATAAACCTTTGCGATAGTGAATGGACCAGTCCAACGGGTCTTTAGTTTTCCCGAGAAGATCTTGAGTCTAGAGTTGAAAACAAGGACTCGATCACCAACGTTGAAAAAGCGGTTCTTGATTTTTGAGTCATGAATCTTCTTTGTCTTTTCCTTGTAGATCAAAGAGTTCTCGTAAGCTTGATCACGAAGTTCATTTAATTCATTTAGTTGAAATTTTCTATGATCACCCGCAGTTATGAGGTCAAAATTTGCATGCTTGAGAGCCCAATAGGCTTTGTGCTCAAGCTCGATCGGAAGATGGCACACTTTCTCGTACACAAGCTTGTAAGGCGTACACCCGATGGGTGTTTTGTAAGCCGTACGGAAAGCCCAAAGTGCATCATCTAATTTATCCGACCACGATGCACGATTTTCACCTACGGTTCTTTCCAATATTCTTTTAATGCCCTGATTGGAAACTTCTACTTGTTCATTTGTTTGAGGGTGGTACGCAGTAGAAAGACGGTGAGTTACACCATACTTTTGCATGACTTTATTAAATTTGTCATTGCAAAAATGCGTACCACGATCACTGATAATAGCACGTGGAGTTCCAAATCAGGCAAAAAGAGCTTTCAAAAATTTCACAACTACTCGGGCATCATTAGCGGGTAAAGCTTTTGCTTCAACCCATTTTGACAAGTAGTCAACAGCCACGAGTATATACTTATTTCCATGAGATGATGGAAATGGCCCCATAAAATCTATGCCCCATACGTCAAAGATTTCACAAACTTAAATTGCATTTTGAGGCATTTTGTTCTTTTGTGAAATGTTCCCGTGACGTTGACAAGCGTCACAGGACTTGACCAATTCTTAGGCATCCTTATAGATCGTGGGCCAATAAAAACCGGAATCAAACACCTTTTTGGCGGTGTAGTTTGGATTGTGGTGGCCCCCCGTGGGACCAGCATGGCAAGCCTATAGAATTTCAGCGGCTTCCTGACCATACACACACCGCCGGATGACTTGATCCGCGCAGATTTTGAAAAGATAGGGGTCGTCCTAGTAATAATGTTTTACATCTTTAAAGAATTTATTTTTTTGTTGGGACGACATCCCTTTCACAACAAAGTTACCCGCATGGTAATTTGAAAAATGGGCAAACCATGGGGTAGTCGAATCTCCACGAAAAGAAACCGCATTGAGAGTTTCGAGAGGAAATGTTTTGTTTATTTCCTTTTTCTCGAAAGCATCTTGGTGAGGGTTTTCAAGACGGGAGAGATGATCAGCAGCTAGGTTCTCAGCTCCTTTTTTATCACGAATTATGATATCAAATTCTTGCAAGAGGAGAACCCAACGGAGTAGTCTCGGCTTTGCATCCTGTTTTGCAAAGAGGTACTTCAAACCCGAGTGATCCGTATACACTATGCACTTGGTCAATATCAAATATGGCCGAAATTTTTCAAAGGCATACACCACTGCTAATATTTTTTTTTCAGTGGTGGTGTAATGACTCTGAGCCTCTGTCATAGTTTTGCTCGCATAGTGTATAGGCTGAAAGTGTTTTGTTTTTTGTTGCCCCAAGATTGCCCCTATTGCATACATCACACATGAGTTCGAAGAGCAAGTCCCAATCGGGGGCAACAAGAATCGGTGCCTCAGTAAGCGTTTTCTTCAATGTTTCAAAAGCTTCAATCCACTCGGGGGAGAAGATAAAAGGAGCATCCTTGTTGGGAATTATACTAACAGTTACCACGGCTAAGTGAAGATGTTACAACTGCTGAAGATTGTACTTATAGTGGAAAGTCATTACCACTGCAAGAACATATATTACCACTGCTGTTTAGATAACTGTTAGGAAACGTGTTTAGATAAATATAGAATAGATCTTGTGTATATCTTATTCTATTAGCATTATACTTATCTTGTAGAAGAGGACTCCTTGTGCTATAAAAGGAGATCCTAGGTTAAAGGTTAGATATACGTTTTCTAGAGCTTCAAGGTGTAACCCTAGTGATATCAAGATCACTCGTATTATTATCATTAATAATATTGGAGCTAATCGTTTGTTACATACATTGTTCTTATTCATAAACAACTGTCTTACTCACAATCAAACTTCTAAGTGTTACTAAGTAGATTCCGCATACTTAGTGATATAACTCAAAGTATCAATCTAACACAGTTCAAGGTGTTTAGATCCATCAAGTGGTATCAGAGCCAGGCTTTGATACTTTGATTTAGAAGACTCTAGTTCACTCAGAAGAATCAATGGAGACAGAAACTAGTAACTCAAACATTGCTGCTAAGCTTCCAAAGCTTAAGTTGAATGACTTTGAGATGTGGAGGCTGATGATCGAACAATTCTTTATGGTCCAAGACTATACACTCTGGGAGATCATCATGGTTGGAAACTCCTTCAAACCAAGTTCTACTTCAGAGATGGTTGGTGGCAAGGAAGTAATTAAGGTCAACACTGGACCTGTTACTAATGATGAAAGACTTCAGATGAAGAATGATCTGAAGGCCAGAGGTTTGTTGCTGATGACACTTCCCAGAGACCAAGTTCTAGCATTCAGCAAATATAAGACTGCAAAGACTCTTTTTGAAGAGATCTGTAATGTTTTTGGTGGTAATGATTCCACCAAGAAGACTCAAAAGACCCTGCTGAAACAAACTTATGAAAACTTTGGTTCAACAAGTAATGAATCTATTGATAGCATCTTCACAAGGCTACAAAAGATTGTTACTCAACTCACTGTTTTTGGAATTGAGGTGGAAAGGGAAGACCTCAATCTAAAGTTCTTAAGAAGCTTACCTTCTGAGTTTGGAACCAATGTTGCTGTGTGGGAAGATAAGCCAGATTTGGAGACCATGAAACTTAATGATTTGTACAATAACTTCAAGGTTATTGAACAAAGATTGAAGAAAGCTGGCAAATTAAGCTCAAGTTCAGGAAGTGTAGCACTCATATCATCATCTCTTGATGATAGTAGTTCAGATGAAGAAAGTGATAGTGATGATGACAGTGCTAACATTGTTGTTTCTACTGGTAGTGGAAGTGTTTCCACTGGTAGCTCAAAGAGACAGATTGCAGGACTTAGTGATAATACTTTTTATGCCTTTATATCAAGTCAAGTGGGTGGTTCAATTCTCAATCATGAGGATTTGGATCAAATTGATGAGGATGATATGGAGGAGATGGACATTAAATGGCAAGTGGCATTACTAAGCTTAAGGACAAAGAAGTTTTGGAAGAAGACTGGAAGAAAAATTAACATCAGTGGCAATGAAACAGTAGGTTTTGACAAAAAGAAGGTGGAGTGCTATAATTGTCATAAGAAGGGGCACTTTGCCAGGGAGTGCAGGAAGCCAAGGAAATCTGACAACAGGTCAACTTGGTATAAGCAGGACAAGAAGAAGGAACCTACTACTGATGAGCCAAAGGGGATATTGGCTATTGATGGAGTGAGCTTTGATTGGAGCTTTATGACTAAGGATGAGGAAGATGATTCAGAATCTGCAATGGTTGCTACAGAACTTGCACTAATGGCTTTTTCTGACTCTGAGGTACAAATTAATAATGCTTGTTCTAAATCTTGTAAGGCCTTAAAAGAGTATGAGAAAATTAAAGCACAATATGATGAACAATTGCTAGAGTTAAATCATACTAATTATAACTTAGCAAATCATAAAAGAGGCCTAGGTGTTTTAGAAACTCAATTAGAGCATTATAGGGCAAATGAATCTAAGTTCAATGATGATATTGCAGTATTAAGAAGAGACTTAGATTATCAGGTTGTTGTAAATAAGGTTCTTAGAGAAGAACTAGAAAAGGTTAAAATGGCTAGTGAGAATATAAAGATAACTTGCCATACACTGGATCACCAATCCAAGAGTATTGAAAAAATTTGGGAAGCCCAAGTTGTGAACAAAGCCAAATCAGGAGTTGGATACAAATCTGTTCCACCATCTCTAAGAGGTGTTCCATCACCTCCTGGCATTGACTTAGCTCACACAGGTTTAGAAGAATTCCAGGAACCACCTATGACCTATGGACCAAAGTTTGTTAAACCAGTTGTTATTGAAAAGGTTCAGGTTGAGGTTGATACATTTGATAGTGCTAGTGACTCATCTCTTAAAGATGAAAATTTGAATGTTGAGTCTAAACCTAGTGTTCCTGAGAATGTTAAAGTGGAGGTTAAAAAGTGTATTCCTGATGTTGTCAAAGAGAAGCCTAGGTCACAACCTAATTTCACTAGGCCCACTACTAGATATGCAGAGATGTACAGAAGTAGGTCACCAACTCCTAGGGGTAATATGAGGAGTTGGAATCATGTTAAGTCTAGGCAATTTGGTAGTGATTTTGTGTTCAATAACAAACCCTGTCATATATGTGGTAGCTTTGACCATTTGTCTTATAGCTGTACCTACCACTTGTGTAGAAGGGAAGTGTTTGGGAATACAAGGGTGAATGGCTAAAATGCAAATAACTTAACTCACCCAAATCCACTTAGCAAGATGATTCCCAGGTCTGTTTTGCTTCATTCTGGCATAAAACCAATTTCCACTGCTAGACCAGCAGTTACCATTGCCAGTAACAAAAACAGAGTTTACCCTAAGTCCCCTGTCACAAATTTTGTTAAATCTAATCAAACAGGGAAAAAGACTAATTTTGAAAAGAAAGTTAACAATAATCAGAAGTGGGTACCCAAAATTTCAAAACTAGCAGTTTCCACTGCTAAGCCAGCAGTTACCACTACAAGGCCAAAGGTTACCACTGGTGGGTCTGTTAACAAGAAAAGGGTAAATATGGGAAATGTTGTTAAGGCCTCAGCACGTTGAGAATGGAAACCAAAAGGAACCATCACCTCAAACAATCCCAATGGTGTATCAATGACCTTTCATAGATATAATTATATTGATACACGAGGCAGATCCAAGTCATTTGTGGCTTGGGTCCCCAAAAGGAACTAATTCCTTTATTTTGTGTGCAGGAACATTCAAAGACTACAAATGATCAAGGATACTCAGACAGTGGATGTTCCAGGCACATGACTGGCAATAAGTCCTATCTTTTAGACTTTCAACCTTATGATGGACAATTTGTCAGCTTTGGAGGAGGAATTGGTGGCAAAGTTTCTGGCAAAGGAACAATCAAGGTTGGAAACATTGACTTTGAAGATGTGCAGTATGTGAAAGAACTCAAGTACAACATTTTTAGTGTGTCACAGATGTGTGACAAGAAGCATAGAGTTCTATTCACAGAAGATGAATGCTATATCTTATCCAAGGATTATAAGCTCCCTGATGAATGTGACACTTTGCTTAAAATCCCTAGAAAAGGTAATTTATATAGCATTGACATGAAGAACATAGTGGCTAATAATGATGTTACTTGCTTGCTTGCAAAAGCCACTTTGGATGAATCAATGCTTTGGCACAGAAGACTTGGTCATGTCAACTTCAAGACCATCAACAAGATTGTGAAAGATGGTCTTGTCAGAGGTCTACCAGAGAAAAGATTTGAAAATGATCAAACTTGTGTTGCCTGTCTCAAAGGTAAGCAACACAGAGCTTCATGCAAGACCAAAGCATTCAATTCTATTGATCATCCACTCTTTATGCTGCATATGGACTTGTTTGGTCCTACTTCTGTAAGCAGCATCAATTTGAAGAAGTATTGTCTTGTCGTAACTGATGATTTCAGTAGATTCACATGGGTTTTCTTTTTAAGAACCAAGGATGAAACCACTAGCATCCTTAAGACATTCATCACTGAAGTTGAAAATCAATTTGAAAAGAAAATCAAGATCATCAGGTGTGACAATGGGACAGAGTTCAAGAATAAAGTTATGGATGATTTCTGCAGAGACAAAGGTATTAAAAGAGAATTTAGTGTTGCAAGAACTCCTCAACAAAATGGAGTTGCAGAAAGAAGAAACAGAACACTAATTGAGGCTGCTAGAACCATGTTAGCTGATTCCAAGCTTCCAGTGATTTTTTGGGCTGAATCAGTTAACACTGCTTGTTACATTCAGAACAGGGTTTTAGTGGTCAAAACAAAGAACAAGACACCTTATGAGTTATTCAGAGGAAGACCTCCTACTTTGGAGTTTATGAGGCCATTTGGGTGTCATGTTACTATTCTCAATACCATTGATCATCTGGGTAAATTTGAAGAAAAGTCTGATGAAGGCTTCTTTGTTGGATACTCTATGGTTAGCAAGGCTTTTAGAGTCTATAACTTAAGAACAAAGAAGATTGAAGAGAACTTGCATGTTCAGTTTCTTGAAAATAAAGCAAACATGGCAGGTTCAGGACCAGATTGGCTATTTGATCTTGAAACATTATCCAATACAATGAATTATGTACCTCACACTTCAAGCACTGGAGACAAAGATGTTGAAGATTCAGAAGAATTCATTGATGAAGATGAAGCTTGTAAAGATGATGAAGATCAAATTGTTATGCCACTTTGGGACTTTGTTGATAATTCTGAAAAGACAAGTGATGCAGATGGTGTGAATTTTGATGAATTGAATAAAGAAATTCCTACTAGTAGTGGTAACTCAATTCCCACTGCTACACCAGAAGTTTCCACTGATAGCCCAAATGTGGAACATACTTCTCAGGAATCACCAAGTGATGATGTAGAGATTTCAAACATGCCTACAACATATGATATTCCTAGCACATCACAGACTTCAATTCACAAAGTGCATCCACTTGATAATGTTATTGGTGAACTTCAATCAGGTGTGAAGACTAGAAGACAGACAAAGAAAGATGATATTCATGGGTTCATTAGTGAAGTGTTTGAGTCCAAGAAGCATAAAAGGAAGAATGAGTGTTTGTTTTTATGTTTTCTCTCACAGGTGGAGCCTAAGAATGTTTATATGGCTCTAGAAGAATCTAGCTGGGTTGAAGCAATGCAAGATGAGTTGTTTCAGTTTAGACTTCAAAAGGTTTGGGTTCTTTGTGACTTGCCTGATGGTATGCAGGTCATTGGTACTAAATGGGTTTTCAGAAACAAGAAAGATGAAAGAGGTATTGTAATCAGGAACAAAGCTAGATTGGTTGCTCAAGGATACACTCAAGAGGAGGGAATTGATTATGAAGAAGTTTTTGCTCTTGTTGCAATGATTGAGGCTATTAGATTGTTCTTGGCCTATGCATCATTTATGGGCTTTACTGTCTATCAAATGGATGTTAAGAGTGCCTTTCTGTATGGTACTATTGATGAGGAGGTATATGTCTCTCAACCTCCAGGCTTTGAAGATCCTCAACACCCAAATAAAGTTTATAAAGTGGTTAAGGCTCTTTATGGCTTACATCAGGCTCTAAGGAAGTGGTATGAAACCTTAGCTAATTATTTGTTGAATAATGGGTTTCATAGAGGCAAGATTGATCAAACTTTGTTCATCAAGAAAGACAAGGGTGATATTCTACTTGTGCAAGTATATGTTGATGATATTATCTTTGGATATACTAAACAAGAGATGTGCAAAGAGTTTGAGAAGCTGATGAAAGATGAATTTCAAATGAGTTCTATGGGAGAACTTACATTCTTTTTGGGGCTGCAAGTACAACAGAGTAAAGAAGGCATTTTTATCAGTCAAGACAAATATGTGACTGAGATTATTAAGAAGTTCAAGTTTACTGATGCAAAATCTTCAAATACTCCTGCTGACAAGACCACTCATCTATTGTTGAAGAATGCTAGTGGTGCTAATGTTGATGTTCACACTTACAGATCTATGATTGGTTCTTTGATGTATCTTACTTCATCAAGGCCAGACATTATGTTTGTTGTATATGCTTGTGCAAGATTTCAAGTGACTCCAAAGACATCACATATGACAGCAGTGGAAAAGATTTTTAGGTACTTGAAGACTTATCCTAATCTAGGATTATGGTATCCAAGAGAATCTCCTATGGAATTGATCACATACTCAGACAGTGACTATGCTGGTGCAAGTTTGGATAGAAGATCAACTACTGGAGGATGTCAATTTCTTGGATGTAGATTGGTGTCATGGCAGTTCAAGAAGCAAACTATGGTTGCTACTTCAACCACTGAAGCAGAATATGTTGCAGCTGCTAGTTGTTGTGCTCAGATCCTTTGGCTTCAGAATCAATTATTGGATTATGGGTACAATTTCATGAACACCATTATCTATATAGACAATAGTAGTACCATATGCATTATTAAAAATCATGTGCAACACACTAAAACTAAACATATTGAAATTAGACATCACTTTATTAGAGATTGTTTTGAGAAAAAGCTTATTAATGTTGTCAAAATCCATACTGATGACAATTATGCTGATTTATTAACAAAAGGGCTTGATGTGGGTAGGTTTCAATACTTGGTAACAGGTATTGGAATGCTCAATCCATAAATCATTGATGTCTAATACTTTTCAGTGTTGCAGGATAGTTTTTAAGTACTAATATTGTTTGTATATGTATGTATGGTTTTCTACTAACTTGTATGCAGAGTTATCAAAAGCACAGTGGAAATAATCATACAACAGTGGAAAGATTGGTGATAAAAGTAGAAAGAAAAAGAGTACTTTTATTGATATAATAGCAAGTACATCACAACCATTCAAGATAACATTGTCACCAACACAGAAAATCACAAAAGACATAAACCTACAACCTAACACCTACTCCATAGGTTTCTTTCCCTTTCCATCATAATCATGCTTGCCCTTGGATGCCCTCTTTCTCTTGTCATCAAAAGAAAGTTGTTTCCTTGGACAAGCAAGTCCCAGAACTTGCTTGGGAGGCCTTGGTGCTTGGGTAGGCTTCTCAACAGCAGGCCACTTCATGTTGCTTATGGCAGTCTTCAATGCTGTAGTTAGGGCCTTTGGAAGTTCTTCAGAAAGATTGAAGGTTGGATCATTGTCATCATCAGAGGAAGAACTGGTATAGAACTCCAAAGATGGAGCAGGAGAAGCTTCAGTCTTTTTGGATGTCTTGTTGGATGCTGTGGATGTGGTTGCACTTGGTGGGAAGTAATCACTCCATCCTGTTGAAAGATCCTCCGAGTTTGAACAATAGCTGATCTCCTCATCAGATGAATCATCAGAAGATATGTAGACTGTTGGATACCTGCTCATTGTGTTGATTAAGGGTTTGTGTTATTTAAGTTGTTTGTTGATGAGAGATAAAAGTTTTGAGCCCCCTTTTATAAGCAAAGTCAAGGTCGAATTCTAATTAATGAAGAATATTTACTCTTACCTGTTTTGGTAGGTTGGAGGAGTAAATTTGGTTATTATCGGGTTGACTTTTGGAAGATATTTTTGTGAATAGTAACTTGGTTAAAAAGTTACTTTGGGTTAATCTTTATGGGTTAAGTTGAAAGTTACTTTGGTCTGCAGCATACAACCCATATTATTGGAGTCATTGGAGTTATAAGGTGTGTATCATAGACACACATCAAATGGTTATTGATTCACCATGTCTAATCCACATAAGAATCAACTAGTCCAGAGCAAACGGCTCTTGGTAAAGACTTATCAAATCCGTTTATGGTTGATAGTTTACCAAAAACTATATGGTTATCAACTCACCATACTCCAAGTGATCAAGAGTTGGCTAGTCCATAGCAAACGGCTAATGGTAAAGACATATCAAATCCGTTGATAGCGGGTAGTTTGCTAAAAACTATGATAAGAGCAACTAATTTTCATATTTTATTCACCACTGCTCTTTGATATGTTGTGAAAATTTTACCACTGCTAGTTCATTAGTTACCACTGCAAGAGTAATTTTTCCACTGATGAACTAGCCGTTACAACTGTTGTGTCAGTAATCTATTTTTTACTAGCCGTTGTAAATATAATCGTCTTTCCTTATTAATAGGGTAAATCTTTTTGTGAATTATCTACTTACTTATTATAATTTATTCTTTTCCAAAGATAATTCTTTCTAAAGATAATTCACATTGCGCAACCTCCTCAAACCCTATTAGTATAAATTGATCATCATACGGCTTGATTTTTATCTTGATTACTAACACTTTTATTCTCTTTTTCACAAATATCATGGCGATTCTAAAATTTGTCGAGGAGCACAACCAAGTGGCCTACCTACAAAAGTCAAACGAGAAGAGTGGCCCTGTTTTTCATCAGATTGTGGATTTTCTAAACACAACTCATATAAGGTATGCCTTAACTATTAATCCCACAATCTATGTCTCTCATATCAAACAGTTCTGGAACATTGTGGAGTCCATAACTCTTGAACCGGGAGACACACATGAATCTGTGGATGCTCTAAGAGCCACAGTGGATGGGGTAACTATTGATGTTACTGAGTCATCCTTGAGGAGAATTCTCCAATTGGATGATCTCAATGGTATCATCACATTACCTAATTCAGAAATTTTCACTAATATTGCTTTAATGGGGTATGATACATCTGAACAAAAAGTAACTTTCAGAAAAGGATGTTTTTGTCCCCATTGGAGATTTTTAATTCACACTCTTTTACATTGCCTAAGTCCTAAGAAAACATCTTATGAACAATTTGCATCAACCATGGCTTATCCTTTGGTTTGTTTGGCAACTGATAGGACTTTCAATTTTTCAAAGTTTATTTTCAATAATATGAAAGGCAATGTAAAGAGTCAATATAAATTTTTGATGTATCCAAGGTTTGTGCAAGCAGTGTTAAATGAGTTTCAACTGCAACCTCACAATAGAATTTATGAACCTTCCTGTCTTAAGCCAAAAGTTTTTCAAAACATGAGTAAGGCTTCAGATCTTTGGAATGGGGAGGTTCATCCACTTTTTCCTTAAATGCTTGCTAAAATTGCTCAAGTACAGGGTGAAGATGCAACCATCCCAGTTGTATCCCAAAACACACCCACTCTAGTTGTTCCACCAATTCACCATACCCCTGCTGTAACTCACACTTATGAGAGAAGGCATAAACAGCCAACTTCTCTCATCTCAACATTGCATGTTGCTGAACCCTTTGGTTTAGGAACAAGTAGTGGTGGTTCAAGGCTTAATCCTAGTCCAACTATGGAAGAGCCTGAATCAATGCCTCATGATTCACCTCTCCCAACAGGTAACACAGTTGGAAGTGATGAAGGCAGTGTGCAACTACCTGAATTGATGGACATTTGTACAAAATTAGTCAAGCAGGTTCAAGCTCTGGAGAAAGATCTGGCACAAACCAAAGTACAACATGCCACAGAGCTGAATCAATTGAAGGCTGAGATTCAAAGATTGCATAATGAAGTTGAGAATCTCAAGAAGAAAATACCTGTTAAAGTTGTGTTATCTTCATCATCTTCCCCTCAGGATGAACTTTTTGCAAGTTCTACTAAAGATTTGGGAGATTCTTCCAAACAGGGGAGGAAAACAGATGCAGAGTTTAAGGGGAGGAGTACTAATTTTGAAAAAGAGTTTGCTGAGCTCACTGATTCTGACAATGCTCAAGCAAGAGATGATGTAGCTGACACTGAGGGGAGGAAATTGGATTTTGAAGATATGGATGCTGATGCTGGTTTTCACTTTGATGATATAGTTGGAACTGCTCAACCAATTTCCACTGATCAACATATTTCCACTGCAAGTGAAAAAGTTACCACTGCTACTCAACTAGTTACCACTGCAGAGGAAGAAGCTGCCAGAATAAGATCAGTCAAAGGTAAAGCAATTGTGACTGGTTCAGAACAAGAGCAAACAAGAAAGATTTCTAAGAAAGATCAAGCTCAGATTGATTTTGATGCAAGATTGGCAGAGCAAGAGCAAGCAGCAGAGAATGAAAGAAAGAGGAAGCTAGAGGAAGATGAAGTTGCTAGTTTTATGGAAGCAAAGAGGTTGGATAAACTTGAAGCTGTAATGGCAGAACCAATTTCAAGTGTTTCACCAATTGTCATTTATGAGAAACCTCTTTTGTTCACTTATGTGCCTACAGAAGAAGAGATTGACTACTTGATTAACAATGATCAAATAATCAGGAAGAAGGCCATTGAACTTATTGCAAATACAACCTTGAATGAAGAACAAAAGTCTGCTCAACTTAAAGATTTCATTCAAATGAAGAATCAGCAGGCTCTTGATGAAATCATTGGGGATGTTAGAAAAGGTCAAAAGAAGCCAAGAAAACTTACAAAGGCACAGATCATTGCTGAGATGAAGACTTTTTGTTGCCATGTTGGTAATATGAAGATGGCTCAATTCAAAGGAATGTCACATGATCAGATTGAAGGTATTTACTACAGAATCAAAAGACAAGATAGTAAATTCATTCCAATGGATCAAGAACCTATAGTAATGAAGACAAAAAGGTCTGGAGTGAGTCTTGAATCAAGAGATACTAAGAAGTTGAAGACTCAGGAATCATCTCAAGCAGAAGAGGGTCCTAGTAAGTTGACAGAAAAGCAAATTACAAATATGATGTTCATAGAGACTGATGTACTTAATATTGAACCTCTACAAGCAAAATATCCAGTAGTTGGTTGGGAGATCTTTTCTGATAGT
Source organism: Artemisia argyi (assembly GCA_030686995.1). NCBI lineage: Eukaryota > Viridiplantae > Streptophyta > Magnoliopsida > Asterales > Asteraceae > Artemisia > Artemisia argyi. The sequence continues at coordinate 160,707,895 of CM060683.1, forward strand.
TTTGGAGTAGCTTGGAAGATCATCAGAACTGGAAGTGTCACAAGCATTTGCAGAGATTTTGAAGAAATTGTTAGATCTTGTGATAGAGAAGACTTGGATACTTTGTGGAGGATTGTTCAAGAACAGTTTAAAAAGGATGAACTTGTTGATGTCAAGGCTAAGGAGTTATGGGTTCACTTCAGAAGATTATATGAACCTGACCCAAGTGATAGATATTGGAGATTTGAAGCTCACGACATGAAAACCTTGTGGAAGTTCTATGATTCAAGTTCTGTGCATCATCTTTCTACTCAAGATGGAGTTGATGTCTTTATGCTGGCTGAGAAAGATTATCCATTGAGAGCTGGAGTATTGGATGTGATGAGGTCTGTGAAGCTTAGGTGCTGGGAAAGAACTGAAGTCATAGAAGATTTGCTACAAAGAATTTATGATCAAAGTGTGAGAGATGATAAAGAGTTAAGAAGAAGAAGATAAGTGTTTGGAAGAATTCCCATATCCTCATGTTTGCTGAATACTTGAAGAAACTTATTGATTTATTTATTAATCATAAGTTAGGGGAGGATTGTTGGGAATTATACTAACAGTTACCACGGCTAAGTGAAGATGTTACAACTACTGAAGATTGTACTTGCAGTGGAAACTCATTACCACTGCAAGAACATATATTACCACTGCTGTTTAGATAACTGTTAGGAAACGTGTTTAGATAAATATAGAATAGATCTTGTGTATATCTTATTCTATTAGCATTATACTTATCTTGTAGAAGAGGACTCCTTGTGCTATAAAAGGAGATCCTAGGTTAAAGGTTAGATATACGTTTTCTAGAGCTTCAAGGTGTTACCCTAGTGATATCAAGATCACTCGTATTATTATCATTAATAATATTGGAGCTAATCGTTTGTTACATACATTGTTCTTGTTCTTAAACAACTGTCTTACTCACAATCAAACTTCTAAGTGTTACTAAGTAGATTCCGCGTACTTAGTGATATAACTCAAAGTATCAATCTAACACAGTTCAAGGTGTTTAGATCCATCAATCCTTCTTGAGGAGATGAGTCATAGGCCGGGGAATTTTGGAAAATTCTTGAATGAACCTACGATAGAAACCAGCATGACCCAAAAAACTCCAAATACCCTTGACGGTAGTGGGATGAGGTAATTTTCCGATGACATCCACTTTGGCTTTGTCAACCTCAATCCCGTTCTTTGAAATTTTTTGACCGAGGACAATGCCCTCTTTGACCATAAAATGACTCTTCTCCCAATTTAGATATAACCTTGTGTCTTCACAACGTTTGAGCGTGTTGTCTAAATGGGAGAGCCATGATTGAAATGAATCCCCAATGACCAAAAAATCGTCCATAAAGACCTCCATAGTTTTCCCGATCATGTCGGAAAATATGGCCATCATACATCTTTGAAACGTGCCCGGAGCATTACATAAACCAAATGGCATACGTTTATAGGCAAACGTTCCATAGGGGCACGTGAAAGTGGTCTTTTCTTGACCCTGCGGATCAATGGGAATGATGCGTGGGAATCGCAACAGGCTTTACCTCTCGAGGGATCTCGAGAAGCTTACAACCCCCACCAGGCAGTGTACCTGATCGTTTGTAGTATAGTATAGTGACAAGTACCGGGGGATTGATCGTTCAGCTTAGGAATAGTGTCGCTAGGATTAGAAAGCCTAAATACTAGTTCTAAAGGTGAGGGAAGATTCTTTTTGTATTTTTATATTTTATGAAAAGCAAGTTAAAATCTCGGGTTTGAAGGATTTGGGCGGAATTAGTTGCTAATCAACTAACCCAATACTAAGATGCAATCAAAATAAAATACTAGAAATGAAAATAAACTAATTTATACTAAAGTTGTGAGCAGTAATTGGAGAAAATGTGTTTACTTAGATTTCACTACTCCCTAGACATCTTTTACACGTTAATTACTTGTTATAATTGCATGGATGACGGATCGTATTCTTTAATACCATTCATGGGGTGGCACACTTAACTCCCCAATTCTATGAGCTCTTATCTCCTCCTATACCATGCCCAGCACAACTATAGGGATTGTAAACAATGGCTCATGCATTAAATACAACCAATAAAGACCTAGTGCGCATCGGTTAATGTTTCTTAAGACGTTCAAGCATGTTACCAATTGGAGATCTGCCAATTTTCTTAAGCCTAACATATAAATCATTCATCCAAAACAAGTATAAACAAGTAATCAACACATAATTAACATCTAGGTTTCATTAGATCTAAGCAAACACAAGATAGATCTAGCCTAGCATGATGGAATTAAGACAAGAACAAGATATAGACAACCAACACATAGACATATTGATTGAATTAGAAGAACACTTATCTTGATTACACATGCAAGGTATCAAGGGGTTGGAACCCTTGAAAAACCTGTAAAGTTACACCAAAATCGTACTTAGGGTTTCTCCCAAAACTTCTCTCCCCTTTAATGTGAAAAATTAGAAAACTATATATAGGAAAAGAGGTCTGACGGCGTCAAGACAAAGCTTGTGACGCCGTCACCTCGCTGCCAAAACTATTCTCGGACTACCTTGATCTACATTTGACGTCGTCAAGACTAAATCATTTCCAGGCCGTCATGACTTTTACTCTTGACGCCCTACCTTCGTGACGCCGTCAAATCTGTACTGGGTCGTCATGGAATTTTGCTCTTGACGCCGTCAGGGAATTACTCTTGACGCCGTCACCTACTGTTCCCAGCATGGAAAATTAAGACTTTGGCGTTTTCTTCACTTTTATGCTCCAAAAATGTCCGAATTGCTTCCTTTTCCAGATTTCACTTCCAAAGTACCTAAAATCACAAAAGGAACGATTTAGGGCAATATTTGATCAAATAAAGTTGAATTCGGGCTTAAATGACCCCCTAAAAACGGATCATTTTTCGCCTCATCATATACCCTTACACTTGAGATTTGCTTGTCCTCAAGCAAATGCGCTTTTATTCTACTCAAAATATAAGTTAGGGGTCATTTAACACTAATATAAAGTAATTACAACAAATAATCGTTCCACTAAAGACCAATAGACAAGCACGGAGGTCATATACTAGCACCTCACAAATAGTGTTTAGATGCTCACATCTCTTGGGTGTAATAAAGTATAAATTACAATATGGAAACGGAAGATATCTCTCACTACCTGTCATAGCAAAATAGATTACCATAGGCTTGGGAAAGGATCAAACCTCCCCCACATGGCGTAAGCACCTAGGATAAACTATCAAAGAGGTCTTTTAAAGGGTTGTAACGTTAGGTGTAGGGATATGAAATACACGGTTTTGTTGGATAAAGGAAGTTTTACTGGTGGCGAGTTAACACTCTTGGTTAATTACATGTACAATATGGCGTTGCTAAGCCAAGACTAGACTCGACTTAAGCTAATAAATGAAAAAAAAAACATAAAAATAAACATAGAATGAAACGGGATGGTAGTCCGTATGTTTTTTTTCTTTTCTTTTTTCTATATATATATATATATATATATATATATATATATATATATATATATATATATATATATATATATATATATATATATATTTACATACACTCTTACCCTACCATCCAAAATAATACATCATAGGGAATGAACATTCCCCTTACACTTGAATCTTTACATACTTTACAATAAACTAATCTAATGACTCGAATTAAGAAAATCAAAACACTTGGATCACTTTTAAGATTAACGTACATATGGGGGTAATAAGTGATGTTCTTCCCCATTACTTCATAAAATAAGTACTTACCCATGAGTCCCAATCGTCCCAAAACAATATGTACAAGGATATGACTCGACTTAGCAACCATGTAATCAATTAGAAAGTTAACTTAGGGTTTAACAAATAACAATAATGCACTAAAAATGAGCGCATACACGGAAGGCTAAGGCGATTTGGTTGTACATTTAAGTGGGGTGTAACAAATTCTTCCTTTAAGTAAGATGCTTAAAGTTAGAAACAAAAAGATAGGCTCGGAGGGGTGTACTAGGGGTTTCGTGTACTAAAAATGAGTACAACGCTAAGGGTGTGGGAAAAATTAGTTGACTTAACTAGCCAAGTAATATGACATAAATGGTCAAGTAATTATAATACGGGTTTAACACAAGGGTGATCCTAATGCCTCTTATCATGTAGTAAATCCTACCACACGAATGTAGTCTCACTAGCGGTCTCGGGATGCATCACTAACGCAAGTTCTAGAATCTAAATGCTACCGGTACACTCATAAGCACTAATAGTAAATGCTTTTCCTATCAAATCTAAAGGCGAACCTCACATATTTGGGTGGAAAATTTTTCTGAATATACGGTTATGTGCTAGTCATACAATCTCCTATCCATGAGACGCTTGCTATGGCTAAAGTTTCACTCCTAAATGTTGTAAAAAAAATTAAATTTGGCGCTAAAATTACACTAACAAGTATTTCTCATAGTTTTATTACACATCTACCATTAAACAAAACAAACTCAAGCGAAAGTGCATATGTAAGGTATCATCTTTTTACCCTCCCCTTACACTTAAGATGAACATTGTCCCCAATGTTCAAGTAAAGAATGTAAAAGTGAAATAGTAAAGAGAATGAAATCAAATACTCCCCTGATTCGCTCGGTATGGATAATAAGGTGGCCAGGTTAAATCTTCCTCCAAGAAAATGAACAATCAAAGCTTCCCTTCCAGAATATAAATCATCTTCTTGTCATACATAACCTGTAAAACCTGACAAAATAGACAAGACAACCTCGCGTAAAATCGGCGGCATCCTATATAAGTTACTAAATCCTAGAAAACAAGATAAGATATAATGCTTGTGGAATGAAGTTTGCAGATCTCCTGGAGATTATAAAACTTAATAATTCACAAAAACCATAAGACTCCGTTAGAAAAACAAAACCGGTAAAATTTCCAAATTTTTACACCTGATGCCGTCAAGAGTAAACTCCTGACGCCGTCAGAATTGACCTGCAGAAATTCTTATGTTAAGTTTCCGAAAAATTTCTGGAAAAACTTGGTCCTACTTCCTGGAAAATCCTGCAAAACTTCATTATGACTCAATACAAGCATTTGACTCTAACAAATACGAATATACATGTTCATTTATTATTATGGAGAATCATGATCGGTTTGTTTCTTAAAAACATATTTGGGGTTTCCCCTTACACTTATCTTTTGCAAAAATACTTTTAGGTGGAGTTAAGACTAGGCCAAAACAACAAAGTAAAGTATTTCCACTATTTAGTTTAGAAACATGATCTACCAACAATAAAAATAAAGCATGCATACGGAAGCAAATAACAAATAAACAAATAAAATCACACAGAACATGGGTTACCTCCCACGAAGCGCTTTTCTTTATTTACGAGTCTTGTAGCTAGACTCAAGGTCATGGGTTACTACGTGACCTCATTATTGGTTCCACACTTTGATTGTAGATATTCCTTGTAGAAACCAATCACCTTTTTCTCAACCGCCCCCATAATCATTTGGGCAAATTCTTTATCGACTTTATACCTTGGTCCAAGGGCCAAGCAATCTTTGTAATAAAGACTCCTTTTTTCCCATACATAATCCATGCCCTTTTTCTTATCCTCCTCATTAGTATCCTCAAAAGCACCAACGTTGTCCTTATCAAAACGGGATATAAAGCGAAATTCTTTCATCCTATTAGGCATCCTATAAGTGATACTATCGGTGTTACTTGCAAATCAGATCGTTCCTTCTATCTCATTATATTCCAACTTAGACTCCTCAACAAATGGTTTGCCAAACACAACATTGGATAATCGACAATCAATAACATTAGCAAGATCCTCCACAATCATAAAGTCGGTGACAAAAGTGAAATTACCAACAAAGACATGTAAACCTTTAACTCTCCCGACAAAGTTACAAGCTCCGCCGGGGTATTTGGGATCTCTTCTAGGTTCAAGTCTTGTTTTCACTATATCATTATAAACAGTTGAGGACATAATGTTGATTGGAGATTTAAAGTCAATGTAAGCATTGCTAATGTGCCTATATCCAAACATACATGGTATCTTAGCATTCTTAGGATCGAATTTCTTGATCTTAGGTTCAATTATGGTGAAAGGAGATCGCGGGTTATCAATAAGATTATTATAATATGCAATCTCCTCCTTATTGAGGTATAGATTAAAATAGTCATTAAGCTTCAGATCTATTTCCCCCTCTTCAAGTCCCTCAATAACATTCACAAAGTCATTAGGCCCTAGGTCCTCATTTGAATACAAGGCGGTCGCTAGGTCACTAAATGCATGTTCGAGCTCAACCTCAATCAACCTATTAAGCTCCCTAAGTTCCCTAATCTCACTCTCAATTTGTTCACGTAACACAGCCACTTCTCTAGGGGAAAAGGGTGGATTCGCGTTTTCCATATTGGTCAACGGAATAGTCAATGAATTTTAATTTACTAACAAAGGCACAAAGAAAAAGATAGACTAAAGAAAAACTAAAAATAAAAATAAAATCTTACTAGAAAGGAATCTAGCAAGTAGACCTAATAAAAAGAAATTCTAACCTAGACAATAACTATTCCCCAGGCTGCGGCGCCAAAAACTTGATGCGTGGGAATCGCAACAGGCTTTACCTCTCGAGGGATCTCGAGAAGCTTACAACCCCCACCAGGCAGTGTACCTGATCGTTGTAGTATAGTATAGTGACAAGTACCGGGGGATTGATCGTTCAGCCTAGGAATAGTGTCGCTAGGATTAGAAAGCCTAAATACTAGTTCTAAAGGTGAGGGAAGATTCTTTTTGTACTTTTATATTTTATGAAAAGCAAGTTAAAATCTCGGGTTTGAAGGATTTGGGCGGAATTAGTTGCTAATCAACTAACCCAATACCAAGATGCAATCAAAATAAAATACTAGAAATGAAAATAAACTAATTTATACTAAAGTTGTGAGCAGTAATTGGAGAAAATGTGTTTACTTAGATTTCACTACTCCCTAGACATCTTTTACACGTTAATTACTTGTTATAATTGCATGGATGACGGATCGTATTCCTTAATACCATTCATGGGGTGACACACTTAACTCCCCAATTCTATGAGCTCTTATCTCCTCCTACACCATGCCCAGCACAACTATAGGGATTGTAAACAGTGGCTCATGCATTAAATACAACCAAAAAAGACCTAGTGCGCGTCGGTTCATGTTTCTTAAGACGTTCAAGCATGTTACCAATTGGAGATCCGCCAGTTTTCTTAAGCCTAACATATAAATCATTCATCCAAAACAAGTATAAACAAGTAATCAACACATAATTAACATCTAGGTTTCATTAGATCTAAGCAAACAGAAGATAGATCTAGCCTAGCATGATGGAATTAAGACAAGAACAAGATATAGACAACCAACACATAGACATATTGATTGAATTAGAAGAACACTTATCTTGATTACACATGCAAGGTATCAAGGGGTTGGAACCCTTGAAAAACCTGTAAAGTTACACCAAAATCGTACTTAGGGTTTCTCCCAAAACTTCTCTCCCATTTAATGTGAAAAATTAGAAAACTATATATAGGAAAAGAGGTCTGACGGCGTCAAGACAAAGCTTGTGACGCCGTCACCTCGCCGCCAAAACTATTCTCGGACTGCCTTGATCTACATTTGACGCCGTCAAGACTAAATCATTTCCAGGCCGTCATGACTTTTACTCTTGACGCCCTACCTTCGTGACGCCGTCAAATCTGTACTGGGTCGTCATGGAATTTTGCTCTTGACGCCGTCAGGGAATTACTCTTGACGCCGTCACCTACTGTTCCCAGCATGGAAAATTAAGACTTTGGCGTTTTCTTCACTTTTATGCTCCAAAAACGTCCGAATTGCTTCCTTTTCCAGATTTCACTTCCAAAGTACCTAAAATCACAAAAGGAACGATTTAGGGCAATATTTGATCAAATAAAGTTGAATTCGGGCTTAAATGACCCCCTAAAAATGGATCATTTTTGCCTCATCAGGGAATCTAAAAGTAACCCGAGAAACCATCGAGGAAGCAATAGTACTCATTCCCCGCTAATCTCTCGAGCATCTGATCCATAAATGACAGAGGAAAATGGTCTTTGCGGGTGGCGTCATTTAACTTGCGATAGTCAACTCAGACACGCCAACCCGTAACCAACCCGTAACCAATAGATCAATGGGAATCACGTAGCTTGCCACCGGCCGATTGGTCAATGGTTCGCCTTGTGGAGAGATCGATATGGTCATAGAAGATTTGGACTTGGAGCCAAAGATCTATGCCATGATGAGGGACTTTTTGGAATAAGTCCTTGAAACGAATCCATGCTTCATATAGAGTTTCACCTTGACGTTGTTGGAACATCAAGATATCATTTGTAAGCTTGGTAGTTCTCCCCGGTGGGAAAAATTGAGCAAGGAAACGAGTGGTGAGATCATCCCATGATATGATGGATCCCGCGGGTAAACGCTCAAGCCATTGACTAGCTTGATCAGATAGACAGAATTGGAATAGGCATAATCGGGTTGTCTCTCTAGTTGCAACATCTAGGTCTATGGAATCTACGATTTTAAGGAAGTCCTTGAGATGTTGATTTGGATCTTCGGAACGAAGTCCATGGAATGCACATCCGCTTTGCACCAACCGGATGGTGTCGGATCGCAAGGGAGACACATTGGCTCCTTGGGTGAGCTCAATGGTGTTTTGATATCCTTGGTGGCAAGGTCGGGAATACTCTCCTAGGGTTCGGGGCCTAAGAGGTTGGTTAGCTAGTGGTGGGTTTTGTGGGTGGTCTTGTTGTGGTGGGTTGATGGGTTCAAAGATGTTACCACCTTCCATAATGTCGGATGGTAAAGAGTTACGAACAAAAACACGAAGAAATGAGGTAGACTAAAGAAAACCTAAAAATAAAAATAAAATCTTACTAGAAAGGAATCTAGCAATTAGACCTAATAAAAAGAAATTCTAACCTAGACAATAACTATTCCCCAGGCTGCGGTGCCAAAAACTTTATGCGTGGGAATTGCTCCAGGCTTTACCTCTCGAGGGATCTCGAGAAGCTTACAACCCCCACCAGGCAGTGTACCTGATCGTTGTAGTATAGTATAGTGACAAGTACCGGGGGATTGATCGTTCAGCTTAGGAATAGTGTCGCTAGGATTATAAATCCTAAATACTAGTTCTAAAGGTGAGGGAAGATTCTTTTTGTATTTTTATATTTTATGAAAAGCAAGTTAAAATCTCGGGTTTGAAGGATTTGGGCGGAATTAGTTGCTAATCAACTAACCCAATACTAAGATGCAATCAAAATAAAATACTAGAAATGAAAATAAACTAATTTATACTAAAGTTGTGAGCAGTAATTGGAGAAAATGTGTTTACTTAGATTTCACTACTCCCTAGACATCTTTTACACGTTAATTACTTGTTATAATTGCATGGATGACGGATCGTATTCTTTAATACCATTCATGGGGTGGCACACTTAACTCCCCAATTCTATGAGCTCTTATCTCCTCCTACACCATGCCTAGCACAACTATAGGGATTGTAAATAGTGGCTCATGCATTAAATACAACCAATAAAGACCTAGTGCGCGTCGGTTCATGTTTCTTAAGACGTTCAAGCATGTTACCAATTGGAGATCTGCCAGTTTTCTTAAGCCTAACATATAAATCATTCATCCAAAACAAGTAATCAACACATAATTAACATCTAGGTTTCATTAGATCTAAGCAAACACAAGATAGATCTAGCCTAGCATGATGGAATTAAGACAAGAACAAGATATAGACAACCAACACATAGACATATTGATTGAATTAGAAGAACACTTATCTTGATTACACATGCAAGGTATCAAGGGGTTGGAACCCTTGAAAAACCTGTAAAGTTACACCAAAATTGTACTTAGGGTTTCTCCCAAAACTTCTCTCCCCTTTAATGTGAAAAATTAGAAAACTATATATAGGAAAAGAGGTCTGACGGCGTCAAGACAAAGCTTGTGACGCCGTCACCTCGCTGCCAAAACTATTCTCGGACTGCCTTGATCTACATTTGACGCCGTCAAGACTAAATCATTTCCAGGCCGTCATGACTTTTACTCTTGACGCCCTACCTTCGTGACGCCGTCAAATCTGTACTGGGTCGTCATGGAATTTTGCTCTTGACGCCGTCAGGGAATTACTCTTGACGTCGTCACCTACTGTTCCCAGCATGGAAAATTAAGACTTTGGCGTTTTCTTCACTTTTATGCTCCAAAAACGCCCGAATTGCTTCCTTTTCCAGATTTCACTTCCAAAGTACCTAAAATCACAAAAGGAACGATTTAGGGCAATATTTGATCAAATAAAGTTGAATTCGGGCTTAAATGAACCCCTAAAAACGGATCATTTTTTGCCTCATCAGGGAATCTAAAAGTAACCCGAGAAACCATCGAGGAAGCAATAGTACTCATTCCCCGCTAATCTCTCGAGCATCTGATCCATAAATGGCAGAGGAAAATGGTCTTTGCGGGTGGCGTCATTTAACTTGCGATAGTCAATGCAGACATGCCAACCCGTAACCAATCGATCAATGGGAATCACGTAGCTTGCCACAGGCCGATTGGTCAATGGTTCGCCTTGTGGAGAGATCGATATGGTCATAGAAGATTTGGACTTGGAGCCAAATATCTATGCCATGATGAGGGACTTTTTGGAATAAGTCGTTGAAACGAGTCCATGCTTCATATAGAGTTTCACCTTGACGTTGTTGGAACATCAAGATATCCTTTCTAAGCTTGGTAGTTCTCCCCGGTGGGAAAAATTGAGCAAGGAAACGAGTGGTGAGATCATCCCATGATGTGATGGATCCCGCTGGTAAATGCTCAAGCCATTGACTAGCTTGATCACATAGACAGAATTGGAATAGGTGTAATCGGGTTGTCTCTCTAGTTGCAACATCTAGGTCTATGGAATCTACGATTTTAAGGAAGTCCTTGAGATGTTGATTTGGATCTTCGGAACGAAGTCCATGGAATGCACATCCGCTTTGCACCAACCGGATGGTGTCGGATCGCAAGGGAGACACATTGGCTCCTTGGGTGAGCTCAATGGTGTTTTGATATCCTTGGTGGCTAGGTCGGGAATACTCTCCTAGGGTTTGGGGCCTAAGAGTTTGGTTAGCTAGTGGTGGGTTTTGTGGGTGGTCTTGTTGTGGTGGGTTGATGGGTTCAAAGATGTTACCACCTTCCATAATGTCGGATGGTAAAGAGTTACGAACAAAAACACGAAGAAATGAGATAGACTAAAGAAAACCTAAAAATAAAAATAAAATCTTACTAGAAAGGAATCTAGCAATTAGACCTAATAAAAAGAAATTCTAACCTAGACAATAATTATTCCCCAGGCTGCGGCGCCAAAAACTTGATGCATGGGAATTGCACCAGGCTTTACCTCTCGAGGGATCTCGAGAAGCTTACAACCCCCGCCAGGCAGTGTACCTGATCGTTGTAGTATAGTATAGTGACAAGTACCGGGGGATTGATCGTTCAACTTGGGAATAGTGTCGCTAGGATTAGAAAACCTAAAAACTAGGTCTAGAGATGAAGGATGATTCTTTTTGTATTTTTATATTTTTTATGAAAGCAAGTAAAATCTCGATTTTTGAAGGAGTGAGCGGAATTAGTTGCAAGTCAACTAACCCAATAACTAAGATGCAATCAAAATAAAATAACAAAATGAAAATAAACTAAATTAAGATAGTGGTGTGAGCAATATATGGGAGAATTGTCTTTTACAGGTTAATTACTTGTTACAGTTGCGTGGATGACAGATTGTATTCCTTAATACCATTCATGGGGTGGCGTACTTACTTCCCCAATCCTATAAGCGCCTACTTCACTCCTATGTCGAGCCGGCTAAGAAGCTTCTAACATGGGATCATTAGAATTTGCTTATGCATTAAATACAACCATAAAAACCTAGTACACATCGGTTCATGTTTCTTAAGACGTTCAAGCAAGTTACACAATGGAGATCTGCCAGTTTTCTTAAGCCTAACATTGAAATCATTCATCCATTACAACTATAAACAAGCAATCAACCTATAATTAACATCTAGGTTTCATTACATCTAAGCAAACACATGAGAGATCTAGCCTAGCATGTTGAAATCAAGACAAGCATAAGATATATTCAAACAACACATAGACATATTGATTGAATTGAAAGAGGACTTATCTTAATTGAACATGAAAGGTTTCAAGGGGTGAAAACCCTTGAAAATACTGTTGCAAACGACCTAGGGTTTATTAGGTTCAACCCTAGTATTCTCCACACAAGTTCCTCTCTTAATGAATGAAAAATAGAAAAGTATATATAGATTTTGTGAGGTGACGACGTCAAGAGTAAATGTCTGACGCCGTCATCTCACCGCCAAAAATCCTCGGACTGCCTAGATCTGGGTTTGACGCCGTCACACGTAATCCATCTTCAGGCCGTCACCAAAATAACTCTTGACGCTCTTCTCTTGACGCCTTCAGGTTTTCACTGGGTCGTCATGGATTTTACTCCTGACGCCGTCACAATTTCCTTCTTGACGCCGTCAGGTACTGTTCTCAGCATGGAAAATTAAGTCTTTGCCGTTTTCTTCACTTTTATGCTCCAAAAACGTCCAAAATGCTTCCTTTTCCAGAATTCACTCCCAAAGTACCTAAAATCACAAAAGGAACGATTTAGGGCAATATTGGATCAAATAAATTCAATTTCGGGCTTAAATGACCCCCTAAAAACGGTTCATTTTTCGCCTCATCAAGGTCCAGGGTAGTGGTGAGGACGATAGTTCGGGTCCATAGGAGGGCGGTATTGATTGCCTCCTTGATTTTGGGACCCGGCAACATCATGAGCTTCATATGGAGTACCATCAGTAGCTGTGCAATTGAAGTAGGCATGCGACCCACCACAAGTCACACATACTACCACTTTTTTAACCTCAGTAGGTGGAGGATGTTGTGGAAAGGAAACTTTCTTTTGTTGGGCGAGAACCAAAGCTTGAATAGCTTCAGTGAGTTTGTCAATCTTAGCATCCGTGCTAGATTGGCCCACAGAAGATGAAGTAGAAGGACCCGCATTGATTTGGGAAACAATCGGCTTGCTTCGTGTAGAGCGGACCTTAGACTTGTTTTCTATGATTTGCAAAGCTTCTTTGGTGGTTCTACTTAAGAAGTTACCTCCCGCGGAGGCATTGAGTGAATCCTGATCAGCTTGGCTCACACCATTGTAGAAAGTATCGAGTTGCATCAACTCTGAGAAACCATGATGTGGACACTTGCGAAGTAATTCTTTGAAACGATCACACGCTTCACCAAATGATTCATCATATTTCTGAGTGAACTTGGTGATTTCGTTTTTAAGACTCGTGGTCTTGGAAGGTGGGAAGAATTCATTCACAAGATCTTCCCATGTCTCAATAGATCGAGGAGGTTGTTTTTCAAGCCAAATCCGGGCTTGTCCCTTGAGTGAGAATGGGAAGAGAAGAAGTTTGATTGCTTCACAAGGGACATTTTTGTATTTGATGGTTGACGTGATTTTATTGAACCATCGAATGTGAGCATGAGGATCGTCCCTCTCAAAACCGTAGAATTGACTTGAGGTTACAAGATTGAGTAACTCGGTTTTGAGCTCAAAATTATCAGCCACGATGGCTGGAACAACAATGGCATCTCCATAACCCTCGATGGGTGCTTTGAGAAGCTCACACATGGGGCGGTCTTCCGCCATGGTGACAGCAGATGTGGCAACAGTACGGATCTCAGATCCGACTGTTGGTGCTGAACGTCTATGAGTTCTTCAAGATTTAACAAGCTCACGTAATGGGCTCGTGGACCTTGAAGAACGAGTGCGCATGCACTAAAAAACAAACTCACTCAAAACAAAATCATGGCAAAACGACAGTGAACTTAAACCAATAATCGCAAGTAAGTGGCTTATTTAAGAAAGGTACACCACTCACAGGGATACAAAGACAAGTTTTGATCTTATGTTTGGGAACTTATTATGTCCACACCCCCAGTTGGTAGGTGTTCTGTCTTGGTTTGCGACAGTTTATTTTTATGTATAATTATTCACAAGAAAAAAACGGATGTTTTTGGGTTTTTGTGTGTATGTGAAAAAAACTTTTGGAATTATTTTTGGTATCGTTACGTTATCCAAAATCGTATCTCTTTAAGAATCACCTTAAAAGAAACCCGATTTAGAAAACGTTACGATCTGTTTTGTTTGTTTTTTAATTGTTTTGATGTTTTAACACTTTAGGAAAAGTGTTAATGACTTTTTTGTGTTTTGATTTAAAATTTACAAAAGTGGGATTTTTACAATGATGATGGTGAAATAACACTAATCTCTTAAGACGCTGCAGAAACGCACACACCTCCCCGGCAGCGGCGCCAAAATTTGATTGGTGCTAAACAGTCAACTTAAATTGACCAAAGGAATGGTCAACAAAGTCAAACTACCTAGACCAATGCTCCGGGTAATATAGGGTATCACCAGGTCGTTATATCCCGGCGAGGTGTGAATTGTCTTTTAGCGTGCTTGTGATCGGGTGAATTCCACAGAAAAGGGTTATAATGAGATTTATTTGAGAATTATGAAATTAAATAGCTTAGGAAAGCTATATGATTGATTACGTGAATTAAGATTAAGGAAAAACATGCTAAATCCTAAAAACGTACGTTTATATTGAAAACGGGTACAGACGTACGTGATAAAAAGTAAATCTGATTAACTAAAAAGGCTACGGATATAAAAATGATATTTTTACAAACCTAATGATTAAAGAAAATTTTTAGAGAAATCAAATTAATTATACACTAATTATATAACTATTATTAATTAAAAACTATTTTCTAATTACTTTTTAATTAATTAAAATACCCTAAATTATAATTAATTAGGAAATTACACTAGAAAATTGAAAATAAAATTTGGAAAAATTTAAAATACTTAAAAACTAATTTTAAAACTAAATTTGGAAAAATTGAAAATAAAATCATGATTTTTTTTAATTAATTATTATTAATTATTAACTCATTATTAATTATTAAAAACTAAATTAAATTAAGAAAAATACTAAATGATAAGAGAAAAATCTGAAAAAATTACCAAAATTATTTTTAACTATAAGAAGCCTAGGAAAATTATAAAAATGAAAATTGCTTATAAATAAGCTGAAGAATAAGCCAATTGGCTTAAATAGAAGCTATCACTTCTATTAAGTTGGGCTTTTTTGGAATTTTCTTTTTCAAACTTGTTTACTAACTGACTTTAAGCAACTTTTGTGAAGCAAGTTTGATTGGAACTCAGAAATAAGCAATTTGTGGGCTTATTTGGTTGACAGAATAAGCCAATGGCTTATTATGGTTTGGAATTGCTTGAATAAGCTACACAACTGACCCACAAGTCCAAATAAGCAAACAATCAACTATATTAAAGAGAAATAAGCATTAATTATGCAGATAAGCAAGCACAATAAGCCAGAAACAGGGAATAAGCACTTGGCTTATTGACAGTCCAAACAGGCCAAAATGGCCTACTTGCAGCCCTCTGTGGGGGTCACAAGGGTGGTCAAGGGTCAAAACTTGGGGTTGAACCCTCAAGTTGGACTGGGTGCCTACTAGATAAGCCAAGAATCAGGTCAATAAGCTCACAAATAAGCTCTCAATGAACCTAGGAAATAAGCTCAATGAGCCTGAGGTCTGAGGTGCACAGGGTAAATGGGTAACTTGTAGACTAGTGTGGGGACCACACAATGGATCAGGGATCCAAATTTAAGCCTGAAATATGAAGATAAGCAGTATGGCTAAAAAATAAGCCATGATTTAAGCTCTGATTCCCACAAATAAGCTAAATGAGCTTATATGAAATTTGGACAAAACCTGAATACTCAGCACACTTAGGTGAAATGAACAATAAATAAGCACTGATTTCTGAGTCTGAATAAGCTATTAATTACAAAACAAGGCCTGACCCAACAAGATGGCTTATTTGGGATTCCAAAAAGCCAATAAGCTAAGAGTGGGGCCCACTAATGAACTAAGTATGGCCTGATCAAATAGGGTCACTTATACTGATGACTCAGTATGAAGTGATGAAATAAGCAAACTTACAAGGCCAAATAAGCTATGCTACCAACAACTGAGATCTAATTTTATTAATAATCCTAAAAGCACTACTGGTGAGTTTTTCAAAAAACTAAATTTCAAGTTCTAACAATCTAATTTGTACCCTGGAGGAGGGTTGGACTTTTGACAAAAAATTCAGATATGCCCTGGTGCAAAGATGAACCTCACCCTGCAGGCTTTTTCACAGGTCTAAATAAGCTTCAATAAAAATCTCAAAAATAATCCAAGTATAGATTTTGAAAGTTCAAGTGAAGTATTTTAAGATGTGAAAAGCTCAAGCTCTGAAAATCACTACAAAATTCTAGAAAAATCTTTGAAATTTTGGTTTTCTGCAAACACTACAACCTTGACTTTTTGATTTTTGCTTTTAGTTTGACCAAAATGAATTTCAAACTTGATTTAATTACTGCTTATGTTAAGTTAAGATATAATTGAGCTAAAATAAGCTAAGTTATCTATTTGTAACTTGAAATGAGGCTTAAGCCTTTCTAATTCCACCTCAGAATGTGTTTAAACCAAGTAAGATGTGATTTTGACTTTGAGGCTTCTTACTACTCTAACCTTACTTGTTTTGGTGTACTTGGAGTCTGAGTATGATGTGAGAATACAAAGTGAGCAATAATACTCACTGAGGTACTCAATACAGACAGAACCAAACACCCCTTGATTACACAGTTACTAAGAAACTTTAAATAAAAAGATACCAAGGTACAATCTACTGAACACAACTTATCTACTAAATGATAAATAAGCAAAACAAACAATAATAAGCAGTAAGTAGCACTAATACACCTAAAATAGTAAAAATCAAGAATTGAAGCTTACAAAAGCCTTCCAAGCTAACTGCCAAGGAACAAGGACCAATTATCAATTCCTAATGTTTTCCACAAACCTCTAACTCACAGCCATCCCTGATTTACTGTGCTCCAGCCCTTTCTTCAACTCTGCAATATTATTTTTTTATTTTATTTTGATTTTTTATTTATTTTTGACTATTTTATGAAATTGAGTTTAGGAAGTTTGCACAAGCTTGTAAAGCTTCTAAAAACTTTAATATTGAGTTTCTATGAATTTGTGGATAGCTATTACACACTGATGAACCTTACATTCACAATTGAAATATTTGAATAGAACTTGAAAATTGAAACATAGGATAAACTTAAAACTGAACTTTCATTGATATAATAATGATTACAAAAGATAAACTAAGTACTAAGAAAAACTAAATTATCATATTACATGCCATACAAGGCTTACATGAGCATCTATATATAATATGATTCAAAGATAAGCAATCCCAGCTAACATGTGGCTTCCTGTTGTAATTTGAGAGTCCCAATGGCTTATTTGTTGACCCTTGACCATATCCCAACCAATGAATTAAGGTTCCATTGATCCTAGCCGTTGATTGAGTTTTGGTGCCAACAACGGTTCACTACATAATTAGTGGAACTGGTGAGGTTATTTATTGAGGAGGGGGAGTTGGTTTGGGTTGGTGAGGGGTATTAATGAAGGTGGTTGTGTTAGTGAAAAGGTGAGAGAAGGGGGAGACAGGTAGGAGGGAAACGGGGGAAAGGTTGGGGAAGACGGTTGTTTGACTGTTTGACCCTGGGGATATCTGTTTATGGATGGGCCGGGTAAGGGAGTTGGGCATGGGATGGACTAAGGGTGGATTTGGATTGTATTTGGTTTTGGGTAGTAATAAAGAGGGTCCGGTTGGTTTATTAAATATTACAAGGACCACTTTTGTAATTTGGCCAAAGATAAGGGACTGAAAATGTAAGTTTCCCAAAATATTCATAAGGACCAACTATGCCAAGTTTCCATAATCCAAGAACCATAATTGCAATTTTCCATTTTAAAATTTCCAGGGACCTTCTGCCAATCTTTGAATTTGAGGGACCAAACATGTAAACTTTTGAAACTTTAGACTCAAGAATCATATTTTGTAATATTTGACTTTCAAAAGACTTGGGTTGATTTTTCTTTCAAAATAAATGCGTAGGGACTAATTTTGACAAGTTTTGAAACTTGGGGGACTGAAACTGCTAATTTTGCAAACTTTGATTATTTTTCATTTGTTTTTACTCATTTTGCATTTAAAACATATAAAACACAATCCCTGAGATATTTTCAGTATTTTGATGCTTTTTTATTGTTTTTAGATGTTTTGCAGCTCAGATTTAACGAAAAATGATGAGTGTTTGAGCACTCATCAAAAGTACATATACTATTTGAAACATCTAATCTCATTAAAAAGTACAATTTGCATAAAAAATAAAGTATATTTTATTTTTCAAAAGTTTGACTTTTTAAAAAAAACTGTACATGTTGCATAACAGTGCACTTACACATAGGTACATGTTGCATAAAAAAGAACAGTTACACAAGTGTACTTGGGTCTTACACACACTTACACAAGTGTACTTGATTTTGGGGCAAAAATAGGCATATGAGCATAGTGGCATAAAACGCATAAGTCGAATTGGGGCAAAACCCTTTACTCGAAGTCGCATGGGGCTAGGCTTAAAGTATGGTGAATTTCATGGGGCAAATCCTCATTTATCCCTAATAAATATTCGTCGGGAGAATTGCATATATATCATTCCAAAATCTCAAAATTACGTATATATCCAACTTAAATTCATAATTGCATATATATATATATATACAGTATCTTTCTAAAGGCTAAAAAATTGCATATATATCTAACTTAAACTACTTATGGTAACTATAATTTTAAAAATAGCAACAATAACAATATTTGTTTCAAGGGTACGATGTCTCAAGGTTTAAAATGAACTAGATAACCAAAAATAATATATTGAAGACAATATTTTACCTCACAAAAAAAGTCACCCTATCTCATATTATATATAATACGAAAACATGAGATAAACTTATCACAAATATCATGATTGTTATATATGTATAATTGAAAAAGTCAGTTTACAATCAAGGGGTATATAAATATTAATGCCAACAAGTTTATAAATAAAGTAAAAATAATTTAAAAATATATATATATAATTCCTCTATTTGGTTTTGACTTTGATAAGAATAAAATTGAAAGCTTTGTACCTTTATTAATATATTATTGTTCAAATATTCAAATTTACTACAAAATTTTTCAAGCAAAGTGACTGTGTATAGCGGCAAATAATTATACTTGCGAAATCGTGATTTTGGTTTGACCCTTAATGGACAGTGTGTGTTTTTTGAAATAAAAAACGTGTTTTTAAAAAAAAAAATTAATATAATGTGTGTTTTTAAAAACTTGTCAAGTTTAAAATTGATCAAGAAAAAAACATAATTTAAGTTGCTAAGTTTTTTAAAAGTTGTCAAGTTTAGAAGGTACTTAAAGGCAATTTAGACAAATTACATTAATTTAAATTTCATTATTCAAGTTTTAGAATTTAAAGAGATACACTATTGATAAGTAGTAGAGATTAAAGGGATAATCTATACTAGTATGTAAAGTGTTTAGGATATTTTAAATAAAGAAGTCTTAAAATTTTAAAACCAAAAATATTTCTAAAAAAGGAACCCGCTAAACTTGTAACTACCATTTTAATAGTTTGCTGAAAAATTGAAAATTGAACAATAATATTATTCTATTTTTTATTTTGGCAAAAATGAAAATATATTGATGAAAAGATCAAAAGATCTCATAGAGATTATACATTTGAGGAAATTAAAATTACAAACCAATTGAACCTACTAAACCTTGAACGGAACTTGAGATGCGATGACAAAATTGAAGAACAAAGCTACTTAACTTTGAAAACATGAACCATCTATGCTTGCTTCTTTTCTTGGACCCGTGGAGACTGACGTATGATGCTAACATGACGAGTCTAAAAAAGAGCTAGCACAAGAAACTGTGAGTAAATTTGCAACAACAAACCTTTATGCTTCTTTACCGTGATGAGCTAAATCTTGAAAAAAACTCGTTAAATGGTCTGTTGTTACGAAAATCTTTTTGATTCTCACCAATGTAGATGCCCAACGATTTCCCAATATTCTTCACATTCTCACATTCATCATCAATCTCTTCCTCTTCTGAGAACTCATCGTTCACAAAATCATTGAGAAACAGACCTTCACTCACGACACCACAACCTTGCTTATTCTTTTTGCACTTTGCTTTTCTTTTTGAAAATGAAACAAGATTGGACCTAATATTATCTGATTTGAAGCCGATCTGTAACTTGTTTATGTACTTTTCTTTATCTTTCTTCTTTGTGACTGCTGCTTCTTGAATGTTTTTCCTTGTCTGGTTGCATATTTCATACCCACACACCTCTACACATTGGTTGGAAGTTGCTTTTTCGGTAAGGTTTCATTAGAAACCGTTGCTTTGTGAGTGAGAGTGTCATGGATAATAGGAGAGTTGCTTAATAAACCAAATGGAATAGTTGAATCTCTTTGCAACACATGTGTATCTTGTGGAAAGGTAGTAGGTTGTAAAGGAGGAAAAGTATTATCCAAAGGATTCTTAGTGGTATTATCCAAAGTGGGTAGTTTTTTTACGCATTAAGGCTCGTGAGAGAGGGCAACTTTTATATTCTCAAAAACTTGTGAGTATAATGTTGGCTGTGATGTTGACATACCATTGACAAGAGACTCATGAACTAAATAGTTATGAGTAGTCAACTTTCCGTTGGTAAATCACTTATTAACTTGTAACATTCGTGTATATAAATGCTAGAATTAATGATATCAGTAAAATATTATCACTAAAAAGTACAATTAATATAGAACTTGGTACAAAATAATAATCCATACTACTATATAAAGTATTTAGGACATTCTAA
This sequence comes from Artemisia argyi, assembly GCA_030686995.1. Lineage (NCBI taxonomy): Eukaryota > Viridiplantae > Streptophyta > Magnoliopsida > Asterales > Asteraceae > Artemisia > Artemisia argyi. Next base: position 160,728,910 of record CM060683.1, read on the forward strand.
ATAAAGAAGTCTTAAAATCTTTAAGACAAAAAATATTTTTAATAAAAGTAACCCGCTAAACTTGTAACCACTATTTCAATAGTTTGCTGAAAAATTAAAAATTGAACACTTAGTATATCTAATCGTACACATAAATCATCTTATCATTCATATCTTTAAAACACCCTAATTTTCAATTAATAACCTATGTTCGACATTTTTCCCCTTTTTTAAAAGCAATGCATTGGAAAAATCTTGCTATCGCCAAAAAAGTATAATCATATGAGTACCCGCCAACACAACGCACGGGTACCGGGCTATAACTATAATGTTAGAATCACTTTGAGAAAGGATAAAAAGAACAAAGCACACAAGAAAATTAAATGATACTTTATTATATTTGTTTTGTTTTATAATACTCTCGGGCCAAGGATTTATTAACTGTCAGTTTGATCCTCGGAATGACGAGTTCTTTCGAGATACATAAAATCCATTTGGTTTAACTAACTAATAACAATGTTGCATAGGGAATAAAAGTGCAAATTTATAGCAGATGTTACTGATGTGTTTAGTAAACAAATCAACGTTAAATGTGGGGATGAAGAAAAGAATTGTAATGAAAATGAGAATAGACATTGCAAATTTTTGAGAATGAAGAAAACCCTTTCTGGTTTTATATAGGTCACATGCATTTATTTTACCAAACATTAAATATGACGTATTAATTTCATTAATTAAAAGATGAAACACCACTTAAGTAAAATAATCAAATTCCATTAAAAGGGAAATTAGCATACGATTGCGTTACTAATGTATCTTACTTTCTTATAATGGAGGAAAGCCTTCTTTAAATAGAAATACTTAAAAATTTAGCTTGCTTATTATAAAAATTCAATAGCCCACACATAATTTCTCTACTACATAAATTACAAGTCTTAAAGCTTAATGTACAAAATACAAAGAACTATTAATGTGGCCAAGATATTTAATGTAGTTAATTAATTAGCTGGTCAAAAAATACAACTAGTGTAATACCCGTGCGTTGCACGGGTCTCGCGTAAAAAATCATTTAGTTTTCTTTATGACAACCTTGTACTTAATCTTTAAATAATATATATGATCTTTCAAGAGACTTATAAAAAATCATTTTAATTTAACAAAGTAAACATATAAGTGAAAGTTCAAAGTAGAATATGCATGATTGAAGTTTAAAGTAGCCAACCTAAGACCATTACCATTCATCAATGTAAACATGAAGTTCAAAATTGAAAATATAAGTTTTAGCATGCATATAAAAGACTAAAAGCGATCAAGTCAAGCATCATCAACATCAATCTTGTCTTGTTGAGGCTCACTAACCACATCCTCACCAACTCCAGTCTCATCAACTTGATTGTCCTCGACATTAGTATCCTCAACTTCAACATCATCAGAAGTGTTGATCTCAGTCTGTATGTCATCTTCTGCACTAAAGGAGGAACTTACAATTGTGTTGACACCAATATCACGTGCAACCACATTTTGAACTTCAACATGTAGCGAATCTTTAGTTTCACAAACATGGCCCCACATAAGCTCGTCCATAAGTTTTTCTTCATCATCGGTTGTAGTTGATCCCATGTTGTTATCATCAGTAACATAATCATCCATGTTAAAATCATTTAGCGAAGACGGTATATTTTCATCCTAGTAAACCATAGTTTTTGTTGAACTTGAAGAATTCCCGGAATGTTTATTCAATGCATTAAGATCATCACCATAATAATTTGTAACTGTATACCTACGTACATATGTAGGCGCAAGATTATAACTATCAATCTTGATTCCAATAACAACCCACTTAGCAATGAGGCTATCAATAAAGTAATCCACTATCCATTCAGGGTTTCCGACACCCTAAATTAAAATGTTTTTTATTAAGTTTCAATTTGATAAATACGTATTAGTTGAATGTGTAAACTAATAAGCAACTCACCTCCTTTATACTTTTGGTAATCAACTCGTCCACAGTATGGCCTAGAAGCAAAGTGGCATCAGTGTTAAAAAGTACGCAGTTCATTTCTTCGTTGTCATCTTGAATTGTTATGACTAACTTGTACCTATAAAAAAATGTTAGTAATAAAAAATGGTGCCTTTAAACCGGAAATATATAACTTACGTTTGACGTGGGTTCGCGACAATTTGTTTGCATGCATCACAATAATACCGATCTCCTTCTTCTTTTACCTTCTTAAAGCACTTGGTACATTGTATATACTTCCAGTCATGATTCAGGTTGATACCGATCACCATTCCATATACAATGAACCTTGTTCCCTAATAACAACATCTCAAAATTATTAGGAGTATTAAGAGCATAAACCATAGACATGATCCATATGAATAGCATTAAGTAAATTACCACATCAACGCCATCAGTTAGGCGCTTATAAATTTCCGGCATAGGTGTTACTTTCAACTCCTCGGTCTTAAGATGCGGAGATGTAAAGATGACCGGATGAATAGGCTTATAAAACAACATCTTAAAAGTGATAAGTAGTATGAAAAAAAATTATCAAAATAACCCAATACATGTGCGTTAAACATCACCTGTTTGCATATGCAACAGCCTCAACAATCAGAAGGTTAATATGGAATTGTGTTGACACAGTCGTCGTTAGTTGCGGTGCACCTAATATGTTACAATTTGAGTATAAGTAGAATATAAGTATATTTATACAGTAGCAACCGAATAGTATATATGTATATTGAAAATGTAAACCTCCATATGGTCCGACTTTGCAACACGTCAAGACGACCACAATATTGGTATCTTTCATAGAATTGATCAAGCTGTCTTCGTACATCAAAGCCATCTTCCCCCACAACGAAATGTTGAGTTTCACATCACTGTATTAGTTTTCAAAAGCTCAAAAGGATGAGACATGATTGCAATCAGAAAAGTCCAAATTACTAACAGCCTAAATTTGGTATCTTTCAACATGTTCAATACAGTTGAAGCATACCTTTGCACTATAATCAGACCAAATTCAAAGAAACTCAAGTGTGTCATTGCTTTATTTTCATAATTTAAAACATACAAAGGCCCTACTCTATGTTCCTTATTTATTACTTAGCTCGTTTTGAGTACCCTCTTTTGACTAATACCACAAAACCATTATTTATTTCATGTGACTAATAAACATTTCATTTGAGTACCCTCTTTTGACCCCAACAAAAATATGACATACATGCATGATATCTTATTTTTAATCTTAGCTCGTTTAATGTGTTATCAATAGGTTATAGTCCAAAAATAAGATGTTTCACATGTGAAGATTTTATGATTTCATGTGCAATTCCATTTATTATATCATACGAGATGCATGCATTTCTTATCTTTGTTAGCTCATGAATATGTCAGGTTCATACATGTTTTATTTCTTTAAGTTTTACAAACAGATCTTAAGACCTACAATACATATCATATGCATGTTCAAAACCTTACTAATAATACTTCACAATTTGAATTTCAATAATTACGCATCAGGTAAGATCGTATAATATGTTTAGACCCCAAGATTTACACTCTCATGTTTCATGCTACGTATATACATGCATATGTCAACATGATCGTATAATATGCTTTACTCACAATTATAAGAAAAAATACCTCAAATCAACAATGACGATTTTGAGGAGTTGTGGGTTACAACCTTGGTTCTTTCCAACTTTGTCTTGTAGAGGACCCCATTCTCGAAGAACTCCTATGACATCTACAAAGGCAAAAAGTTCAAGACTTACCGCATCAAGAAAGAAATTATAACTAAAAATGAATATAGTAATATTCCCACCTGTCAAATATATCTGATTACCATAACGATTAGTGAGGCTTCCGAATGGCATAAATGCAAACACATATCTATCGAACAGCTCCGGTTGAATCCGTGAAGGGTCGGTGGTAGTCGTGAAACAAAATTCCACATAACAATTGCGATCCAAAGGCCTGTAGATGATTCTTTCATAATCAAGCACAACGAAATTGTGGATCTTATACACACAACCCTCTTTTACACGATCTTTGTATTTGTTAATAAGCTTAAAGGGAATCTTTGCATGAATTGAAGAACGCTGAAGTTGAAAAGAAAGAAATCAACATTAAAGGTGCAAGAGTTTTAAGCGGACTACATAATAGAATTACAAATATATCTAATTGTCTAGTCTATACTTCTATTTCTGCTTGTAGCGTCTTGCTAGTAGCATTGTTTCTTTATATATATTTATCTCTCTATGCCGTTAAAAAAAAAAAATGACTACCTCCATAACCGCGTACTAACAGTAAGCATACATGAGTTTTGCATAAACATTCTCAGAAAACAAACAGAAAGTATAGCTTGAAATATAGCTTTTGATTTCATATGTCTATCTAAAGCAAACATTACAAAAATATATCTTATCATTCGAATCATTGGTAGAAGATTAAAGAAAAAGAACTAAAAACATGAAACATGGGTAACAATTGAATAAGGCACATAGCTTCTGATTTCATATGAGTAGACAACTAATAATATGCAATTGCTGCAGGGGTTATTAGGGCCTTTTTACTTTTTAAAAGGTTTCATATTGAATATTTTAACTGCCAATTTTGTTTCACAAAGATATACAGTACTAATAAACGATGTTAAATTGATGGGGGCTGAATAAGAAATTCAATTCAATTATGGCTAATCACCTAATTAATTATGGATGCTATTGGGCTAATAGGGGAGGCCAAGCACCCTCTAGCTCCCTATTGGCTCCGTCATTGAGTATATGGTGTTTTGTATCCAAGTAGCAAAAAGAAAGTGTTGTTGTTACCATTTACTATCTAAGAATGTTATGCAATAAACTACTACAGTCATTTAGTATGTTATGCCAACTGCTAATTGACACTTTTCTAAAATGTAATAGACTTGGTTTTTAAAAAGACCAACATATCTATTGAGAAGGTATTGCAAAACACTGGTGCTCTTTTTAAAGATGGTTTTATTGTATGCCACGTTTTGCACATACAAATGAATAGAATTTAAAATTTGTAACATTCACTTACACGTTCATCCAGTAGAATGAGATCAAGAGAAAGAATGCGGTTAGTTGTTGGATTGTAAGCTGTCCAGGCACGTGCAATCATAACATTAATAGTCCATTTCTTAGTGACATTCGGACGCAAGTCACCAACATATTGATAACGGTTGTTCATGGTTGTTCGAGGGTAACTGCAAAGATACACAATATCGTCAGTAGCCAAAGAGCATAAACTATGTAAGTGTTCACACAATTTAACATACCTATAGGTATATTATAAAACACCTCCTTGTAAACAATATTTTGTGTCAAATTATCAGCACAATATCCTTTGTTATCAATATAAAAATGAAGACCAACACGCGATGTTACACGAGATGAAACAACATAAAGTTGTCCGTGAGTAAAGACTGGTTTTTCTAGGTACGCACATACGTGATTAAATGTTTGACCTTGACTCTTGTTTATTGTCATGGCAAAACATACTTTAATAGGAAACTGCCTTCTTATAAATCGGAAAGGCCACGATGAATCAGTAGGTGTCATATCAATCCTACCAATAAATACTTTCTGGCCAATATGACTCCCTGTGATTATTGGAGCCTCAAGAACCTCACGGGTAATTTGGGTAATGATTAAACGTGTGCCGTTGCACAAACCTCGTTGCAATCCTGTGTTACGTAACAATATGACGGGTGCACTGACCTTTAACTCGAGATTGTGGTTTGGGACACCGGAGAACTTCAAAGTGTTAAGAAATTCAGTCGGGTACATTGTTTGCATTTCCTCCAGGTTTTCGGTTGTTGAACAAATCATATCGGCACTATGAAGAATTTGCATCTCACCTGACATACTTTCGAGTACATGAGAGTTAATCGAATCGACGACATCATTTTTTGGGCATAGGATACATCGTTCTTTTAGGTAATGCATGTCATGGATTCTGTTTGGGAGATCCGGAAATGTATTTGATACAATAGACTCGATAGGGTTGTCACATACGGGAATGAGAAGGTCATCCGGAATTTCTATCCATGTAGCCTCATCTTCATTATCAATTGCAACGGAAGGAAGCGTGCCATCTCCCATGGACAGAAGCCAATTATTAAAATGCCTCATCTCATCTATATGTGCAACATCAAGTGACGGATCAGATAGTCGCATGTTGGTCGTCAAAACAAATACCCTACAGTTATCCCATATTGCTGATGACTTGTTTACAGCTGAACCGACCACCACAGCCCGTGGTGCATTCGGGATAACCGGTAAAATTTGCCTAAAGTCGCCACCAAGGACCACAACCTTTCCACCAAATACTTGATTCTCAGCATTGGGGTTATCATGCTTGCATATATCCCGGAAGGTTCGATCAAAGGCTTCAAACGCATGTCGATGCTGTAAAGGTGCCTCATCCCAGATGATAAGAGATGATTCTCGGATCAAACATGCTAGATCTGACACGACATCAATCCCACAACATGATTCGTTGTCAAGTTCCAGAGGTATACGAAACCTTGAATGTGCGGTTCGACCACCAGGAAGTAACAACGATGCAATGCCAGATGAAGCGACAGACAAAACAATTTTTCCCATGGAACGTATCCACGCGATAATTGTTCTCCACAAGTAAGTTTTCCCTGTACCTCCACTCCCGTACACAAAAAATAATCCGCCATTATTTTCATTAACAACTAGCATGATATTATCATACACGAACCTTTGTTCTGAATTCAATCCATCATACAAAGTGGTAAACCGAGCCAATTCTTCATTCATGTTATACATCCGTTCAGCAGCAATAAGTCTATTCCTTCCGATATTCATTAATAAGTAGTCAATCTGAGGGAGTTGCGGGAAATCAAGCAAGGACCTGTTGTTACCATTTAAGATCGTCTCTAGCTTAAGTAACGTGTAATTTTGAATCTCTCGATCTGTAAACACGACTTGTTGATTGTTCAACAACCTACGGTGCTTGCGAGTAATGTCCTCTGATATATATGGAAATGTTTCTCTAAATAATTTTGCATAATCCAAAACAGTACAAAACAACAATATAGTTACAAAAAGCTCTCGTAGTTGATCCCCTAACTTCCATTGAGACGCTTCTCTTACTGATCGGATCCATTCAATATCATCTCCCAGTAAGTTCAACGCTTTGCATGCCAACATGTATGTTGGGTAGAGAATTCTATCAACTGTTCGAAGAAATGCATGGCTTGTGGCAACGGGGACGTGGTTCAACAACATTCGTAGATAGTAAATCTAACCCATTGACGGATGAACATAATAAATACTACCAATACTCATTCCACTCTTACGTGGCCTCCATTCTTTTTCTGTGGCATGCCATGTAAATTCGGTGGGATAGTCAGCATATAATAAATGTCGGCCTTCTGGATATATCACATTTGCTCTCATCCATCCTATAAACTTGGACATTGCATTGGTAGCCCTTTCAAGAACATTTTCAACATCTTCATCATCCCTAAAGTAAACTCTATTGTGTCCTTCTTCATGGAAAGGAAGCCTTTCGACAGCGATCGATCGGTAATGCATTTCAAAACCAAAGAATTTCCAGCATGCTTCACAGGAAGAAATGTAGCGACAGTTAAGGTATTGCTCAATCTCATCCGCATGACATATAATCGACTGGTATGGTGTTCTACTATTGTTGTTGTCGTTGTTGTGGTTTCTTTGACCTTCTATAACAACTGTAGCACGATCAGGACCTTTGTTAAGATAATTAAATAGGTACTTAACCAAGCTTCCCTGGTTACACCATTCAACATTTATATGACAGTCATATTTGACAATCAAATCAATGTTATGAGGAACAACAAAACGATTATCAAGCATAGTATCATGTAGACCAACTTTTGCTCTCCTTCCATTATTCGATCTTTTATAACGTGGCCAACCATCACGGGTAATAAACGTTTCCTCACAATACTCCTTTGGGTAGCCCTTTGTACATCCATCTCTAGACATACATGGGCTTGACCTAAACTGGTCGCCACATGGGCCATGCATCATATGAGTACGAACAGCTTCAAATCCTATCGGGTCGTCAACCTCAGAAGGTAATTCAGCGGATATGACATGATCAATCTCATCAGGTGTCGAAATCTTATCATCTTTGTGTAAAAAGATGAGAGCATGACAATGCAGTAATCCACGTTTTTGAAACTCAATTGTATAAATCACTGCACATGTATAAAAACATATACTTGCATAAGAAATCAAAAAGGTTAAACCTTTATAAAATTTTATAAATAAATTGTGAGTTAAATACACACCAGTTTTTACTCTGCCAAAGTGATGTCCTTTTTGTATGTCTTCCATGAGGTCGTCTAGTTTCATCTTAAAAACACGTGTAATGGTGTCTGGTCTATCAACTGCCGGCTGACCAGGTACGTAATTTTCAACATCACGTTGAATCTCAGGCCATTTAGGGTTACATGTCATGGTCACAAAAAGATCTGGAGGTCCAGCCCAACGACAAATAGCCATGGCATCCTGATATTGCTGGAGCATATGTCTTGGTCCTCCAGTGAACGTTGAAGGCAATATGAACATTCGACCAAGAGCTTGAGTGTTTGTCTCTCCGCTACCAATGCGATCATGCAATCCGTGATACAACTCAGAACGAATGGTGTTTTGGTTTCGCTTTATACCAATCTAGATCATGGTCGAGTACAGCTGTATAAGCATCAACGCAATATGTATGAAACAAACGACCGGCTTTGTGCAATGTTTTTCCTTCCTCAGTTCGACATTGAAGGCGAAAACAATAGTACTCGCGCAAACTCATGTATTTTCTCTTGGTCGTTGGAGGAACATTAAGAGGTATTTCCAACAAGAAATTGGGAGAAGTACATGAAAGGGAAAAAACATCCTAAAACATCTTATTGGTTAAACCCCAATAAGATAATAATAATAAGATTTGAAACGAAATAAACATAGTCGTCGAAGACAATCCTAGTTGGAATCATCTTCGTCATCAGTTTCATTTTCATCAGCAATCTCATCTTCGTCACCAACTTCATCATCAACCTCCAATGGGTTTTTGTTCTCACTCTCGTCTTCATCTTCCTCTTCATCAAACAAACGAAACAACTTGTTTCTGGTGCTGATTTTGATGCGGTTATTTTTAGTTCGCTTAATCGGTGCGAGTGGGACTTCATCATCAACAAAATCCTACATGTAAAATTATACTTTGTTAGTTCACATATGTTAAGAATGAATATGATAAAAAAAAGTATAAACTATAAGGATAGAAGTAATATGCGTGTTACATGTTGATTTGGGAGAACGACATGTTCCTATTTCACTTCAGCATTGTTCCCTGTTTCCACAAGGTCGTTTGGAACATCATTGTCATCGATGACAATGACATCTTCCCATCGCCAGTTCTTAAGATTCTCTTCACGTTTTCGTTTTTTTTGTGCAATGGTGGTCTCACTGGCAAAGTTGTTAGGAAGATTAAATAGGAAGAGATTATTGTGTGCCATGATTTTTAGTATAACTTCTTTTGAGAATGATAGTGATTTTGAGAGTGACAACCCTGAGGCTATGTTGCACTCTTTATATAGAGTCTATATGTTGATGGCGCCATTTTTGAAACTCAAAATATGCAGAAAAGTAGCTATAGTTTGTTGGAAGGATAGTGATAAGTCATGTCCTTAAAGCTAGGAGTTTGATCAGGCGAAAAATGAACCACTTTTAGGGGGTCATTTAAGCCCGGAATTGACTTTATTTGATCAAATATTGCCCTAAATCATTCCTTTTGTGATTTTAGGTACTTTGGGAGTGAAATTTGGAAAAGAAAGCAATTCAGCCGTTTTTGGAGCATAAAAGTGAAGAAAACGCCAAAGTCTTAATTTTCCTTGCTGGGAACAGTAGGTGACGGCGTCAAGAAGGAAATTCTGACGGCGTCAAGAGTAATTTCCATGACGACCCAGTACATATTTGACGGCGTCACGAAGTAGGGCGTCAAGAGTAAAATTCATGACGGCCTGGAAATGCATAACACATGACGGCGTCAAAAGTAGATCAAGGCAGTTCGAGAAGTATTTTGGCGGCGAGATGACGGCGTCACAAGATTTGTCTTGACGCCGTAAGACCCTATTTCCTATATATAGTTTTCTAATTTTCACATTAAAAAAAGAGAAGTTTTGGAGAAACCCTAAGTACGAACTTGGTGCGAATTTTACAGGTTTTTCAAGGGTTCTAAGCCCTTGATACCTTTCATGTGTAATTGAGATAAGTATTCTTTTAATTCAATCAATATGTCTATGTGTTGGTTGTCTATATCTTGTTCTTGTCTTAATTCCATCATGCTAGGCTAGATCTATCTTGTGTTTGCTTGGATCTAATGAAACCTAGATGTTAATTATGTGTTGATTACTTGTTTATAATTGTATTGGATGAATGAATTCGATGTTAGGCTTAAGAAAACTGGCAGATCTCCAAATGATAACATGCTTGAACGTCTTAGGAAACATGAACTGATGTGCACTAGGTTTTATTGGTTGTATTTAATGCACGAGCCACTGTTTACAATCCCTATGGTTGTGATGGGCATGGCATAGGAGGAGATAAGAGCTCATAGGATTGGGGAGTTAAGTGCGCCACCCCATGAATGGTATTAAGGAATACAATCCTTCATCCACGCAACTATAACAAGTAATTAACGTGTAAAAGATGTCTAGGGAGTAGTGAAATCTAAGTAAACACATTTTCTCCACTTATTGCTCACAACCTTAGTATAATTTAGTTTATTTTCATTTCTAGTATTTTATTTTGATTGCATCTTTAGTATTAGGTTAGTTGACTAGCAACTAATTCCGCCCAAATCCTTCAAACCCGAGATTTTTACTTGCTTTCTAAAAAATATAAAAATACAAAAATAATCATCCCTCACCTTTAGAACTAGTATTTACGTTTTCTAATCCTAGCGACACTATTCCTAGCTGAACGATCAATCCCCTGGTACTTGTCACTATACTATACTACAACGATCAGGTACACTGCCTGGTGGGGGTTGTAAGCTTCTCAAGATCCCTTGAGAGGTAAAGCCTGGTGCGATTCCCACGTATCAAGTTTTTGGCGCCGCAGCCCGGGGAATAGTTATTGTCTAGGTTAGAATCTCTTTTTATTAGGTCTACTTGCTAGATTCCTTTCTACTAAGATTTTATTTTTATTTTTAGTTTTTTCTTTAGTCTATCTTATTTCTTTGTGTTTTTGTTCGTAACTCTTCACCACCTGCCATCATGGCAAACGACGAATCCTTTAACCTTAGGATCACTAGGAGTCGTAATTCCACTAGAAACCTTGTCTTGCCTTATGCGGAACCCGAAAGAGAAATGCATAGATTGAGACAATATCACTCAACTTCTGAACCATCTAGCGTTGCCATCGATTTTGATGCACCCCTTTCTGAAGAAAATTCAGAAAATCATGTCACAACCCCTAGCTCCCAACCCAACGACGAGATGAGTACCCCCGCAACTCCCATTCCTAAGCGCCTTAAGGACTACTCCTCCCCAACCCCTCGTGGCTTCTCAAACTCCATTGTCTACCCAAACGAACACACCAACGAGGTCTTGCATACAAACGATGTTTGGCTTGTCCAAAGTGTGTGTAAGTTTTGCGGATTAGATGAGGAAGATCCAATCCAACACATTAAAGACTTCCTGAAAATAGTAGACACCCTCCATACGGATGGGGCTACTAGAGACACGTCCCGATTGCGATTCTTTCCTTTCACCCTATATGAAAAAGCCCAAGAATGGTATGATAAACTCCCTTCTGAATCTATTTTCACATGGGAGCAACTCATATCCAAGTTCAATGAGAAGTTCCTTCCACCTGGAAAAACCTCAGCGTTTAGAGATAGGATCCTCCGTTTCCGAAAAGGGAAGGACGAACCCTTCCATAAATCGTGGATTAGATTCAAAGATTTAATAAGACAAGTTCCCCATCATGGCATTGAGCTTTGGCTCTTGGTCCAAATCTTCTACGATAATATCTCCTCTAACGATCGAAACGGAATTAACCAATCTAGAAAAGGGAGATTGGCCAATCTTAGTGCCGAAGAAGGGTGGGATAGGATTGAAGAATATGCTCAAGACCAGGATGACACTTGGGATGAACCTGAGTTGACTGTCAGCATTTCTGAAATCACCTCAGATCGGTTGAGAAAAATTCACAAAAGAGTGGAATACCTAGCTGGATCGCAGTTACCTAAACTACTGTCGAATCCTTACTTAATCTGCGATTACTGTGGGGGCCCGCATGAAGTAGAAGAATGCAGAGGAGCAGCCACAACTGAACATGCATGCTTGTCAGGAGGGGACATTTATGCTGATCCCTCCCTTTTGCCTTTTTACCAAAATGATGATTACACCCTCTGGGGAAATCTGGTAAAGAGAAAAGAAGGAGAGGAAGGCCCTGAATTCGAAATCAGAAGCACTTTTGAAGATGACCTTGGTCACTTCACTCAAGAAAAAGGCTTGCAAATGAAAGGTCTTAATGAGCTTTTCGACGAGCAGCAGGATGACATTGGAGAATTTTTCAACAAGCTTAACTCAGCCCTAGATAATCTTGAAATGCCATCAGTAAGCAAAAAAGACCCCATGCTCGCGATAACCACTCGAGCTGTAACAACAACCAAGGACCCACCTTACCCAAGCTCGTCTCCCATTGCCCCCGATCCAAACAAACCTGGCGAGGAGGAGGAGGATGTCGGCGGCAAGACCCCCGACCAACCGCCCTGGACGACCCCTTCCCCATCAACCCTACCTAACCAACCTGTGAGAATCCCGTTTCCATCCCGATTAAGGAACCAAAAAACTGAGAATGATAACAAGAGATTCTTGTCATACCTAAAAGACTCGGTTGTCACCATACCCCTCCTTGATGCTTGCTATCACATGCCAAAGTATAGCGCATACTTTAAAAAACTACTTGCTAACCGGAAGAAACTCGAGGGTCTTGTGACCCTGGGGGAAGAATGCTCAGTGGTGACCCATCAAGGGCTACCAAAAAAAGTAGACGATCCGGGCAGCTTCACCCTGCCTTGCTCCATAGGATCTCTATCAATCAAGAATGCTCTTGCCGATTTGGGAGCAAGTATCAATCTCATGCCTCACTCTATGTTCCTTAAATTAGGATACTCTGGATTAAATTCTACCCGTATGAACATCCAACTAGCCGATAGATCGGTCAAATACCCCGTAGGGATATGCGAGAATGTGCTAGTCAATGTTGGGAAATTCAAATTCCCGATCGACTTCGTAATCTTGGATATGGAGGAGGATGACTTGGTACCCATCATCTTAGGGAGACCATTTCTTGCTACCGCTCGTGCAGTCATTGATGTTTGTGATGGCAAATTAACCTTACGAGTGGGAACCGATAGCACAACCTTCGACATTAAGGATTCTATGGACCTCTCCCTCGAAGCAGCCAACCGGCTCTATTTCATCGGGGAAGTCGATGAACTTACAGATGTCATTGATAGTTGTGTCGATGAACAGATCGATGAAGGTTGGCTACGGGACGAGAGTTTTCTGCCTTTTCTAGAGGTAGAAAAGATGGAGGGTGTTGGTGCAGTCTCCTTCTACCCCAGACAAGAGGCAACGGAGCATCTCGAGCTCCGAAAGCCCGAAAACAAGCTCAAACCTTCTATTATCGAACCTCCTAAATTAGATCTTAAAGAGCTTCCTAACCATTTGGAGTATGCCTTCCTTCAGGGAGAGGACCAACTGCCAGTAATCATAAACTCTTCCTTGGAACATGAACAGAAAGGTAAACTCTTAGAGGTCCTAAAGAAATATAAAGGGGTGCTCGCATGGAGTGTAGCCGACATTAAGGGGATTGACTCAACTTTTTGCACACATAAGATTCTCATGGAAGAAGATTATAAACCTACCGTGCAGCCCCAGAGGCGGGTGAACCCTAACATTAAGGAAGTAGTAAAGAAAGAAGTTATCAAACTTCTGGATGCAGGACTAATTTACCCGATCTCGGATAGCCCATGGGTCAGTCCTGTGCAGGTTGTACCTAAGAAGGGTGGAATGACTGTAGTTAAGAATGACAAGGGTGAGATGGTGCCCCAGAGAACGGTCACTGGATGGCAGGTATACATTGACTATCGAAAGCTCAATGATGCCACGAGGAAAGATCACTTTCCCTTACCATTCATTGATCAAATGTTAGAGAGATTGTCTGGACATGAGTACTATTGCTTCTTGGATGGATTCTCTGGGTACTTTCAGATTCCCATAGCTCCTGAGGACCAAGAAAAGACCACGTTTACTTGCCTTTATGGAACATTTGCCTACAAAAGGATGCCTTTTGGGCTATGTAATGCCCCCGCCACTTTCCAGCGATGCATGACCGCAATCTTTCACGAACTCATGGAAGACAGCATGGAAGTGTTCTTGGATGACTTTTCGGTCTTCGGGAACTCCTTCGACCGCTGTCTTGCTAATCTAGAAAAGATGCTTAAACGTTGTGAGGAAACCAACTTGGTGCTAAACTGGGAAAAGTGTCATTTCATGGTAAAAGAAGGGATTGTGTTAGGGCATAAGATCTCAGGGAACGGAATAGAGGTGGACCAAGCTAAAGTTGAAGCTATATCTAAGTTACCATACCCCACGACTGTTAAAGCAATACGCAGCTTCTTGGGGCACGCCGAGTTTTATCGGAGATTCATCAAAGACTTCTCCAAAATCGCTCGGCCAATGACTCAATTACTTGTGAAGGATGCTCCGTTCGATTTTTCCCAAGAATGCAAGGATGCATTCGATCTCTTAAAAAAGGAACTCACACAAGCTCCAATCATGATCACACCCAACTGGGAGTTACCATTTGAAATCATGTGTGACGCTAGCGATTTCGCTGTCGGGGCTGTATTGGGCCAACGGCGTGACAAGCTTTTCCAACCTATTTACTACGCTAGCAAAACCATGAATCCCGCTCAAGAGAATTACTCCACCACCGAGAAAGAATTATTAGACGTAGTGTTTGCGTTCGACAAATTCCGACAATATCTTGTCCTTTCAAAAACAGTCGTCTTCACTGATCACTCGGCTCTTCGATATCTTTTTGCGAAGTAGGATGCTAAGCCACGACTAATTTGGTGGATCTTGTTGCTACAAGAATTCGATGTTGAGATTCGTGATAAGAGGGGGGCAGAAAATCTGGCCGCAGATCATCTATCTCGTCTCGAAAACCCCTTGGGTAAGCACGATAGAAGTGAGATTAGGGATTCATTTCCTGACGAACAACTCATGTTAATGATTGATTCGGAGCCGTGGTACGCCGATTTTGCTAATTACCTCGCAAGTAGACTTGTTCCTGAACACCTGACTAGGTACGAAAGGAAAAGGTTCTTTTCTCAGCTAAAATACTACTTTTGGGATGAACCATTTTTATTCCGAAGGTGTCCTGACCAAATTATAAGACGCTGTGTTTTGGAAATTGAGGCAGTAAAGATTATGAGGGAATGTCACTCTGGTCCCTCTGGCGGGCATCATGGGATAAACACTACCGCCCGAAAGATTTTTGATGCGGGATTCTATTGGCCCACAATTTTCCATGATGTAAAAGAAATGGTGCAGGCATGCGATGCATGTCAACGGGCCGGGAACATATCACATAGGGATGAAGCACCTCAGAACTTTATACAAGTATGTGAGGTCTTCGATGTTTGGGGAATTGACTTCATGGGACCCTTTCCATCTTCAGGGGGAACGAATACATTTTAGTCGCCATCGATTATGTTTCAAAATGGGTTGAGGCACAAGCCCTTAGGACCAGTGACGCCAGAGTAGTTATTCATTTCCTGAAAAAGCTTTTCGCTAGATTCGGGATTCCTAAAGCTCTCATCAGTGATAGGGGTACCCATTTTTGCAATGCACAAATGAAAAAGGTTATGAAGAGGTATGGAGTATCCCATCGGTTCTCCATCGCCTATCATCCACAAACCAATGGCCAAGTCGAAAACACCAACAGGGCTATTAAAAGAATACTTGAAAAGACGGTTAGTCAAAATAGAAATGACTGGTCATTTAAACTCGACGAAGCCTTATGGGCATTCCGAACCGCCTACAAAACACCTATCGGAACGACCCCGTTTCGCATGGTGTATGGTAAGGCATGTCACTTACCAGTGGAATTAGAACATAAGGCTTATTGGGCGCTTAAGACATGTAACTTAGATTACACAATTGCTGGAACTAATAGGTTCTTGCAATTACACGAGCTTGGCGAGCTTAGGTTAGAAGCCTACGAATCTTCCATCACATATAAAGAGAGAGCAAAAAGATGGCATGACCAGAGGATTAAGAAACCCAAAGAATTTTCAGAGGGAGACAAAGTCCTATTGTACAATTCTCGGCTGAGATTATTTCCGGGAAAACTTAAGTCTAGATGGTATGGACCGTTTACGGTAAAGAATTCCTCTAAAACTGGAGCCGTGGTGTTATTAGACGATGAAGGTAGGGAATTTACTGTTAACATACAACGTGTAAAACATTATCAAGAAAATAACAATGAAATGATTAGTGAGGAGGATGTGACGTTTGATGATGAGGTCACGTAGTAACCCATGACCTTGAGTCTAGCTACAAGACTCGTAAATAAAGAAAAGCGCTTCTTGGGAGGCAACCCATGCTTTGTGTGATTTTATTTTTGTTTGTTTGTTATTTGCTTTCGTATGCATGCTTTATTTTTATTGTTGGTAGATCATGTTTCTAAACTAAATAGTGGAAATACTTTACTTTGTTGTTTTGGCCTAGTCTTAACTCCACCTAAAAGTATTTTTGCAAAAGACAAGTGTAGGGGAAACCCCAAATATGTTTTTAAGAAACAAACCGATCATGATTCTCCACAATATTAAATGAACATGTATATTCGTATTTGTTAGAGTCAAATGCTTGTATTGAGTCATAATGAAGTTTTGCAGGATTTTCCAGGAAGTAGGACAAAGTTTTTTCAGAAATTTTCCGGAAACTTAACATAAGAATTTCTGCAGGTCAATTCTGACGGCGTCATGAATTAATTCTTGACGGCGTCACGTGTAAAAATCTGGATATTTTACCGGTTTTGTTTTTCTAACGGAGTCTTATAGTTTTTGTGAATTATTAAGTTTTATAATCTCCAGGAAATTTGCAAACTTCATTCCACAAGCATTATATCTTATCTTGTTTTCTAGGATTTAGTAACTTATATAGGATGCCGCCGATTTTACGCGAGGTTGTTTTGTTTGTTTTCTCAGGATTTGCAGGTTATGTATGACAAGAAGATGATTTATATTCTGGAAGGGAAGCTTTGATTGTTCATTTTCTTGGATGAAGATTTAACCTGGCCACCTTATTATCCATACCGAGCGAATCAGGGGAGTATTTGATTTCATTCTTTTTACTTTTTAACTTTTACATTCTTTACTTGAACATTGGGGACAATGTTCATCTTAAGTGTAAGGGGAGGGTAAAAAGATGATACCTTACATATGCACTTTCGCTTGAGTTTGTTTTGTTTAATGGTAGATGTGTAATAAAACTATGAGAAATACTTGTTAGTGCAATTTTAGCGCCAAATTTAAAATTTTTTTACAACATTTAGGAGTGAAACTTTAGCCATAGCAAGCATCTCATGGATAGGAGATTGTATGACTAGCACATAACCGTACTATTCAGAAAAATTTTCCACCCAAATATGTGAGGTTCGCCTTTAGATTTGATAGGAAAAGCATTTATTATTAGTGCTTATGAGTGTACCGGTAGCATTTAGATTCTATAACTTGCGTTAGTGATGCATCCCGAGACCGCTAGTGAGACTACATTCGTGTGGTAGGATTTACTACATGATAAGAGGCATTAGGATCACCCTTGTGTTAAACCCGTATCACAATTACTTGACCATTTAAGTCATATTACTTGGCTAGTTAAGTCAACTAATTTTTCCCACACCTTAGCGTTGTACTCATTTTTAGTACACGAATCCCCTAGTACACCCCTCCGAGCCTATCTTTTCGTTTCTAACTTTAAGCATCTTACTTAAAGGAAGAATTAGTTACACCCCACTTAAATGTACACCCAAATCGCCTTAGCCTTCCGTGTATGCACTCATCTTTAGTGCATTATTGTTATTTGTTTAAACCCTAAGTTAACTATCTAATTGATTACATGGTTGCTAAGTCGAGTCGTATCCTTGTACATATTGTTTTGGGACGATTGGGACTCATGGGTAAAGTACTTATTTTATGGAGTAATGGGGAAGAACATCATATATTACCCCCATATGTACGTTAATCTTAAAAGTACTCCAAGTGTTTTGATTTTCTTAATTCGAGTCATTAGATTAGTTTATTGTAAAGTATGTAAAAATTCAAGTGTAAGGGAAATGTTTATTCCCTATGATGTATTATTTTGGTTGGTAGGGTAGGAGTGTATGCAAAAAAAAATAAATAAATAAATAAATATATATATATATATATATATATATATATATATATATATATATATATATATATATATATATATATATATATATATATATATATATATAAAAAAAAAACATACGGACTACCATCCCTTTTCATTCTATGTTCATTTTATGTTTTTGTTATTTTTCATTTATTAGCTTAAGTCGAGTCTATTCTTGGCTTAGCAACGCCATATTGTACATGTAATTAACCAAGATTGTTAACTCGCCACCAGTAAAACTTCCTTTATCCAACAAAACCGTGTATTTCATATCCCTACACCTAACGTTACAACCCTTTGAAAGACCTCTTTGATAGTTTATCCTAGGTGCTTATGCCATGTGGTGGAGGTTTGATCCTTTCCCAAGCCTATGGTAATCTATTTTGCTATGACAGGTAGTGAGAGATATCTTCCGTTTCCATATTGTAATTTATACCTTATTACACCCGAGAGATGTGAGTATCTAAACACTATTTGTGAGGTGCTTGTGTATGACCTCCGTGCTTGTCTATTGGTCTTTAGTGGAACGATTATTTGTTGTAATTACTTTTATATTAGTGTTAAATGACCCCTAACTTGTATTTTGACTAGAATAAAAGCGCATTTGCTTGAGGACAAGCAAATCTCAAGTGTAAGGGTATATGATGAGGCGAAAAATGAACCACTTTTAGGGGGTCATTTAAGCCCGGAATTAACTTTATTTGATCAAATATTGCCCTAAATCGTTCCTTTTGTGATTTTAGGTACTTTGGGAGTAAAATCTGGAAAAGGAAGCAATTCGGACGTTTTTGGAACATAAAAGTGAAGAAAACGCCAAAGTCTTAATTTTCCTTGCTGGGAACAGTAGGTGACGGCGTCAAGAAGGAAATTCTGACAGCGTCAAGAGTAATTTCCATGACGACCCAGTACATATTTGACGGCGTCACGAAGTAGGGCGTCAAGAGTAAAATTCATGACGGCCTGGAAATGCATAACACATGACGGCGTCAAAAGTAGATCAAGGCAGTCCGAGAAGTATTTTGGCGGCGAGATGACGGCGTCACAAGATTTGTCTTGACGCCGTCAGACCCTATTTCCTATATATAGTTTTCTAATTTTCACATTAAAAAAAGAGAAGTTTTGGAGAAACCCTAAGTACGAACTTGGTGCGAATTTTACAGGTTTTTCAAGGGTTCTAAGCCCTTGATACCTTTCATGTGTAATTGGGATAAGTATTCTTTTAATTCAATCAATATGTCTATGTGTTGGTTGTCTATATCTTGTTCTTGTCTTAATTCCATCATGCTAGGCTAGATCTATCTTGTGTTTGCTTGGATCTAATGAAACCTAGATGTTAATTGTGTGTTGATTACTTGTTTATAATTGTATTGGATGAATGAATTCGATGTTAGGCTTAAGAAAACTGGCAGATCTCCAAATGGTAACATGCTTGAACATCTTAGGAAACATGAACTGATGTGCACTAGGTTTTATTGGTTGTATTTAATGCATGAGCCACTGTTTACAATCCCTATGGTTGTGCTGGGCATGGCATAGGAGGAGATAAGAGCTCATAGGATTGGGGAGTTAAGTGCGCCACCCCATGAATGGTATTAAGGAATACAATCCGTCATCCACGCAACTATAACAAGTAATTAACATGTAAAAGATGTCTAGGGAGTAGTGAAATCTAAGTAAACACATTTTCTCCACTTATTGCTTACAACCTTAGTATAATTTAGTTTATTTTCATTTCTAGTATTTTATTTTGATTGCATCTTTAGTATTGGGTTAGTTGACTAGCAACTAATTCCGCCCAAATCCTTCAAACCCGAGATTTTTACTTGCTTTCTAAAAAATATAAAAATACAAAAATAATCATCCCTCACCTTTAGAACTAGTATTTAGGTTTTCTAATCCTAGCTGAACGATCAATCCCCCGGTACTTGTCATTATACTATACTACAATGATCAGGTACACTACCTGGTGGGGGTTGTAAGCTTCTCAAGATCCCTTGAGAGGTAAAGCCTGGTGCGATTCCCACGTATCCGAGTTGTAGTTATACTTTTATCCATTTAAACTTAACAGCTGCTATGAAGACTTTGCATGTCACCTGACATACTTTTGAGTACATGTAGGGAATATATTATTTTCAATGGTTTAGATTTAATATTGGGATCATTTGAATGGTTGAGATTGAGTCTAATTTAAGTATTTTTTTTCTCTATGCTACGTTATCAATAGAAAAGGAGTGATGTCCTTTTTATATGTCTTCCATGAGGTCGTCTAGTTTCATCTTAAAAACACGTGTAATGGTGTCTGGTCTATTAACTGCCGGCTGACCAGGTATGTAATTTTCAACATCACGTTGAATCTCAGGCCATTTAGGGTTACATGTCATGGTCACAAAAAGATCTGGAGGTCCAGCCCAACGACAAATAGCCATGGCATCCTGATATTGCTGGAGCATATGTCTTGGTCCTCCAGTGAATGTTGAAGGCAATATGAACATTCGACCAAGAGCTTGAGTGTTTGTCTCTCCGCTACCAATGCGATCATGCAATACGTGATACAACTCAGAACGAATGTGTTTTGGTTTCGCTTTATACCAATCTAGATCATGGTCGAGTACAGCTGTATAAGCATCAACGCAATATGTATGAAACAAACGACCGGCTTTGTGCAATGTTTTTCCTTCCTCAGATCGACATTGAAGGGAAAACAATAGTACTCGCGCAAACTCATGTATTTTGATGAGGCGAAAAATGATCCGCTTTTAGGGGGTCATTTAAGCCCGGAATTGAATTTATTTGATCAAATATTGCCCTAAATCGTTCCTTTTGTGATTTTAGGTACTTTAGGAGTGAAATCTGGAAAAGGAAGCAATTCGGACGTTTTTGGAGCATAAAAGTGAAGAAAACGCCAAAGTCTTAATTTTCCATGCTGGGAACAGTAGGTGACGGCGTCAAGAGTAACTTCCTGACGGCGTCAAGAGCAAAATTCCATGACGACCCAGTACAGATTTGACGGCGTCAAGAGTAAATGTCATGACGGCCTGGAAATGATTATCACATGACGGCGTCAAATGTAGATCAAGGCAGTCCGAGAAGAGTTTTGGCGGCGAGGTGACGGCGTCACAAGTTTATTCTTGACGCCGTCAGACCCCTGATGAGGCGAAAAATGATCCGTTTTTAGGGGGTCATTTAAGCCCGAATCCGAATTTATTTGATCAAATATTGCCCTAAATCGTTCCTTTTGTGATTTTAGGTGTTTGGAGAGCGAATTCTGGAAAAGAGGCTATTTTGGACGTTTTTGGAGCATAAAGTGAAGAAAACGACAAAGTACCAAAAATCCAAGCTGGAAATACAAGGTGACGGCGTCAAGGGTTTGCTCTTGACGGCGTCAGACATGAAGAATAAATTACCGTAGCTGGTGACGGCGTCAGATGGAGTTATGACGGCGTCAAAGTGGCCAAGAATAATTTACCGTGGGTGGTGACGGCGTCACATAGGCCGTCACGATTTTATCTAAGGCGTCCGAGGAAGTGTATGGCGGCGAGTTGACGGCGTCAGATTTTACTCTTGACGCCGTCAGGACGATTTTCCTATATATAGTTTTCTAGTTTTTTTTCATTAGAAAGGAGAGAAGTTTTGGTGAAACCCTAAAGACGATTTTGGTGCCTCTTTTACAGGTTTTTCAAGGGTTCCAAACCCTTGAGACCTTGCATTGTAATTGAGATAATTATACTCTTAATTCAATCAATATGTCTATGTGTTGGTTGTCTATCTTTTGTTCTTATCTTAATTCTACTATGCTAGGCTAAATTTCCTTTGTGTTTGCTTAGATCTAATGAAACCTAGATGTTGATTATGTGTTGATTACTTGTCTATTCTTGTTTTGAATGAATGATATTATATGTTAGGCTTAAGAAAACTGGCAGATCTCCAAATGGTAACATGCTTGAACGTCTTAAGAAACATGAACCGAGGCGTACTAGGTCTTTATTGGTTGTATTTAATGCATGAGCCACTGTTTACAATCCCTATAGTTGTGCTGGGTCATGGTGTAGGAGGAGATAAGAGCTCATAGAGTTGGGGAGTTATGTATGCCACTCCACGAATGGTATTAAGGAATACAACCCGTCATTCATACAAGTGTAACAAGTAATTAACATGTAAAAGATATCTAGGGAGTAATGAAGTCTAAGTAAACACAATTTCTCCAACCACTGCTCACAACCTTAGTTTAATATTAGTTTAATTTCATTTTCATTAGTTAATTAGTTATAAAGTAGTTTTTGGGTTAGTTGATTAGCAACTAATTCCGCCCACACTCCCAATACCCGAGATTTTTACTTGCTTTTCATAAAATATAAAAACATAAAAATAATCATCTCTCACCTCTAGAACTATTAATTAGGTTTTCTAATCCTAGCGACACTATTCCTAAGCTGAACGATCAATCCCCCGGTACTTGTCACTATACTATACTACAACGATCAGGTACACTGCCTGGTGGGGGTTGTAAGCCTCGCGAGATCCCTCGAGAGGTAAAGCAAGGTGCGATTCCCACGCATCAAGTTTTTGGCGCCGCAGCCCGGGGAATAGTTATTGTCTAGGTTAGGATTTCTTTTTATTAGGTCTACTTGCTAGATTCCTTTCTAGTAAGATTTTATTTTTATTTTTAGGTCTTCTTTAGTCTATCTTATTTCTTTGTGCATTTGTTAGTAAATTAAACTCATTGACTATTCCGTTGACCATTATGGAAAACGCGAATCCACCCCTTTCCCCTAGTGAAGTAGCTGTGTTACGTGAACAAATTGAGAGTGAGATTAGGGAGCTTAGAGAGCTTAATAGGTTGATCAAGATTGAACTCGAACATACGTTTAGCGACCTAGCAACCGTCTTGTATTCAAATAAGGACCTAGGGCCTGATGACTTTGTGAGTGTTATTAAGAGACCAGAAGAGGAAATGGATCCGAGGCTTAACGACCACTTTAACCTATACCCCACTAAGGAGGAGATTGCATACTATAATAACCTTATTGATAACCCGCGATCTCCCTTCACCATAATTGAACCTAAGATCAAGAGAGGCGATCCTAAGAGCGCTAAGATACCATGTATGATTGGATATAAGCACATTAGCAATGCTTACATTGACTTTAAATCTCCAATCAACATTATGTCCTCAACGGTTTATAATGATATAGTGAACATAAGACTTGAACCTAGAAGGGATCCCAAGTACCCTGGTGGAGTTTGTAACTTTGTCGGGAGAGTCAAAGGTTTATGTGTCTTTGTTGGTAATTTCACTTTTGTCACCGACTTTATGGTTGTGGAGGATCTTGCTAATGTTATTGATTGTCGATTATCCAATGTTGTGTTTGGCAAACCATTTGTTGAGGAGTCTAAGTTAGAATATGATGAGGTAGAGGGCACGATTCGATTTGCAAGCAACACCGATAGTATCACTTATAGGATGCCCAATAAGATGAAAGAATTCCGCTTTATATCTCGTCTTGATCAGGATAATGTTGGTGCTTTCGAGGATATTGATGAGGAGGATAAGAAAAAGGGCATGGACTATGTATGGGAAAAAAGGAGTCTTTACTACAAAAATTGCTTGGCCCTTGGACCAAGGTATAAAGTTGATGAAGAGTTTGCCCGAGCAATGATGGGGGCGATAGAGAAAAAGGTGATTGGTTTCTACAAGGAATATTTACAATCGGAGAATGGAACCAATGATGAAATCACGTAGTAACCCACGACTTTGAGTCTAGCTACAAGACTCGTAAATAAAGAAAAGCGCTTCTTGGGAGGCAACCCATGTTTTGTGTGATTTTAATTGTTTGATTGTTATTTGCTTCCGTATGCATGTTTTATTTTTATTGTTGGTTGATCATGTTTCTCAATTAAAATGTGGAAATACTTTATTATGTTGTTTAGCCTAGTCTTAACTTCAACCTAAAGGTATTTTTTTTGCAAAAGATAAGTGTAAGGGGAAACCCCAAATATGTTTTTTAAGAAACAAACCGATCATGATTCTCCACAATATTTAATGAACATGTGTATTCGTATTGTTAGAGTCAAATGCTTGTATTGAGTCATAATGTAGTTTTGCAGGATTTTCCAGGAAGTAGGACAAAGTTTTTCCAGAAATTTTCCGGAAACTTAACATAAAGATTTCTGCAGGTTCATTCTGACGGCGTCAGGCAATTGCTCTTGACGGCGTCAGGAGTCAAAGATCTGGAAATTTTACCAGTTTTGTTTTTCTAACGGAGTCTTATGAGTTTTTGTGAATTATTAAGTTTTATAATCTCCAGGAAATCTGCAAACTTCATTCCACAAGCATTATATCTTACTTTGTTTTCTAGGATTTAGTAACTTATATAGGATGCCGCCGATTTTACGCGAGGTTGCCTTGTCTACTTTTGTCAGGATTTACAGGTTATTTGAGACAAGAAGATGATTTATATTCTGGAAGGGAAGCTTTGATTGTTCGTTTTCTTGAAGGAAGATTTAACCTGGCCAACCTAAAATCCATACCGAGCGAATCAGGGGAGTATTTGAATTCATTCTCTTTACTTTTAACTTTTACATTCTTTACTTGAACATTGGGGACAATGTTCATCTTAAGTGTAAGGGGAGGGTAAAAAGATGATACCTTACATGTGCACTTTCGCTTGAGTTTGTTTTGTTTGATAGTAGATATGTAATAAAACTACGAGAAATACTTGTTAGTGTAATTTTAGCGCCAAATTTAAAATTTTTTACAACATTTAGGAGTGAAACTTTAGCCATAGCAAGCGTCTCATGGATAGGAGGTTGTATGACTAGCACATAACCGTATATTCAGAAAAATTTTCCACCCAAAATTGTGAGGTTCGCCTTTAGATTTGATAGGAAAAGCATTTATTATTGGTGCTTATGAGTGTACCGGTAGCATTTAGATTCTAGAACTTGCGTTAGTGATGCATCCCGAGACCGCTAGTGAGACTACATTCGTGTAGTAGGATTTACTACATGATAAGAGGCATTAGGATCACCCTTGTGTTAAACCCGTATTACGATTACTTGACCATTTAAGTCATATTACTTGGCTAGTTAAGTCAACTAATTTTTCCCACACCTTTAGCGTTGTACTCATTTTTAGTACACGAAACCCCTAGTACACCCCTCCGAGCCTATCTTTTCGTTTCTAACTTTAAGCATTTTACTTAAAGGAAGAATTTGTTACACCCCACTTAAATGTACACCCAAATCGCCTTAGCCTTCCGTGTATGCGCTCATTTTTAGTGCATTATTGTTATTTGTTAAACCCTAAGTTAACTTTCTAATTGATTACATGGTTGCTAAGTCGAGTCATATCCTTGTACATATTGTTTTGGGACGATTGGGACTCATGGGTAAGTACTTATTTTATGGAGTAATGGGGAAGAACAACACTTATTACCCCCATATGTACGTTAATCTTAA
Source organism: Artemisia argyi (assembly GCA_030686995.1). Classification (NCBI taxonomy): domain Eukaryota; kingdom Viridiplantae; phylum Streptophyta; class Magnoliopsida; order Asterales; family Asteraceae; genus Artemisia; species Artemisia argyi. The sequence goes on from CM060683.1 coordinate 160,754,886, forward strand.
AAGTGCTCCAAGTGTTTTGATTTTCTTAATTCGAGTCATTAGAATAGTTTAATGTAAAGTATGTAAAGATTCAAGTGTAAGGGGAATGCTCAAACCCCTATGATGTATTATTTTGGATGGTAGGGTAAGAGTGTATGAAAAAAAAAAAAAAAAAAAAAAAAAAAAAATCGAAAAAATCAAGAAAAAGAAAAAAATTAGAAAAAGAAAAAAAAAATAGAAAAGAAAGAGAGAAAAAACATACGGACTACCATCCCGTTTTCATTCTATGTTTATTTTATGTTTTTGTTATTTTTCATTTATTAGCTTAAGTCGAGTCTAGTCTTGGCTTAGCAACGCCATCTTGTACATGTAATTAACTAAGATTGTTAACTCGCCACCAGTAAAATCCCCTTTATCCAACAAAACCGTGTAATTCATATCCCTACACCTAACATTATAACCCTTTAAAAAGACCTCTTTGATAGTTTATCCTAGGTGCTTACGCCATGTGGTGGAGGTTTGATCCTTTCCCAAGCCTATGGTAATCTATTTTGCTATGACAGGTAGTGAGAGATATCTTCCATTTCCATAATGTTATATTACTTTATTACACCCGAGAGATGTGAGTATCTAAACACTATTTGTGAGGTGCTTGTGTATGACCTCCGTGCTTGTCTATTGGTCTTTAGTGGAACGATTATTTGTTGTAATTACTTTTATATTAGTGTTAAATGACCCCTAACTTGTCTTTTGAGTAGAATAAAAGCTCATTTGCTTGAGGACAAGCAAATCTCAAGTGTAAGGGTATATGATGAGGCGAAAAATGATCCGTTTTTAGGGGGTCATTTAAGCCCGAATCCGAATTTATTTGATCAAATATTGCCCTAAATCGTTCCTTTTGTGATTTTAGGTGTTTGGAGAGCGAATTCTGGAAAAGAGGCTATTTTGGACGTTTTTGGAGCATAAAGTGAAGAAAACGACAAAGTACCAAAAATCCAAGCTGGAAATACAAGGTGACGGCGTCAACGGTTTGCTCTTGACGGCGTCAGACATGAAGAATAAATTACCGTAGCTGGTGACGGCGTCAGATGGAGTTATGACGGCGTCAAAGTGGCCAAGAATAATTTACCGTGGGTGGTGACGGCGTCACATAGGCCGTCACGATTTTATCTAGGGCGTCCGAGGAAGTGTATGGCGGCGAGTTGACGGCGTCAGATTTTACTCTTGACGCCGTCAGGACGATTTTCCTATATATAGTTTTCTAGTTTTTTTCATTAGAAAGGAGAGAAGTTTTGGTGAAACCCTAAAGATGATTTTGGTGCCTCTTTTACAGGTTTTTCAAGGGTTCCAAACCCTTGAGACCTTGCATTGTAATTGAGATAAGTATACTCTTAATTCAATCAATATGTCTATGTGTTGGTTGTCTATCTTTTGTTCTTATCTTAATTCTACTATGCTAGGCTAAATTTCCTTTGTGTTTGCTTAGATCTAATGAAACCTAGATGTTGATTATGTGTTGATTACTTGTCTATTCTTGTTTTGAATGAATGATATTATATGTTAGGCTTAAGAAAACTGGCAGATCTCCAAATGGTAACATGCTTGAACGTCTTAAGAAACATGAACCGAGGCGTACTAGGTCTTTATTGGTTGTATTTAATGCATGAGCCACTGTTTACAATCCCTATAGTTGTGCTGGGTCATGGTGTAGGAGGAGATAAGAGCTCATAGAGTTGGGGAGTTATGTATGCCACTCCACGAATGGTATTAAGGAATACAACCCGTCATTCATACAAGTGTAACAAGTAATTAACATGTAAAAGATATCTAGGGAGTAATGAAGTCTAAGTAAACACAATTTCTCCAACCACTGCTCACAACCTTAGTTTAATATTAGTTTAATTTCATTTTCATTAGTTAATTAGTTATAAAGTAGTTTTTGGGTTAGTTGATTAGCAACTAATTCCGCCCACACTCCCAATACCCGAGATTTTTACTTGCTTTTCATAAAATATAAAAACATAAAAATAATCATCTCTCACCTCTAGAACTATTAATTAGGTTTTCTAATCCTAGCGACACTATTCCTAAGCTGAACGATCAATCCCCCGGTACTTGTCACTATACTATACTACAACGATCAGGTACACTGCCTGGTGGGGGTTGTAAGCCTCGCGAGATCCCTCGAGAGGTAAAGCAAGGTGCGATTCCCACGCATCAACCCCTTTTCCTATATATAGTTTTCTAATTTTCACATTAAAAGGAGCGAAGTTTTGGAGAAACCCTAAGTACGAACTTGGTGCGAATTTTACATGTTTTTCAAGGGTTCCAAGCCCTTGATACCTTTCATGTGTAATTGAGATAAGTGTTCTTTTAATTCAATCAATATGTCTATGTGTTGGTTGTCTATATCTTGTTCTTGTCTTAATTCCATCATGCTAGGCTAGATCTATCTTGTGTTTGCTTGGATCTAATGAAACCTAGATGTTAATTATGTGTTGATTACTTGTTTATACTTGTCTTGGATGAATGATTTATATGTTAGGCTTAAGAAAACTGGCAGATCTCCAATTGGTAACATGCTTGAACGTCTTAAGAAACATGAACCGATGCGCACTAGGTCTTTATTGGTTATATTTAATGCATGAGCCACTGTTTATAATCCCTATGGTTGTGCTGGGCATGGTATAGGAGGAGATAAGAGCTCATAGAATTGGGGAGTTAAGTGTGCCACCCCATGAATGGTATTAAGGAATACGATCCGTCATCCATGCAATTATAACAAATAATTAACATGTAAAAGATGTCTGGGGAGTAGTGAAATCTAAGTAAACACATTTTCTCCACTTATTGATCACAACTTTAGTATAATTTAGTTTATTTTCATTTCTAGTATTTTATTTTGATTGCATCTTTAGTATTGGGTTAGTTGATTAGCAACTAATTCCGCCTAAATCCTTCAAACCCGAGATTTTTACTTGCTTTCTAAAAAATATAAAAATACAAAAATAATCATCCCTCACCTTTAGAACTAGTATTTAGGTTTTCTAATCCTAGCGACACTATTCCTAAGCTGAACGATCAATCCCCCGGTACTTGTCACTATACTATACTACAACGATTAGGTACACTGCCTGGTGGGGGTTGTAAGCTTCTCGAGATCCCTCAAGAGGTAAAGCCTGGTGCGATTCCCACGTATCAAGTTTTTGGCGCCGCAGCCCGGGGAATAGTTATTGTCTAGGTTAGAATTTCTTTTTATTAGGTCTACTTGCTAGATTCCTTTCTATTAAGATTTCATTTTTATTTTTAGGTTTTCTTTAAGTCTATCTTTTTCTTTGTGCCTTTGTTAGTAAATTAAATTCATTGACTATTCCGTTGACCATTATGGAAAACGCGAATCCACCCCTTTCCCCTAGAGAAGTGGCTCTGTTACGTGAACAAATTGAGAGTGAGATTAGGGAACTTAATAGTTTGATCAAGATTGAGCTCGAACATGAATTTAGTGACCTAGCGACCGCCTTGTATTCAAATGAGGACGTAGGGCCTAATGACTTTGTGAATGTTATTGAGAGACTTGAAGAGGGGGAAATAGATCCGAAGCTTAATGACTATTTTAATCTATACCCCACTAAGGAGGAGATTGCATATTATAATAATCTTATTGATAACCCGCGATCTCCTTTCACCATAATTGAACCTAAGATCAAGAGAGGCGATCCTAAGAATGCTAAGATACCATGTATGATTGGGTATAGGCACGTTAGCAATGCTTACATTGACTTTAAATCTCCAATCAACATTATGTCCTCAACTGTTTATAATGATATAGTGAAAACAAGACTTGAACCTAGAAAAGAGCTTAAATACCCCGATAGAGTTTGTAACTTTGTCGGGAGAGTCAAAGGTCTCCATGTCTTTGTTGGTAATTTCACCTTTGTCACCGACTTTATGATTGTGGAAGATCTTGCTAATGTTATTGATTGTCGGTTATCAAATGTTGTGTTTGGCAAACCGTTTGTTGAGGAGTCTAAGTTAGAATATGATGAGATAGAAGGAACGATCCGATTTGCAAGTAACACCGATAGTATCACTTATAGGATGCCTAATAGGATGAAAGAATTTCGCTTTATATCCCGTTTTGATAAGGACAACGTTGGTGCTTTTGAGGATACTAATGAGGAGGATAAGAAAAAAGGAATGGATTATGTATGGGAAAAAAGGAGTCTTTATTACAAAGATTGCTTGGCCCTTGGACCAAGGTATAAAGTCGATAAAGAATTTGCCCAAATGATTATGGGGGCGGTTGAGAAAAAGGTGATTGGTTTCTACAAGGAATATCTACAATCAGAGAGTGGAACCAGTGATGAGGTCACGTAGTAACCCATGACCTTGAGTCTAGCTGCAAGACTCGTAAATAAAGAAAAGCGCTTCTTGGGAGGCAACCCATGCTTTGTGTGATTTTGTTTATTTGTTTGTTATTTGCTTCCGTATGCATGCTTTATTTCTATTGTTGGTAGATCATGTTTCTAAACTAAATAGTGGAAATACTTTACTTTGTTGTTTGGCCTAGTCTTAACTCCACCTAAATGTATTTTTGCAAAAGATAAGTGTAAGGGGAAACCCCAAATATGTTTTCAAGAAACAAACCGATCATGATTCTCCACGATATTAAATGAACATGTATATTCGTATTTGTTAGAGTCAAATGCTTGTATTGAGTCATAATGAAGTTTTGCAGGATTTTCCAGGAAGTAGGACCAAGTTTTTCCAGAAATTTTCCGGAAATTTAACATAAGAATTTCTGCAGGTCACTTCTGACGGCGTCAAGAGATTACTCTTGACGGCGTCAAGTGTAAAAATCTGGAAATTTTACCAGTTTTGTTTTTCTAACGGAGTCTTATGGTTTTTGTGAATTATTAAGTTTTATAATCTCCAGGAGATCTGCAAACTTCATTCCACAAGCATTATATCTTATCTTGTTTTCTAGAATTTAGTAACTTATATAGGATGCCACCGATTTTACGCGAGGTTGTCTTGTCTATTTTATCAGGTTTTACAGGTTATGTATGACAAGAAGATGATTTATATTCTAGAAGGGAAGCTTTGATTGTTCATTTTCTTGGACGAAGATTTAACCTGACCACCTTATTATCCATACCGAGCGAATCAGGGGAGTATTTGATTTCATTCTCTTTACTTGTTCACTTTTACATTCTTTACTTGAACATTGGGGACAATGTTCATCCTAAGTGTAAGGGGAGGGTAAAAAGATGATACCTTACATATGCACTTTCGCTTGAGTTTGTTTTGTTCAATGGTAGATGTGTAATAAAACTATGAGAAATACTTGTTAGTGTAATTTTAGCGCCAATTTAAATTTTTTTACAACATTTAGGAGTGAAACTTTAGCCATAGCAAGTGTCTCATGGATAGGAGATTGTATGACTAGCACATAACCGTACTTTCAGAAAAATTTTCCACCCAAAAATGTGAGGTTCGCCTTTAGATTTGATAGGAAAAGCATTTACTATTAGTGCTTATGAGTGTACCGGTAGCATTAAGATTCTAGAACTTGCGTTAGTGATGTATCCCGAGACCGCTAGTGAGACTACATTCGTGTAGTAGGATTTACTACATGATAAGAGGCATTAGGATCACCCTTGTGTTAAACCCGTATCATAATTACTTGACCATTTAAGTCATATTACTTGGCTAGTTAAGTCAACTAATTTTTCCCACACCCTTAGCGTTGTACTCATTTTTAGTACACGATACCCCTAGTACACCCCTCCGAGCCTATCTTTTCATTTCTAACTTTAAGCATTTTACTTAAAGGAAGAATTTGTTACACCCCACTTAAATGTACAACCAAATCGCCTTAGCCTTCCGTGTATGCGCTCATTTTTAGTGCATTATTGTTACTTGTTAAACCCTAAGTTAACTTTCTAATTGATTACATGGTTGCTAAGTCGAGTCATATCCTTGTACATATTGTTTTGGGACGATTGGGTAAGTACTTATTTTATGGAGTAATGGGGAAGAACATCATATATTACCCCCATATGTGCGTTAATCTTAAAAGTGCTCCAAGTGTTTTGATTTTCCTAATTCGAGTCATTAGATTAGTTTAATGTAAAGTATGTAAAAATTCAAGTGTAAGGGAAATGTTCATTCCCTATGATGTATTATTTTGGATGGTAGGGTAAGAGTGTATGCAAAAAAAAAAAAAAAATAAAAAAAAAAATAAAAATAAAATAAAAAGAGAAAAAACATACGGACTACCATCCCTTTTTATTCTATGTTCATTTTATATTTTTGTTATTTTTCATTTATTAGCTTAAGTCGAGTCTAGTCTTGGCTTAGCAACGCCACATTGTACATGTAATTAACTAAGATTGTTAACTCGCCACCAGTAAAACTTCTTTTATCGAACAAAACCGTGTATTTCATATCCCTACACCTAACGTTACAACCCTTTAAAAGACCTCTTTGATAGTTTATCCTAGGTGCTTATGCCATGTGGTGGAGGTTTGATCCTTTCCCAAGCCTATGGTAATCTATTTTGCTATGACAGGTAGTGAGAGATATCTTCCGTTTCCATATTGTAATTTATACTTTATTACACCCGAGAGATGTGAGTATCTAAACACTATTTGTGAGGTGCTAGTGTATGACCTCCGTGCTTGTCTATTGGTCTTTAGTGGAACGATTATTTGTTGTAATTACTTTTATATTATTGTTAAATGACCCCTAACTTGTATTTTGATTAGAATAAAAGCACATTTGCTTGAGGACAAGCAAATCTCAAGTGTAAGGGTATATGATGAGGTGAAAAATGATCCGCTTTTAGGGGGTCATTTAAGCCCGGAATTGAATTTATTTGATCAAATATTGCCCTAAATCGTTCCTTTTGTGATTTTAGGTACTTTGGGAGTGAAATCTGGAAAAGGAAGCAATTCGGACGTTTTTGGAGCATAAAAATGAAGAAAACGCCAAAGTCTTAATTTTCCATGCTGGGAACAGTAGGTGACGGCGTCAAGAGTAACTTCCTGACGGCGTCAAGAGCAAAATTCCATGACGACCCAGTACATATTTGACGGCGTCATGAAGTAGGGCGTCAAGAGTAAATGTCATGACGGCCTGGAAATGATTATCACATGACGGCGTCAAATGTAGATCAAGGTAGTCCGAGAAAAGTTTTGGCGGCGAGGTGACGGCGTCACAAGTTTATTCTTGACGTCGTCAGACCCCTTTTCCTATATATAGTTTTCTAATTTTCATATTAAAAGGAGAGAAGTTTTAGAGAAACCCTAAGTACGAACTTGGTTCGAATTTTACATGTTTTTCAAGGGTTCCAAGCCCTTGATACCTTTCATGTGTAATTGAGATAAGTGTTCTTTTAATTCAATCAATATGTCTATGTGTTGGTTGTCTATATGTTCTTGTCTTAATTCCATCATGCTAGGCTAGATCTATCTTGTGTTTGCTTGGATCTAATGAAACCTAGATGTTAATTATGTGTTGATTACTTGTTTATACTTGTCTTGGATGAATGATTTATATGTTAGGCTTAAGAAAACTGGCAGATCTCCAATTGGTAACATGCTTGAACGTCTTAAGAAACATGAACCGACGCGCACTAGGTCTTTATTGGTTGTATTTAATGCATGAGCCACTGTTTATAATCCCTATGGTTGTGCTGGGCATGGTATACGAGGAGATAAGAGCTCATAGAATTGGGGAGTTAAGTGTGCCACCCCATGAATGGTATTAAGGAATACGATCCGTCATCCATGCAATTATAACAAGTAATTAACGTGTAAAAGATGTCTAGGGAGTAGTGAAATCTAAGTAAACACATTTTCTCCACTTATTGATCACAACTCTAGTATAATTTAGTTTATTTTCATTTCTAGTATTTTATTTTGATTGCATATTTAGTATTGGGTTAGTTGATTAGCAACTAATTCCGCCTAAATCCTTCAAACCCGAGATTTTTACTTGCTTTCTAAAAAATATAAAAATACAAAAATAATCATCCCTCACCTTTAGAACTAGTATTTAGGTTTTCTAATCCTAGCGACACTATTCCTAAGCTGAACGATCAATCCCCCGGTACTTGTCACTATACTATACTACAACGATTAGGTACACTGCCTGGTGGGGGTTGTAAGCTTCTCGAGATCCCTCGAGAGGTAAAGCCTGGTGCGATTCCCACGTATCATATTTTCTCTTGGTCGTTGGAGGAACATTAAGAGGTATTTCCAATTGAAACCCATCTTCTCCATAAGGGAACAACAACGGATATTACAAAGCCATAAAACTTGGGTGCAACTCGGAAATACGTTTCACGGGATTATGACCATCATCAGTACGACGCTCCTCAACGATTACATCGCGACATTCAGTGGGATTACCATCACCTGGTACCAATGCAGCTACTTCAGAAGCTGTAGGTAAGTTGTATTGTCTTGCACTACGTTGTCGAGTACCAAGCAAGCGAAGGGTAACAGGTTGCATTGAAGACTCATTAAACCTTTCTCTAGCCATGCGAAAGGATTGCACCAGTGGGTCATTTAAATTAAGCATTTCAATCAGGTGTTGTACCAACAAACGAATATTGTTGTAAGCATTGGTTATGCCGAGTGCATTAATTCGGTTGTCAACTTCATTTTCCATGTCATATATGTACAATCGGGCAAACCTTGGGCGTCCATCAGCATGTGTGGGCAGCAAAGTCCCAATACGGTGATGGTTATGGCCATTCAAACGAAATGTGTAAGGTCCATGCCCGTCATTTATTTCTCTATTTATTTTTCCTCCGGTTGACGTGAAAGAGACCATTGCGTTAAAAACTTTTATTTTTTTCCGAAACAACTTAGAAAGTTCTCCGCCATTATAATCCATCAATTGTTGGAGTATTTGTGGAGCATCATGCAGAAAAGGCAATTGCACCTTTCCCTCACCGCAGCACGTGGAGAATTTCGGATTATATTTGGATGAGCGTCTAACTGTTCTTTCACCGTACCAATATTTGGCTTGACAATGTGAACATGTGTATGTGGCATCCCCAGAATCACAATACTCTCTCATCCTACCTGCAATGGGACCAATATTAGTAAAATATTTTGTATGAGTAATTTGGAATGACAATATAAAAAGAAAAAGGAACAAAACTAGAGGGTAAATTTGCTTACGGTTCTGGCATGCCATTCGCTGGACACTCATGGGTACATTAGTATCATTTTGTTGAGTGGTTGCTGATGTCGACATGTCATTTGTTGTAGTCGAGTTACATAAATTATGTACAACATTTGTTGTTGGACAGAAAGGATTACTTTGGGTAGGTAATTGAGTATGATGGACTGGATTACCATCATTGTCGACAACAGTTACCGATGAAAGCATGACGCGAGGGGTCAGATTTGTTGACATATTTATATTATCATCATTTCGAGTCAAACCTGCAATAAAATATGTTAATCATGTATGATATAAAAAAAGTCTTTGTATTGATAGTTGTTAGATATACTTACGTGGTCTAACATTGTGTCTAGCTGGCACAACATTTGGATCCAGTGGAGGTCGACCACGAGGACGTCGTACTGGTGTTGATGTATCATGAGTGTTTGCAACAACAGATAGTTCAAGGGGCGATGATGTAGTTCGCGAGGGTATAGTCGTAGATGGTGTTAAGGTACGATTAATGTTAAACCTCGAGTTCAAAGGTGATTATGGCAAAACGTGTTGTGGACTAAGTTGGAGTGGTTGAGTTACTTGAGTATTATCCAAACTTACTACCCTATCACATAAACGGGGGCGACCTCTCCGTCTAGATGACCCACTTACATTAGTAATATCAGTTAAAGGTCCCACATTAGTTGTAGATGAACTTTGGTTGGATTGAGGAAATTGGGAAATACATCGCGTGGGTACAGCCGTTGATAGTGTTAAACCACAGTTACCATTTGACCTCGAGATCAAAGGTGATTGTGGAAAAACTTGTTGCGGAGTAAATTGAATTGGCTGGGTTACTTGAGTATTATTCAAACTTGCAACCGCCCTATCATTTAAACGGGGGCGACCTCTCCGTCTTGTTGGTTGCGTTGTTTGAGATGACACACTTACGGAAGTGATATCGGTTAATGGTATATTGGGATCATGGTTTTCGTTTGACATGTGACTCATATTGACGTTCTACAGTTGATAGCACTAATACCTATTTATGCAATGCTTATTATAGACATAGAAATGAAACATTTAAACATGCATCTTAATCTTTAAAAAAAAAGTGCTACACAGTTAGATCATATCCTGTTAAAAGAGATAGTGATCCAATAGTTGTTAACAACTGGTTCTTCAATTACTGTCACGAATGTTAACAATGTTATACTCTAATATGTGAATTGTTCATGACACACAAAATTTGCTGAAAAACATATGCATTATATCCATCAAATAGACAATATAAAGATATGCATTATAAAGTGGCATAGAATATAATTCTTTCAAAGAAAAGAGATGACACACAATAGATTGCTAAATATTGGCATGCATAGGTGGGGTCAACTTGTTATGTTTGGCTATATTTAAACATATTTGTCTGGAATTGAAATAGATGAGGATTAAAATATATCATCACTGATCAAGTTAGTAGTACATAAACAATGACCTAATAAGTCTTTCACTAATATGGTATCATGTTAGTAGTACATTGAGTGGATTGAGTGGTCACTCATTACCCAAAGAAGTCTTTGCACATGTACTCTATAGCTGTAAAGATGGGTTCATATTTCGCTTCAATCTATTAAATAATGTGACCACTGAAAATTGCTATGAAACATAGGCTTAAACTATAGACCTAAGAACCCAATTCATTCATTCATTTTTTACGTAATACTTGGTATACTTTGGTATAATACTTCGTGTTGTGTAATACTTGAGACAAAACTATAAAATCTGAATCTTACTTGGTATACTTTAGTTCTCATTCCAATTATAGCAAACAGTTAGTTATAGTACTTATCAGTCCGAAACTGATTATTTTCATAATGTTCATGAAGCGACTCCATGTACATAAAAATGTTACGTTTGAATCAATACCACGGTTTTAGTAGTTCATGGTTCGCATTTGGCACCGAACCAATAGGATTTAGGAGTACGACATAGTCAAGTGATCACTTATCAGTTAATATATTTCCAAATTTTTGGTTTAGTTAGCTTCACTCTAGTCGTGATTTGTGCCATTGCACACAATAATCAACACTATAACGTACATAACTCAAGCACCCTTTTTAAACTTGAATGGCTCAAGTGAACATTATGAAAATAATCAGTTTCGGACTGATAAGTACTATAACTAACTGTTTGCTATAATTGGAATGAGAACTAAAGTATACCAAGTAAGATTTAGATTTTACAGTTTTTTGGTAAACATGAAAAAAGAAGTCAAGTAAGTACCATGTAGTATGTTGTCAAGAATTATCAAGGTACCATATGTTAGTGTGGCCATAATGATTAGCATATTAGAAGTTTAACAGCTATATGTGCATTAAACGGTACACTTGTGATCATGGTTTTCGTTTGACATGTGACTCATATTCAGGTTATACAGTTGATAGCACTAATACCTATTATATGCAATGCTTATTAATGACATAGTAATGAAACATTCAAACATGCATCTTAAAATTTCAAAAAAAATGTGATACACAATTAGAGCATAACTTGTTAAACCAGATGGTGATCCAATAGCTATTAACAAATGGTTCTTCGATTCCTGTCACGAATGTTTAATTAGCAACTAAAGATGTTTTAATTTCCAGTGATTAGCTTATCAAGGAATTTAAATTTTATATTTCTGAAATTTAGAAAGTTGTTACATTTGATGTTTATCCACTAAAGTTGTTAAATTTAAATAATAATAAAAATTTCCATGACATCAGTGAAAAAATGGCGGCAAATATTGGGATGTTAAAAGTAGCAAAAAAAGGGGAGAGTTTGTTAGGGTGGGTCAGATGTTTTGTTATTTTAGTTCATGAAAAATGTAGCACATATAGTATATAGTACTTGATATATTATTTGTTGTCAAAGTCTTTAGCTTTAGAGATTTTGTAGTCGACTCCTGATAAGATGAGATCACGTGTTCAAATCTTGTCTGGTTTTTTGTATTAGATAGGTCTATTGAGCAGGTATTGGAAAACACTGGTGCTCTTTTTTAAAGATTGTTTTATTTTATGACACGTTTTGTGCATACAAATGAGTAGTATTTTAGTAATCCTAAATAAACATACTGTAGGAATATTAAGGTATTATAGGATTGAAATGACTGTTTAATGACAGTAAAAATATGGAGCTGTTCTAAAGATGTGAATTATTTACAACTCATTTGCATATGTTCCGGGTTAGTAGTCATTAAAATATACATTCATAAGCAAGTTTAAATCGGGCCAAAGCAAAAACTCCACAAGTAAGAATATTGAAATTGGACCAATCTAAACAAATACAGTACAAGTTTATGTCATAATTGCTTCATTCTAAAAAATATTGATCAAGCATGACTTAGAATAGTTAACGACCCGAATGAATTTTAACTAATAAAAACGACGACAACTATAACATTTTAGAAAGTATCAATTAGCAGACCTACATCACTTTCTTGCATAACAAAACTTGGTTTTTAAAATGGGTCAGTTTTTAATATCAGGAAAGGTCATAAGCATGCATAATATGCTAATCCAAACACCCCTTTAACAGTGGTTACATTAGGACTTTCGATAATTTCTCATGATGTAAGTTGTATAACTCATGAATAAGAAAAGAGTAATGATATGTACACCGATTGATTAGCTCATTTGTACAAAAAATCCAATACATTATCAATAAGAAAAGTTAGATTAGAAGTCTCAATTAGCAGACCTACATCATTTTATTGCATAACAAAACTTGGTTTTTAAAATTGGCCAGTTTTTAATATCAGGAAAGGTCATAAGCATGCATAATATGCTAATCCAAACACCCCTTTAACAGTGGTTACATTAGGATTGTTGATAATTTCTCATGATGTAAGTTGTATAACTCATGAATAAGAAAAGAGTAATGATATGTACACGGATTGATTAGTTCATTTGTACAAAAAATCCAATACATTATCAATAAGAAAAGTTAGATTGCACATGAAAGGAGTAAACTTTTTAGACAATACTAACTGATAAAAAAGAACAACTAACTGATTAAAAAGAACAACGTATTTGTCGAATCATATTTGTACAAAAAAATCCAATATGATAAAGACATTATACTTGATAGTTTGATCATCTTTCATTACAATAAGAAAAGTTAGATTGCACATGAAAGGAGTAAACTTTTTAGACAATACTAACTGATTAAAAAGAACAACATATCTGTCGAATCATTGGTTACCAACAAACATATAATCATAGCATTCATCAAAACTTTATTCATTCTACCAATAAGAAATTGGGAGAAGTACATGAAAGGGAAAAAACATCCTAAAACATCTTATTGGTTAAACCCCAATAAGATAATAATAATAAGATTTGAAACGAAATAAACATAGTCGTCGAAGACAGTCCTAGTTGGAATCATCTTCGTCATCAGTTTCATTTTCATCAGCAATCTCATCTTCGTCACCAACTTCATCATCAACCTCCAATGGGTTTTTGTTCTCACTCTCGTCTTCATCTTCCTCTTCATCAAACAAACGAAACAACTTGTTTCTGGTGCTGATTTTGATGCGGTTATTTTTAGTTCGCTTAATCGGTGCGAGTGGGACTTCATCATCAACAAAATCCTACATGTAAAATTATACTTTGTTAGTTCACATATGTTAAGAATGAATATGATAAAAAAAAGTATAAACTATAAGGATAGAAGTAATATGCGTGTTACATGTTGATTTGGGAGAACGACATGTTCCTCTTTCACTTCAGCATTGTTCCCTGTTTCCACAAGGTCGTTTGGAACATCATTGTCATCGATGACAATGACATCTTCCCATCGCCAGTTCTTAAGATTCTCTTCACGTTTTCGTTTTTTTTTTTTTTTGTGCAATGGTGGTCTCACTAGAAAAGTTGTTAGGAAGATTAAATAGGAAGAGATTATTGTGTGCCATGATTTTTAGTATAACTTCTTTTGAGAATGATAGTGATTTTGAGAGTGACAACCCTGAGGCTATGTTGCACTCTTTATATAGAGTCTATAAGTTATATTAGAAGTCTCAATTAGCAGACCTACATCAGTTTATTGCATAACAAAACTTGGTTTTTAAAATGGGCCAGTTTTTAATATCAGGAAAGGTCATAAGCATGCATAATATGCTAATCCAAACACCCCTTTAACAGTGGTTACATTAGGATTGTTGATAATTTCTTATGATGTAAGTTGTATAACTCATGAATAAGAAAAGAGTAATGATATGTACACGGATTGATTAGTTCATTTGTACAAAAAATCCAATACATTATCAATAAGAAAAGTTAGATTGCACATGAAAGGAGTAAACTTTTTAGACAATACTAACTGATAAAAAAGAACAACTAACTGATTAAAAAGAACAACGTATTTGTCGAATCATATTTGTACAAAAAAATCCAATATGATAAAGACATTATACTTGATAGTTTGATCATCTTTCATTATCAATAAGAAAAGTTAGATTGCACATGAAAGGAGTAAACTTTTTAGACAATACTAACTGATTAAAAAGAACAACATATCTGTCGAATCATTGGTTACCAACAAACATATAATCATAGCATTCATCAAAACTTTATTCATTCTACCAATAAGAAATTGGGAGAAGTACATGAAAGGGAAAAAACATCTTATTGGTTAAACCCCGATAAGATAATAATAATAAGATTTGAAAGGAAATAAACATAGTCGTCGAAGACAGTCCTAGTTGGAATCATCTTCGTCATCAGTTTCATTTTCATCAGCAATCTCATCTTCGTCACCAACTTCATCATCAACCTCCAATGGGTTTTTGTTCTCACTCTCGTCTTCATCTTCCTCTTCATCAAACAAACGAAACAACTTGTTTCTGGTGCTGATTTTGATGCGGTTATTTTTAGTTCGCTTAATCGGTGCGAGTGGGACTTCATCATCAACAAAATCCTACATGTAAAATTATACTTTGTTAGTTCACATATGTTAAGAATGAATATGATAAAAAAAAAAAGTATAAACTATAAGGATAGAAGTAATATGCGTGTTACATGTTGATTTGGGAGAACGACATGTTCCTCTTTCACTTCAGCATTGTTCCCTGTTTCCACAAGGTCGTTTGGAACATCATTGTCATCGATGACAATGACATCTTCCCATCGCCAGTTCTTAAGATTCTCTTCACATTTTCATTTTTTTTGTGCAATGGTGGTCTCACTGGCAAAGTTGTTAGGAAGATTAAATAGGAAGAGATTATTGTGTGCCATGATTTTTAGTATAACTTCTTTTGAGAATGATAGTGATTTTGAGAGTGACAACCCTGAGGCTATGTTGCACTCTTTATATATAGTCTATATGTTGATGGCGCCATTTTTGAAACTCAAAATATGCAGAAAAGTAGCTATAGTTTGTTGGAAGGATAGTGATAAGTCATGTCCTTAAAGCTAGGAGTTGTAGTTATACTTTTATCCATGTAAACCTAACAGCTGCTATGAAGACTTTGCATGTCACCTGACATACTTTTGAGTACATGTAGGGAATATATTATTTTCAATGGTTTAGATTTAATATTGGGATCATTTGAATGGCTGAGATTGAGTCTAATTTAAGTATATTTTTTTTCTCTATGCTACGTAAGCAATAGAAAAGGAAATTAATTCAATTATTAAAACACGTCATATATAAAAATACAAATTATCAATCATATTGTACAATCAACTTAAACACAATTCCTGCATTAAATGTCACTAATACAAATAATAAAGCACATTATACAAATATTCAAGCCCGAACGGGTAGCGTGCCAAATGGGCTCGAGCCCGAACGGGCACGGGCTAAACGAAATTCCTGATATCCGTAAACTTATTGCCAAAAAGAACATAATAAACTAAAATACACGATTTACTGAAAAATTTTATTTCAGGGTACCCGCCGCCGCAACGCGCGGGTACCCTGCTAGTTATCAAAAAATGTATTTAACTTGTCACTTTTTCGAGTTTTGTGTAGCCAACTATTTATTTTGCTCTAGTATATCTAAATTTTTGAATTTCGACATTTGTGTGTATTTTGTGACTATTTATCCCCAACGTTTTTTAACCAACCTATTAACAACGAAGGGTAAACTGGCCATTACATATAAACAGAATACATATAAAGGTCAAAATTCACAAGTTTAGGTATACAATAGAAACAAAATAAAGTTGACTACATAACATTCGAAAAAGTGTCAAGTTAGATACACTTTTAAGTTATCGCCCCTTTATTAAATTGACATATGTATAGTTTTTGAAGCAATTTCAATCCACTTATTTAATTAGAGTAGAAATGTTAAAGTTAATTATGTTGTTAAGATATTTGATGTTTTACAATCTTCGTTATTCTAAAGATATACTTAAAACTGATGAACGGTAGCCAGTTTTTAGTAAATATTACTCAGATACCGTTAATAAACCAAATTTAAGAGTATGACAACTTATATCGCATAGACTATTGAGCAAGGTTGGCTGAAGATTTCAAGTTTCAAGTTTCATGTGTTTCAAATGTTGATGTTCAAGTCTTTAGTTATGCTAAATGTTCAAGGTTCAAGCGTTAGTGGTGTCACAAGTTCAGCTTCAGATCCATGTTGTTTCAAGTCTCATGTTCTTGGTCAAGTTCAATTGTTCAATGGCAACTTATGTGTTCAATTTAGAATGCTTAATCTTAGCTCAAGTTATCAAGTTCAACAGTTCCAATTTTAGAATTCAAGTAACTATATTATTTGTCTCAATCAACGTAGTTTTAAGTTTGTATCATGAGCAACTCAAGTGTATTATCATTGGGGATTTTCTTGATATCCTATCAATATATTATTTTTTTCACTAAAAGAAGAAGAAGAATTTTTCTTGTTTTAAGTATGTGTGGCGGTGAACCAACCTTCTTAAATTGGTCTAACAAAATGTCGAAAATCGTGATTAAAATAAAAGGTTGGTTGAAGAAGATCATGGTGACGATGATAACTGAAACATATGTGTGAAAACTCTATCAAAAAATCCACATGTTTATAGTTACAGTCGATATCATTCTACGATCATAAAAACTAAAAAAGTAATAATTTAACATCAATATATTCTAGCTTAAATAAACAAAAAAGTTCCAATAGTCAATCAAGTCTTGATTGATTCAAAGTTGTACATTGACCCATTCGTCTTCACATTAAGAGCATTTTTAATTAGAACATATTTGTCCAAATCATATGCAATAGATAAGGGAAGTTAATATTGTATGTCAATGGAAATTTCTAAGCAATCACGAGGGCAGGTATCGGACCCGGTAGCTTGATAAAATATTCATTTTGACTTTGAAAAGGCTAAAATTGAAATCTTTGTACATTTATTAATACATTATTGTTCAAAACCCCTTTCCCCTTCAGTAATTCCTGTTAGTGTAATTCTTTTCTTACATGTTTTATCAAAATCAGCAAATAGTTGACAAAGTACATAAATGCTAATTAGAGTTCTACATTCAGTGGGAAGAGTTAAAGGGACTAAGTGCATGGGTGTATTGGGTGGGTACACGGTTGCTACACCTATTTTTCTAAAGGGTGGAGTTTTGGATTAAAGTTCTCGGCTTTTATTTTTTTTCTAAGTCTAAGGACCAAAATATTTGTTTTGGATTCAACTTAGTTTGAGGTACAAAAATAGCTAATCGGTTCTCCTCAAAGTAATCATGGGGTTTGATTATGACTCGATTTGCTATGCATACGGGATCCTTCATTTTTTCAGCCAATCTTTCTCTATTTATTACTTCTATCTCATTACTCCCTTCAAATGATGACACATCATGAGGGGCATGACCAGGCTTAAGTATTTCATTTCCATCATATAAGGCAGGTTGGGGAACTTTAGTACTCCTAAGGAAAACTGATTTAGGTTCATCTACATCTTTCTCACTATGTTCATCACTCAGCTTTCTATGCTTATGCATCATTTGAGCAATTTACCTGGTTTGGCATTGTGTGTACAACTTGTTTTCAATCTTATTCTTTAACGTTTTAAGTCTGGAAAAATCATTTAAGAGTTTTGTTTCTTTTTCTTTGAAATCTTGCTTTAGTATATTTAACTATTTACACTTTCTTGAATCTCCTGTTTTTGTTTAACAGTTTGATCAAGTTGCCTTTGTAAAGAATATAACTCCTTTTTCAATGTTTCCTCCCTTAAGTTACGTTCTGTTATAAATGTACGCATTTGACCATCCATTTTCTGCTCACGTTCAGTTAGCTCAAATTGGCACGTTGTTCATATATGGCCACCTGATATTTATAGATGTTAAGTCTAGTGGTCATAGTATCATCATGGATAAACACGGTGTTCTCATGCAACTCACAAACATTATCTACAACAGAAGATGCACTACTAGGTACAACCGACTCTTCGTTGTGTTTCATATATTGTTCATATAGAATAATATAGTTATTACCCATATCAGCAGTATCTGAGTCAACAACGTTTGTCGATTGTGCTTTGTTTGGAATCGTTTGTTCATCAACCATGTCATATAGTTTGAGTACCTCAGATATGACTGATGTATTAGATGAACCAGATTGTTGAGGAGAGGAGACTGTAGTGGACAAATTTTCCATGAAAATGGTTTGAGCTGTGGGTTCATCATCAACGTCCGAATCAAAAGCATCACGGTCATTAGCCTGAAAGATGTTGGGGTCATTCTGAGCTAAGTCATAAACTCGTTAATCATCAACATCGACATCAAACGTGTTTGCTTCCTCTCCAGCCAGAAACAACAACTGCTCTTCATCCAGTGGAACTCAATTCTCTTGGGCTTGCATCAACAACATCTTGTCTTTGAAGTAGTCAGAGTTCTGTGGATGCGTTGGTTGAGTGTAGTTCCTTGTAATGTGTCCTAAATCACCACAGTTATAACACTGGGTTACCTTGCTTGTCCTTGATTAGCAATTCCAACTCTATTTTGCACACCACTGTTACCAGCTGCCCCGTTACCCCTAGCGATGTTCCTTTGATTCAGATTCTGTCTTCCCTGAACATTATGCACCACAACTCTTCCATCTTCCACAATTGCTTGATTATGTGGATTTGATGAAGTTCTAAGTTGGTTGTTGGTTTGAGGAAGTGTTGTTCTGAATTGTTGAACAAGCAATGCAACTTGTTTGGATAGGTTGTCAATCATTATATCAGTGTGAGAGTATCCTGAATCCAGTTGGGTGTTTACAGCATATGGTGGGTATAAAGATGATTGGACAAATGATGTCTGATTCTGTTATGAAGAAGGATGGTGATAAACTTGATCATGAGATGTTTGAGTAAGTGGCTGAACATTGGAGACAAGTGCAAGTGGATCATTTATTATTGTCGGATTGAATCTTTCCCTCAACTGTTTAAGTAAGTGGCTGACAACATGTTTTTCGTGTTATTGTAAGTAAGCAACAACTGCTCATAGTTTGTCTATCTCAATCCTTTGTTGAGCTTTACTGGTGTGATAAATCTATCCCACTGGGGTGTCATGTTGTTCACGAACTTAGAATTGAGTTGGATGATTGGCATTGTCATCCTGATGATCCTCATGTCATTCACAAGCTTGTGAAATCTAACATAGTAGTAAGTGATGTTCTCACCAGGGTTCATTTTGAAGTGTTCAAACTCATCATACAGCTGAGATTCTCGATCTTCTTTGGTCAGTTCAGATCCAATAAGAAGCATTTTAACATTGTCCCAAACCGCTTTGGCTTCAGTGTTGAAGTTGATAAACTTGTAAACATCTTTGGGAAGCCCTTGAATCATAATGTTAGATGCTTCAATATCAGCATCATAACGCTTCTTCTCCTCCTCATTGAGATTGTTGTAATTACGTGGTCTGTTGATTCCAAGAGAGACAGTTCCATCCTCAGTTGTGGAGATAACATCTCTAGTGGTACCCATTTGAAAGGTCCTTCATCAATAGACCGAAGAATGTTAACACAATTAGAGTCTAATTCTTTGTGCACATGATTCATAATCCGTCCTATCAAGCATACGAGGGCGGGTATCGGACCCGGTAGCTTGAATGTCATCAGAAGTGCTTGCCATGATGTTTACTTTCACGGGATTTTACAACTCTTATGATTTAAAACGAGAAATAGACTCTTTCACGGGATTTTACAAAATCAACAAAAGAAACCGTGAGATAATAATTACTTAAATGTGTTATGATAAAGTTTGGATCTATAATATGATTAGTGATTGTGTGTTGAAGGTGAATTGTTAGACTTTGTAAGATTAGGTGAAATGTAGTTATGTTGTGATTTGGTTTGGTTGTTTTGAGTTAACGTAATGAAGTGGATTAGTCACAACCAATAGTTCAAGACCAAAACTCAATGGAAAAAGTTTGGTCAAAACGCAGCCAAATCTTGAATCAAACCACAATCATAAAATGACAAAACTCAGTAAGCCAAAACACATAACACCAAAACGCAGTACACAAAATGCAGAATTCCAAACCATAGTAGCTCAAAACGCAGAAGCCCCAAAACGCAGTAACTCAAAAAGCAGAACCTCAAAACGCAGAAGTCCCAAAATGCAGTAGCTCAAAACAGAGAACTTCAAAACTCAGAGAACCAAAACGCAGTAGCACAAAACGCAGGAGGGCAAAACGCAGTCACAACTAGACAAAATGTCACTATCACTGCGTTTTGTCTTCTTTCCCGTTTTAGTTAAAATCCAAACCGCAATCCCAATACTTCCCAAAACGCAACACTTAACCACCTTAACTACCTCAAAACGCAGTCAAGAAGTCTTCACCAAATGTCAAAAAGCAGTGAAGAAAAAACATAAATCTTCCACGTAAAACCACTAAATCAACAATAGGATACCAAGAAATGACACAAGAGATTGTTATGAGCACCAACGTACAAGATTTAATCAACACAAACCACAACCAAAGCTCAACTCATGTGTTTCTTGTCTTATGTATTCGGAAAAAAAAGTCCACGAATTTGAACACACAATCTAGCTAGTCATAACCATGGCTATTGATACCAATTGTAACATATTCATAATCATAACACAAGAAGAATTGATGTTTTATGTCGATTCTAGAGAGAGAAAAAGAGAGAGTATGAAACCTTAGTGAGAGAAAGTGAGATAATATTATGTGAAGGTCCATCCCTCTCCTTTGGTGGGAGAGGGCTTATATAGTGATTACAGAAACGCTTCTAGTAGGCTATGGACCGGGCTGACAGTGGGTAAAGACCCGACCCGACTCCATGGTGATACGATATCTAAACTAACATGTTTAAACCTACGAGCTACT
Source organism: Artemisia argyi (assembly GCA_030686995.1). Taxonomy (NCBI): domain Eukaryota; kingdom Viridiplantae; phylum Streptophyta; class Magnoliopsida; order Asterales; family Asteraceae; genus Artemisia; species Artemisia argyi. The sequence continues at coordinate 160,776,351 of CM060683.1, forward strand.
TCATGCAAATACATACTCGGGGTGACCGAGTCTTTTATGTGTTTATATTCCTAACAGAAGACTTAAAACCTACGTACCCTTGATCTCAAAGAATTAATAAAACCTATGTACCCTTGATCTCTTTATATAATAGAGATTTAGGGTTTACAAAATACTACGGAGGACTAATAAATAAAATATTCTTTAGCAAGCAATTCCCTTGTGTTTCATTCTTAATTATTTGAAGAATTCTTCATTTGTCTTCTTAAGTCCTCCATGTTTCATTCTTCTTGTTTTATATCATCAAATCAATAAAACCCAGCATGTTGTGATAGTTGTAGTAGTTGGGATTGGTTCCTCCATTGTAAAGGAACCCGATATCTAGCCTTGTACCAGATAAAGTGTAGGCCACGTAGGTTTGGTTCTACCTTGTTTAAGAACTCGGTATCTAGCCTTGTAACGAAAAAAGTGTAGGCGACGTAGTTTTGTTTCTACCTTGTGGAAGAACCTGATATTTAGCTTAATTCCGAAAAAAGTGTAAGCGACGTTGTGAAGGCTTCTCCGCCAAGAAAAGGAGCTCGTGGTGTAGTGTTCACAAACTATCGAGTTGGGTACTCGAGGAGTAGAGTAGGGCAAGGAATGTGTCATTGTACCCAAACCAGTATAAATACTCGTGTAATGGTTTTTTCTTTCTTTTTCTCTCTCTTAGTATATTATATTCACATCTAACTATCAATATCCACACACATCTAAATAGATTGACATATGTCGATTTAAAAATTTTAAAACAAAATTTTAATCGGTAGAACTATTCAACCTCTCATTCTAGTTTTCTACAAATTATATAAAAATAGTTAATTTATGGGTTCCATTTTTTTTATTAAATTCAAATCCTACACAACATCCAAATCCTAAACCAAATCCAAATCATATCCCAAACCCATCTATACACCAAACGCACCCTAAGTTTGGCATGTCACAATCGGCATAGTAGTTGTAAATGTGTTGCTTGAGGTTTATATTGTAATTCTGCCACATACCATTGTACTTAATTTTTTTCTGTGATTATATATCTTACCGTGGTAATCCCCTTTCTTTAAAATACGTATGTAAACGAGCTGAGCCAAACTCAAGGTCCTCGAAACTTATCCCAACCAACTTTTAAAAATAGTGATTTTCTAACTTGTGCCATGATGGCAAAAGTTTTTAATCATTCAACAAATCAAAATTACTATATTTACATGTGAGATTATATTAGGGATTTTCTAATATGTGCCACCATGACATTTGTTTAGAAGCATTAAATGAACTAATTTGTTTCATAAAATAAATATATTTCTAAATAATACAAAGTTAATCATGGTAATTAGAAGAAATTTTGGAAATTATTAATGCAAATTGACATGTAAACATGGTAATTTAAGTTTATTAATTGTGTTAAACATATGTCATGATGTACAAGTTAGAAAAAGCCATTATATTAATAGTTTTCTAAATTTATGATATTTACCAAACTTGTCACTATTTTATATAAAAATTATATTATTTAAGGAAGCAAATATGTTTATTAAATGCTCTAAATTAAGAGCATTCACAATGCAATACACACAATAAATTTAACTAGATTTCATAAATGAAAAAATCATTGTAAAACTTTGATCCAATGCAAAAAGTCATTATCAAAAGCTTTTTATACATTTAGTACATCAATTTAGAAACCAAAATGTGTTTTAAAAGATGGAAAAGCTTTTGTCAAAAGACTTGTCGTTTGTCAAGTCTTTGTGTAACAAGCTTTTAAAAAAGCAAGATAAATGGTTTTGTCAAATAGTGTCAAGTCTTTCACCAATCTTGTATTACATATGCTCTTAGAAAAACTTTTTTATTTTTTAATTTTTTTACCGTCTCTTAAAAAACCTTTAAAGATAAGGCTTTTCACGTTACACGTTCATCTGACGTGTGATAACCAAAACCGGTTCCTGATTCAACCGGCCGAATCAGCCGGATCATGGCCACTTAATTTATTACCAAATTGGCAAAGTGGTAAATATCTGAGAATAACAATAACATGGTAAACATTTCCCCCAAATTTTATACCGATCAATTAAACTTAGCCCTAATTTTCATACCGAAACCCTAAATCAATCAAATTCATGATGGACACTCATTCATCACACTTAACGGCACCGTTACGCTCCTCACGCTCCTCCCAATCACCGTCCCCGTCACACTCCGCATCCGCTTCCGCCACGTCATCACTCCACAAACGAAAACTCACCGCGAGTGAAGACCACGCGCCGTCAAACGACGATTTGGAGTCAGTCAGTGTCCGGAACGAGTCGGATGACAGTGAGGAGTTTGAAGAAGACGTGTTGAATGATGACGATGAGGAGGAGGTTTACGACGATACGTCTATTCGGAACTTTACGGTTTCGCGGCTGGAGAGTAGTGGTGGTGGTGGTGTGGGAGGGGGGAGGAATGTGAAGGCGAAAGTGGAGAATAATGCGGTGAAAGTTGAGCCGAGCGAGGTTGCGAAAGACGCGAGTGGGGGTGTGGTGAAGGAGGAGACGGTGAAGAGTATTTTTACGGAGAATTTGCAGACGAGTGGGGCGTATTGTGGACGAGAAGAGAGTTTGAAGCGAGAGGTGGTTAAATTTTTGAAATTGTTGTTTTGTTGATAGTGACGAAATATTAGTAGCGTTTGTTAATTTTTTGGTGTTCGTATGTGTAGGAGGAAGCAGGGAAGCTGAAGTTTGTATGTGTGTCGAATGATAAAATTGACGAGCATATGATATGGTATACGATTTTAATCTATTTATTTGCGTACCGTGCATTTGAAACGGCCATTTACTGGTTTTTAAAAGCTTATTAGAATAAGCGAAGTGTGATGCTACCACTAATTAGAATTACAAAGCCTTGTTTTGTGTGATAATTTGCACTAGTCTGCGTTTGCTGTTGGGCAGATAGTTGATCATTAGGTCAGCGGGTTATACAGAATCTCAGGAATTAGTGCGAAACTACTGATATATTGTCAAGCCTACCATACTTCCTTCAAAGTCTCAGGAAGTTGGTTACTCTTTTGACTTGTGTACATAGTAAAGGATATAGGTGTACCATGGATATGAACCGAGTAGTGGTATGATGCCTGTCTTTGTATGGGGTTGTATTGATCTGAAATTTTATATTAAGCAAATTCAAAACACTAACGAACAGTTTCCTAGTTTTTAGAAGTATATTACAATAAGGGAAGTACTAATTAGAATTACAATACCTTTTTTGTGAAATTCATAATTTGCACTCGCCAACGTTGACAGCTGGGTAGATAGCCTTCCATGATATAGGATCTGAGGATTAGTATGAAACTATTGATAAATCCGCAAGCCTTCCATGAGTCCTGGAATCTTCAGGAAGTTGGGTGGTCATCTGTTAAGTCAAGATTCGGATACTAACTTAACTTACATAATAGGGCTAGGAGGGAAGTGGGCATTAGCTTGAATGAAGCTTTGTAGTATATGCAGATGCTTGTCCCAATATATACGACTGAGGTTGAGATACTGAAGAAGACGTTCAGTCATGAAATAGTGACCAATGGTTATGTACTTTAAAAAATATACATAGGAAGACATCCGGTTTTATGTGCTCAATAGAAGAAAAGGCCTTATAATTGCTGTAGTGTGTTATGTGTAATAGTACGCAGTATAAGATTGAAACTTTATAGTTTGAATTGTACTTAAAGCTGTGTTTTTGGCAGGTTAATTGGACTGAAGAATATATTTGCAAGGCAGCTACCTAACATGCCCAAGGAATACATTGTTCGTCTTGTGATGGATAGGTATGTTGTTAGCTACGTACTCGTATTATGTTTTCTTCATAGGAGAGACGTGTGATAAATTGAGTTACATCTATGGAGGAAGACAATACTTTAGAGAAAATATTATAGAATTGTTTGGAGCTGACTGGTTTGTGAAAAGCTCACGCATGGTCAATTGGCCATTATAAAACAGGGAAGAATGGTGTATTGGTGTGTCAAATATGTCGCCTTTTGTTTTTCATTTCGTCTTAAAAACCTGTTTTGTATTGTATGAAAATGATGGATATTCGAGGGAATATGCATACCAGTGATCATAATTAATAGGAAATGTTCTTCAGTGTTTGTCTGTTATAATTTACAAATAAAGGAAGATCATTTTTAAGCTGCTGCATATTATCTACTGACAATTCGTTTGGTTCTTACATGACTATTGTTCATCCTGTTAATATACTTCATTGACGATCAAAATTTTATCTGATGCAGGGGCCACAAATCTGTAATGGTTATCAGGCGCAATACAGTTGTTGGTGGCATTACATATCGCCCTTATATAAGGTAGAAATTCTACGCTGACATGATTTACTATTCTTTTTCTATTTGGAATAATTTCATTTTGAAAAGAGAGTTTTTGATACTCATTTGCGTTTATTGCTTCTCGATGCTTATATAACTGGTCTTTTTGGCCTTTTGGGTGTATTTACTCCTATTTTTTTTTGGGTAAAAGGTCAACGACCCGGTAAATAATATTTACTCCTATTTCTGTCATATAGTTTCTTTGTTTGATTCGTCTTCAGCTTGTTTCTGTCAAAGAGACTCTTTTCTTCATTTTTTATGCCATTTGTTGAATTTCTGTATGTTAAGACTCTTTCATCGTTCATGTTTCAGTTGATTCTTATTATCTTCTGTCTCAATTTGATTCAGATATCTGTTTTGCTAAGTTGTCACATGTCTCAGTAGGGATCAAAAGATGTTCATGTATTAACTATGTCTTATTGCTAATAATGTCCTCGAGTTAATTATTTAATTATTTATGTAACATGTCAGCCAAAAGTTTGGAGAGATAGCTTTTTGTGCAATCACATCAGATGAGCAAGTAAAGGGTTATGGCACCAGACTGATGAATCATTTAAAACAACATGCACGAGATGTGGATGGGCTTACTCATTTTTTGACATACGCAGACAACAATGCTGTTGGTTATTTTAATAAGCAGGTTGGACATTTTTTCAGCTCTTATAACTCAATTCATATTCTAAAAAGTAGGCATTTCTGTTCAGTTAGTATGTTTCCTTGCATCTCGATTACTTTCGTCTAAATCAGTATGTTGTTACCTTGCATGTCTGTTACTTGACTTCTGAATATTGTGTTTTGCTACATGTTTAAACTTGTCTGTAAATATCTTAGTGAACTAATTTAAATGTATGTTTTATCCATTTGTAGGGTTTTACAAAAGATATTTTCTTGGAGAAGGAACGGTGGCATGGGTATGCATATCTATCCTCATAATTCTTTTCTTATCAATATTTCTTCTTTACTTCTAGACCTTATTGATTATCTTAAAATTGCAGGTATATAAAAGATTATGATGGAGGGATTCTTATGGAATGTAAAATTGATCCAAAGCTTCCATACACTGATTTATCAACCATGATTCATCGTCAAAGACAGGTAAAAAACTTATTAAATGTGAATCGGACTGCATGATTTGGCTTTAATATCCTTAATCTTAATATTAATAAAGGAATAAGAGAGCATAAAATAGTATGACAAGTTGATAAATCAAAGATCTTTTTCAGATGGTGAATATGTTATCTTTATGTAACTTTTGGTTGCTTATTGTCTTTCAGGCAATTGATGAGAAAATAAGAGAGCTTTCAAATTGTCACATTGTCTACCCTGGTATTGATTTCCAAAAGGTGCGTGTTATGTATGATGAGCATGCATATATGTATTTTACAATTGAGGTGCATGATATTATATATCACATTAAATTAAATTTGACCAATGATGCAAATAGATTTATACAATTAATATACTTGGGTGTATAAATCACTTTACACCACATCTACATAATATTTAAAGTGAACTTTGATGACAGTTTAGTTAAGAATCTTCTTCCTATGATGTATAATATGGTGGTGATATTCTCTTGCTGGTCTGAAGGTCTGACCTGTTTTGTAATTCTTTTTATCAGAAAGAATCTGGAATTCCGAAAAGGGTCTGTAAACTTGAAGAAATTCCTGGGTTGAGTAAGTCTATCGGTCCCTGTTTTTATATCAATTTTGCTATATTTTGTGTCATAATGTTTTGTATCATGTAATTGAGATCAACTCATTACCATATGTCAATCTGTCATTGTTCACCTTTGGAAAGGTTTTCTAGTTGATCGGTAGGATGAAATTTTGAAAGTCTCAAGTAGGATATGCCTTATCAGATTAAGATGAGCAAAGCCCGCCCGGGCCTTGGACAGGCCTTTTTGTGCCTGGGCCGACATCTTAGAAAAAGCCCGATCTTTTTAGATCTATTTTCTTAATGTTATTTTCAGTTTTCTGTTTTACTTTGTACGAGTAATAATTGAATTTGATTGCAGGGGAAGCTGGGTGGAGTCCTGATCAATGGGGACATTCTCGCTTTAAAATGATGAATGTTTCTGTAGATGGTACCCCAAATCAAAAATTGACTGGTTTCATGCGTTCAATTTTGAAGGCAAGTCTTGAAAATAGTTTCTTTCTTCCCTTTGGTTCCCGAGTTTTTATTTGGAGAGAAAAGAAGAGAAGATGAGAGGAAATGACAAAATATTTATGTTCCCGAGTTTTTTTGGAGAGAAGGGAAGAGGAGAAGGAAGGGGGAAGGAAATTATGCCAAATTTCCCCTCCAAATCTTCTTCCCAAATTGGAATGATTAGGAGAGAAGATGTTTTTTTGTGCATAATTTGATTAAATCCCTCTTCTTTTCTTTCCGACTTGGGAACACAAAACAAAAAACCAATATTTTTTCCTCTCCTCTTCTTTTCTCTCGTTTTTACTCTTCCATTTCTCTTCTTTCCATTTTACATCTCAGGAACAGAGCCTTTAAAAGCAATTTTCAAGTATAACTAGTATCTCGAAATCTTGCATTAATGAATCTTTATGGCACATGTTAGGGGTGAGCATCGGTCCAGGACCGGACCGAGGACCGAATTAGCCAAAAAGCCAAGACCAAGGACCGGACCTAATGTGGTCGGTCCGGTCTCGGTCCGTCGGTCGGTCGGTCCGGTCCAACAAGGCCAAATAATCGGCTTGTGGTCCGGACCGGACCGAGGACCGAATTAGCCAAGACCGAGGACCTGACCGAATGTGGTCAGTCCGGTCTCGGTCGGTCCGGTCCGTTCGGGTCGTTTGCTCAGCCCTATGTTACCCATACCCTGCTTCCGGGTGGAGTTGTTATTGTTGTTGTTGGACATGGTTACCCAGTTAGGTCCATTTTTTAAAACATAGAATTCACACACTCACACCTAGCATATGCAAGTGCGTACAGCCTCCAAAGTTGCTTTGCTAAGTAAGTAACATCATTATTTTCATATTAGTATTTGTAAAATCCTATAATTTTATATAACTAGATCCGAGGACTGGCTAGCTCATAACTCCTAAATTAATATGGATGTAATTATAGTTTTGAACTAAACATGCATGTAGCACCAAACCGTCATCCATGAATTGATGTTCACTAACAAACACAAATTAATATATATTAAATTTTTTTAGAATTACCTCTTGCATTAGTGCATCGTGAATCATATCGAAAACCAACCCAGTTTCAATTCTTCCTTCGCCGAATTCTTTGTGAAACTATTAGCATAGTTTTTGTGTGTGTTTGTAAATGTGCATCTGATTTGGGCGGTTTATATAGGCATGGTTAACTCTTGAAAATGTCAAACTACTATAATTAAGGAATAGATATGTATTAAAAAAATAATTCAAAATTTTCTTATAAAGATATGGATTGTAACTATAATTAAGGTATAAATATGTTATCAAAAAATATTCAAAATTTTCTTATAAATATGGATTATAAGTATATTTATCTTTAGGAATGGATTTTGTACCATATTTAAATTATTTGCAAGTCACATATTTGATGAGGTGGCTTTTTTTTGGTGTGTGTGTGTGGGGTGGGGGGGGGGGGGGGGGGGGGGGGTTCTACGTGGCATGGGTGCCATACTGCCATGTCATCATTATATAACCTTGTTAACTATTTATATGTAAACTATTATCAATTTATCATACATGCAATCCAGTTTTTGAGAGATCCCTACAAAATGTTCTAAATTTATCTTCAGATTAATTTCAATCGAATGTTTAAATAAAAACGAATTATAGTAACAGCGAATAAATCAATGGATTGTTTTCAGTATCGGGATAGTCTCATAAAATGCATGGTTGTATGATAATCCAACATTTCATCATGTGACATCATATCAATCAACATTTCATATCTAGGAACTGTGTGAATCGGAGAATATTATTGAATACAAGGATTATGTGTTATGTGTTAGATATATTCATTTTTGTTACTCATTTTTCTTATACAAGCCCATGAATTTCACAGGCAAATAGTCTAGTACTTTTATATAATGATTCACCAAATCTAAAAATCTAAGGCCAAAAAAAGCTGTTGGCAAATTGGTCCAACCGGACCCATCTGACCCGTACCTGTTTAAAACTGGTATCCAATGTACCATTTGACCCGTACCTGACCTATCATAATGCCTAATTTTGTAATCAGTACTTCATATTCTTAGTTTGATCAATACAGTTTATTCTGCGCAGGCAATGCATGATCATGCTGATGCTTGGCCTTTTAAGGATCCTGTTGATGTTCGTGATGTTCCAGATTATTATGACATCATTAGAGATCCCATGGGTAATTGCTACTTTATCCAATATACACATTTCTTTTTTGTAAAAAAATATACACATTTCAGTTACGTATTTGTATTTGTCCTATATCTGTATCTCTAGTACTTTGAACATGTTGCTTGCCTTGTTTCTTTTACACAGTTTACATCAGTAATATCTGTGATAGTTTAATCCACCAACCACTAAACGATCACCACCTCTTATTGAATGATATGTAGATATTAATAATCAGTACCTCTAGTTTTTACGTCATTATGATAAATATACAAGTGTTTTTTTGGGTAAACGGTTTTTACCCTGGTAAATATTAAATATATGAGCTTGGTTTAAAATTGCGCGCATCGTTGCGCTCGCATCGCGCATCAGAGTGATGCGTTTGAAAAAACGCAACGCGAAACCTGATGCGAGGTTGTTCCTGGATGCGGCCTAATGCGAACGCATCACATCGCAACGATGTATTGCTCGCATCGGACGCAATGGACGCATCACTTCGCAACAGTTTTAATTTTGACTTTTATAGTTTAAGTTGACCTTTTATTTCTAGTCAAACCATTAAGTTGACATATTTCATGTTATAACAGTCAGTAATATCATTATGCATGTAATTATTCCATATTTAATCATTTACTTGTAGAGTAATTTAAGTAGAAATATTATATATTTTTTATTTATTACCTATCGCCGCGCGTCCGTGATGCGCTCGCAACCGCATCGCGCATCAAGCATCGGTCTTTTGGACCTCGAGCGCAACGGATCGCCACACGCAATTTAAAACCAAGTATATGAGTGTTAGAAATCTAATTTCCGTTGTCAATTTTGATTTCGTGGAGCCCACCAGATATAGATATGACTGAAGCCTTATTTAAATCTAACTAATGTTTAACTGATTGTAGATCTCAAGACCATGGCTAAACGGGTCGATTCAGAGCAGTATTATGTAACACTTGAGATGTTCCTTGCTGATGCAAGGAGGATGTTTGCCAATGCTCGAACGTATAATTCGCCTGAAACTATTTATTTTAAATGTTCCACCAGGTATTCCTTTGATTTTATTTCAGATTGGTTTCCCTTTTTGTTGTATGTTAATGCGTCACAGGTTTATTATAGTTTGTAAAAATACGGGTCAAACTAGGTCGCTTGACCCGCTAACGTTTATTTTCTCTTTTTCCTTCAAATTCTATAAATACTTATTATATTAAATAGGGAATATTGCCAAGTAAATTAACATTTGATGCGCGGGAAAATTACACCTTTCTTGGCAATTTTCTCTATATGATATTTAGCCGTTTTTAGTTCAAATAAAACAATTTAGGTGGTTATAAATACTTCATTATGGGGCTACTTTTACTTGCGGAACCCGTTTGACTTGTTTCTTTTTTTGAAATGCTTTATATGTCATTACCCGTTTTTTCCATTACACTGTCGTAAACAAATCAACGTATTTTCTCATGAATCGGTTAATGTTTACACATCTTTTTAAGCATATTATTCATTCTAACATCTCTAAGAGCTGAACTTAATCTTACAGGCTAGAATCATTCTTCTCGGGTAGAGTTCAGCAGGGCCTACAATCATTTCTCAAAATTCAGCAGTCATAAATGGGATTTGACTAAAGGTCCATTGGTGCAGGGACAGTGTTGTTTGTGCGTGTTTCTGTTATATTATGATGTACTACGTAATTGGTAAACAGGACTACAGATGCATAGAGAATTGGTCCAAAACCAGGAAGGTCAGACCATATTACGCCTAGAAAAGCATAGTTGGCTTTGGACGCTATACATCGGTCCAAGCTGGTTTTGTTGTGAACGGCTTGTGTAGGTATGTTGGTCGAACCAGGCTAGAACTGACCCATATTATTACCCATAAACTATTTAGTATCTAGATTAGAATGGGTGATTTTCAAATTATTGTATTTGTACTTTTGTTGTGACTTTTAATAAATTGAGATTTAATCAAGCAATTTTAACTCTTTCATTTAAAAAGTTATTTATTTATTTATTTATTTATTTATTTATTTTTTATGAACTTTGGGAGACAGATAACCTCACTTTGTACATATTGAGTTAAAATGGTCGGAAACGGTGACACAAACACCCTCATCAGGTTGCAAACATTTGAGTTAGGACTCTCATTTTTCGGATAACTTGAGCAATAAAAATCTTTATCGCTTTTAACTCGGGAGACAGGACGTAGTTATAAAAATATCCATAAAGTAAAAAAGCTATTCCAGTTGTTTTGAACGAGTATGGTGGTTAGCCGCGCTTCGTTGCAGGCATATCCGTATACGTAACATTCTTTTTGGTAAATGGCACCATTTGTTTTGACAAGTTGTGGGCAAGTATGGTATACAAAAGGTTATGATGAAAAGTTTCTTTTTTTTTAAGTTTAATTCGAAGAAAGGTGTTGATGATGTCCTTGAAAATGGTCCGTGGTTGATTAGAAACGTCCCTATTATTCTTAAACTTTGGACCTTGAACACAAACTTACTTAAAGAGGACTTGACCAACATTCCGGTGTGGGTTAAATTCCATGATGTTCCTCTTGCGATGTTTCTGATGATGGTCTTAGTCTTCTTGCTGCATTGATTGGTATACCGAAAATGTTAGATGCTTATACTAGTCAAATGTGCAAGGAATCTTGAGGCCGCAGTAGTTTTGCTAGGTGTTTGATTGAAGTTAAGTCGGATGTGGTACTTAGGGACAGCCTAACTGTTGAAATACCCTTACTTGATGGGTCGGGTTCGACTATTGAGAAAATACGGGTTGAATATAAGTGAAAACCACCTCGATCTGATACGTGTAAGATTTTTGGTCATACTACTGTTGAGTGTCCAAAATCGGTGTTACCCCCTATCCAGCCTACTACGAGTCGTAATGATGGTTTTCAAACTGCCAATAACAAGAAGAAGGGTAAACAAAGTGGTCCAACTAATACGGGTCAAGGATGGTTTACGAAACCTATTGTGGGTAAGAAGTTCCAATATCAACCCAAGAAGCCTCCTCTTGAACCTAAGAAATTGGATGTCACAAAGAAAAAGGCTGCTCATATGCCTAGTACTAGTGGAACAAAGGTTGCTATGTCTAACCAGTTCGATGCACTTAATATGGTTGATACTGATGATTTTGATATTCCTAACAAGGATGGTAATATGGATGTTGTAACACCCCCAATTCATGGATGCAGCGGAATTCAAACTGGGTGTTACTCGACGGCACAATAGTCACAATAATAGAAAACGAACTCCAATTGAGTCGTTTTAAAAGATGTATCATTCAAATTATATAAATATCAGAGATTTCAAAATGAGGTCCCAATTGGTTCCATGTTTACAATGTATAATGAATGAGTTTTGAATGATAATAAAATTTATAGCCCTCTTGAGTATCCGTGTCCTTCCGTGCCATCCTTGATCGTCATGAACCTGAAATACATGCTTGAGAGGTCAACACAAAGGTTGAGTGATATTCATAGAGTTTGTTAAATCGATTGAACACAATATGTTGGTAGTGTGAGTTATAGGCTCACACCAATGTTTAGAAAACAAAACAGGTAGGCTACGTTATTATACGCCCGGAACATGTATTATACACTAAGCTTATGACACCATAACGTTAACGTGTACCAATATCAATCGGCGGTTTCATCCCGGTAGGTATGTTGCTAACATACCTAAATCTCAAATATTAATGCATTTGTTTGCACTTAGTCAAAACAAATGGGATTCGTCAATCCCAATAGGCCTATTATTAATATTCGCGCTCACTATTGCTAGTGATTAAATGGTTCATAATCAAGGATATCGGTTTAGCAAGGCTGGTACTTAGTGATAATAAAACAATCAGGTAAGCATACAATTTAAAAACATTGTGCTCGGTTAAAATAGCATGTATTCCCCCCAAGGGTTTGTAAAACATTGTAATAATGTAAAGTGGGGCTATGAACTCACCTTAAGTTAAGATAGCAAGTAATGAATGTAACGGTTGAATCGTATAGGTTTCTACGAGCAACCTATAATAGAATGTCGCGACTTAGGATCGGAGTAAAGACTATGAAGTAGTGCCTATATATATATCTTGCATTATAGTCCATGATGTGGTATGATGTATATTGTATGTCCTTGAAAGAAAGGATTCATGAAACATGTATGTTTTGTATATCGTTTACTACCGTTCGGGCCGACATAATTCAGAAGTCATGTTAGTAAGCGTTCGAGGAGCCAGGACACTTTAACTCGTAAATCCACAACTCAACTCGACGGCTTACATAATGAACTCCTCACATGAGGCTCCCTACTATTGTAGTAGTTGATGAAATATATAGATATAAGTTTTGATCCGAAAGGTTACATGTCCGATATTTGAATAAACTTAGAAAAGTTTATTTGTACATGAAGATTGTTATTAGGGATAATTTCATAAGTCTTGAATGACCATTTTCTCTTGGTAATATCTCATGGTTTCCTTTTAGGTGAAGTAGATCCAAATTGTTTGTTCATGTTATCGCCTAACTCATTGTTTCATGTTTACGCCTTAATAAACTTATATGGTCGTTTCGTCATGGCCTAGCCATGACCTTTGGTCCTTGTTCCAAGGTCATGAGACCCAACCTTGGCTCTAGCCATGGTGGTGGTCTTGTTTATAGGTCATAATAACTCTTGTTCCTTTTAAAGTATAACCATAACTTAGTGACTTATTATATGTAAATAGCTGTTAAGAAATTGTGAAATATCTTACTCAGAAAGTGTTTTCAAGGCTCGAGCCTCTTTGTTCTTGAATGAAAACATCGTTCCAGACAACTTTCGTGTTTTAACTTTTTGATGAATCGGACCAGAAGTGGGACTTTCAAAAAGTCAGAATGCGATTCAGGAGGTTTAGGCAGTTTTGCCGGAAATCTTTGGTAACTTCAAATGGGCGTAACTTTTGACTCGTATACTCGTTTTAGGTGGTTCAAATTGCTATGGTTTCCTTGTTAAGTCCTCTACTGTAATATGTAATGATCCAATATCATAATTTTACCATTTTGGTCGTGGTTTTCCAAGAAAATCACTAGTTTACTTGTTTTATGAACTTGTCTTATCAATCAATAACAATAACTTGTTTTGCTCACTTTTATACATCATGGACATAACTACAAGACATAATATAGCACAAATAATATGTAAATAACATGAACATGATTATTTAACAAGAATCAAGTTAGGGTTTGGCTCACAACTTTTGGCTTTCAAAGATGAAAGGAAGTTAACATGTAAGGATAGGACTTTGATAGACTTGCTTCAACCCACTTCACTTCATGCAATCTTTCTACTCTTGTAATCTTGAAAGAGAGATGATGAAAATTGAGGTGACTTGAGTGGATTCAAACTCAAGAGAAATCACCAAAGTTCTAAAGATTTGAAATAGTTTTGATGAATCAAAACTAAACTAGGGTTTATGTATGGATATTGCACTTGATTTCTTGGATGGAACTTGAAGTAAACTAGTAAAATGAAGGGTGTTGTGTGTGTGGGTCGTTCATATGGTCAAGGAGTGGGAGGAGAAGCATTTATATGCAAATGAGGAGGTTACATTGTTGACTAGTCAACACTTGGAGGCCAAGTTGAACACATGTTCACATCTCATGACACAAGGCATAAGATCAAGCCACATGGGTGGTGAATCCCCCCTCCAAGGCTGTTCATGAGCTTGGAGAGCAAGGGTGTGGACTTTTCTTGGTATTATCCAAGATACTTGGTTAGTTTTGACTCCGGGAAATGCCAATCGTAAATGATTAAGCCTCAAAACGTAAAACCGGGTGTCGTAAAATTATGGAATTTGAAAGTATTGTTAAACATGTCCATATAGTCCATAATAAAATATAAAATGAGTGGTAGGTTCCATTTGGGTGGTAAACCCTGCTAAAAACTGGAAACACGGGTCTAAAACGCGTAATACGTAAAACGTACGAATATTGCGTAAAATTGAGAAAAGTAAAATGTTACTTTTCTAATGTGATAATAATGATTTAAAATGACTTATAATGTCTAGACTGGGCTCAGTCTAGTGTCGGTTGGTATTAAATGTCTTTTAGACATCAAACCGTAAGCCTAAAAATCACGAAATGACTTATAACATCAAGGGATCATTTTTGGTCAATGGAGGAGGGAAAGAATATGTTGACTTTTTCTAATAAGTTGAAAACTCAAATCTTCTTAGAAACGCGTTTTGTGATCTAACGGTTAATCGCCCAAACGGTTAAGCGTGCTCATGCGGGATTAGTACAGGCTTGGGTGACCTGCTGGGAAGTTTTTGGTCATATTTTTCTCAGTCACGATTAATTCTCAAATAAATCATGAGTGTGTAAAATATTTTACTGATGTGGGGTCACCTGACGGGGTTGAATTTCGTTGTGCGTAGAATTTCTGAATGACGTTTTACCCTAAAACGTGTAATTCCGTGTAATTCCTTAATAACTTTCACGAAAATGAGCTTATGAATGTCAAACTTTTAATTTGCCATGGAAATGATTTATCACTTGAGAATATCAAATAAAAATCAACTTTCGGGAAAATTTTCGGGAAAAATGAATAGTAAAAGTGAATAGTGAAATTTTCCGGGAATAGTAATTATCCTGAAAATGCGAATTGTTACAGTCTCTACCCCTTACGGGGAACTTCGTCCCGAAGTTCTTTGTGTGTCATATGTTGGAGTGGTGTTGATGAAAAGGTGTGGTTACTTATGAGGACTCGAGTCTTGAATTACCAGTGATATAGTTTGATTTGTCTCAGAATACGGTGTGTCAATAGAAATTGATAACATAGTTGAATATCAATAGAGATTCATATAATAGTCGAATATCAAAGGAAATTGATATAGCAATCGAGTATTAATAGGAATTGATATAGTAGTTGAATATCAAAATAGAATTTGATATAGTTGTCAAGTATCAATAGCAATTGATATAAGAATCGAATCATGGAATAAGCGTTGAACATGTGGTTGGAGCAAGTCCTGTTTGAATTGTACGGCTGCCCATGCATATGGCTACATGGCTTCACAATAAGTTTGGTATGACTGCCCATGCATATGGCTACATGGCCCCGTAATGAGTTTGGTACGACTGCACATGCATATGGTTACATGGCCTCGCAACGAGTTTGTTTGTTATTGCACTATCATTATGAAAACCAAAGTGTAAACCTCGTACTAATGGAAATTGGGATAGTCGTTGCAATCATAGCCTAGTAGGTAATCGGTTGTTGTACCTAGTGTTTATGTCATGGTTTGAAGCGATGTCGGTGAAAAGATAGGATTTCTTGTGGCGAATAAAATGTAGGTATCATGCCATACCCGAGCAATGTAATGTAGGTATCAAGCCATACCCGAGCAATGTAATGTAGGTATCAAGCCATACCCGAGCAATGTAATGTAGGTTGACTTCATACTTATGTTATTTCGGATATAATTAAGCCCACTTGTTTATAATTCTTTATTTACATAGAGAGGCATCCCAAACAATGTAACTAAAGGAATATAAACGTATGGTTCGATGATTTATAATTTCTTTATTTAAATGAACAGGCATCCCAATCCATTCAAATAGGGACATTATAAATCATCCTACTCAAGAATTCCCGACACAACATTCATACTTAGCCGGTGAGTTACAAGGTCGTGTATTACGAGATGATACTGGTGTTCCAAAAGTACAAGATGAATATTCAATCTTGTAAAGCTGATGAGGGTACTTGTGGTGTAACTAAGGATGATTTGAGCTTTAAAAGTGCATCAAGATCTGTTAACGAGCTTGTGGTTCCAACGGTTGTGAAGATAATGTTATGATATGTTGATGAACAAAAGTGTGTAGTGTATGCTTAACATTAATACTCTTAGGTATAGATGTTGAGTTTGCTTTAAAAATCTTAAGAGATTTTAAAAGTTTATGATGGCATGGTATCCTTAGGACCTAAACAGGATAGTACTTCTACAGGATGAAGAGAATAATTGGTAACTATCCCAAGATAGTAGTTCGGATTCTCTCATAAATGAAAAATTTCAAGAATGAAATTAGGTAACACAAATAAGGTGTTAAGATTTCGCTGAGTAGTAAGACATTATCGTGTCTCTAGATTGTTTTAATGTATTCTGGTGGTTTATCGAGTTCATGTAGGAAATCAACCTAAACATAACCCTAGTACAACTACTCTCAGTATTGGAAAATTTTAAGTCGAATATAGTTAGTCAGACTATATTCCACTGTCCCAAGGTTAAATATAAGTGACTAGTCTATATTTAGCCAAGGTTCGATAAAATTTTCAAATACCTAAACTAGGTATACTTTTGATATGTCCGTTGCTTTCGGGAAACTGTCCACTAAACAAAGGCGATGTCAAACCCTTAAGTTGCAAGTCCCGTCCATACAAGACTTGTAACGTATGTTTTCATATTCCATTGCATAGAAGGTAGTAAGGGTAGATACGTATGGAAAGGAAGTTTTAAGTAGTTCTAAAATAGAACATACTTGGCCAGGATCACGAACTTTTAATAATGAAGGTTTCATAAGAAAACTTTGATGAATGTAGAGAAAGTTCAGCTTTTGTCGATGATGGATTAATTTGTCCTTTAGAAATCTCATATTTCTTGTTTTGAAATCGATAGATTGTGACGGGTTTTTGATATCATAAGAAATGATATTGATAATGTGATGGAATAATTCTAGAGACCATTTGCACAAAACACAATGTCTCGGAAGTAGGTTAGACCATTGTGCAATTCACAATGTCTGGGAAGTAGGTTAGGTCATTGTGTGACTCAAAACATTTGAGAAATGATTAAGACCATTGTATCATACAATGTCTTGGAAAAGTGAATGAGACCATTGTATCTCACAATGTCTTGAAAAATGAATGAGACCATTGTATCTCACAATGTCTTGAAAAATGAATGAGACCATTGTATCTCACAATGTCTTGGAAAATAGGAAAGACCATTGCAATCAGTTACAATGTCTTGGACATATAATGTTGGAGTAGGAACATGATTGGGAGAGTGTGGCTGTGCCGAAATGCCTTAGAATAGGCATACACAGATATGTTTAGTCCATTGTTTAGATAGATGATTGAAAATAAACCGAGTTTATATATCAATATACTAATATGTTCATGTAGCATAAAATGCCTAGTGTGTATATATCAATATACTTATATGTGTTCATGTAGCATAAAATGCTTACGGGGAAATGCTCAATTATGTTTAGGGTACATATATCAATATGTAATTATGTTTGTGTAGCATAAAAATGTCTACGGGGAATTGCTCAAAATGGGTATATATGAATATACTAATATGTTTGTGTAGCATAACATTCTTACTAAGTCCATAATCGTCTGGAGGATGGAAGACACGGAGAGCGGAAGGCTATAAAATGTTTTTGCTTGTACATGTGGTTATAGTTTAGGTCTCAATTAGACCCGTTTCTCTATAACCATGGCTCTGGTACCAATCTGTAACACCCCCAATTCATGGATGCAGCGGAATTCAAACTGGGTGTTACTCGACGGCACAATAGTCACAATAATAGAAAACGAACTCCAATTGAGTCGTTTTAAAAGATGTATCATTCAAATTATATAAATATCAGAGATTTCAAAATGAGGTCCCAATTGGTTCCATGTTTACAATGTATAATGAATGAGTTTTGAATGATAATAAAATTTATAGCCCTCTTGAGTATCCGTGTCCTTCCGTGCCATCCTTGATCATCATGAACCTGAAATACATGCTTGAGAGGTCAACACAAAGGTTGAGTGATATTCATAGAGTTTGTTAAATCGATTGAACACAATATGTTGGTAGTGTGAGTTATAGGCTCACACCAATGTTTAGAAAACAAAACAGGTAGGCTACGTTATTATACGTCCGGAACATGTATTATACACTAAGCTTATGACACCATAACGTTAACGTGTACCAATATCAATCGGCGGTTTCATCCCGGTAGGTATGTTGCTAACATACCTAAATCTCAAATATTAATGCATTTGTTTGCACTTAGTCAAAACAAATGGGATTCGTCAATCCCAATAGGCCTATTATTAATATTCGCGCTCACTATTGCTAGTGATTAAATGGTTCATAATCAAGGATATCGGTTTAGCAAGGCTGGTACTTAGTGATAATAAAACAATCAGGTAAGCATACAATTTAAAAACATTGTGCTCGGTTAAAATAGCATGTATTCCCCCCAAGGGTTTGTAAAACATTGTAATAATGTAAAGTGGGGCTATGAACTCACCTTAAGTTAAGATAGCAAGTAATGAATGTAACGGTTGAATCGTGTAGGTTTCTACGAGCAACCTATAATAGAATGTCGCGACTTAGGATCGGAGTAAAGACTATGAAGTAGTGCCTATATATATATCTTGCATTATAGTCCATGATGTGGTATGATGTATATTGTATGTCCTTGAAAGAAAGGATTCATGAAACATGTATGTTTTGTATATATCGTTTACTACCATTCGGGCCGACATAATTCAGAAGTCATGTTAGTAAGCGTTCGAGGAGCCAGGACACTTTAACTCGTAAATCCACAACTCAACTCGACGGCTTACATAATGAACTCCTCACATGAGGCTCCCTACTATTGTAGTAGTTGATGAAATATATAGATATAAGTTTTGATCCGAAAGGTTACATGTCCGATATTTGAATAAAATTAGAAAAGTTTATTTGTACATGAAGATTGTTATTAGGGATAATTTCATAAGTCTTGAATGACCATTTTCTCTTGGTAATATCTCATGGTTTCCTTTTAGGTGAAGTAGATCCAAATTGTTTGTTCATGTTATCGCCTAACTCATTGTTTCATGTTTACGCCTTAATAAACTTATATGGTCGTTTCGTCATGGCCTAGCCATGACCTTTGGTCCTTGTTCCAAGGTCATGAGACCCAACCTTGGCTCTAGCCATGGTGGTGGTCTTGTTTATAGGTCATAATAACTCTTGTTCCTTTTAAAGTATAACCATAACTTAGTGACTTATTATATGTAAATAGCTGTTAAGAAATTGTGAAATATCTTACTCAGAAAGTGTTTTCAAGGCTCGAGCCTCTTTGTTCTTGAATGAAAACGTCGTTCCGGACAACTTTCGTGTTTTAACTTTTTGATGAATCGGACCAGAAGTGGGACTTTCAAAAAGTCAGAATGCGATTCAGGAGGTTTAGGCAGTTTTGCCGGAAATCTTTGGTAACTTCAAATGGGCGTAACTTTTGACTCGTATACTCGTTTTAGGTGGTTCAAATTGCTATGGTTTCCTTGTTAAGTCCTCTACTGTAATATGTAATGATCCAATATCATAATTTTACCATTTTGGTCGTGGTTTTCC
Organism: Artemisia argyi; assembly: GCA_030686995.1. Classification (NCBI taxonomy): domain Eukaryota; kingdom Viridiplantae; phylum Streptophyta; class Magnoliopsida; order Asterales; family Asteraceae; genus Artemisia; species Artemisia argyi. The sequence continues at coordinate 160,796,399 of CM060683.1, forward strand.
AAGAAAATCACTAGTTTACTTGTTTTATGAACTTGTCTTATCAATCAATAACAATAACTTGTTTTGCTCACTTTTATACATCATGGACATAACTACAAGACATAATATAGCACAAATAATATGTAAATAACATGAACATGATTATTTAACAAGAATCAAGTTAGGGTTTGGCTCACAACTTTTGGCTTTCAAAGATGAAAGGAAGTTAACATGTAAGGATAGGACTTTGATAGACTTGCTTCAACCCACTTCACTTCATGCAATCTTTCTACTCTTGTAATCTTGAAAGAGAGATGATGAAAATTGAGGTGACTTGAGTGGATTCAAACTCAAGAGAAATCACCAAAGTTCTAAAGATTTGAAATAGTTTTGATGAATCAAAACTAAACTAGGGTTTATGTATGGATATTGCACTTGATTTCTTGGATGGAACTTGAAGTAAACTAGTAAAATGAAGGGTGTTGTGTGTGTGGGTCGTTCATATGGTCAAGGAGTGGGAGGAGAAGCATTTATATGCAAATGAGGAGGTTACATTGTTGACTAGTCAACACTTGGAGGCCAAGTTGAACACATGTTCACATCTCATGACACAAGGCATAAGATCAAGCCACATGGGTGGTGAATCCCCCCTCCAAGGCTGTTCATGAGCTTGGAGAGCAAGGGTGTGGACTTTTCTTGGTATTATCCAAGATACTTGGTTAGTTTTGACTCCAGGAAATGCCAATCGTAAATGATTAAGCCTCAAAACGTAAAACCGGGTGTCGTAAAATTATGGAATTTGAAAGTATTGTTAAACATGTCCATATAGTCCATAATAAAATATAAAATGAGTGGTAGGTTCCATTTGGGTGGTAAACCCTGCTAAAAACTGGAAACACGGGTCTAAAACGCGTAATACGTAAAACGTACGAATATTGCGTAAAATTGAGAAAAGTAAAATGTTACTTTTCTAATGTGATAATAATGATTTAAAATGACTTATAATGTCTAGACTGGGCTCAGTCTAGTGTCGGTTGGTATTAAATGTCTTTTAGACATCAAACCGTAAGCCTAAAAATCACGAAATGACTTATAACATCAAGGGATCATTTTTGGTCAATGGAGGAGGGAAAGAATATGTTGACTTTTTCTAATAAGTTGAAAACTCAAATCTTCTTAGAAACGCGTTTTGTGATCTAACGGTTAATCGCCCAAACGGTTAAGCGTGCTCATGCGGGATTAGTACAGGCTTGGGTGACCTGCTGGGAAGTTTTTGGTCATATTTTTCTCAGTCACGATTAATTCTCAAATAAATCATGAGTGTGTAAAATATTTTACTGATGTGGGGTCACCTGACGGGGTTGAATTTCGTTGTGCGTAGAATTTCTGAATGACGTTTTACCCTAAAACGTGTAATTCCGTGTAATTCCTTAATAACTTTCACGAAAATGAGCTTATGAATGTCAAACTTTTAATTTGCCATGGAAATGATTTATCACTTGAGAATATCAAATAAAAATCAACTTTCGGGAAAATTTTCGGGAAAAATGAATAGTAAAAGTGAATAGTGAAATTTTCCGGGAATAGTAATTATCCTGAAAATGCGAATTGTTACAGATGTGGCGTCTAGGAATACAATGGAAGCTAAAGAGGATGGGTCTTTAAAGACTACTAATGCATCACAAGATCCCTTTGTGAGTGATTTAAAAGAAAATGAGCAAGTTGGGGCTTCTAAGCCTAGTGGTTCTTTTTCTCCATCTACCTCTTCTTCTAAAAGGGGTAACCCATTTTCTAAGGTGGGAGAGATCGTTGATTCTGATAGTGATGATGAGGTTGTTGTTAACACGTGGTCACGAACGTGAAGACAACTATGATGGCTATGCTTATGATGACTATGCGAAGCAGGTTTATGATCTTCTAGGGAATTTGGATGATTTAATTTTGTCAGTGTCTTATGTTATCATTTGAGTAGAGATTCACTCATATCCTTTGTACTTAAACATTTTTAAAAAAGTTGCATCTGCGTAAGGTTGAACTCATTTTACTCACAATTTGAAGACCTTTTGATCTGATGGGTATATTTTTTATAAAGAAATCGATACATATTTGTTAGATACTTAATAAATGAAGTTCGTTATATAAAAAATCATAAATGGCTAAAATATAAAGGGTGATTTTCGTAACTCGTTGCATAATTTGAGAAGATGTTTTGTAAATAAGGTTTTTAAGCCGTTTCGCTTCTTTTCTTCAAAACGGTGTCGTTTTTTTTTTTTTTTTTTTTTTTTTTTTTTTTTTTTTTTTTTTCAAAACGGCACCGTTCGTACCATATACCAAAAGTAATGAGACTAACACGACTATGTATGACGAGTTATGAATTCTCAGTAAATATGTTTTGAGGATGTGTTAAAAGTCGAAACATGATGATGAGGTTATTACATGCACTTATACATTATTAAACACGTGTGTCAAGTAAACTTTAGACCTTAAGACTTAAGTTATTAATTTTTTCTTTTTCCTGATAACCCGTGCATTTGAGTATTCTTTTAGACTTTTGTAAATGGTAGGACATATGACTTTGCTTAAAGAAAATCCGTGCCTATCTTTTCATGATCAACGTTTGAATATATTGTCACATTCTTGGTTCGGATGGGACTTGTACCGAATTGATAAAACACGTATTGCAATTTAACATGGTTTTCTAAGTTATATACTGTATTTGCTAAGATGATATTATCCAAATCGGAATAACATACAACTTTTGAAAATTAATCATTTTGACGATTTTGGGATAGTGATGATGAGGAATAACATACAACTATGATGGCTATGCTTATGATGACTATGCGAAGCAGGTTTATGATCTTCTAGGGAATTTGGATGATTTAATTTTGTCAGTGTCTTATGTTATCATTTGAGTAGAGATTCACTCATATCCTTTGTACTTAAACATTTTTAAAAAAGTTGCATCTGCGTAAGGTTGAACTCAAGACTTCAAGCTTTATAGTCTTCTGTTTTAACCATCCGCCTAGAAACCTTTTTGTGTTTCTCTTTGTATTTTGGTATTTTATCAATTTAAATAAAGTAAAATATATATTTGTAAATTGTTAGATAGTTTAATGGGGTGTTTTGAAGTTATTTTATTTTTACGAAAATATATATCAAAACTTCAACTTTTTTGTTAAAAAAAATCATAGGTATGTCAAAATATTGCAATATTGGGTTTATTTTGTTCACAACTTACAGACCTTTTCATTGTATATAGAAATCGTAAATATTTATTAGATATTTGATAAATAAAGTGTATTATATATTTTTTTTTAAAAAAAGAAAAAGAAAAAAAAGAGTAATCTTCGTAACACATCACATAGTCCAAGGGTTGTTGCAATTTTTTTAAAAATAAAGTCAAAGGTAGTTTTTGTTAATTGTTAAATAGTTTAAGGGTATGTTTTGAATTTTATTTTACTTTTACAAAAAATATATAATATTAAACTTTAACATTTTTTATAAAATTATATTGTATGTCAAAAGTATTGCAATGTTGGACTCATTTTACTCACAATTTGAAGACCTTTTGATCTGATGGGTATATTTTTTATAAAGAAATCGATACATATTTGTTAGATACTTAATAAATGAAGTTCGTTATATAAAAAATCATAAATGGCTAAAATATAAAGGGTGATTTTCGTAACTCGTTGCATAATTTGAGAAGATGTTTTGTAAATAAGGTTTTTAAGCCGTTTCGCTTCTTTTCTTCAAAACGGTGTCGTTTTTTTTTTTTTTTTTTTTTTTTTTTTTTTTTTTTTTTTTTTCAAAACGGCACCGTTCGTACCATATACCAAAAGTAATGAGACTAACACGACTATGTATGACGAGTTATGAATTCTCAGTAAATATGTTTTGAGGATGTGTTAAAAGTCGAAACATGATGATGAGGTTATTACATGCACTTATACATTATTAAACACGTGTGTCAAGTAAACTTTAGACCTTAAGACTTAAGTTATTAATTTTTTCTTTTTCCTGATAACCCGTGCATTTGAGTATTCTTTTAGACTTTTGTAAATGGTAGGACATATGACTTTGCTTAAAGAAAATCCGTGCCTATCTTTTCATGATCAACGTTTGAATATATTGTCACATTCTTGGTTCGGATGGGACTTGTACCGAATTGATAAAACACGTATTGCAATTTAACATGGTTTTCTAAGTTATATACTGTATTTGCTAAGATGATATTATCCAAATCGGAATAACATACAACTTTTGAAAATTAATCATTTTGACGATTTTGGGATGTTCTTTCTCTGTAAATGGATAAATAGAAGAAATTTTTTTAGTCAGAATTATCTTAGACAAATAATTTTTGGCTCAAATATACGCGATTTAGATGAAGTATGTTTCTACATTTTCCCTCCATGGATCATATGTTCCCTCTTTCTCTACATATGAAATTTTGGAATTCAATTATTGCTGTATGTAAAAGCTCTTTTTTTTTTTTTTTTTTTTTTTTTTTTTTTTTTTTTTTTCTCTTTTCTTTAGATATCATGCTCATTTATCCAATGATTACTCGCATTATGTGTATACACATGAATGATCAAAGTTCTGTATCGTATGCTGACATTCTTTATAATCATATGTTGGTTAAATAATTGTAAGAGTGGCTCATAATATATTATCAACTTATGAAATGTATATCTGTAAGAAGATATGATACCCGCATTTTTGTAAGGCGCAGTTACATTTTAATAACATATAATTTACGTGGCACAAAATATTAGGCAATATATAACATATATTTCCAAACACATGATCCATGCAAAAGAGCAGACTCTAATCTTAACTAGTATTTGGCATTTTGGCTATCATTGAATAACTTCAAGAACAAGATGCTAAATGCATAGTTATCAAACAGTAAAATGTACCTGCAATTAGATGATAAATAAGCACAAACTCGTTTGGTGGGTTTAAGGTCTCCACTCATGTAATCAAGGTTGTCAAGATCGCGAGTAAATTCGTAAGATCGTAAGATCTTACGCGCTCACTAGATAAAATCGTGTAGGATCGTCATGGATCGTATACGGGGTAGGATTGTGAGTCAGATCTTGAAATCCAACGCAAACTCATAAGATCGCTAGTCGATCCGAGTTGACCTAATTAGCCCATATCAACAATTTTTTTTTCTATCTTTTAGCCCATCAATTTGTACTTAAGCCCAAAAATAAAAGTGATAAGTAAGTGAGGATTGGTTTTCTTATTAAATTATATATAGTTATATATTTTTGCCCCAAATCAGAATGCCAAGAAGTAAAATATTGAAGTCCTCCATCAATCGAATCAAACATCTTGAAGAAGCTAAGAGTTTAGACTTACCACTTAAGTGCTAGTTTAAGTATGAATCTTTTGGTATTATGTCTCGTATGTTTTGGGACATTTATATGTAACGATTAAAACTTGACTTTTTTTGTGTTTAACTATTACTTTGGTGTTTGAAATTTGAACTATAACATTTTCAAAATGAAATATTATCTTTGATATTGAGTAAAAATGTAAAACAGTTCGACTCCTTTATCGTTTGTTTATAAAACATGACAAATTAGTAGGATCTTACGATCTCGTTATTGCAAAGACAAAAACCATCTCATGTGGGATCTTGGCAGCCTTGCATGTAACCTAAACATATATTGTGACTCAATAAAGATTATACCCAACGGGGTTTACATTATTTAACATAATATCGGAGCGGGTATGATCCTCAGACCTAGTTGACTACGTTAAGTTGCCTCCCCTAAGTCATCCCGTCAAACCCTAGTCGGCACCCCTTATCCTTAAAGAGTTTGAATTTTCAACTAAAACTCTAGCTCCTTAATGTTTCGATCATAGCTCCCAAACCATAAGGAGTTAACTGATTGGCTCCAAACGGTCAACCTAAATTGACCAAATGAATGGTCAACACGGTCAAACAGCTAAGAGTCAATGCTCCGTGGAATACAGGGTTTCACCAGGTCGTTATGTCCCGATGAGGTGTGAATTGTATTCAAAACGGGTTTGTGATCGGGTGAATTTGGACAGAGAGGGGTTGTGAATGATTACACTACTGAAATATAAAATGAAATAGCTTAAATAAGCTATATTAACAAGATTGTAAAATTGGAAAACCCAGAAGCGTTTAAAACTTAAAAACGCGTACGTTCAAATTAAAGTTACGTGAACATACGAAATAAAACGCGAGTTTTATAGAAATAAAATACTTACGAATATGAAAATTACATTTTTACAATCCTAATGATAAAATAAAATTTTTGGAAAACTAAAATTAATTTTTACACTATTTATATAATTATTATTAATTAATTACTAATTTCTTATTTACTTTTAATTATTTAATTTACACTAAAATACAAATAATTATGAAATTAACTTAGAAAAATAAAATTTAAATTTGGAAAAATCTAAAATATTATAAAACTAATTTTCAAACAGAAAATATATATATATATATATATATATATATATATATATATATATATATATATATATATATATATATTTACTTTTTATATAATTATTACTAATTAAAAACTAATTATTAATTAATTAAAACTAAATTAAATTATGAAAAGTACTAAATTAAAAGAGAAAAATCTGAAAAAAAATTACTAAAATTTAAGATATAAGGAACCTAAGAAAATTATAAAATTGAAAATTGCTTTTTGAAAAAGCTGAAAATAAGCTAAAAAGCTTAAATAAAAGCTATCACTTTATTAAATTTTGGTTTTTCTTGATTTTCTTTTTACAAAACTATTTAAATACTAAAATTAGACAACTTTAATAAAGAGACTTTGGTTAAATATAAAAAATAAGCACTTTGGGATCCAAAGTGCTTAACAGATTTGACTAATAAGCTTATTAGGACTTGTGAAATTTGAATAAGCTTATAAAAAGCTATCACAAGGATAAATACAGACTTAATGAAACTTGAAATAAAAAAAATGAAGTAGAAAAGCACAAGTAATAAGTTGTGATAAGCAATAAGCCAAAACCAAACCAACACAGGTTCACACAGGCCAAAATGGCCAAGTACAAGGCTTAGTGGGGCCCACAGGATAGATTAGAAGCCCAAGCTTAAGGTGGAACCAATAAGCTGGGCTTATTGGCTTTCCAAAAAGCTGAGACTCACCCTCTGGGGCCCACTATTGATTACAGGGGAGGGTGATGCGTAGGGATTGCACCAGGCTTTACCTCTCAAGGGATCTTGAGAAGCTTACAACCCCCACCAGGCAGTGTACCTGATCGATGTAGTATAGTATAATGACAAGTACCGGGGGATTGATCGTTCAACTAGGAATAGTGTCGCTAGGATTAGAAAACCTAAATACTAGATCTAGAGATGAGGGATGATTCTTTTTGTATTTTTATATTTTTTTAGAAAGCAAGTAAAAATCTCGGGTTTGAAGGATTTGGGCGGAATTAGTTGCTAGTCAACTAACCCAATACTAAAGATGCAATCAAAATAAAATACTAAAAATGAAAATAAAACTATATTAAACTAAAGTTGTGAGCAATATGTGAGAGAAATGTGTTTACTTAGATTTCACTACTCCCTAGATATCTTTTACACGTTAATTACTTGTTATAGTTGTGTGGATGACGGATTGTATTCCATAATACCATTCATGGGGTGGCGTACTTACTTCCCCAATCCTATGAGTGCCTACTTCACTCCTATGTCGAGCCTGCAAGAAGCTCCTAACATGGGATCATTAGAATTTACTCATGCATTAAATACAACCAATAAAACCTAGTACACATCGGTTCATGTTTCCTAAGACGTTCAAGCATGTTACCATTTGGAGATCTGCCAGTTTTCTTAAGCCTAACATTGAAATCATTCATCCAATACAACCATAAACAAGTAATCAACACATAATCAACATCTAGGTTTCATTAGATCTAAGCAAACACAAGATAAATCTAGTCTAGCATGTTGAAATCAAGACAAGCACAAGATATAGACAACCAACACATAGACATATTGATTGAATTAAGAGAATACTTATCTCAATAGCACATGTAAGGTTTCAAGGGTTGAAAACCCTTGAAAAGCTGTAAAATTCGTACAAGGTTCGACCCTAGGGTTTCTCCACACAAGTTCCTCTTAATGAATGAAAATTAGAAAACTATATATAGATATTAGAGGCTGACGGCGTCAAGAACAAAGGTGTGATGCCGTCATCTCGCCGCCAAAATAATCTTCGGACTGCCTTGATCTACATCTGACGCCGTCATGTAGTCTACTTTTGCAGGCCGTCACGCATTTAACTCTTGACTCTCTACTTGTGACGCCTTCATGTTTGTACTGGGTCGTCATGGTATTTACTCTTGACGCCGTCAAATGCTCCCTCTTGACGCCGTCACACACTGTTTCCAGCATGGAAAATTAAGTCTTTGGCGTTTTCTTCACTTTTATGCTCCAAAAATGTCCGAATTGCTTCATTTTCCAGATTTCACTCCCAAAGTACCTAAAATCACAAAAGGAACGATTTAGGGCAATATTTGATTAAATAAATTCAATTCCGGGCTTAAATGACCCCCTAAAAACGGATCATTTTTCGCCTCATCGTATACCCTTACACGTGAGATTTGCTTGTCCTCAAGCAAATGCGCTTTTATTCTACTCAAAATACAAGTTAGGGGTCATTTAACACTAATATAAAAGTAATTACAACAAATAATCGTTCCACTAAAGACCAAAGACAAGCACGGAGGTCATACACTAGCACCTCACAAATAGTGTTTAGATACTCACATCTCTCGGGTGTAATAAAGTATAAATTACAATATGGAAACGGAAGATATCTCTCACTACCTGTCATAGCAAAATAGATTACCATAGGCTTGGGAAAGGATCAAACCTCCACCACATGGCGTAAGCACCTAGGATAAACTATCAAAGAGGTCTTTTAAAGGGTTGTAACGTTAGGTGTAGGGATATGAAATACACGGTTTTGTTGGATATAGGCAGTCTTTACTGGTGGCGAGTTAACAATCTTGGTTAATTATATGTACAATATGGCGTTGCTAAGCCAAGACTAGACTCGACTTAAGCTAATAAATGAAAAATAACATAAACATAAAATGAACATAGAATAAAAATGGATGTTAGTCCGTATGTTTTTCTTTTCTCTTTTTCTATTTTTTTTTTTCTTTTTCTTGATTTTTCAATTTTTTTTTTTTTTTTTTTTTTTTTTTTTTTTTTTTTTTTTTGCATACATTTTTAACCTACCATCCAAAATAATACATCATAGGGGATGAACATTCCCCTTACACTTGAATTTTTACATACTTTACAATAAACTAATCTAATGACTAGAATTAAGAAAATTAAAACACTTGGAGTACTTTTAAGATTAACGTACATATGGGGGTAATAATTGATGTTCTTCCCCATTACTCTATAAAATAAGTATTTTACCCATGAGTCCCAATCATCCCAAAACAATATGTACAAGGATATGACTCGACTTAGCAACCATGTAATCAATTAGATAATTAACTTAGGGTTTAACAAATAACAATAATGCACTAAAGATGAGTGCATACACGGAAGGCTAAGGCGATTTGGGTGTACATTTAAGTGGGGTGTAACAAATTCTTCCTTTAAGTAAAATGCTTAAAGTTAGAAACGAAAAGATAGGCTCGGAGGGGTGTACTAGGGGTTTCGTGTACTAAAAATGAGTACAACGCTAAGGGTGTGGGAAAAATTAATTGACTTAACTAGCAAAGTAATATGACTTAAATGGTCAAGTAATTATTATACGAGTTTAACACAAGGGTGATCCTAATGCCTCTTATCATGTAGTAAATCCTACCACACGAATGTAGTCTCACTAGCGGTCTCGGGATGCATCACTAACGCAAGTTCTAGAATCTAAATGCTACCAGTACACTCATAAGTACTAATAGTAAATGCTTTTCCTATCAAATCTAAAGGCGAACCTCACATATTTGGGTGGAAAATTTTTCTGAATGGTACGGTTATGTGCTAGTCATACAATCTCCTATCCATGAGACGCTTGCTATGGCTAAAGTTTCACTCCTAAATGTTGTAAAAAATTTTAAATTTGGCGCTAAAATTGCACTAACAAGTATTTCTCATAGTTTTATTACACATCTACTATCAAACAAACAAACTCAAGCGAAAGTGTATTTGTAAGGTATCATCATTTTACCCTCCCCTTACACTTAAGATGAACATTGTCCCCAATGTTCAAGTAAAGAATGTAAAAGTGAAAAAGTAAAAAGAATGAAATCAAATACTCCCCTGATTCGCTCGGTATGGATAATAAGGTGGCCAGGTTAGATCTTCCTCCAAGAAAATGAACAATCAAAGCTTCCCTTCCAGAAAAATAAATCATCTTCTTGTCATATATAACCTGTAAATCCTGAGAAAACAGAAAAGGCACCCTCGCATAAAATCGGCGGCAATCTACATAAGTTACTAAATCCTAGAAAATAAGATAAGATATAATGCTTGTGGAATGAAGTTTGCAGATTTCCTGGAGATTATAAAACTTAATAATTCAACAAAAACTTTAAAACTTCGTTAGAAAAACAAAACTGGTAAAATTTCCAGATTTTTACACGTGACGCCGTCAAGAGTAAACTCATGACGCCGTCAGAAGTGACCTGCAGAAATTCTTGTGTTAAGTTTCCGGAAAATTTCTGGAAAAACTTGGTCCTACTTCCTGGAAAATCCTGCAAAACTTCCTTATGACTCGATACAAGCATTTGACTCTAACAAATATGAATATACATGTTCACTTAATATTGTGGAGAATCATGATCGGTTTGTTTCTCAAAAACATATTTGGGGTTTCCCCTTACACTTATCTTTTGCAAAAATACCTTTTGGTGAAGTTAAGACTAGGCCAAAACAACAAAGTAAAGTATTTCCACTTTTTAGTTTAGAAACATGATCTACCAACAATAAAAATTAAGCATGCATACAGAAGCAAATAACAAACAAACAAAATAAAATCACACAAAGCATGGGTTGCCTCCCAAGAAGCGCTTTTCTTTATTTACGAGTCTTGTAGCTAGACTCAAGGTCATGGGTTACTACGTGACCTCATCGTTGGTTTCACTCTCTAGGTCGTCTTCTAAACCAGTTTTGTATTACGGACCTAGTTGCAAACATTCTTTGTAGAAACCAATCATCCTATTCTTTTCATACTCTACTCCTCTACGTCTATCCTCATCATTCCTATAATAAGCCGCTTGCTTGTGTTCCTTTTCTATATTAGAGAGAAGGCGGTATTGCTCAATTTTGTAAGGCATTTGGTAGGCAATCTCATCATTCTCCTCCTTGAACCTAACTATCCCTAAAGCCGGATCATAACTCATCCTAGTGGCCTCAACAAGTGGTTTTCCGAATATTATTTGGCTTAGGCAATCATCTATCACCGAACGAGTGTCTTCCACTATCATAAAATCGATCTCATAAGTGAAATTACCTATAATCACATGCAATCCCTTCACTCTTCCCACAAAATTACTTATCAAATTCTTATTGGGCATCATCCTAAAATCAAGTTGTTTCTTCATCACCCAATTGTAATAAGTCCTAGTCATGATGTTTATAGGAGATCTAGGATCGATATAAGGTTTCCATATATGCATATGCCCGATGTTGCATGGTATGTTAATGTTAGAGGGGTCTCCCATTTTGATAAGGGGTGTGCCAAGGATATATGGTCTCTCGGGACTATCGAATAAATCCTTATGGTATTCCCGTTCTTCCTTGGTGGGCAACTTATCAATGTGCTTTTCTATAGTTTCTACTTCCTCTAACTCCTCTCCCTTATTAACCTCAACTTCCCTACTTTCATCCTTAGTCTCGGTTTCAACTCCAACTTCATCCTTGTCACTTTCTTCTATCTCCTTATCTATTGGCTTAATGGTGACAACATTGACAAAGTGGACATGTTTGGATGATGAGGGATCCTTAATTTGGATTCTGTTATTGGTGTCCCTAGTGTCCTTCCTAGGTGTAGTTAACGCTTGGTTGTTGAGGGCTTTCAACAAGTTTTCTATCTTGTTGGTCATCTCCGTTTGTTGTTGGTTAAATTCGGTTTCGAACCTAGATATGCGAGCTTCTTGAGATGCCATGAACTTAAACATCAATCCTTCAAGATTGTTGGTACTACCATAGTTGTTAGAAGGATTGTTGTTGAAAGTACGGTTGGAGGGTGGACCATTTGGTTGGTAACGATTAGGCGGATTGGAAGAAGTGACTTGATTTTGTTTCCACCTAAGGTTTGGGTGATTTTTCCAAGAGGGGTTGTAGGAATCACCGTAAGGGTTTGGCTCGGGTTTGAAAGTGTACCACTTATCTCCCGCTTCGTCGGTATGCGAGGATGCGTAGTCCGCAAAAGCTGTTCCGGGGAGTTCCACACAATCACGAGTGTCATGGGGACCACTACATAATTCGCATGAAGAAGTGATTTTGTTCACTTGGCTTGAAGACTTAGGAGCTTCGTAAGATTTCATGAGAAACTTGACTTGGTCCTCAAGTTCCATGATCCTACGGTCAGGAGTGCTAGAGTTATTCGAAGGCAAAGGTATTGCCTTGACCGTTTTGTTCAAATCACGGAGATCATTCCAACTTTCGTTGTCATAGAGATCAAGATCTTCTATGAGTTCCCATGATTGTTCCGCACTTAGATCACGTAGCTTACCACCGGCCGATTGGTCAATGGCTCGCCTCGCGGAGAGGTCAATATGGTCATAAAAGATTTGGACTTGGAGCCAAAGATCTATGCCATGATGAGGGACATTTTAGAGTAAGTCCTTGAAACGAGTCCATGCTTCATAAAGAGATTCATTTTGACGTTGTTGGAACATCAAGATGTCATTTCTAAGCTTAGTAGTTCTCCCCGGTGGGAAAAATTGAGCAAGGAAACGAGTGGTGAGATCATCCCATGTGGTGATGGATCCCGCGGGTAAACGCTCAAGCCATTGACTAGCTTGATCACGTAGAGAGAATTGGAATAGGCGTAATCGGGTTGTCTCTCTAGTTGCAACATCTAGGTCTATGGAATCTAGGATTTTAAGGAAGTCCTTGAGATGTTGATTTGGATCTTCGGAACGAAGTCCATGGAATGCACATCCGCTTTGCACCAACCGGATGGTGTCAGATCGTAAGGGGGTCACATTGGCTCCGGTGAGCTCAATGGTGTTTCGATAGCCTTGGTGGCTAGGTCGGGAATACTCTCCTAAGGTTCGGGGCCTAAGAGGTTCTAGTGGTGGGTTTTGTTGTAGTGGGATGACGGGTTCAAAGATGTTCCCATCGTCCATGATGTCGGGTGGTGAAAAGTTACGAACAAAAACACAAAGAAATAAGATAGACTAAAGAAAACCTAAAAATAAAAATAAAATCTTACTAGAAAGGAATCTAGCAAGTAGACCTAATAAAAAGAGATTCTAACCTAGATAATAACTATTCCCCGGGCTGCGGCACCAAAAACTTGATGCGTAGGGATTGCACCAGGCTTTATCTCTCAAGGGATCTTGAGAAGCTTACAACCCCCACCAGGCAGTGTACCTGATCGATGTAGTATAGTATACTGACAAGTACCGGGGGATTGATCGTTCAGCTAGGAATAGTGTCGCTAGGATTAGAAAACCTAAATACTAGATCTAGAGATGAGGGATGATTCTTTTTGTATTTTTATATTTTTTTAGAAAGCAAGTAAAAATCTCGGGTTTGAAGGATTTGGGCGGAATTAGTTGCTAGTCAACTAACCCAATACTAAAGATGCAATCAAAATAAAATACTAAAAATGAAAATAAAACTATATTAAACTAAAGTTGTGAGCAATATGTGAGAGAAATGTGTTTACTTAGATTTCACTACTCCCTATATATCTTTTACACGTTAATTACTTGTTATAGTTGCGTGGATGACAGATTGTATTCCTTAATACCATTCATGGGGTGGCGTACTTACTTCCTCAATCCTATGAGTGCCTACTTCACTCCTATGTCGAGCCTGCAAGAAGCTCCTAACATGGGATCATTAGAATTTACTCATGCATTAAATACAACCAATAAAACCTAGTACACATCGGTTCATGTTTCCTAAGACGTTCAAGCATGTTACCATTTGGAGATCTGCCAGTTTTCTTAAGCCTAACATTGAAATCATTCATCCAATACAACCATAAACAAGTAATCAACACATAATCAACATCTAGGTTTCATTAGATCTAAGCAAACACAAGATAAATCTAGCCTAGCATGTTGAAATCAAGACAAGCACAAGATATAGATAACCAACACATAGACATATTGATTGAATTAAGAGAATACTTATCTCAATAGCACATGTAAGGTTTCAAGGGTTGAAAACCCTTGAAAAGCTGTAAAATTCGTACAAGGTTCGGCCCTAGGGTTTCTCCACACAAGTTCCTCTTAATGAATGAACATTAGAAAACTATATACAGATATTAGAGGCTGACGGCGTCAAGAACAAAGGTGTGACGCCGTCATCTCGCCGCCAAAATAATCCTCGGACTGCCTTGATCTACATCTGACGCCGTCATGTAGTCTACTTTTGCAGGCCGTCACGCATTTAACTCTTGACTCTCTACTTGTGACGCCTTCATGTTTGTACTGGGTCGTCATGGTATTTACTCTTGACGCCATCAAATGCTCCCTCTTGACGCCGTCACACACTGTTTCCAGCATGGAATATTAAGTCTTTGGCGTTTTCTTCACTTTTATGCTCCAAAAACGTCCGAATTGCTTCCTTTTCCAGATTTCACTCCCAAAGTACCTAAAATCACAAAAGGAACGATTTAGGGCAATATTTGATTAAATAAATTCAATTACGGGCTTAAATGACCCCCTAAAAACGGATCATTTTTCGCCTCATCAGAGGGCATGGAAGGTTGGCTCGAAAGCTGAGAACTCAGCATATAGGAAAATGGGACAAAATAAAGGGGGCAAGCAGCCCTACTAAATAAGCTGAAGACCACAAAATAAGCCCTGAGCCTTGAAGCCTGGCGTATTAGCTTTCTAAAAAACCAAAAACCATGGGGTGGGGCCCACCAGGGTACAAGCTAAGGATAATGAAAAGTGGGCTGTTGAGACAGATAAGCTGATGCAGGGGAGATGCTTCCCCTGCAGGCCATTTTAAGCTATGAGATAAGCTCTAAGGAAAAATCACAAAAAATAGCTCAAAGTGGGATTCAATAGATTAGCTGTGAGACTTGATCATGTAAAAAGATTGAGCTCTAAATCTTATCCTAAAATTCAAAACAATTCTTACAAAATTTGGATTTTCTGCTAATGGTCAAATTTGACTTTTGAAGAAAACATGAAAAGTTGACTAAATTGAGTTTTGATCCTAATCTAATGACTAAATATGATGTAATAAGCTGAAATAAAGCTAAGTTAAGTTACAGCTACAACTTATGAACTCATATGCATGATTATGGAAGCTAATTATCTAACAGTGAACTAAAGCCTAGGATTAAAGATTAATTTCGACTATTGAATAAGTAAGGCCTGGATTTAAAGCTTTAAGTGTGTTATTAGGACCTAAGGTGACATGTTTTAACCAAAGAGTTCAACTGAAACACAGGGGAACAACTTGAACAACACAGAACCAAACACTCCTTTAAATTTTTGATATGAAAGAAACTGAATGATACTTGAACCAGGGTCTAATCTATCAATCAAAAACTATCTAATAAGCTATAATGAAGTAAAATAAACCATAAAAAATCACAAATGAGCACAATGGATTACAAACACAGGTTATGCAATGAAATATAGAAAATGCTCACAATTTGGCCAAAGCAAGGAACTGAGATACACAGGGCTCAAAATCCAATCCTATTACTCACCATGAGTTCTAAACCATAAAACCATCCATCTTGGCCCTGCTCCACTGTTCATCCTTCTTCTCCAATAATTTTTTATTTTTAACTATTTTTCTTGGTAATTTTTGAGATTTTTCTGTTTCCTAACTTAAACTGTTTCAAACCTTTTGAAAGCTTTAAAAAGCTTATAGTGGAACTGAAATAAGCTTAAACAAACAACAAACAACAACTTTTAAGATTTTAACAATAAATTGAAATTTCTACTTAAAAATTGCAAATTTGGAATTTAGAACTGAAAGTTTGAAATTAATGATTGAATTGAGTTTCAACTACACTGAGAATGCTTAATACAAAGCTTTAAAGCTAAAAATTACAATAGACTTGGAAAATTAAGCTAAGCCGTGGAGCTAAATTACACTACTCCTATTCTACACTAACTAATGCCTTTTCTTCTTTCTTTCTTGACTTTTATAGATCAGGGGAGGGTCCTGATAATATCCCACTTTTATTTTTGACCATTGGATGGTTTTTGGTTGATCCTGACTCTTGAAAATATTTTGGCGGGAAATGGGGTTTGGTAGGTTTGAGTGGGGGTTGGTGAGTAGTTAGGAGATATTAATGAGGAGGGGGGTTGGAAGGGACATGGAGGAGTGGTAGAAGTGAGGTTGGTGGAGATAGTTAATGGAAGAGGGGGGACATGGAAGCAGATTTTGGGGGGATTAGGGGTGATGAACAGTGGTCGGTTTGACCACTTGTTTGACCAAGGTAATATTTAAAACGGTTTCGGGAGTTTGGGCTTAAGGGGAATGGGCCAAGGGTGTTTGGTTGGATAAGGCTTTTGGGTGGATTGGATTTTTGGAATTGGATTGTGTTTGTTTATTTTTAAGCTTAAAAAAATCACAAGGACCTTACATGTAAAATCTGAAATTCCAGGGGCTGCAAATGTAAATTCCCCAAAGTACTCATAAGGTCTAATCTTGCCAAACTCCAATAATCCAAGAACCATAAAAGTTAATTTCCCATTTTTAGACATCCGGGGACCAAATCTGACAAGTTTCAAAATCCAGGGACTAAACTTGCAATTTCATCAAACTTTCATTCCAAGGACCAAAATTGACACTTGTGACTTTCTAGGGACCAGATTGAATGATTTTCCAAAAATTTCCCACCAGGGACCAAATCTGCGAAAAGTGAAACTCCAAGGACCAAACTTGTAATTTCTCAAAACTTTTGAAATTTTTCACCAAAGGACTAAATATGACACTTATGATTTCAAAAGAACCTTTGGTGACTTATCTTTTAAAATAAGTGCTCAGGGACTATTTTTGCCCAATTTTGAAAGTTGGGGGACTGAAACTGCCAATTATGCAAACTTTGTTCGTTTTTCATCTGTTTTTACTCATTTTGAATTTGAAACATATAAAACACAATTTTGGAATATTTTCAGTATTTTGATGCATTTTTGTGTGTTTTTAAATGTTTTGCAGTTCGGATTTGACAAAAAATGATGAGTGTTTGAGCACTCATCATTAACTCACGCCATCAGTGGCATTGACTTGGTATTGAAATTCTGAAGAAAAGCATTCAGGAAAAGCCTTTGTAGCCTCCATCACGCGCTTTAACAAGTATCCAGGTTTTATAATACACTTGGCTCACTGTTTTGCTTTTAACTCTCAAACCGCTTAGAGTTAGCGCGACAAGGAAAAACAATATTTTCAAATTACGTTTATCCGTTGCGACTAGGTACCTATCAATTCGAGCTTTTGCGATTTCGCCACTTGAATTGCGAGGAGTATTAGATGATAAATAAGCCCGAGCCCGTTTGTGAGTTTAGGTTTTCCACTCATGTAACCTTATATATTGTGACCCAATAAATATAATAACCTACGGGGTTTATATTATTTAACACCTGCCCCTTCAAAAATATACTAAAGACGAACTACAGATTGAAACAATCCATGAACTATTAAAACACTTCATGTTTTAGCCCTTACAAGTAGAGACGACGAACCCAGAATTTTTAAGAGGGTGTAGCACAATCTTATCTTATCTATAATACTATAAGATTAGGCATTCTAATTTAATGTGGAGGCGTCTAGATTGCATAGAGTACAAGTTACCTAATGCTCGGAATTAAATGCAGAAAATAGAGTTTCATTATGCGGAGGCTTCATGCGTAAGTACCTTGATTTAATGTTCATGCTTAAGTGGTAAGTACATATGAGGTATATTTAGTGTTTCAAATGTAAATGATTGAAACCATACGAAGTGTTACTAGCCTTTATTTTCATTTAATCATTTGCTCTTTTCGTTTGCCTTCAAATAAATATACAAACCCTTCAACCACCATCATTGAATACTATAAATAACACCATTTGGTCTTTGTTAATGATGTGTGTGTGTGTGTAGCTTCTCACCTATGGAGTTGAATTTAGTTGGTTAATGTAAAATTTCTCCGTCCAATGAAAGTGTACTATGCATATTAATGTTACACACAATGGTTCATGTAGAAATATTGACTTGATTAACGCAAGGGGGTATACGTGCAAAGGTAAGCAAATGGTTAACTTTCTTGCATGTGAAGTCGGTTGATAGTACAGCTTTGAAGTTTATGGAAGACAAATGGATGTATTGTTGCCTGAGAAGGAACCGAGGGTTAGATCTGCTAACCTATTTTAAAATTTTGGGTTGGTTAGTAGTTTATTAATGTTATTCTTGCAGGTATTGATAAGTGGTTAGTGACGCTGACGGGGTATATCAAGATGTTGATAACAAAACAAAGTGGAAGATGGAGACGAAGTGGATAATATCTCCACATTTGTGAAAGAACTGTCCAAAAATTAGGCATGCAAGAAAATGAAAATCATATGTAAACAATGTTTATAATTAGTGTGACAAAGCTTTGATGAATATTAATGGTGGCTTGAATCTTGCTTTTATTTTTTTTTCCCTTCTACTTAAGCAGTTTAAGAGGTTGTAATGTATCCACCCCATGACATTAGAAATAATACAAAATCAAAGTTGAATTGATGGAAAGTATAACTAGACAAAATTAATATTTTGAGAATTTATTTTAATCTATGTTTTTTTATAGGGATTTGAAGGTCTCTTTACCAATGGTTATTATATGGTATTAATTGAGGTTCACAAATTATTTGTTTTAATTTTGATCTTACAAATATGTATAAAATTTGATGTTGTTATTCATGAAAAGATGAGTTTTGGAATGTTGGTAGGGACATGAAAGTGAGAAAGTGTCATAATTAGTGGGAAGGGGTAATCTTAGGCTCTATTTTTTGTATCGAATTCATTTTAATGTGGAGTAATCAAGATACTCAAGATGGAGTCCCATTGTATATAGTACAAGATAGCTAATTCTCGAAATTCAATGCAGCCTCATAATAACTATACAATCATGAAAGGAGATGAAGTGCAAGGGTTGCCCGAATTGATCACTTGGCATTTATTATAGAATTAAAGTCGGTTAGATGAAGTGCAAGGGTTGCGAAAGGTTGCAAGAATAATTAATGATATAACCTAATTCATGCCTATATAAACCGGCCAAAATAACATTTAGTATGTACAGATTCACACATCTTTTAGATATTTGTAATTAACTTTGCCTTCTTCTTTTTCTTAATTTAGTTATCATACGCAGGTATCATGAAACTCACACAAGATAATGCATGCTCAGATAAATGGAACCAAAGACTTGGATACCAACTATTTTCTTTGTTTCATACATATTTAGGTGATTGTTATAGATAAGTATATATATATATATATATATATATATATATATATATATATATATATATATATATATATATATATATATATATGTGTGTGTGTGTGTGTGTGTGTGTGTGTGTGTGTGTGTGTGTTATGTTAATGCATTTTCATATATAAGTAATTTATGTGCGTTTTCTATTGATGTAGCTCACATGTGTGAATTGATTCAATAAAATGTACACGAGCATGTATATAAAGCAACATTTAAATGGTTAAATGATACTTTTTAGCGTGATTAGTTTATGTAAGTAGTTGCTTTCGAATGCTCTTTGAGAAATATTAGAATGAATTTATTGTGTGCAATTGAATTATTATTGAAAAGAAGAAGGTCCACACATCGCAAAGTGTTTTCTTTTTCTATATGTAGAATCATTAGTAAGAAACCAATATTTACGCCCATTAAATGAGTTTGCCATATTAGCAAAATACAACATATTAAAAATATCACATTGAGTAACGAATAGAAAGGAAAAAATACATAATTTTGACTTAAAGCCATTTGTAAATTATAATATCAAATAAAAAAGTTGAGTTTTAAACATAAGCAAAAGTTCAAACTTTTATCAAAAAACAAAATCGGTGCATTTAATGTGAAGTATATACAACATCGAGATGGAAGTGCAAGACTTGCCGGAATTGATCACATGATATTTAGTAATTAGTAGAGAATTAAAAGTTGGTTAGTGATTGAGATGAAGTTGAAAAGGTTGCAAGAATAATTTATGATTTAACCTAATGCAATATATATAGATATATGTATTATGTTAATGCATTTTCATATACAAGTAATCTATGTGTATTTTCTATTGATGTACCTCACATGTGCGAATTGATTCAAGAAAATGTGCACGAGCATATATGTAAAGCAACATTTAAATGGTTAAATGATACTTTTTAGTATGATTAGTATATGTAAGCATGCAACTTGAATAATGAATATAAAAGGAAAAGTACATAATTTTTACTCGAACCCATTTGTAAATTAAAAAAATTAAGTTTAAGACATAATAGTGGAGTCCAAAGGGTTTTAGGAATTATTAATATTGTGTTAATTAATATTCATTTGGTTAGCTATTTGGAATTGAGTTTATTGATAAAATTTATTAATATTAGTTAGACTTCAATGTTAATTTTCAATGAAATTAGTTGTACAACAAAATGAGATGAAACTAACTTTAGTTTTTAATCATAAACTTTATAAATAAATACTAATATGTTATAAAAAGATTAAACACAAAAATCACCAAACAACTAATGGCATACTTACAACAGATGTAATACAATCACAACTTACGAACCTAATAACAAAAATAATTAACGCAAATTACACTATAACAAATAAGAAAAACCCAGTGTGCTTCGTATTAGCATGCAAAAATCATATAATGCAAAATTATTGTTGGGTTACGTAATAGGCCAAAACAATCAAAGGAAATTACATCAAGCGTATGACAATTTAATAACGACAACCCCATTTAGAAAATATAAAGACCAAAAAACCAAAACAATATCAACCATTTTTATATTTTTAAACAACAAACTAAAAACGTTTCATACAACATACTAAACTAAAAATACAAATCCACTCGACAATACACAAAAACAATACGCGCGATTAACAATTAGATTAAAAGTCTGTGCGTAACACGGGTTCTGCCTGCCCCGTATTCTAAAAGGTTAAGTAGCCTTATATGTAAATGGGTTAAATGTCCCAAGAATTGATTCTATCATATGAAGCCTTCAACATTGATTCCAAGCAATTCAAACATCTCAATTATTATGTGCACAATGATTTCAAGCAACTCAAACGTCTCAATTAATAGTGGTAAGTCTTTTTACCTTTTCGTCCATGAGTTACAAATATTTTATCAAGTATATAATGTGTCAAAAATCACATACAACAAATCACAACTTCCTCCACACCGCGTGCACATTGGGCTACAAGTTATTATGGCGGTAAGTAGGCATCATATCGTCTTACTTATTTAGCATATTGATTTATATTGTTTTATGTAAATTTCACGTGTGTTTTGTGTGTGTAACAATGTAGGACATAAAGATGCTGCTTAGGAGGTTTGGTAGTAACATCATCTTCTCTAATGGTTTAAGATATCCTACACATCGTTGTCTTATCAATTAAGTGGAACATGCACGGACATTTTCAATTTGATTGAAAATGTAATATACTGATTAACTATATTTAAGTTACTAACGATCAACTATATCTAACTATTTTTTGCAGCACGCCAAGAAGAATTAAAGAAATAGATCAAGAAGTCACAAAAAATATATCAAGAACAAAACATGCAAAAGGCCAATGAAGAACAACAACAAAGACAACAACAAGAACAATGCCACGGCCACCGGTGGAATGAATACTTAACATTCATATTAATAGTACGTTAAAAATTAAACATACAATATTTTACTTCATGTAATACCAATAAACAGGCTAATACTATTGATTCGTTAGCAATTAAGTTTATTGAAAATAATGTGAGTCAATAATTATTACTACACTTTGTTTGTGCATTTTAATATTTTTGCTCTTAATGTAGTTTTTTGTCTTGCGGTGTGTTAATGTCACTTTCTTAATTAAATGTCTTGGAATATTGCGTTACTTTGATATTTGATATGACTGTGTAAATTATGTCGATGTTACATATTGAAAATCGGGTAGTATGTAATAAAAATATCTTCACACTATCATCTTAACAATGAGAATCTTCTAAATCGAAGAAGTATATAAAGGAGAAGAAAATTGTGTTTAGTTAAATGTCGAGTCTATTAATTGATTGGAGCGGGATTATGATTCGAACTTGGGTCATTGGATCTGATTTTTTATTATACGAGTTATAATTTATACTCTTAAATATACTAATTATTTTAATGTTTTATGTTTTTATAGTTTAGTTAAAAAGGAAATTTGTTTTATAGTTCGCTTTTAATAATGTCATTTATTTGAACAACGAAGTCCGCCTTTCCCAAAAAATAGTTTCAAACATGAACCAAAAATTCGTCCCGAACATTACGAAAAAAACAATTAGATCCAACATGTGTGCGTTGCATGGGTCCTGAGGCATTCCAAACCTGTGTGCATCGCACAGGGATGAATATAAAAGGTTTCCAACATTAATGTCATCGCTTCATATTTAAAATAATTTATGTAACTTATACATATTAAAAAATTACATGTGAAGAGACCCTTTCAATGTAACATCTTGAAAAAAGTCTCTTCACATATACTCTTTTAATGTCAATAAACTATTGTTGTATATTAGTGGCAAACACGGTTTTTGACTCGACCTCAATTAAAATTGACAGAAATAAATGCACCAACATTTTTCATGCCATGCTAACAAAAGTTGTGGTAACATACTAACATCACAACTCAGGAACTTATTGACCAACAAAAGTTGTGGTAACATCACAACTTAGGAACTTATTATCAATAAACTATTTTAAATGTGTGTTATGCTTAGAAAAGGTGTGATACCATCACAATTTAGATATATAATGATGAAAATAAGTGCCGAAGCTTACATGTCAATAAACTATTTTAAATGTGTGCCATGCTTAGAAAAGGTGTGATACAATCACAACTTAGATATATAATGACGAAAATATGTGCCAAAGATTACATATTAGTTTTAGAGAAAATTGCAAAAATCGTCCTTGTGGTTTGGCCAAATTGCACGTTTGGTCCGTACTGTTCATTAAGTGCAAAAATCGTCCGAATTTGGCACTGTTACATGCAGTTTTGGTCCTTCGACTTAACTGACGTTAAAGGGACTTCGTCAGCAGTTACACTTCAGCCCTTTAGGGTAACCACCATTGCAAAACCCATCCTTTAACCAAAAATTTAACTTTGCCAAACCACAAGGACGATTTTTGCAATTTTCTCAAAAAAACAAAAAAAATCCATTGTTATTTTTTTAAACTTTTATTCAAAAAAAAATTTTCAAAACAAAAAATTTCCAAAAAATCTTTCGAAAAATATAATAATTCAAAAAATCTTTCGAAAAATATAATAATTCGAAAAATTTATAAAAATCCAAAATTTTTTTTAATTCAATTTTTTTTAAAAAATTTTGAAAAAATTTAAATAAATTCGAAAAAACTTATAAAAATTCAAAATAACTTATGAAAATTCGAAATTTTTTTAGAAATTCTAAAAAACTTATAAAAATTCGAATTTTTTTTTAAAATTCCAAAAAACTTATAAAAGATTTTATAATTTTTTTGAATTCGATTTTTTTTTTAATTCGAAAAAATTTATAAAAATCTGAAAAATTTATAAAAATTCGAAAAATATAAAAATAAAAAAAAATTAAAAAAATTCGAAAAATATAAAAATTCGAAAAAATTTATAAAAATCCGAAAAAAATTTATAAAAATTAGAAAAAAACTTATAAAAAATCGAAAAAAAATTTCAAATTCAAAAAAAAAATTTGAAAATATTTTTTTTTTCAAAAAAAAAATCCTCCGTTTTTTTTGAAAGGATTTTTTGGAAATTTTTTTTTACAAAAAGAATTTTCAAATTTTTTCAAAATAGTATTTGCGGCACATTGAAAAAAAAAATTTGGAATTTTTTTTTGAAAATTTTTTTTGGAATCAATGAAATTTTTTTTGTAATAAATGAAAATTTTTTTGAAAATTTTCAAAAAAAAAAAATTCCAATTTTTTTTTCAATGTGCCGCGAAAACTTTTTTGAAAAAAATTTGAAAATGCTTTTTGTAAAAAAAAATTTCCAAAAAATCCTTTCAAAAAAAAACGCAGGATTTTTTTTGAAAAAAAAAATATTTTCAAAAATTTTTTTTGAATTTGAAATTTTTTTTCGATTTTTTATAAGTTTTTTTCGAATTTTTATAATTTTTTTCGATTTTTATATTTTTCGAATTTTTATAATTTTTTCGAATTTTTATAAATTTTTTCGAATTAAAAAAAAAATCGAATTCAAAAAAATTATAAAATCTTTTATAAGTTTTTTGGAATTTTTAAAAAAAATTCGAATTTTTATAAGTTTTTTAGAATTTTTAAAAAAATTTCGAATTTTCATAAGTTTTTTTGAATTTTTATAAGTTTTTTCGAATTTATATAAATTTTTTCAAAATTTTTTAAAAAAAATTGAATTAAAAAAAATTTTCGGATTTTTATAAATTTTTCGAATTATTATATTTTTCGAAAGATTTTTTGAATTATTATATTTTTCGAAAGATTTTTTGGAAATTTTATGTTTTGAAAAATTTTTTTTGAATAAAAGTTTAAAAAAATAGCGATGGATTTTTTTTGTTTTTTTGAGAAAATTGCAAAAATCGTCCTTGTGGTTTTGCAAAGTTAAATTTTTGGTTAAAGGATGGGTTTTGCAATGGTGGTTACCCCAAAGGGCTGAAGTGTAACTGCTGACGAAGTCCCTTTAACGTCAGTTAAGTCGAAGGACCAAAACAGCATGTAACTGTGCCAAATCCGGACGATTTTTGCACTTAATGAACAGTACGGACCAAACGTGCAATTTGGCCAAACCACAAGGACGATTTTTGCAATTTTCTCTTAGTTTTATATCAAAATATAGGGATGTTACAATTTTGAGAATAAATACAAAATCTAAACATTATAAATAACTACTAATATGTCATAAAAAGTTTAAATATAATGTTACAATCTTGAGAATAAATACAAAATATAAACTTTATAAATAACTACTAATATGTCATATAAAGTTTAAATATAAAATTTACCGATAAACTAATGCCATACTTACAAAAGTCTAATAACGAAAAAAATTGCACATTACACTATGACCAATTAGATAGAGCCCATGTGCAACGCACGGGTCTGAATTACTCGTATACTAAAAACTTAAGTTGTCTTATAAATGCAAAGTGCTCACAATAAATGTTTCATGAATTAAAAGTGAAATGTGGAGGCTTCATGCGTTAGTACATTGATTTAATAGTTATGCATATGGGTAAGTACATAAGATTAGTGATTCGAGTATGTTGACATAAATAATGTGTGAAAACGTTATTCATATCTTTCGATATCTCTATATTTTGACGATCACAAAATGTAAAATCGTCAATCGTATAATTACTACGTAAACAAGTATTAAGCTAGTTTATATCACTATATCCAACTTAATCACTTAAGGTATGGATAAACAAGTGCTTAATACATCTCATGATCAAAGAGGTATTTAATTAACTAACACAAAGTTTATTTAATTATATAAACATATTATATATTTTTGAAAAACACTTTTGGTAATTAAGAAAAATGTTTTATTCATACTCAATATATGAATTCAAATTTTTAACCAAAATTAGTTACTTTTTCACCAAATAAACTTTCCCCACTAAAAGACAAGGATTCTGGCCGTTTCAGCTGGGCGGCCCCCTTAATTATAAGGGGCGGCCCCCTTAATTTTAAGGGGGCCGGCCTTGATTTAAGGGGACCGGCCACGCTCCTCTGTCAGAATCTTTTGTCTATAAATACCACCTTAAACCTGGATTTTTGCCTCACCTTTTGCACGAAATTTTCAGATCTATAACTCTCTAAAACCCTTTGATCATTTGTATATTAATCCTTGTTTCAAGTGATTCAATCCCTCATCATCCATTCTCATCCAAAGTGCAAAAGAAGAACACTCTTTCTACAACCAAGTTCAAGAAGTGTTCAAGAGTAGTTGTGCATAGTGTATATATATTCATTTGTGAATATTGTGTTGTGCTTGTGATTAATTGTGTAGAAGATATAGAAATTGTGTAGATAATAGAAGTTGATAAGTAGTGAAGTAGGTTAGTTGTGAAGTTAGGTGTGAAGTAAAAGATTGGTGTGTAGAAGATAGTTGTGAAGAAGATTGGTGTGTAGTATGTTGGTGTGAAGAAGTTGTGTAGAAGTTGTGATCAAGTTGTGAAGTTATGTGGTGTGTAAATTGGTGTGTAAGGTTTTCTCCTCCAGAAAGGGAGTTTGTTGACATAGTGAAGAAAACTCTCGAGTAGGTGACTCGGGGAGTGGAGTAGGAACAAGGAAGGTGTCCTTGTAGCCGAACCACTATAAATCCTTGTGTTGTGGTTTGATCTTTCTAACTCTTTTCATTACTTATTTATTTACCTTTACTATATTAGCTTTGTTAGTTAGTTACCATACAATTGTTCATATAGTGCAAGTATTGAGTTCACATAAACTAGAATCGAAGTTTTTAAAACAAACTTGTGTTTATAAATTTAAAAGGACGTAAAATTATTCAACCCCCCCTTCTAGTTTTCCATAATTGGTATCAGGAGCCACGTCTAGCAAGATTTTTAAAATATATTGTATTTTAAAACTTGTAACGATCTATGGAATATGAAAAATATTTAGAAGGGCAATCTATGCAAAGACCACTACTATTTGAAAGTGATGGATTTTTATATTGGAAAAATCGATTCGAAACTTATGTGAAATCAAAAGATCTAGATCTTTGGCATATTATTACCAATGGTATTTTTTACCTATTCAAAATAACCCCGAAACTAAGAAAGATGAAATCGTACCTTTTGAAAAACAAAATGATGATTTAAAAAGAAAACTTGCTAAAAATAATGAAGCAAAAATGGTTATTTACAATGTGCTACCATGTAAAGAGTACAAAAGGATCTTTATGTGTGAAACCGCAAAAGAAATTTGGAACTCTTTGTTAATAACCCACCAAGGTAATAATCAAGTCAAAGATAACAAAATAGATCTACTTGTTCAACAATATGAGCAATTCACGATTCCGGAAGAGGAATCAATTGATAATGCTTTTGCTAGATTTAACACTATAATCACAAGTTTAAAAGCACTTGATGAGAATTTCTCTAGTAAGAATTTTGTTAGGAAGTTTCTTAGAGCTCTTCACCCAAAATGGCGAGCTAAAGTGACGGCTATTGAAGAATCGAAGAATTTGTCAACGCTACAACTTGATGAATTAATTGGTAATTTAAAAGTCTACGAAGCAATAATAAAGAAGGACTCCAAAATGGCTAAAGGGAAACGAGAGCAAAGCAAGTCAATTGCCTTGAAAGCTAGAAAGGAATCCAACAACGAAGATAGCTCATCTTTCGAAAGCGAAAACGAAGAATATGCCATGGCCGTAAGAAATTTCAAGAAATTCTTCAAAAGGCGAGGAAGATTCGTTAGACAACCACACGATGAAAGAAGAACATCTCAAAAGAATAATGATGACAAGTATAGCAAGAATGAGAGAAAATGTTTCAAGTGTGGTGATCCGAATCACCTTATTGGAAAATGTCCAATGATGACAAGAGATCAAAATCAAAGAGCCTTTGTTGGAGGTGCTTGGAGTGATAGAGATGAAGATGAGAAAGAAACAACAAAGGAAGAAAAGTGTCTCATGGCTAAAACATCAAGTGAGGTACGTTCCGAAACCGAATATTTTAGTGATGAAAATTTATCATTAGATGAAAAAGACTTAGATAGTGAATACAACAGATTATGCAAACTAGGACAACAAGTTATGGTTAAAAACAAATCACTAAAATACATAAATAACCAATTAGAAAATGAAGTACTTGAACTAAAAATTAAAATACATCAACTTGAGAAAGGTAAAGAAACTTTTGAAGAATGTAAATCATGTCAAGTGCTTAGAAGTGAAAACAACAAACTTAAGGAAGAAATTTGCAAACTTGATAAATTTGAGAATAGTAGTAACTCACTTAGTAAAATTATAAGTATTCAAAAATATCCAGAGATAAAACCGGTCTAGGTTTTAACTCAACCGAAGCCTCAACTAGTGAAGTTAAAAATGTTAAATTTGAAACCAAACTCAAGGAACTAAAACCTTCAAAATCTAATCCTGAGTATATACTCATAAATGATAAGAAAATACATCTAGCTAGTAATGAAGAAATAAAACCGTTTTATAAACCTTCTTTAAAAACCGAAGTAGGATCGTCCAAAACTAAAACAAGATCTAAAACTCCACCACCTAGGAAACCGAATAATTCTTACCCTAGACCTAAAACATCTCAACCAAGAGTAAACCAAAATAGACAAAACTTTAACAATAATCAACAAATGTGGAACTTCAATCCATGGGGAATGTTTCCACCATATATGCACCCAAGTCTAATACAAAACATGTTCGGGGCAAACAACTTTGGTCAAATGAGACAATGGGGACCAACGTGAAAACTTTCGCCATTCATACATGGAAATCTTTGATGTCACCTCGTGTTCGGACTTTCTCTTGAAGATTTTGAAGTTAAACGCATTGAAGACGAAAGGTACACATTTCCTTTTATTTCCTTGTCAACAAATGCATGCTTAGTTTAGTATCTAGTTTTTATGTGATTTTGATTGGTTCATTATTCCCTCTAGTTTTTATCTCTATACATATATATACTTATTTACTTATACTATATATATATATATATATATATATATATATATATATATATATATATATATATATATATATATATATATATATATATACACACACATATACATATACACTTAGCTATATCTAGGATCTTATAACCTAGAAAATTCATTTGTTGATTTTCTAGAACTAGAAATTGTTCGTTTACGAACCTTTTCTTTTCCCCATTTGCCTTATTGAACTTTAATGTTCAACAGCACTCATGCTGGTGAAGAGAGATGAGTCGAAAAATCTATGGATGAAACAAACTCCCGGCTTCCGTTGCATACGTCTCCTTCCTTTATTCTCGTCTTATAAGCCCATACTACACACACACACACACACACACATATATATATATATATATATATATATATATATATATATATATATATATATATATATATATATATATATATATATATATATATATATATATATATATACACATATACTTATGAATCTTCCACAACGTTCTCGTGTACTTGACAACTTGATAAATTTCATCCGAAATGATCAAGAAAATTTAATTGGCAAATTGTCAAGTAAAAGTGTCAAGTAATTCCTTTCGTGCGAATACCCTCCAACGTATTTTTGATTAAATATAAATCTAATACATACATATAAGTATTTTCTTGTTCTTTCCAGAAATCAAAATCAAAAATATCAAATTTTGGAGGGCGGCCCCCTTAATGTTTAAGGGGACCGGCAGCCAAATGAAGGGCGGCCCCCTTAATGTTTAACGGGGCCGGCCATCTGATAGCTCAAACCCGTTTTTCTCCTTTTTCCTTTTGCCAAACACTCCACTTTTTCATACTCCCCTTCCCATGCTTCTGCTGTGACGAAAACCAAAACCCAAAAACCTCTCAAATCACTTCCAAATCACATAATTCGGGTTAATTCGCAAAGGGCAAATTCATCTAACACAATCACCATTACATATTGTAAGTTTTTCATAACACATTTCATCTAATTTCATCTTATTTGATCATACTCATGATTATGCATGTTTTATAAAATTCGTCAAATTTCACAATTTCTTTCGAATTAAGCCTTAAAACTCCATAACCAAATGCTTCCCCTAGGATTAGGATGATTGATCAACACTAGAAACTAGTTATTATAAACTATCATGTCGAAAATTTTTGAAAAATTTCATACACTCCTTTTCAAAATTTTTAGTAAACTCATTGTTGAATAATGATTTGAAAACGTGTTAAAACTAATTACATTATACTTTTGTAACTTGTAAAACTTGAAATTATATTTTTCGACTAAGAAAAATTATATTGGTTCACAATATAGGGGTGTTTGGATTATGTCCAAATAATATCGAAACATAGTCATCATAATTTTTATAAAACTTTGTTATAATTATAAACCTAAAAATTACTAATCGGACTTGTCAAGATATATAATTCATATATATATTGACATACTAGTGGTATAAGTCACTAGTTAAGGAAGCGTTTGGTTTATTACTAAAAATAACATTTTTAAGTAAAAATACAAACCATCTTTTTCAAAAACAAATCACATGCATAAGAAACTCGCAAGAAATAGCTAGTTTTACAATCTAATGTAAATCTAGTAAATTTCATGATATATTAAGATGTTTAAAAGGGCGTTTGGATTTGTCCATAATTACTTATTAAACATCGTAAAGTATATCTAGAACGAGTTAAAAACAATATTAAGGAACATGGTAATCTACTTCTTAGGATTAGTAACGAAGTGTGTTTACGTTCCAACATAAGCCTTAACAATAAACATATACTTTTATCTTTCTTTATATTTATTTTGGTCTTTTTGTATTGTTGATGTGTTTAGGTGAAAATGCCAAAAGCTACCACCGAAGATCTTTCTCACACTAAAAACTACATTCCTAAAGTTTCCCAACTCCCTACCACATATCCTTCCATTAGACTTATCTATCGTCAAATTGAAGATAGAAATGTTCATGAAGGACGTGTAGTAGATCTTACTTTTGCTCAATCCGACTACATAAATCGCGTGTTTACAAGCATCAACTTCAATTGTCTTTATGAAATAAACGAACCTATCATCCCTCGCTTCATAATGGATTTCTATAGCCAAGTCACCGTCCAAGCCAATGATCTTGGTTTCATCACCATCTCTTTCATGATTCAAAATGAATTTATCACCCTCACTCTCGAACAATTTGGCCATATCCTCCAAATTCCTTTTAGAGGTCAAGCCGTTTTCACAAACTAGTGGGACCTCGAATCTCTCAATCGCTATCGACCAACCTTCGGTCCCTATTTCGACGAAATTCCTCATCCCGACGAAATTCGTCAAATCCTGGGTGTGGACCGTGCCACCACAAGCCGAAAAATTAAATCCAAAAATGTTCAAATCTCTCCATACCAACTTCTCCTCAAGGAGTTAAGCCCCCACATGGAGCGTTGGGAAGAACTCATTCGTGAGAATGCGTTTGGTACCGGAGGTCACCGGGACCATCTCCCCGCGTGCCTTGCTCACATGTTGTATTGTATAGCTGTCGAAAAGCCGTACAATTTGGCCTACTTCTTTATCAAACGGATTGAGTGTGCTAGAAAAACTCCCAAAGCCAACCTTCCATATGGAATGTTCCTTACTCGTCTCTATCATCATGTTATCGAGTACTACCCCGATCTTGACAATAGTATCTATGAGTCCATGTACCCCACTCTACGTCCTCTCACTCTAAAACAAGCTCGACGAACTCAAAGTGACAAGGGTAAACCTCGTCGTCATAGCTTTCATGGATCATCCTCAAGGCAAGACGATGACGATGAGGAGGAAAACATCCATGATGCTAGTACCCCTTCGTTTTCTTAGTTCGTTGACAATTTAGAGGATCTTGACTATCCCGAGTATTCTACCCCATCTCCTAGTGATCAAACCGAAGAAGTGCTTCATGAACGAACTACCGAGATGCTTAGAAGACAAAAGAGTTTGCATGAAGAAGTTAGAGGTGGCTTCAAATCTATCGGAAAGACATTGAAGGGCATATTCGGGAAGAAAAAGTGATGATGTGCTTGGATTATATTTGTTGAACAATACTTATTTTTATGTCTTGTGTGCTATTTGTCCGAAGTATATTCGGAAGTACTTGTTATTTGGATATTTGTTTAGGATGCTAACTTGATTGCTTTTAATATATGCTTTTTAATGCATGCTTCTCTTAATCTATATATATGTTTGCATGATTAGTTAAAGTTTATATAAATATATGACATGTATGCTTTCTAATAGACCAAAACAAATGTGAAATGTCGAAATAGAGCTTGCTGCAAATACAAAACAGAACATAACATTTTTCCAGAAAATTTTTGAAAATTTTTGATTTCTGGGTCGTCAGATGGGCGGCCCCCTTAAAATTAAGGGGACCGGCCTCCATTTAAGGGGACCGGCCATCTGAAACATTTTTTTTCACTGTTCTCTTTTGCATCTTGTGATCCCTTTTGCTAGTCCCAGCTACCATTTCCCTTAAAAACTAAACTGATTTTGGAATATAACATTACAATTTCAAATTAATTCCACTTCTAAACATGTTTTCCCACTATATAATCTCCATGCATGTTTAATTCACATTCCATCATCCTCAAACATTCATCAAACATCATCATGTCAACACCAGGAACCACCTATTCAAACAATGCCAAGAAACAAAAACTTGTCATCATTCCACCCAAACAACTCTTCATTGATCTTACAAATGAAGACAACACCACTCCATCTCCACCACCTCAATCAACAAACACACCTCCCCCATCACCATCTCCATGTTCACCATCCATTCCTCCCAATTAAACATGTTTGGTGTTTCACAAATAAAATTGTGTTAAACCTTTTTGGATGGCAAGCTCTAGAGAGGACTCTCATGTTTGAGACTTGGTCTTTCATTTTAATGATGATTCTAAGCCTTTAAGGCTTTTGTTAGTTGCATTACTTGTTATGGTTGTTAATGTAATGCTTGGTGTATCTTTTTCATATTATTAATGTTATGGTTAAATTTAGTCTCTACTCTTGCATGCTATATACATATATATGTTGTTTGCCACTAAATATTTTTGCAAGATATCCATATCTCGATTCCTTTTGGCCTCAAAACGAAGGGGAGTATACTTCGAGGGGGAGTTTACATTAACATGGGATAACCTTTTTGATGCTAACAAAAAGGGGGAGAAGTGATATAAACTCACAATAATACTTGAATATATACTAATTTTCGATTAATGAGTTTAAATTTTGTAATCATCAAAAAGGGGGAGATTGTTGACATAAATAATGTGTGAAAACGTTATTCATATCTTTCGATATCTCTATATTTTGACGATCACAAAATGTAAAATCGTCAATCGTATAATTACTAAGTAAACAAGTATTAAACTAGTTTATATCACTATATCCAACTTAATCACTTAAGGTATGGATAAACAAGTGCTTAATACATCTCATGATCAAAGAGGTATTTAATTAACTAACACAAAGTTTATTTAATTATATAAACATATTATATATTTTTGAAAAACACTTTTGGTAATTAAGAAAAATGTTTTATTCATACTAAATATATGAATTCAAATTTTTAACCAAAATCAGTTAGTTTTTCATCAAATAAACTTTCCCCACTAAAAGACAAGGATTCTGGCCGTTTCAGCTGGGCGGCCCCCTTAATTATAAGGGGCGGTCCCCTTAATTTTAAGGGGGCCGGCCTTGATTTAAGGGGACCGGCCACGCTCCTCTGTCAGAATCTTTTGTCTATAAATACCACCTTAAACCTGGATTTTTGCCTCACCTTTTGCACGAAATTTTCAGATCTATAACTCTCTAAAACCCTTTGATCATTTGTATATTAATCCTTGTTTCAAGTGATTCAATCCCTCATCATCCATTCTCATCCAAAGTGCAAAAGAAGAACACTCTTTCTACAACCAAGTTCAAGAAGTGTTGAAGAGTAGTTGTGCATAGTGTATATATATTCATTTGTGAATATTGTGTTGTGCTTGTGATTAATTGTGTAGAAGATATAGAAGTTGTGTAGATAATAGAAGTTGATAAGTAGTGAAGTAGGTTAGTTGTGAAGTTAGGTGTGAAGTAGAAGATTGGTGTGTAGAAGATAGTTGTGAAGAAGATTGGTGTGTAGTATATTGGTGTGAAGAAGTTGTGTAGAAGTTGTGATCAAGTTGTGAAGTTGTGTGGTGTGTAAATTGTTGTGTAAGGTTTTCTCCGCCAAAAGGGAGTTTGTTGACATAGTGAAGAAAACTCTCGAGTAGGTGACTCGGGGAGTGGAGTAGGAACAAGGAAGGTGTCCTTGTAGCCGAACCACTATAAATCCTTGTGTTGTGGTTTGATCTTTCTAACTCTTTTCATTACTTATTTATTTACCTTTACTATATTAGCTTTGTTAGTTAGTTATCATGCATTGTTCATATAGTGCAAGTATTGAGTTCACATAAACTAGAATCGAAGTTTTTAAAACAAACTTGTGTTTATAAATTTAAAAGGACGTAAAACTATTCAACCCCCCCTTCTAGTTTTCCACGGAGTAATTGAAAAAATTTGTACGGTACAAGGTAGTTTAAGCAACATCAAAAGTATATCAATTACACAATATTGGGTGATTTAATTTAATGTGCAAGAGGATTTGTGCACAAATTATAGTACGGTACAAGGTAGTTTAAACAACATGAAAAGTATATCTTCTATACTATCTAAAGATTGGAGTGCTTAATTTAATGAGCAAGAGGCATTATGCACAAAAGTTTGTACGGTACAATATGTTTTGCATGAAAAATCGTGCACAAAAGTTTGTACGGTACAACATATTTCAAGCAATCTCTAAACCTCAAAGAATACAAACCAAAAATGTCATGAATGCATAAATTAAACACACCAATTAGTTGTTAGTCTTTTTTCCTTCCCGTTCATGAGTTACAAATATTTTATCAACTATATAATGCAAGGCTGTCAAACTCGCGAGTTTACACGTAAGATCGTACGATCTTACGTGCACATCAGTCAAAATCGTGTAGGATCGTGGTAGGATCGCATCTGAGGTAGGATCGTAAGTAGGATCGTAGGATCGCACGTAAGATCGTAAGATCGACACGCGATCCGAGTTCACTTTTTTTTTTTTTTTTTTTTTTTTTTTTTTTAATCTTTTAAGTCCATCCCACTTGCTTAGGCCAAAAAAACAAATGTGTGTTTTACTAATGGTTAATGAGTAAACCACTATTGTTTCATTTTCTAAATAGATTATAGTTTATACATAGTTTTCTACTTTTCTGAATAGATTATAGTCTAAAAAGTGTTCAATAGTTTAATTTACTTTACTTCATTGTGATTAAACTAATCAAAGGGTATGTTTTGTAATGCCACTTATGAAACGTTTGTTTTCTTGAAATCATGTTGATGGCTCATATGTTTTGAGACATCTAGAACCTATGTTATGTAATATTATTGCACTAAATCGTTAATGTAACCATTGAAACTTGACTTTTTTGTATTTTACTATTACTTTATTGTTTGAAATTTAAACTTTGTCATTTTCAAGAGGATATTATATGAACTTATCTTTGACGTTGAGTAAAAATTTAAAACAGTTTGACTCGTATATCATTTGTTTACAAAATAGGACAAATTGGTAGGATCGTAGGATCGCGATCCGATCTTACGATCTCGATCTTGCAAAGACAAAAACGATCCTGCGTGGGATCGCGATCTTGACAGCCTTGATATAATGTGTCAAAAATCACATACAACAAACCACAACTTCCTTCACACCGCATGCACATTGGGCTACAACTTATTATGGTGGTAAAGTAAGTATCATATAGTCTTACTTATTTAGCATATTGATTTATATTATTTTATGTAAATTTCATGTGTGTTTTGTGTGTGTAAGAATGTAGGACATAAAGATGGTGCTTAGGAGGTTTGATAGTAACATAATCTTCTCTAATGGTTTAAGAGATCCTACACATCGTTGTCTTATCATTTAAGTGGAACATGCACGAACATTTTTACTTTGATCGAAAATGCAATATATTGATTAACTGTATTAAGTTACTAATGATCAACTATATCTAATTGTTTTTTGTAACGCGTCAAGAAGCAGTAAAGAAAGAGATCGAGAACTCACAAAAATTGTATCAAGAACAAAATATGCAAAAGGCCAATGAACAACAATGACAACAACAACAACAACAACAACAACAACAACAACAACAACAACGCCACGGCCACAGGTGGGATGAATACTAAGCATTCATATTAATAGTACGTTACAAATTAAACATACAATATTTTACTTCATGTAATACCGCTAAACGGGCTAATACTATTGATTCGTTAGCAAGTAAGTTTATTGAAAATAATGTGATGAGCATTCAATTTCTAGTCAATAATTATTATTACACTTTGTTGGTGCATTTCAATATTTTTGCTCTTAATGTAGTTTTTTGTCTTGCGGTGTATTAATGTCACTTTCTTAATTAAACGTCTTGGGATATTGCGTGACTTTGATATTTGATATGACTATGTAAATTATGTCGATGTTACATATTAAAAATGGTAGTATATAACAAAAATATCTTCACACTACCATCTTAACAATAAGAATCTTCTAAATCGAAGAAGTATATAAAGGAGAAGAAAATTGTATTTCAAATGTTATCCTACACCTATCACGAGGTAAGCATTATTTATTTGAGTTTGTGATCATGTGATTCATGTCGTCATACATTAAATACTTAGAGTGAGTTACTAATGAATGCTCCAAATTCGATATTATAGTTTATGGAAAAATGTTGTAATAATACATTAATTAAAAAATAATTTGTGTAACTTACTCATATTAAAAGATTACATATGAAAAGTCTCATTTAAATATAACATTTTACAAAAAAAAAACCTCTTCACATTAAAAAAAAAAAAAAAAAAAAAAAAAAAAAAGAGAGAGATTGAGAAGCCACGAAAATTGTATCAAGAACAAAACATGCAAAATACCAATGAACGAGAATAAGAAGAACAACAACAAGAACAACACCATGGCTACCGGTGTCAATATAGATGAATACTTAGCATTCATATTAATAGTACGTTATAAATTAAGCATGCAATATTTTACTATACGAATTATAATTTATTATACGAATTATAATTTATACTCTTTAATATACTAATTACTTTAGTGTTTTATGTTTTTATAGTTTTGTTAAAAAGGAAATTTGTTTTATAGTTCGCTTTTAATAATATAATTTATTTGAACAACGAAGTCCGTCTTTCACAAAAAAATGAGAGTTTCAAACATGAACCGAAAATTAGTCCCGAACATTACGATAAAAATAATTAGATCCAACCTGTGTGCATCGCATGGTCCTAAGGCAATCCAAACATGTGTGCATCACATGGGAATGAATTTAAAAGGTCTCCAACATTAATGTTATCGCTTCATATGTAAAATAATTTATGTAACTTATACATATTAAAATATTACATGTGAAGAGACTCTTTTCAATGTAACATCTTGAAAAAAATCTCTTCACGTATACTCTTTTAATGTCAATAAACTATTTTAAATATGTGACATGCTTGGAAATGTGATACCATCACAACTTAGATATATAATGACGAAAATAAGTGATGAAGATTACGCTATAAAAACTTATATACAACTCATGTGCAACTCAATAAAGTATTTTAAATACGTATAAAGCTTAGCAAATGTGTGACACCATGACAACTTAAATATAAAATGACGAAAATAAATGCCGAACATTACGCTATGAAAACTTCTATACTGCCCATGTGCAGCGCCCGTATTTTAAATCTATGAAAACTTCTATAAAGCCCCTGTGTATCGCACGGGCATTGTTGACTATCATAAGAAATAGTTATAACTTAGCCGGATGTATTAATATTAGTTAGTTCCAATAAAAAAATGATAGAGTAAATATCAAAATAAATAGACAAAAAATATTACGTAAAAAATACATCTTAAAAGATTACATGTCAATAAACTATTTTAAATACGTATCATGCTTACAAAATGTATGCTACCATCACAAATTATATATATATTGACAAAAATACGTCTCGAATATAAAATGACGAAAATAAAAGACGGATATTAAACTTTGAAAACTTCTATACAGCCCATATGCATCGCACGGTCTTTCATGACTATGAATATTTAGATCGAGCCATGTGCATCGCACGAGTCTGAATGCCTAGTTTTTTGTAATGATTATGATTATTAAAATTGCTCTTTAAAGAATTTATTGGGTAATATTGAGAGTTGCACGCGACCAGAAAAGACATACTTATAAAATATTTACACTTCATAACTTAAAATCAGGTGTGGCCATGCCGGCTTCGATGTGGGTCCATCACTGCTTATAAGAAAGTTACTAAACAAAGCATCGTTAACCATTTGCAAACCTAACCAAAACGTGGTAGCATCTCATCAAGTAGTTGAAGAGACGCGATGAAACTATGAAATAAGATTACACTAACAATCTAGCTATAACCTATAGCAATGAGTAAATCAACTATCAACTATGACAACGATAAACAGATGAAATGACACCCCGAAGACAATGCTTTGTATTTGAAACACAAAGAGATGAACAAGCTAATGTCGCACGTGAACTTGATAATTCGAAAGGCAAGAATGATTACCAGACGACTTGATAGGACAAAGTCGATGCAAACTTGAGAACTTTTTATTTGTTCTTTGATGAAATTTTCATGTGACTCATTTTGGTTCGATAGTACAAAGGCTGAATTTAAAATCTTTAAAGTTTTAGCTAAACTACGATTACTGTGAGAGTGAACCGGATCTCATCAAGTAGATGATGTTTTGTTCATGATTCAACTTTTTCTGAGTGGTGGTTGTTATACATATACATTGAATTTCTAAGAAATTAAACATGGCATTAATTCGACTCGTCGTCTGATATGCAATGAAGGCCAAGAAACGTCTTGTCACTAATTCATGGAGTGTTTCGTAGCGGTTATTTATGGAATATGGTTTCGGCGTGGTTGGGTTGTGGTGATTTTCTGAAACATACTTATAGTCTTTTAGCTAGGGGTGATAATGTCAATTTCAACAATACATTGAAAGCTTGTTTTGATGTAGTTGTTCAAACGGTCACTTGGATCGGTTGGAGATTTAGAAAACGGATATGTTTCGCCTTCAAGCCTCATCTTAAAGATACTCACGAAGACATCAAGGTGCTATCCCATTGTTGGATCTTATACTGAAACATGAAATTAAACCCCTTGTGGTTAGTTTGGGTTTGTGATCCTATGTTGGTCTGGTCTAATCGAAGTCAACTAACTCATATAGAATACGGGGTGAGTTTTCACGGAGCTCGTAGCTTGAGTTTATAAACTACCTCTTCTATCTGCTTTTCTACAAAGTTGACTTTCTTCTTCCTTGAGACCAGGCCAAGCGTTTTATGTTGTTTAAGTAGGTTTGGCGCAAACTTGTAAATACGCATAGGTTTGGGGAAAACTTGTTTAAGTAGAGTTACATGTTTTGCTAACATAATTTGGTTACATCCAAATGTATATGGTATTGTCAATATTCCAAATACCATTTGTTTGTTTTGAGCCGCATATAAGGATCTGTGATGCGGGTAAACTCACATGGCCTCAAAATTTCGAGTGCCTCAAATTGTGCAATCAAAATATATTTTGTCTCAAAATTGTACACACGCACTTGTATAGAACGTTATTTTAGCACTTCGATATTTCATATAGAAAGCGCTATTTTCTTAAGTAACTTGTTAGTTTTTATGTTAGTGATGGTTGAAAAATGAGGTGAGAATTTTGAACACATAATGCATTGCTACTATTACACCAAAAGGGTATTCTGTAAATAAAGCGAAAAAGAAGTACTTATGTAAACCGTCCTACATTATTTTACATGCTTCAAACAAAAGACACACAAACATTAAAAGAAAAAACATCATAAAAAGACAAAGATTTGTGTACTCATAACTCACTCATTCTCTCTATATATATACCATCAACACTCCCATAACTACACTTTGTAATAAAAACCTACTTCTACATCATACTATCAACAACAACAAAAAAACACTAGCTAATATTATCATTCATGGCAAACAGCAATCCTTCAGACGGTTCAGCTGACGACTTTTTCGAACAAATACTCGGGTTTCCTTATGCTGGTGGTGTTGGTGGAGGTGGTGGTTCAAATGATCCAAATATGGCGGGAAATGATCAAGGTCATGTAATGGCAGGAGCAGGTGTTGCTAATAATTCAAGGATGTTGCAGCTGAATTCTGGTATTGGTGTTGGTGGTGGAGGGTATCAATTTCCTTTAGGGTTGAGTTTGGATGCTTCTGGTAGTGGTAAAAGGTTTCGTGACGATGTCGTTGATAGCCGAGTTTCAGCTTCCGTAAGTTAAATAAATGTCTACCTTTCTATTTTATACGTTCATCAAAACATGTTTTGTTAAATAAGTTTTGAAATTATTAGTGGCAAAGTGTTTGTGTTTTTGAAAAGATAGATTTGTAAGTGTAACTATTAAAACTTTGACTTTGAAGATTAAAAAGGGTTTCCTGGCATCAAATTTCTTTAAAGTATTTTGTTCCATAGGTTGCTTCCCCTACCATTAATTCCTGTAGAATCATATGAAAAGTTGTTCTTTAATTTGGATTCCTGGAATATATGCATGTGATTTGTGTATCTTTTTTCCTAGTTATAAATGCATAATAGTAACTCGCTTTCGGTTTTATACATGTTTACAAATTTAATCTAACCTGTACACCGTCGACATGCTACTAGCGCATTTTACCCTTTACCAATTGATATAGAAGGTCTAAAAAGAATTTAGTTGATGCGAGGTAAAATAGTCGATACAATTTATTTAGTAGCGTACAGATAAAATAAATGGTGTACAAATTATCTCCTTTAAAAAAAATGCTGCTTGGTTGTTGTAATTTGTGTAGCTTTATACAAGTATGTCAACTTAATTGATAAAAGTGTGAAATTAGTTATATTTAGAAGACCAAGAAATTGCAAGGAATGTTTGTCATTTTGGTTTTCCTAATAATATAATCTGTGATGTTTGACATATAATTTGACTTCATGGTTACATTTTAATTCAAACTTGGACTTTAATTTTTTGCCCGTGAATCACTGCCAAATTTTGTATTTTATGTATGTAAGACTTGAATTTCCTGTTTTTAAGGGGTGGTTATTTGAAAATTTGGCAAAATGATGTTGATTTATGATAATAATTATGAACTTTTGGTTATTATTCATGGACGAAAACAAGACAAAAACAGACTAGATCCATTTTAAAAAAATTACGATACTAAAAACACATTTTTTTAAAACATGGTGCATTTAAGAAAGATCGCAGTTTTTTTTTTTTTTATAGAAATTAACATAACGCATAATCTGTGGGTGTTCCGTCCATGTTAATATCCTAATGTACATCCAAAGTACCCATATTCATCTATGGTGCATTCCTTTATTAAGAATGAAATATGTGACCAAAAAAAAATCTCTGTATGTTACCAATCATTAACTTTTATGGACAGCCACTTGATTTTGCTTTAAGATGATGCTGCATGCTACACTATTATTCTATTAAGTCATATAAGTGACAAATTGTTTGATATTATAGGGGTTCCAGGGCCAGCCGATACCTAACACAGTGCAAACGGCTCCAAATCCGCCTGCCGTTCGTCCTACAAGGGTCAGAGCAAGACGAGGGCAAGCCACAGACCCACATAGTATTGCTGAGAGGGTAAGTCTGATATGTTATTTTTTCATAATATCATGCAGTATGCAGTAATCTGAACCCTATATTCACATGGTATTTCTACTTGTTAACTCTGTAAGACCAAAATATATCCGGTAACAAAATATGTCATATGAAACAGCTTCGTCGTGAAAGAATAGCAGAGAGAATTAGAGCATTACAAGAACTAGTTCCTAGTGTCAATAAGGTCAGTGTTCCCTTGATCATCCTGTTCAAATGTTTTTGTCTGTGCTTCAGCAAATGGTGGCAATTCTTTTTCTTCGTGATTTTTCCCTTAATTTAGCATGGGATATAATCATGCACACTTTTGTGCTTTATCCATTGTTTAAGGAATATATGATTTTTATTTTTGTGCAGACAGATAGAGCTGCCATGCTTGATGAAATTGTGGACTATGTCAAGTTCCTGAGGCTGCAAGTCAAGGTAAAACAATCATCGTATTACATATTTTTTTTACTGGAATCATATATACGTTTATCCATTTTTGCTTGTACGGGACTCTTAATATCAACAAACAAGTCTCGTAAAAATGCTGTTATGTGCGTGATTTGCCACATAATTAGTATGCCAAATAATCTATTGGAAGATAACTAACCACTCATTTGGATTGGATTATTGGTGGAGTAGCTTTTTGTACACATCTACATATATAGTATGTGCGTGTGCGCGCACACACGATTATAGGAAACATTATGATTAGCTGCAATGTGGAAATCTCAGTTATGCTAAAAAGAGAATTTGAAACATCAACCGCCTTTTCATGTCGATCAGGCCATGTTCAATGTTGATAATCATAGTGATGGTCCCTTTTATATTCCTGTGGAATGTGGTGTTTGTTGACTTATAGTACTCCTATCTCTCATTAGATACTCTAATAATACTCATTGAACCATAATTCATACATGTGTGTTTTCATTTATTCGATCGTGCACCTTTTTGTACCTTGTAGGTATTGAGCATGAGTAGATTGGGTGGAGCGAGTGCTGTGGCACCACTAGTCACTGACATCCCTATCTCGTCCGTTGAGGTAACATTACTTGAACTAGTATTAGAATAAAGCAACTTTGAACGTTCTAAGGACTTGAAGTACAGTATATATTTTGGATGAGTTTTAAGTTTTTTGACTCGTTTCAGTTTTAGTTACAAATATACTTTAGACTTTAGTTTGAGTTTTGGAGTTTTGAACAGGATGAAGGTGGTGAAGGAGGTAGAAACCAGCCCGCATGGGAAAAATGGTCTAATGATGGCACAGAACGACAAGTAGCTAAGCTAATGGAAGAAAACGTTGGCTCTGCAATGCAATTTCTACAATCTAAGGCACTTTGCATCATGCCCATATCACTTGCATCAGCTATATATCACACACAACCACCCGACTCAACCTCACTTATCAAACCTGAATCCGAACCCCCTTTGTAAACCTCCAAAAATATTGCGAAAAAGCATCCAATAACTTACAGCTTCAATTGTGTAATGTGTAGTTTTAGTCCTAGTCCTAGATGCAAATGCAAATGCAATCATCATTCACCAATATGTTCTTAGTTGAAATCAGCATCATATTTGCCTTTATCTTTTTTTCCACCACTAATCATGTTTTCATAAGAATAATGGAAAGCCCACAAGATTCAAGGAGAGATAT
This sequence comes from Artemisia argyi, assembly GCA_030686995.1. Classification (NCBI taxonomy): domain Eukaryota; kingdom Viridiplantae; phylum Streptophyta; class Magnoliopsida; order Asterales; family Asteraceae; genus Artemisia; species Artemisia argyi. The sequence goes on from CM060683.1 coordinate 160,839,922, forward strand.
ATAAAAGAAAAGTTGTCAAAGCTTTGCTTGATATGTTGTGCTTTTTAGTGTCAATTTGTGAGACTAGTGGTGGATGACTAAGTAAAAAGGGGATTATAAGCTTTTTATAGTGGGAGGAGGCTTTAAGTTTTATATTTTTGGTGGTAGTGGATTGTGGGGGCATTGATAAATATATGTATAACCTTATGTTTATCTTTATAGTACATTTTATAATTTGTAGTTGTGATGTTTGTATGTGGATAATGGTTGGTTGTCTTAAAAAGTTTGAGATGTTGAATAGTGCTGATATTGAGTAGTATTTGTGCAAAAAGATTGAGTGGATTGGTAATAAAAAAAAAGTAGTTTTGACTTATTTTGGTGCATCATTGATTGATCACAAGTATTGGTATTGGTTTATTTTTCCTCCCGGAATGATTATCAATTTTGGTAGAAGCCGCAAAATGGTCAAGTGGTTTAGTCGATACTAGTTATAATATCCGAGCACGCACGCGTTTTTCTAAATTTTTTTTAATGATATATATTTATTTTTTAAAAAACAAATAATTTAATTTTTTTGTTTATTTGATTTATGATTTTTAATTATATTTGTTTATTATTAAAGATAATCATTTAAAAATTTAATCGCATCTTATCTATATTTTTTTGTATATATCTTCTACTTAATGTAGTATTGCATCTTATCTATATTTTTTTGTATTTATTTTCTACTTGTGTAGTATATCAACAAAACAAAATTTTAAAATATTTAATTAAAAAATAAAAATTAAAATATTACCTAATAAGGAAATATTCTTTTTTCAAAGTACTCACTAGGAGTTTTGTTTTATTATATTAAAGATACACAGTATCTTCTTGTCCATTGTTTACTTCTTTAACTATAAATTGTGTTCAATGTGATAAATTGGTTTATACTCTTTGAACTAAAATTGTTTACTTCTTTAACTATATTTGCTTGATGGCCCATTCACATATCGCAAGACCTAGCGATATTAAGGTTTATATTAATTCCCACCATAAACGTTGTCGTTTTGGCACCATTTTTCCCGCCAACATCAGGCCCGAGTCTGGCCCTATTTTGTGTAGCCTGTTTACTGATTTGCTGGCCCAGAGCCCAGAGATAATGCCCATAGATAATGTATCAAGGTTAATAACTATCACACATCTCTAACCGCTACACACACACCCTACCTAACCACACGCACACCTCTGCTGCTGATGATGATGATCTTGAGCTATACTGGGTTTGGTTTTCCATGCCGTTTTTCGTATCCGGAATGAATCAAGGTATGTTTGTCGTTGCGTCAAACAATTATGTGTTAATTAGGGATTTTGATAGTTGGGGTTTTGATAATTAGGGTTTGATAGTTGATTGATTTTTATAATCATAATTAGGGTTTAATTGGGGGGTTTGATGACTGGGGTTTTCATAATTAGGGTTTTGATTATTGGGTTGAACTAAAAACAGTCAGATTTTATGATCAGTTATGTGTGTGTCTTTTGATAGCTGGGGTTTTGATAATTAGGGTTTGATAGTTGATTGATTTTGATAATTATAATTAGGGTTTAATTGGGGGGTTTGATAGCTGGGGTTTTCATGATTTCAGTGGAAATTATTTTAGTGAGATACTTTTTTTAGCTCTGTCATGTTTGTTTTCAGATTCGAAGAGCAAGTGCAGGCGATACGATATAGAAGTGGATCGGATGACGAAACAAGAGCTTCGTACGGCTCACCGTTTACCTGTAAAAATGGAAAATTAGCTGACGAAAGGGTGAGCTAAGCGTTTAAAAGATTTGTAAAGTCGAAGCCTAAACCTTTTCCTATTCGATAGACAAACGTTAGTCGTGGTTTATGTGCTGCAGTTTTTTAGACAAATTTAAGTATATATTTGTTTTTTGTGCTGCTGTTAAACATTTAGATTGTCTTATGTTAGTGTTAAATGTGGGTTTCATCTAGGATACATATGTGTTGGAATCTCGCAATCAAGCACATTCCATATGCATGTCGGATTTCTTTGTACTGACGGTGTGTAGAAGTAAGGTATTTTCAATTTCAGATACTTACCCATACTCCATATGCGGTGCTGGTAGTGGAATATGTCTCACTAACACTTTTGATTGTTCAATCAGAAAGTGAAGATGGAAATGACGAATAAGCTGTTGAAGGGGAATATTGTAACGCGAAGAACTCAGATAAGAAGGGAAAGAAAGAAAGAGGCGTGCCAAGAAACGCGTAAGGTCAGTAGAACCTGATTATGTGTGAGGCTGTCATTTGAAAATGCAATAGACAAATAGTACTCAGTTATATAATGCAATGACTTTCTATACGCTTTATTTAGAAGGTTAGCCATACACCACCTTAGGTTCCATCTTAAGCTTTACTATACGAAAATTTGTTATCCAGAAAAACGTTGAAACTGTAAACATTAGCTAGGAAGATCTCTTTAGTATCATTTTTTTTGTTGTTTGATGACTGAAATGCTCTGTATTGTAGGGACTGTTGCCATGGCAGACCAGCATTACCTGAGTCTGTGAATGTGTGATAATCAAGATGTATGATGATGATCGAAGATATGTTTCCCGTTTTTCGATGGGAGTGTCACCAACTGCATTGGAACTGGCCCTGTGATGATGATCTTGGCAATCATGATGGATCTTAAGTGTGGAAAGGAGCAGCTGCTGCTACAATGTGTGGACTCGATTGGCGTTAATCCAAACATCATGGTGAAATAGGCACTTTTAAGACGTTTTGCTGAGGGTGTAGTATGTGACCCGCTCGCATCTGTTGTAACAGATTGGGGGCGAGCCCCATTAATGATTCTTTATATGCGCATATTTACAGATTCTTAAATGTATCCAAATGATCTTTCAAATCAACCTATTAAAGCTGAAATACTTTTGTAAATTGTATTTGGGCTAAATTATTGGTTTCCCTAATTGTGATTGTGTCATTTGCTTTTATCTTTTAAATGTTATAAACGCACTTTCATGTTGTTGCAGAATTTAGTTCCGTGCCCAAAATTCTTAACTTCGTTGATGGGGAAGTCTGAGATAAAACCAGTGATTTTTCCAGTTATGAGGTGCACGAAGTTGGTAACACTCCCATCGTAGGACCACTTCCAACGCATTGATGTGTCGCGAGTGCAACTCTGATCGCACTGAGATACACAGGTCGGGTGCCACTTATATGTTTTAGGATGCCTGTTTAAGAGATTGGTGCGAAGTTTTTTGAATCTATTGGAATCACATGTTCAAGGTCGATGATTTTTAAAAAAAAAAAAAAAAGATTGAGCTTTGAAAGAGCAGTTTTTGATAAGTTGTTTCTTTCTTTCTTTTACAAACTTTATCTTTTTATAAACTACGCAAAAAAATGCAGCTTTTTTGATAAGCAGTTTGAGATACACTTTCTCTTTCTTTCTTTTGCAGCAGCTTCATCCTTTTATGAGCTCACTTTTCATGAATGTTTTTATGGTGTCTTGCAGGTGAAAAATTTAGCGTTATGGATTGGCACTTTTAGAGACCCATCTTACATTACATTTAAAGTAGATGGCCACTCTTAGTAAGTAATCCCAAACACTCCCGTAAGTTGTTTTTCTGTTTCTAATTTTGTATTCATCTTTTTGTTTGCTTTCCTACACAGATGTGAACTGCAGATTTTTCATAAGGTCAGGCAGCGATTTCGGATGGTGCCTTGGCAATGATGATGATCTTGGCAATGATGATGGGCGGTACCTTAGTGTGGCAGCCTGTAGGTGTATATTCCGATCTGAGCCTAATTTTTTTTTAGCTTTACATAGTACAGGTATCTTTCATGTTCTGCTTAAACTTTTCTGTTTTGTCTGAACCAATAGGTCTTCTGTATACGCAAACAACATTTGCTCCAAAAGAGCATTTAAAAAAATATCTAACTGGGCTGTTAAATGTTATTTTGTGCGACACAAACCTACTAAAACATGTGATCTGTGTGTCACAAAGTAGCCTTTAACAACCCAGAAAGATTGTTTTTTTAAAGCAAAAACAGTTACCCTTTATTTATTACTGGTATGTATAGCCTGCCACTTTGTTACTTTCATATAATCATTCATGTGTGCAATTTGTTTTTGAATATCTTACAACCAAACCCATTGTTACTGATTGGCATAAACATGGACTCATTCCTTTTCAAACGATGCAACATTTATCTATCTTTTATGTCTTTTAAGCACCTTTCCTTTTTATAAAATACTTAACATGTACCTAATAACAGTTGCCACTTTGAACTTCTTCAGTTTTACTAAAATTTCGAACATTCTTTACATTCAAATTTGAAACCCTCTTATGATTCTGATGAAGACCTCAGTTTTCAGTCTTATGCTTCTTGCAGAAAACCTACTTTCCAGCACTGCCGTAACAAATCATCTCATGCACAGACGGAATTAACAATGGATGCACAGAAACCAATCATGGGGTTGCAATGCCGTAACAAATCCAGTTAACTGTTCTGTCGGTCCAGCTTTGCTGATAGAATGGCATGTCAGACCTGGGATACTCCAGCCAGTTATTACCTATCTGACATGCCATTCTACGGCAAAGCTGGGTTGCATTTGAATATATGATCTCGATTGATCATAGCATCTATGCTAATGATACAGTGTTGCCTATGCACCCACTTTGTGTGTGTGCTTTGCCATTTTTATTCGACCTTTGGCTATTTATAGATATGATTCGCCCAACCAGCTGGGATCATCAGGTGCGACTAACTAAAACCGAAATCCTTAAGCTTTTTAGTAATTATTATACTTGCATTCATAGATTGATTACTTGGCCTCAGGATTGTCTCGAACACATGGAAGCCTACAACACGTGTGTAGTATGCGGCAATCAAACTGTCAATTTGCCAGCGATCGTATAGCAAGGAACAGAGGAAATTTCGCTCTCTTTAAATATATATATTTTTTAAGTTATTATACGTCTGAGATGATTTCATGATGTCTTTCCCATTCACTGTATGTTGCAGGCTTGCAGTAAGCAATCCGATATCCTCCATCACCAACCAAGGTAGTTTCATACCTGTTTGTTTCGTTAACGCTTATAAATAATTCACAACCTCAGCCTTGAAAAAGGATTCTTTCATGCTCTTTTTAAATTGTCGCATATGGTAATGACAATTGTCTTATCTCTTATGCAGGCCTTATGAAAACTTTATGGCATGTTCCGTTACATTTAAGTTCCATATCACCAGTCGAGGTAATTTCACGGTTATTTGTTTCACTCATGCTTATAAATGTTTGACACTCTTGGGGTTGAAAAAAAATTGTTTGATACTGCTTTTTAAAAGTGATCGTTCTTTTTAAACTTAACTGCGTGAATTTGTAGATTCCAAACTGATTATTTAACTTACATATCATCACGTGAGCAGTTTGGATGACTAATCGCAAACACTCTGAAAAGATGTCTTTTCTATATTGAACCATAATGATCAACTTTTATAATCAATCCCATCAATATGTGAAAACACGTCCTTACACAATTATGCATACTTTTTTCAGGGATTGCAACAAATCATGTCATCTTGACTTCTTACATGAATCATCTACACAAGCCAAAAAAACAACTATATGTTGTAAGTGTCTTATAACATGATGGAGTTGTGTGAGATGGTTGGAGTTCATGTTCACCTTTATAATATGTGATAGAGGATACGGAAGAATGATGAGCAGTCCTCATGCTGTGAGTTTTTAAACAACAGTATTGACCACATTCAGGTTTATAGATTAGATTTGGTTATCAGTTTTATTCTAACAAAGGCGCTCTGCTTATGTACTAGGTCACACAGTGCGCGTTTATATCAAATAGCTCCAGCAACCAAATCACATAATACCATGGTGTTCGCTAAAAAACAGGCGCTCTGCTTATGTACTGGGTCACACAGCGCGCGTTTATATCAAATAGCTACAGCAAACAAATCACATAATACCATGCTATTCACTAAAAAACAGGTACATTACGAGAATGCCTTTTCATGATTAGATAACACTAGACATAATATGTAATTAAGCAACTGTTTACATGCAAAGTATCTACAAAATTAGACCATACTTAGATTCCATTACAGGATACCCCCATACCTAACCAGACCAGCAACAGACTATGCCCAAAAAACTAAATTTGTGAATACCAGCCAACAAAAGCTTAATATGGTTGCCCATTCAGCCATTCGATGAACTTCCGGACCTCTGCTACCCGGGTCTGTTTCTTCGAAACAGTTGCCAGAATCTCTACGATTTCTGCTGAGTCCTGGATCTGCATGTTTGTCAGCTCCGCAATGCTCATCACAGCAGAATCAAAAGGGAACAGCTGTTTTAGCTCTTCAATCACAAAGTCCCTTTCAGCTATACGAGACCTGATTTCTTGCCCTTTCTTCCTGAGCTCAAGCTCATCCAACAACAAAGCACTTTCCTCTCTTTTAAACTTTTCGATCATCATATCCTTCACATAGCTTGACCCAGCAACAGCAGCAAGCTCTTTGCAAAATGGCAAGAAAGTTGTCATATCTTTTTTTTTTTTTTTTTTTTTTTGATTATGAAACAGTTAGGGTTTTTGTGTGTTTGTGTGTTTAAATAGCAGCTGCAAGTGTCTTAAAATTCGTGATTGGCTATTAATACAGCATTTAAAAGGCTGAAATCTTTAATTGCAACTCTTGAGCCACTCCCCATGAATAGTAAACCATCATTGCTAATACATGAATATAACCCAACCTTTCACATCTCCAACAGTTTGACCAGTACATTTGAAAAAAGCCAATTAATGAACCAGAATATACAATCATGCCAAGCAAAACAGATAGATAGATGCATGCAACCTGTTTCTAAAAATAAGCAAGAAACTTTTCAGCTGTTACAACACATTTATAACCTGTTCTTTCTTTTTTTTTCCATCTAACTGTTCAACTTTCAATTGCAGCAGAGTGGTGTCTGAGTGTTTGGATTCGACAGGAAAAGTATGGCAGCGAGATTATTCAATGTAAGCCTTGAATGCTATTTTTATATTTGTGCAGTTTAAAAATTTATTGTAGTTCTCATATAGTATATACGAATACAGATATTGTATAATAGTTAAAAGAAAATTGTGATGATAACCTCAGTGACTGAAACTGTATTTCCTGTTGCATGTTGACAGGGATGATAGCTGATGACTTAAGGGAAAGCTGCCAACTATTCTCAAGAACCAAAAATACTTAGCTGAGGGGAGGCCTTATGACTCACTGCTGGAGAAAGTTATACGAATGTATATTTATTTACAACCATGTAAAAATTCTTTTGCAAGTTTGTCGATTATTACTACCTGTAAACACTTTGGTTTTAGTACAATACAAACATCATTATGTATTTTAATAAATGACTAAAATTGTTGCTTGGTACTGTATGATTGCTAGATGATGCAGGAAACATCTAGCTTTTTTCTGATTCAATAAGATCCTAAATTTCATTTGGTCTAGCCTTCTTTTAGTTTGTAATTCTTTTAGTTTACTTTGATTTTTAATGGATCTTTCACTTATAGCCGCATAAGATAGATTAACACCAAACCGATAATAGTTTTTGAAAGTTCTATTTCCTGTACATGATCAACAAGATGAAACTTAATACTTTACCTATGATACAAAAAAAAGTGTAACGTAAATACCACACAAACAATAATACGCAGTGAATTGTAGTGACTGAGAAACTAAAGTAAACATTACTTTGCCTGACAATAAAAAATTTACAAAATTAACAGCCGTGTAATCACTGAAAAAGCATATAGCCGGATAAACAGGCACGCCGGTAACGCGGCGAAAGTCACCAAACTTGTGTATATTTAAAGCATAAAACTTTCTTGACTCGGTTTTTATCTAACAAATCACATAATCTTCGCAATAACATAAGTTTCGCTATCCCGTGTATGCAATACTAGCTTATAGACCCGTGGAATCCACGGGATTTTAGAGGGTTTTTTATTAAAAAAGTAAGTAAGTAATAAAGTAAGAAAGAACAACGAACGCAAACACTATGAACTTTGCAATGATCCCACAAGTACAATTGTTTTATAGATGCACTAACTATGTCTTGCCATGAACCTTTTGGAATAACGGGAAGCACCTATCTAAAATCACCACCAAAGACCATTGTCATGCTACCAAATGGCGTTTGACAATCATCGTACCTGCTTTTACGTAGCACGTTTCTCAAAGAATGATCCAAGGCCACAAAACAAAGCTTATTTGTCTTGGGCGCTTCATCCCAAATAATAAGATTGCGTTTCTTAAACAAAGTTGCCAAGTCACTCTGAGGACATATTGAGCAAGTAGAAGTCTTGTCAATATTGATAGGAATATTGAATCTCGAATGAGCAGTTCGTCCTCCTGACATCAATAATGATGTAATGCCACTGGATGCAACATTTATGACTATGTCACGCTTTCTTCTAATACGGCAGTAAGTGTTTTTCACAAAAGGTTTTGCAAGTATCTCTGTATCCATACACACAATATACACCTCTTGTTCCTTTTTGAACGGAGGTCATATAGGTGTCATAGATGGATTTATGTTCCATGGTTAATGCATCATATAGACCTTCAAACTCAGATATGTATCTGTCATCTGGATAAGGCATTTCAGGAAAACGCCTCAAAGTAGTTCATCTGGATCGCATAAGTTGTTCAATATAGAACAAAGCAACATTTGTTTTCATCGTCACTAAGTCGCAAACCTTCATGAAATAAATGATTTATGAGTACCGAATTAACACCAAGTTTATTCAAACATAGCTTATAGACCCGTAGAATCACGAAGGTTTTTAAATTAATTATTCATTCAGGAAATACATGTCTGACTAAATAAATAAACAACAACGAACGTAAATAAGTTCCATTATTTATTGAAATAAATAATAAAGTTGCATGTATCGTGTTTTCCACTTTTGATAGTTTTGAAAAACCAAGGTATGCAGTGAACATTAAACACTTGAATAGCCAATGTTCATTCCATGAAAACTTGAAAAGTTAAAAAGAAAACAAAAGTGAAACTAAAAAGAAGTTACATGTGTAAATAATAGTTGTAGTCTTGTATCTTTTTTTGTCCATGAAAAACTATAAGAGTATAAATTCATAAGCCGATTTGGACCAGACACGTAATATTCAGGAACGTTGGAGACTCGCCATGTGAATTTTCTCGAAAATGGACTAAAAATGAAATCCTGGCCAAACCACAGGGACTAATAGTGTATTTTACTCATGTATCAATAATTTTTTTTAATGCTTCGTGTTTTTTAGGTTTTGGTTAGTGTTAAAATAGTTATCGGGTAATGGGTAGAACATGTCGTGTTTGGTGTATGTCATAATGGGTCATGCTTACTCCTAACATCATTTGGCCAAAAAAAATAACTTTATTTTCTCTCTCAAACTTTTCAAATATTTTATTTAAGCTTATTAGCTTACTGTCAAAATTTTAACTGGTGTTGACCTTTTGTTTACAGGGCGCCAAATACTTCCAATCAATGTTAAGCTTTACCTCTACTTCCAATCAATGTTAAGCTTTACCTTGAACCATAACTTTAACTCGGATTGATGGTTTTTATGGTGAAATAATAAGTGGTTACGTGAAATATAAATCGGATTAAGACTCCTGTTGTTATTCCAAATATATAAAGAAAAGATGATCTTAAGCATGCTTATATTTCTATATTGCCCAGTAAATTATCTTAAGTTCTATGTTGCAATAAAAAAATCTTATCCGGACATCAAAGTAATCTATATATATTTTTCCAAGTTTTCTCAATGTGGTAATAATATGGTCACGGTTTATCGGTTGAGATCTTCCTATATCTTTCTTTTAAATCGCGTAGTCTTTTCATTTTACTTGTATTGCTCCATCTTTATGATATAGTCATTAAAATGATCTTTATCAACCTGTAGTTTAGCAGCAGCCAACCGCTGAAGCCAAAGAGAAGGAGCTTGCCAATGGTAAAAAAGAAACTACCATCTTACCCTTGATACAACTACTTAGTACATTTTGATTAGAGGTGGTAAAATGGGCAGAAACATAACAGGCCACAACAATTTCAGGTTAAAATGGGCATTTTTTTTTTGGTTTAGGTCTAGTCATTTTATTTTTACCCATAAAACCTTTTGTCCAAAGTTTTTAAAACTTTGTATGAGTAATTAGCTTGCAACCTTTGATTACAAAAATTATATTTGCTTTTAACAATGCTCTAACCAATTAAATAAAATAATTTGTGATGTTTTGTGAGTTACGATCTGGCAATTTCAACCCATTTCACCCGCCTCCCACCCATTTAAGCTTTTACTTTATTTTTATTTTTTAAACACCATGGAGCTAAAACTTACAGTACTACTTTATTTTTTAAATATCAGGGAGGCTGGAGATGTGGCAGTTTTAGAGTTCGTAGTTCAGCACAATGTGACCCAAAAAGGGCCATTCAACAACTTATTGTAGCACTTGTATGACCCATGGCATAACACTATTGTCTAAACACTATCCGGAAACTAAAGATCTTATAGCTAAAGGAAAGGGAAATAAAGTATCTTGTTTTGCTATGTTTGTGTAAGACCCTAGATAAATGTTTATAATGTACAGTGGAATATGAGATGGTAATCTATGATTTATTTGAACTTGTTGCCAGTTCATCATCTCATTTTCGGGAAGAAGAACAAATAAAAGCTGAGGCTTCCTCAACCAATACTGCCTAAACCTTTGCCTTGCATAATCCATGTAATCAAAATCAATATTTGTCTTAAAATCAATATTTTTCGCATAATCCTTGCATAATCCATGTAATCAAAATCAATATTTGCCTAGTATAATCCATGTAATAACACGAACCAAGATTATTCCCCATAATCCCCAAACAGATGATTAGCAAAAGTGTATTTTTCGATGCCATCAATAAGCTGAACAACTTCCTCATTACTCGACTCATTTCCTGTAAACATTAACAAACATAACATGTTAGTCATTTAATAAGCCACACTATCAAGAAGACATTTTCACCACTTTTTTTGTAATTTAACTATCGTTTTCAGTCAACACCAAGAAAGTTGACTTTTTATTTGGCCATTTATAGATAAGGATGTCTGACTTTAACATCTTATGCAAATCTTAATATATTGTTGTACAGTGAGTTCATAGTAAAAAACAATAAAGCATAAAGATGAAAATGGATACATGGTATAAATAACAAAATCATGTAAGTGAATCTTAATTTAGCATAAAAACATAAAAATTCAAATGTTTCGGACAATCATAAACGATTCAGACCACCACGGCCTTTTACCTGGTTGACAAACTTATACAATTCAGTACGGAAGAATTCCAACACTCGTTTCATACTTTCATTCTCTTGAACTAATGCAACAATTTGCGCTTTTTGCCTTGCATTGATAGACTTCAAGCTGCTGCTACACCCCTCCAACTGTCTCAGAGGAAGGATTGGAGACCTGATAGTAAATGTTTACAATATATAAGCCAAAATAGTAGCATGTTACGAATGTGAGTTCAATTAAGCCAACAAATAAGAAATGAACCTTGCTAAGTGGTCACAGAGTGAATAGATATTTTGGAACATGAAGAATGTGATTGTTGTCATAATTTTTTGCAGTAGCAACTAACGCCTTGAGATTTTCCTTCTTACTTTCTCCTTTGATGTTGTTATCATTTCATGAAGGATCCCACGGCCCAGCCTAATTCCTACTTGAGGTCCGTGCTTGTCACCGAAGTTAACAACATCAACAGATACACCCTTCAATTTTAACTTCGTTGCAATTTCTTTTATATGATACTTAAACCAATATATAGGACTGAAAGCCAAGAAACACACACAACAGATGTGATAATTATTAGAATGCTTGTGTATGTGATACTTAAACCTATATTTAGAATGCTTGTATATGATACTTAAACCAATATTCAGAATGCTTGTATGTATTTTTAAAGGCCGTGCATATATATTACATGCATATGCTTAAATCAAAGTATAATAATAGCAAAGAAAGAGTAAACATATACATCAAACACGTCATCTCCATATGTTGAGGTAAAATTCAATTTAAAATCTTTGCGCCACTTACCCAACCTAACACTCTCTAGAATTCACATTCACTCAATTTACTGTCACAATTACCTTAATTTGCTGAACTTTTACCGTGGATAGTGTTTAATGGTTTGGAGACCACTATTCTTCGCAAGACCTACGAGATAAAAGTTTCAAGCATCGGAAAAAGTCCTGATGGCATACTATCCAACAAAATTAAAATGAATCCTTATTACATGTTCACATAGATGGGACCATTTTCAAATATTAGCTTTGAGGATTAATTTTGTTACTTGATTAACTTCAGTTGATATATAAGCATATAAGCAGCAACTTCTACTACATTGAACATTATCTTATTACCTCATTAATCACAAAAGTTTCAAGTAAACAAATTAACACGGTAACAGTTTTATATATTAAGTTCTGCAATACCTTTACTCACATGAATAAATTTTCGATTGGACCGGACGACACAAGGGGTGCACCAGAATCTTCTACAAGAATAGGGGCATCATTTCACAATATATACAAATTTCAGGTAAGGCCTTGAACATTGGTAAAAATTACTCATTTTGACCCATTTCGAAAAAACATAGTTTGATATGTACCAAATTTACCCACTTGCCTGTTAAATTGCATACTTTATTTTTCTTTAGCAATTGAAATGATTAATGTAAGAATAGGGAAGCTGTTATTATCTATGAAAATAAAGAAAATTGGTGCGAAAGACCTGAACGTGATCAAATGAGTAAAGAGGAGTTCACAATATCAAGAGAGTTCGACTCTATAAGTAATTCTCCGTTGTTTTTTTTTTCAATTGAATGCAAGAATTGGGAAGCTGTTATTATCTATGAAAATAAAGAATATTTAGGAAGTCACTTGCTGCAATAATAAACCAACATTAATATGTTCAATTATTACAAATTCATTTATCACAGAGTTGTTTTTTGTTCTTCTAGACAATATATGAATGCACGGCCTAATTTCGTCATCCCTGTCTATCACTGGATCAAGCTTACCCCTTCTAGCAAGTTCCGTCAAGTCACTGCCATATTTTGTAAGTGCCTAGTATTTCCGTTCAGGGTTTGAAAATATCTTGGCACTTCATTTACTACATACATGAGTTCCCATTCATAGCCTCAATTACTTCCTTCAGTTTCTTATCACATGTAAATAGACTATTTTCCTAAAATCAAGAACTGCAGATAAGGGGGTGTTTGGGATTGCTTACAAAATAAGCATATCCAAACACTATTTCCGGAAGCACTTGTTTCTAAGCAGCTTATAGCTTATATGTACTTAATTTTAAGCATAAAAAGAAAATACATAGTCCCAAACACACCCGTAAGTAAGTCTGCAATAATTACTGTCGGTGTCTAACCTTATCTACAAATGTAGATGTCGTAGCGTTTTGTTTAGCTTCATCTCTTACAACGTATGCATCAAGAAGGGGATTGGCCTCTTAATCATCATTCTGGTTATCCTGCATACATTACCCGTAAATAAACTGCAAAATTTTTCATGTTATAAACCCATTATGCAGAAAAGAGCATGCCTCCAGCATGTCTGTAGTGCCTAGCTACTGAGTTTGCTCTGAATTTACCACGTTTTCTTTGATTACTGCAGCAACTTCAATCGCAATGGAGGTAATATGAACTGCCTAATTGGGTTCTATAGTTGGCATAAAATACTCAAATTAAACAGATAGACCATGAATAGAAATTAACTAACAACCAAATGATCAAATGATAAATTAGTCAAAACTTGTACGTAACAGATTTTTTATGAACAAAACTCGTAATGAAATTTTATTTGTATAAAATGCAGATTCGCACCTTTTTTACCTCAAAATTCTCTTTTTGCTCTGAGCATTCCATATGGTGACATAACCGTCATTAGTACCAGTGACAAAGACGCCGTTATTCCTAATCACCAGAAGATTATCAGTGTACATCTCCAAAAGTTTCATAATAAATGAGGAGTCACATAAATACATAAGAAGATCCACAAAACGTGATTTCCCCTACTTTTTTATAGGGTTTAGCAGCACACAAATGAATTGAAATTAAACACAGGCAAGTATGTTTATGGATGCTGAATACCCCTGCATCATTGGTATGTCTGAAACATGTTCACAGCACATTCAAAAAGAATCTGATATAAACTTATGTATATCCACGTTTGTCACACAATCAATAAATGGTTATAGTAAAGAGCCAAAAAATAAGTCGAACCCGTTCTTAAGCAAAGTAATGTAATCATCTTATCTTTTAAGACAAATACTGGTGCAAGAATCGCATTCATCCAACTCTTTTTTACTAATAAAAAATCAACTCAAACAACATTGACCAGTTGTGTGACCATATCACCTCTATTTAAGAGTAAATAGTAAGCAAGCCAAAGACATATTCTGAAACCAAGCATCTAAAATTATTAATTGAATGCGTAGGTGATACAAAGAAGATGAAGGCTTACTTCTTTTTTATGTCACAAGCCTAATAAATCTTTTACTTTACGGCCCTTCTCCCTTCTAAATGAGAAAAGATTATATATGACTCGAAATACTGTGAAATAACATAGGTTACCTATTGTGACACCTCTTAAGCGGCATTTTGTCTTTTGGGAGCTTGGTAAATTCTCGTACTTTCTGGTGCTTCTGTACAAAAAAAAGTATTAATGAAATGGTTTACAATATCAAACTTGTATACCTTTCAGTACACACACTACCCATACTACAATACCATAACAAATTCATTTAAAAAATATAATGAAAACGGATCACCTTTAAGCAACAAAATCACCTTCTCACTGATTATTTGCGGCACCATTTAAACTAACCTCAGAACCAAATGAGCTTGAACTCGCAATCGGTGTACTTGACTCCATCTGCTGTAGCCTTGAAACCTCCATTTAAAACTCCAATCATTATATCTCGATTAAAACACATCTTATAGTTACTGTATATGCATATTATTAAAAGTACCTGGCCACTTCTACATGCTCTTGTTTTTCCAAGGTGAGGAATCTGTGGCACCATTTAAATCAACCTCGGAACCACATGAGCTTGAAGTCACAGTTGGTGTACTTGACCCCTGTATCATATCCAACTTAATGAGACAAAGATGGATTATACAATTTAACAGTACGCACAAATACTTAATAATTAAATAGATGAAAAACATTAGAATTTAGTAATATATTTACCTTGCAAAACTCTTCTCTCCACTGCTTCAAGACATTGGATCAGCCTCAGATTCTCAGCATTCTCGTACCTGCAAGTATTCATACATTCTTCCGTTATACTAACCTTGAAAACAAAAGATACAACATCAAATTGAGGACAATCAATATAATTTGAATTAGGTAATACAATATTTCCTAGAAAATGATAAAAATAAACTTACAATCCAAACCAAAAATAGGTTTGCCTCGGATCAGGATCATCCCCAATTTTAGGGTCATTACATCAGCAAGATGATTTTTTTATCTGATTTGACATGTACCTTTAATTTGACAATCTAAAAAAACAACAAAATTAATAATTATTGATCTATAAATAATGGTTGAGAGGCCAATAGGTTATTTAATCAAACTCGAGATGGCGCACCTAATTTCTTCTACCTCTTTCGTGGATTAGTCATCCTGCATTACAAAAACCTTAGCTTCTAGGTTTGAGTGGTAACATAAAACCTACAATAGTCACATGTTGCCATTGCTTCTGTTTGCATCTGGGGACTGCAAACCAAACAGACAAAGAAACCAATGAGAGTACAAACACAAATCATCTCAAATACAACAGTTGTAAGTTGTAATTTGTGAACTTACAATGTGTCAAAAGAGTTACCATTATTTTTTCTTTGTTCAAGAGTTTTTAAAAGAACAGTTATTGGGAAAATACCAGGTTTACTAAACATTTGGTGCATCTATAAAGTCACATGAAAGACCTATAAATCTCTGATCAAAACCCAATAGTTAACATGTATTTGCAGGTTTTCTTAAGCCATTATATTTCCTTTTCTCAACTAAATAGCAATTGATAAAAATATCCATTGAAAGAATGCATGGATTGATCTCTACGCTGGATAAATGCAACAATATTACATAATTAAAGCCCAAAATAAAGCATAATTTACATCACCGATTACTTACTGGCTGTTTCTATATGCTTTTCCATCTCATCCAGAAAAACAAATGAGCAAAAGATATAAGATATTGACTGTGTTTGAACAACCGATTCCTCTTTTGTTAAATCCTTTAGCTTAACCCAATGGAACCATTAAAAGTAAATATGTATTAACAACCTGTACTTTGAAGCTTTATGTATTCTACATAATCCAAATATCAAAACTAAATACCATTGATTTACCTAAAAATTCATCGTTCCTGGAAATGCTCCATCATAGACGGACGACCGCAATCCATCACAAAATTTGCTATCTCAATATGCCCTCTTTAAATCACTCACAAACCTTTGATTTTCGATCTTCAAATTCCGTCACAAACATGTATCACAGAAAACATGACACCAATCATATTCATAATCAATGGAAAATTCAAGTACCAATTTTACACATCAAACTAAAAAAAGGAAGATAAATTAAAACATACAAATGTATATGTATCAGGCAATTGAATTAAACCTGCATAATCAAAAAAGAAAATTATTATGCTCATATCAAGGAATATTTTTTTAAGAAAAAGTTGTACCATTGAATATGAATAGAGACTTTGAGATAGGGCATCATACACCTGCATATCAAATTGGAGAAAAATATTAGAACAATCGAATCACACATATCAAAATTAATTGGCACAAAATTAAATTGAAAAAACTAATAGAAACCTGATACATATCACAAATGCTACAACCAAATAAAAAACATATTGTAATTCAATCACAAATGTTGTATTATGTGATTTAAATTTAAACCCTAAATAAGAAGACTATGAAGATGATGAATCAACTAACATCCGACACAAAAATAGATCAAAAAAATCAAATTCGTTACCAAAATCAAAATCAATTGAACCAAAATCAAATCAATTTAACAAAATCAAAACCATAAAAAAAATAAAAAAATAAAAAACAAACTTACAATAAACAATTGCATTGAGCATAATCAAAGGAAAACATATGATAATTTAATTGAAACAAAATAACTATAACATGAGCTAAATAAATCGAAACACTAAATCTATTATAATTGATGATTCGGTACTTACCATTCTTCTATGATGACATCATGAAAATCAAAGGCAGAGTATGTAACGAAATCACTGGAATACTTTTTAACGATGTTGTGCTTTGTTCTGAAATAATGGTTGGTGTTGTGAATCGGTTAGTTCAAAAGGCTAATGTTTATCATGAAGAACAAATGAAAAGGTGATCATATTTTGAATGCATTTGATTAATTGTGGAATTGAAACTGACATTGAAAAGATTTAATGCTTAACAAAAATAGATTGTTAGGAGCGTACAGAAGAAGCTATTGAAGAATGAATAGCTGTCAAGAAAGAATAGCATTAGCATGTTGTACGCAATAAATGTACAGCCAATGGGAAGAGAGACACATCATCGAATTTATTGCATGGAGTGCTTCATTGAGTTGTAATTTATTTTGGTTTATTAGAAGATATAGATGCATAAATATCCAAGAAATTTATACAAAAAAGGACACAAAGATTGCCTGCATGTTTCTTTAAGAACATTAATCTATTTCGATTTGTTAGGCAATGTTGTGGAATCATAATAAGTAACTAACAAGAAAGTGGAAGTTCTCATGCCAGGCTTGATGGGATCTTGCCTTGCTTAAACATCCACACCTTTGTATTATGTTTGACTTTCATATTAAGATGAAGGCAAGATTCTTAGACACTCTTGCACAACAAGCTCTGAGTATTAACCAAATATTTATAGTTTTTGAATTTGAATATCGCTGATATACCCAAAAGCAACTGGAAAAAGAAAGTAATTGGATCGAAATGGTCACCAGTTACATAACAATCAAAAAAAAAAAAAAAAAAAGAAAGGAAAGTTTGCATCTTTGGAGATGACAGGCTGGATGGGAGCTTCCTTGCTTTAGCATCTAGCTCCACTTTGAATCTTTGATATGTTTTGGTATTAGATGAAAAGGCAAGGCAATGTTCCTAGACAGTCTTGCACCACAAGCTCTATGTTTTAACCAATTATTTCTAGGTCCTCAGTTTGATTAATATAAGATGCTCTTGTTTCGTTTCAAGATTCTTTCGACCTTGTCTACTAAAAGTTTTTAATTCATATGATGCCATTGCCATGCCCTAGCTCTTTTTGAGGCGTACTTGTGTTTATCTTTTTTTTTTAATCATGTTGGCATATATAGAGTTAGACCCGTTTACACACATGGATAATTTTGTACCATAATCTCTTCAACAAGACCACCACTATCTCTAGAGGCCTGTCATTTCGTTTCTACCTTTTTAAGCTTAAGGAGCTTTGTAAGGATGAGAAAAGACAGCCATGATTTGAACACCTTTATTTTTCTAAAGACTCGGTAAAGAAAGAACGGTCTTGCTCAATGGCATTATGATGATTATGCATCATTTTAGCAACTCATAGTGTACGTCAAACAACATAACAGATAATGAAATGATTTGTCTTGCATTCACAATTTCAAAGGAATTGGAATGACAGATGAAAGTACAAGTTATAACAAGAACTCCGTATTTCTTCCAACAAAGCATTCAAAAATTTGCTAATGTCTTATACATTACAAATGTCAACAACAGCTTTGAATTTGTGGATGTTGGCAAACATCAGAAGCCATAGCATTATTAGATGGAACATTTGCCACAAAAATACAACATTTCATGAAAAAACAAATGATTCGGTTCTCAGCACGCATCTAGGTCACGGCATGGAGGAGGCTTTGGCTCGCCCAACAAAGTAGTATTTCCTCCTGCAGGCCCACAATTGATTCGCTCCGGGTTTTGGGTCCCACGCTATCAAGAATTGACATAAATAAGTTTACCAGAGTTTCACAGAGGTAGCAACTTCAACCCATCTGGGCTGTGTTAAATATTTGGATCTTAAACACGTTAAATAAAACACTTGGCTAAAAGGAAATGGGTCAAATAGGTTAAAGTCATCAAAGAATCGTTAGAACAGCCTTCTAAGTCATTCTACTTCAAAAAAATTAATTATCATTGTAATTAGTATTGGTAAAAAAAATCATCATTGTTATTTTAAATTGGTAAACATAACTAACGCATTAAAATCATTCATAAAAAAGGACAAAATTGCTATTTCCAACCGAAGCCCATTAACTAAATGGTCCACTTTGACCCGTCCCAAAAAGTGGACCATTTTGACCATTACTAAAACTGGCCGTTGCAGCCAACCCGTCCCAAAAAGTGGACCATTTTGACCATTACTAAAACAGGCCAGTTTCAGCCTTAGCTGAAATACTTAACTGTACCCAAATTGCCCAACCCCATCTTGTCACCTCTAAATTTGACTTTCATATAAAGATCATGTAAGAACTAAAGAGGATGTAATTTGTGGCTTACTGGTGGTTTTTCTCCTCGTTTTAATGCCTCAACTATTTCCACGACTCTCTTTGGGGTAACATCTTCCTGCATTTTTCCAGAAATGTACAATTTTAAAAATTCAAGGTTGATAGATGCTAAGTGCCAAAATCACTGGAAGGGTAGTTTTATCATGCTCACGTAGTAATTATAGGTATATCCTTCTGATCCATTTGAATAGTCGGCCACAGTTATCATAGGAGCATTTACACAACAACCCTGCAGAAACAAGAGCCCACATTATCATCCACCATCCATTTTGAATAAAATATCATATTCAAATTTCTAAATGCCAAAATAAAAGTTTCAAGTAAAAAAAAAAAAAAAAAAAGTCCAAGCATAGTGCACTGGTAATATAATATTTGGGTAATATGAGATTATAACCATATCACTCAAAATGACTGTAAGACAAAAAATACATATACATGTTCAGTCACTTCAGTGGTATGAGTGCCAACTTATTTTACAGATTTAGATGGTACAGAATATTTATTTCACAATGAAAAAGACAAAAACTCCCACAACAAAGAGAAGTGACTCACCATGCATTCCATTTCTCCAACGGAAAACAAGCCATCTTTTGTAACCTCTGCATATTGCAACCAAGGAAATCAGAGAATATCTCAGATGCCGCTTTTAGAGTCACCATGTGTATAAAAAACATAAACTGGTATGAAAATGAATACCATTTCGTTTAACTCCCAAGTGCTTCAATAATGCATCTTCAATGTCCCGTGAGCCACGAATCATACAAGGAGTTGTTCCACAGACCAAAAGATGGTATTTGCCAACCTACAAATTCATTGTCCCAACTCATGACCTTTTATGTTCGTATAGAAATTGTGTATAATTATAGAAAATGTAAATGTGTTTAGCTTACCTTTGCTCTGTTAAACATGGAATAAAATGTTGCAACCTCATACACACGAATAGGAGCAACTTCTATAACTTTTGCCACCTTTAACATGCAAAATAGCACAGTATTAGTTCACATGTACACAGAAAAGGTGTATCGCAGAAAAATAAATATATTGGTCAAAACTATTTTTAGGCCAAAAAAGTTGTAGATAGAACAAACATGCTGCACACATGCCTTGTCACATAACTCAGGTTAGTAACAAAAACAAATTACAACGACTCAGGTGTAGCTTTATGGAAATTTCCACATAACAATTCTAATGCCTATCGTCCATGAAAAAAATTCAGGGTGGAAACTAACTTTTTGATACTTAAAGTCACCATCATTATCAATTGTAAATCATGCTTGGATTCGTCTTAGATACAGCCGTTTCATGCTTATTTTAATTGATGACTTTGACAAACAAAAACATTTACATAAACAGATAAATACATGTGCACTTGTAAGCATATGTGTCTGTATGAGACTGTAAAATGTCAGCAACTTCTGCAAAATATACGGGTAGTCATCCAAATTGTATTCTAGTGGACCTCGCAATAAAGGTGCATATCGTTAAGCAAAATTCCGGACATCCCTGACCAACGTTAAGCAGGAGCCACTCGCTTATCGACTCCACATAAACATTCATCAAAGTGTATAGATAAAAAAAATAAATTCTAAAGTGGAGCATAAACTCCCAACTCATGTAAGTCGACCCCATGGCCTTCTATGCTGTGAGTGGAGAGCCCTCTTCCTTAAGTACTATTCATTCTAGGTCCACCCACTCATATGTAAGTAGTCCATGTAATGCCAAACTAAGGGAATAATTATATAAAAGGATCTAGAAGCATATGAATGATACACCCACAACAGCAATGATATTAGAGATAATAGGATCTTCATATGCAAAGTTGCAGGCACATAAAACTAGAAAAAGATGCATCAAAGCATGCCAACATACCGCATCCATTGCTGAAACAGGAAGCCACCCTCCATGTTGTTGTTGTGCAAGATCTAGCAGCGGGATGACTGCAGATTGCTTGTAGTTAGAAGGATAGTGAGACAAAATCTCCGTAACCTGTATGTAGCAAATACCCTTATAAATTCAAAGATTAACCAAATCAACAACATCGATAAATATATAGTAATAGCTTCTTAACTTAAGCAGTCTAAAGTACCACATTAGATCTAAAGCAATTACGCAGATAATCTAAACAATCATGTCCATAAGAAAGGACATTAGTCCAACATTAACACAGATAAATAGGAGTTCTTGTAGGACTTCAGTTACGATGGATATTATTTGAGTTTCACTGTCATGCTGATTAAAGTTGATTTACAGACAGCGGCTTATTTCAAACAGAGGAATGAGAATCTGGAACAACACAAAAGCGTATTCCTTTGAAACAGAAAGGTAATAAACTCGAGTTATGGAAGCAAACTGTTCGCAAATTATATGGGAATACTGCTTATGTCTATCATGGTTATCCTACATTGCGTATAACTTCAAATAATGCCGATGACATCTTATGTATTTGTTTGCTAGACCCTTCATATGAAGATATGAAGATGATTGATTAATTGAAATGGTTTTGCTTTTTCTCATAACATTCAAGCTTAGACGGTGACTGATTTAGTAACAAACAATTGACAGTAGCATTTCAAGTTAACTGATTAATGTGAATGAGAAGCTTCAAGAACAGTTGACAGATGAAAATTTTGGGTTAGTGCAAATCTATGAGCAACGCCATAACTTCTTAAATGTGCAACTTTTAGTACGCTGCATTATGAAAATCACACATCAACAACATGTCCCTTTGCAGGTCTCATCACTTTTTAACTTAAGATAACTCAGAATCCAAAGAATAACTAAACGTAAAAAATATCCGTATGTCAACGTCCATTAACATTGTTCCATTACAATTAGTCACATCCTTTGCACATGTCTAAACTGAACGGATATGTGTTCCGGCCCTCTCTCACTCAACTACCAGCTCTTTTGTATCCTCCAAAACACTGTACATCTACAAATACCCACGCATTAAGTACAGATAACAGGGTATGTAGTATTTACTACTTGGCCTTCTTATGCCAATGTCTTGTATCAAAATATATCAGCTTCTCACAGTCATAACGGATGAGGTTTTCCCTCTTCAGGTTACAGATTTAAAATAGATTTTAATTAGTTTAATTAATTAAATAATATTTAAATAGTAAAATAATCATTTTTATAATTTCATAGAGCAAGTTTTTGACTCAGATGCACGCGACCTAACCGGAGTATCCTGTGACCGTTTTCGACCCTTTCCCGGGCCAACCCAAGATGTTTACCTAGCGAGGCTTGAACCTAAGACCACTCGTGAGGACATCAGGGAGCCTGAGTGACCGCTAGACTACCCTGGTGATGGTTAGCTTCTCATAGTCATGGTTCACAAAACCCATACCCTTGTACGCTATTCTAGATGCAATCATCATCTCCTTAAATTATAAATTAAAAAACAAAATAAATCATCTATTACTAATTCTAAAACCAAATTCTCAAGTGAACGGAAACATATTAAATCATCAATAAAACTATACAGATAATAGTTACTCACTTACTCTAGATACCAATGTCCAGTATGAATAATACAAAAACAAAACGTAGACTAATTCTCTTCCCATCTTATCTCATGTTCTACCCTACCAAACCAACCGAGCCCAAACACATCTCGACACCGACACCACATCATTTCCATAAATTATTATATTTATTACTTACTAATCACCTAAACTTAGACTAAGAGCACACGGTATCACGACAGTATCATCCATGTCAACATACACCCCACCTCAGTGTCATGGTTGGCGTTATTGGCAGCATCATTTGGACGACTACGCTCCTTTTTAGAGTTATGAGTGCAGGTAAAATGTGGTTGGCTGTTATTCTCAGTGTCGCACTAACATTGAGTATACACCGATTTTCGATGTCACTATACGTAGAGCTCTAACTATTCATTAACCACACATCTAAACTAAACACTAAGAAACAAATTATCGAATTCTATAGAAATTATTTATAAAAACTATTAGAAAACAGACCTTGGTTTTATTCGCGGCGTTAAACTCCCACGGAGCATCCGACTTATTATCCGGAGTATCAATATGCTACACAAACACAATAAAATCAATAAATTCAATCCAATTAAAATAATAATAAATAAATAAACAAACAAAAGGATTAGTATACTTACATAGTTCAATGCAGTAGATAACGATCGAGTTGACTGAAATTAAATTAAATAAAAAAAGTTAGTTAGATCGAAATGAAAAATAAAATTAGGGTTTTGGAAATGAAATGAACCTGAGATTGAGGTGGTTGACGGAAAACTTGACGGATCTCGAGGAGACGTTTAGATGCGAGACGAGCGAGCATTTTGGTTGTTAGACGGCGTTTGCACACCGTTAGAAATGTGTGTGAAAATTGGGGGAAATGACGATGTGATGAGAGGGGGTGTTTGGAATAAGCGTGGTGACCACAAGTTAAACAAAAATGTTTTGAGTTAAGAGTTTTGTTTAGCTAGTTACTCTCCAATATTTACTACTACAAATACTAGATTTTTAACGTTTGCAGATTAACTAAAAAACTTGAATTATTTTAAGCTTTTATAATTTGTATTTACACATGTAAAACATTTTTTTTTTTTTTTTGCACGTTTTTGAAGGAAGAGAAGCTCTTTTTACTCGTATATGCGTGGTCTTACAGACTTAACAACCGTCAGGTTGACTATCATGTGCTCATATATCTTCACAAAACAGATTTAGGTTCAAACATCAACTAATAAACATCTTGCTAAAAAAAATTGAAAATGGTAATAAAATATCTCAATTAAGCCGTGTACATCTAAGTCAAAGAGACACTCTTCCCAATAACTTGAAGAAGGAACCTCATATGTCTACATGTCTAGCACAAGAAAAACGGTGGTTTCATCTACTTTTAATGTGGGTTTAAGTTTGATGGTGTTTCAATCTCGATGTATATCTATGTGTGATCATAGCCGTTTTCGAGCTTTTTAAAGCCCTAAGCGAGAGCTGAAAATTTGGCATCAAAGTAAAAGTGTGAGTAAATTACACCGTTCGTCCCTATGGTTTGTGCCAAATCACTACCACCGTCCCTGTTCTTTTTTTTTTGCTTTTTCACTCCCCGTGGTTTCAATTATGCACGCCATCCATCCCTATCACTGCTGATAGGGATGGATGGCGTGCATAATTGAAACCACAAAATATTAGTGATAGGGATGGATGGCGTGCATAATTGAAACCACAGGGAGTGAAAAAGCAAAAAAAAAGAACAGGGACGGTGGTAGTGATTTGGCACAAACTATAGGGACGAACGGTGTAATTTACTCTAAAAGTGTGCATGTTTTTAAAACATGCACTAAGAACTATTTACTTATAAAATGACGGACTTAAGATTATTTATATATAAATGTTAGTTCCTGTAATTTTTTTAGCGACAAATATTTTAACTAAAGCCTTATAGTTTCTTTGATTTTATTAATATTAAAAGGAAAAAAAAAAAAAGTTTTGTAGGCGTTGAGTGGGAGCTCGCTTCCCCATCCTCGAGGACGGCTATGTATGTATATGATATATGCGGTTGTTAGCTTTAAATCAGAATTAAATAGTATCAAGCAAAACTGATTTAGATCAGGTTAAAAATGAATACATTTCATTGCGAAATGAGGTTCAACAATAATTCAGATCAAGTCTCATATACGTTTATGGTTGATATTAACTCAATATGTGTTTTGAGCTCATATGGTAATCATGCTTGATAAAATCTGATGTGATCAAACCAGTGTTTTGAAACCCGGGTCGACCCGGCCAGGTTAACCGGTTCCGGCAAAAAAACGGGTGAAAAGAACCCGGGTTTCTAAAACCGGGTTAACCGGTTAGACCCGCTAGGTTTTGTGTGACCCGGGTCAACCCGGTTCTCGAAACCCGGTCGGGTTTCGTTTTTTCAAAAAAAATTAATAAAACCCCGGGTTGACCCGGTGGTCGAACCTGCTGACCCAGTCAAAAAAATAATAAATTGAAAGCCGGGTGAACCCGGTAGTCGAACTGGTTGACCCGGTGCCCAGTGACTCGACCGGGTCGATTTCGAACCCGGTTTTCAAAGGATCATGCACACGTTTGACTTAGTTGTTAACTTTAATCATTTAAGATTAGATTGTTATATGCTTATATGTAATTTCGTGAAAAGCGTGTAATTGGTTTCTTAATGAAAACTTACTACCAGATGTATTGTAAAGTATAAGGGAGGTGATTTGCACACTCTCCAAATTGATTGGCACACTCTAAATTAGAGTGTGTTCACAATTATACCCTCACAATGTGAGGGTATAATTGTGAACACACTCTAATTTAGAGTGTGCCAATCAATTAAGGGAGTGTGCAAATCACCTCCCAAAGTATAAATACTCAATTTTAGCATAAAGTTACAAAATTTAGAAGAGAAAAAATTATTTCATTCGAATAGAAGAGAATGCGGGCTTGAACTTGAACGACAACGACCAAAACAAACAAGACCCACTATTATTTGGGCTAAGGCTTAAAATAAGATAACATTCAGCCCAACCTTGATGTGTGCTTATTTATGGCCCATAAGCTATAATGCCATGTAATATATGATGATGTGATACTTGCAAATCAATGAATGCGCCCAGGCCCAGATAAAGGTTTAGGCCAATGCTATACTGCATGGTCCGCATGCAATACACGTAATTATTATGTATTTCTTTTTGGGGCGAAACGATGTTTCTGACTTTTTTACCAACTAATCTACGAGGTTTGAATTCATCGCCACGAAGACTCAAACCAAATAAAGCCTTGTTTTTCAGATGATTAGCGTTATCACTTCAAGATTGTTTGCACCCTTAAGTTAAATGAATATGCCATGGTTATTTCTTAACACTTTGATCACATTAATAACAAAAGTGTCTTATATTTTTAAACCCGTCTACAGTTTAGACCATCCAAATATTATCCAATAAGAACGAGTCAAATGGGAATGGATCTATTAAGAAGAGAAAATAAAATAAGAAGAATGAGAAATGTTTGTAGCTACATATTTTAAATGAAGAAGGAGAATTTCATGGGAGATGCATCTTATTTTGTAGGTGCATCTGAAATGTGCGGCTATAGTTACTTATCATTCTTCTCATTTTACTTTTATTTCTCATTTGATCCTTACTCCGAGTCAAATCGCCAATTCATGCGAATTTTTAAAATTTGCACGTCAGCAATTGATTAACATTTAATAAAAAAACCTTTTTCGCCAAAAACTTAACCGACCTCTTATATATCAAAATTATCAAAGATAAATCAGGTATCAAACAGTGTTAGTGATTAAGATGAAGAAGCGTGCGTCATCAAACGTCAATCAGTTATTAAAAAAAGTTAAACGTTTACTCAGGGACGGACATTTTTGAGGCGGTGTTAGGCATATGCATACCCTAAAAGCGCTACCACTATAGTGTAAGAGCAAAGTCTTCTTTACATATTTTAGGGTGTGTTTGGTATCTCACTATGAGAATGAGGCTATAACTATGAAAGTTATTCAAGGTGTTTGTTTAAGATGACGGGGCACACCACTATGGTAATGAATGATAAATATAATCTATACTCATATACATCAAGAGACATAGGTATGGATCTTTCATTAGTGAGAGATCCACCTCTACTATCAAACTTATACCATTGTCATTCATGCAAGCATACCAAACGCACCCTTAGAATTTAATACCAAGTGCGTATCATTTTCTAGTTTTATTAAAGAGTAAAAAGTAAAAGTAACTCTCAATACCGCCTTCCACGGGTTATGGGTCCCAATACCGTCTTCCACGGTGTATGGGGGAGGTTGAGATGTAGACAACCATACCCCCTACTTAAGGTAGAGAGGTTGCTTCCGGTTCTACTTAAAGTAGAAAAGGACCTCCGGCCTTTTGTAGGGAGTGAGGATCGAACCCTTGACCTCTAGGTTAAGAGGCAAGGGGTTTTCCAACTGATCCAACCCTACTTGTTTAGTTTTATTAAAGAGTGCATGTCACAAATTCCTGCGTCCGCTACTACGTGCCTACTAAGCAACAAGCAAACGTTGTTCATGCATAGAGATTTAATATCAATTCAATATCATTCATACGAATAAAATTGTGTAGTTATGAACATAAAATTAGAGGTATAAGCTATTAATTGCATTTGATATGGTCTTAGCGTGTTAATTCTCTTTGGCCAAGAATTTGACAAGTTTTAATGATATCAATGGCAGATGCTCGCAACCACTACCAAAGTAAACAAAAATTAGAAAGTGGGGTTCAAATGTGAACACATCTTCACAAAGGAATCTTGTCGCATTTCCAAGATAAAGAAAAAGATGAAGGTGATGTGCAAAATCAACATCATGCAACGCATTTTGTGGTTTCAAGTAAGCCTTACTAAAAGAGGCAAAAGCCACCATATTGTAAAAAGAGTAAAAAGCTTTTGAAAATGAAACTTACAAGCTAGAGTGCTAGACACATGCCTCATTTAACGGGTAAAACTTTAGACTAGTCATTTTGAAAATGGTCGAGATATTTTATGTCCAAGTTATTCCGGAAGAGGATGTACACAGCAGTATTCCTGTGATCGTTTCCGACATTTTCTTTAACCATCATACAGGGATCGGAAGGTCTAGTGGTATCACATGACCCTTATACGATTTTACTTCATAGTGCTAATTTTCATAAACAATATTCAATTTCTTAAAATGCACCACGTCTTAATGCATTATGTGCCTAGTAATTAATTATGCTAGAGATTTTATTTCACAAAAACAGAATTTACATAGTGGTTGAAAGCAAAAAAGCAACAAGCTTGCCACTAGCCTTTTTTCAATAAATTTACATAGTGCCTAGTTATTGCTTAATTAGTCCATTAAGATTAAGAGGTGAAAATAACTTATTTTTCAATAAACTCATCATTTTAACTGAAAATCATACTTATTTGTTAACTTTTTCCTTTCGTATAGTTAATAAAAAGTTTGTGCATCAGATCACTTTTAAATGTCTACCATTTGTATGTTCATGGTGAGATTTGAACTTTAAATGTCTTACGTGAAGATTAATTGTCTTACCATCGGGATATGCAGATATATAAGAAAATATTTTAATGAAAAAATGAATATTATAAATTGCAACTTGCCACTAAATCCCATGATATATACACTGTAACGAATATTATGAGTTGCAGCTTGCCACTAAATCCTGTGATATACACTGTAATGAGTATTATGATTAGCAACTTGCCATTAAATCCTGTGACAATGTGACATGCATTGTACATGTTTTATTATCTCATCTAATATTCATTAGATCCCATCTTCCATGATCCAAGTTTGACTTCCAATTTCTTCTACATGTTTCCCTGAAATAGTGCCACCATTCAATTTTATATGTGTTATTTAACTTTTGATTCCTTTCATAATTTGCTTTTCATATAAAATGCTCAAGTGGGAATAAAATTATAATGGAATTAATGATTATGTCTCAAAAGCAGCTAGCTAATAATATACCTTCTATTTAAAAAAACCAACTTTATATATCATCTTGATTAGTATATATCCAATAAGAAATATATATATATAGATATGATTATCCATATATACAAAATAACCTTCATAAACTTACTAAATGACAAGAAACCAGTAACTAAACTAAATAAAGAAACTTAAGGCTCTCTATCCCTTAGGATACAAAAACAACAACGTACCCAATCATGGTATGATGAGATATCGATAGGTAGAATGTAGATAAATCCTATCCCTACTTTAAGATAAATCCAAAAGTATGAAGACTGCTTTTAGGAAGGTCACGGCAGGATGGGATATCGAAAAATAGAATATAGACAAATCCTATCCCTACGTTAAGATAAACCCAAAAGTATGAAGACTGTTTTTAGAAAGATCATTATACCTTGGGATATTGTTATCAATTGTAGTTAGGATATTGTTTTAACTACAATGATAGTATATGTTTCCTTTATGAAAATTGCAATCAAACTAAACCATTCAAATCTTCTACATCATGTGTTAACAAATAACCATAAACAAGTTATGAATTAACATATACATGTACATCATCGTAAAAACGAGTTCATATAATCATATCCCAAAGTTCTGGTTACATACAATGATACAATGTATGTATTTTCACTGGCCTTTCTAAATATAGATACAAGCACGGTTAGACATCAAAAATTAAAGTGGAAAGAGGATATCTTGAAATTCAAAGAAGTATTTATATATATACCCGTTTTCGCAAAAACATCATAAAACTATAGAAGAAAAAACGGAAATATTACATGATTATATGTACATATATTTTTTGAAACAAAAAAAACAAAACCCTCTATAGAAAATCAACTCAACTCTCTATAACTTCACAGCTTTTCATGATTCTAAGCCTTTTACAAGAAGTAAGAAACATATCAAATGGTACATCTCCAACAAGCATCCAATCTCCATCTTTGTCTTCATAAGTTGGTGCAAATTCAGACTTGTAACCTTCTTTCTCAGAATACAAACCTATATTGCACTTAAACATGCTTTGCAAACCCTTCATTAGCTCTTCATAGCTTGTGTATAGTTTTAGGTCTACTTTCCTTAAATATGGAGCTCCATCCATGCTTACTTTGATGTATATAGTTTCGGTTTTTTTCGCTTGAATGATGTTCTTTCGGTATGATCTCACTGGTGGCCACCCCACAACTTGTGCCCTGAAAATTGTTTTAACATATCACATAAGTATACAATACAATAACAACTTATACTTTATGTAAACCTAGAGCGAAGAAATGTAAAAAGACAAAAAGTAATGTAGTTTAAGTAGGTACTTTAGATGTACATATGTCTTTGCATGTGCATGTGTGTTTTTAGGTGTTGTCTAGTAAAAATTTGCATGGCTTTTGTAGCTTACTTTGTGGGTGGGGGAGATCTCGATGAATCGTTTTCATCGGAGACACTTGAATCCATCTCCAGTGAGCTTCTTTTGTTGTTCACTGGAGATAGAGCAGCTTTAGTCTCTCCCTGGTCATCTTTTGACCCAGGCAACCCTAGCCTTAGTTCGGTTGCTTCGAAGTTAATAAGATCCATGCGTACGTGTTGTTTAATGAAATGATTCTTGAACGTAAGATGATGTTTTCAGGCTACTTTCTTGATTTTCTGGTGAAGGAGTTGTGTTTGGAATGTTTGAATGTATGAGAGGAAATTTGTGTGTGTTTGTGACTTGGGTTGTGATGGAAAAATGAGTTTTATATAAAAGATTAGGGTTGGGACATGATTTAGGTGACTTATTCCTTTGTGAATGTATTTCGTGGCAAGTGCAAGTTTGATGCCCACTCGCACTGCACAATCACGTCACGGCTCACGTAAGTCCATTCATTAATTATTATTCCAAAAGCTTTTAGATAAAACTAACCCGGCATCATGTATCCTATAATCAAGCTTTTAGATAAAACTAGCCCGGCAGCACGTATTCTATAATCAAATTTTTTACGAACAATATTATTCGATTATATATGTTTTGTGATAATAGATTTACGCGTAGTAGAATTTTAAAAAATAACTTTATCACATTTTATCTCATATAAATATAATACAGTAATCATGCATCGCGATGAAATGGCTACACAAAAACTGTAGTTAGTACTTGGTAGTACTGCGAAGTTGTAACTATATACGGTGAAAGAAACTTGCTAGTCAATAAATGTCTTGTAATATTCCTCATAATATTATATAACGTGTATACATAGTAATATTCATTACTTCTTGCAAATATATGATTAATAAATCTATACATGATATTGCTTAACAAAATATGAATTACGGTATTCAAAAGTTACATATTTTTCATACGTTATAAGCCAACTGAAAATTTCGTACTTTGACATGTACGATTTTAATAAATCGAAATTATTAGGATTATGATGTTCACATTAGTAGCTTGTTTGATTTGTACTTTGTGATATATGAATTATATTTTTAAATAATAACGTATTTTAAGGCTAACTTTAATTATATGTGTTTGAAATTTTAGCTTTGTTATTTATAGTTTCTATATTTAGCTTTATAATAATTTCAAGAGTCTTAACAACATTTAATAAAAGAAAAAGATTCTTTTATTATATGTAGTTAGATAAATAGATAAAGGTATATAGAAATTTGGACTTCTAACAAGGCGTTTGAAGGTGTAATTTGAAACTAACAGTTAGATGTAGATGGTAACCTAGTTAACGTTTTGTTGTGTTTTTTGGAATAAGCAAATATTTTATTAAGCTACATAGCTAAAGTTTTGTAGTTACGTGAAATCAACAATCTTTTCTTTTGTCCGCACATTACGAGAATAAGATATCGTGCCCATATCAATACGTACATGATAGACTCTTTGGGATCAACTCAACAGTAGATGGATTTCAGGCTAGCTAGGGCTAGCGAAGATCTACAATGGGCAGCTCAAATGATTGATATTGCACTGTAAAACTTGGTCCTACTAGACAAACATGACTATTTCACCTGTTTAATCAATGGATGACATGTTTACAATAAAACGTTCGATCGGCAACTAAATCACAGACGTAAAGTGGACTTATGAATAAACACTTGGTCCGTAAGAACCCCATATGCTTTCTTAAAATGTCGATATCTAATAATTATGATGTACTACTGAGGGAGCGTTTTCCAGCCCGTTTCTACTTCGATAAAAAAAAACGCGTGGATCTCCGTAACATTAGTTGTCCGTTTTGTGATGAGGAACAAGAAGTAGAAATGGAAATATGCATTGTGCCGGTTAATCTGTGGGGATCAATTACCAATTGGTTAAAATTGAGATAATTAGCAAGTCGCGGACTTGTGTAACTAAATGGAACTAATTCTTGAGAACTCAAAGCATTAGTTGTTTTGATGTCGCCACACACACGTCTTTCTTGATCTTATGTCATTACAGGAACAAAACTTGCATCAAGAAAGATATTCAAGTATATTGGAACAAAACACAAGTTAGCACGTCCATGATGTCACAAATCTTGTTTTTCTTCTCTCAATATTTTTGCTAAAGTGGATTATATACTCCATACATAATTCTGGTTGTAGACTAAAAAACTTTATGATTGAACTAACTTACTTGACTACCACTTCCTCGGTTTCAATGTTACCGTCTACATTTTCATTTCAGTTTGTTCCGAAATTAATTATCACTACTAAAAATAAATAAATAAATTTGATCCATTACTATATTACTCTTATTTGAAAATTGTTATCACAAACTTTCAATAAATAATTAATTAGTTAAAAGTAAAATTGTCATTTTGTAAAAAGTAATAGACATAAGTTAGTAATAATTATTTATTTATTTATTTACTATCAATTTTTTATACTATATACTTTTTGTCGATAAACAATTATTTTAAGACAAAAATAATACTGACTAACATTATAAGTAATTTGTTAGTTTAGTCGTTTTGCTTAATCATTTGCTCCTAATATGGTAATCAAACTAAAAATCTAGATATAATATATTGTTTACGGTTATTTAATAGAGAAGTGATATATATATATATATATATATATATATATATATATATATATTTCATACACATAAATTTTAGTTGTATGATTCTAATGGTCCCACCAAATTTATGTGTTGAAGAAAAAATGTACGTGTACATATCAGTACCCTATCTAATACTCCTAGATAAACACCATTTCTAAGATTTAATTCTAGATTACAAATGGTTAACTAACTAGTACTTTTTCAAAAACTAATTGTTTATTTAAAATTTTGTTTCGTTATTTTTTAATATAACTCTTCAATTCTAATAGCGACTAATCAGCAAACCTTGAAATGTAAACAGTATTTTGAAACCTGGGTCGATCCGGCCGGGTTAACCGGTTCCTGCCAAAAAACGAGTCAAAAAAATCTGGTTTTCTATAACCAGATTAACCGATTAGATCCGCCAGGTTTTGAGTGACCCGGGTCAACCCGGTTCTCGAAACCCGGTCGGGTTTCGTTTTTTTTAAATTGTTTAATAAAAACCCTGGTTGACCCGGATTTATCCGGTGGTCAAACCGGCTAACCCGGCGGTCGAACCTGTTAACCAGGTCAAAAAATTAAAAATAATAATAAATTGAAAACTAGTTTGACCCGGCGGTCGAACCGGTTGACCCGATGCCCGATGACTCGACCGGGTTAATTTGAAACCCAATTTTCAAAAAATTGAATGTAAACATTTAAACTTGATTAATTGCTAGTGAAATAATTGTATTTTTTTAAAGCTACATGTTTTTATTTAAACAATAATTCTGAGAATGACCAATATTTTTTATTATAAAAGTATGGGTTTTGCTTAGAGGTGATAAAATGGGTTAGCTGGGTAGGTTCTAAACGGGCTCGGGTCCGAAGAAGTACTAGCATAAATGAGAACTAAAGTGCCAAACACGCACATGATATACGAATTTCTTCAGAGAAGATCTAAAACAACGAAAAACTTCACCAAATGTAACACCTCATTTATATTTAAATAACTAAATATATTATATTTATAAGTTTTTCTTAAAAAACAATTATAATATTCTCTAATTGAGAGAAAACATGTGCCATTAATGCCCAATTTAGAAAACGAATTAGGCTAAACGCGTCTAGATCTTTTACAAACTACCCCATATAAGCCAACAATTTTGTTAAATAAATTTTTGGGACAAACTGCCACCTCTATTTTTGCAAAACCTATAATTTAGAGATATGTTTAAGAAAAAACCATAAATCGGTTAAGAGATGTTAAATGCCCATAATGATTATTTTTTACTCTCTCCGTTTCATATTAAGTGTCCACAATAGAATTTTTGGATGTCCCAAATTAAGTGTCCACTTGTACCTTTCAACCAATAAGATGCGAGTTTAGTGGGTAAAAATAATGTTTGATTGATGGAGAGTTTAGTTAGTGAAATCTTTTAAAACTTTTTGCATTATGAAAGTGAACACTTAATATGGGACGGAGATAGTATTAAAGATACAAGTAATTAATGCATGTCAGAATATTTTATACATAACCCTTATGATCAAATGAGAAAAAATTTGAATATAAGAAAGATGAAAAATAACTATAATCACATCTTATAGATGCATCAATCTAAATTAGATGATCTCTAATCTTTTAGATGCATAATAATATTTTTTATAGCAAAAAAATTAGATTCATATACATGTATGAGATACATATCATCAAGTTAGACGAATTGTATTCAGTTTTTATCTCATGCGGGTCAAATTTGCTAAAACTATTTTGCATCGTTTTCACTTCAAAACAACCTTCAAAACTACTTACAATGCAACTAAATGAATAATTATATATTTAATTAAAGTCGGTGCATCTCAAATATATATTTACAGTAATTTCTCGTTTTTTCATTTTAATTTTTTTTTTCTCACCGATTCTTTACTCGGCTCTAAGGCTGGGCACAGTAAGGGGATTCAATCCTCTTACTTTTCCCTG
Organism: Artemisia argyi; assembly: GCA_030686995.1. Classification (NCBI taxonomy): domain Eukaryota; kingdom Viridiplantae; phylum Streptophyta; class Magnoliopsida; order Asterales; family Asteraceae; genus Artemisia; species Artemisia argyi. The sequence continues at coordinate 160,875,008 of CM060683.1, forward strand.
CCACATCAGCTTTCTCTCTCCAGCGACCTGCAGGCGATTCAGTGCCCCAGTAAGGGCGACCTAGTTCAGTTTTTTTTTTTTTTTTTTTTTTTTTTTTAACACAAACTCAAATTTCATTAATAATTAAAAAGTTACATAATAATTCAAATAAAATAAAATACATTACAACACTTATTAAAACATTACAACACTTATTAAAAACTAATAATCTAGGTTAAGTCGTTCCTTGATCGAGTCTTTGATTTCTTGCATTTTCTGCCGTTGTAATGCGGGCAAAGCTGGGTCGATTGGTGTGAGATAGAAGATGAGGTCTTTTTGATATTTTCTTTCTCGATTAAGTGCAAGTTTTTGTTCTTCCATTGCCAATCTTCTGTCTCCTTGCTCCGCTTTTTTTTGCTGCAACTCCAACTCCTTATCCCTTTGCTCCAACTCTTTTTTCTTCAAGTCGTAGTAGCCATCTGCAAGTTCCTGCTTCTTATTCAATGCCATTGACCTAATGCTTTTCCATTTGTCGGCAACCCCTTCTAAATATGAAGATTTGGATTTCTCCGATGGTTTCTTCTTAGCCTTAGCTTTCTTTGCGGCATCACGACCAAGTAGTCACTCATTTTGAGACTCTTCATTATCCGAGCCGGTTTCAGAAGTCATTGGCTTTTTTCGAGCTGCATCTTGGTTCAAAAAAACCGGCATCTCATTTTTCTTCCAAATCGGATGCTCCCTCATAATCTCCCAACAATGATCTAATTGAAAGGCATGCTTCATCATTATTTGATATTCTTCACATGCTCGTTTATAAACAGTGAGATCATTCCCACCACTTCCAAAATTGGTAAAATAATTGTCGTAAATGGCACAAAATGCACCAACTCTAGGACGAACCTTCTTTTTCCACTTGCTGACAATTGAGTTGTACGATCTACCTTCACCAACCTCTTTCTCAAAGTATGTAATCACTTTATTCCAAAATCCCTTAGAATTTTGGTTGGTTCCAACTATGCTGTAACAATTCGCAATTTCAGGTTAACTTTTATTCCCGAAAATTTTACTATTCACTTTTACTATTCACATCAAAAATTTTTATTTCATATTCTCGTAAGTTAAACTATTTTAACGATAATTCGAGAGTTTGACGCTCGTCGGATCATTTCTGCAAAAATCACAAAGCCGTGTCCGAGATTTACTTTTAGGTTTAAACATCCTTCCAGCATCCCGATATATCCATAAAACATTATAAACAATAGAAATATGATTTTCTTTCATTTTAGGACAATTCCAAAAGTTTCAGAATTTTACGTTTTCCAGTTCAGCGTTTTACGCGAATTACGCGTTTTAGACCCGCGTTTCCAGTTTTAGCAGCGTTTAAGCAACCCGATAGAACTTATCACTCATTAAATAGGCTAAGATAGGTTATATTAATAAGTTCTAACATATTTATAAATTTCATATTTTTAGGATACCCGATTTTAAGTTTCATGACTTAACGACTTACTGTTAGCGATTACCGGGGACCAAAACTCACTCCGTAACTTAGATAAGACCATGACTACTCATCTAGTCACCCCTTATCCCATATGAACGTGTATCACAAGCCTTGTTGGCTTGTGATAAGTCTTGAGGACTTTAGGTAGCAAACATGTGTAAAACTTCCTAAGTAAGCCTCCTAAATATCCTAAAAACTAACCTCCTTAAGGCACCTTCCTAGGCACCTTCCTTGCACCTCCTCTTCATGCTATAAATACAATGCTCATCTCTTCCTTTCTTCATAATCCAAATGCCACACAACAAATCCCTAGCACCATGATCCTTTGATCTTCAAACTATAAGTTACACATAAGAGTTCAAGGTCTTAGTATTCTCTACCTAGTTCTCAAGTTTGTTTGGTGATTCCATGGTTGATTAGGAGCTACACAAGGTTACTAGGGCTGAAGTTAAATGGTTTTCACAAGGGTTAGATCAAGGCTAGCAAGGGTTACAAGAGTTATGGTGAAGGGTTTACAAGATTAGGTTTAGTGTCCTAGTTCTACATTTGACTTCCTTTCTTAAGTGAAAGCCAAAAGTTGTAAGCAAACCCTTATACACTTTCTTGCTCAATATCATTTTCATGCTTATTATGGTTCTTTCATGCTATATATGTTCTTGTTATTGTGTTCATGATGTTTAAAAATGGATAAAATGAATATTGGTATACATATGTTAACTTATGACAAGTAAACAAGCAAACTAGTGATTTTTATGGAGAACCATGACCAAAATAGTATAACTATGATATTTGAAACTTACTTACTGTTATAAAGGACTTCAAAAGGAAAACATAGCAATTTGAATCACCCAAAACGAGTACACGAGTCAAAAGTTATGGCCATAAGAAGTTAGCGACACCAAAACGCCGAAACTGCCCATAACCTACTGTTTTGCATTCTGCCAATTTGAAAGTCACCCTTCTGGTCCGATTCATCAAAAAGTTAAAACACGAAAGTTGTCCGAAACGCCGTTTTCGTTCAGGAGCAAAGAAGCTCGAGCCCTGAAAACGCTTTCCGAGTGATAATTTCTTCAAATTCTTAACAGCCCATTTTTAGACCAAAGTTACTATATAATGATTATATTTAGATGAGACCAAGAGGTCTAATGACCTAAAGCCGAGACCACAACCATGGCTAAAGCCAAGGTTGAGTCTCAAGACCATGGTAACAATGACCAAGGTCACGGCAAAGCCACGGCTAAAGACCATATAACTTTTAAAGATCAAAAAGCTTATATATATATGTTATCAAATACTACAATAGTAGGGAGCCTCATGTGAGGAGTTCATTTAGTAAGTCGTCGAGATGAGTTGTGGATTTACGAATTAAAGTGTCCTGGCTCCTCGAACGTTTACTCTATGACTTCTGAATTATGTCGGCCCGAATGGTAGTAAGAGATATACAACCTATACATGTTTCATAAACCATTTATACTTAAAGACTTACACTATATACTAAGTACTACATCATGAACTATATGCAAGACATATATAGGCAATTCTTCGTATTCTTAGACGTTACTCCAAACCTAAGTCGCAACGTTCTATTATAGGCTGCTCTTAGAGACTTTCGCGATTCGACTACCACTTTCATTTCTCATTACATAAGCTTAAGGTGAGTCATAGCCCCTACTATTTTCATACTTTTTTTAACTCTTGGGGGGGATACATGCTCAACTACTTGTTTACTTGTACAAATACTCAAAACATTTATACTTGATTGTGTTATACTTGATTGGCATTATACTTGAATGCGTTATACATGATAATTATACTTGATTGCGTTATACATACTTGTTACACTATACTTGCTTAATTTAAATACAAGATTTGTATTTACGTACATACACAATACTCTATGCTGTCAAATGAGAGGTATTAATAGTACTAGTATGGGCCTACACCCCCCACCCAAGTCCAAGATTCGAGACGTTGGGTGACATGTACTATTTGGGATGGTGGTTCCCCGCCTATGGGTCCTAAATGACGTGACCATGGGTGAATATAATCCTGAGAAACTATATATTAGCAGTGGGTTGTGAACACACAGGTTACCAGTCTCTTATGGCGGGACTTGTAACTGAGTGGATTCTCAATGCCTTTGCTGTGTGAACATTCTTTTGAGGCTTTTTCAACTGTTTTAAGACAAACTCTATGAACTCACCAACCATTGTGTTGACACTTTAGCATGTTTATCTCAGGTTAGTAAGGCGATAGCTAGTGCGTGGAACTTAGAGTCAAGCTGCATATTCAGAAGACTTACGCTTTTATCATTTACCATTCAAAACATTTGTATACATTTATGTATCATACTTTGGAATCTCATGTTTGTAACTTTGAATTCATTAATCGAATGGTAACTTTTCAAAACGTCTCATTTAGAGTTCGTTTTCTATAACTTGTACTTTGTATTATGAAGTAGCACCCCTATGACACAGTCTTCCGCTGCGGTATTTTGAGGGTGTTACAGATTGGTACCAGAGCCTTGGTTATAGAGAACTAGGTTGCATTTAGTGCCTAGACTATAACTGCTATATACGTTAAGACTCTCCTCTTTATTTGCCTTACACACACTACATACACGTACGCTTCTTGGTAGTTGTTGGTTTAGTTCCACGCTATTAGATGATGTGACTTTAGTATTATAAGGAGCCCCAGAGATTAGCCGAGTCATTAGAAACATGGAGCTCAGTAATAACTAATTATTTAACTTGATCTTGTGACTGTTCTTGTTTGATGAGACACAAGATTTGAGTTAAATAATATTATTGCTTAGCTTTAGGGATTTGATGACTTGATTATCTTACAATCGGCCTCAGAAGGCGGATTTTTGTGTCAGAAATTCTTAAGTAGGATGATTTAGAATCTCCTTATTTAAATGGATTGGGACGCCTCTTCATTTAAATAAAGAAATTGTAAATCACCGAACCATAAGTTTATGAGACATTACTTACATAAATTTGGACGCTTCTTTATGTAAGTAATGTGTTATAAATAAGTGGGCTTAATTGTAGGCGATACAACTCCTTAACCAGAACCTTAGACAAATCAGAGTGAACACCACTATTTTAGAGATCCTGAAATCCCGAATTCTTTTAGACACACCGTAAGTAGTTAACATCAACTGAACTTCGGGACGAAGTTCTCCTTAAGGGGTAGAGACTGTAACAATTCGCAATTTTAGGTTAACTTTTATTCTCGAAAATTTTACTATTCACTTTTTACTATTCACTTTTACTATTCACATCAAAAATTTTTATTTCATATTCTCGTAAGTTAAACTATTTTAACGATAATTCGAGAGTTTGACGCTCGTCGGATCATTTCTGCAAAAATCACAAAGCCGTGTCCGAGATTTACTTTTAGGTTTAAACATCCTTCCAGCATCCCGATATATCCATAAAACATTATAAACAATAGAAATATGATTTTCTTTCATTTTAGGACAATTCCAAAAGTTTCAGAATTTTACGTTTTCCAGTTCAGCGTTTTACGCGAATTACGCGTTTTAGACCCGCGTTTCCAGTTTTAGCAGCGTTTAAGCAACCCGATAGAACTTATCACTCATTAAATAGGCTAAGATAGGTTATATTAATAAGTTCTAACATATTTATAAATTTCATATTTTTAGGATACCCGATTTTAAGTTTCATGACTTAACGACTTACTGTTAGCGATTACCGGGGACCAAAACTCACTCCGTAACTTAGATAAGACCATGACTACTCATCTAGTCACCCCTTATCCCATATGAACGTGTATCACAAGCCTTGTTGGCTTGTGATAAGTCTTGAGGACTTTAGGTAGCAAACATGTGTAAAACTTCCTAAGTAAGCCTCCTAAATATCCTAAAAACTAACCTCCTTAAGGCACCTTCCTAGGCACCTTCCTTGCACCTCCTCTTCATGCTATAAATACAATGCTCATCTCTTCCTTTCTTCATAATCCAAATGCCACACAACAAATCCCTAGCACCATGATCCTTTGATCTTCAAACTATAAGTTACACATAAGAGTTCAAGGTCTTAGTATTCTCTACCTAGTTCTCAAGTTTGTTTGGTGATTCCATGGTTGATTAGGAGCTACACAAGGTTACTAGGGCTGAAGTTAAATGGTTTTCACAAGGGTTAGATCAAGGCTAGCAAGGGTTACAAGAGTTATGGTGAAGGGTTTACAAGATTAGGTTTAGTGTCCTAGTTCTACATTTGACTTCCTTTCTTAAGTGAAAGCCAAAAGTTGTAAGCAAACCCTTATACACTTTCTTGCTCAATATCATTTTCATGCTTATTATGGTTCTTTCATGCTATATATGTTCTTGTTATTGTGTTCATGATGTTTAAAAATGGATAAAATGAGTATTGGTATACATATGTTAACTTATGACAAGTAAACAAGCAAACTAGTGATTTTTATGGAGAACCATGACCAAAATAGTATAACTATGATATTTGAAACTTACTTACTGTTATAAAGGACTTCAAAAGGAAAACATAGCAATTTGAATCACCCAAAACGAGTACACGAGTCAAAAGTTATGGCCATAAGAAGTTAGCGACACCAAAACGCCGAAACTGCCCATAACCTACTGTTTTGCATTCTGCCAATTTGAAAGTCACCCTTCTGGTCCGATTCATCAAAAAGTTAAAACACAAAAGTTGTCCGAAACGCCGTTTTCGTTCAGGAGCAAAGAAGCTCGAGCCCTGAAAACGCTTTCCGAGTGATAATTTCTTCAAATTCTTAACAGCCCATTTTTAGACCAAAGTTACTATATAATGATTATATTTAGATGAGACCAAGAGGTCTAATGACCTAAAGCCGAGACCACAACCATGGCTAAAGCCAAGGTTGAGTCTCAAGACCATGGTAACAATGACCAAGGTCACGGCAAAGCCACGGCTAAAGACCATATAACTTTTAAAGATCAAAAAGCTTATATATATGTGTTATCAAATACTACAATAGTAGGGAGCCTCATGTGAGGAGTTCATTTAGTAAGTCGTCGAGATGAGTTGTGGATTTACGAATTAAAGTGTCCTGGCTCCTCGAACGTTTACTCCATGACTTCTGAATTATGTCGGCCCGAATGGTAGTAAGAGATATACAACCTATACATGTTTCATAAACCATTTATACTTAAAGACTTACACTATATACTAAGTACTACATCATGAACTATATGCAAGACATATATAGGCAATTCTTCGTATTCTTAGACGTTACTCCAAACCTAAGTCGCAACGTTCTATTATAGGCTGCTCTTAGAGACTTTCGCGATTCGACTACCACTTTCATTTCTCATTACATAAGCTTAAGGTGAGTCATAGCCCCTACTATTTTCATACTTTTTTTAACTCTTGGGGGGGATACATGCTCAACTACTTGTTTACTTGTACAAATACTCAAAACATTTATACTTGATTGTGTTATACTTGATTGGCATTATACTTGAATGCGTTATACATGATAATTATACTTGATTGCGTTATACATACTTGTTACACTATACTTGCTTAATTTAAATACAAGATTTGTATTTACGTACATACACAATACTCTATGCTGTCAAATGAGAGGTATTAATAGTACTAGTATGGGCCTACACCCCCCACCCAAGTCCAAGATTCGAGACGTTGGGTGACATGTACTATTTGGGATGGTGGTTCCCCGCCTATGGGTCCTAAATGACGTGACCATGGGTGAATATAATCCTGAGAAACTATATATTAGCAGTGGGTTGTGAACACACAGGTTACCAGTCTCTTATGGCGGGACTTGTAACTGAGTGGATTCTCAATGCCTTTGCTGTGTGAACATTCTTTTGAGGCTTTTTCAACTGTTTTAAGACAAACTCTATGAACTCACCAACCATTGTGTTGACACTTTAGCATGTTTATCTCAGGTTAGTAAGGCGATAGCTAGTGCGTGGAACTTAGAGTCAAGCTGCATATTCAGAAGACTTACGCTTTTATCATTTACCATTCAAAACATTTGTATACATTTATGTATCATACTTTGGAATCTCATGTTTGTAACTTTGAATTCATTAATCGAATGGTAACTTTTCAAAACGTCTCATTTAGAGTTCGTTTTCTATAACTTGTACTTTGTATTATGAAGTAGCACCCCTATGACACAGTCTTCCGCTGCGGTATTTTGAGGGTGTTACAGATTGGTACCAGAGCCTTGATTATAGAGAACTAGGTTGCATTTAGTGCCTAGACTATAACTGCTATATACGTTAAGACTCTCCTCTTTATTTGCCTTACACACACTACATACACGTACGCTTCTTGGTAGTTGTTGGTTTAGTTCCACGCTGTTAGATGATGTGACTTTAGTATTATAAGGAGCCCCAGAGATTAGCCGAGTCATTAGAAACATGGAGCTCAGTAATAACTAATTATTTAACTTGATCTTGTGACTGTTCTTGTTTGATGAGACACAAGATTTGAGTTAAATAATATTATTGCTTAGCTTTAGGGATTTGATGACTTGATTATCTTACAATCGGCCTCAGAAGGCGGATTTTTGTGTCGGAAATTCTTAAGTAGGATGATTTAGAATCTCCTTATTTAAATGGATTGGGACGCCTCTTCATTTAAATAAAGAAATTGTAAATCACCGAACCATAAGTTTATGAGACCTTACTTACATAAATTTGGACGCTTCTTTATGTAAGTAATGTGTTATAAATAAGTGGGCTTAATTGTAGGCGATACAACTCCTTAACCAGAACCTTAGACAAATCAGAGTGAACACCACTATTTTAGAGATCCTGAAATCCCGAATTCTTTTAGACACACCGTAAGTAGTTAACATCAACTGAACTTCGGGACGAAGTTCTCCTTAAGGGGTAGAGACTGTAACAATTCGCAATTTTAGGTTAACTTTTATTCTCGAAAATTTTACTATTCACTTTTTACTATTCACTTTTACTATTCACATCAAAAATTTTTATTTCATATTCTCGTAAGTTAAACTATTTTAACGATAATTCGAGAGTTTGACGCTCGTCGGATCATTTCTGCAAAAATCACAAAGCCGTGTCCGAGATTTACTTTTAGGTTTAAACATCCTTCCAGCATCCCGATATATCCATAAAACATTATAAACAATAGAAATATGATTTTCTTTCATTTTAGGACAATTCCAAAAGTTTCAGAATTTTACGTTTTCCAGTTCAGCGTTTTACGCGAATTACGCGTTTTAGACCCGCGTTTCCAGTTTTAGCAGCGTTTAAGCAACCCGATAGAACTTATCACTCATTAAATAGGCTAAGATAGGTTATATTAATAAGTTCTAACATATTTATAAATTTCATATTTTTAGGATACCCGATTTTAAGTTTCATGACTTAACGACTTACTGTTAGCGATTACCGGGGACCAAAACTCACTCCGTAACTTAGATAAGACCATGACTACTCATCTAGTCACCCCTTATCCCATATGAACGTGTATCACAAGCCTTGTTGGCTTGTGATAAGTCTTGAGGACTTTAGGTAGCAAACATGTGTAAAACTTCCTAAGTAAGCCTCCTAAATATCCTAAAAACTAACCTCCTTAAGGCACCTTCCTAGGCACCTTCCTTGCACCTCCTCTTCATGCTATAAATACAATGCTCATCTCTTCCTTTCTTCATAATCCGAATGCCACACAACAAATCCCTAGCACCATGATCCTTTGATCTTCAAACTATAAGTTACACATAAGAGTTCAAGGTCTTAGTATTCTCTACCTAGTTCTCAAGTTTGTTTGGTGATTCCATGGTTGATTAGGAGCTACACAAGGTTACTAGGGCTGAAGTTAAATGGTTTTCACAAGGGTTAGATCAAGGCTAGCAAGGGTTACAAGAGTTATGGTGAAGGGTTTACAAGATTAGGTTTAGTGTCCTAGTTCTACATTTGACTTCCTTTCTTAAGTGAAAGCCAAAAGTTGTAAGCAAACCCTTATACACTTTCTTGCTCAATATCATTTTCATGCTTATTATGGTTCTTTCATGCTATATATGTTCTTGTTATTGTGTTCATGATGTTTAAAAATGGATAAAATGAGTATTGGTATACATATGTTAACTTATAACAAGTAAACAAGCAAACTAGTGATTTTTATGGAGAACCATGACCAAAATAGTATAACTATGATATTTGAAACTTACTTACTGTTATAAAGGACTTCAAAAGGAAAACATAGCAATTTGAATCACCCAAAACGAGTACACGAGTCAAAAGTTATGGCCAAAAGAAGTTAGCGACACCAAAACGCCGAAACTGCCCATAACCTACTGTTTTGCATTCTGCCAATTTGAAAGTCACCCTTCTGGTCCGATTCATCAAAAAGTTAAAACACAAAAGTTGTCCGAAACGCCGTTTTCGTTTAGGAGCAAAGAAGCTCGAGCCCTGAAAACGCTTTCCGAGTGATAATTTCTTCAAATTCTTAACAGCCCATTTTTAGACCAAAGTTACTATATAATGATTATATTTAGATGAGACCAAGAGGTCTAATGACCTAAAGCCGAGACCACAACCATGGCTAAAGCCAAGGTTGAGTCTCAAGACCATGGTAACAATGACCAAGGTCACGGCAAAGCCACGGCTAAAGACCATATAACTTTTAAAGATCAAAAAGCTTATATATATGTGTTATCAAATACTACAATAGTAGGGAGCCTCATGTGAGGAATTCATTTAGTAAGTCGTCGAGATGAGTTGTGGATTTACGAATTAAAGTGTCCTGGCTCCTCGAACGTTTACTCCATGACTTCTGAATTATGTCGGCCCGAATGGTAGTAAGAGATATACAACCTATACATGTTTCATAAACCATTTATACTTAAAGACTTACACTATATACTAAGTACTACATCATGAACTATATGCAAGACATATATAGGCAATTCTTCGTATTCTTAGACGTTACTCCAAACCTAAGTCGCAACGTTCTATTATAGGCTGCTCTTAGAGACTTTCGCGATTCGACTACCACTTTCATTTCTCATTACATAAGCTTAAGGTGAGTCATAGCCCCTACTATTTTCATACTTTTTTTAACTCTTGGGGGGGATACATGCTCAACTACTTGTTTACTTGTACAAATACTCAAAACATTTATACTTGATTGTGTTATACTTGATTGGCATTATACTTGAATGCGTTATACATGATAATTATACTTGATTGCGTTATACATACTTGTTACACTATACTTGCTTAATTTAAATACAAGATTTGTATTTACGTACATACACAATACTCTATGCTGTCAAATGAGAGGTATTAATAGTACTAGTATGGGCCTACACCCCCCACCCAAGTCCAAGATTCGAGACGTTGGGTGACATGTACTATTTGGGATGGTGGTTCCCCGCCTATGGGTCCTAAATGACGTGACCATGGGTGAATATAATCCTGAGAAACTATATATTAGCAGTGGGTTGTGAACACACAGGTTACCAGTCTCTTATGGCGGGACTTGTAACTGAGTGGATTCTCAATGCCTTTGCTGTGTGAACATTCTTTTGAGTCTTTTTCAACTGTTTTAAGACAAACTCTATGAACTCACCAACCATTGTGTTGACACTTTAGCATGTTTATCTCAGGTTAGTAAGGCGATAGCTAGTGCGTGGAACTTAGAGTCAAGCTGCATATTCAGAAGACTTACGCTTTTATCATTTACCATTCAAAACATTTGTATACATTTATGTATCATACTTTGGAATCTCATGTTTGTAACTTTGAATTCATTAATCGAATGGTAACTTTTCAAAACGTCTCATTTAGAGTTCGTTTTCTATAACTTGTACTTTGTATTATGAAGTAGCACCCCTATGACACAGTCTTCCGCTGCGGTATTTTGAGGGTGTTACAGATTGGTACCAGAGCCTTGATTATAGAGAACTAGGTTGCATTTAGTGCCTAGACTATAACTGCTATATACGTTAAGACTCTCCTCTTTATTTGCCTTACACACACTACATACACGTACGCTTCTTGGTAGTTGTTGGTTTAGTTCCACGCTGTTAGATGATGTGACTTTAGTATTATAAGGAGCCCCAGAGATTAGCCGAGTCATTAGAAACATGGAGCTCAGTAATAACTAATTATTTAACTTGATCTTGTGACTGTTCTTGTTTGATGAGACACAAGATTTGAGTTAAATAATATTATTGCTTAGCTTTAGGGATTTGATGACTTGATTATCTTACAATCGGCCTCAGAAGGCGGATTTTTGTGTCGGAAATTCTTAAGTAGGATGATTTAGAATCTCCTTATTTAAATGGATTGGGACGCCTCTTCATTTAAATAAAGAAATTGTAAATCACCGAACCATAAGTTTATGAGACCTTACTTACATAAATTTGGACGCTTCTTTATGTAAGTAATGTGTTATAAATAAGTGGGCTTAATTGTAGGCGATACAACTCCTTAACCAGAACCTTAGACAAATCAGAGTGAACACCACTATTTTAGAGATCCTGAAATCCCGAATTCTTTTAGACACACCGTAAGTAGTTAACATCAACTGAACTTCGGGACGAAGTTCTCCTTAAGGGGTAGAGACTGTAACAATTCGCAATTTTAGGTTAACTTTTATTCTCGAAAATTTTACTATTCACTTTTTACTATTCACTTTTACTATTCACATCAAAAATTTTTATTTCATATTCTCGTAAGTTAAACTATTTTAACGATAATTCGAGAGTTTGACGCTCGTCGGATCATTTCTGCAAAAATCACAAAGCCGTGTCCGAGATTTACTTTTAGGTTTAAACATCCTTCCAGCATCCCGATATATCCATAAAACATTATAAACAATAGAAATATGATTTTCTTTCATTTTAGGACAATTCCAAAAGTTTCAGAATTTTACGTTTTCCAGTTCAGCGTTTTACGCGAATTACGCGTTTTAGACCCGCGTTTCCAGTTTTAGCAGCGTTTAAGCAACCCGATAGAACTTATCACTCATTAAATAGGCTAAGATAGGTTATATTAATAAGTTCTAACATATTTATAAATTTCATATTTTTAGGATACCCGATTTTAAGTTTCATGACTTAACGACTTACTGTTAGCGATTACCGGGGACCAAAACTCACTCCGTAACTTAGATAAGACCATGACTACTCATCTAGTCACCCCTTATCCCATATGAACGTGTATCACAAGCCTTGTTGGCTTGTGATAAGTCTTGAGGACTTTAGGTAGCAAACATGTGTAAAACTTCCTAAGTAAGCCTCCTAAATATCCTAAAAACTAACCTCCTTAAGGCACCTTCCTAGGCACCTTCCTTGCACCTCCTCTTCATGCTATAAATACAATGCTCATCTCTTCCTTTCTTCATAATCCGAATGCCACACAACAAATCCCTAGCACCATGATCCTTTGATCTTCAAACTATAAGTTACACATAAGAGTTCAAGGTCTTAGTATTCTCTACCTAGTTCTCAAGTTTGTTTGGTGATTCCATGGTTGATTAGGAGCTACACAAGGTTACTAGGGCTGAAGTTAAATGGTTTTCACAAGGGTTAGATCAAGGCTAGCAAGGGTTACAAGAGTTATGGTGAAGGGTTTACAAGATTAGGTTTAGTGTCCTAGTTCTACATTTGACTTCCTTTCTTAAGTGAAAGCCAAAAGTTGTAAGCAAACCCTTATACACTTTCTTGCTCAATATCATTTTCATGCTTATTATGGTTCTTTCATGCTATATATGTTCTTGTTATTGTGTTCATGATGTTTAAAAATGGATAAAATGAGTATTGGTATACATATGTTAACTTATGACAAGTAAACAAGCAAACTAGTGATTTTTATGGAGAACCATGACCAAAATAGTATAACTATGATATTTGAAACTTACTTACTGTTATAAAGGACTTCAAAAGGAAAACATAGCAATTTGAATCACCAAAAACGAGTACACGAGTCAAAAGTTATGGCCATAAGAAGTTAGCGACACCAAAACGCCGAAACTGCCCATAACCTACTGTTTTGCATTCTGCCAATTTGAAAGTCACCCTTCTGGTCCGATTCATCAAAAAGTTAAAACACAAAAGTTGTCCGAAACGCCGTTTTCGTTCAGGAGCAAAGAAGCTCGAGCCCTGAAAACGCTTTCCGAGTGATAATTTCTTCAAATTCTTAACAGCCCATTTTTAGACCAAAGTTACTATATAATGATTATATTTAGATGAGACCAAGAGGTCTAATGACCTAAAGCCGAGACCACAACCATGGCTAAAGCCAAGGTTGAGTCTCAAGACCATGGTAACAATGACCAAGGTCACGGCAAAGCCACGGCTAAAGACCATATAACTTTTAAAGATCAAAAAGCTTATATATATGTGTTATCAAATACTACAATAGTAGGGAGCCTCATGTGAGGAGTTCATTTAGTAAGTCGTCGAGATGAGTTGTGGATTTACGAATTAAAGTGTCCTGGCTCCTCGAACGTTTACTCCATGACTTCTGAATTATGTCGGCCCGAATGGTAGTAAGAGATATACAACCTATACATGTTTCATAAACCATTTATACTTAAAGACTTACACTATATACTAAGTACTACATCATGAACTATATGCAAGACATATATAGGCAATTCTTCGTATTCTTAGACGTTACTCCAAACCTAAGTCGCAACGTTCTATTATAGGCTGCTCTTAGAGACTTTCGCGATTCGACTACCACTTTCATTTCTCATTACATAAGCTTAAGGTGAGTCATAGCCCCTACTATTTTCATACTTTTTTTAACTCTTGGGGGGGATACATGCTCAACTACTTGTTTACTTGTACAAATACTCAAAACATTTATACTTGATTGTGTTATACTTGATTGGCATTATACTTGAATGCGTTATACATGATAATTATACTTGATTGCGTTATACATACTTGTTACACTATACTTGCTTAATTTAAATACAAGATTTGTATTTACGTACATACACAATACTCTATGCTGTCAAATGAGAGGTATTAATAGTACTAGTATGGGCCTACACCCCCCACCCAAGTCCAAGATTCGAGACGTTGGGTGACATGTACTATTTGGGATGGTGGTTCCCCGCCTATGGGTCCTAAATGACGTGACCATGGGTGAATATAATCCTGAGAAACTATATATTAGCAGTGGGTTGTGAACACACAGGTTACCAGTCTCTTATGGCGGGACTTGTAACTGAGTGGATTCTCAATGCCTTTGCTGTGTGAACATTCTTTTGAGGCTTTTTCAACTGTTTTAAGACAAACTCTATGAACTCACCAACCATTGTGTTGACACTTTAGCATGTTTATCTCAGGTTAGTAAGGCGATAGCTAGTGCGTGGAACTTAGAGTCAAGCTGCATATTCAGAAGACTTACGCTTTTATCATTTACCATTCAAAACATTTGTATACATTTATGTATCATACTTTGGAATCTCATGTTTGTAACTTTGAATTCATTAATCGAATGGTAACTTTTCAAAACGTCTCATTTAGAGTTCGTTTTCTATAACTTGTACTTTGTATTATGAAGTAGCACCCCTATGACACAGTCTTCCGCTGCGGTATTTTGAGGGTGTTACATATGCTATCCTCCGACGAATCACACCAAGCCATGCACTACACGATCTCTTCTTTGCGTGTCCATGTAGTAGAATCCTTCGTGTTGTCTTCCTCAACCTCTTTCTCAGCCGCCGCCTTCTAACCCTTTGTAGCTCGTTTCTTAGGTTTAACCGGCGACAACTCGTCAGGAAGATCATCAGTTGGAACCGAATCCTGAAACGATCCATGAGCCGAACCTTGATAACCCGGTGACATTTGTTAACTCGGATAACCCGAACCGGTTCCAACAAAAAAACTCGGATTGTTTTGTAAATTTTCCATAAATCACAAGCATCTAGGTTGATGTGGTTAACCGGAGAATAATTTTGATAATTAGAATAGGAAGACGATGATGAGTTCATTGTTGGACGATAACAGGAATTGGGGGAGCAATACATAGATTGTTGGCTTCGACGGGAGTGGGTTTATTGTGGTTGTTGGTTGTTTTGATACGGGGGAACAAATGGACGATTAATATTAGGATGCATAGCAAATGAATTGAATGTTTCTTGTTGTTGAGGTTGTTGAGAATCATATTCAAGAGAACGGGGTCGAAAATTGACGTTTGGTGAGATACCGGTTAACCGGAAAGTCGAATCCGGTGATACTTCCGGGATGTTTTGTTGTAATCGGGATTTTCGGCCTTTTGCTTGTTGTGGTGTTTTCTTAAACATTTTGAATAGAGATTGTGTTTATGTTGTTTGAAGAATTCGAGTGTGTTAATGTTGGGTATTTATAAGGAAATATAAAAGATTTTTTTTTTTTTTTTCCAAAACAAACGGTAATATATATATATATATATATATATATATATATATATATATATATATATATATATATATATTGGATTTTTGACTTCAAAAGTAATAAAGTGGGCAACGGTTTCATTTGCAAAGAAAAAGAACTCGATCCTTGTGGCGATTGTTTTGGTTTATTTTCGTCCCACGACCGATTACCCACACAAAGGACGATCGACTGGGATTGATCGTATATCTCGATCCCTTTGCTTACTGTCGCCAGCCTAATGATTATGTTTAGCAAATTCTTAAAAGGGAGATTGTTTGAGAGGCACGCGCTTAAGGAGAGTTGGCGGTGAGTTGTCGACAAACGGTTAGATAATACACCGAGAGATGTTTGTTATTAACCGGCAGGTTAGGATCATGTGTGAATAAAACAGGGAACACACACTAAACAGCCTGTAATCAACGGCTGTGATTTTCATCTTTTTGGCATTAAATCTTGAGCGTTGGATCATGGACCCATTTTAGGATGGGAAGGAAGAATACCATGTGATTGTGGGCCTGTGTTATGTCTAGGAAGATGGTGACATTGCCCATGTGTGGACTTTGATTGGTGGCACCCAAAATGGAAAATACCTTTACTTTCCAATTCTTAGAAAATATGTACTATTACTAAATAATTTTTGGTATTATACATGTATTTTCATTTTTGTGAGTTTTTCTTAGACTAGTAGCGGTGACAAAACGCTTGTGTCATTTTAGCGTCAACTCAGCAAAATTAAATGCATGATCAAAGACTCGTAAAAGTGATCACGATTACAACAAAAAAATACTCCATAAAAATAAATTGAAAAAAACTCGCACACACAAATCCTTCTAATTCATTTGATCGATTGCCCAACCCAATCTTTCATTTAGAAAAGGGAGGGGGGGACGAGGCTGGTTTAGCTCGACCAATCGGATGAGTGACCTCTGCTATGAGTTGCCTAAAATGTGCTATGGGCGCATGTTTGAACGATTATAAAAGTGAAGTTTCGGTTTATTAAATACATAACCATGTTTAATTAAAGTAACTTATAAGTCTCATGTACACTAAATGCATTTTTTGATTTATAAAATAAGTTCGTGTTTAATGGATTTAGCTTAAGATATGACACATGTTAAAAAAAAAAAAAAAAAAAAATTGAAAATGGGCAAAGTAATTTACATACACGAGTGTTAGGAGCAAGGTTGTGAGGATCGGGATCCTATCTAGGATCGTTTTCGGCTTTGTAAGATTGCTATCGTAGGATCGGATCAGGATCGTAAGATCCTAAGAAAATGTATATATTTTCATATAGGGGTTGCAGTTTTATATTTCTATATAATATTTCATACGATAAACGAATATAACTAGATGTTTAAAGAAAAAGTTATATGTTCAAATACCGTAGTAGTAGAATATCAGATATATTGCAATGCACGCTTGCACAAAGTTACTATATACGTGTACCTACCTCTTGTTCAATTTTTTTTTTATAGGTTTTTTCGCGATAACATTTAGATTGATGCAAAAATATAGTGTTAATTTATTAGTACGTGATTATGTGATTTTTTTTTTTTATTTTTTTTATTTTTATTTTTTTTACTACAGTATATAGATTAATGCAAAAAGATAAATGAATTGTATCTGAAAATGAAATGACATAATTTATAATAGAGGGCAACACAATAATTTTTTTTCTTGATAATCAAATAAATTAAATTAGATATTCTGATAATATTATTGAAAATTTTTAACATATAATTCATGCCTTTATATGAAACCTAAAATAAATTATGAACAAAATTGGGTCAAGAATCTAGATAGTTTACTTCAAAAACAAGCTTCTGACATGTTACAAAGCACGAAATCGTTTTTCATAATAAACCCAAAGAAACATATAAATTATTTCTAAATAGTCCATAAAACTATAAAAGCATAATGATTGACACTAATTAATTTTGCAAAAGACAATCAATTAACAACATCAAAATAATAGCTTTCATGAATAATTTTTAGTCATTGGGCTTAAATAAGTTAATATAACAAAAAAATCTAAAAAAAAAATAATAAATAAATTAATAAATAAAAATAAAAATAATAATAATAGGCAATCCTACGATCTTACGATCCGATCTTACGATCCGATCTTACGATCCGATCTTACGATCCGATCTTACGATCCGATCTTACGATCCGATCCCACGATCCTACGTGCGATCCTACGATCCTGATACGATCCTACTAGAATTACGATCTTGTTAAGCTCCTGATCGTTTTTTTTGTGTAGGGTACGATCCTACGAGCAAGATCACGATTTTGACAACTATGGTTAGGAGATTATATTACATCTTTGTTTGGTTTCGCTAATAGAAAACAGATGCATAAAAACTAGGTTATGTTGAACAAGTTATAATTTGCTATCTGGCTTTTGGTCTAGTGTTGTGTGAGTTGCCTATTAATTTATAAGTTGTAGATTCAAGTCTTGATAAAGACATTTGTAAAATAGGTGATATGTGGTGTGAAAAAATTGCGAAAAAAAAATGTTATAATTTCGTTTTTAGTAATATTAAGGGTGTTGCAAGTACCAAACTTATATTAGCTGTTGCAAAACAAGCAACGAAAACCGAACAACCATAAAAATAGTTTCATTACATTTTGTTGTTAACTTTATTGATGATACACAGACTTAGCAACGTATTTACGGTCAACGATAGTTCTTCCATGCAGGGACAAAGCCAGAAAGAAATATGACCGGGTGCACAAATTTTTTAACTGTAATATAATAGAGTTAAAAAGTGGATTACAACGAAGATTTCATTAAAACAATAAATAAATGAACATATTACCTTTTAATGAGTGATTCTACGATCTCCCATAGCAAAAAAACACTTACATGCACCCTTATTTTTAATATTAGTAAGTTCTTATTTCTCTATAGCACAAGTTAAAGCGCCGTTAAAATAATCATCACTCATCCGATTACGCAAATCAGTTTTAATGAGCTTCATTTAAAAAAAACATCTTTCAACCGTAGCGATAGCAACATACAAGATTAAAACCAACTTCATTTAAGCACTACTTTTCATATATATTGTAAATACGACAACAATAAAAATGCCCCATGACAACACAATTGGGGTACTATTCATATTCTAATATATTATTGACTATCACTTAAACTTGTTATTCCTAATTGTCTTAATAGAAATTGCATAGTTATTCACTTATTCTTATTGCCCTAAGCCTTTACTGATGATGATAGACTATACGGAACCAACAAATTATTCAAGATTTCATACAACCAAACAAAACATGAAAACTTTAAAAGACATAATAAACAAATGAAAGATATTACGAACATGTTTCTTCTTTGTGGTGTTGGTTCAATTTTGGATTTTGTAAATTGTTAGGATGATGAATAAACTTGTTTCATTAAAAAACATATTTCATGGGCTTTTGTGCTTTAATTTATTAAAAAACTTGTTTCATGGGCTTTTGTGCTTTAATGACTAAACTTGTTCCATTAAATAATACTAGAGACACATTTTAATGCACCAGGTGCATTTAAGATACATTTAGAAAAAATCGATAGTTTTTTCAAAAATTAACACTATATCGAAAAAATTCATAGGGTGCACGTGCACCCGCGGGCACCCCCTTGGCTCCGTCCCTGCTTCCATGCTAATTACATTTTCTAGCAATGTTTAGAAATGTTAGTTCACTCGTTGCATGTATTTCTGAGCACACCTTCATACATACATTTTTCGGAGGTCTTTCAGGTTTGTCCCGAGGTGTATGATCTGTTTATATTTCACCTCCCGCATACTTCGTTCCGATAAGATTGGGTATGTTCTTGTTGTTGTTTAAAAATGTTAGAAACAATAGATGATGCAACTCATGACATTATACTATAAGCATTGATTGGGATGACTAACTCGTATGCCTAATAATATGCCTAAACATATATGTCAGTATCTTATTGGGGATATCAGGGGGACCCACTTATTCACAAACCAATAATTTATTGCCACATCTATTAGGCACACAATTAGTCACATATTTTAGGATTCCCAATCGTTTTCCTTATACTATATAGCATTTGGTGAAGTAGAACTTGGGAACCGGTACTTTTGTGTAGCCGCCGGTTGTGTGGTTGGCTGCCGGGAGGAGGATGGCTCGGGTGTATGTTGAGTCATGGCTCGAGCCGGCACTGTTCACACATCGAGCCTAGCTGTTGGCTAATTAATACATAAAACTAAAAGGTCTTCAGCTCAAGTGAATTGCTCATCGATAAAAGTTGAGGGTTAAAGTCTCCCCAGAGACACACTGCGTGTTATCGGGTTGGACTTTACTAACGGAAATAGGCAGCAACCCGAAGACTACGAGGGATCGATAAGTCGATAGATATATCATGAGTGGTGGAGATTTGGTCAAGCCTATGTGGGCTATTCAGGGCCTAATGTTTTTATGAGTAAATAATCCATGAGCCTTTCAACTTGAAAGCCGATATTCGGACCACAAGAAAACACGACAACTACTTAATTTTAAGAAATCTGATGGCTTATATTGTCTATTTGCATACCCCACGTCTAATAATGTTGTTGTACATTCGTTGAACACTAATTGCACGTTTTGGTCCCAACACCATTTCATATGGCAAATCAATTTAGAAGTTGTCGAATTGTTTGTCATTATGATGTAATTTATTAAATGGCTACTTGTTAAAATTGTATGAGCATCTTTTTAGCTAGGATTTGGTTAACAAAAATAGCTTTCTAGTAGTTGTAGTATACCTAAAAACTTTGCAACATTTAAGTGGTTTCACACTTTCATTTACAATATTTCTACAATTCATAGTCTCGATTACAATATTTTAGAGTTTATAGTTTCATTTACAATATTTCAAAGTATAGCCTCATTTATGATATATTTTTTTTATTTACTTGAGTTTCCGACTCGACATTACGAGCCGGCTAATCCCAAAACAAATACCTTTTTGAATAGCTCGGAGTCGGCGATCGACTTAATATATCAAAGTATATAGTTTCATTTACAATATGTCGAAGTGTGTTGTTTCATTTAAAAATTAAAATATTTCGGAGTTTATAGTCTCATATAAAGCATTTTAAGATGCATGTCTAGAGAAGATGAATTCGTATGTCACCATCGATAAATCTAGATAAGGATATGTTTCAACTAGCAAGTATTGAACTTCCTTATCTCCGTACATAGTATCTCGATTACCTTTTCATAAATAAATCATTTTTAATTGTACATAGCAAGCCCAATTGGTAAAATCCATGGTTATCCACTTATCCTCTACTGGCTTATTGGGTCCAAAAGTAGGTGCGCTTTTAATTACATAGTATTTGTTTCCATAAGAGCAAATTGTTTAAATGCTCCAAAAAGCCAAAAGTAAAAGTTTGACCCAAGGTTTTTAAGATTGGGATCTTATCCATGATCGTTTTAGCTTTTGCAAGATAGTGATTGTAAGATCGGATCGGGATCTTAAGATCCTACTATAATGTCATTTTCTTAATAGTTTTGTAATATTATACAAATTTACAAATTATTATATATCATAAACACAAAATTATATGAATGTTCCATCGAATAGTTGTCCTAAATTATGATTATGAAATGTTTAATAAGATTAACATGTTGTTTTTTAAATTCTACAAAAATCTAATCCAGAAATTTGCAGTTTTTTAGTTTGTTATCCGAGAAAAATAGGATCGGATCGGATTAGATCTTAAGATCCTATGGTAAAGATCGAGATCCTATAAAATCTTAAGCTTTCAAAGATCCTATGTAAGATCTGAATCGTTTTTGCTTTACAGTATCGTAAAATCGTAAGATCATAAGATCAGGATCGAGATCCTGACAACCATGGTTTAACCCATTATGTATACCTAAACGAAAACCCGCTTCTTATAGATTGGGACGACTTCACAATTTATACGATCGACTTGTACTTTATTAATAAAATGTGTGATACGTGTCAAATTTTTAGTACAATCATCCCAGTAGCGGCGCATGTATTTTATTAATAAAAAATGTGTCACGTATTACATTTGGGTGGAGTCACCTCATTCATCCAATTGACCATGTCTATTTTAAGAAGTAGTGTTTTTAGGGCACTATACCTCTATGGGATCATGTTTTTGTTTATGAGGCATTTAAGAAATAAATTTTTTCCACAATCATGAATTGACTTTTTTTGAACAAGTTTTAATAATTCACTACATTGATATTAAGCATTCGCAATGCGCATGAAGTTGCTCAGGTGGAGGGGGTCAGGGTCGGGGTGGGTACGGGTCACCACTTGCTCAGGTAGAGGGGGTCGGGGTGGGTATGGGTCACCACTCACCTTTGCATCATATCTCATGGTGATCACCTGCAAAACAGTCGCAATCGAGCCCGGTCCTTGGTGAAGGATTTGCATGTATGATTTGGTTATTTAATAATATAAAGAAGGTAGAGGTGCGTAGTGACAATTGCAAGGTAAAAAGTGATAGGAAAGATATTTTGATGCGTCGCTGCGATGACTGATGACCAAGAGTATTGAGCAGGGTCACCCCATCAATGCAAGTCTCCAAATGCTCTTAGTTATAGGGTGTGTTTGGTACCAAGCATAAAAGAGCACTTTTGAGCAATTAACATTTAACATTTAGCGTTACAGGTTGTATGCTTGTTTGGAATGATCAATAGTTAGCATTTATGAAGAAAAAAAAAATGCTATTTGAAATAGCATTTTAAGAGCCGTGAAATTAAAATATTACTTAAATACCCCATGCAACTTATTTAAAGAGTTTATATTTGAATATGTATGCCCTTTTACGTTATTTTACATATTACTATTACAACTACAGTTACTCTATCAAAGACTTCTATAAAATAAATTGCTATTACTAACTGCTTGCTTAATGCTAAGTTTGACAAACATACCTTTAAAGCAAGAAGCATATCATTAGCCCACGTACCCAAAACACTTATTTTTTTTATTTTTATTTTTTATTATTATTATTTTTTTGAACGAACACTTAACATTTATTCAACATTTGAAATAACAACACTTCCGTGCACATCAGCACATCACTGTCCATTTACGGGTCAACATAAGAAGCAAATGAATTAAGAAAAATAACCATTGATAGTTGTCATGAACTACAATACAATGTACATTTCTTCGAGAACTACAACCACATATACATATATGGTTAACTTCAAGCAATAAATCATATACATATAATTAACAAAATAACAAATACATGTGAAACTGTGAAAGTACGAAAAGTAGGTTTGAAATCGACTCGGTCGAGTCACCGGGTCAACCGGTTTGACCGCCGGATCAACCCGGTTTTCAATTTATTATTTTTTTATTTTTTCGACAGGGTCAACCGGTTCAACCGTCGGGTTAACCCGGGTTTTTATTATAATTTTTTGAAAAAATGAAACCCGGCTGGGTTTTGAGAACCGGGTTGACCCAGGTCACTCAAAACCCAGCGGGTCCAACCGGTTAACCCGGGTTTTTTACCCGTTTTTTAGGCCGAAACCGGCCGAACCGGTTAACCCGGCCGAGTCGACCCGGGTTTCAAAACACTGAAAATATCCATGGTCCTTCTGTGGCATAATGTATAGCTTAATAATCTCATTATCGATGAATCAGTCAATGCACAATGACTTCTTATTTATTTCATCAACAATGCAAAACCCTTGTGCAAACATTTCAAAACATGCACATATAGTCTGTACTTCCATTCCTAGGTATATGTAGCTAAAATATTTAGGGTGCGTTTGGTATCTCATTATGGGAATGAATCTACGACTTTGAAAGTCATTAATGTTGTTTGGTTGGTTATAGGGCCCACCACAATGGAATGAGGATACCCATGATATGTGAGTTTCCTCATAGGAGTATGATTTGGTGGGTATGTGAATACTTATGAAAAGTGATATCTATATACCCATTTCCATTCCACTCTATTCTCAAACCTATACCTATAGTGATTCCATCAAGTATACCAAACGCACCCTTAGGGTCCGTTTGGTTTGTAGGTGGGTTTAGGATTCGGATTCGGATTGGATTGTGATTTGGATTTGAATTTGGATTTGAATTTAGTACAAGTTTTGAATTAAATGAGGAGAGAAAAAAATAAAATAAAATAATATATATACTTGGTGTCAAGTGATACCACCCAATTTTGACTACTATCACTCTATGGGGTTCATTTAATAATTTGATACCTAATAGTGGGACCCACATGCAACCAAACAACTAAATTAAGGTATGATTTTATTACTTCATTCCAAAATATGTATATCAAACGAGCCCTTATTATTATGGTTTTATATTCTATCACGTTCAAGAGTCAAAACCACCTGTAAGGTGACTTGGTGGTCAGAGATTCTAATCTTCTTATAAGAAGTTCTAGGTTCCAACCATACTAGCTAGACATTTTAAAGGTGACCAAAAAAAACATTCGAAAACAGTCACGGTAATGAAAAATCACTCTCCCGATTAACTTGAACATGAAAAACCTTATCCGTTTACCGCAATAAGTTCAACTCAACCAAGATTCGTGTGTGATTTTGAATCACTACACTTTCTATTTGCCAATTTGGAAGCATAAATTTGCACTAAAAGATAATGTATGGTGCATTTATAAATTATAACTTGATGGATCCACACGTGCAAGGCATTAAATGTGAATACGAAATGTAGGCCAATACCCATTACCCACACGTGAACTGGGTCATACAAACTTGGACTTTTTTGGGTATGTAAAATGGGCCATATTTACATTCGTGTATGTCTCAGTTTAGGGCAGCAGGTCCAATCTCAATGCACATCAATGACACAACCTTCTATTCTTCAAAGTTCAAACGTACATGTTTTCATGCACACAGAACAATTTGCTACAGAAAAATATGGCCCTCCACTATAAACATGCCACCTCATTTTCATTAAACAATAACTAGTATATCATAAAACTAATCTTTTGTTGGTTTTTTTGTCCATTTTTAGGATTTCTATCATTTTCACATGTGATGTATAATGACAATATTCATCGTGTAAGAGCGGCGTATGATAGAAATAAAATGTACATAGTGTACACTTTTTATTCGAAAGTAGGGGTTGTTTGATATGATAATTACAAAATAATTATATGTATAATTACAAAATAATTCATATGATTGACAAGTATTCGGCAACGACTGTAGTTTAGATTATAACTAATGAATTATACTTGTGTTTCGAATTATCTCCTTTGGTTCATTTACTTTTAGTATGATTGGTTTTACTCAAACAAAAGAAATGGTTTAATATAACAAAGGACAATCATGATTGTTTGAGTAGATAATCATAGTTATACGCGATCAAAGTTGAAGAGAAAGGGTAAACCAAAGCTGAGGTGAGAAGGTAGACAAAGCTTGACTTGTAGGAGCTTCTCTTCACCAATGACATGGCTTCTGATAAAATTCATAAGACTAGGGTAGATGAGTAAGTTTCTCCGTCGCATGATAGCATCTTGTACATACTCGATAGCCCCTAAGTATAGTGATTCATTCCCTTGTATATACATATGATTCGCAACACCCTCTTTACATAGACTTATTCATTAGCGTAAGCTCATTGGACCGTGTATGAGTTCACGTCTGTATTTTTTTTTAATTTTTTTTAACAGCGGATTTTATAAAAGAAAAAAATCTAGCAAAGAACAAGACTAATACAAATACAGGGGGTTTTGAAGCCACTCAACCCAACTAATACAAGATTTTGGGTTTCGAGACTTTAACCAGTTAAAAAAATACAAAATAATGTTATCGACTAAGTCACTTTTTCACATCATCCCCGAATCAAAAATGACTGAATTTCGATATCTCCATAGGAACCAGCACGTCGAAACACCTATGACCTCTAGTTTGACTTTTCGATTTCGGATATTAGCATTTTGATCACACCAATGTAGCCATTCGGAGAAGTCATTCATATCCCTTACAGTAACTTGGCACCAATTATATACCCTCGTCCAAACCTCCTTTGCTAACGTACACGTGAATAGAACATGGGATAACGATTCCATTGAAACTCCGCATATAGGACACATAATAGACGCGATTTTGATCCTTTTTCGGGATAGGTTATAGCACGTTGGCAGCTTGTCTAATCTAGCTCGCCACATAAAAATGTTTACTTTCCTCGGAAACGAAGAGCACCATCTAGAGGCTATATATGAACCCAAGAACGTCCGGTTATCAATATATTTTCTTGTAATTCCAACTGAGAACATACCTTGGATATCTATATCCTACCAAAGCTTATCTTGACCTTCATGGAGAGATACATACGAGACTGCTTCAATAAGCAATTGTAATTGTTGATTCACTGCTCCCCCTCTAACATCACGACACCAATCCCACCTCCAATGCCCATTAATCCACCGATGCCAAACCAAACAATTTTGATCATTTTCTAACCTGAAAAGACGGGGGAAGCGAGTAGACAAGGGCTGATCATCCAACCAAATTTCCTTCCAAAACCGCACCTTGTCACCACTTACAAGCTTGTACCGCAGCGTATGACGAGATAATAACGGTCAACCTAAATTGACCAAAGAATGGTCGACCAAGTCAAACTGCCTAGAATCAATCTCCGTGGAATATAGGGTTTCCCCGGGTCGTTATGTCCCGACGAGGTGTGGATGGTTATCAAACGGGTTTGTGATCGGGTGAATTTGGACAGAAAGGGGTTGTGAATGATTACACTACGAGATGAGGAATGAAAATAACTTAGAAACACTATATTAACATTTACTGATAATCAGATATACTAAAAACGTGAGCTAAGTCTAAAACGCGTACGTTTAATTTAAAGTTACGTAGACGTACGAAATAAAACGCGACTTTTGGAGAAATAAAATACCTACGAATATGAAAATTACATTTTTACAATCCTAATGATAAAAGAAAATTTTTAGAAAAAGAAAAATAATTTTTACACTATTTAATTAATTACTATTAATTAATTACTAATTAATAACTAATTAATAATATTTAAAATACACTAATTATGAATTTAAGCTAGAAAAATGAAAATTTAATTCTAAAAATTCTAAAATAATATAAAAGTAATTTTGAAACTAAAAATATATTTTTCCTACTTTTTCTCTATTTATTATTAATTAATTAAGATTTAAATACTAATTAAACTATTTAAATTAAAGAAAAATAGCAAATGAATAGTAAAAATTCTAAAACTTTTTCTAAAAATATTTTATGACATTTAAAACCTAGGAAAAATATAAAAACATAGGAGTACTTAATAAAAACTATTTATACTATTTAATTATCTAATATTAATTAATTAGTAATAAAACTAATATTAATTATTAAAAATAGCAAATGAAAAGAGAAAGATCTAGAAAAATTCCTAAAAATAATTTAAACTATCAGGAACTTAAGAAAAATATGAAAATACAAAAATACTTAATAATAAGCTAAAAGAAAAAATGAAAAAGATAACTTCTATTAAATAGAAGCTATCACTAAAAATTAAAGTTGGATTTTTTTCTTGGATTTTCTTTTACAAACCTGTTACACTACTGAATTGGAGAAACTTTTATGAAAACAAATTTCTTGGAACTCACAAATAAGCTCAACCTAAGCTTATTAGCTTATCAGTTTGAGTTTTGAGCTTAAAAGGGGCTATAAGCTTGGAAAAGCTATCCCATAAGCTTTGAGCTGCGTACCAAAGATGAACAAGCTAGAGGTAAGTGAGTTGCATGCATTTCTGACTAAAACATACAAGTTGCACCACTGAATAAGCTGGAATGAAGAAATTGGGCAAATCCTAAGCTACTGAAACAAACAGTGGTCTGCAGGCTTATTGAGGGCTTGAATTATCTTATCAAATAAGCTAATAAGCCAAAACCAAGCCTTGATCTAGAAGGATGAGCTAAACAGCATTCCAAAAATCCCAGAATCACCAGGTGGGACCCACTAACAAGCTCACAATGAGCTTGTGAATTTGAACCTATGCAACTGATCACTCAGTGTGGCTAAGTGACTGAGGCTTCTTTGGAATCCAAATTAAGCAGAATGAATAAGCAGTACAAGTAATAAAAAGCATAAGCACATTTAATCTACAAGAAAGGCTACTCAAAAACATAAAATACTTAAGCTACTATCCACTAATTTCTTAAATACAGATTCATGAAATTTGGGTTTGTGAGACAACATCCCCAACCGACACTAGACTGAGCCCAGCCTAGACATTATAAGCCATTTTAAGTCATTAGTATCCTATTAGAAAAGTTACATTTTACTTTTCTCAATTTTACGCAACTTTCGTACGTTTTACGTATTACGCGTTTTAGACCCGTGTTTCCAGTTTTAGCAGGGTTTGAGCACCCCAATAGAACCTACCACTCATTTTATATTTTATTATGGAGTATATTGATAAGTTCTAGCATATTTATAAGTTTCATATTTTTAGGATACCCGGTTTTACGTTTCGTGACTTAACAACTTACGGTTAGCATTTTACGGAGTCAAAATACATAAACTAAGCAAGATAGCACCAAGAGTCATCATCTAGTCACCCTTATCCATCTTGAACCGCCATTTAGGGGGGGGGGGATTCACACTTGTGGCTTCATCTCATGACTTTAGCCATTAGATCATACTTATTTACAACTTGGTCACCAAGTTTAGGCACTTTCCTAACACTTTCCTAACCTCCTCATCCTAGCCTATATAAATGATCGCACATGACTTAGAAAACTCATTCTCCTTTCTTTCTTCATCAATAAAAACGACACACAACAAATCCCTAGCACCATGATCCTTTGATCTTCAAACTATAAGTTACACATAAGAGTTCAAGGTCTTAGTATTCTCTACCTAGTTCTCAAGTTTGTTTGGTGATTCCATGGTTGATTTAGGAGCTACACAAGGTTACTAGGGCTGAAGTTAAATGATTTTCACAAGGGTTAGATCAAGGCTAGTAAGGGTTACAAGAGTTGTGGTAAAGGGTTTGCAAGCATAGGTTTAGTGTCCTAGTTCATACTTGACTTCCTTTCTTAAGAGAAAGCCAAAAGTTGTAAGAAAACCTATTACACTTTCTTGCTCGATATCATTTTCATGCTTATTATGTTTCTTTCATGCTATATATGGTCTTTGTATTATGTTCATGATGTATAAAAACTAGTAAAACAAGTTATGGAAACTATATATTAACTTATGTTATTTAAACAAGTTAACTAGTAACTTTCTTGGAGAACCACGACCAAAATAGTATAACTATGATATGAAACACTTACATACTGTTAAAGAGGACTTAACAAAGAAAACATAGCAATTTGAATCACCCAAAACGAGTACCCGAGTCAAAAGATACGGCCATAAGAAGTTAGCGAAACCAAAACGCCGAAACTGCCAATACCCTACTGTTTGCATTCTGCCATTTTGAAAGTCACCCTTCTGGTCCGATTCATCAAAAAGTTAAAACATGAAAGTTGTCCGGAACGACGTTTTCGTTCAGGATTAAAGAAGCTCGAGCCCTGAAAACGCTTTCTGAGTGATAATTTTCTTCAAATTCTTAACAGCCCATTTTTAGACCAAAGTAACTATATAATGGTTATAATTAGATGAGACCAAGAGGTCTAATGACCTAAAGCCAAGACCACAACCATGGCTAAAGCCAAGGTTGAGTCTCAAGACCATGGTAACAATGACCAAGGTCACGGCAAAGCCACGGCTAAAGACCATATAACTTTTAAAGATCAAAAAGCTTATATATATATATATATATATATATATATATATATATATATATATATATATATATATATATATATATATATATATATATATATATACATATATATATATATATGTTATCAAATACTACAATAGTAGGGAGCCTCATGTGAGGAGTTCATTAAGTAAGCCGTCGAGACGAGTTGTGGATTTACGAATTAAAGTGTCCTGGCTCCTCGAACGTTTACTCCATGACTTCTGAATTATGTCGGCCCGAACGGTAGTAAGAGATATACAACCTATACATGTTTCATAAACCATTTATATTTAACGACTTACACTATATACTAAGTACTACATCATGAACATTATGCAAGACATATATAGGCAATTCTTCATATTCTTAGACGTTACTCCAAATCTAAGTCGCAACGTTCTATTATAGGCTGCTCTTAGAGACTTTCGCGATTCGACTACCACTTTCATTTCTCATTACATAAGCTTAAGGTGAGTCATAGCCCCTACTCTTTTTATACTTGTTTTTAACTCTTTGGGGGAGATACATGCTCAACTACTTGCTTACTTGTACAAATACTCTTAAACATTTATACTTGATTGTGTTATACTTGATTGGCATTATACTTGATTACGTTATACATACTTATTACACTATACTTGCTTAATTTAAATACAAGATTCGTATTTACGTGCATACATAATACTCTATTCTGTCGGAGAGGTATTGGTAGTACTCATGGGTACCCTTGTGTCTATACTTGACCTTGGATGACGTAGTACTATTTGGGAAGATGCCCCCGCCCTTGTGTCTATTCTTGACCTTGGGTGAATATAATCCGGTGCATTATGTAAACTATCTTTTAGCAGTGGGTTGTGAACACACAGGTTACAAGTCTCTTATAGCGGGACTTGCAACTGAGTGGATTCACGATGCCTTTGCTGTGCGAATATTCTTTAAGACTTTTCAACTGTTTTAAGACAAACTCTATGAACTCACCAACCATTGTGTTGACACTTTAGCATGTTTATCTCAGGTTAGTAAGGCGATAGCTAGTGCGTGGAACTTAGAGTCAAGCTGCATATTCTGAAGACTTACGCTTTTATCATTTACCATTCAAAACATTTTGTATACATTTATGTATCATACTTTGAAATCTCATGTTTGTAACTTTGAATTCATTAATCGAATGGTAACTTTTCAAAACGTCTCATTTAGAGTTCGTTTTCTATAACTTGTACTTTGTATTATGAAGTAGCTCCCCAGTGACACAGTCTTCCGCTGCGGTATTTTGGGGGTGTTACAGATTGGTACCAGAGCCTTGGTTATAGAGAACTAGGTTGCATTTAGTGCCTAGACTATAACTGCTATATACGTTAAGACTCTCCTCTTTATTTGCCTTACACACACTACATGCACTTACGCTTTTGTTAGTTGTTTGTTTAGTTCCACGCTGTTAGATGATGTGACTTTAGTATTATAAGGAACCCCAGAGATTAGCCGAGTCATTAAAAACATGGAGCTCAGTAATAACTAATTATTTAGCTTGATCTTGTGACAGTTCTTGTTTGATGAGACACAAGATTTGAGTTAAATAATATTATTGCTTAGCTTTAGTGATTTTATGACTAGATTATCTTACTATCGGCCTCAGAAGGCGGATTTTGTGTCGGAAATTCTTAAGTAGGATGTTTTAGAATCTCCTTATTTAAATGGATTTGGACGCCTCTTCATTTAAATAAAGAAATTATAAATCACCGAACCATAAGTCTATGATACCTTACTTACATAAATTTGGACGCTTCTTTATGTAAGTAATGTGTTATAAATAAGTGGGCTTAATTGTAGCCGATACAACTCCTTAACCAGAACCTTAGACAAATCAGAGTGAACACCACTATTTTAGAGATCCTGAAATCCCGAATTTTTTTAGACACACCGTAAGTAGTTAACATCAACTGAACTTCGGGACGAAGTTCTCCTTAAGGGGTAGAGACTATAACAATTTACATTTTCAGATTAATTACTATTCCCGAAAAAATTCACTATTCACTTTTACTATTCATTTTCCCGAAATTTTCCCGAAATTTGATTTTTATTTCATGGCCTCGAGTGATAAATCATTTCCATGGCAAATTAAAAGTTTGACACTCATCAGATCATTTTCGTGAAAGTTATTAAGGAATTACACGGAATTACACGTTTTAGGGTAAAACGTCATTCAAAAATTCTACGCACAACGAAACTCGACCGAGTTAAGTGACCCCGCATCAGAAAAATGTTTGACACACTCATGATTTATTTGAGAATTAATCATGACTGTGAAAAACATGACCAAAATAAGCCTCGGCCGTGAAAAACTGGAATTTTCAGTTTTAAGCGTTTTTACTCAGCCGTAACCTTAGCCTATACCTACACCGAGTTTCTAAGACGATTTGAGTTTTCACATTTTTGGAATAAGTCAACATATTTTTCCTTCCTCCTTTGACCAAAAATCATTCCTTGATTTTATAAACTATTCCTTGATTTTTAGGCTTACGGTTTTAAGTTTAAAGACATTAAATACCAACCGACACTAGACTGAGCCCAGCCTAGACATTATAAGCCATTTTAAGTCATTAGTATCCTATTAGAAAAGTTACATTTTACTTTTCTCAATTTTACGCAACTTTCGTACGTTTTACGTATTACGCGTTTTAGACCCGTGTTTCCAGTTTTAGCAGGGTTTGAGCACCCCAATAGAACCTACCACTCATTTTATATTTTATTATGGAGTATATTGATAAGTTCTAGCATATTTATAAGTTTCATATTTTTAGGATACCCGGTTTTACGTTTCGTGACTTAACAACTTACGGTTAGCATTTTACGGAGTCAAAATACATAAACTAAGCAAGATAGCACCAAGAGTCATCATCTAGTCACCCTTATCCATCTTGAACCGCCATTTAGGGGGGGGGGGATTCACACTTGTGGCTTCATCTCATGACTTTAGCCATTAGATCATACTTATTTACAACTTGGTCACCAAGTTTAGGCACTTTCCTAACACTTTCCTAACCTCCTCATCCTAGCCTATATAAATGATCACACATGACTTAGAAAACTCATTCTCCTTTCTTTCTTCATCAATAAAAATGACACACAACAAATCCCTAGCACCATGATCCTTTGATCTTCAAACTATAAGTTACACATAAGAGTTCAAGGTCTTAGTATTCTCTACCTAGTTCTCAAGTTTGTTTGGTGATTCCATGGTTGATTTAGGAGCTACACAAGGTTACTAGGGCTGAAGTTAAATGATTTTCACAAGGGTTAGATCAAGGCTAGCAAGGGTTACAAGAGTTGTGGTAAAGGGTTTGCAAGCATAGGTTTAGTGTCCTAGTTCATACTTGACTTCCTTTCTTAAGAGAAAGCCAAAAGTTGTAAGAAACCCTATTACACTTTCTTGCTCAATATCATTTTCATGCTTATTATGTTTCTTTCATGCTATATATGGTCTTTGTATTATGTTCATGATGTATAAAAACTAGTAAAACAAGTTATGGAAACTATATATTAACTTATGTTATTTAAACAAGTTAACTAGTAACTTTCTTGGAGAACCATGACCAAAATAGTATAACTATGATATGAAACACTTACATACTGTTAAAGAGGACTTAACAAGGAAAACATAGCAATTTGAATCACCCAAAACGAGTACCCGAGTCAAAAGATACGGCCATAAGAAGTTAGCGAAACCAAAACGCCGAAACTGCCAATACCCTACTGTTTGCATTCTGCCATTTTGAAAGTCACCCTTCTGGTCCGATTCATCAAAAAGTTAAAACACGAAAGTTGTCCGGAACGACGTTTTCGTTCAGGATTTAAGAAGCTCGAGCCCTGAAAACGCTTTCTGAGTGATAATTTTCTTCAAATTCTTAACAGCCCATTTTTAGACCAAAGTAACTATATAATGGTTATAATTAGATGAGACCAAGAGGTCTAATGACCTAAAGCCAAGACCACAACCATGGCTAAAGCCAAGGTTGAGTCTCAAGACCATGGTAACAATGACCAAGGTCACGGCAAAGCCACGGCTAAAGACCATATAACTTTTAAAGATCAAAAAGCTTATATATATATATATATATATATATATATATATATATATATATATATATATATATATATATATATATATATATATATATATATATATATATATATATATATATATATATATGTTACCAAATACTACAATAGTAGGGAGCCTCATGTGAGAAGTTCATTAAGTAAGCCGTCGAGACGAGTTGTGGATTTACGAATTAAAGTGTCCTGGCTCCTCGAACGTTTACTCCATGACTTCTGAATTATGTCAGCCCAAACGGTAGTAAGAGATATACAACCTATACATGTTTCATAAACCATTTATATTTAACGACTTACACTATATACTAAGTACTACATCATGAACATTATGCAAGACATATATAGGCAATTCTTCGTATTCTTAGACGTTACTCCAAACCTAAGTCGCAACGTTCTATTATAGGCTGCTCTTAGAGACTTTTGCGATTCGACTACCACTTTCATTTCTCATTACATAAGCTTAAGGTGAGTCATAGCCCTTACTTTTTTTATACTTGTTTTTAACTCTTTGGGGGAGATACACGCTCAACTACTTGCTTACTTGTACAAATACTCTTAAACATTTATACTTGATTGTGTTATACTTGATTGGCATTATACTTGATTGCGTTATACATACTTATTACACTATACTTGCTTAATTTAAATACAAGATTCGTATTTACGTGCATACTTAATACTCTATTCTGTCGGAGAGGTATTGGTAGTACTCATGGGAAGATGCCCCCTACCCTTGTGTCTATACTTGACCTTGGATGACATAGTACTATTTGGGAAGATGCCCCCGCCCTTGTGTCTATTCTTGACCTTGGGTGAATATAATCCGGTGCATTATGTAAACTATCTTTTAGCAGTGGGTTGTGAACATACAGGTTACAAGTCTCTTATGGCGGGACTTGCAACTGAGTGGATTCACGATGCCTTTGCTGTGCGAATATTCTTTAAGGCTTTTCAACTGTTTTAAGACAAACTCTATGAACTCACCAACCATTGTGTTGACACTTTAGCATGTTTATCTCAGGTTAGTAAGGCGATAGCTAGTGCGTGGAACTTAGAGTCAAGCTGCATATTCTGAAGACTTACGCTTTTATCATTTACCATTCAAAACATTTTGTATACATTTATGTATCATACTTTGGAATCTCATGTTTGTAACTTTGAATTCATTAATCGAATGGTAACTTTTCAAAACGTCTCATTTAGAGTTCGTTTTCTATAACTTGTACTTTGTATTATGAAGTAGCTCCCCAGTGACACAGTCTTCCGTTGCGGTATTTTGGGGGTGTTACAAGATGCTACTGTCTTAATCTTGTTCCTAATGATATATTAAGCTACTTTGGAGTTGTATTACCCTAGATGTGCTATGATTCTACAGGATTGCAAACTCACATGTCCTAAAACTACTAATGCTAACTGATATGAAGAGTTAAATGTAATTTTTACTTATGCTATGCAACCTACTGTCTAATTGCTTCATCTGACTTGTATGCTGCTAGAGTGGAACAGATATGCAGGAAATTCAACATAGAAACTACAAACTCGTAGAAAACGCAGCACAACCAAACAGTCCTTATGGACTAAAACCAAATGAAACAAAAATGCAAACAAATGAAATCACAAGCAAACAAGCTCAGTATGCAAAAAGGTTTCAAGTTCAAAAGAAACTTAAGTAACCATCAGATTCAAACTTTTAAAACTTAAATGAGATTTAGTGGCTACCATTAAAGTCACACAGGCTCAAATAAAGGAATTGCACAAGCATGAAATAAGCCAAAACAATGAGCTGGCCTCTAAGCCCTACCCTAACTAGCAAGGACTTATACTAAATCAAGCATTTTCCTTAGTTGAATAAGCTCAGACACATGAGTAAGCATTGACAGGCAAACAATTTTATGCAGGCCTAATGGGGCTGTTTGAGCTAAGATTATTTCAAACTAATGGAAAGAAAAGTGCTAATAGGCTATTGACTGATGAAGGTAAGCTACCAAGGTACAAGTATGAAAGGTCTCAGGGTCAAACAGCTTATTAGGGACTTATGAAAGATCAAATTTAGGACTGATTGGGCACTTTTTATAAGAGAAGCCTTTTTAAGCCTACCTATGATTTCTTCTACTAACGTATTCAAATCTTTAAGAAACTTGAAGTAATGAACTAAAATAGTTATAAAATAGTAAAATGAGCAAAAGCCTTCAAAACAATAAGCAGTTTAATAAGCAGGGACATATAAGCAGTTATACATAACAAGGTTTTAAACTTTTTATTGAATTTAAAGGGATTACAAACTGAGGTTACAAACTAAATTACTTAAAAGTTAAACTAAAAACTACTTCTACCCTACATTCCTTACTTAACTAACTACTAAAAAAAAATATGGTTACAAACTGATTTTATACTAAGAGACTACATAGTGTTCTTTTCTCCTTTTTCTTTTTTCTCCCTGAGGAAAGGCAGCTTTTGTCACTTTTGTGCTTTCTTTGGAGCCATCACAGCCCTTGATGCTATCTTGGGCACCAAACTAAATTCTGAGCCGTCTGATCAATTAAAAGGAGTGGATTGGTGTTGGGGGTTGTAGGGTGGCTGGTAGGTTATGTTGGGGGGACAAGGTTGTTGGAGTTGCAGGGGTGATTGGCTGGGTGTTGGTGATTTGGCGGGGAAGAAAGAAAAAAGGGGTGGGGTTGACTTGGGGGTTTGACCGAGTAATATTAAAAAGGACGGGGTATATATATATTTTTTAGGGTTTGGGCTTGTAATGGGCTAGGGGTATTGGTGGGCTTGGGGTAAGGTTATTTGTTGGATTGGGTTTTATTTTTGGATAGTAATAATAATAGGATCCGTTTGGTTTGTTTGAAATTAAGCACAAGGACCACTTTTGTATTTTTCTGATTTTGAAGGGTGGAAAGTGCAAACTTCCCAAAGTTATCATAAGGACCATTTTTTGCCATTAATAAATAGTAAAAGGGTTAAAATTATTAATTTTCCATTTTTTATAATCCGGGGACTAAATTTGACACTTTTGAAACATGGGAGACCAAAGTTGTGATTTTACCATTTTGAACTTTAAAGGATTAATTTTGACAACTTGTGAATCCCCAAGGACCTTTGATGTTAAATTCCTTGTTTTGATTAACCAGGGACTATTTTTGACATTTTATGAAAGTTGGGGGACTGAAACTGCCAATTTTGCAAACTTTGTACGTTTTTCATTTGTTTTTACTCATTTTGCATCTAAAACATATAAAACACAATTTTGAAATATTTTTCAGTATTTTGATGCATTTCTGAGTGTTTTTATATGTTTTGCAGTTCAGATTTGACCAAAAATGATGAGTGTTTGAGCACTTATCATATACGTTTGTTGGTAAATAGTTTACTGATCCAATAATACGTGCCCAAGTACCTGTTTTCACCCTACTAACCTCTCTGTTACCCAATCCTCCGAATTGCCCATGGATAGCTTTAATGATGTTACACCATAATGCTCCATCTTCACTTAAAAAACGACATCTCCATTTTTGTAATCACGCTAAATTAAACGAAGCCAAACTACCAATACCCAACCCACCTCTTTCTTTCTCGGCAATAACCTTATCCCACCTCACCCATGCTAGTTTTTTCGCGCCCTCCTGACTACCCCCCAAAAAGAAAAAAATTGAACGGATTTGTTCCAAAGATTTTAACACACCTTCCGGGACTCGAAACAAGGACATATAATAAATGCCCAAACTCCCGAGCACCGACTTTATAAGGGTAAGTCACCAACCTACCGAAAGAAAATTTACCTTCCATTTAGAAATGCGATCTTTAAACCTTTGAACAATACTATCTGACTGCCCTTAGCTGCCATGCTCGCCCCAATCGTGATTGATGCGTGTCAATTATAGTATATAATTATTTTCCGAAGAAATACTTGTGAAAGTATTTCCCGGGTCGTTCTCCCAACGAAGGTTCGAATGGAATATCGAATAATCGAATTGGGAATCGTGTAGTGAAAAGTGTAAAGTGAAAAGTGATTGTGAAATTAAATTGTGAAAAGAAATAGTGAATTATGCACAAGGTACAAGCTAAATATACACAAAAGTCTAAAATGTAAAAACGGAATTGCAAACGTAATTTTAAAACGTAACGTATAAAATAAAACGCGGCTTTTATTCTAAAAATGATCCAATAAATGTAAAACAAATTTCTAAAAATCTTAAACTATTAAAAATAATTTTGAGAAAAAGAAAAATATTTTTATGTCTTTTTATTTATTTTCTATGATTTAATTTCTATTTATTGAATTAAAAAGTAATTAAAAATTAAGGAAAATGTGAAAAATAATTAGAAAATTATGAAAACTAATTTGAAAAATCTAAAATATTATAAAAGAATTTTCTAAACTATTTTTGTATTTTTAAAAGCTTTTTCTGATTTTTTTTTATGGATTTTTGATTAATAAAAATGATTTAAAAATGATTAAAGTCAAAAAGAAATTAAGAAAAATACTCAGACTACCTGGAAAAATCTGGGAAAATTCCAGAAAATCTAAAATAATTTGAAAAACTTACAGAAAAATTTTGAAAAGAAAATAAGTTAAAAAAGTGCTATTTATGGCTAAAACAGCTTATCACAAGTGCTTATAAATAAGCACTTGTGACCAAACTGTGAGATACTTGAACCACAAATGTAATATGAACAGATGAACTCAAAAATGCTCAGAAATCATGAGATAACCCACAGAAATACAAGATGCAATCAATAAGCAATTTGGACAAAAGCTTATGAATGAGCAGTTAAAGAAAATGATAAGCCAGCAACTAAAAACTTAATGAAAACTCTAAACCTCAATCAATACAACTAAGAAATGACAATTAATCACTAACACAAGCTCAATATAGCTCTAGCAGCCAATGGCTTAAAACAGAAATCTAATCAATTTCCACTTATTGCAGGCCTTTAAAATCTGTTCTAAAAAGCTCTAAGCTAGAAGATTAAGGGGGCAAATAGTACTCTATACTACTAAGAATACAAATCAACTTATTCCCTACTCAGAATCAATCTTAAACTATTCTAAAATCTCCCAAAATCAGCAGCTAATGGGAACAAACAAACAATGAACAGTTGACTATAACTAGTTGACTAATTCTAATTTTTACCAAGCAATTCTACTTCTTATTGTAATGTTAAGCTAATGCTGAATTAAAATAAGCTAACTCAAACTAATTTGCATCTAATTACTCAATTACACTAACTGAATTTTATGTACCTAACTGCTAAAGAGATTTAATATTCTAATTTGACTATCTATGAATTATACTACCATTATTAAGCTATATTACTCTATTATAACACCTAAGACACCTAAATGTAACTTTGAATCAGCTAGATAACAATAGCCAAGTAAAGAAACATACAGATCCAAACACTCCCTTATTTCTATACTCACTCTATGAAGTGATGCAACAAGTTATAATCCAACTAAACAATGATCTTAACAGCTTAGATAACTCAAACAGAAGATGATCAAACAACTAATCACTACTAAAAACAACATAAACACAGTAACACAGATTTATGATACTAGCTAAACAAAGAATGAAACAGAACTTACTATAGCATTCTCATCAGCACAAACATATGAGATTCACTATGCACGCCTGTCTTTGTGACAAGCTCAACACTTCCACTTTCTGATATGGCCTGTCAATACCACCTCAGCTTACCAAATAATCTCTACATTTGACTATTCTTTGACCAAAATGGAACAAGTGTTTATGAAAACTTTATAAGCTCGATACTCACTTACAGAAACTACACAACTAAAATGAGCAATATCCAACAACAATTTAACTAAATTGAAACTGATTTTAAACAAATCTATTTTATATATTTTTAAAAATTTTCTGAATTAATGAAACTTTTTGAATAAACTAGAAATGGTTTGATAACAAAGAAATTTAAGATGAAATAGCTATTAGAACAGAAAGTTAAGCTAAACAGTTACTTGTAAACAACAATAAACTGAATTGAATTAAAAAGGAAATGCATTCATTGAAAATAAAAGTATTACAATTTGAAAGTAAATTTTGAACTACAAGCTGAGATTTAAAAATGGTAGAGCTTCGCTATTCGAAACTCCACACTCAATACACTAGCCCTAAGTCTCTATTTATACTACATGAGAGATAGTTCTAGATGTGACGAGGCAATGGATTGCCAGCTTGGCAATCCGTGTGGTGTGCTTCTTCTATGCCAATCTGAGCCATATAATCCGTATCCAATCATTGAATTTTATCTGAGCCGTCCATTTGATCATCTATGATGTGTTTCGTCCAATGAAAACGTGCCACATCATCCCCTCGTGTGCTACTATGCTCTGACAAGTATCTGACATCACTGACAACCTTCTAGAACCAAATGATTTGACCCTTATGCCCTTAATCTCTGTAATTTTGTACGAAGGGTAATTAGGGTTCATGTGGGTGAATAGTATTTCTGGGTAAGGGTAAATTAGGGGGCGGGAGTTGGGTAAGTATTTGTTGGTCCCTTTTACTTGGTTATCAGTAACTAAAGAGTTAAAGTAACCAAGTTATATGACTTGAACACAGATGTATGAAAATGATTAACAATAAAGTAACGTAAAAATAAGAGACAATATTTTCCAACGTTTAATTCTTTATTAGAAGTTAATCACAAAGAATCGTACCCAAGTGTTTGCGGAATAACACTTGGGGTTGAAACGACAAGTATTGTATGGACTCATCACTAAACTCAAACTATGTTGAGTGACAACTTAAATTACCCATTGAGCTATCTCAGGGGCTTGCGTTGTTCTTTGGAGGAGTAAAGTGGTTTGTGAATGCTTTGCATTAATTGCACAAACTTGTCAACTTTTACTCCTCACATTTGCTTCCTATTTATACACAAGTACAGAACAACTAAATATACATTGGACCAAAAGCTTCCTTAACAATATCTTGAAAGATATTATTCTTCTGGCAAGAAACCTTCATTGAGTTAGATCCAAAAGGCACTTTCTGATGACAGACTGGTTTTGACCATTTGGGGAAAGTTTGACATTAAAGTGATAAATCACTTTAATAAAGCAGCTCAGACTTTCCCGCCCAGTCTCGCCAAAACTTCAGTCTTCATGTCATCAGTCTTCAGTACAATTAAGTTGTTGAGGAGTCATGGGGTTCAGTGAGTTATTGTCATCCTCACTGAACCCATCACCTTCTTCTTGGCTTAGATCACACTTCACTGAGTTCCGCCTCACTGAATGGAGAACCTTTCTTCTTAGGCTCGGTCTTAGCATCCTGAAGGTGACTCACTGAGTTACTGTTCACTCAGTGACTTGTTTTACACTTAGGGGATTTTACGTTCAAATCCTTGTTAGAAGATTTGGGGAATTCAGTGACCCAACAATCTCCCCCTATTTGAACATACAAATAGCCTAAGTGATACTTGATTCAGCATGAGTTGTCAGGGTACATCTTCTCTTGCTGAATGTTTGTTGTAGTTGTAAGTAGGACATAACTATTTAAACAAAAACATCAGTTTATTCATAGCTATTACATTTCCTACAAATTACAAACAAAATAAAGATAGTTGTTGCAGATCAGATGTTCAGATGATAGCCAAGTCCCTCAATCTTAGCTTTCTTTGATCTCAGAAGGTGTTTCTCAGGATGCTTCTCAATCTTGGTCCTAAGGTCCTTACAGAACCTTTGGTTTGCACCACTTTGTATAGGAGAAGCTAACATCAGGTACGATACCATTGCCGTGACCCCTGCCTTGTC
Source organism: Artemisia argyi (assembly GCA_030686995.1). Taxonomy (NCBI): domain Eukaryota; kingdom Viridiplantae; phylum Streptophyta; class Magnoliopsida; order Asterales; family Asteraceae; genus Artemisia; species Artemisia argyi. The sequence goes on from CM060683.1 coordinate 160,916,564, forward strand.
TATATCAGACCACCTTTGGAAGGCAAGGTCTCCATATTCATCCGTAAAGCATAGACCTCGTTCAGGGGTTTCAAGCACAGTATTGTTCATGAAGGTGATTCCTTCAGGAACGTACCTATCACAATCCAATCCTGGGACCTTGACCTCAGGCTCGGATTCAATGTGCTTCCTTTTCCTCTTGGTGGCTGTTGATGAAGCAGTTCCTGTTGTTGGAGCAGGAAGAAGGGAGGGAATGTTGAGGGCTTCAGGCATTGCTCTCAGTCTGTCATACCTTTGACTCAGTGACTTGAGAAGTTGATCAACAACGGCACCATTTTTCTTGGCGATGATGGGACGGAGTTCATCAAGTTCAGTGATCCCAAAGTCAGCGAATTTGAATGGGTTATGAGTGTCCATGATTCTTTTATCAGCCCCCCTGAAGACAGTGACCATTGCGGGTTTGGTATTCCTGTGGATTTTGATGTCAGTGATGGTTTCAGGCTTCAATCTTTCCTTCATCACCCAATGATATCTTTCAACCCTGGTCTTTCTGATTTGAGCTTGCCTTTTCAGCTTTTCTTCCCTTTCCCTTTTCAGAGCATTCATCTGTTCTTCCTGAGCCTTTTTGAAGGCTGCACCAGCTTGCTCAGTAGCTAGTGCCTCAGTATCCAGACCGATCTTTTCAGCCTCCTCATGAACAACCTGTATTAGTTCAGGCTTGCTCAATTTCTCTTCTTCCGCTGCCTTTGCCGCTTTCTCAACTCTTTCCATGTAGTCTTGTATTTGGTCATGGGTGAGTTGATAGATTTTTCCATTAATTTCATACGGGACCCTGATAGGTTCATCAGGGTCAATTCTGACAATTTTGGAGGCAGGCTGGAGTCTTACTTCAGGTTCTGAGGTGGTGGCTATGCTTTTTCCTCTGTCCTGAAAGAGAGTGGAGGAGACTGGTTCCTCTTGTGGTGGAACTTGAGTGATCGGCGTGGCTTCAGTGACATGCTCCCCCTCAGTGTGAGAGGGCTGTCCAGCTTCTTGTTCATCAGTAATAGGGGTTTCAGGAACATTCTCCCCCTCAATAATTGCCGGAGCTGCAGTGATGGCAAGTGTTGGAGTTACTAAAGATGAAGTAGAGGTACCCTTGAAGGCTTGAAACATTTCTGTCATCATTGACTTGATCTCCGCAGTATCCTGATGAATGAGAGATACCTTGGAGTCAAGTGAAGCCTGAGAATTTTCAAGGGCAGTCATCCTGGATCCCATTGTCCATGCCAGAGATGTAGACTTCAGGGATTGAGCTGTCACTGATGCTTCCAACTGAGTGAAGGAAGACTTGAGGGACTCCACCATGGAGCTAAGATTCTGAACATTTGAATCCCTTATCAAACCAAGTAACTCAGTAAGAGCCGTCGAGTTGACCTGGTACGTCTCAGATGCCTGAAGAATTTTCTTGTTGAGCTCAGGATCATCCTTGACTGATTCTTGAACTGACTTAACCCCTGTAGCCAGCTCCTTTAGGGATTCCAAAAACTGATTGATGTATGAAGTCATCTGTGTCAGGGAGTGTGAGACAGTGGAATTTTGCTCCCTGACATCATCATTGTAGTCTTCAACAGCATCCTTGAGGAGGTGATAGTGGACTGCTTGCTCAGTATGCATGTCAAACACCTCTTCAGTGACCCCCCTGTACAAAACATTGGTCATTTTCTTGATGAACTTTTGGAAGGCTCTTTCAGTGAGAGGAGTGGAAGCGTCTTCTGAGGTTTCCGGCTCGGAATGTTGTTCATTTTCATTATGGTTAGAGGTTTGAGGAGACTGAGTAACAGGTTCAGGGACTGTCTCCTCATCCTCCATATCATCTCCGGCCGTGAAGACTTCCTCGTCACTGTTAAAATCATCATCAGAAAATAGAAACACCTGAGCATCTGCCAGGGAGGTAATCTGCAACAATTGGAGGTTATCCGGCTCCTCTTCATAAGAAGATTTGCCTTCGTTTTGGCCAGGTCCTGACCCCTCAAATCCGGTAGGTTGGGTTTTACCTACCTGGTCTTTAAGGCCAGTTCCCAAGTTTTGCGCACCTCCGGGAGTGGTTTTGGATTCCATATCAGCGGGTGGTTTATATCCCTCTGAATCTTTTTCCTCCGTGACCCCTTCAGACACTGATGGGTGTTTCTCAGTGCCATCACTAGGAGTCGTGAAAGTTGTGTCCCTATCAGCGGGTTGTTTGTTTCCCACTGAGTCTTGGGGATGAGTAGGGGTGCCCTCAGACAAAAGCTTTGATTTGCGAATGTCCTCATCAGGCAAATGAGTGGTTGAGTAGCCCTTTCCAACAGGCTTGTTCTGGCTTGTCGAAGGTTTAGGGACATGAACTCCCTGATGCTTGGGTTTTGATCTACCCGAGCCTTTAGCAGGATGTGATTGTTTGTGGACCCCCTTCTCAGTGGAGTAGTGTTGCCCCACTGAGGATTTAGGATCCCTTACTCCCTGAGACTCTGGTTGTGATTTGCCAGAGCCTTTAGCAGGATGTGAAGGTTTGGTTTGTTTCGGCTCCACTGTCTTGTTTATGATAGTAGAGTCTTTGGAAACGGGTATGCCCGAGGACACTGAGTGTGATGTCTCAGTTCCCTCCGATGGCTTTTGTTGCAGGCCTAGTGACTGGGTAATTATTTTCAGGGTGTCCGCAGTCAAGGGAGGTAATTCATGCCCCTTTTGGGCAGCCTTAAGGTTAGAGGTCTCAGTGTCGAGTGACTTGGGTTGAGCCACCTTCCTGGACCCCTGTCCCTTCTTCCTCTTCACCTTTTTGGTGGGAGAGGGTACTGGTGATATAATATTGTCACCCTGGATAGCAGTACGCATATATTGGGTCAGGGTGACTGATGTAACCTCTAGAGGGTCACGAGAGTAATTAGCCTTGTGTAACACTTCAGTCTCAAAACCTACTGCATCAGGCTTTGCATACTCAGACCCAAGCAAGTCTTGTAGGGCACAGGAAATGAATCTAGGGTATGACATAAGTTTTTGCCTAGACTTCCCCCCTAATTTTGCTATGAGGTCCTTGAAGATCAATTATCCAAGGTCAATAAATTTACCCTCAATGAGACTGAACAATATCATTGCTTGAGTATTGTTCAATTGCTCAGTAGAGGATTTATTTCCCCCGAGGACTTGAATGACAAAGGTCATTATTATCCTCCAGGGAGCTGGGAACCAGGTCTTGATAATTGGGGCTTTGGATAGTAGGGCCCCTGGTGACACTTCAGGGTGAAGTTTGTCATAAGGCCCTAGCGTCAGTAAGACCTCCTTCACATCTTTATGAGATGGTGGGACAACGAAGGTCTGTGTGTAATCAAGCCCAGTGGCTTTGGCAAAAGTTTTATAGTCAAGAGTTAGGGACTTAGTTCCATTCTTGACTGTAAACTTAATTTTGGCCTCTTTGGGCACATCAGGGCTTTCAACCACTGTTGTGCACCAAAATTCCCTCAAATACTCAGGGTAGATGACTGAGGGGGTCTTTGTGAATGCGGTGGTCAGAAAGCAGTTCTGAAGGAACTTCACCACTTCCCTGTATTCAGGGAACCCTTCAGGGTAGGCAAAGTTCCCCACCACATTATTCTTGGTGAGGTCTACGCTTTCCATTTGGAAATCCACATTGGGTGCGTATTTTATGACCTTAGAAGAAGCCATTTGGTATGATAAAAGGCCTGGTTTTTGTTTGAAAAATGGGTATGAGAGAGGAAACACACGCAGTTTTGAAAATAATTTGCAAGAGTTTTGTTAAGATTATAAAAGCGTGTGTGTGTTTCCCTTTTTTGTGGGGGTATTTATAGTGGGAATTAGGGTAGTGATGTTGCGGATATCAAAATCTTATAATATTCAACCGAAACGGCATAATAATATAGGTTTGAGATCCGCATTAAATATCACGATTCCCACTACCCCTTTTTCTCTCACCCTTTGGGGTGCCTCTGCAAATAATGCACTTTTGCAGAGAAAAAAAATCATCACATTTTTGTGTGTGAGAGAGCATTTAATGCTCAATGGTGTTTGGTGAGAGAGGTGTGGGGGCCCAAGATGTGGATGCCAGTTGTGTAAGTGACATATATTCCTATATTTAATAGGAATCAGTTACCTACCTGGGACATTTACTAACTAAGTATTCGGATCATTTAGTTAGGGTATTTAATGCCATTTTTCATCCACAGCCCCCTGAATGAATTATCATTCAATAAAAACTTTCAGGAAGGGATGTGATCAGGGACCTAGAGAATATACATCATGTTGGAACACTTTTTGATCAGTTCCCTGATTCTATGTCCAACATGCCCAGTTCAGCTTTCAATCTTGTGAAAGTGGGTTCATCCAAAGGTTTAGTGAAGATATCAGCTAGCTGATACTCAGTGGGGATGAAATGTAGTTCAATTTCTCCATTAGAGATATGGTCCCTGATGAAGTGGTATCTGATGTCAATGTGCTTGGTTCTTTGATGAAGTACTGGATTGTTTGAGATGGCTATGGCACTAGTATTATCACAAAAGATAGGTACCATCTTATACTGAATGCCATAGTCACTCAGTTGGCTCTTCATCCATAGTACATTTGCACAACATCCTGCAGCAGCCATATATTCAGCTTCAGCTGAGGACATGGCCACTGACTGTTGTTTCTTTGTACTCCAACACACAAGTTTACCACCAAGAAATTGGCAGGATCCTGAAGTACTTTTCCTATCCATGTTACATCCTGCATAGTCAGAGTCAGTGTACCCTTTGAGATCAAATCCTGAACATTTTGGGTAATACAAACCAAGGTTTGGAGTACCCTTCAGGTACCTGATGATTCTCTTGACAGCAGTGAGATGTGATTCTTTTGGGTCAGCCTGGTATCTTGCACACAGGCAGACTGAGAATTGGATATCAGGCCTTGAGGCAAGTAAGTACATCAGGGAGCCAATCATTCCTCTATATTGGGTTTGATTCACTGATTTTCCAGTGAGATCAGGGCCAAGGTTGTTTGGAGGAACCATAGGAGTTTTTACTGAAGAGCAGTCAGTGAGCTCATACTTCTTCAGTAGGTTCCTGAGGTATTTCTCTTGGCAAATGGATATTCCTTTTTCAGTTTGTTTAATTTGTAGTCCAAGAAAGTATGTGAGTTCACCCATCATGCTCATTTCAAACTTTGTGGTCATAAGTTTTTCAAATTGTTTGCAAAGTTTGTAACTTGTTGAGCCAAAGATGATGTCATCAACATACACTTGGACAAGAATGACATCATCCTTTGTTCTGTAGATGAACAGTGTGTTGTCAATTCTACCTCTGACAAACTTGTTTTGGATCAGGAAGGCTGAAAGAGTTTCATACCATGCCCTGGGTGCTTGTTTCAGTCCATAGAGGGCTTTGTTCAGCTTGTAGACATGGTTAGGGTATTCACTACTTTCGAAACCAGGAGGCTGTTGCACATAAACATCTTCTTTGATGTTTCCATTCAGGAATGCACTTTTAACATCCATTTGGTAAACTTTAAAGTTCATGTAAGTTGCATAGGCAAGGAAGATCCTGATGGCTTCCATTCTAGCAACAGGTGCAAAGGTTTCCTCATAGTCTATACCTTCCTGTTGATTATATCCTTTGGCAACCAGTCTTGCTTTGTTTTTGATGACTGTGCCATTCTCATCAGTCTTGTTCTTAAAGACCCATTTCATACCAATGATTAAAACACCCTGGGGGCATTCAACAAGGGTCATGACATCATTTCTGTCAAATTGTTCCAATTCATCTCTCATGGCCTGAACCCAACTTTCATAAGTCAGGGCTTCTTTGACATTTTTAGGCTCAATTTCTGAGAGATAGTCAGCATAAAGACATATATTGGCAGTGGCAGCCTTGAGTTTGGCAGCCTTGCTTCTTGTGAGCATGCCTTCAGTGGGTTCACCAATGATGTTCACAAGCTCAATGATTTTGGATCTAGTCCAGCTATCCTGGGGTTTGGGATAGGAATTTGAGCTTGTAGGAGCCTGATTAGATTCAGACTCAGGAACATGAGGTAACTCATCAATTTGTACTTCAGTGACAACTGTAGGAACAATTTGTTCTGTGGGTTCCTGAACATTTTGTTCAGTGGTGTCAGTCTCATTTGAGACAGGCTGAGTTTCTATGAACTCACTGATAGGTGGTTGGGGTAGGTTGTGAGGGATGATGTAATAGGAGACATCAGCATCAGCTTGGTATTGAGTTGAGGGATTGTTCTCAGGATGATACTCATCAGGAGGATATCTTGATGAGTCATCAATACCAATCTCTTCTACTGAGGAATTTGAGAACCTGATGGATTCAGTGCTCTCATCAACAGTAATGTGATAAGTTTCCTCAGTTTGCTGTCTCCTTGTGTTGAACACCCTAAAGGCTTTGGAGACCAAGGAATATCCCAGGAAGTATCCATCATCAGCTTTGGCATCAAATTTACCTAAGTGATCCTTGTGATTATGTATAAACACAGGACACCCAAATACATGAAAATAGCTGATGTCAGGAATCCTTCCTTTGAATATCTCATAAGGTGTCTTATTATGCCTTTTCACAATGATTGACCTGTTTTGAGTGTAGCAGGCTGTTTTAACTGCCTCAGTCCAAAAATGTTTTGAGAGGACTGAGCCATTCAGCATTGTTCTTGCTGCCTCAATGAGTGTTCTATTTCTCCTTTCAGCTACTCCATTTTGTTCAGGAGTATAGGGAGAAGTGAAATTTTGAGAAATTCCTTTCTCATCACAAAAACACTCAAGGTCTTGGTTTTTGAATTCAGTGCCATTGTCAGTCCTGATCTGTTTAACTTTGACATCATTTTGATTTTCAATGTTCCTGACAAATGACATGATGGTTTCAGCTGCCTGACTCTTTTTGGTCAGGAAGTAAACCCAAGTATATCTTGAGTATTCATCCACTATGACCAGAGTGTACTTCTCATGGTGTATGGACATTGGACTGACAGGTCCAAAAAGGTCCATATGAAGAAGATGCAGGCAACTTTTGATGGAAAAGGTTTGTTTGGTTTTGAATGATGCCCTGTGGTGTTTTCCTTTTTCACAAGCAGAACACGGCTTGTCTTTGGTATACACCAGGGATGGAAGGCCCAGAACTTTATTCTGTTTGGCCAGGTTGTTGATGTTTTTGAAGTTGAGATGAGAGAGTCTCCTATGCCATAGCCAGTTGATTGTCTCATTTGCCTTTGAGAATAGGCAAGTCCCATTTTGAGTCAGGGATGACATGTCAAGGACATATACATCATCCCTCCTGGGGGAAATCAACACAACTTCCTTATTGGCATTAAAGATGGTTCCTCTCTTGTCATCAAACTGAACTATGTATTTGGCATCACATAGTTGGGAAACACTTATCAGGTTGTACTTCAGACCATTAACATAGGCTATTCTTGTAAAAACTATACCATTGTAGTTTACTGAACCATAACCCTCAGTGGGAGCTGCTGAGTTATCACCAAATACTACTTTGGGTCCTGGTTCTTCCACATATTTGTGCAGAAAACTTTTCACACCAGTCATACTTCTGGAGCATCCACTGTCTAGATGTCAGGTAGGATCCTTGATGTGTTTCTGCACAAACAGTAAACTGGGTTAGTTTTGCTTGTTGACCCACCTTCTAGTGGGCTTAGTCCACAGGGACTTTTTGAACTCAGTTAGTGAATCATGGTCTGAAGTTGTGTGACTTGAGCTTCCACATGTTTTACATTTTGTGGATGTTGATGCATCAGGTGACTAAGAAGTGTTGGTTTGGTTTTTCCTTCTGGACTGAATCACTTTGTCATGCCCCCTGGTTTCATGGGAGGGATCTCCACAGATGTCACAACATTCTTTCATCATACAATCATCAGGAAGATGATCATTGAAACCACAGTGAGGACATGGTGAGAAAGGCTTGGCCTTCAGTCTTTGTTTGGAAGGTGTGGCATACTGATAGCCTTGGGTTTTGTATAGACCCCTTTCCTTTAAAGAGGCAGTGTGGGGGATGTGATCACAAGTTCTGTGGTCCTCTTGTTTGCATATCATACAAAATAGGACTCTGTAGCATTTATCAGTGCTGTGATTTGGATAATTGCACAGTTCACATCTCCCTGAGGGTCTAGGTGTGGTTTTTGGTTTGGAAGAACCTGAGGATACTGAGGGCTTTATAAATTTAGAGTCAGAGTTTTTCTCAGTAGACTCAATTTTCTCACTCAGCATCCTGACAAGTTCAGCAATCTGATCAACCTTTGAATCAGTGCTTCCAGGCTTCACTTCAGTAGTTACTGAAGGTTTTTGGTGTTCAGTGGGTGCAGGAGTAGGTCTTTTCAGTATAGTCCTTCCTAACCCTGATTTCTCTTTAGGAGAATGTGGTTGAAAGACTAATGGTGCAAGGTCAGAATTGGGTTCTGCTCCCTGAAGTTGTTTCAGTGGAGGGAGTGGTGAATCAGACTTAGATTCAGTGATGGACTCAGTAGGACTAAGTTCATCAGTGACTCCTAGCAGCTTCTTTATAGCCTGACTTTCAGGCTCCAGGATTCTTCCAGTGTTAAAATTTGGCAATTTACTATCAGGATTGTTTCTTTCAATCCAATCACTGGGTTTGGGAGCTAGTTCTTTGCTAGAGAGAATGTTGGTAAATAGAAAAGTTGTAGAATGGCTACTCTCCCCAGAAACTTCAGTGAGTTGGTCATCACCCAGACCAGCCTTTTTGGGGCTGGGTGAGAGACTCAGTGTTTGAAAAAGTTTGGGGTTTTTCTGAGTCCATTTCCAAATAATTTCCTTTTCTTTCTTAAGTTCTTCCTGAAGAGCTTGATTTTGTTTTACAAGTTCAGAGTTTTGAATTTGAAGTGTAACACTTTCAAGCTTGGCTTGTTTTAGGGCAAGTAATTCATCTCTACTATGATTTAATTCAAAACTCAGTTTGTTAAATTTTGAAAACAAATTAAGTCTTTGCTCTTCAACATCTTAAGATCAACATTAATATAATCTAAGTAAGATTTCAAATCATCATTATCATCCATAGAAAGTAAAAGATTTACCTTTCTCATAGTGATGTTGACCCATTCACCATTTCTTGCATGACTCTTCCCCACAGCAAGTTTGTTGTCTTCTGACAGAGCCATCAGGGCGCTGATGTAAACTTCATCATCATCAGAGGACACTTCAACCTCATCCCAGTCATATGTTTCAGCAACAAGCCCTTTGTTCTTGGCTTGAGTAGGCTTTGGAGCCTGAGGAGGCTGAGACACTGTTGAGGATGATTCAAGAAGGGCGAGCTTAGCTTTTGCCTTTCTGTACTTTGCTTCAAAGTCAATTTGAGGGACTTTTTCAAATCTTTGACTAGACTGAAGCATTTTTGGTTGAAATTTGCTGGGGCCTGAAAATGAGTTATTTCCTGAAAACTTGAAAGATGGTTCTGAGGTTGTTTTTAAAAAACAATCTTTAGCAAAATGCCCCATTTTGCCACATTTAAAGCATTCAGTATTGTCATTTGCTTTAGAAGGAAATTTGTTTTTCTTAAAAAACCTTTTTGAATTAGCAAGGAGTGCTCTATCATGAAATTCAATTTGAAGATCATTAAGATATTCCTCACTGGTTCTTTGGTCAACCTCATCATCAGATCCATCCTGAAAATCCTGCACAACACCTTTTGAATAGAAAGCAGTTGATATGGGTGTAATTGTCAAGGCCTTTTTGGTCTCCTGAGCTTTACCAGGGTATCTCCTGGTGATAAGATTGTCTTCATAGACAAAATTCCCATATATGGCAGGGAGCTCAAGGTTCTGAATGTGGTTTGCATTTCTCAATCCCTGAGAGAAGTTTAACCACTTCTCAGGGAGACTGTTGACAAAACCAACATTGATTTCATGTTTTGACAGTATAACACCATCATTGGTCAGCTCATTCAGGAGGGTCTTATACCGAGTATAAGTCTCAGAGAGACTTTCAGAATCCTTGGCCCTGAAGGTATTGAATTCAAGCTTCAGGTCCATGATTCTATTCTCTTTGGTATCAGAAGGCCCTTCATAGCTATGAACCAGGTCAGTCCATGTCTGCTAAGTAGTGGGACAGTTGATCACTGATTCCATTATATCATCAGGAAGGCATGATATAATGATGCTTTTCAGGCGCTGGTCTTGATTGACCACCCTCCTTTCATCTGGGGTCCACTGAGCTTCAGGTTTGATTAAACCTTGGGCAGTTGTTGGGACATATGGACCCTCATTAATCAATTTGATGTAGTAAGGTTCCATCCCAGTTAAGTAGCAAAGCATTCGCTTTTTCCACTTATTAAATTTGCCAGCTTCAAGTCGAGGGGCAGTTGCTGAATAACTTCCACCCTTTTTATCAACAAGCTGGGGAACATCTATGTCAGTCATACTGGGATCTTGATTTTAAAAACTTGAGCACTCTTAGGTTTTGAAAACAGGTATAAGTTTTACAAATCAGAGGCTCTGATACCACTTGTTGGTCCCTTTTACTTGGTTATCAGTAACTAAAGAGTTAAAGTAACCAAGTTATATGACTTGAACACAGATGTATGAAAATGATTAACAATAAAGTAACGTAAAAATAAGAGACAATATTTTCCAACGTTTAATTCTTTATTAGAAGTTAATCACAAAGAATCGTACCCAAGTGTTTGCGGAATAACACTTGGGGTTGAAACGACAAGTATTGTATGGACTCCTCACTAAACTCAAACTATGTTGAGTGACAACTTAAATTACCCACTGAGCTATCTCAGGGGCTTGCGTTGTTCTTTGGAGGAGTAAAGTGGTTTGTGAATGCTTTGCATTAATTGCACAAACTTTTCAACTTTTACTCCTCACATTTGCTTCCTATTTATACACAAGTATAGAACAACTAAATATACATTGGACCAAAAGCTTCCTTAACAATATCTTGAAAGATATTATTCTTCTGGCAAGGAACCTTCATTGAGTTAGATCCAAAAGGCACTTTCTGATGACAGACTGGTTTTAACCATTTGGGGAAAGTTTGACATTAAAGTGATAAAGCACTTTAATAAAGCAGCTCAGACTTTCCCGCCCAGTCCCGCCAAAACTTCAGTCTTCATGTCATCAGTCTTCAGTACAATTAAGTTGTTGAGGAGTCATGGGGTTCAGTGAGTTATTGTCATCCTCACTGAACCCATCACCTTCTTCTTGGCTTAGATCACACTTCACTGAGTTCCGCCTCACTGAATGGAGAACCTTTCTTCTTAGGCTCGGTCTTAGCATCCTGAAGGTGACTCACTGAGTTACTGTTCACTCAGTGACTTGTTTTACACTTAGGGGATTTTACGTTCAAATCCTTGTTAGAAGATTTGGGGAATTCAGTGACCCAACAATATTATTTATTTATGTTTGACCGGTGGTTGAGAGTATTGACCAAAGGGGTGAGTGTGGACCGGGTTAAGGAAAATGGTTTTGGGCTTTGGTATGGTTTATGGGCTTTTGGTAATGTTTCTTTGATTTGGACTATTACTTGGACCAGGCTAAGAAATAATTTCAGATTTTGTATCATAAAATTACAAGGACTTAAAGTGTATAATCTGAAAAACTGAGGACCAAATCTGTAATATCTCCATAATACTTTTCCAAGGGCTTAAGATAACAAGGTTTGAAAATATGAGGACCTATCATGTCATTTCTTCAAAGATAACTTCAAAAGGTTAATTATGACAAGTGATGAAACTTCAGGGACTAAAAATGATAAACTCTTCAAACTTAATCCCGGGACCAAATCTGACAAATCTTGAATCTTTAAGATCTTCTATGGCTCTGAATTGACTTTCCTTGACTAATTTGCACATGCATCTACTGTCGTGCCCATTTTTGTTGATTTCTGTTTATTTTTCGTCATTTTGCGTAATATACGTACCTGCACGTTCACAAACATAAAACATACAATTCTTTGGCATTTGTTAGCTTATTTAGTCCATTTGGGTCGGTAATTGGACATGAAATGGTATGTGAATTAACACATACCAGTGATTCCTAGATGATTAAATGGCAAGTTTCCCGCTGCACATCCAGTAGAGGCTGCCATATTCGTGATCTTATCTAACGACACCCCCACCCCATACATATTTGACTTCCCAATATTGATCTTCAAACCTGATGAGTTATAAAATTCGTTCAACACGTATAGAATGCCATCAACTTCTCTAGGAGTCCATTCAGTTAGAAACACCATATCATCTGCATATAACAAATGTGACACCTTTACTCTATCCACACCAACAGATGCTCCCGAAATTTTGTTATCTTCTATTGCCTTTTGAATTGCTAAATGTAACCCTTCCATTGCGATAATAAACAAGAAAGGAGACAACGGATCCCCCTGACGAAGACCCCGATGCAAAGCAATTTCATCCGTACATTTACGAGAACGGACACTCTAGCTGAAACAAGACATTCCCGAATCCAGGATCTCCATTTTTGCCTGAATCCAAATTGCTCCATCACGTTTTCTAAATATTCCCAACACAAAGAATCGTACACCTTTTCGAAATCAACTTTAAGTATAATTAGTTTCTTCCTCTTTAATTTATACCATTCCATCACCTCACTCACCATTAACGGCCCTTCTAAAATTTGCCTCCCTTTAACGAACGCCGACTGTTCACTACTTACTAGACTTTCAACCACTTTCGCCAGTCGTAGAGCCAATAACTTTGCAATAATCTTATATTGAATACCAATCAATGAAATAGGACGATAATCTTTAACAAATATGGGATTCGATACCTTTGGGATAAACGTAATAAACGATGCATTATATCCTAACGGAAGTTTACTATTTTGACAAAATTCCTTCACAACTTTATATATGTCTTGTTCCATTATCTCCCAATATTTCTTCACAAACTTGAAAGAAAAACCATCCGAACCCGGAGATTTATCACTTCCACATTGCCAAAGCGCATCCTTTATTTCATCAATTGTAACCGGCCTTTCTATTTCTTCAATTTCCTCGGCAGTAAAATGATTATAGCAAGACTGAGGCAAGGTTCGGGGTATGAAACTGACCTGCTGCAAATTTGTCACGAAAAAAAATCAAAAAACATGCTCTTTACCAGCGTAGGATCCGTACACCATTCGCCATCATGCATAACTCCCTGAACCATTTGCAATCTTCTACGTTGTTTCAACAACCCGTTAGAGAAAGCCTTGTTTTCATCGCCTTCAATGTCCCACTTAACCTTTGCTTTTTAGGCTGCATCTAGAACGTCAATTCTATCAAGCTCTACCAACTCTTTTATCCAACCAGCTCGATTTTGAACCTCTTCAACAATAGCCATCTGATCATCCATTTTCTTTTCAATTAAAAGAATGTCTTCACACAACTTTTTTCTTGTACATATCTTGAGTTCTTTGAACTCTTTATGCCACAATTTAAGTCTTCCTTTAACATGCTTCAATTTGTTTTTGAGATCAATACATGCATCACCTTGATCATTAGAAGAATCGTTATAACTTTCAATAACGACCTCATGGAACCCGGGCACTTCGAACCATGAATGGAATATACAAAACGGGATTGGCCCGTAGTCTATCTTCTGGTTACGCAGTAAAATAGGCGAGTGATCAGACCATGATCGGTTTATGGCCAACACTGACATCTCTGGCTGCTCACTAATAAAACTTTGAGGCACTAAAAACCTATCAAGCTTGATCATTTTTGACCCCGACTAATTCATCAAGTAAATTTTCGACCACCAAGTCTACTAATTCCATTTCATTAATAAAATCGTTAAACAACACAGCCCCATGAGGATCAAATACCGACGCGCACCTTTCTGATTCCTCCCTGACTTCGTTAAAGTCCCCAAACACAATAAAGAAACCATCTTTAGATTGTATAATCTGTTTTATTTCATTCCATAATCGAGACCTCGCACCTAACTCTTGAGGAGCATACATGTTAATGACGACACATCTTTGATTTACCCCAACATCTTACCATCCACCACAACATAATTTTCACCACATTGAATACTAGATTTAACGAATATTCCAGTATTCCACATTGAAACGATTCCTCAAGAATGTCCTCTCGCTGAACTACACGCAAATTCAAATTGGAAATTTCCCCGCATTGATTTCAATTTAAACATATTAAACTGCGACATTATTGTTTCCTGAACCCCCAAGAATGTTACACCATATTGATAACATAGGTTTTTTTTTTTATCCATGTTCGTTTCGCCTTACTACCAATCCTAGCCATCCATTAAAAAAACACTTTTTTTTTAAATAAAATATCTTGCAAATGGTATATCGTTAAGCGACAAAAAATACACTACCGCGACGAGAATATTTTTATCTTTTAGTGAACGGGCCAATATGCTTTGGACGAACTTTTTTTTCGAGTTTTGTTTTAATGTCAAAATTTGCGTCTGCAAAATCACATGTAATTTGTATGTTAGGAATGACATGTGAGTTGTATGTCAGGATTCACACGTGATTTTACAATAACAAATCACATGTGATTTTTTCACACGTAAATATTCAACACTAAAAAAATCAAAAAATAAATCGTCGAAAGTATAAAGAAGTGCTTTTCTATATAAAGATGATTTAATTCCTGTCATGATGGTATGATTCGTGAGACGTTTAATTTTTTTTAGAAAAGGTGGAAAGTGAGATTTTATTTTTTTATTTATTTATTTTTTAATCAAAAGTTGAATGGCTAAGATTGGTTCGCTTAATTTATAAAGATTTTTTGGTTTATATTAAATTTTTTTGTATGTTTGTATGGTCTTGTTTCTTATATAGGAGTAACATATATTTTGCATTTAGCTGTTTGAGCTCTTGTGCATGCGTATATGTAAGGGTTTTTTTTTTTTTTTTTTTTTTTTTTTTTTTTTTTAAATACATCTTATTGTCTCTTACTTATGATTCAGTAAGAGGCGGTAAAAGGTTATGATGTTCATTTTTAGTAAGAGGCGGTAAGATTTATCGGGTCTTACACATTATGAGGTGTAGGGAGTAGGGGTGATCACGGTCCAAAAACCGGACCGGACCGAAGACTGACTTTGGGAAAAACCATAGACCGAGACAGGACCGAATGTGGTCGGTCCGGTCTCAGTCCGGTCTCGGTCCGGTCCAATTAGGCAAGATTTTGGCATGTTTTTTCGGTTTTTTGGTCGGTCCGGACCGAGGACCAAATTAATAAAAAATCCAAGACTGAGACCGGACCGTTAGTCCTCCGGTCGGTCCGGT
Organism: Artemisia argyi; assembly: GCA_030686995.1. Lineage (NCBI taxonomy): Eukaryota > Viridiplantae > Streptophyta > Magnoliopsida > Asterales > Asteraceae > Artemisia > Artemisia argyi. The sequence continues at coordinate 160,931,786 of CM060683.1, forward strand.
CTAAACGGTCGAAATGCTCACCCTTAGTAGGGAGTATCTTATTGCCTCTTATTAGCTTATATTATTGTTTTTAAATTTTGTTTTCCGCTAATTAAGTAATTATATTTATTCTTTTTTTCTTTTTCTTAGTTATATATACACACCTTTTTTTCTTTCTTATTTTACAAACATGTAATGAAAAATGTGTTACAAATTTGCGACTTCAAGACATATATTTATAACATTTACACATATTTATCAATTTGACATAAAATATGCGATTGACATTTTTGAAATATTTAGTGAGTTTTTTTTTTTTTTTTTTCATGCAACGCTTTTCATATTTAATTTGCAAAATTTTACACCATTAGCATTTTATCAGAACAAAAAATAAACAACTTTATACGATTTACATTCAGACTTCTCAAACACCTCTTAATAGTAAGATTCAGATCAGAAACATTTTAATAAAACAAACAACACCTAAATATTTTCATACTTCTATAGTTTTATGCTATTACATTTTTAATGTCTCTATATGCTTTTGATTGATTTTTCTTATATGCTACCCTCGTGTAGCATGCATGGACTTTATGCAGGTAGATCCATATTTTATTTATATGCTGCCCTCGTGTGATATAGAATTTATAGGCACATAGATTCATATTTCTTCATATGCTTTCATGCCTCTATGGTTCCATGCCTTTAGGCGTTTATGTGTATGCATGTCTTTTATTTTGCTACTCTTATATGCCGCACAATCACATATATATCTATTTATACACATAAGTACACTATTGTCGGAGGTCTTCTTGGAAAGAGTCTTTTTACCTTTGGATAGAGATATGATTGTCCACATCTTACATGTTTCAAACTTCGATATGGCGAGATTAGGTAGTTATTGTTGTTTGTATAGGTATACACGACCATTTCAATGTGTGACTATAAATTTCTTGTAAAACTATATATTGCGTACAAAAATAATAAAACCAATCTCATGATAATTTACTTATGTAAATGAAAATAACAAAGTTAACAAGATACAAGAGGACGCAGGTTTAGATCAAAAAGGTTGTAACACTAATGGCTTATGGGCAAAAATCATTGGGTCCATAAATTATTTACATTCTAGTGGCATTGTTCCAAAAGAGACGTTGAGAATTAAAGTAGGTTGTGGTTCGTGTGTGAGGTTTTGGAAGGATCTTTGGATCGGTGAAAGTCCTTTATGCCACCGGTACAATAGATTGTTTAGGTTGGATTTGCAACCCCACTGTTTGGTTCGCGATCGTTTTGCAGGCGGGGTTTGGTCTTTTCAATGGCGACGAGAAGTCACAGGCCGGAGTAATGATCTTTTAGCCCGTTTAATGAAAGAACTGAATCAGATTACGACTCTTGAAGGCAATGACACATTTCGTTGGAACATTGATAACAGTGGGTTGTTTACGGTTGGTGAAACAAGGAATCACATTGACGATCTCGTGCTTCCATCAATGGATATTCAAACACGGTGGTACAAAATTCTCCCTAGAAAAGTAAATATTTTCTTTTGGAGAATGAGACTTGATCGGCTTCCTCATCGCTTGAATTTGTCTCGAAGAGGGTTAGATATTCTGTCGATTATGTGTCTAATTTGCTCGAATGGGGTGGAATCAAATGAGCATCTTTTCTTCTATTGTGAAGTGGCTTCAATCATGTGGAGATTGATTCGTATTTGGTGCGACATGTCCATCCCGATATTTTACTCTCACTCGGATTGGCTGGATTGGATTGAGAATCTTCGGATTCCAAATGCTCTCAAGGATGGCATGTTCGTGTTTGTTGTTACTACTTGTTGGTGTCTTTGGAACTATCGTAACTCCGTCACATTTAACTCTCAAAACTTGAGGAAGTGTGACAGTTATGATAGTATTCGTCTTTTTTCGTTTTCTTAGTTAAATAGTAGAAGTTCTAATTGTTTAGCTTGGGATGATTGGCTAAGAAAACCGTTGTAATTTATTTCTAGCTTCTTGCTAGAAACTTTTTTGTATATATATTTCTTTTGCCGTCCAAAAAAAACAAGATACAAGAAATTTCATTGTATACAACTATACATCACCTAAAACATGTAATAACCGGGCGGACCAAGGTCTATAAGTGATCATGTTCACAATCATTTTTTACAATAATACATTCGGCTAACTAAATTAAACATGTGACACAAAATTTGAGAACCAAGCTCATTTTCGAAAAATTATGATTTTTGATAAGAAGTTACATTACGAGGGAAAAATCCATGACGAGGTTCCCATGAACCCTCTTGGGTTCGCCTTACTCAACATAATTTACATATGATATATGATACTATGGATTAGTGTGGTACCTTATATAAAACCAATGAAGAACATATGATTATATCTAACTATGATTGTTACATCTTGCTGATAATATATGTATCGTAGAAAAAGATTCACCCAAGAACCATATATGCATCTAAATTCTAAAATACTTAGGTGTTTAGAAGTTCATGTCGAGATTGAATCTACATGCTTGGCTGGTTTCATGTACATTTGATGTCAGCATTAACCTTGGGACTACATACCTTTAGCTGAGGGGTTCTAACTAGAACAATCCTTATTTTTTTGTTCTAATATATGGTTATATGTTTACCATTTATATAAACAGCGAGAAATTTACATCTACATCTTGTTGTTTAATTTGTGGCGGAAACTAGATCGGAGATCCATTCAAGCCAAGTAGGTCGAAATTTCCTACTTCAATCTACTATCCATGAATGGAAAGTTCTGAATTTCATATTCTGAAGTGGCTACTTGGCCGTTTGGGATCAAAACAAGACCTACCCAAGCTATAGCTAGTCGCAATGTAGATATGCTACAGTATAATTTTAGGACGAAAAAAGTATCTGTTGTTAAAAATTTTATATTACATACTTATATTTGATCAAATGTTAAAGTTTGTGTCTCATTTAAGCATGCATGATCAGCCCATGTATAGTACTGAACAACCAGGAGACAAAAACCCTTAATTCGCTATCCATTGTCCTTTAATTTTTTTTACCAGTTCACATGAACTAGATATAATTTCTCTATAAAAAATAGCTTAGACTTGTAATTATAAATGAACATACGTTGTCTTAAAAACATTATAAAAAGGCCCATAAGAGTTTTAACGTTGGGTCAAATTAAGTAAGAAAGATTTGGAAAAAAAAGGATGCCAAAGGACCTCTTTTAGAAATTACAACACAATACCACAAAGATAAAAGGTATCATTGTTAACGCCTTCAATCTTAAAACTTATTTGCTAAAATACTTACCGTTCATCACAATAAACATTTGACAAATTTTATACTATAAATAAATAGATATTTGAGTATCAAAATATAACCTTGACTTTAAAGTCAAGGAGACACGATACTGATACATCTGGAAACTTTGACAAACATCAAATAAGCATACGTACTAGTGTTCAAACTTCTTTACGTTATCAACCATTGAGCTTTGACCAAATAAAATAATACTGTAATCAAATGATCTTTGTACAATGTATATTAGATCCACAATTCATATCATCATATTATTAGCACAAACAAATTCAATGCATGAGTTATCATTACCAATATCTGTGCCTTTTCTTTGCATTATCATTCTATATTCATTACAATGATTTGTGTTAAGAGTGAAAAATTAAGAAATGGGGTGGTGGGATACCCTATAGCGGCGCACATGGAATGGGGTTTGAGTTTGAGTGTTTGACCTTATGGTGACACTCTCTTAACAATTTCACATGGACCATCTTCAACCTTCTATCAGACCACATGCCATATGGACCTACTCATATTCGATCGTTTATATTTTTATGCTATATATGAAAATGCGAAGTTTATGTAAATAAATAAGTTGGTAGAGACTTGGATTCTTTCTACATATAGTATACTAATTGGTCTATGAAAATTTAGTATGTTAACTATGTTGAATCATATATAGTTTTATGCTAGAAAAGATCATAACCTATAAAGACCGATTGTTTAGCTCATAGTATAAACTATTAATTAAGACTATCAATCCAAATATGTACCATATAAACCTTGTTGTCAAAATAAATGTGACAAGATACTATACACACTTACAGTTTACTGTGTACTATACCATCGTACAATGTATAAACAAATGAAGAACAAGAACGTACTCTGAGAAAATCTTATCAATTGCATGCATGGCATAAGCAAACAGACAAACAGTGCATGCTTAGGCAAAATTTTCCAAAATTAAGGTTTTACATAGTTGTAATATAAACTTGGGAGATTAATTGCTTTCCAAATTCAAGTTTTATTAAGTGAGTCGTCGTAAGTTGTAATTTGAATTAAGTTACTAGTCTAATGAAAATACGGATTTGGAGAATTTAATTTTTTTGATCATTTACATCATCACTAAGTACTTAATAGTAGAATTGAAGTACGTGTATATTATTTCTAGAAAGAGCCAAACATGTACATTTTGCTTTTCGTGGTTATTGACCTTTAGAGTAAATTATTGTACACGAAACTAATATCACAACGACGTTAACTTGATAGTCATACCAGCCAATTTGATTCTTGTACGCTCACAAAACCGACCTTAAAACTTACATCTTCTCCAACGGAGATATGAGCCCACACTACAACATCTGGGTCAATTTGCAGGTTCTTTTTACGCCTTCGGCAAGTACTTGTCTTAACTAAAGACCTCTGGCGAGGACATGTTCTCGCCCAAAAGCCCTCACCTATTCCTTGTCGCTAATGCCTTTGGCGACGACGGATTTTGACCTTTGGGTACGACCATGTGGGACCCACGCAAACCTCAGTCAAAGTTTACCATTTGGGGCTCACTTGGCCTTTGGCGAGGACAAAGCTTAGGGGCCGTTTGGTTTGTTGCTAGAAATCACAATAACTATCGGATTTGGTATGTGATAGAACAACAATGGATATAAAAAAGTGTATCATTACGATTGTTTATTTTCGGATGACAAAATATGATATGAAAAAGCGTATAGATATTTGAATTTTGTGATGAAAAAAAGAGGGCCCCGCGAAATGAATTTTTTAATGAATCTATGACTGATATACACATTTCATTCATGAACCCACTAAACAAACACTTTTATTTCCATATACCTATACCAAACGCCTCCTTAATCAGATAATCAATTAATCAATTATATTAGAGGAAACAATTAACCAAAATGAAAAATTGTGGGAAAAATTAAATTGGGTCAACATTTTAGCGAGGACATGTAATTGCTAAAGGTTTTAGTTGAAAATATTCTACACTTTCTTCCCAGTCAAAGTTTAAAACTGAGATTTGTTGTCATGTAGCGGGTTTTGGCAAGGACATGTATATATGTCCTCACCAAAACCCCCGTCACCAGTCCTTCTTATTGTTGTAGTGCTGACCCAAATCTTCCAAACACAATACTAGCCACTAAGTGCAATTATCGCAGATGAAAACATGCATAGTACATAGATCGATCCTTTTCCAAACTTACAATCCTTTTACAAACTTACGATGATCTTAACACATGTGACGTAACCCATCAAAAGCTTAAACCGGCCATGCATATGTATTTTTGAATACATGAATACATCAAAAGATAAAAATATGTATTAGCTTACTATTTTTGAACATATTTAATTAGTTATGTAAAACAATAGATAGATGTATAAACAAATGGATAATAACTTGAAAATGTATTTAACTTGTCAATTTATATTGTTTCATGTAGTTCATATTTTTTTTTTATTTAAACACAAATATTTCAAATTTTGATCTTTTTATGTAACCGATGACCTAATAACCGATTATTGCTTATGTGTTAACAGGTTTTTTCCACATAGGCAAAAAAAGATTATTTATATTCTTTTTCTCTATTAAACCAAACACCTCTTTAACCTTTTTACTTTTATTTCTCTCCTCCTAATTATCCATCTGCTTTTATTACAGTTACAACAACAATAACAACGACAAAACAGTTGTTCATCCAATCATTTTGACTCTTTCTTTCATAAATTCATACAACAATTTTTTTCTTCAATACACATTAGCTAAAATGTTTCGATGTATTGTCACAACGCCCATTCTATATACCCACGAGAATGTTCACCTTCCCCAACACCACATACCAGAACATTCATATTCACCACCACCAAACTCGCCTCGATCCATGGTTATAAGGTATTTGGTTAGGGTGTCGATTATGATCGGGGGTTCAATTAGGGTTAGGGTTTCGAGTTTAGTGAGATAAAGAATTGGTCATTGAAGGGTTAGGGTTTTTGTTAGGGTTAGGGTTTTGAGTATAGGGTTATAGTTGCAAAAGGTTATTTCCATTTTTTTACTCATGTTTAGTCAAGGTTTGTCATTTACATATCATATTATATTGTTAAAATGTGAAAGCCAGCCATGGTTCATCCCCATGCTTGTGCTAGTTTATCGTTGCGATGATTTTGGTATTGTGTTGGAGTTGCATTTTTAGTGCGTGTGAATATTTTTGGCTGTATATTGCAGATTTACTGTGTATCGGTTGTTTTTAGTGTTGGTCTTAGTTTAGTTGTGGGTTACTTTGTTGAGCTTTTAATTGTGTGTTTTGTGGTATTGAATCTGATGAAATGAAGGAGATAAGAAGATTCTTTATCTACCTTCATCTCCAACCATACCACCAACAACGATCTTCTTCCATTACCTATATTTTTTAAAACCACAAACAACAATAAATCAAACCCCAACATCAAAATTAAATTTTGATACTTCTAGAAACATTTGAAAAATCAAAATACCCGACAAAGTTTGATGTTTCAATAAAGGTTCGTACATGATATTTAAGATGTAATATAAACTCGCAACAAGATTCAAACTTAGAGAGATGACTAAAATACCTCCTCTCATTTTATAAAACGCCAACTCAAAAACATCCTTGTGACCTGTTCCATAACCAATACTTGTATGATGACCACTTGTCCCAAGTTGACCGTGTCACCTATCATGTTGTTTCAAAAAAAATAATAATAAATAAAATAATAACCGCTGACCTATTGAATTGGTAAACCGATATATCAAAAGGTCGAAATTTGAAAGGTTTATGTTTTAAGGGTAAGGATCCAGTGAGAATAAATCTTAAAATAAGAAGAATGAGAAATGACTATAATGACATATCTGAGATGCATCGAATTGAATTAGATGCATCTCTATTCATTTAGATGCATCACAATTAGTTTCGAAAGTGATTTTGAAGTGAAAATGATGCAAAGTAGTATTGGCAACAAATTTGACCCGCAGAGGACGAAAAATACATAGGATTCATCTAACTTGATGAGATGCATTTTAAGATTAGGGGTGCAACTAATTCAAATTGATGCATCTTTAATGTGTAGTTTTAGTTATTTCACATCCTTCTTATTTTAAGAATTCTTATAATTTGATCCTTACTCTATGTTTTAATAGCAAAAAGAAAAAGAAAAAAATGATGCTACACGAAACAATAAAATTGATAAGTTAGATACGTTTTTTCAAGTTATTATCTCTAAACAAAAAGCCAACTTAAAAAAATAAGATTTTCTGTCATACGAATATTTTTATTACACTGTGCGGTATTATTACTTCATTATTATCAGCGTATTAAAATATCCAAAGTATAATATTATTGGTACGAATAATTTGCCCATTTTCTTGTAGACACAAACTCACTTCCCTTTTTTCTCCAATAATATTTCACCAACAACAGACACAACAAGTGTGTGAAAGAAATGACATCCTTTGACGAAACTGAGTTACGGCTAGGATTACCGGGCGGTGGTGGCAACAAGATCATCGAAGGCGGAGCTACTGCGGTGCATAACTCTGGAAAGAGAGGTTATGATGAGACCATCATGGATTTGAAGCTGAAACTTTCATCACATGATCAAGAAACAAAGATTGATCATGATCAGAAGAAGCATTCCTCTGCTAACCCTCCTGCCAAGTAAGTTTTTCAAGCTAGGTTTCTAGCAAAAAAACTAAAACAAATTAAAACTTATGTATAAAAGGCCCTGTCAATTATTGCATAAAAGATTGTAACATGATTTTTACCCTTTTGCATAACATACATGCATGTTAATGCAATATCCTTGCGTGTTTTGCTAGTTGATGCGATAAAATTAAATACACTTGCATCAAAAATAATATGTAACATACACTTGCAGGTTTAGTAAACTTAGTGAACAAAAACGTAACAGCGCATGTTACATTTTGGTACAAATTAAATCAACCATAAATTACATACAAAGTTTCTTTAGTAAATTGGGGTCAAGACATGAAGCGACTCGGGTTCCTAATCGTGTTTGTATAGTGTTTTTAGATATGATTGTATGGATATAGTTTTGATTGTAAGATGCTAAGTTAGATGTATTTCTTTTCTAGCTACCATGTTACTTGTGGGTCATGTTTGTAATATGTTATCTCAATATAAGTTGTTCAAAAAAATTATTGAAATGAATTATAGGGCACAAGTGGTAGGTTGGCCACCGGTGAGATCTTACCGAAAAAACATGTTGTCAGTCCAAAAGAAGAGTAGCTTCCACAACGAGGAAGGCAACGATTCTTCACCATCATTTGGGACTAAGGGGAATGGTAGTGGAGGAGCCGCGTTTGTGAAGGTGAGCATGGATGGAGCTCCTTACCTTCGTAAAGTCGACTTGAGAATGTACAAAAGCTATCAAGATCTCTCTGATGCTTTGGGCAACATGTTCAGTTCCTTCACCATTGGTAATTATTTCATTAATTATTGTGTTAATTAATATAACTCGAGTGTCTAAATAAATTATTTGCTAACCAAAGCCATCACGCATGTTTGGTATTATATCCTATCCTAAGTATTTATGTGATTATTCGGAATGCATATCATTTCTAAACACGATCTCAAGCACCCTTAATTAGTCACTAAATATAACTAATTAATGAAGATTCTTCTAAGCTTTTGGAAAAATTTATAATCTAGGTAACTGTGGATCACAAGGGTTGAAGGATTTCATGAACGAGAGCAAATTGATGGACCTCTTGAATAATTCGGACTACGTCCCGACTTATGAAGACAAAGATGGAGATTGGATGCTCGTCGGCGATGTCCCTTGGGAGTAAATTTTCGTTTTATCATCAAGCACTCTTTTAGTTTGGGTTTACTATACCATTTTACCCGTAGTTAACTGATTAACTTCTCTTAAATTTTTATCAGGATGTTCGTTGATTCATGCAAGCGTTTACGTATAATGAAAGGAAAGGAAGCAATTGGACTTGGTAAGTAACATTGCAAAGTTTTTCAAAATTCGAACAAAATCATAGTACATGAATTAATATACTTATAACATGTTGATCTCTTTTGTTCCAATTTTCAGCACCGAGGGCTATGGAGAAATGCAAGAACAGAAGCTAAAGATCAACTTCGACATCTTGCTCTTTCAATCTTTGTGTGGCATATGAGATCAAGAATACTCGAGATAGATTGAGCAGATTGTAGGGTTCGTATCTGTACGTATTATTTTATATAGAATTTTATTTCATGCATTTAATTTGGAACTTGGAACGTTGATCGTGAGAAGTAATATGTATCTATAATATAAACTTGTGTGATTTGAATTTATGGACATAATATATAGGAAAAGCCAATAAAATCTTGTATCTTGAATATTTGCTACCAAAATCAAGGGTTTCTATCCTTTATTTTGGCGATTTGTTGTAGTACTATGTTTGATAATCAACGTATGTTACTTGTGATATGTCTTAGATTTTATTTTGTCTTAATGGTAACATGTTAAATCTTCTTGCGATGGTTCTTTTAGCGAAACGGCAGATATATAAAGAACCAGCAAGCTAGAAACGTAAACTACCAATGAATGGATATAGAGTGTTAAGTTACATAGATTATCAATAATCCACTCTATTTAGTTTATAGTTAAGCATTACTTTTATAGTAGCATATCTGAAAACCCTAGTTACCAAATGTCAATTTCATTTGTAACTGTTATTTCGTGTGATGTAACATACCAATTGATAAAAAGAAAATTATAATAATTGTGGACGTAAAGAATCAGTAACCTGCAATCCTTCATGCTATATTTACGTATATGAAATTTGATTGACTTAATGTACTACTATAAAGTCCAATTTGATGTCATATACCATGAATTGTTGAGCCTAGAATATTAATGCAATCATATAACGCGTAAGTATGGGAGGGGAAATGCAGACGAATTATATATGACAGGTTTACTGAATGCATGCATGATAAATAAATAAGATTCAAATTTGAATTCTAGTTTATAAATTTTGTGAGACATGAACATGTGCGTGTCAATGTAGGGGCATGCATTTATTTAGGTTGGTCGGGCCATGAATATAATTTTGTATCTTCAGCGAATATTAATTTTGAAAATGATATGCACAAATAACGTACTAAAGTATGTATCAGATAAATAAATAGGGGTCATGTTAGTGGGAAAATGATATGTATTCATACTATTTATACTCCGTATAATTTTTGAAATAATTGCACAAGTAGTTAGTGGGAAAATGATATGTATTCATACTATTTATACCTAAAAATTTGCTACTTGCATGACAAGTGGAAAGATCAACGGCTTATTATATGATTATGTAGGTAGAATAATGAGTAGAATGATTATGTAGGAGGATATATGATTGGCTCCAAACGGTCAACTTTAATTGACCAAAGGATGGTCAACTAGGTCAAACAGCCTAAGAGTCAATCTTCGTGGAAGTATAGGGTTTCCCCGGGTCATTATGTCCCGACGAGGTGTGATGGTTATCAAACGGATCTGTGATCAAGTGAATCTGGACGGGAAAGGGTTTGTGAATGATTACACTAAGGAATTTTGAAAGAAAATAACTTAAATAAGTTATATGAACATGATTGTAAAACCAGAAAAACCAGAAACGTTTTAAACCTAAAAAACGCGTACGTCTAATTTAAATTTACGTAGACGTACGAAATAAAAAGTGAAAAGTGAAATCTGAAAACCCACAGGGGTTGAAAATGACTTTTTTACAAACTAAAAGATAAAAGAATATTTTTAGAAAAAGAAATCTAATTTTTACACTAATTAATTATTTATTATTAATTAAATATTATTTAATACTACTCCCTCCGTCCCAATTTTATTGTCCAGTATTGACTTTTTTAGTCTTTCTTATTCAACTTTGACCTTAAATATTTTTGTGGCTGTTATATAATATTTGATGCAAAATATATAAATGGATTGGGTTTTAAGTCTACTTTTCAATGATATAATTTTTTATCAAGTATTATATAATAAAAAATATATATTTGTGGTCAAAGTTATATCATTTTGACTTTGAAAATTCAAAGTGGACAATAATTTTGGGACGGAGGGAGTATTTATTAATATTTAAAATACTTAAATACAATATAATATTAATTTAATTCTAGAAAAATAAAAATAAAATTTCTAAAATTATAAAATAACTAAAAAAAAATTTTAAAATTAAAAATATGTCTTTTTGTGAATTTTATATTAATTAATTACTAATTAAATATTAATTACCTAATTAAACTATTTTAAATTATTAAAAATAGAAAATGAACAGTAGAAATTATAAGAAAATTTCTAAAATTATTTTACATTATATAAAAGTTAGGAAAAATATAAAAACTAGGGTTTACTTTATAAAAATTAATTATGCTATTTAAAACTTAAATATTAATTAATTACTAATAAAACTAATATTAAATCTAATAAATACTAAATGACAAAATAAAAATCTGAGAAATTTACTAAAATTACTTTAATATAAAAGGTAATTAATAAAAATATAAAAATGCCAAGTACTTAATAAAAATCTAAAAATAAAAATTTAAATTTAAATTACATTAAATAGAAACTATCACTTATTATTAAATTGGTTTTTCTTGATGTTTCTTTTTGAAAACTATTTTATACTTAAAAATAACTAACTTTTACAAAAACAACTTTTTTATAAATTAAAAATAAGCACTGTGGAGCTTATTAGCACTACAGTTGACTTTGGTTGACCAAATGAGGAAATAAGCTCAAATGAGCTTAAGTGGGACCCACTATGGGTGATTCTAGTTCAAATGAGTGTGTTGGACATGTATGAGCAAGAATCAACCAAAAAGACCCACAGAATAAGCCAATAAGCTCAAAATAAGCACTTGGCCACTTGTTTCAACTCAGAAAATGGGACAAGGTTGAGGGGTTGATTCAGGTGGGTCCCAGGGGTCTTAAGGTCAAACCTATGGTCAAAATGGAGAGAGGGGTAAGAGGAGGGTTGAAAGAACCAAGGAGGGGACCTGTGGAACCACTGTGGTGGCCAGAAACCACCACCAAAGTGGTGGTGATTGTGGAGGGGTCTGCTGCTGCAGGGGATGCACCTCCCCTGCAGGTGTGTTTCTTGCTGTGGTGGGCCCCACAGAAAAATCACAAAAATAAAAGAGCATTTGGACTATGAAGATGAGCTGGGGGGGTATAAGTAGAAACAAGTTTCAAGCCTAGAATCCTTATACAAAATTCAAAACAATTTCCCTAATATTTGGAAAAACTGAGTTCATGCCAATTTGACTTTTAATGAAAAACTAGGAATTTGACTTTGTTGGATTTCTAAAGGTCCTAATTGATTTAATATGTTATAATAACACTAATGGAAGTTGAAATGGTCACAGTTAACAAAATCTAAGCTAAGATTGAAGGTGTGATAAGCCAAATTCCCAACAGTGGGCTGTTAAGGTGAAATTTCTTTGATTTTGACCTTTACATGTTTTACTTACTGATTTGGTGGTTCACTTGATTTACTATAACCTAAAACAACTTGTCTAAGTCTTAACAAACAACAAACACCAACAAGATCACAAGATCCAGGCCTGAGCCAAACACTCCTATATGTTGAAACTGTTTTGGCTTTTCAAGGTAAATGATCAAATCAAACCACAAATCTTCTAAACTAGATTACACTAGGCTATACTAAGTCTAATTGAGCAAGTTGAAGCCTAAATTAAGCAGTCTAACTAAAATGATAAGCACATGGATAAAAAAGCTAAAATTGGCAGTCAACCTACACATTCCAAACAAAAGTCATTAAGACCAAAAAGTAAGCACAAAAAACATATGATATTACTGATAAGCATAAATAGAATGGAATAAGCAATACAATAAGTTGTTGCTACAGTGACTTGAGAAAAGAAAAAACTTACAAAGGTCCAAAGTCTTAGATCACAAGCAACAGAGGGTCTAAGTTACAAACCTATGCTCCCCTTGGAGTCCTAATACCCACATCAACATGTACTGCTTCTCTTCCTCTTCTGTCTTTCTTTGATTTTTTTTTCTTTATTTATATTTTTGATATTTTTCTATTTTATGAGCTAAATAAATACAAATGCACTGAAATCTTTTGAAATCTATTAAATAAGCTAAAAGGAGCTTAAACAAGCAAGAAATAATAACTTACAACACTTTTTAGTCAAACTGCCAATTTTACTTAATAAAATGACAAAACTGAATTGAACTTAGAACTTGGAATTAAAGATTGAAAGATGTTTAAAATACACTTAATTTACTTGTTACAACACTGAAATACTTAAAATTACATTAGAATTTAAGATTACATTAAAACGATTACCTATACTATTGCTACAACTACCTACTGCTAATTGCCTTCTCTCTTCCTTTTTCTTTGACTTATATAAGCTCTTGCACATCCCTTTCTCTTTCCCACCTCTGTTTTTAGCCCTAGGATTAATGAAAACAATCCTAGCCTTCAATTTTTCTTTTGGCGGGAAAATTGTTTTTGGCAGATAGGGGTTGAGTGAGGGCATAAAGAAGCATTAAATGTAGTTTTGATGTATGGGAGAGTTGGGGGGAACAGGTATGGGTTTAGTGAGTTGGAGGAGGGGTGAGGTGAAGTGTGGAAGGGGATTACCAGGCTGCAAGTGGTGAGGGAGGTGGAGGTACGGGGAGTTATATTTTTTTGTGGAGTGGGCTTGGGGTGTTATTTGGGCCAAGGGTAATAACAAAAGGGTGAATGGGCTGGGAGTTTGTTGGGTGGATTTGGTGTGTTGGGTTAATAACATGAAAGGGTCCGTTTGGTTTAGTACATTTCACAAGGACCACTTTTGTAATTTCTGAAATTGGAGGGGGGGAATTTGCCACTGTTCCAAAGTTATCCAAGGATGAAATATGCCAACTTCCACAATTCAAAAATTATAAATGATATTTTCCATTTTTAAAATTCCCGGGGACCAAATATGTCAATTTTCAAAACTGTGGGGACTAAACATGACATTTTTCCAAACTTCACACCAAGGACCTAAAATTAACACTTGTGACTTTCCAGGGACCAAAAGTGATTTTTCTTTCAAAAATATCCCACCAGGGACCAAAATTGCCAATTTCTGAAACTCCAGGGACTAAATTGCAAATTTCCAAAACTTTTGAGATTTTTCACCAAAGGACTAAATATGACAACTTATGATTTCAAAAGGACCTTTGGTGATAATTTTCCATATTTTAAATAACCAGGGACTAGTTTTGTCATTTTATGAAAGTTGGGGGACTGAAACTGCCAATTATTCAAACTTTGTACGTTTTTTTCATTTGTTTTTACTCATTTTGCATCTAAAACATATAAAACACAATTTTGAAATATTTTCAGTATTTTGATACATTTCTGAGTGTTTTTGTATGCTTTGCAGTTCAGATTTGACCAAAAATGATGAGTGTTTGAGCACTCATCAATATAGCAATGTTCGTAGTTAATGATATAAAAATTCGGCTCAATTTTGAAAAACAATTTATTTTACAATGTACATAAGCTGTTTAAGAATGTATGGGGAGGGAGAAGAGATATAGTGAGAAGAAAATTTGAAATGAGAAGAAATTTGAGCCACACATTTCAAATGAGGGAGAGAAATTTAAAAGGAGATCCATCTATGTTTGTAGATGCATCTGAAATGTACAATTGTATTTTTTTCACCATTTTATTTATAATTTTATTTCTCGTTTGATACTCTGGAGATACAAACTTTAAAATTGACTATATATGACAAACTAATCCTTACACTTACACCAGTAATTATATGTCCATAATCCACATGCCTTGTTCCAATATGCTGCAAAACCCCAACAAAGAATTATTCCAATTTTCATTTTAGGGAAATGCTAACAATACTTTCAAAAAAATAATAAATAAAAAATGGGATAATTACCAAAATAGACCGGGCAAACAAGTGGTTGGCGGTTTTAAACCGTGATCGGAAAATGACTTTTTTAGACTAGGGCAACTTGTACTTTTTGGGCAACTGAAATCTGCTAGTGACAAGTGTCATTTTTCTGACATTTTTTTGGGTAACTTGTGTATTTTGGGCAACAGCCGCCATTTTTTGGGCAACTGGAGACACTTGTCATCATATGGGTCGAGTTACCCAGTTGCCTGGTCTAAAGAGAATTTTCCGATCTTGGGGGAGAAACCGCCAACCACTTGGTTGCCTGGTGTATTTTAGTAATTATCCCATAAAAAATCCACTTATTGTTAACAAATTGTTATTTTATAAATCTGCTAATATTTAGACAAAAATCTGAACAAACTCCGCATTTTCCGTTAAAAATCTCAGAAATTGTCAGTGATCATTGATGATTCTATTCGGATTCTGAACATTGTCTAAGCTGGATTTCTGAAATTGCATAAATTGTTGGTGATCATTGAGAAAATTAAACACTCTAACATTCAAGACATTAAGTTTCTTTATGGAAATGTGGGTAAATTTTTAAATGGGTTTTGTATTAATTGGATTGCAAATTGTAGACGTGATGATAAAGTTGTGATTGTGGCTTTCAAGGTTAAAGACATGGTACTTTCAACGATAAATCCACCCGATCAATTTAGTTAAAAATAAACTCCTTTATGCACGATAGATGGATGCCTTTGCATGATCGAAAAGTGTGTGAAATGGGATTAGATGTGTGGATGATGAAGAAACAAGGTGTTGAAAACTCATGGACAAAAGGATGGTCATTAATTTACGTTACGTTTAGAAGGTCATTGTTCTACACCAATTTGTATTCTGGATAGTGGAAAGATCTTGATCAGGCATCGCTTCCATCAACTCATTATCTACAACACACTGAATGCTTCACAAACAACTAAATCGACGTGAAGAACTTAAAGGATTAAATGCTTTATGCAAACAAGATCACATCGAGTACCTGGAGAGTCTGGTTTACCTTCAGATTGTGTTTTGTTTAACATTGTCATCTGCTTAATTTCCTATCCTTTTGATTTGTCAGATTCTGTCTCAACTCCTTTAGAAATTTGGCTGCAAATTTTTTTATTATGATCTAAATGTTTTGGATCCGAGTATTTTGGTTACACTTGAAGTTTTATATGCCGGCCATTAATCGTTTGATTTTTCTTTAGTTCCTTGGTAATTTTGATTGAAATTGCATAACTAATCTGATAATTTAAGTCCTTGTTTGAGTCGGTATTGGTCAAATAGTGCCATTCATTAGACAGCTAGTTTCTTCAATAAATGGTTAATGCATGTCACTGTTCTTCGTTGTTGTTGACTCGCTGATGTGTGCAGGTTTGTAATTCTTTTTTTTTTTTTTTTTTTTTTTTTTGCTTGTGATTTAATAAAAAAAAAAAAAAAAAAAAAAAAAAAAAAAAAAAAAAGACATTGCTATTAGAAAAATACAGCTTTTACAGATTAGGTTAATGAAACATATATATACTCTAATACTCGTAGCATATGATTGTTGGAAGCGAAAGAAAGAGTTTGTATATGAACGCATGATCAATATAATATATTCATGAAGTTGTCGAATTTGAAAGAAATGAAACAAGCTAAGCTACGCGTCCAAAACTAGCAAAATATGTAGCCTTTTGAGATTGAATTTGAGCTACAACTATATAAGTACTACTTTATGAGATTCTTTGGAATTTTCATTTGATAAAAGAGTTTTTTTAAGTTGTGTCGCACACTAAAAGTATACCAAAAGTATGTAGGGGCCCATATAAAAGTACATTTATCTGTATTTTTATAAAAATCCTTGTGTATTTTTACGTGAACTCCTCCTATGTACTTATGATGTAGTTAACCTGTGCCCCGCACAAGTTAAAAAAACCCTTGATAAAAAGAACACATTTAACCTACAACATGTTGATAACTTCTCAAATAAACTATCTTTAGCATGTAACATATGCCTTATCCATTGGGTATTAATGTTTTGGCTAAGAGCAAAGGGTATTATGGCTCAAACCGTTTTGTTATTTCAGCATCACATCAGTATTTCACTTTTTACATTCAAACATCAAAATATCTCATCACTCATCATTCAAGCCAAAACACCTTTTTTAGGACCTATCATACCGAATTAAAATAAAAATTAAAAAAAAAAAAGAATGAAAAAAGTGAAGAATGGCGTACATCATTTCAATGGCTTAGAGAATGGCAGGGGCTATGGTGGCACCGAAATGGATCAAGCCCAAAACCATCCACGTTAGATTGGCTCCTAAATGACGTTATGATTACTAACGCTCTAATTGTAATATGATTTAATTTTGTCTAATGCATAGATGTATGTTGGGCAATTTGTAAAGTGAGTATAAAGAAAAACTTTAAGTTTATTTCATTTAAAATCACATTTAATTAACATTATTTATAATTTAATTAATCTGTATTAAACACAATGTGTAATTCATAAGAATTTTCAAACTCAATAAATACATTTTAACGAGCGCACATTCCTATGTTTTAAAAATAGTTTTTCTAATGAGCAAACTAAAAAGATGGTACCTGTGGTTTGGGTTGACCATCACTCTTGGTCCTTTGACTTTTTTTTTATCACTCATAGCCAACAACTCTGAAACCCTCTTCACTAATAGTCCTCTGACCAAACGTTCGTTTAGTCAAGACGTTTAGAAGTGTGGTGACATGGGATTCGATGTGTGGATGATGAAGGAACAAGGTGTTGAAAACTCATGGACAAAAGGATGGTCATTTACGTTACATTTAGAAGGTCATTATTCTACCAAGTTATTCCCAATTTGTATTCTGGATAGTGAAAAGATCTTAATCAGGCATCGCTACCATCAACTCATTATCTACAACATAACACACTGAATGCTTCACTGAAACAACTAAATCGACGTGAAGAACTTGAAAGATTAAATGCTTTATGCAAACAAGATGGCATCGCGTACGTGGAGAGTCTGGTTTACCTTCAGATTTGTGTTTTGTTTAACATTGTCATCTGCTTTCCTATCCTTTTGATTTGTCAGATTCTGTGTTAACTCCTTTAGAAATTTGGCTACAAAATTCTTTATTATGATCTAAATGTTTAGGATCCGAGTATTTTGGTTACACTTGAAGTTTTATAAGCCAACCATTAAACCTTTGATTTTTCTTTAGTTCCTTGGTAATTTTGATTGAAATTCATAACTAATCTGATAATTTAAGTCCTTGTTTGAGTCGATATTGGTCAAATAGTGCCATTCAATGCACTAGCTAACTAGTTTCTTCAATAAATGGTTAACGCATGTCACTGTTCTTCGTTGTTGTTTTTTTTTTGAACGGCAGTTTGTGGCTACATGGCCCCTAGCCCAGAAGGCGTAGCGAACCCACACAACCAGGTTGGGTCCAGCCCAGAAGGCAATGGCACCCTTCCCTTTACACACGCGAGAGGAAACCCCTTTCGCCCTAGACAAGACTCGAACGGCAGTTTGTGGTTCTTCGTTGTTGTTGACTCGCCGTTGTGTGCAGGTTTGTAATTCTTTTTTTATTTGTGATTTTAAAAAAACATTGCTATTAGAAAAATACAGCTTTTACGGATTAGGTTAATGAGAAACATATATATACTCTAATACTCGTAGCATATGATTGTTGGAAGGGAAAGAAAGAGTTTGTATATGAACGCATGATCAATATAATATATTCATGAGGTTGTCGAATTTGAAAGAAATGAAACAAGCTAAGGTACGCGTACAAAACTAGCAAAATATGGCCTTTTGAGATTGAATTTGAGCTACAACTACATAAGTACTACTTTATGAGATTCTTTGGAATTTTCATTTGATAAAAGAGTTTTTTTAACTTGTATTTAAGGGACACAAGTTAATCACACTAAAAGTACACCAAAAGTACATAGAGACCCATATAAAAGTACATTTTTCTGTACTTTTATAGAAATTCCTATGTACTTTTGTGTGAACTCCTATGTACTTATGATGTGGTTAACTTGTACTCATAAGGCACAAGTTAAAAAAGCCCTTGATAAAAAGAACACATTTAACCTACAACATGTTGATAACTTCTCAAATAAACTATCTTTAGCATGTAACATATACCTTATCCATTGAGTATTAATGTTTTGGCTAAGAGCAAAGGGTGTCATGGCTCAAACTGTTTTGTCACCTCAGTACCACATCAGTATTTCACTTTTTACATTCACACATCAAAATATCTAATCACTCATCATTCAAGCTAAAACACCCTTTTTTAGGACCTAACATACCGAATTAAAAAAAAAAAAAAAAAATGAAAAAGGTGAAGAATGGCGTACATCATTTCAATGGCTTAGAGAATGGCAGGGGTTATGGTGGCACCGAAATGGATCAAGCCAAAAACCATCCACGTTAGATTGGCTCTGAATGACGTTATGATTACTAACGCTCTAATTGTAATATGATTTTGTCTAATGCATGGATGCATGTTGGGCAATTTGTAAAGTGAGTATAAAGAAAAACTTTAAGTTTATTTCATTAAAAATCATATTTAATTAACATTATTTATAATTTAATTAATCTGTATTAAACACAATATGTAATTCTTTAGAATTTTCAAGCTTAATAAATACATTTTAACGAATTGCCGATACTTGTTCAAGTTTAGAGACATTGATGGCTTAAACAATGTTATTGATAAGGGACCGTGGATGGTTCAAAACAAACTTTTGTTTATCCATAGATGGAGTCCTAAGATAGGAATGCAAAAATTGAGCCAAAAAAAGTTGCCTGTTTGGGTTAAGATGTCCAATGTTCCTCTTGAGGCTTGGAGTTTGAAGGGGGTAAGTGTTGTTGCTAGTAGTTTGGGGAAACCTATGGTTATGGATAGTATGACTGCATCTATGTGTTACAAAGGTGTAGGCAACTTGGATTATGCAAGAATGCTTGTGGAAATTGATGCTGAAAAGGAAATAAAACATGAGATAGAGGTGCAGTATAGAGATATGGAAAATAAAGTTAAAGGTACTAAGAAAATAAGTGTAGTTTATGATTGGAAGCCTGCTAGATGTGCTGAGTGTAAAGTCTTTGGACATGATATTAGTAGATGTATTTTCAACAAGAGTAAGAATGATGGTTTGGATAAGGAGATTGATAAGGATAATATGGAAAAGAATAGTAATGAGAATGGTGGTAACAAAGGCAAAGATAAAGTGCACGGACAAGTACATAAGAGTAGTGATGAGCAGCATAAACATAATGTCTTTAAAAGAAACTTCAACTATCCCAATAATAGGCAACAAGAATATAGGAAAAAGCATGTTAATGAGGAGAAGAAGAATAATGGTAATGCTGGAACTTCAAGTACCAAGAAGGTGTGGAACTTGAAAGAGAAGGAAGCAGAGGAAATGAGGAAAACTGCAAATAAGTATTATGTGTTAAACTCTTTACCAGAAGATGATGATCAAGAGTTGAGAATTCTGAAAGATAGAATTATAGTGGATCAGTACTTGAATAAAAACCTGCAACCAACCCCTTCTGAAGCAGCAAATTGGTCACAGGATTTGAGGAAGTACCATAAGGAAAGAAGTGCAGAAGTGGTTGATGTAGTTGATATTGGAAGTGAAGATGTGATTAGTGAAACAGGGGTATAGCTCAGAATATGGAGATGAATGAAATTAAAGGAGTAGAAGGGCAACTATTTAATGATGAATAATCTGAATTTTAATATAGGTGCATGGAATATAAGAGGATTGAATACTGTGGATAAGCAAAGAAAAGTTAAGAATTTGATTACTAGTGAGAATTTGAAGGTGTGTGCTATTCTGGAAACAAGATTGAGATTTAAGAAATTGCAACAAACATGTGATAAAGTGTTTCAAAGTTGGAAGTAGACTTCAAATATGCATTGTTGTAATAAAGGGTGTATAATAGAATTAGGATGGGATGATCAAGAAGTTGATATTCAAGTGATTAATCAGACTAGTCAATCCATTTTCTGTGTTTTAAGTGCTGAGAAGTATAAATTTAGGTGTTTCTATACCTTTATTTATGCTGCTAATGAAGGTATGGATAGAAGAGAGTTATGGAAAGAATTATAACAGAATAATAGATATGTGAATGGAAGGCCATGGGGTATAGCTGGGGATTTTAATGTGACTTTAAGTCTTAATGAGAATTCTAATGGTGGATCTTCTATGTCTGTTGATATGGTGGAGTTTTCTGAATGTGTTAACAAGATTGAAATGGAGGATGTTTGTAAGACTAGTCTGCATTTCACCTGGACAAAGAATTTGAAAAAGTTCAAGGTTGGTAACATGACTGGGATTCTTAAGAAGCTTGATAGAGTAATGACTAATGAAGATTTTATCAAACAATATCCTAAGGCTGCTGCTAAGTTCTTACCTTATATAACTTCTAACCATACTCCAGTTGTTTTGAGTATTTCAACAGATATCATGAAACAAAGAAAGCTTTTAGATTTACAAATTTTATCACTGGTAAGAAGGAGTTCATGGAAGTGGTTAAAGATGGATGGAGTTTAGAGGTGGAAGGACATTACATGTATCAAGTTGTTCAGAAGCTAAAGAGATTAAAAGTTCCACTGAATAATTTAGCTTGGAGCAAAGGTAGTCTTTTCAAAAGAGTTAAGAATCTTAGAAGATGTGGAAAACTAGAAGGGGGGGTTGAATAGTTTTACGTCCTTTTTAAAATTTATAAGCACAAGTTTGTTTTAAAAAACTTCGATTCTAGTTTATGTGAATTCAATACTTGCACTATATGAACAATTGTATAATAACTAACTAACAACACTAATATAGTAAAGGTAGATAAATAAGTAATGAGAAGAGTTAGAAAGATCAAACCACAACACAAGGATTTATAGTGGTTCGGCTACAAGGACACCTTCCTTGTTCCTACTCCACTCCCCGAGTCACCTACTCGAGAGTTTTCTTCACTATGTCAACAAACTCCCTTATGGCGGAGAAAACCGTACACACCAATATACACACCAATCTACACACCAATCTACACACCAATCTTCACACCAATCTACACGCCAATCTTCTTCACACCTAGCTTTTACACACCAATCTTCTACACACCTTCTTCTACACACCAATCTTCACAACTATCCTACTTCACTACTAATCAACTTCAACTATCTACACAACTTCTATATCTTCTAAACAAATAATAACAAGCACAACACAATATTCACAAATGAATATATATACACTATACACAACAACTCTTCAACACTTCTTGAACTTGGTTGTAGAGAGTTCTTCTTTTGCACTTAGAATGAGAATGGATGATGAGGGATTGAATCACTTGAAACAAGGATTAATATACAAAAGATCAAAGGGTTTTTGATGAGTTTTAGATGATTGTAGATCTGAAAATTTCGTGCAAAAGGTGAGGAAAAATTCCAGAATTAAGGTGGTATTTATAGGGGAAGAAATCTGACAGTTTCTGACAGGGGAGCCTGGCCGGTCCCCTTAAAGCATGGCCGGCCCCCTTAAAATTAAGGGGACCGCCCCTTATAATTAAGGGGGCCGCCCAACTGTAACGGCCAGAAAACTTGTCTTTTAGTGGGGAAAGTTTATTTGGTGAAAAACTAACTGATTTTGGTTAAATATTTGAAATCATATATTTAGTATGATTAAAACATTTTTCCTTAATACCAAAAGTGTTTTTCAAAAATATATAATAAGATTATATAATTAAATAAACTTTGTATTAGTTAATTAAATACCCCTTTGATCATGAGATGTATTAAGCACTTGTTTATCCATACCTTAAGTGATTAAGTTGGATATAATGATATAAACTAGCTTAATACTTGTTTACGTAGTAATCAAACGATTGACGAGTTTACATTTTGTGATCGTCAAAATATAGAGATATCGAAAAATATAAATAACGTTTTCATACATTATTTATGTCAACAATCTCTCCCTTTTTGATGATTACAAAATTTAAACTCATTAGTCGAAAATTAGTCTATATACAAGTATTAGAGTGAGTTTATATCACTTCTCCCCCTTTTTGTGAGCATCAAAAAGGTTATCCCGTATGAACGGAAGCTCCCCCTTGATGTAAGCTCCCCCTCGTTTTGAGGCCAAAAGGAATCGAGAAATGGATATCTTGCAAAAATATTTAGTAGCAAGCAACATATATATGTATATAGCATGTAAAAATATAGACTAAACATAACCATTTCATTAATAAAGGAAAATAATACATCAAGCATTACACCAACAAAAGGAACAAGTAATGCTACAACTAACAAAAGCCTTTAAAGGCTTACAATCATCATAGAAATAATAAACCAAGTCTCAAACATGAGAGTCCTCTCTAGAGCTTGCCATCCAAAAGGGTTTAACACAATTTTATTTGTGAATCACCATACATGTTTAATTGGGAGGAATGGATGGTGAACATGGAGATGGTGATGGAGGAGGAGTGTTTGTTGATGGTGGTGGAGGTGTTGTGTTTGTTGTTGGTGGTTGATGCAACATGTTTTCAATATGAGAAAACATGTATTGGATCTCATCTCTTAATCCGAACACAATTGTTCGGTTGTGAATGCAACAAAGGCAAGTGTCTCCATGAGCTTCAAGTAAGCTCCATGGGACGGGGTTATAGGTTGGTGGGTTGATAGGAGATGATGAGAAATGTGCATCAAGAGGTGTTAATGGTGATAATGAGAGAGTGAGTGCAAGGGTGGAGTGTTCATTGGTAGGTTGTGATGGTTGAACCATTGGTGGAGAGGATAAGTGGGTGTTTATGTAGTCATTAATTGATGAAGTGGATGGTATGGAGGAAGTAGAATGTCCATTTGTTGAGGGTGTTTTGGAGGGTGCATTTGGTGCACTAGGAGATGAACATTGAGGTTGTGGTGATGGGGTGGTGTTGTCTTCATTTGTAAGATCAATGAAGAGTTGTTTGGGTGGTATAATGACAAGTTTTTGTTTCTTGGCATTGTTTGAATGGGTGGTTCTTGGTGATGACATGATGATGGTTTATGAGTGATGAGGATGATGAATGATGAATTAAACATGCATGGGGATTATATAGTGGGAAAACATGTTTAGAAGTGGAATTATTTTGAAATTGTAATGTTATATTCCAAAATCAGTTTGGTTTTTAAGAGTAATGATAGTTGGGACTAGCAAAAGGGATCACATGATGCAAAAGAAAACAGTGTAAAAACTGTTTCAGATGGCCGGTCCCCTTAATTTTAAGGGGGCCGCCCTTTATGATTTAAGGGGGCCGCCCATCTGACGACCCAGAAATCAAAAATTTTCAAAATTTTTCTGGAAAGATGTTATGTTCTGGTTTGAATGTGCAGCAAGCTCAATTTGGACATTTCACATTTGTTTTGGTTTATTAGAAAACATATATGTCATATAGTTATATAACCATTAACTAATCATGCAAACATATATATAGATCAAGAGAAACATGCATAAAAATATCAAAGACAATCAAGTTATCATCCTAAACACATATTCAAATAACAAGTATTTCCGAATAAACTTCGGACAAATAGCACACAAGACATAAAAATAAAACATTGTTAAACAAACATAATCCGACCATATCATTACTTTTTCTTCCCGAAGATACCCTTCAAAGTCTTCCCAATAGATTTGAAGCCACCTCTAACTTCTTCGTGCAAGCTCTTTTGTCTTCTAAGCATCTCGGTAGTTCGTTCATGAAGCACTTCTTCAGTTTGATCACTTGGAGATGGAGTAGAATAGTTGGGATAATCAAGATCCTCTAAATTGTCAACGAACTCAGAAAACGAAGGGGTACTAGCATCATCGATGTTTTCCTCCTCATCATCATCATCTTGCCTTGAGGATGATCCATGAAAGCTATGACGACGAGGTTTACCCTTGTCACTTCGAGTTCGTCGAGCTTGTTTTAGAGCGAGAGTACGCCGAGTGGGGTAGATGGACTCATAAATACTATTGTCAAGATCGGGGTAGTACTCGATAACATGACGATAGATACGAGTAAGGAACATTCCATATGGAAGGTTGGCTTTGGGAGTTTTTCTAGCACACTCAATCCGTTTGATAAAGAAGTAGGCCAAATTGTACGGCTTTTCGACAGCTATACAATACAACATGTGAGCAAGGCTAGCCGGGAGATGGTCCCGGTGACCTCCAGTACCAAACGCATTCTCACGAATGAGTTCTTCCCAACGCTTCATGTGTGGGCTTAATTCTTTGAGGAGAAGTTGGTATGGAGAAATTTGAACGTTTTTGGATTTTATTTTTCGACTTGTGGTGGCACGATCTATACCAAGGATTTGACGAATTTCGTCGGGATGAGGAATTTCGTCGAAATAAGGACCGAAGGTTGGTCGATAGCGATTAAGAGATTCGAGGTCCCACTCGTTTGTGAAAACGGCTTGACCTCTAAAAGGAATTTGAAGGATATGACCAAATTGTTCGAGAGTGAGGGTGATAAATTCATTTTGAATCATGAAGGAGATGGTGATGAAACCAAGATCATTGGTTTGGACGGTGACTTGGCTATAGAAATCCATTATGAAACGAGGAATGATAGGTTCATTTATTTCATAAAGACAATTGAAGTTGATGCTTGTAAACACGCGATTTATGTAGTCGGATTGAGCAAAAGCAAGATCTACTACACGTCCCTCATGAATATTTCTATCTTCAATTTGACGATAGATAAGTCCAATGGAAGGAGATGTGGTAGGGAGTTGAGAAACTTTGGGAATGTAGTTTTTAGTGTGAGAAAGATCTTCGGTAGTTGCTTTGGGCATTTTCACCTAAACACATCAACAATTCAAAAAGACCAAAATAAATATAAAGAAAAAAAATATATGTTTATTGTCAAGGCTTATGTTGGAACGTAAACATACTTCGTTCCTTAATATTGTTTTTAACTCGTTCTAGATATACTTTACGATGTTTTATTAGTAGTTATGGACAAATCCAAACGCCCCTTTAAACATCTTAATATATCATGAAATTTACTAGATTTACATTAGATTGTAAAACTAGCTATTTCTTGCGAGTTTCTTATGCATGTAATTTGTTTTTGAAAAAGATGGTTTGTATTTTTACTAAAAATGTCATTTTAAGTAATAAACCAAACGCTTCCTTAACTAGTGACTTATAACTCAAGTGCGTCAATATACATATGAATTATATATCTTGACGAGTTCGATAAACAATTTTAAGGTTTATAATTATAATAAAGTTTTATAAAAATTATAATGACTATGTTTTGATATTATTTGGACATAATCCAAACACCCCTATATTGTGAACCAATATAATTTTTCTTAGTCGAAAAATGTAATTTCAAGTTTTACAAGTTACAACAGTATAATGTGGTTAGTTTTAACACGTTTTCAAATCATTATTCAACAATGAGTTTACTAAAATTTTTGAAAAGGAGTGTATGAAATTTTTCAAAAATTTTCGACATGATAGTTTATAATAACTAGTTTCTAGTGTTGATTAATCATCCTAATCCTAGGGGAAGCATTTGGTTATGAAGTTTTAAGGCTTAATTCGAAAGAAATTATGAATTTTGACGAATTTTATAAAACATGCATAATCATGAGTATGATCAAGTAAGATGAAATTAGATGAAATGTGTTATGAAAAACTTACAATAAGTAATGGTGATTGTGTTAGATGAATTTGCCCTTTGCGAATTAACCCGAATTATGTGATTTGGAAGTGATTTGGGAGGTTTTTGGGTTTTGGTTTTCGTCACAGCAGAAGCAGTGGAAGGGGTGTATGAAAAAGTGGAGTGTTTGGCAAAAGGAAGAAAGGGAAAAACGGGCTTGAGCTCTCAGAGGGCCGGTCCCCTTAAACATTAAGGGGGCCGCCCTTAAAATTTTTTATTTTTCAAGTTTTGGTTTCTGGAACAAACAAGAAAGTATTTATATATATATACTAGATTTATATTTAATCAAAAATACGTTGAAGAATATACGCACGAGAGGAATTACTTGACATTTTTACTTGACATTTTGTCAATAAAATTTTCTTGATCGTTTCGGATGAAATTCATCAAGTTGTCAAGTAAACGAGAAAGTTGTGGAAGGTTTATAAGTATATATATATATATATATATATTTTATATAGTATGGGCTTATAAGACGAGAAAGTAGGAGGGAGACGTATGCAACAGAAGCCGGGAGTTTGTTTCATCCATAGATTTTTCGACTCATCTCACTTCATCAGCATGAGTGTTGATTGAACATTAAAGTTCAATAAGGCAAATGGGGAAAAGAGATGTTCGTAAACGAACAATCTCTAGTTCTAGAAAATCAACAAATGAATTTCCTAGGTTATAAGATCCTAAATATAGCTAAGTATATAAATATATATATATATATATATATATATATATATATGTATATATGTATATATAGATATAATATAGAAAAAAAATAGAGATTAATAAGTCAAGTAAAATCACATAAATATAACACACTAAACTAAGCATGCATTTCTAGACAAGGAACTTAAAAGGAAATGTGTACCTTTTGTCTTTAATGCGTTAATCTTCAAGGTCTTCAAGAGGTAAATCGGACAAGAGGTGACAATGAAAAGTTCCATGTTTGGATGGCGAATATTATTTACGTTGGTGCCCATTGTTTCATTTGTCCAAAGTTATTTGGTCCGAACATGTTTTGTATTTGACTTGGATGCATATAAGGTGGAAACACTCCCCACGGATTGAAGTTCCACATTTGTTGATTATAGTTAAAGTTTCGTCTATTATGGTTTGTTCTTGGTTGAGGTGTTTTAGGTCTAGGATAAGAATTATTTGGTTTCCTAGGTGGTGGAGTTTTAGATCTTGTTTTAGATTTAGATGATCCAACTTCGGTTTTTAAAGATGGTTTATAAAATGGTTTTATTTCTTCATTACTAGCGATAGGTATTATTTTATTTTTTATGAGTAAATGTTTAGGATTAAGTATTGAAGGTTTTGGTTCATTTTCAAATTTAACGTTTTTAGCTCCACTTGTTGAAGATTCAGTTGAGTTAAATCCTAGTCCGGTTTTATCTCCTGATATTCTTTGAATACTTATAATTTTACTAAGTGAGTTACTACTATTTTCAAATTTATCAAGTTTGCAAATTTCATCCTTAAGTATGTTGTTTTCACTTTTAAGCTCTTGACATGTTTTACATTCTTCAACAATTTCTTTTCCTTTTTCAAGTTGATGTATTTTAATTTTTAGTTCAAGCACTTCATTTTCTAGTTGGTTGTTTATATATTTTAGTGATTTATTTTTAGCCGTAACTAGTTGTCCTATTTTACATAATCTATTGTATTCACTATCTAAATCTTTTTCATCTAATGATAGATTTTCATCACTAAAGTATTCGGATTCGGAACGTACCTCACTTGATGATTTGGCCATGAGACACTTTTCATCCTTTGTTGTTTCATTCTCATCTTCATCACTATCACTCCAAGCACCTCCAACGAATGCTCTTTGATTTTGATCTCTTGTCATCATTGGACATTTTCCAATGAGGTGATTCGGATCACCACACTTGAAACACTTTCTCTCATTCTTGCTATACTTGTCATCATTATTCTTTTGAGATGTTCTTCTTTCATCGTGTGGTTGTCTAACGAATCTTCCTCGCCTTTTGAAGAATTTCTTGAAGTCTCTTACGGCCATGGCATATTCTTCGTCATCGCTTTCGGAAGATGAGCTATCTTCGTTGTTGAATTCCTTTCTAGCTTTCAAGGCGATTGGCTTGCTTTGCTCACGTTTTCCTTTAACCATTTCAGAGTCCTTCTTTATAATTGCTTCGTAGACTTTCAGATTTCCAATTAATTCATCAAGTTGTAGTGTTGACAAATTCTTTGATTCTTCAATAGCCGTCACTTTAGCTCGCCATTTTGGGTGAAGAGCTCAAAGAAATTTCCTAACAAAATTCTTACTAGAGAAATTCTCATCAAGTGCTTTTAAACTTGTGATGATAGTGTTAAATCTAGCAAAAGCATTATCAATTGATTCCTCTTCCGGAATCGTGAATTGCTCATATTGTTGAACAAGTAGATCTATTTTGTTATCTTTGACTTGATTATTACCTTGGTGAGTTATTAATAAAGAGTTCCAAATTTCTTTTGCGGTTTCACACATAAAGATCCTTTCGTACTCTTTACGTGGTAGCGCATTATAAATAACCATTTTTGCTTCATTATTTTTAGCAAGTTTTCTTTTTAAATCATCATTTTGTTTTTCAAAAGGTACGATTTCATCTTTCTTAGTTTCGGGGTTATTTTGAATAGGTAAAAAATCACCATTGGTAATAACATGCCAAAGATCTAGATCTTTTGATTTCACATAAGTTTCGAATCGATTTTTCCAATATAAAAATCCATCACTTTCAAATAGTGGTGGTCTTTGCATAGATTGCCCTTCTAAATATTTTTCAGATTCCATAGATCGTTACAAGTTTTAAAATACAATATATTTTAAAAATCTTGCTAGACGTGGCTCTGATACCAATTGTGGAAAACTAGAAGGGGGGGTTGAATAGTTTTACGTCCTTTTTAAAATTTATAAGCACAAGTTTGTTTTAAAAAACTTCGATTCTAGTTTATGTGAATTCAATACTTGCACTATATGAACAATTGTATAATAACTAACTAACAACACTAATATAGTAAAGGTAGATAAATAAGTAATGAGAAGAGTTAGAAAGATCAAACCACAACACAAGGATTTATAGTGGTTCGGCTACAAGGACACCTTCCTTGTTCCTACTCCACTCCCCGAGTCACCTACTCGAGAGTTTTCTTCACTATGTCAACAAACTCCCTTATGGCGGAGAAAACCGTACACACCAATATACACACCAATCTACACACCAATCTACACACCAATCTACACACCAATCTTCACACCAATCTTCACGCCAATCTTCTTCACACCTAGCTTTTACACACCAATCTTCTACACACCTTCTTCTACACACCAATCTTCACAACTATCCTACTTCACTACTAATCAACTTCAACTATCTACACAACTTCTATATCTTCTAAACAAATAATAACAAGCACAACACAATATTCACAAATGAATATATATACACTATACACAACAACTCTTCAACACTTCTTGAACTTGGTTGTAGAGAGTTCTTCTTTTGCACTTAGAATGAGAATGGATGATGAGGGATTGAATCACTTGAAACAAGGATTAATATACAAAAGATCAAAGGGTTTTTGATGAGTTTTAGATGATTGTAGATCTGAAAATTTCGTGCAAAAGGTGAGGAAAAATTCCAGAATTAAGGTGGTATTTATAGGGGAAGAAATCTGACAGTTTCTGACAGGGGAGCCTGGCCGGTCCCCTTAAAGCATGGCCGGCCCCCTTAAAATTAAGGGGACCGCCCCTTATAATTAAGGGGGCCGCCCAACTGTAACGGCCAGAAAACTTGTCTTTTAGTGGGGAAAGTTTATTTGGTGAAAAACTAACTGATTTTGGTTAAATATTTAAAATCATATATTTAGTATGATTAAAACATTTTTCCTTAATACCAAAAGTGTTTTTCAAAAATATATAATTAAATAAACTTTGTATTAGTTAATTAAATACCCCTTTGATCATGAGATGTATTAAGCACTTGTTTATCCATACCTTAAGTGATTAAGTTGGATATAATGATATAAACTAGCTTAATACTTGTTTACGTAGTAATCAAACGATTGACGAGTTTACATTTTGTGATCGTCAAAATATAGAGATATCGAAAAATATAAATAACGTTTTCATACATTATTTATGTCAACAGAAGACAAGTTCAACAAATACAAACTGAAATTGATCTTGATCCCCACAATCATCAGTTAAGATCAATTGAAGCCAAACTTGTCGAAGATTTTATTGAGGCAGAATTGGATGAGGAAAAATGTCACACCCTCGCCGAAGGCGAAAACACGAGGTGTAACGAAATCGATATACATCACCAAAGAGAAATAAGACAATACCATAATTTACATTAAGGAAAAGTATAACATTACAACGTTGTTATTGCCGACTTTGGCAAATATAAGACATAAGTTTGATTCCCAAAAGATGGTATTTTAGTACATAATGAAAAGAAGTGACATGTGAAAACTTCATTATGCAAGACCTTGATGACAAGCTTACTGACGATCACCTGAAATGCATGAGAGAAACCGGTCAACTATAAAAATAGTTGGTGAGTATAAAAGTTTTAAATAATAAGAAAACCATTTGAGAAAGTTCGCCAGGCAAAGGCATTGTAAATCCACTCAGTTCCAAGTCCCGCCATAAGAGACTTGTAACCTGTGTGTTTACAACCCACTGCCTAAAAGTTATGTGTCTAGTAGTCAAGCACAAGTGGTCAATATAGTTCACAATATGGATACATGGTATATAATAAAATATGTGGCAAGGCTCCTAAAATAAATAATATGCGTTCCGTAGACAGGGGAATGAGAGGTTGGCCGACCTCTAATAGCGCTATCCATACTACCTACTGCTCCACACAAGGAAGCCGTACGAACGGTACATATAAACTGGAGTGCGAACGGCAAACCAGTCGAAGACTAACAATTGCGGATGTACGAACAGTACATCATTCACAAACTATTATATATTATTAAGTCAAAGCTACTCCGTAGACAGGGGAGATTTTATGTTGCTCCGAACATGGGAGACTTGATAATGATGCTCCGTAGACAGGGGAGACTTTGCACTGCTCCGAACATGGGAGACTTCAGGTTATAGTACGTACGGTACTTTAGGGTCAAAAGTTTAAGTCAAGTTCAAAAGTCAAGTCAAGTCAAGTTCAATAGTTCAAAACAAGTTATAAGGTCAAATGAGTTCAAAGAGTAACAAACAATTTAGTTCAAGAATAAATTCATGCATCCACCCCAAAGAAGTTGAAATAGTTAGAAAAAGGGGTTCGTGAATACTCACCTGTTACAAGCGATATGATGACAAAATGTATGAACTGAAATAAGGCGCGAACTCTAGCCGCAACCTAAAGTGATAATGCGTTTTAGGCAGTGCTATAATGTCGTGTATGCAATTTATAAAATGTTATATCACCCATACATTTTTGTTGTGAGTTTAGTTATAAAAATATATTTACGTCGATGTTTACTGTTAGAAGTTTTAATATATATTTTCAAGTATATGTCGTAGTTTCAATATGAATATTTCGGTAATGAATATTTTGGAAAGTTTACGACTCGACTAAAATAATTAACCAAAACACTACAACTTTCGTTTAAGTCATTTTAGCTAAAACCGCACCTAAATTGTCTAAAATCCATTTTGAAAAATAAAAACAGGTTACTATTCCCTATTAGAAAAGCTGTCAAAATAATATTCTTCGTCGGTATCTTTGTTAAGTCATAAATTCTTCGTTATAGCTTAGTTTTTAAAGTTCTACCTATCCGCGCGAAGGTATTTAAGTATACTAACATATTTTGAGGTCTCGGGGACTCGGTTTATCTTTTAAAGCTCAGTTTTACTAACTCGAAAATCCATACAGCAACTATTAAATTTTCTAAAAAAAAATAGTTATCGATAATATATATATTAGAAAACTCGTATCTTATCCGTTAAAAATCCGTTTTAATCCATTTAAATGACCACGTTTTCTTTATAAAATCTATTTTCCATTTCTTTGACCGAAATCCTTGTAAAAATATATTGGTTTTCTAAAAGTTAGAAATTTGGACAGCGCTTTCGCGCATATTTTTAAACAATCCATTTTTTAAAACTAAATCACTTTCAAATCAACTCCATAGCTATCCTAATCCCTTTCACCAATTCTTCAACAATATAAATATTGTCATAATAATATAATCAACATAATAAAAAAATAACCAAGACATCATCATAAAATAGATAAATAACACGTCTAAATACTTATCTTACTAGTTGGATTATGTAAACTCAGTTTCTATATTAGTCAAGTGTGGTAACAAAATCTCTAGAACATATTAATACTAGGAACATATTTTACTAATTTGTTGTTAACATAAAAATTCATGAACATGTAAATGGGTGATATATTGGTATGTGATAAATGAAATAAGCACTAGAGTATATAAAATTATGAGAATGATTTCTATACTTACATGCTAATAATGAGGAGATGAGATGAAGTAGAACAATAGCCTTTCAATAAAAGGTGAAAAGAACTAGCAAATAATTCAAGATCATGGTGTGTTCATGGTTGTTTTTGGTTCGTTGGGTACCACAAGAAAAGAGAGGAGAAGTGAATGAATTTAGCTAAGTGATAAAAATGAAAGTAATGGTATATTGTGTAAGATAAAAATGAAAGAAATCTAGTAGTGTAGCCATATATGGGAATTAGTCTTAACAAATATATAAAGGACAATTTCAAAGTCAAGATCCACAAAATAGGGAGGGGTAGGTGTGGGTTGTAAGAAAATTATGACAAGTTGGTATGAATTTATTAGTTAATTTGAGAGTTATAATGTGTATATTTAATAGTTTTATGGGATATTGGGTACCGAGTTAATTAAAAATAAATTTTAACGGAGTTAACCGGGACATAATAAAGTTATAAAAATTGTAAAAATATGTTTGGTATAAATATTGAGTGTTTAGATAATTATTGTTTAATTTCTACGAAAACCGTCGTAAATAAATTTGGCGTACGATATAAATTAAATAAATTTCCAAAATACTGGGTAAATAAGTTTTATGACTTTTACGATGAAATAATGGATATAAAAATATATCGGGACCATTATGGGAATATTTAGATATATTCGTCGTATATATATTAGTCGGGCGTTAACGTTTATTTAGAAATCGTTATACGTAAAACGTTAAATATACTAAATATATAAATTTGAAAATCGTAAGAGTGGTATAACATGTAAATGACCTAATGATGATATGCCGACTATTTCTAGTCCGTATGAGATGTCCTTACTGATAATGCACGTGAATAGTGGAATTTCTTCCGGGGATGAATAGTGTTCGGTGAATAGTAAAATTTTCAAATGTTTCCCGGAATATCAAACGGACATCAAAATGATGAATAGTAAAATGATGAATAGTGTTTTGATAAATAGTAATCGATGAATAGTAAATTTTCGAAGTTTGGGAATAAATGTAGACGTGGAAAATATCGGGTTGTTACAAAAAAACTTTTGAGTCAACAAGCTAGAATCAAATGGTTAAGTGGGGACAGAAATTCTAGTTTCTTTCATAAAATTCTGAAAGGAAGAGCTCACAAAAGTAAAGTTTTCTCATTATGTGATGATCAGGGAGTAAGATATGAGGGTGATCAAATTCCTACTTTATTCTTGAATCATTTTAAAAATTTCCTGGGAGTGAGTGATATGCTGCAGAATATTGATAATAGTGAAGAGTTGTTCATTAATAAGCTAAGTAATGAAGAAGCAGTGGGCATGGTTAGGAGTGTTACTTGTGAAGAAATCAAAAGAGCATTGTTTGATATTGATGATGCTAAAGCCCCTGGACCAGATGGTTTTTCTGCTGTCTCCTTCAAAAGTGCATGGAATGTGATTGGTAATGAGTTTTGTTGTGCAATCAAAGAGTTCTTTTCTTCTGGTAGAATGTTAAAGGAAATTAATGCAACTCTTGTGACTTTGATTATTAAGGTTCCTACTCCTAACAAAGTTAATGAGTTCAGACCAATAGCCTGTTGCAATGTCATTTATAAATGTATTAGCAAGGTTATTACTAATAGAATAAAACCAATGTTGGGGAAATTGGTAAGTAGCAGTCAGAGTGCATTTATCCCTTGTAGACAAATACAAGATAACATTTTGCTGACACAAGAGATCTTGAAGGGGTACAATAGGAAGAATGGGCCAAAGAGAGTTGCATTCAAAATTGATCTACAGAAAGCATATGATACAATTGAATGGAGCTTCCTTGAAAGCATCTTGGTTGGATTTGGTTTTCATGAGAAAATGATACATTGGATAATGTAATGTGTGACCACTACTGCATTTACTTTATGTATCAATGGTGAAAGAGTGGGATTTTTCAAAGGTGGAAGAGGGCTAAGACAAGGAGATCCTGTTTCTCCTTATTTGTTCACTCTTATCATGGAAATTTTTTCTCTAATGCTAAAAAGACAGATCAATAATGATGGTAACTTTCAGTATCACTTTTGATGCAGAAAGATAAAGTTGTCTCATGTTTGTTTTGCTGATGATTTGTTAGTTATTTGCCATGGGGATACAAGGTCGGTGAATGTGATTAAAAATGCTCTTGAGGGATTTAGTAGTTGTTCAGGCTTGCAACCTAATCAATCCAAAAGCACAGTGTACTTTGGAAGCTTGAAAAATGAGGAGAAGGAAGCTATCACTCAGATTCTTCCATTTGCTATTGGTAAACTTCCAGTTAAATATTTAGGTGTTCCTTTGATTGCTCAGAAATTGGGATTCAATGATTGTTATTGTCTATTGGAGAGGATCAAGAAAAGAATCAATAATTGGAGAAACAAGTATTTGTCTTATGCTGGCAGGCTTTTATTGATAGCAACAGTGTTAGAATCAATTCATGTATATTGGGCATCTGTCTTCCTAATTCCAACAACAGTCATTAATGATATTAATAAGCTTCTGAAAAGGTTTCTTTAGAATCAAGGTGAGTCTGCTAAGGGGAAAGCTAAAGTTGCATAGCACACTATATGTAAACCCAAAGACCAGGGAGGATTAGGTCTTAAAGATTTGCATAAATTGAATGAAGCTATGTTGGCTAAGCAGATTTGGAACATTGCAGTTAACAAAGAAACTCTTTGGATTCAATGGGTGCATATTGAGAAACTGAGGAGAAAAAGTTTATGGGAGATGGCTGCTGATTCTGGAGACAGCTGGGGTTGGAAGAATCTTCTCAAGATCAAGGATAAAATTAGGAACAATGTTAAACATCAAGTGCAGAATGGAAAGACTACAACAATGTGGTATGATAACTGGAGTGATATGGGTCCTTTAATACAATATATCACTTAAAGAGATATATATAATGCTATGATTCCTATGAATGTTAAAGTTGGTGAAATGATTCAAAATGGAGCATGGAAGTGGCCACAAGAATGGTATGAGAAGTTTCCTCTTATTACGAGTATTGAAGTACCAAATATTGTTGATGATGCTAATGATATAGTGGTATGGCTAAACAAAAAAGGTGAAGAATCTGATTTTCTGTCAAAGCTGCAACTAATGATTTGTGTATTGATGGTCCAAAGGTAAGTTGGTAGAGATTAATCTGGTATTCGCAGTGTATACCTAAGCAGTCTTTTATTCTTTGGTTGGCTATACAAGATAGATAAAGTACACAAGACAAACTGGTAAAATGGGGATTGCATACAGTTAATAGATGTGCTATTTGCCAATGTAATAATGAAGACTTGCAACACCTGTTTTCAAATGTGCCTATTCAGCTGAGGTATGGGACAAAGCAAAGAAGATAGCTGATATCACTTATGAGGATTGTGACTGGTATGGGTTGATTATGAAATATGCTAATGATTGTATCAACAAGAATATTGGGTGTGTTGTTAGGAGACTGGTATTTGCAGCTTGTGTGTATTTTCTTTGGCAAGAAAGAAATGAGAGGATTTTTAGAGATACTCAGAATAGTAGTCAAGAAATTTACAAAAAAGTTGTGGAGAGTGTTAAGTGCAGGCTATCTGGAATTACAGTAAAAGATAGCTTAAATGCTAGAAAGGTGGAAGAAAAGTGGATGGTCAAGTGTAAAAGGATTATTGGAGGATATGGTAAAGGAATATAATGATTAAGAGGAGCATTTATAATGGTATTTGTGAATGTTGGGATATGCTTGTTCTATGAGACACTGGTGTATGCTTGTATAGCATTATAATTTGCTGACTTGGTAAGGTCAGAATGCAGAGGTGCTTTTGATTCTGCACATCAATTAATCCAGGTTTCTTATTGCCTGAATTAACTGAATTGTGATATTTGACTCATTTCAAATGATGGCTCTGTATCTTGGATATTGTAACACCCCCAAAATTTGGTACAACGGAAGACTCAACAAGCTTTCGGGGTGCTACAAGGATTGGTATCCATTCAAAGTCATGAAAGAACGAGATAAAGTAAACATTAGTCAAACACAATCAAAACGGGGTTTTAAAGTTTACATTCATCCCAAATTTATCAAAGTAAGGCCCAAAAGGAGTAAAAGTAGGTCCAACATTACATATCAGAGTTTTTAGAAAAAATAGATCCATAAACCAGGTGCCATAGCCAAGCCTTCCAATCCAAGCATCCAAATCATCACTTAATTACCTGAGAAAACGTGCTAAAAGTCAGCTTTCGCTGGTGAGATCATAGGTTTAAATTCATAATTCAATCAAGTGGACATATACGCAAAACGCTTACTAGCTAGACTAGGGCTCAATCCTCAACGCAAAATCCTATAGTGCACACTATAGATCATCCAAAATCCTCAAATAAGCCAATCTCATAATCCAACCATTATTTTGTCCACAGGCGATGGTTCACTATGTGACTAGGGTTGATGTAACTCATCTAACCAAATCTAGTCCACACGCGATGGTTCACTATGTGACTAAGGGTGTTGTAACATTCGTCTAACCATAGCTAGTCCACACGCGATAATTAACTATGTGACTAAGGTTGACAAATCATCCTAGTTCCATAAGCATAGCAAGTTTTGAAAACCAAAAGCGATAATAGTCCACGTAAAATAATTTGCACATTTCTCACCCCAAGTATTGAAAACAAAGTTCAAGAGTAAAAGTGGGGCTATGACTCACCTCAAGTCCAGAAATCAGCAAGATGAAATCGGTAGAAGTAAGATGTATCACAACTCAAAATACGGCAACTACGGACTCGGCACTTCCTAACAATATAAACTCGTTTCAGGATAATTTACTCAAAATCAAATATTACCAATCCCAAACGTATTCCATTTTACTTTTCGAAAATCCATTTCTCGTATTATTCTCATATTAGTTTGGAGTTTGGTATCCATGCGGGTGGAGGGTCGACACAACTCAACACAAGAAGCCACAACGAAAAAGAATAATAAAACAATCTATAGGTCTAATATTAGTCCAAAATATTATTTAAATAAATCATCGAAGTTTATCAAATCCGTCGATTTGGTAACCCTCCACAATTATTTACTTAATATATCACTCCAAGATTATACCCAAAACCTAAGTCACATAGCACATATAGCACTATATGGTATGTATCAAAGTTTAATAAACTCCCTAATTACGTCGTCAAGCTTACCAAATTCGTCAACTTGGCAAACTTCACGAGGTATTTAGTAATCCATTATTCCTGTACACATACCACATCCTATGGGCGTCGTAGGATACAATGCCCATTAATATACTCATTTTATATAACTAAATAGCTCTCATTTAATCCGTCGATTAAATAAGTTACATAGTTATAGAAAGTGAATGTATTAATGCCACATATCCGTGACCAACACAAAAGTCACAAAATAAATAATATAGCCCACTTGGACTCAAGTGACCACGACTCCGTATAACTCGATAGTTTCCTCGTTTATTTAAAAAAAATATTTTATTTAATATAATTATCCAACGTTATAGATTTCCTCGTCATTTATAGTTGTTTAATTATAATAATGTTCCCAACATTTATTACACTATTCACATAGTACAATATATATCATCGCGTTATTATAATATTACTCGTGATCGTTTTATTTTTAACATACGCACTTATATAGTTATATATACGTTTTCACATCTATATACTTATATAAACGTTTATATTATTAATAATATTATTACGAGTTTTATTATTTATGTTTGATTATAAATAATTATCGAGTTATATAGATGGTCACATGTGCGAGTCATCACTCTCGGCTCATTGTCCAAGTCCAAGTAATAATATCCAATACAACCAAGTAATCCATCTCCGTCTAACAATTCCCACATCACGTGCTACAACAATAGGGTCCGACTACGGCACCCAACTAACCTATCTCCGTCAATCTAATTTGACCGTCTCACAATCGGTCCCCAATATCATCTCAACAACAACTCCACAATGCCAAAAGTAATATACCACAACAACAACAAATGGTAACCAAATGTACCCAAGTCTCAATGACAACAATAATAACAACAATATGAACCGGAAGACCCAATTGGGTCTCGGCTAAACTCCACAAGTCAAGATGACTCAAGACTATGACCACAAGGGTCTCGGCTAAGGCTCATACGAGCACCAAGCTGCCAAAACGGACCATTATGGTCGCGACACATAACAACAATAACAAGGGTCACAAATATACCACATCAAGTAACAATTCAACTCCAATATATCAAACCCTCCTTAAACATGAACTCAAGGTCAAAACCCACGAAATAAGCCACAAGGCTCGAACCCATGTTGAGCCGTGAGCCACAGCTCACGTTTTCCCATTCGACCAAACCACAAGAATACCAAACCTGAGTACCAAACTTGTTAGAAATCATGTTTTCAATCAAAACCCATATGTATTTCATGTTTTTATTCATAAACCCAAAAGAAAATACAAGATTCGTGACCCTTGATCACGCTTTTCACCAAGATACGAGTCTCAACTCATCTCACCTTTGATTACCAAGATCAAATCGTAAAGAAACTTCAAAAACACGAAAGATATGACGAATTGGTGGTGGATTCGTGATAAAAATACAAGTTTTAGGGTGCGTGTATTGGTGAATCGGAAAGAGGAGATGATGGGGATTCAAATGGTGGTGGTGGTGTAGTTGATAGGGTGGCGGTGAGGTGGTGGTAGCCGGAAATAGGAGCGGCGGTTAGGGTTTTGGTAGAGAAGATGATGATGGTGATAAAATAGAGAGAGAGAGAGGGAGAGTGTAGGTGTGTTTGTGTTTGTGTTTGCGTGAGACCTGGAACTAACAAGGACGATTTTTGCATTATACTCTAAAAAAAAATGATAATAATAGTAATAATATTATTAATAGTAAGCGTAAGATAACTAGGTGTAAAATACACGGACCAAAACCCGTAACTTTTTAAAATAAACCAACTCTCTCGAACCGAGCTCGTTCTCCAAAATTTTGAAATACCGTAATACGTTCATTAAATATATAAACCGAACCATTCTTTCAAAATATTTAAAATTCGTTAGGTTGTCCTAGTGCCGGAGTCAACGTAGTGCCACGATTATTTTAAATCAATAATCTCAACATAAACTTCAAATCAAAACGATAATTCAAATTTGATTCCATAAAAATCTTAAATATAATCAACCATAATATAGGTTTTACAAGTTCGTTACGAATAAAATTTCAAACATAAATTTATAAACGAACTTTTACGTAATGCGGGTTTTCAAAATGGCTCCCAACTTCGGTTCCCAAAACATAATATTTCATCAGAACGCTTAACAAATCCTTTCTCATTTTCTGCCATCCCAAATATATTCTCAGCAAATCGGTTTTCTGCTTTCAACGGTTCCGTTTGGGCTTCTAATATTTGAGACGGTAACGGCGATACGATAGTCATTCCTAATGACCTAACTCGTAGCGGTTGTACTCTCTCCTTTCGACTAAGAGCATCTGCAACGACGTTTTCTTTACCAGGATGATAGCGGATTTCGCAATCATAATCGCTTAGCAGCTCAATCCAATGTCGCTGTCTCATGTTGAGCTCTTTCTGATTCAAGATGTGTTGTAGACTTTTGTGATCAGTGAATACAACACACTTGGTTCCATACAAATAATGTCTCCATATCCTTAAGGCAAAAACCACAGCACCTAACTCCAAATCATGGGTGGTGTAGTTCTTCTCATGCTTCTTGAGTTGTCGGGAAGCATAAGCTATCACTTTCTCTCGTTGCATTAACACAGCTCCCAAACCTTTATGAGAAGCATCACAGTAGACGACAAAGTCCTCACCACCTTCTGGTAATGCTACAATAGGAGCACTACACAACATCTCCTTAAGTAATTGAAATGCTTCTTCTTCCTTATCTCCCCATTCGTATTTAACATTCCTTTGAGTCAATTTGGTCAACGGTTTTGCTATCTTCGAAAATCCCTCAATAAATCTTCGGTAGTAACCGGCTAAACCCAAAAATTTACGAACTTCCGTTGGGGTTGTCGGTGCAGCCCAATCTTTAATAGCTTCAATCTTAGCGGGATCTACATGAACTCCTTGACTATCAATCACATGACCCAAAAATTGTACCGTCGGAATCCAGAATTCACATTTGGAGAACTTGACATACGGCTTCTCCCTCCTGAGCAATTCTAAGATGAGTCTTAGATGCTCCTCATGCTCTTTCTCACTCTTTGAGTAGATTAGAATATCGTAGATGAACACGATCACAAACTTATCTAAG
This sequence comes from Artemisia argyi, assembly GCA_030686995.1. NCBI lineage: Eukaryota > Viridiplantae > Streptophyta > Magnoliopsida > Asterales > Asteraceae > Artemisia > Artemisia argyi. The sequence goes on from CM060683.1 coordinate 160,973,447, forward strand.
TAAGGCTTACACACCCAATTCATGAGATCCATGAATACCGCCGGTGCGTTAGTCAACCCAAACGGCATCACTTGGAACTCGTAATGCCCGTAGCGGGTTCTGAAAGCCGTTTTCGGAATATCTTCCTCGTGAACTCTAAGTTGATGATACCCCGATCTCAGATCAATCTTCGAATACACACTTGATCCTTGAAGCTGATCGAACAAGTCGTCGATTCTTGGCAACGGGTATCTATTCTTCACCGTTAACTTGTTCAGCTCTCGGTAATCAATACACATACGAAATGATCCATCCTTCTCTTCACGAACAAGACTGGGGCTCCCCAAGGTGAAGAACTTGGTCTTATAAATCTATTTTTGGCTAACTCCGCTAATTGTTTCGACAACTCTTCCAATTCAGTAGGTGCAAGTCGATAAGGCGCTCGTGCTACGAGTGCAGCACCAGGTATCAACTCAATCTGAAACTCCACTTGTCTAGTAGGCGGGATTCCCGACAAATCATCGGGAAAATCACGAACTATAGACACATCTCCAATGCATCTTTTTTTCTTCTCCTTCTCTCCTTTCTCAGAGATTTGAGCTAAGAAAAGGCAACACCCTTTTTCCATTAGCTTCGGTAACTTAGTGCAAGAAATGACCACTAATCGGGATGGGCTCCTCGAACCTTTTCGATCTCCTTGTATATTTAGAATCTCCTTTCCGTAAGGCACACGCACGATCTTCTCATCGCAAAGTATATGAGTACGATACTTCGACAACCAATCCAAACCAATAATGACATCAAAACTTCCTAACGTGACGGGTAGAAGATCTATGTTGAAAGGGTGATTCAAGAAATTCAACATACAACTGCGAATGATAGTTTTAATCCTTTCTATGTTTCTGTTAACTAACTCTACATCATATCCAATTCCTAAGGCCATCGGGGGTTTTTCTAGTAAGGGTGCAAACGTAGTGGACACAAAACTTCTATCGGCACCAGTATCAAATAGTATGGAAGCATAGCGATTATTGAGAAGGAACGTTCCAGTAACGACGTGCGGATCTTCTCCTCTCTCGTTTCCGAGTGCATAGACACCCCCATGAGCAGCTCCTGCTTCCACATGTTGGTCCTCATTGTCTTGACGTCCACGGTTTCCTCCAGCTCCACGATTTCCATGATTGTGCCCATTACCACCCGATCCTTGATTTCCTCGGTTCCACGATCCTCTACACTCATTCCTATAGTGTCCTTTCTTTACACACCTAAAGCAAGTAACATCCGCCTTACTTCTCACTTCAGGAGTAGCTTGAACCATAGCAAGAGGTCGAGCCCTACAATCCCTAGATGTGTGTCCTTTCCTTGAGCAGTTCTGACATATTACATTACACCGTCCAGAATGATTCTGGTAGCAACGACCACACTTGGGTGTATCACCATTTTGGTTCCTCTTATCTCCATCCCTAATAGCATAAGCCTTAGCAACAGCTTGTCGCTTGTTTCGGTGATCCTTACCCTTAGAGTGATGGTCTCTCTTTCTCTTCCCATTCTTTATCCTTATTAGCTCCTTCCAATTCCAACGAATCCATTAATTGTTGAGCGATTATGATGGCCTCATGGATATTTGCAGGTCTAGCAGCAATCACATCATTCCTTGTAGCCACAGGCAACCCATCGGTGTACCGCTCAATCTTTTGAGTCTTAGTCTTAACCATATCGGGGTAAAGCAAGGCTAACTCCTGGTAACGATGATTGTAAGTCGTCATATCAGTACCCTTCACTTTGTGATTCCAGAACTCAATCTCCAGCTTCTTAACCTCATTCCTTGGGCAGTAAGTCTGAATCAGCAAAGACTTAAATTGCTCCCAAGTCGTAGCATAAGCCACATCACTCCCAACCGAATTTCGGTAATTGTTCCACCAAGTTAATGCTTCATCCTTGAAAGTAAAAGAAGCAAACTTTACCTTTGCATTCTATGCACAGTTGCTGACATTGAACACTGACTCAGTTTTCTCTATCCACCTGACAAAGTAGACCACTCCTTCAGTTCCTCCAAACTCAATGGGTCCACAGATTCGAAACTCCTTGTAGTTACATCCATTAGTACGAACAGGTGGAAATGTTCCAGCAGAGTTGTTGGAATGATTTGACTCAGCTAGTAGCTCAACAACTCATTGCTCCACAAGTTGATTGATCATTGCTTGATCCACAGTAGGTGCATTAGGTGGCGCATGATTATTGTCTCCCTGAACATCAACATTTTGATTCCTATTGTTGCGATTGGTGGTGTCCAGGTTGTCAGGAGTAGGGGTTTCAACATTCCGAGTAGGACGGCATCCTCGGCGACCAGGGGTAGTCGCGGCAGTTCCAGTTCGGGTAGCTCTGACAGGGTTTCGCCGTACAGCCATTGATTTGAAACATCATATAAGGTTCGTAAGTCCGATAGCACTTATCATACGCTCAGCAAGAATTGAATAAATGAAGCCATGACATGGGAAGAATATCAGCAATACACCACAAGACAACAATAAGGCGAATAGGAACTCAATTTCCATAACATCCAAAAATCACATAACATCATATAATAATAACCATCATCCAAACAAATAGTGATCCAGTATCGTTCCAACTACAGAAGACACAAAAGATACTAATCATTCCAAACGAGATGAATAACCAACGGAAAATACATCAAAATAAGATAACTAGTTTTTCTAACCGAACACTCCTCTGGGTAGAAAGCAACTGAACCACATAATCCAACTATCTAGCCACTACGTTGGCGTAGGCTCCTTAACTCCTGCCTCAATCCATCCAGCTCTCTCCACAATGATCCTAACTCCACACTATGGGTATCGCTATCTCTCTTGAGGTCTGCTACCTCCTTCTCCAGCTCAGTGTTTCTCTGCCACAGCTTGCGATCTGCCTCGCGAGCTGTGATGAAACCTCTCTGCAAGCTCTCAATCTGCTCATGGATCTCAATCAAACTTCTCCTCATCGCTGTCGTCCTGCCCACGACAGTAGTCATATCAACTCTCAGCTCAGCGATAAACTCTCCAATAACCATCTCAAGTCGGTCAGACAACCGCGAGATCCTTTCGCCCTGTGCAGTAATCTGAGTCCACATCCTACCAGTCTCACCCAACTCTGCATGCTCAGCAGAAACCTCAGATGGCGCGTCCGACGCCACGGGACTACCAGGTGGTGAATCAAACAAAAATGGGTGATCAGGTGAAACAGGCTCTAACGGATGTATCAGAGAATCAGGCTCTTCAGCCTGAGCTGGCTGTGCTAGCAAACCATCATCATCAGGCATCTCCTCCTCCTGAGGATCATCCTCCTCATCACCCTCTTGTAGGTCATCATCTCCCTGCTCAGCCTCTTGAGGGTCATCAGCCTCATCCTCACCCTCGTACTCCTCCTCCTCCTCCTCATCTGAAGAGTACTCCATCAATCGTCGTCTCCTAACAGGTGAACCATGTGGTGATGGGGTAGGTGATCTAGGACGACTACGCAATGATGTAGGTGGTGCATCTGACAGAAGAGCGTGAGCATCAATGTGCATGGGTGGTGAAGCAGGGTGCACAGACATACGTACCGTAGCTCGATGGGCAAAACGTGGAGCCACACGAGCCAAAACCTGATGAAGAGTAAGTTGTCTCGAAGTACCAGGGAGCCCTAGGGAAGATGAGGGTCCCTGAGAAGTAGATGCAGCAGGCAATGCAGAAGTGGAAGCTGTCGGTGATGAAGTAGCTGAATGCATGGCAATCCTGTAGGGATCATCAGGAGCCATGGTGATCTGTGCTGGGTGAACAGCTGCAGTAAGAATATCCTCAGTAACATCGAACGTGCAGGAGGCCATAGTCTGTGACAACGGCGTAGGGTAGGTGTAAGTGTTTCAAAACAACTAAACCGAGAACTCAAAATACCGTATCAAAAATCATCATAAAATCCCAATTATATAATCTCAATAAAGAATTTCAAATACCACATTACTAAAACATTTATAAAACCATTAAGCCATATAATTCCTCAAAACGCCATCATATCACATAATCAATATATCCCATATTCTCAAATCATCTCAAAAAAATCTCATATCAATCATTATCTCATAATACCTCAAAATAATCGAAGATGCTTCGGCTTGGCGGGCTGGCGAGCATTGGTCGAGGATCGCTTTCTATAAAAATCGGTTATAGTTTAGGTGTTTATTTACCTAGTTCTCTATAACCTTGGCTCTCATACCAATCTGTAACACCCCCAAAATTTGGTACAGCGGAAGACTCAACAAGCTATCGGGGTGCTACGAGGATTGGTATCCATTCAAAGTCATGAAAGAACGAGATAAAGTAAACATAAGTAAAACACAACCAAAACGGGGTTTTAAAGTTTACATTCATCCCAAATTTATCAAAGTAAGGCCCAAAAGGAGTAAAAGTAGGTCCAACATTACATATCAGAGTTTTTAGAAAAAATAGATCCATAAACCAGGTGCCATAGCCAAGCCTTCCAATCCAAGCATCCAAATCATCACTTAATAACCTGAGAAAACGTGCTAAAAGTCAGCTTTCACTGGTGAGATCATAGGTTTAAATTCATAATTCAATCAAGTGGACATATACGTAAAATGCTTGCTAGCTAGACTAGGGCTCAATCCTCAACGCAAAATCCTATAGTGCACACTATAGATCATCCAAAATCCTCAAATAAGCCAATCACATAATCCAACCATTATTTAGTCCACACGCGATGGTTCACTATGTGACTAGGGTTGATGTAACTCATCTAACCAAATCTAGTCCACACGCGATGGTTCACTATGTGACTAAGGGTGTTGTAACATTCGTCTAACCATATCTAGTCCACACGCGATAATTCACTATGTGACTAAGGTTGACAAATCGTCCTAGTTCCATAAGCATAGCAAATTTTGAAAAACAAAAGCGATAATAGTCCACGTAAAATAATTTGCACATTTCTCACCCCAAGTATTGAAAACAAAGTTCAAGAGTAAAAGTGGGGCTATGACTCACCTCAAGTCCAGAAATCAGCAAGATGAAATCGGTAGAAGTAAGATGTATCACAACTCAAAAGACGGCAACTACGGACTCGGCACTTCCTAACAATATAAACTCGTTTCAGGATCATTTACTCAAAATCAAATATTACCAATCCCAAACGTATTCCATTTTACTTTCCGAAAATCCATTTCTCGTATTATTCTCGTATTAGTTTGGAGTTTGGTATCCATGCGGGTGGAGGGTCGACACAACTCAACACAAGAAGCCACAACAAAAAAGAATAATAAAACAATCTATAGGTCTAATATTAGTCCAATATATTATTTAAATAAATCATCGAAGTTTATCAAATCCGTCGATTTGGTAACCCTCCACAATTATTTACATAATATATCACTCAAAGATTATACCCAAAACCTAAGTCACATAGCACGTATAGCACTATATGTATGTATCAAAGTTTAATAAACTCCCTATTTACGTCATCAAGCTTACCAAATTCGTCAACTTGGCAAACTTCACGAGGTATTTAGTAATCCATTATTCCCGTACACATACCACATCCTATGGGCGTCGTAGGATACAATCCCATTAATATACTCATTTTATATAACTAAATAGCTCTCATTTAATCCGTCGATAAAATAAGTTACATAGTTTTAGAAAGTGAATGTATTAATGCCACATATCCGTGACCAACACAAAAGTCACAAAATAAATAATATAGCCCACTTGGACTCAAGTGACCACGACTCCGTATAACTCGATAGTTTCCTCGTTTAATTAAAAAAAATATATATATATATTTTATTTAATATAATTATCCAACGTTATAGATTTCCTCGTCATTTATAGTTGTTTAATTATAATAGCGTTCCCAACATTTATTACACTATTCACATAGTATAATATATATCATCGCGTTATTATAATATTACTCGTGATCGTTTTATTTTTAATATACGCACTTATATAGTTATATATACATTTTCACGTCTATATACTTATATAAACGTTTATATTATTAATAATATTATTACGAGTTTTATTATTTATGTTTGATTATAAATAATTATCGAGTTATATAGATGGTCACATGTCTGAGTCATCACTCTCGGCTCATTGTCCAAGTCCAACTAATAATATCCAATACAACCAAGTAATCCATCTCCGTCCAACAATTCCCACATCACGTGCTACAACAATAGGGTCCGACTACGGCACCCAACTAACCTATCTCCGTCAATCTAATTTGATCGTCTCACAATCGGTCCCCAATATCATCTCAACAACAACTCCACAATGCCAAAATTAATATACCACAACAACAACAAATGGTAACCAAATGTACCCAAGTTTCAATGACAACAATAATAACAACAATATGAACCGGAAGACCCAATTGGGTCTCGGCTAAACTCCACGAGTCAAGATGACTCAAGCCTATGACCATAAGGGTCTCGGTTAAGGCTCATACGAGCACCAAGCTGCCAAAATGGACCATTATGGTCGCGGCACATAACAACAATAACAAGGGTCACAAATATACCACATCAAGTAACAATTCAACTCCAATATATCAAACCCTCCTTAAACATGAACTCGAGGTCAAAACCCAAGAAATAAGCCACAAGGCTCGAACCCATGTTGAGCCGTGAGCCACAGCTTACGTTTTCCCATTCGACCCAACCACAAGAATACCAAACCCGAGTACCAAACTTGTTAGAAATCATGTTTTCAATCAAAACCCATATGTATTTCATGTTTTTATTCATAAACCCAAAAGAAAATACAAGATTCGTGACCCTTGGTCACGCTTTTCACCAAGATACGAGTCTCAACTCGTCTCACCTTTGATTACCAAGATCAAATCGTAAAGAAACTTCAAAAACAAGAAAGATATGACGAATTGGTTGTGGATTCGTGATAAAAATACAAGTTTTAGGGCGCGTGTATTGGTGAATCGGAAAGAGGAGATGATGGGGATTCAAATGGTGGTGGTGGTGTAGTTGTTAGGGTGGCGTGAGGTGGTGGCAGGCGGAAATAGGGGCGGCGGCTAGGGTTTTGGTAGAGAAGTGAATCGGAAAGAGGAGATGATGGGGATTCAAATGGTGGTGATGGTGTAGTTGTTAGGGTGGCGTGAGGTGGTGGCAGGCGGAAATAGGGTCGGCGGCTAGGGTTTTGGTAGAGAAGATGATGATGGTGATAAAATAGAGAGAGAGAGAGAGAGAGAGAGAGAGAGAGAGAGAGAGAGAGAGAGAGGAGGGAGAGTGTAGGTGTGGTTGTGTTTGTGTTTGTGTGAGACCAGGAACCAACAAGGACGATTTTTGCATTATACTCTAAAAAAAAGAAATGATAATAATAGTAATAATATTATTAATAGTAAGGGTAAGGCAACTAGGTGTAAAATACACGGACCAAAACCCGTAACTTTTTAAAATAAACCAACTCTCTCGAACCGAGCTCGTTCTCCAAAATTTTGAAATACCGTAATACGTTCATTAAATATATAAACCGAACCATTCTTTCAAAATATTTAAAATTCGTTAGGTTGTCCTAGTGCCGGAGTCAACGTAGTACCACGATTATTTTAAATTAATAATCTCAACATAAACTTCAAATCAAAACAATAATTCAAATTTGATTCCATAAAAATCTTAAATATAATCAACCACAATATAGGTTTTACAAGTTTGTTACGAATAAAATTTCAAACATAAATTTATAAACGAATTTTTACGTAATGCGGGTTTTCAAAATGGCTCCCTAATTTGCCAGTTGTCACAGATATGATTAGTTCATTACTGGTTGCCTTTATAGTTCTATTGTAGGCCTTTGTTAGGTAACAATGGGGTATCTTGGTTAGTGCAGTTATGATACTTTCATTGTCCATAAAGTGAGTTCCAATTTGAGTAGGGTAAATGAGCTGGAGAGATAGTGCATGGTAATAGGAATTGTGAGGTGTGTAAGATGAAGCTACATGGTTCTAGTGTGCATTGTCTATGGAGGATTGGTTGGTACTCACTGCATGGTGTATGTTCCCAACTATGTGAAGCCATTGTTGTAGATGGAAATGTAGCATAGTTGGTATAGCCCGTGCAGTGGAGAAGTTATGGGTTCCTAGTGAGGCCACAAATCTATCTTGTCATGGTTATTGTGGTGGCAGGTTGAATGATCATGATAAGTAGATATGGTGGAAATGTTGCTAGATGGTTCTTGGTGCTTCAAAAGGTGTATATGTGCTGCAGAATATTTGCAATCTGATCATAGTTGCCTGCAGTTGTTATGTGATCATGGTGTTTGCTATTGAGGATGTATTCTTCTGTTGTATCTGCAATTGTTTTTGAATTGATTATAAGCATAGGCCTGTCTATTGCTATAATAATCTGATGTATGTTTCGTTGTTTTAATAATATAATGTTTACCTTTCGCAAAAAAAAAATCGTTTTTCTAATTGACCCGACATAGCTCTCACAAGTTGAAAATCAGGTTAAACTGGTTTTTAACAGTAAAGATGTGGTATCTATGCATCATGTTTTACTTTTTGCATACGGAAAATAAAAGAATTTTCACCTTTATACCCGTTAAACAGACGTTATAATATTTGTATGCCTTTTAACATATCTCTACATCAAGCTTTACTTTGCACAAGGAAAATAAAAGAATCTTTACCTTTATACCCTCTGATATAATTTTTTTTTCCGTCTCAAATTCTTTTTCCCCAGATTTATTGTGATTGGATCAACAATTGTATGCATTCAAGACTCGTACTTATGAACAAATAAAAAGAAATCGTAAAATGAGTGATGAGAAATAACTATATGCATCCTTAATAATAGCAGGGTAACCGCGCGATGCGGCGGCGGATACCCTGTGACTAAATTTTCTTGGAATGTGATGTTATTAGGCCATACTTTGTTTTAACAATTAATTTACGAATAAATAACTTTAGTTAAGACATTAGTATAATTGCAAGTAGTTAAAATGTTATGTATTTGTCAACGTGTTGTTGCGATTACATCACAAGGAGGCGGATATTGGTTGCATGACGATGTAGGAGGTCGTGGTTGTCGACATTAACGGGTAAATGCAAATAACTAAAAGGTTGCGTAATCACATACTTATGCATATCATTTATAATGTAAAACTATAAAAGCCCAAACTAACTAAAAGGTTGCATGATCACTATCTTATTTATTTATATTTTTGTAATAAAATTTTAAAATTAGAAAAAGCCCAGTACTAACAAAAACCCATCACTGTTTAAACCTAATAGGACTATACAAACCCTAAATCTAACACACTCTCTCAAACTACTCTCTCTCAAACCTTTCTACAGCCACCATTTTTACCATAAATCTAACACACTCCATTAAACTTCTCTTTCTCCCTCCCTCAAACACCTAAACGAAACCCACAAACCCAAACACTAAATAAATGTCATTTCTGTCAACCACAAGAACGCCACACCAACAACAACAAACAATTTTCGTTGTGTTTCTGTCAACCACAAGAACACCACCACATAAATATCAACAAACCCGAACACCATTCATGTCCCTTTTTTTGTGTTTCTAGACGAAAGAAGGGGATTGGATTGAGGTTGTTTTAGACGAAAGTGGTTTTTCATTGTTGTTTGAGTTTTTTTTTACGAAACAAGAGTCGGGATGTTTGGGTTTTCAGACGAACGGGGTGTTTGGACTCCGGTTGTTTTGCACTAATTAAATGGTGTTTGGATTGCTGCTTGAACGAACATGGAGTTTGGGACAAAATGGTGTTTAGATCAAGATTGTTGTTGTGTGCTGTGGTGTCAAAAGCATAATTGTTTTGTACATTGTGTTTAGGTAGTTGTACATATTAGTGAAGGGGTGTTTTAAATTATGTATTAATTGTATATAAGACATAGTGTTTTTTTAGTTTGCTTTGTGCTTTACATACTTGTGTTTTATATTTTATCACTTGTAAATTACTTAAAATCTAAATATGAAAATTTTAAAAATTAAATAGGAGAGAAGGTGCAATATGTTTTATAAGTAGTATAGATTTTAGATGCACGATATGACAATAATATATTTTCTAGCTAAAAAATAAATGCATATATATATATTAGATGCATTTCATCAAGTTAGACTAATTTTATGTATTTTTCGTCATCTTCAAGTAAAACTTGTTGTTAGTACTACTTTGCATCGTTTTTACTCCAAAATCACTTTCAAAACTAATTTTGATGTATCTAAATAAATAGAGATGCATGTATTTAATTAAGTCAATACATTTCAAGTGTGTGATTATAGTTATTTCTCGTAATTAGTATTATCCTTACTTTAAATAATTAGCCAATCAACAAATATTCAATATCTACATTCGATTTTTTAGCGAAGGTAGGAATAAAGATAGCTATATGTATTAAGAAAAAGTAATAGGGTTACTTATAATTCATCTCTTCCACATTTCCTTAGTTCATGTGTTTCTCCAAACAACCTATGGGCTATGGCGAATTGAATGTCCATATATCCGATAATGTTCTCTACAATATACTTGCTCGACTCCATGCAAAACCATTATTACGGTTCAAATGTGTATCAAAACGCTGGAACCGCCTCATTAAAGATCCCTACATTATGAAATTATAATTAAGATCACGTCGAATGATCCTTCTCTCACACAAAAGTCTTGTTGCTATAGATGATAGCGTGCATGTCGATAACACGACTAATTCAATAGTCGAGGTTGGTAGTTTTTTTGGACCCGTAACCATAGTGGGAACATTCAACAGTATAGTACTTTTGGTTCTTCTTAAGCACATGCGTCACCAATTGATCCTATACAATCCGTTTACTCGTGTGTCTAAACTCTATCCACCTTGCCTAATCTGGAACGCTTGTTTAAAATACAAATTTGGATTTGGCTCTGGCGCAATCATGGATGACTTGAAATTTGTTAGATTGAGTTTTTATTATTCTGAGAATTTGGACTGTGATGTCTTTAGTTTTAAAAGAGTTCATGGGAGAAAATTGAACTCTCTATTAACATTCAAGACATTAAGTTCTTTATGGAGATGTGGGTAAATTTTTAAAGGGATTTTTGTATTGGATTGGATATTCTAAACGTGATGATAAATTGGCGATTGTAGCTCTCAATCTTAAAGACATGCTACTTTCGAAGATAGATCCACCCGATCAATTTAATCATGAATCTACTCCTTTAGGTACGATAGATGGATGCCTTTGCATGATCGACAAGTGTGGTAAACTAATATGGGTTTCAATGTACGTGTGGGTGATGAAAGAACAAGGTGTTGAAAACTCATGGACGAAAAGATGGTCATTCACATTACGTGTAGAAGATAATTATTCTACCAAATTATTCCTGGTTTGTATTTTGGATAGTGGAAAAATCTTGAACATGGATCGCTCACACCAACTTTTTATCTACTGCACATCGAATGATTCATCTAAAAAGCTAAATGGACGTGAAGAAGTTAAGGGATTATATGCTTCATGTAACAAAAAAGATGGCATCGAGTGCGTGGAGAGTCTGGTCTCACCTTTAGATTTGTGTTTTGTTTAACATTGTCATCTACTTTCCTATCCTTTTGATTTGTTGAAATTTTATATTAACTCCTTTAGAGATTTTGCTGACAAATTTTTTTATGATCTCATTGTTTTGGATCTGAATATTTTTGTTAGACATGAAGTATTATGGGCATTTATGTGGCATGTATCATTATGGGTTTAAAAGTTTATGATTGCACTTCCAAAGAAGAGAAATATTTGGATTGTGTTGAAAAAGTTTGTGTTTGCTGCTACTGTATATTTCTTATGGCAAGAAAGAAACATTAGACAGTTTCAAAATATCAAGAGAGATTGCAAAGAGTTATGGAAGACCATCGAAGAGAATATCAAATTAAAGCTAGCTAGCCTGAAAGTGATCTATTCTCCAAATGTAAGGTGAGTATTTGAAGTATAGGGAATTGACACAAGTATTGGTGATAAGGGTAGAGTTGGTGAGCCATGAAAGATGGTGCTACCTTCTCTGTCTTTCCCATATATTGAAGTCTGATTCGGAGTGTTTTGTTGAGAGTATGTTGGGATAGATGGCCTACAAAATGGATGGAGCCTTTCCATTTATTAAATCCCCTTTACCTTGATTAGTGAGTTAGGGATTGGCTACTTCTCCTTGGTTCTGGTGGTGTTGCTAATCGGAGTCTCATCTGAATTTTAAGATTGGAGGAATTGGACTATGATTGCTTATAGTCAAGAGCCAGTCAAAAATAATTTGATCATGCAGCAAGGCTTCATTCTGTGTATATAGACATCTATGAATTTAGCTCCTCACAATACAGGCAATTCTGCAGGCATACTAAATTACATGGCTTATGGTCAAGAGCCACTCAAAAGTAATTTGATCCTCATAAAAGAATCAAGCATCATACAATGGATACCTTGGAAAAAGTCACGTAAATTAGTATGCCTGCAAATTGCCTGTATTATAAGGAGCTAAATTCCTAGATGTCTATATGCACAGAATGAAGCCTTGCTACATGATCAACTATACCTGGTCTAGTGAGTCTGGAATGGACCGCTTTATTTAGGTATTAGTTGGTTCCATGTTAGTCCAAGGAAATGTAGCACCTGCATCATAGGTCGTATGGCAATATAGTGCTATTCTGCTTTGAAAAGTGGCTGGTTCAGCTTAACTCAATTTGGATGGATGGGTTGCTACCATCCACAAATACGGATTGTGGAATCAAAGTATTATACAGTGGCTAACTTGTTAAAAGTCATGTAAATAGGTATGCCTCAAGAGGTTCCCATATTGTAAGGAGTTTATATGGATAGATGTCTATATGCACTGAATGAAGCCTTGCTACAAAAGGCCCTCTATACCTGGTCAAGTGAGCTGGAATGGACTGCTTCAATTCACGTTGGTACTAGTTGGTTCTTTAGGAGTTCAAGGAATTGTAGTTCTTGCGTTGTAGTAATCCCTATTTGATGGCAATGCAGTGTTTTTCTGCTTTAAAAGTTACTGGTTAGTTGAAATCAATGTGAATGGATGATTCAGATGGTTTGGTTGCCAACACTTTCAAAAATATTGATCATGGGAGTTGTCTCAGTAGGCTCTTGGTAGAGTTGATTGAGAATAGAGTTTTATTGTTTTTGATACTTATAGCATATTAGCATATGTACTTATGTAGTATCATGATTGTATTAAGTCAGCTTACGTGGCCTAGGATATGTCCTTAGTATGATTTAGTGATTTATTTCACTTTGTATCAAAAAAATAATTTGGTTCATGTCACTATGCTGCTTCTATAGAGCATACTTGCATGGGACATAAACCTCTAAAGTGTGGTATTCAATTCAGCCTTGATTTCGTTAAGTTTAAGGACTAAAACAATTTTGGAAATTGCAATTTTGTATCAGTTTACTCATACTATGTTAGATATGTATGGTTGGTATTTGGTAATTATATAAAGAATATCAGAAGTGCAGGTATTTTATTTTACCAGGGTAACAATAAATAAATAAATAATAATACTTCCTCCGTCCAATAAGATAAGAGTTTAGTGGGTAAAAGTAATATTTGATTGGTGGAGAGTTTAGTTAGTGGTATCTCCTAAATAATACTCCGTAATAGTAATAGTAATAGTAATAGTAATAATAATAATAATAATAATAATAATAATAATAATAATAAAATAAAAAAACCTTTACTGGCCAAAAAAAGTGCAGGCATTTGTATTAGCACTAATTAAGTTGTTAGTGAGGCCGTACCATGTTACAGTAATATAATAGTTATAATTCCACAAACATATACTGTAAAATGTAAATCCCGCACTGAAATTGTTAAAGATGTTAGCACATGCACCAGATTGCTCTAACATGTAAAGTAAAACCTTTCAAAATTTTCCTTTTCAAGATGACAAGAAATAAGAAGGCAACTAGCTAGGCATGATCAGTACTTGGAAAAAGCCTATATAGCCTAAGTATATATCTTTCAGTGACTTCCAAATAAATTCTAATTACTTAGTAACTGAGTTTATAAATCTACAAAGACAACTTATATAACCAGGAAACTGTATTTCTTTTCTATAAAACATACACATGTACATCATTACATAGAAAGACCAAGGAAGATAGGATTATTGCATGTTAACAAAATATGGTCCTAGTCTCTTAAATTCCATAAAAGCTTAATGTTCCACTAATTGGCCATGCTTATTCAATATCACTTGGACTGATTCGAGCATAGTCAATAATAACAATGCCATGGCTGCACTTGGATAGAGATCCTCTAGGTAGGTTATCTACACTAACTCATGTAAGATATGTTTCACGAGGTGCCAACAGGTAAGCGTAAATGAGCCTAGTTTAGTCAATTTAAGAAAAGTCAAACCCAACGATAACAAGAAAGTGAGGGCTTGCTTTACCTACAAATGGGCAGTCTCTGTCGAAAATGGCAACATAACCTTTAGCTTCGTCTAAACCATTAGTCTGACTGTTTCAAGTAATGGAATGTCCCTTAGAAGATCCAAGAAGCACAAGAAACAAAGATTAAATATGACATGCCGCCATGGAATATATGCTTTTGAGAATAATCAAATGTTATAGGTCTAGTTGATGCAACGATAATTCATCTCGAGATCCAATAGATGACAAACACGAGGGTCATAAATTCGACTAGTGGAAGGAATCAGATTGAGGGCAAAGGGGAATTCTGAAACGGAAGGGATTTGAGGTATCACTTCCAATCGGTCATTCAAACTTTTTAAAGCTGGAACTTTTCTAAAGTGAATAAGAGTGACCGAATGGATGGTACTGTGATGGAAGATAATCAAGCTTTAAATGGGCACTGAGAGTTAAAAATAATAATAACTAGAAGATGAAAAGTATATATGTGTTCAACATCAAGTTGAATGATTTGAAGGAGGGAACATGTTGGAAACACCATGTAAACACACATATATAACCCCCCCCCCCCCCCCCCCCCCCCCCATGTTGGGGTTTCTAACAGGACAGCAAGCAAAGGAATTGATGTACAAAAGGTCCTAATGTATGTGCATAAAAAAAAATACGCCTAGCTAGCCATTAAGACAGTGATCCTTGTCTATCTATCAAGTAATATTATAGCAATCTGCGAGAATGAGAAAACAGGAAGACAAACAAAAGCATAAGCATGTGCATATTAATGTCGATTAAAAACAAACAAACAAGCAAGCAGCAGTAGTAGTAGCTGGAAAAAAAACAAAAAAACAAGTAGTAGTAGTTCAACAAAGTAATTAAACAACGGAAATTAAAACAAAGTAGGTGATGTTGCTAGTTTTGCTAGATTGAAGGCTGCTTCTTCATCACCTTCATCTGCTTTTCTCTTCAACAACCTGCCACGGCTATCGAGCCTTTCCATCAAACCGGTGAAAACAAAAGGTTTATTATCGTCCTCCTCTGGATTCATCATCTTCCTCAGCATCTTACGAGCCTTTTCTCTCTCAAACTCACTCAAATCCTCTTGATCTGATTCCTTCTCCAACTGTTCAATAAACTTCTTCTTCCAAACGCCATCATCTGCTTCTGTTTTAATCAAACCTCTTTTGCCATAAATCTTTCTCCATAAATCATCCATAGTCTTTTCCCTCCAGGTCATGTTATTAGACAATAAATCCTTCTGGCTTCTTAGTACGTAAGGTGTGTCCAACGGCAACCCATTACTCTCACAAATATCTTTCCACATAGCCTTCGCTAGCTTCTCCTCATCCAATTTCCTCAACCCACCAGTTTGCGGATCGATACCCCATTGCGTGGCAGCCATCTTCAATGATTGATCGAAATTCTTAAGGTGGTTAGGGTTTTCGTTTAAGTTATACTACGGAGTAATATCCATGCAGTTCTATTCTTTTAAATGGGTGGGTTGATTTATTGGATCCGGCCCATTTAGTTATTTACCCTTGCACTCTTTAACTTTAAACTTTTATCTTTTTTACATTCCCTTCCGTCAGGGGTGAGCACTGAGCACGAATCAAAAAAAAAAAAAAAAACCGAAAAGACCGCACAAAAAAATCAAACCAAATAAAAAACCAACTGGGCAGTTTTATCTTTAGAAAAACCAAATGTTTGAGAAGGTTTTTGGTTGCACATGTGTATTCTCCAAAGATTTTTTGAATTTTATACTTTGTAACTAAAAGTAGTAGGGAGATGTGAAACCGTAGGGTATTTGGGCAAGTACATAGCCCACTAAATCATTTTACGTACCCTGTCATGCAAAATCGCGCTCAGCGCAAAATTTACCATTCCCTTAGCTACCTTATTCATTTTAGCCAAGAAATTGTACAGCTATAGTGTTTTGATAAAACCTTAGAAGTATTCAAGTGCTACTGTCATAATCCTCATAAAGGTAAGCATGAATTTATGTTAGTGTTATGATTCATGTTAGAATGTAATTTGAGGATTTATGTAATTTGGGGTTTTAAAGCAACCCTGGTATGATTTATGATGATACATGGATTAGATAATCGATCATGTTATTATAGATATGTAGTAAAGGTTTTTTTTTTTTTTTTTTTTGCGTAAAGGTGAATTATATTAATTTTTCAAACAAATTACATCATGAAATTAAAACGGCTCACTTTGGACATTCCCAAATCAGGATACAAATGAACAATACAGTAAGAAAGAAGTTTGCCCAATATCTGACTTGCTTAGAAACTAAATCTGGCATCACTGATCTCTTACAACACAGAACAGAGTAAAGACAGCACCATTTATTCCATTCTTCCCTTTTCCAATTCAC
This sequence comes from Artemisia argyi, assembly GCA_030686995.1. Lineage (NCBI taxonomy): Eukaryota > Viridiplantae > Streptophyta > Magnoliopsida > Asterales > Asteraceae > Artemisia > Artemisia argyi. The sequence goes on from CM060683.1 coordinate 160,990,237, forward strand.
CTTAAGAGCACCTACGACGTATAGTCTATATTTGGGTCACAAGCCCAAATGATAAACATTATTAAGGCCCAAATCCGCCATAAGTGGGCTATTATAACAATGACTTGGGCCGCATTACCAAAGGGATTGGGCTCACGAAGACCCAAGCCCAACCAAACTATTTATGGTCTAGATAAGGATCTTCTATCTATGGATAAAGATCCTTGGACCGGATAAGCACCATGCGTGCGAAACGTAAGGAGCACGAAACCTACAAGGATTATGCGCCTATATAAGAAATGACATAATTCTCATTAAAGGTACGATTCACAAACCCTAAACTCTTTACGAGAACCCTAAAACCGATTACTTACTCTCACGCCGGAGGATAATCGTGGGAGACAATCCCACGATAAGCCTAACGGTGTTTGTTTATTTTCTTAGTGCGCAGGTTTCAAGCATTAAGAGCTAATTGGTACGAGAGCAAGAGCCCAAACTAGAAACGCCCAACTTTTGTATCAACAAGTGGCGCCATCCGTGGGACCCACACTAAGAACTAGAATGACGAAGAACAAAAACTCAGGCCAGCGGACTCCGCAGATGGAAAAAACACGTGACCCCAAGAGGAAGAACCAACAAGATTCGACCTCTAGGCAGGCTTCTGGGACAACCAGTGCGTCTGGTCACCAAGAAACGGGACCAACCCTGCCTCTCCCAGCGGTAGAATTGTCTATAAGGACTACCCAAGCCACCACAGTAGTCCCAAGCGTTGAAGAACTTCAGCGCACCCTCTTTAATACTCCCCACCAAACGGCACCTATAGTGGACAACACTGTGCCACCTGGCGCACCTAACCGAGATAGGGTGCCCAATACTGAGGCAAATATTCTTGCAGCGGATGAGGACGCACCTGACCTAACATTGAGTAATTTTGTATCCCAAAATTATGAAACTCTAACCGCCCTCATGCAAGAAGAAGCGAGGAGAAGGTCAAGTACGAGCCTGCAAGCCCGGCTCAATTTTGGTCCTGAACGCGAAGTATCACCACCGCGCCACCAACGAGGGAGACGCGAAAATAACGAAAGACGTACCACTATCCATGATAGACTGGGTACGATATCTGACTCACAATATTCAGAGGAATATGAAGACGGCGAGAGGCGCACCAATGTTCATTCCAGACTTGGTAGTCGAAGGATACAAGACAGATTAGGACCTCAACATTCACCAAGCGAAGGCTCCTCCAGGTCTGGGAGCAAAAGAATTCACGACAGATTAGGGAGGAGAATATCCCCAAGTGAAAGCCCCTCAAGCTCTTCCTCTGAAGGAAGCCGGCGCAAGCGCCGCAAAAGAGATTACTCTTCCTCCAGTGACTCCTCGGACAACGAGGATAAGGAAACAGGACACTGGAAATCCAGAGGGAGACGTCGCGAGGAAGAAGACGAAGACATATCTCTTCCGTGGCGTCGCCAGAAAGTTGATGCCTTTACAAGACGCATCAGCGACTACTCTGATCATAAGAAAAGGCGCATGCCCACTAATGTTAAAACATATGACGGGACAGGCGATCCTAACGATCACCTAAAAATTTTTGAATCCGCTGCTACTATCGAAAATTGGCCACAACCTGTGTGGTGCCATATGTTTAACTCCACGTTAGTCGGGAATGCGCGCACGTGGTTTAGCAAGCTTCCACGAAGGAGCATTGGCGTGTTTGAAGAGTTGCGAAAGGCATTCCATTTAAACTTCACCCAAAGAAAGAAGTGCGCTATAAACCCTGTTGAACTAGCTAGAGTAAAACAGCGCCAAGGGGAATCAACCAGCGCTTACATGGAACGCTTTAAAGATGAGTGTATACATGTAAAGGCGTGTCCCGAAGTCCTAAAAATCTCAGGGTTCATGAATGGGATCAATAACCCAGAACTCATTAGGAAGCTAAACAACAAGGTTCCCCAAACCTTCGATGAACTAATGAAGCGCACAAGATCCTTCATCCAAGGAGAAGCAGCTGCTGTGGATAGTAAAAAAGGCTACTCAAATTATAGGCAACAAGAACAGCCTAGGAGACAATCCAATGATCAGAGCAGCAACCGCAGCAAGATTATCGCAGTGGACGAGATAATGACAAGTATACCCCTCTCACAAAGACTCCGAGGGAAATATTTGTAACAAAAGGTGCAAACTTCCCAAAACCTCCACCAATGCGCACCGCAGAGGATAAGCGTATAGGGAATGGATACTGCGAATACCATGGCCAAAAGGGCCACACAACCAACGAGTGTGTCCAGCTACGACAACTAATTAAAAAATTAGTAAAGGAGGGTAGAATGGATCACCTCGTAAAAAACATTAAAGAAGGGAAGGACAAACAAAGGAATGGAGGCAAGAAAGAGCCTCCCAAAGACAAAGCGGACATCATCTACATGATACAGTCATGGCAGCGCAAGACAAAGCAAAAAGTCAGTCAAAAATTCTCTCCAGAAAAGGAGATATCCTTCCCCACTTTAGCTGCGGACAACGCAGTAATAGAGCCATTGACCATTGAGATACATACTGGGGGACATGACATCCGCCGCATGTATATCGATGGAGGAGCATCCGCAGATATTCTGTATGAACATTGCTTTAAAAGACTACGACCTGAGATACAAAGTCAGTTGATACCAGCCACGATGTCACTGACTGGGTTCACAGGAGAAAAGATATGGCCTATGGGGCAATTACGCTTACTTGTAGTTATGGGCGATGAACAACACTCTAAAGCAACGTGGATAAATTTCATGATAATCAAGTCTCCTTCACCGTACAACGGCATCATTGGGAGACCTGGAATATCATCCATGCGCGCTGTACCATCCACAGCACATGGGATGCTCAAATTTCCAGTAGAAGGAGGGATTGTCACCCTCTACAACACCACAGTGCCACCTAAAGAATGCAACGCAATAACCAGTGAGGTGGAGAATATTCCAGAACAGCGCGCAGCAAAAATACCAAACTTAAAGGTCGCTATTCATCCTGATTACCCAGATCAACAAATATCGATTGGAGGATCTTTATCTGACAAAGGTAAAGCAGCTGTGTGCGCACTATTGCAAAAGAACCTGAGTATCTTTGCGTGGGAACCAAAGCACATGACCGGAGTGCCACGCTCTATTACGGAGCACAAGCTACAAATCCGACAAGGATATTCCCCAATACGACAGAAGAAGCGCGGCCAGGCCCCAGATCGCGCAAACGCTATCCTGGAAGAAGTACATAAACATGTAGACGCAGGCATTATGCGCGAAGTATACTATCGCGACTGGCTCTCTAACCCAGTGATGGTAAAGAAGAGTGATGGCAGTTGGAGGATGTGTGTGGACTTCACAGACCTCAATAAAGCATGCCCACAGGACTGCTATCCACTACCAGAGATAGACTGGAAGGTAGAATCCCTGTGTGGATATCCTTTTAAGTGCTTCCTAGACGCATACAAAGGGTACCATCAAATCCAGATGGCAGTGGAGGATGAAGGAAAAACAGCCTTCCACACAAGTCAAGGGGTCTATTGCTACACAAAAATGCCTTTTGGCCTTAAAAACGCAGTCGCAACATACCAGCGATTGGTGGACATGGCTTTTGAAAAACAAGTAGGTCAAAACTTGGAAGTCTACGTTGACGACCTTGTCATCAAGAGCCACACAGAGGAAGAATTGGTGCGCGACATCGAGGAGACGTTCAAAACATTAGGAAAAATAAACATGAAGTTAAATCCCAAGAAGTGCACCTTTGGCGCGACAGAAGGCATGTTCCTTGGGTACTTAATAGAACCTGATGGTATCAAGCCTTGCCCAGAAAAAACAAAAGTTGTTATTAATGTCCCCTCACCGCGCACACTGAAAGAAGTCCAGTCATTAAACGGGAAGCTAGCTGGGCTAAACCGTTTCTTATCTAAGTCAGCAGACAAATCACTCCCTCTCTTTAAAACACTCACGAAGTGCACAAAAAAGGGAGACTTTCGTTGGAATGACGAAGCAGAGGAAGCCTTCCAACAGCTAAAACAGCATCTGGCATCACTCCCCAAACTTGTCGCACCGCGACCAGGGGAAGAGTTAATCATGTACTTATCTGCAACCCACGGAGCAGTCAACGCGGTACTATTGACAGATAGGAACTCCGTCCAAATACCCATATACTTTGTAAGCAAAGCATTGAAGAAGACAGAGACTAACTACAGCGCCATGGAAAAGTTGGTCTTAGCTCTAGTATTCGCAGCTAAAAGACTGCGCAGATACTTTCAAGCTTACCCAATAGCTGTGATCACAGACCAGCCAATCAAACAAGTTATCTCTAAACCTGACGCATCAGGACGGCTACAAAAGTGGAGTGTGTTGTTGAGCGAGTATAATATCTCGTATAGACCACGCACTGCAATCAAGGGGCAGATATTAGCTGACTTTATTGTTGAAAAGCCAGATACCGATACTCCAATTTCAACAAGCAAGACAGATCTACCGGAACCTTGGATTCTATTCACAGACGGATCCTCATGCGTGGATGGATCAGGCGCAGGCCTTATCCTTACTAATCCAGAAGGAATGGAGTTCACCTACGCACTGTGCTTCGAATTCATAGCCACAAACAATGAGGCAGAATACGAAGCTCTACTCGCTGGACTGCGTATTGCAATTCAAATGGGTGTACGCAACCTAGAGGCAAACATGGATTCCAGGCTAGTAGCAAACCATGTGTTAGGCGAATATGAAGCCAAGGATGAACATATGATCCAATACCTCGAAAAAACAAAGTCTTTAATTCAGAACTTTGATAGGTTCACAATCAAACAAGTACCTAGAGGAGACAACAGGAAAGCTGGCGCGCTTAGCAAGATCGCATCTACAAGCTTTGTGCACCTATCAAAACAGGTATTGGTAGAAACTCTAAAAAATAAGTCAATCTTGGAGATGGAAGTATCCACAGTGATAGAAGAACAGAATCCCACGTGGATGACACCTATCATCGAATTTATTAGCACAGGGATCTTACCACAAGATCAAAAGGACGCTCGAAGAGTACGGCGCATAGCGCAGAGATTTGAACTACGAGATGGCATCCTATATCGACGTTCTTTCCTACAACCTTGGCTCCGATGTGTTGGACCTCTTCAAGCAGATTATGTACTCCGAGAAATTCACGCTGGATCGTGTAGCATGCACTCGGGACCACGGTCCGTAGTGGCGCGCGCCCTACGCTCAGGATATTATTGGCCTACTATGCACCGCGACGCGCGAGATATGATAAAAAAATGCAGTAATTTCCAAGTACACAGACCAATTCCGCGCCAACCACAACAAGAGTTAAACCCCATCACCTCACCATGGCCATTCTACAAATGGGGCATCGACATCGCAGGCCCCTTCCCAATTGCAGCGGGAGGGTTCAAATTCCTCATAGTAGCCATAGACTACTTTACGAAGTGGATTGAGGCAAAAGCAGTGGTAAGCATCACTGGCAACCAGGTAAAACGCTTCGTGTGGGACAATATTGTGTGTCGCTTTGGGCTACCTGGGGAAATCATATCAGATAATGGGAAACAATTCTGTGACAACCCATTCAAAGATTGGTGCGCGCAATTGAACATCACACAACACTTTGCTTCAGTGAAACACCCACAAACCAATGGCTTAGTTGAACGCGCGAATCGCAGTTTAGGCGAAGGGATAAAAGCGCGCCTTGACAGACACAAAGGAAAATGGGTGGACGAATTGTCACATGTTTTATGGGCCCACCGCACCACAATCAAAACCCGTACCGGAGACACATCATTCTCCCTTGTCTATGGAACAGAAGCCGTCATACCAGCTGAAATTGGAATGCCAACTATACGCACAGCACAAATAAACGTCACAACAAATGACGAGGAGCGGCGCATAGACTTGGACTTGCTGGAAGAAAGGCGTGAACGCGCAGCTATACGTGAAGCAAAGGCTAAAGCAAAAATGAAGGAGTATTATGACGCAAAATTCAAACACACTTCTTTCAGGCCAAGAGACTTCGTATACCGCGCTAATGATGCAAGCCACGCAGAAGACACAGGCAAGCTTGAACCCAAATGGGAAGGACCCTATGAGGTCACTGATGAGGGGAAAAATGAACCACTTTTAGGGGGTCATTTAAGCCCGGAATTGAATTTATTTGATCAAATATTACCCTAAATCGTTCCTTTTGTGATTTTTGGTACTTTGGGAGTGAAATCTGGAAAAAGAAGCAATTCAGACGTTTTTGGAGCATAAAAGTGAAGAAAACGCCAAAGACTTAATTTTCCATGCTGAGAACAGTGTATGACGGCGTCAAGAGGAAATTCCTGACGGCGTCAAGAGTAAAATCCATGACGACCCAGAAGAAACCTGAAGGCGTCACAAGAAGAGCGTCAAGAGTTAATTTCATGACGGCCTGCATAAGGTGTACACATGACGGCGTCAGATCCAGATCTAGGCAGTCCGAGGAACTATTTGGCGGCGAGATGACGGCGTCAGACATTTGTTCTTGACGCCGTCACCTTCTTAAATCTATATATAGTTTTCTATTTTTCATTCATTGGGAGGAACGTGTGTGGAGAAACCCTAGGGCCGAACTTTGTGAACCCAAGCTCGTATTTTACAGTAAATTCAAGGGTTTTCACCCCTTGAATCCTTTCATGTGCTATTGAGATAAGTCTTCTCTTAATTCAATCAATATGTCTATGTGTTGGTTGTCTATATCTTGTGCTTGTCTTGATTTCAACATGCTAGGCTAGATCTATCTTGTGTTTGCTTAGATCTAATGAAACCTAGATGTTAATTATGTGTTGATTACTTGTTTATGGTTGTATTGGATGAATGATTTCAATGTTAGGCTTAAGAAAACTGGCAGATCTCCATTGTGTAACATGCTTGAACGTCTTAGGAAACATGAACCGATGTGTACTAGGTTTTATTGGTTGTATTTAATGCATGAGTAAATTCTAATGATCCCATGTTAGGAGCTTCTTAGCCGGCTCGACATAGGAGTGAAGTAGGCACTCATAGGATTGGGGAAGTAAGTACGCCACCCCATGAATGGTATTAAGGAATACAATCCGTCATCCACGCAACTATAACAAGTAATTAACGTGTAAAAGATATCTAGGGAGTAGTGAAATCTAAGTAAACACATTTCTCCCACTTATTGCTCACAACCTTAGTTAATTTAGTTTATTTTCATTTCTAGTATTTTATTTTGATTGCATCTTTAGTATTGGGTTAGTTGACTAGCAACTAATTCCGCCAAAATCCTTCAAACCCGAGATTTTTACTTGCTTTCCTAAAAAATATAAAAATACAAAAAGAATCATCTATCATCTCTAGACCTAGTCTTTAGGTTTTCTAATCCTAGCAACACTATTCCTAGCTGAACGATCAATCCCCCGGTACTTGTCACTATACTATACTACATCGATCAGGTACACTGCCTGGTGGGGGTTGTAAGCTTCTCGAGATCCCTTGAGAGGTAAAGCCTGGTGCAAACCCCACGCATCAAGTTTTTGGCGCCGCAGCCCGGGGAATAGTTATTGTCTAGGTTAGAATCTCTTTTTATTAGGTCTACTTGCTAGATTCCTTTCTAGTAAGATTTTATTTTTATTTTTAGGTTCTCTTTAGTCTATCTTATTTCTTCGTGTTTTTGTTCGTAACTCTTCACCACCCGACATCATGGACGATAGGAACATCTTTGAACCCGTCATCCCACCACAACAAAACCCACCACTAGAACCTCTTAGGCCCCGAACCTTAGGAGAGTATTCCCGACCTAGCCACCAAGGCTACCGAAACACCATTGAGCTCACCGGAGCCAATGTGACCCCCTTGCGATCCGACACCATCCGGTTGGTGCAAAGCGGATGTGCATTCCATGGACTTCGTTTCGAAGATCCAAATCAACATCTTAAGGACTTCCTTAAACTCGTAGATTCCATAGACCTAGATGTTGCAACTAGAGAGACAACCCGATTACGCCTATTTCAATTCTCTCTACGTGATCAAGCTAGTCAATGGCTTGAACGTTTACCCGCGGGATCCATCACCACATGGGATAATCTCACCAATCGCTTCCTTACTCAATTCTTCCCACCGGGGAAGACTGCAATGCTTAGAAATGACATTTTGATGTTTGAACAACATCAGGGTGAAACTTTCTACGAAGCATGGGCTCGTTTTAAGGATCTCCTGCATAAGGTCCCTCATCATGGTATAAACATTTGGTTATTAGTTCAGATTTTCTATGACCATGTTGACTATCACACTAAACGTACAATTGATAGGGCCGCGGGAGGTAGATTGTGTGATAAGAACGTCGAGGAGTCCTGGGCAATTATTGAAGAACTTGTCGCCGATAATCAAGAGATGTGGGAGTTTAATCATACTATAAAAGCGGCCATCAACGCAATCTCAACACCTGAAGGGACTACCGAAATCCCTGATGAACTCCTATGCAAACTCAAGGCAAAAGTTGACTATTTTGAGGAAAGGCAAAGGAGACCCTTAAGTCCTAGACGGGCTACTGTCAATTCTGTCTCGAAAACGACTTCAACACCGTTATCAGAGTCACCCTCTAGAGAGAATGTCGAGACTTTTCAAAACTATGCCCCACCTTATTCCCCTCCCGAGGAGCTTAGCCCGGAGTTTGAAGCTAGAATGAGAGAACATATGGCAACTCATTCAGATCGGCTCGCTAGACTCGAGGAAGCAGTTTATAATCAAAAATAGGAAATGCAAGAGAAAATGAATGATATGATGAGTCTATTGGAGGAGTATGCCAACCAGAGAACCCCCGAAAGAATGCTACTAAGGAAAGAAAGCGTCCTCCCCACTACCCAATTTGTTAATTCCATCACAATTGTCCACAAGGATAATGAGAAGGTAGAAACTCCTACTAAACAAACCTTAGAAGAGCCACCAAAATCCCAACCTTTGAGTTACTACCTGAAACATGATATAAACGAAAACACTATAACAAATTGGATAAAGGGTGACGGGCGTAACCAACCTCCCAAACGGGGTTCTGAGAAGGAGGAAGGGGGAAAAGATGAGTATGATACGTTACCTGGGGGGCCAATATTCAAGAAACTATTGGTACAAAAAGTGGCTACTAAGCAGATGGTGTGTGGGAACTTTGAGATACCAACTAGTATCGGGGATTTGAAATATCTTAGTGCTTTCGCCGACCAATGATCGGAAGTAAATCTTATGCCCCTAACTATTTACATCCAACTAACGTCAAAAATGCCAGCCCCCACTCGTGTTAGGTTATCCCTCGCTGGACACTCTTACGTATACCCCCTAGGAATCGCAGAAGATGTGTTAGTTAATGTCGCAGAATTCATGTACCCCGTTGATTTTATGATCATCGATGATAAGGGAGATGGATGCATGCCAATAATCCTTGGGGCACCATTCCTCACCACCGCTAGGGCTGTCGTTAAGTATGAAGGCAGGAAAATTGAGCTTAAATCTGGAAAAAGAAAGATTAGCTTCCCCATGACCCCGTGAAGTGGGCATGAGAATTTGAGTTGGAGAAAGCTCAAAAACAACATTGACACGACACCCATTCGTGTTCAGAAGAAAATTCTTGCATGGGAGGCAAGAATCAAAAGCTACAAGGAGGCTACATATGAAAGAAGCAAAAGCAATAAAGTTCATGTCGAGTTCGACCATAATCGACCAGCAGAATGCCATGTACCATTCGAGGAAGGGAACTTAGTAATCTTAAGACACTTGGAAATAACGATACCACCCGATAAACCGAGTCCCTGGTGGTATGGGCTTTTCACAATTGAGAGCATGAGCCAAGATGGGATGGCTAGCCTGAGAAGTAAAGTAGGTGGAGAAGTGATTGCAAGTATCGATAGATTGAGGCACTACCACCACAATAGTAATGATCACAACTACATGGGGTACGTCATCTCAAGGGATGAGGTCACGTAGTAACCCATGACCTTGAGTCTAGCTACAAGACTCGTAAATAAAGAAAAGCGCTTCTTGGGAGGCAACCCATGATTTTGTGTGATTTTTATTTTGTTTGTTTGTTTGTTATTTGCTTCCGTATGCATGCTTTATTTTTATTGTTGGTAGATCATGTTTCTAAACTAAATAGTGGAAATACTTTACTTTGTTGTTTGGCCTAGTCTTAACTTCACCAAAAGGTATTTTTGCAAAAGATAAGTGTAAGGGGAAACCTCAAATATGTTTTTAAGAAACAAACCAATCATGATTCTCCATAATATTAAATGAACATGTATATTCGTATTTGTTATAGTCAAATGCTTGTATCGAGTCATAATGAAGTTTTGCAGGATTTTCCAGGAAGTAGGACCAAGTTTTTCCAGAAATTTTCCGGAAACTTAACATAAGAATTTCTGCAAGTCACTTCTGACGGCGTCATGATTTTACTCTTGACGGCGTCACGTGTAAAAATCTGGAAATCTTACTAGTTTTGTTTTTCTAACGGAGTCTTAAAGTTTTTGTTGAATTATTAGTTTTATAATCTCCAGGAAATCTGCAAACATCATTCCAAAAGCATTATATCTTATTTTGTTTTCTAGGATTTAGTAACATATGTAGATTGCCGCCGATTTTATGCAAGGTTGCCTTGTCTGTTTTCTCAGGATTTACAGGTTATGTATGACAAGAAGATGATTATTATTCTGGAAGGGAAGCTTTGATTGTTCATTTTCTTGGAGGAAGATCTAACCTGGCCACCTTATTATCCATACCGAGCGAATCAGGGGAGTATTTGATTTCATTTGTTTTACTTATTTCACTTTTACATTCTTTACTTGAACATTGGGGACAATGTTCATCCTAAGTGTAAGGGGAGGGTAAAATGATGATACCTTACAACTACACTTTCGCTTGAGTTTGTTTGTTTGATAGTAGATGTGTAATAAAACTATGAGAAATACTTGTTAGTGTAATTTTAGCGCCAAATTTAAAATTTTTTACAACATTTAGGAGTGAAACTTTAGCCATAGCAAGCGTCTCATGGATAGGAGATTGTATGACTAGCACATAACCGTATCATTCAGAAAAATTTTCCACCCAAATACGTGAGGTTCGCATTTAGATTTGATAGGAAAAGCATTTACTATTAGTGCTTATGAGTGTACCGGTAGCATTTAGATTCTAGAACTTGCGTTAGTGATGCATCCCGAGACCGCTAGTGAGACTACATTCGTGTAGTAGGATTTACTACATGATAAGAGGCATTAGGATAACCCTTGTGTTAAACCCGTATCATAATTACTTGACCATTTAAGTCATATTACTTGGCTAGTTAAGTCAACTAATTTCTCCCACACCTTAGCGTTGTACTCATTTTTGGTACACGAAACCCCTAGTACACCCCTCTGAGCCTATCTTTTCGTTTGTAACTTTAAGCATCTTACTTAAAGGAAGAATTTGTTACACCCCACTTAAATGTACAACCAAATCGCCTTAGTCTTCCGTGTGTGCACTCATCTTTAGTGCATTATTATTATTTGTTAAACCCTAAGTTAATTATCTAATTGATTACATGGTTGCTAAGTCGAGTCATATCCTTATACATATTGTTTTGGGACGATTGGGACTCATGGGTAAAGTACTTATGTTATGGAGTAATGGGGAAGAACATCATATATTACCCCCATATGTACGTTAATCTTAAAAGTACTCCAAGTGTTTTGATTATCTTAATTCGAGTCATTAGATTAGTTTATTGTAAAATATGTAAAAATTCAAGTGTAAGGGGAATGTTCATCCCCTATGATGTATTATTTTGGATGGTAGGGTAAGAGTGTATGCAAAAAAAAAAAAAAAAAAAAAAAAAAAAAAAAAAAAGAGAAAAAAACATACGGACTACCATCCCTGTTCATTCTATGTTTATTTTATGTTTTTGTTATTTTTCATTTATTAGCTTAAGTCGAGTCTAGTCTTGGCTTAGCAACGCCATATTGTACATGTAATTAACCAAGATTGTTAACTCGCCACCAGTAAAGACTGCCTATATCCAACAAAACTGTGTATTTCATATCCCTACACCTAACGTTACAACCCTTTAAAAGACCTCTTTGATAGTTTATCCTAGGTGCTTACGCCATGTGGTGGAGGTTTGATCCTTTCCCAAGCCTATGGTAATCTATTTTGCTATGACAGGTAGTGAGAGATATCTTCTGTTTCCATATTGTAATTTATACTTTATTACACCCGAGAGATGTGAGTATGATGAGGCGAAAAATGAACCACTTTAAGGGGGTCATTTAAGCCCGGAATTGAATTTATTTGATCAAATATTGCCCTAAATCGTTCCTTTTGTGATTTTAGGTACTTTGGGAGTGAAATCTGGAAAAGGAAGCAATTCGGACGTTTTTGGAGCATAAAAGTGAAGAAAACGCCAAAGTCTTAATTTTCCATGCTGGGAACAGTAGGTGACGGCGTCAATAGTAACATCCTGACGGCGTCAAGAGCAAAATTCCATGACGATTCAGTACAGATTTGACGGCGTCACGAAGTAGAGCGTCAAGAGTAAAAGTCATGACGGCCTGGAAATGATTATCACATGACGGCGTCAAATGTAGATCAAGGCAGTCCGAGAAGAGTTTTGGCGGCGAGGTGACGGCGTCACAAGTTTATTCTTGACGCCGTCAGACCCCTTTTCCTATATATAGTTTTCTAATTTTCACATTTAAAAAAGAGAGGTTTTGGAGAAACCCTAAGTACGAACTTGGTGCGAATTTTACAGGTTTTTCAAGGGTTCCAAGCCCTTGATACCTTTCATGTGTAATTGAGATAAGTGTTCTTTTAATTCAATCAATATGTCTATGTGTTGGTTGTCTATATCTTGTTCTTGTCTTAATTCCATCATGCTAGGCTAGATCTATCTTGTGTTTGCTTGGATCTAATGAAACCTAGATGTTAATTATGTGTTGATTACTTGTTTATACTTGTCTTGGATGAATGATTTATATGTTAGGCTTAAGAAAACTGGCAGATCTCCAATTGGTAACATGCTTGAACGTCTTAAGAAACATGAACCGACGCGCACTAGGTCTTTATTGGTTGTATTTAATGCATGATCCACTGTTTATAATCCCTATGGTTGTGCTGGGCATGGTATAAGAGGAGATAAGAGCTCATAGAATTGGGGAGTTAAGTGTGCCACCCCATGAATGATATTAAGGAATACGATCCGTCATCCATGCAATTATAACAAGTAATTAATGTGTAAAAGATGTCTAGGGAGTAGTGAAATCTAAGTAAACACATTTTCTCCACTTATTGCTCACAAGTTTAGTATAATTTTGTTTATTTTCATTTCTAGTATTTTATTTTGATTGCATCTTTAGTATTGGGTTAGTTGATTAGCAACTAATTCCGCCCAAATCCTTCAAACCCGAGATTTTTACTTGCTTTCTAAAAAAATATAAAAATACAAAAATGATCATCCCTCACCTTTAGAACTAGTATTTAGGTTTTCTAATCCTAGCGACACTATTCCTAGCTGAACGATCAATCCCCCGGTACATGTCACTATACTATACTACAACGATCAGGTACACTGCCTGGTGGGGGTTGTAAGCTTCTCGAGATCCCTTGAGAGGTAAAGCCTGGTGCGATTCCCACGTATCAAGTTTTTGGCGCCGCAGCCCGGGGAATAGTTATTGTTTAGGTTGAATTTGATTTTTATTAGGTCTACTCATTAGATTCCTATCAAGTGAGATTTTTTTCTTTTTACTTTGTAGCTTTCTCGTAGTCTATCTTTTCTTTGTGAGTTTGTTTGTAATTTGCTTCAAATGGACTTTACACTTAGACTTCTAAGATTGCAAGATAGGGTTGAGCGGCTAACACACCAAAGAGTTCAAAATACCTCATTTAGAGACACATATGAATCATATGAGCCTTCACCTAGGATAGATTCTTATGAACAACCTCCATGTTTAAGATCTAGTTTTAGTGAGGCCAATAGGAAATGCGACCTAGTTTGCCAAGGAATTATGGAGAGAGCCATTGCAACAAATCATAAGTTGGATGAAGCACTAGGTTTGCTATTATCACTACCTAAGAAAACATTGAGGAGGATTTAGCCGAGCATGATCACATTGATCAAAAAGACCTAGGTTTTATGATCGATGATGATGAATCTCAAGAAACAGATGATGAATCTCTTGGGCAATTTGTATATAGCAGTCAGAATATTGAGGATGACCCTTATGATTCGGACATACAAGTTGAGATGCCTAGAGAAGCACGTGAGATACTTGAGAGAATGTTAGGGCTAGATCCTGACACATGGAATGATGAGGTGAACAACATAAGCCCACAAAATACTCAACCATCATTTGAGGCACACGCACTGCCCGTGACTTACCCGGAAGAAGTAGAAGAAACTTTAGGAATTCCAATGGAGGTAGAACCCTTGGACCAGGCACCACTTGAGGATATAGGTTTGAACACTTGTAGTGATAACCTTACTCCTAGTTCTAGGGAATTTCCTAGTGTTGATGAACCGGAACCTCAATCTTTACACACCTTTCCATCCTTAGATATATTTCTAGGAGACAAAAGAGGAACCGACCCACCCATCAACCAATATTATCCGGGTAGTTTTAGGATGAAGGAAGCCATTCACTCACCCCCTTCACCTCACGTGGCATATTCACACCCTAAGGGTGTGTATCGCTACTTCCACCCGCACTTAATTCAAAGTGTAGGGAAAATCTCCCCTATTTCCGTTAAATAAGGGTAGAGTCAGGCTCATGATTCGAACAAAAACAAGCGCTTCTTGGGAGGCAACCCATGTTTTGTGTGTTTTTATTTGTTTGTTTGTTTGTTTGATTGATTTTATTTGTTTCCGTATGCATGTTTTATTTTTATTGTTTGTGGCTCATGTTTCAAAGTAAATTGTGAAAATGCTTTATTTTGTTTTTAACTTCGTCTTAATTGCATATAAAGGTATTTTGCAAAAGATAAGTGTAAGGGAGATCCAAATTTGTTTATAAGAACGAAATTGAGCATGAACCACAACAATATTAAATGGACATGTGTATTAGTACTTGTTAAAGTCAAATGCTTGTATCGAGTCGTAATGATGTTTTGCAGAATTTTCCAGAAAGTAGGACCAAGTTTTTCCAGAAATTTTCCGGAAACTTAATATAAGAATTTCTGCAGATCACTTCTGACGGCGTCACGAGTTTACTCTTGACGGCGTCACGTGTAAAAATCTGGGAATTTTACCGATTTTGTTTTTCTAACGGAGTCTTAAAGTTTTTGTTGAATTATTAAGTTTTATAATCTCCAGGAATCTGCAAACTTCATTCCACAAGCATTATATTTTTAATTGTTTTGTTTTTATTCCTAAGTCTGGAATTACATCTAGTTGTGAGTTATCTTTGTTCGGGTTGATGCTTTGGGTTTTTGTCTGTTTTCTCAGGATTTACAGGTTATGTATGATAAGAAGATGATTTATATTCTAGAAGGGAAGCTTTGATTGTTCATTTTCTTGAAGGAAGATTTAACCTGGCCACCTAATTATCCATACCGAGCGAATCAGGGGAGTATTTGATTTCATTCTTTTTACTTATTTCACTTTTACATTCTTTACTTGAACATTGGGGACAATGTTCATCTTAAGTGTAAGGGGAGGATAAAATGATGATACCTTACATGTACACTTTCGCTTGAGTTTGTTTTGTTTGATGGTAGATGTGTAATAAAACTATGAGAAATACTTGTTAGTGCAATTTTAGCGCCAAATTTAAAATTTTTTACAACATTTAGGAGTGAAACTTGAGCCATAGCAAGCGTCTCATGGATAGGAGATTATATGACTAGCACATAACCGTACTTTCAGAAAAATTTTCCACCCAAATATGTGAGGTTCGCCTTTAGATTTGATAGGAAAAGCATTTATTATTAGTGCTTATGAGTGTACCGGTAGCATTTAGATTCTAGAACTTGCGTTAGTGATGCATCCCGAGACCGCTAGTGAGACTACATTCGTGTAGTAGGATTTACTACATGATAAGAGGCATTAGGATTACCCTTGTGTTAAACCCGTATTATAATTACTTGACCATTTAAGTCATATTACTTGGCTAGTTAAGTCAACTAATTTTTCCCACACCCTTAGCGTTGTACTCATTTTTAGTACACGAAACCCCTAGTACACCCCTCCGAGCCTATCTTTTCGTTTCTAACTTTAAGCATTTTACTTAAAGGAAGAATTTGTTACACCCCACTTAAATGTACAACCAAATCGCCTTAGCCTTCCGTGTATGCGCTCATTTTTAGTGCATTATTGTTATTTGTTAAACCCTAAGTTAACTATCTAATTGATTACATGGTTGCTAAGTCGAGTCATATCCTTGTACATATTGTTTTGGGATGATTGGGACTCATGGGTAAGTACTTATTTTATGGAGTAATGGGGAAGAACATCATTTATTACCCCCATATGTGCGTTAATCTTAAAAGTACTCCAAGTGTTTTGATTTTCTTAATTCGAGTCATTAGATTAGTTGATTGTAAAGTATGTAAAAATTCAAGTGTAAGGGAAATATTCATTCCCTATGATGTATTATATTGGATGGTAGGGTAAGAGTGTATGTCAAAAAAAAAAAAAAAAAAAAAAAAAAAAAAAAAAAAAAAAAAAAAAATCGAAAAATCAAGAAAAAGAAAAAAAAAAAGAAAAAAAAATAGAAAAAGGAAAAAGAGAAAAAACATACGGACTACCATCCCTTTTTATTCTACGTTCATTTTATATTTTTGTTATTTTTCATTTATTAGTTTAAGTCGAGTCTAGTCTTGGCTTAGCAACGCCTTATTGTACATGTAATTAACTAAGATTGTTAACTCGCCACCAGTAAAACTTCCTTTATCCAACAAAACCGTGTATTTCATATCCCTATACCTAACATTACAACCCTTTTAAAAGACCTCTTTGATAGTTTATCCTAGGTGCTTACGCCATGTGGTGGAGGTTTGATCCTTTCCCAAGCCTATGGTAATCTATTTTGCTATGACAGGTAGTGAGAGATATCTTCCGTTTCCATATTGTAATTTACACTTTATTACACCCGAGAGATGTGAGTATCTAAACACTATTGGTGAGGTGCTTGTGTATGACCTCCGTGCTTGTCTATTGGTCTTTAGTGGAACGATTATTTGTTGTAATTACTTTTATATTAGTGTTAAATGACCGCTAACTTGTCTTTTGAGTAGAATAAAAGCGCATTTGCTTGAGGACAAGCAAATCTCAAGTATAAGGGTATATGATGAGGCAAAAAATGAACCACTTTTAGGGGGTCATTTAAGCCCGGAATTGAATTTATTTGATCAAATATTGCCCTAAATCGTTCCTTTTGTGATTTTAGGTACTTTGGGAGTGAAATCTGGAAAAGGAAGCAATTCGGACGTTTTTGGAGCATAAAAGTGAAGAAAACGCCAAAGTCTTAATTTTCCATGCTGGGAATAGTAGGTGACGGCGTCAAGAGTAACATCCTGACGGCGTCAAGAGCAAAATTCCATGACGATCCAGTACAGATTTGACGGCGTCACGAAGTAGAGCGTCAAGAGTAAAAGTCATGACGGCCTGGAAATGATTATCACATGACGGCGTCAAAATAGATCAAGGCAGTCCGAGAAGAGTTTTGGCGGCGAGGTGACGGCGTCACAAGTTTATTTTTGACGCCGTCAGACCCCTTTTCCTATATATAGTTTTCTAATTTTCACATTTAAAAAAGAGAAGTTTTGGAGAAACCCTAAGTATGAGCTTGGTGCGAATTTTACAGGTTTTTCAAGGGTTCCAAGCCCTTGATACCTTTCATGTGTAATTGAGATAAGTGTTCTTTTAATTCAATCAATATGTCTATGTGTTGGTTGTCTATATCTTGTTCTTGTCTTAATTCCATCATGCTAGGCTAGATCTATCTTGTGTTTGCTTGGATCTAATGAAACCTAGATGTTAATTATGTATTGATTACTTGTTTATACTTGTCTTGGATGAATGATTTATATGTTAGGCTTAAGAAAACTGGCAGATCTCCAATTGGTAACATGCTTGAACGTCTTAAGAAACATGAACCGACGCGCACTAGGTCTTTATTGGTTGTATTTAATGCATGAGCCACTGTTTATAATCCCTATGGTTGTGATGGGCATGGTATAGGAGGAGATAAGAGCTCATAGAATTGGGGAGTTAAGTGTGCCACCCCATGAATGATATTAAGGAATACGATCCGTCATCCATGCAATTATAACAAGTAATTAATGTGTAAAAGATGTCTAGGGAGTAGTGAAATCTAAGTAAACACATTTTCTCCACTTATTGCTCACAACTTTAGTATAATTTTGTTTATTTTCATTTCTAGTATTTTATTTTCATTGCATCTTTAGTATTGGGTTAGTGGATTAGCAACTAATTCCGCCCAAATCCTTCAAACCCGAGATTTTTACTTGCTTTCTAAAAAAATATAAAAATACAAAAATAATCATCCCTCACCTTTAGAACTAGTATTTGGTTTTCTAATCCTAGCGACACTATTCCTAGCTGAACGATCAATCCCCCGGTACTTGTCACTATACTATACTACAACGATCAGGTACACTGCCTGGTGGGAGTTGTAAGCTTCTTGAGATCCCTTGAGAGGTAAAGCCTGGTGCGATTCTCACGTATCAGAGTATCTAAACACTATTTGTGAGGTGCTAGTGTATGACCTCCGTGCTTGTCTTTGGTCTTTAGTGGAACGATTATTTGTTGTAATTACTTTTATATTAGTGTTAAATGACCCCTAACTTGTATTTTGAGTAGAATAAAAGCGCATTTGCTTGAGGACAAGCAAATCTCAAGTGTAAGGGTATATGATGAGGCGAAAAATGAACCACTTTTAGGGGGTCATTTAAGCCCGGAATTGAATTTATTTGATCAAATATTACCCTAAATCGTTCCTTTTGTGATTTTTGGTACTTTGGGAGTGAAATCTGGAAAAGGAAGCAATTCGGACGTTTTTGGAGCATAAAAGTGAAGAAAACGCCAAAGACTTAATTTTCCATGCTGAGAACAGTGTATGACGGCGTCAAGAGGAAATTCTTGACGGCGTCAAGAGTAAAATCCATGACGACCCAGAAGAAACCTGAAGGCGTCACAAGAAGAGCATCAAGAGTTAATTTCATGACGGCATGCATAAGGTGTACACATGACGGCGTCAGATCCAGATCTTGGCAGTCCGAGGAACTATTTGGCGGCGAGATGACGGCGTCAGACATTTGTTCTTGACGCCGTCACCTTCTTAAATCTATATATAGTTTTCTATTTTTCATTCATTGGGAGGAACGTGTGTGGAGAAACCCTAGGGCCGAACTTTGTGAACCCTAGCTCGTATTTTACAGTAAATTCAAGGGTTTTCACCCCTTGAATCCTTTCATGTGCTATTGAGATAAGTCTTCTCTTAATTCAATCAATATGTCTATGTGTTGGTTGTCTATATCTTTTGCTTGTCTTGATTTCAACATGCTAGGCTAGATCTATCTTGTGTTTGCTTAGATCTAATGAAACCTAGATGTTAATTATGTGTTGATTACTTGTTTATGGTTGTATTGGATGAATGATTTCAATGTTAGGCTTAAGAAAACTGGCAGATCTCCATTGTGTAACATGCTTGAACGTCTTAGGAAACATGAACCGATGTGTACTAGGTTTTATTGGTTGTATTTAATGCATGAGTAAATTCTAATGATCCCATGTTAGGAGCTTCTTAGCCGGCTCGACATAGGAGTGAAGTAGGCACTCATAGGATTGGGGAAGTAAGTACGCCACCCCATGAATGGTATTAAGGAATACAATCCGTCATCCACGCAACTATAACAAGTAATTAACGTGTAAAAGATATCTAGGGAGTAGTGAAATCTAAGTAAACACATTTCTCCCACTTATTGCTCACAACCTTAGTTAATTTAGTTTATTTTCATTTCTAGTATTTTATTTTGATTACATCTTTAGTATTGAGTTAGTTGACTAGCAACTAATTCCGCCAAAATCCTTCAAACCCGAGATTTTTACTTGCTTTCCTAAAAAATATAAAAATACAAAAAGAATCATCTATCATCTCTAGACCTAGTCTTTAGGTTTTCAAATCCTAGCGACACTATTCCTAGCTGAACGATCAATCCCCCGGTACTTGTCACTATACTATACTACATCGATCAGGTACACTGCCTGGTGGGGGTTGTAAGCTTCTCGAGATCCCTCGAGAGGTAAAGCCTGGTGCAAACCCCACGTATCAGTCACGGATGCACTAGGTAATGGTGCATACAGGTTGCGCGATATGGAAGGCTACGAGCTGGCGCGCACTTGGAATATTTGCAATCTCAAAAGATGCTATCTTTAGGAAAGGCTACAGCCCACAAACAGACAACTTTGCACTTTAGTATGTGCCCAATAATTGTTTGTCGTTTAACTTTCTTTTCTTTATTAGGAATTGTTTTTATTTTTCAAAAACTTGCAAGTATCAATAAAACGTTATGGTTTCTAGCTAACTCCATTACACATTTTACTTTATTGCGTACATTCTTATATGTGTCAATATTGTTATTTTATATTTTTGCCTACATGGCATGCATGCACTAATTAAGACCCACGATGGCAGAAAGGATGAGTAAACCTACTAACTAACTCGTTGAGTAAGAGGGTTGCAAACCCATCAACATTGGATCACGCATCCTTGCTAAGCGCCTTACCTTCAAGACGTTGAAGTAAGTTTTTCTTGCGCATTCCACGAAGGATGCGCAATATCACATACATTGTACAAGCTTAGCAAATTATGAGCCAAGACTCTTGGTCATTTAATAAGACCTTGCAAAAATGATGCAAGTCTATTTTCATACTTATAATTTATTTTAAGTCACGCACTTAATTTAAACATAGGTTCCAAAAAGAGTATCTTAATTGATCTTTTTACATAAAGGATAACAATTTAAGAACGGATACCATAACACGCAAACAAAAGACATAATTTGTTATTTATACAAGGCTATACAGTTACAAGTTACAAAAGCTTATATCTACACACTATGACGGTGCTCAGGACTATGTTCTAGGGCAGCGGAGCTTCCAGCCTCTTGGAGCTTCCTCAAGAGTAACGCATCCTTAGGCGATACGGTCGCCACGCTGACCGCAACTCCATCTGATTTGGGGATATGCGCAGCTCCCACACCACAGAGGATGGCCTTTCCCTTAACACCTTTTTTCTTGGTTGCCCTTTCCGCATGAAGCTCCAAGACCTCCTTCAAGGGGACCTCCTTCTCAAGAACGAAGGGGTTCAATATATCACGCGGCTGCGCAAAAACTGGAACCTGCAGCTGCGACTCGTCAGGCTTTAGAAAAAAGTCTGGCTGAGCCTCCGCATCCTCCAAGATATGCCTCCCCAAGGTCAACCCCTCCATAATCAACCTTATGGGGTAATCCTGGTCGCGCTCCAGCCGCGCAATATGTGGAAGCTCAAGCAGCTTCATCCCCTCCATAGCCTTCACTAGCTCGTCATAAGCGTCCGCCTTGTAGCCGGGCACCTCAGCAAGTGCCACGTTCAGCATCTTCGCCTCATGGAGCTCCTCCATAGCTTGTGCCCAACCATGCTCCACGGCGCACTGAACAACCTTTCCAAAGGTCTCCAATACCTCCGGGGACTCTAAAGTACCCATCGCAGCCAGGCGCAAACCATGACTGATCAACCACCTACACAAGCAAACACAGGATGCATTAGAAGTAGTGAGAAGCATTAATATACATAGTAAGACAACGTTGCGGAATATAGAAAACATACCTGCGCTCAGCGATTGTAGACATAAGATGAGGATATAATTCCTCATCGTACTCTATACTTAGGCCGCGCAGCTTGTCCTCCTGCTCCTTCAGCATCTTCTCCATGCGCGCGCGAAATTCATCAATATGGCCAAAGTGCTCGGCCTTTTTCTCCTCAAGATACCTTACCCCCCAGGTAAGGTTCGCCTTAAACTGATGCAGTTCCCCGCGCGCATGTTGCAGCTCAGCCATCATGGTCAACTTTTCATCAGTGACCTTGTCCGCATGCGCCTTGACGGACCCTACCTCCGCTCGCGCATCAGCTAACTGCGCGCGGAGCAGGGTAATCTCCTCATCCTTCTGCGCGAGGCTGCTGCTCTCCCTAACATACCGCGCCTTCAACTGAGCGACCAACTCAGTCTGACGCCCAGCAGCAGCAGCTAGCTCCTCTAATAACTACTGCGTAGACACCTCTCCAGCCACCTTCACTGTCTCCTCCACGTTTGCATTCTGAGGAGGGACCACGCTTTCTACAAATGCCGCATCACCCTCTGCAGCATGGTCACTACAAGGAACAAGAAGAAGGTCAGCGCATATTACGACAAGTAATAATAAAAAATAATAATAAATATTAGAAGAAAGAGAAAACATGGATATCACTTACAGAAGGGGAGAAGCCTTTGCAGTCTCCTTATCCTCGCCAGTGGCGGATGTGTCATCCTCTGCGGATGACTCTTCATCCGTGATAAGATGGCGCCTCCTCTTGGAAGTGTCAGCGCCATCAGCCTCTCCCTTGCGCTTTACACCCTGCGCCACAATCTCAGGCTCCAGCACCTCCACGCTGTCAGAAGACTCAGCATGTAACTCCTCCACATGAGCAGGCTCCCCAGTAGGAGGTACGCTCTGCACTGGCGTCACAAGCAAGGGAGGTGAATCTTCAGGACCAGCTTGCGCCAACACAGTCAGATGCCCAGCAGTCGCATCTATAAGTGGCTCCTCATTTTCCCTCAGAGGACGCACACCAACCGTCACCTGCTTCGGCTTCTCAAGTTTCACCACGGCGAACAAATCCATCTCTGCGCAACACATGAGCAAATAACAAAAAACAGATTAGTTATTGAAAGTACATATCCAGGAACACTTACATTATTTGAAGCGAACAAATAAAAGGGACAAGCACCCACCCCGGCCGCTCTCATCAATGAAGGTTGGCACCTCGTCAGAACCATAGAAATAGTTGCGACTCAGCCCCATGTGAACCAAAAACTCCTCAGGGTAGGGGTTAATGGGGATGCGGTTGGCATCAATCGTATCCGCATCCGCTACGCTATACGAACCGGGTGCGGGGCGCCCATCCCTTGGCAGCGTCTCTTGAGTATAGAACTCAAAAGGCGAAGGAAATACTCTATCATCTACCCAGAAAAATTTTTCCCTCCAATCCCTAAGAGAATCCACCTTCTCCGTATAACACTGAAGGCGTCCACTGCGCTTCGCAAAAGATACCCATCCATGCGACCACGTTGTGCGGTAAAACGCACGGAATAGGTCAACAGTCGGGTTGACAGCAAGCAATCGACAGTTTATTTCAAAATTGGATACTTTTGCCGCACCTATACAGTGCAGCTGGGAAATGTGAAGGCGGTAGTGGTTGAGCACATTGCTCAAAAATATGGATATGGGTAAGCGCTGGTTCGCATACTCGAAGAAGCGCGTATATAACCCTATCTTTCCCTCAGGGAAATCCGCGATGCACGCGTTGGCCTCCGGTACAACCGGATGCACGTCAAGAGGAATAAAATAATCCGAGGAGAACTGACGCAGTTCGTCCTCGTCCATTTCCGATGGAAATTCATATAATTGGCGAACCATTTCTAAGAGAATAATAAAGGCACGTTTTCGCGGTTACCTAATAAAACAATTGCTCTCTTTGAAAAACGCTTTGAAGAATTGTAAAAATGGCGGAAGTGTGTTTTTTACTGTGTGTTCTTAAGTAAATGGGAGGCGATGTTTATATAGGGTTACAAAAACCCTAGCATATGAGCCACGTGGAACCCGTTATCCTAATCGTGTGGCTAGAAGACGATCGGGTACATGCACTTTTTCCCATTTCCCGATAAACACGTGGACATTCTCCCCACTTCCCTAGGTATTTTTTGATAGTATTGGTGACTAGATACATTGTTTACCATATTGTGCGGTAATTTTTCCCGCCACACTTACCGTTGCTTCAAGAAGTCTAGTATCCGCGGCTAGCAAGCCGCGCACACTAGACTGGGGGGACATGATGACGTATAGTCTATATTTGGGCCACGAGCCCAAATGATAAACATTACTAAGGCCCAAATCCGCCATAAGTGGGCTATTATAACAATGACTTGGGCCTCATTACCAAAGGGATTGGGCTCACGAAGACCCAAGCCCAACCAAACTATTTATGGTCTAGATAAGGATCTCTATCTATGGATAAAGATCCTTGGACCGGATAAGCACCATGCGTACGAAACGTAAGGAGCACGAAACCTACAAGGATTCTGCGCCTATATAAGGAATGACATAATTCTCATTAAAGGTACGATTCACAAACCCTAAACTCTTTACGAGAACCCTAAAACCGATTACTTACTCTCACGCCGGAGGATAATCGTGGGAGACAATCCCACGATAAGCCTAACGGTGTTTGTTTATTTTCTTAGTGCGCAGGTTTCAAGCATTAAGAGCTAATTGGTACGAGAGCAAGAGCCCAAACTAGGAACGCCCAACTTTTGTATCAACACCATCTAGCTACATTTTCACCTTACTCTCCTACCATGATCACTAAACCAACACCCACAGTAATCAAAGTAGAGAGAGTTAGTGGCTTCACTAGGCACCCATTACCCTTCCACTCAAAGGTTATGCCAAACAGCCTACATTTCCATCTCTAAAATGGCTTCAACTGTTTTGGAAATCACTCCTTTAATGAAGACCAACCATTCCTCCTGTGATGGTGTATTGGATGGACCAAGAAGGTTCATCTTTCACATCTTTCTATTCCATCCATCATACACCATCCTCCAAAGTCATTTACCCTTAACAAGGAGGACCTACTTTATGGTACATCCTTACTGAATTAGGCCTCCTACTTAGCCTAGTCATGCTCCTATTTCCTCCCAAGGCCAAATAGGAAACATGTAGGTTAGCATAGGTACAGCCACACCAAATAGGACTCCAAGATATAAGGTATCCTACACTTGTAACGACTTGACTATTATATACAGAAAGCATTTTATATTGTTGAAATGCTTCTGATATCCAGGGATCCAAACACCCCTTTATACAGTCTATTACCAATTCAATCTTCACGACATTACTATCTCATACTACCTTGAATCATTCGCATTTAAACCATCAAACCAATGTTACTTTTGCAGCCCGTAGAAACAACTTTAGTAGTTCATGATTAAAGTTCATGAAAAATAGATTAATTAGTAAGTTCTAATAGTCTGTTCAAAAAAGTAAGTTCTAATAGTGTTAGGACTTTAGGTGCTTACGGAAAGCAAGTGAAGAGCCTAAACCAACCATAAGGTGAGTAACGGATTAGCTTGTCATGTTTTAGTAATTTAGACATGATAATAGTTATATTTATGTTAGTTTAAGACATAGCCGAATTTAGTTATGTTATTATGTAGTTTCGGAAATAGCCGAATATGCCATGTTTATGTAGCTTCGGAAATAGCAGAATATGTCATGTTTATGTAGCTTCAGAAATAGTTGAATATGTATATGTTCATGTCATGATTCAGAATAGCCGAAATCGATTATGCATATGTTAGATTTGGATATGGATATAACTAAAAATAGTCATGTTATGATCCTAGTCTCGGATGTAGCCGAGAATGATATGTTTATGTAGTTTCGAAAATAGCCGAAAAATGGCTATGTTATAAATTGTGCTTTATGCACTTACGACGTCCAATGTGAAGTGTCGTGCTTTATGCACTCATAAGCCTCCGTAGATAAAATGCTTTATGCACTCACGACGTCCTATGTAGAGTAGTGTGCTTTATGCACTTAAAATCCTTAGTGGATAATGTGCTTTATGCACTTACGTCAAGTATGAAAATAGGAGTCGGAGTGCAAGAGGGTGAAAAGGGCTGCATATGGGTACTCGCCGCCTAGAGAATGTAGTAAGAGTCAAACGATGATTAGACATCGTTTCAATAATAGAAACGTAATTAGATATCAGGATATGTTAGAATGACGATTAGATATCGTTTCACTAGTAGAAACATGATTAAATATCAAGATATGTTAAAACGGCGATTAGACATCGTATAGCTAGTACAAATGTTATTAGACATTACAAGGTAGTTTTATAATTAGACATCGGGGTATGTGATTAGATATCACATATTTATAGCATGACGACTAAATGTCGTATCTTTAGCAGCAAGGATTGAGACATAGGAGGTGTTTCTTTTTTCTATATGGGGAGTGAATGGTATATAATAATATTTCTTTTGTGCTTAGGCCCACATATTTCCCTTACTTTCATTTATATCCCCAAGGGAAGAAAATAGACATCCTCCCCAATAAGATGCTAAATCAGACGTAGGACTCACATATATCCTCCCCATATAGAAAAAAGAAACACCCCCATAGTAATGGACTAGCATAGCTTAGCACGGTGAATAGATATCACATTCACTTTAGAATTCCAATTAGAATTGGGTATGAGGATATTAGCAGCTATGTTAGTAGAAGTATGATTTTAGCAAGATATGACCCCGTTTAAAGAATGGGTGGTTTAGTACCATGTTAATGTTTAGCTCATGTCTTATATTATGTTACAAGTATTTCGTTTACTCACTAAGTCGCAAGGACTAACCATTATCAGCTTATTCATGTAGGTATGTGAAGAAAGGGTCAGAGCTAGAAGAAATAGACCAAGGTGCATTTTGGGGAAAACAGCTACGCTCGTGTTTACATGTGACGAGCGTCTCTTTCTTGCACTTTGGCATTAGCTTTTAACGCCCCAATGTTTCCTGACTTGGTATTTAGTGTCAAAAACAGTTTGAAGTCAAGTTTAAGTCGTTTTAGTATGGTTATGTACAAATTGTGTAGTAATGGGTCAAATATGGGGTGTTTGGCTTACCACCCGGCACCCGTACCCCTTGTGTAGTTGTGTTTAAGGCTTCCGCTCTTTAAATGGTTATGTTAATGAACAGAAGTCAGTGTTTAGAAATGGTTATGTTCAAATTTGTTCAGTTGTATGAGTTTCGGAAATGGGTTTAAGGGTTGTTCTGCATTTTCTGCAAGTGCATACGGTGTATGGGATTAGGCCATACAGCGTATGGCTTAAAAAAAATCAATTTCACTACACAAGTATGGATGTCACCCTCATGCCAGTGCTGGACTTGATAAAAGGTGGTGGTATCAGTAACGAAGGAAAAAACTACCCTCCGTATGAGCAATGCTGGATTTGATACAAGCCCTAACCCGTTTAGTTTCATGTCAATCTCAAGTTGTGTTTTGTGTTGAGGCTGAAATTGACAACCCTACCTTTTACATCAGTTTGATTTTTGGGTTGTTCATGTTGGTATTCTCGGTTCAAGAATTTTTTTACCAACAAACCAAACCAATTCAACATAAGGTGAGTTATCCACACCCTCCCATAGGAGGGTATCCAATCATTGGATGCATCACCGGCTTGTACGGTGTGCATCGCGGAAGGTTTGTATAACATAGCTCATTCAACATATATCTTAGACACAAGCATGTAACTGTTAAACACTAACCCTTTTCTAAAAACAAAATAACCATAAACAGCATAACATATGTAACATATAAAATAGTAAAAATACCTAAAAAACACATTTTCATATAATTATTTTCATTGAAAGATCAAGTTAAAGATTAAAAGAGTTACAACAATGCATGCAATTTTGGGAAACCAGAATTGCATTCTTATTGTGATAACATGGGCATATCATAAATTTTTATCCCATGGAAATGTAAACTAAAATTAGGTCTTTGAGCCTATAAAACTACCAACATCCTTACAGATAATTTGGAGAACTGATGCATTTTACATCATACAATAAGGCAATACACCCATGAATGAATTATCTACTGCACATAGTTTATAGGTTTTACAGTAAATATATAAGTACCCTAGGTGTCCCTTATTCCACTAGCACACTGCACCTTCGCTTCCGAACTGTCCAGCTGCCTTTGCCATCATCTGGTGACTGCAGAACATAAGAAATAACTCATAAGTCAGACCAATAAATGAATCTGAAATGACACTTATAACACATTTTTTCTAAAATCCTAAGCATGATTGGAGGTCTCAATTCTGGTCCATTAAATGGGTCGAGCAGGACTATATCTCAAAAGATGCAAATTTCAAGTTGGAGGTCTCAATTAACTTTCGTAGCCCATCTCTAATTGACCAATTTACCAACCCACTAATTTTGGCACCAGTAGGGTCAGCATCAGTTTTGTAGCTTACCGGTTGGCTAAAGGAGAATGGAATTCCAACTCTCTTAGATCCATCAGCCATCCTTTTACGAGAATAACTGTCTTCTGAAGGAGCAGGGTCATCGGAAACCTGAGAATAAAAAAATAGCACAACATTAAACTTAAGTACTGTGAAACTAAGTATATAATAATCTACAGATGACTACAATGTGATGCCCAAGTTAGCAAATTATAACATTAAAATAATGCAACACTGCAGCAAAAGCATTTAGACATATTATAAAACAAAGCATTCTGTAAATTAACTTCCTAAATTCTGCTCCTAATCTGACCAGCACATAAAACATGCTAATGTTGTTCAAATTTAGAGAAAAGTATGATATGATCATGTTCTAACTATTACAAAGAACGTGATATTGGAGAATCAAGAAGTTCAATTTAACACCTTAGATCTAAAAGTGCAATTCATTTTGCTGTATTATTGGGCACACTTTTTTATCAGGATAACAAAAGCTAAACAGGAAAAAAATAATAATAAAAAAATAAATAAATAATTTTGAAACAAAGCATACAAGTTAATTCACCTGAGTTTGAACTGCTTGAACCACCACATCTGGGCAACCAACAGCATGCACAGTTTCCAGCTTAGAGCATTGCAGCACTAATTTTTCTGAGATTAGACAATTTTAAGTTTGTTAAAAGAAGGAAAGCTTGTGATATTTGATTTTATTAGCATCGTGTTAATCAGGATATCAAGTATTACCTGGAAGCAGAGTTTTGCAAGAATTCAGGTTCAGTTCACTCAGATTTGGGCAATTTAGATACAGAGACTGCAAAGTTGAGATAATCAGAACAAACACCAAACTGAGATGTAGAATTGAAAACATTGACTTTTCAGAATCTTACATCAAGGCTGGAGCATCCCCAGAGGCTCAGCTTTTTCAGACGAGCATGTTTTATAAACAGC
Source organism: Artemisia argyi (assembly GCA_030686995.1). Lineage (NCBI taxonomy): Eukaryota > Viridiplantae > Streptophyta > Magnoliopsida > Asterales > Asteraceae > Artemisia > Artemisia argyi. The sequence continues at coordinate 161,019,470 of CM060683.1, forward strand.
TTCTGATGTATAAGATGCAGCTTGCTGTTTGGTGATACTTGTGAATCAGAATCACCATTTCCTTCACAGAATGGGGATCGTGCCTCTGGTTCACATATTGTCATCCCACAGTCCATAAGTTCCAAAAGCGGCAATTGGGCTGTGGCAAACTGGATACCACCTGATGACAATGAACAGAAGCTATGGTTAGATTTATTAAAACAAGATAACTATTATACACCATATATTAAATTATAGGCTAGAAAAATTACTTGATGTGATGTTAGGACATTGAGAAACTAGGAGTCTTGTTAATGTATCAGGGAAAACATTGCATATCATTCCAATACCACTGTCACTGATGCTAGACCTGTAATTAACAAAAAACATCAATTAGTAAAGAGTAGATCAATTAAAAGAGCTCAAAAGCTAGTTTCAAATAAGTCAAAACTAACAAACCATGATCTTAGAAGGCAAGTATGACAAACAAAACTAGCAGAAGGACTTACCCACTGAGGTCAAGCAACTCTAGGTTTGAGTAGCATTTAGAAATTGCTACTACTGATGCATCAGTAACTTCTGATCCAAATACAAGTGATAGCATGCGCAGTCCCCTGAAATGAAACCAATAAATCATTATGCCATGTGTCTTAAGTCTTAGGTAAAGCATTGCAAATGTTTCATTAGCTTAATAGCCAGTTCACTAGTCACAAAGAATTTATATACCTTAAATTTGCAGCAGTGAGAGAGAGCACAACAGAATGGGATAGATGTAGAGAAGCAATCTGAATATATTCAAGTTTAGGGCAGCTTCTTCCAAGTCCATCCATCATAGATGTGAGATCAGTTCTATCATTCTCTTGACGAGAAAATCTAAGTGCTATCTCATTTAAATTGGGAAGGTTGAAAACCTAATAAGACGAACAACAAAAAGGATGTAAAATAAGATTTTGTTATAACAAAAATCATTACAATAGTAGTTATTCATGGTGTCATGAAATATCAAGAGCAACTTCATAAACCGTACCATCTTTGAAAGTGAATGAAGATCAGAAAGCCAAAGAGTGGATAGTGTGTTGGAGCAAAGGACAAAACCCCCAAGGTTAGAGCATCCCTCCACCTTTAGAGTTGTGAGACAGCGCTTATCTGCAACAAAACGCCCCAACTCCTCCCTGGAATCATATATAACCAAAAATCACATTCAGAAGCTGATGAATGTTTTTATTGGTTATTAGTAACAAGCCAAAAAATGATTTCTCATCATCCAAAAATGGATTGCTAATATAAATCAACCTTAAAATCATATATATATATATATATATATATATATATATATATATATATATATATATATATATATATATATATATAAAACAAAAATACATTCAGCAGCAAATAGTTATCTATTGTTATCCATAACAAAGCATAATCATTTTTTTCATCATCTGCAATTAGATACAATCCAAATAATTCTCTGATGAGATTCCTTGTTAACAGCATTGTGTTAATAGACATGATACACATACACTCCATATCTTTTATATAATAAAATAAAACCCCTATTGGAATTTTGCATTTCAAAAAAATAAATTCATACCATACTTAGTAATAATTTTATTAAAAAAAATATTTTATATTTATCTATAACACAAGTAGAAGATAAATACAAAAAATATAGATAAGATATTTAAAAAAAAAAGATTATTTATTTTATATTTATCCACAACACAAGTAGAAGATAAATACAAAAAATATAGATAAGATGCAATTAACAATATGATTAAAATTTTTAAATAATTATTTCAATTTTTTTTTAAAAACCCGCGCGTGCGCGGGCGTTATAACTAGTTACTGAAAGACAGGATTTAAAAACGCATCCAGCAGCAAATAAACCACATTTGTTTAATAAAAATGCTACAAAAAGATTGAAATGGCTAAAAGCATTCAACAATCATATATATGTAAACAAAAAGCACTTCAACAGCAAATAGATATCAGTTTATTACCCATAACAAAACAGTCAATTTTCCAACATTTGCAATTAGATCGCGTATCAATAACAAGCCAAAATACTATTCTACTCTGTTTAAGATGCCAAATAAACCACATTACTTAAAAACACATGCTACACATAACTATTAGGCGTGGTTAGAAAACCAAATTTATTAAGGGGGTGTTTGTATTGGTTTAATTAAAGACCTTACACTTTTTTACACAAAAAGCTTATGAGCTTATATATTATCAAAACACATATCTTCACAAACCAACATATACCGACAACAAAGTTACTTACAGAACTAGCAAATTTTATACAACCATTTACATATCAGTAACATAAATCAACGATATATAGTTATATACCCATATACACACCAACACAAACAAATCCAGTAACCAATCTCTGAAATACAATGTCAAAGTACAATACAAACACAGATCTAGAAGTATACCCTGTGATCCGATTAAACGCTCCTTCACACATATAAATCTCCAACGACTCCAGATTCGGACAGGCAAACGCGATACAAGCCAACATAGTCGAATCCATATCACTGCAAAACCATAACAACTTAATTAATTTTATAAATTCTGATATATAAACAGATCTAAACTTATTTTTTATACCTTTCCATAGTAATAACCAATCTAACCAACTTATCGCACTTTCGCAACACCGATCCAACGTATCCGACTTGAATCCTCCCCGGCACTTTAATCCGCAACTCCTCGGCACATTTCCACATCTTCTTACTCAAATCTCGCCATCCTCTACACACTTTCGCAGCCGAAAGCAACGCCGAAGGCGGTAACCTCCTCATCACCTCCCACACCACACTTGTAGGCATCCACCTCCCACCTAACTCCATTTCCACCTCATCATCCAACACCTCCACGTCATCACCACCACCCGCCACGTCACCACCACCATCACCACCACCTGCCACGTCATCGTCATCAATAATTTCCACTTCTTCAACCTTGACCACTATCGCTTTTGAAAGATCTGTGTCATCGAAGGACAACGCGCGACGGAGGTTGGTGAAAGGACGGATGACGGCGAGAGGAGACACCGCCGGAGCGGCGGAGGAGGTGACGGAATCAGACGGGGAAGTGACGTCACTCGACAAGTGGCAGACGTGGCCTTTCTTAGGCATACCGCAACGGCCGCAGTTGTAACTGCCACGGCGCTTGCCGCGTTTGGCTAAGTAGGCTTCGGCCGTTACACACGCGCCGCCGTGAGGGACGGGGTGAGGCTGATGACCTTGCATATTTTAGTTAGGGTTATTAGGGTTTGGTAGTGTGTGTTTAGGTGAAAGTGTGTGTTTTTATTGTTAGAAAGATAGGATGTATATATATAAATATATAAAAAAAGTGTGTGTGTGTTTTTAGTGTGTGAGGGGAGCGGGAGTTTTATCGAATAGTTCGCGCCTTTGGTTTTGAGTTCTTTTGGAGGAGGGGAGCGTTTTTTTTTTGTGTTTTTGGCTCCATTTTTTAAAGCACGTGATGGGGGTGTGTGAAATTACCGTTTTGCCATTGGCGCCTGCAATAAGATGGATGAGACGGAGTAATGCTTTAAATAGGTAGTAGTGAACTAGTGATGATGCTTTCTGGTATTGAGATAATTAAGTAGTGATTATTTGTGATTTGATGTTTTCTTAACAGACAAAAACGTAAAATTTAGAAAAATAGTACATTTGTTACAGGTTTTATTTTTCAGTAGTCACAAATATATATTTTTACCATTTGATACTTATTTAATGTTTTTAATAGTTTTGCAAATAATAATTTTGATTAAAGGTGATATATTAAACTTAAGCAATTTTAATTCCAACTATTATAGTATATAGTATTAGACAATCAATTTGAGACGAACAAAAAATTAAAAATTTAGACAATAAATGTTTGCATCATTCGGTTGAACCAAAAAAAAAATTTGTTGGTTATAGAATAGAAATAAACTTTCTTTATTGTTTCGTATTGGTACGTGAACTCTGTAAAAATTGTGTAAATATATTGAACTTTCATAAAGTGTTATAATCTACATATTTTGATGATGTGTCATGGTATAAATGATGTCAAATGTCAGACTTTCAGGTAAGACACGTCGTCAAAATGAGCAAATTATAACACTTTATGAAAGTTCGTTATATTTGCATAACATTTTCAAAATTCACGTAACAAATTGATACATTTAAAAAAAAATCATTGATATTTAAATAAAATAATAAAATATTCTACAAACAAATTCATTGTTTTATTATATTATTTACTTTGTCCCAAATTATATATTTATTTTCAAATTCCATATTGTAAAATAACTGGACCATTACATTCTGCATAATAAAATATGTTTTTATATTTGAAAAGTAGTTTATTACTCGAAATATAAAAGTGAAATTGTTACGAGAGAGGAAAAAAAAAAAAAAAAAAAAAAAAAAAAAAAAAAAAAAAAACTATATAATAGAAGATTGTGATAAGTGTGACTGGATTGACGTCGTCATATATGTGACGTGGCAAGAAGAAATGATGTAGCATGTCAAGTTGGAAAATACAATACTTTATTTTTTATAATATATAAATATCATTTGGTATTTTTATTTTTAAGTATAATCAAATATTATTTTTGTGTCACTTTGTACTTAAGTTATATTTATTGTACCTAATTGTTAGGTATGATATTTTCTTTTACTATAAATTTATTTTGGTATTAAACTTTTATCTTTATTTATTTTTAGACAAAAATACACCGTTGGTCTCTAAATTTTTCACAAACCGTCGCCATGGCCCCTAACTTTTCAAAATCGTCGCCTGGCGTCCAAAACATGGGAATTAGAGGCCGAATGCGTCCCTTGACCACTTTTGTCTTGGTCAACGCTTAAGTTTTGGTATATTCGCAAGGGCATAATAGGCAAACTACATTTTTCACCACACTATGTACTACACTCTAGTTAATCAACCAAGATGGGGTGTTTGGGTTTTGCTTCCTCCCCACTGTGTTTGTATTTGCTGACATAAAGGGGTGTTTGTTTTTTGTCATAACAACAGTAAACACAGTAAGATACAGCAAACAAGATTAACCGATAAACCATAGAATTATATATGCATAATAGTGGCAAATGGCAATTAGACTACAAGAACATTAAAAGCCTAAAACAAGAACCCAAAAGACCTAATTAACCTACTCCTGGAAATACTCTAAATTAAGACCCCATTACACTAATTATTTTCAGCCATTTTCTTAACAAAACCTTCCTGCATATGAATATTAGCATCAGCTTGACAATACACCTTGATCAAACTTGCAAGTAGGTCGATTTCAATGGCTTGGGTTTTCCTTAACGACTCCAAACTGTCAAGCGCTGCACCACGCGGTCCCAAAGCTTCATTCTCCTGAATCAGCTCCCTACGCTTTGGTATCATCCTCTTGAGATGATCAATAGCAGCACGAATAAGGTTTTTAAAAAACCCTGCTTCAACATCCTCTTGACCAAACCAGAGGCTCATACGATCATGTAATCATCGTGAATCGGCCAATTGCATGAGTTCATTCAACATTGGGAAATCTTCTTCCATCGGGAAATGTGAGGAAAAGCTTGTTGATTGGTTTATTGGGTTACGCATTAAAGTTAATACCTTCGCAGTGAAGAGACGGTGAAGGGGTTTAATAACAAATTTTATTTCATACTTGGTCCCTAAGGTTGTCTACATTTTCATCAACGTAGTTTCAATTCCCGCCCAAAATGTAGTGACGTGTTCACAACATGCAACATTGAGTGTACAATCGTAGGGACCTACGGTGTAATTTGTGAAATTAATTAATTGCACCCCATTAAATCCTTACCGATCCCATATGAAACTCTAAAACAATATATTCATCACTAAAATCACTAAACATAAAGACACAAATATAAACATTCGAACTTGCTATTACATTTGGTTTGTGAAAATTGCAAATGCCAAATAACCTTTACCATTTGCACGTTTGACTTCCTAAAGTCAAACTTGCCATTACATTTGGTGACCAACATAGGCATTGTGAAAATTGCAAATGCCAAATAACCTTTACCATTTGCACATTTGACTTCCTAAAGTCAAACTTGCCATTACATTTGGTGACCAACATAGGCATTATGAAAATTGCAAATGCCAAATAACCTTTACCATTTGCACGTTTGACTTCCTAAAGTCAAACTTGCCATTACATTTGGTGACCAAGTAAGTAGCAACATACTTAAATGAAAATAATTGTCTTAGGGTATTCAACCCATACATAAACTAGAATCAGTAAAAGAAATCTACCCCGGCTGTGGGGGAAGCTCGAGGGAGTTTCAACAGCCTCCTTGCCAAATCCCAGTTTAACCTGATGTTTTCATTCTCATCAGTAGTCAAAGTGCAGTCAATGATATAAATTTTCTTCAGTAAGGGGGAACATGCAAGTATCAACCCTATTATGGCTATTTCATTCTCTGTTGTAGGGAAAGAATAAAACACCACAGTTTGAAGTTGCCCCGTGGTCATTCTGTTGATGGGTACATCAAATGAATCAATCTCCAAAGGTACATAAATAAACGTGTATAAGGCCTACAAATGAGAGAAATATTCATAAGCACAACCATTGGAATTTAATAGGATTTTTTCATACATATGCATTCCACTTACCTTGGTTACTAGCCTTTGCATATTTGGAGACCCACAAATCATTTTAACGATCAATGAAACCATTGCCTTATTACCAAAATCGACCTCGTATATCTCAACAGTCTTGAGGGATAGAAAGGCCACACGGTCACTCATCCAGGATGTACCTTCTTCCAACAACTATAAAAGGACGAATTTTCTTTAGTTTCAATGCTAACATTGCATCAATGTTAGAAATTACTTTAACATTATGTAAGTTGAAGTAGAAAACGCGAAGAATAGGTTTTACATTGCAGTCTTCAAAATCCATGGTAAGGGTCTCAAGTTTAGGAACATTTGACAACTGACAGATATTGGAAGTTGTTATTGTCATATGATGGTTCCAAATACCAAATGACAAATTTAACGTCTTCAAATTCCTCATAATTGCAATATCCCATAGTCTCATTTCGTTTGTACTACAACGATCCAATTTTAGAGACTCAAGCAAGGGACAACCAGCAACTAAGTCCCAAGTTGTACCACTATGAAAATTGACATTACATAATTCTAAGTTGAGTAGCTTTGGAAAACCCCTAAAACTTGTCATAGTGGGAAAAGTGCAACAATGAAGTTTTAGAAATGTCAACTCTTGATGATAGTAAAGTTGGGTTGGCAAAGTAACTAGATCAGCATACCAGTTTCGAATTGTGACCTCCTCAACTCCGACCCAAGCCAAAAACAAAATCCAATCATGAATGTCTTCATAATGCAAGTCGTCGTGTCCAAATAGCGTTTTGGCCTCTACGGAAAACACAAACCTTCTTACTAGCCCAATAAGCTGAAGTAAAAGCTTAGTAATATGCCTCCCATCACAGGTATTTGTTAAACAGTAAAACAAATCCTCATCAACTATGACATTGGTCAGCAAAGTCCACTTAAACCTCCAGCTTCTGGCTAAACTACCGGTCCTTACCGCATCTTTTAGTGGCAATCGGTTCATAATATTAGTGGTCACGTTATCTGGCATGTTGTTGATATAATCTGCCATATTAGTGATCACACTGTCTCCAAAAGACATTGTAATGTTGGAATTTTAGTTGGGTATTTGACTTCTGGAAATGGGTGTCTGGATAAGGGTGTGTGTTATTATGGTGTGTAGGTGTGTTTGGTTTGTGGGTCAATTGGTTTCGCGCGAGTTATAACTAGCGTATTAGAAAAGATTGGCTCAAGTTCCACAAACCATAGTTTTTAGTTGCTCCCTAAACTATCACTCTTGGTTTATTTAACCATAGTGTGGTGAAAAATGTAGTTTGCCTATTATTCCCTTGCGAATATACCAAAACTTACGCGTTGACCAAGACAAAAGTGGTCAAGGGACGCATTCGACCTCTAATTCCCATGTTTTGGACGCCAGGCGACGATTTTGAAAAGTTAAGGGCCATGGTGACGATTTGTGGAAAGCTTAGGGACCAACGGTGTATTTTTGTCTTATTTTTATATGTTTGTAATATAATATATGTTACATATTATAAACTTGATATTTTTATGATATAAGTTTAAACTTTATTTTTTAAACCAATTAATGCTCTAACATCTTTACAACATATGATCAGAACTTTTTTCAATTACTGAGTTGCATGTATCCAAATTGTGACATGACAATTTGGTTGAGATTAGTATAATATAAGTTTAGGGTAAAATGCAAAAATGGTTCCTAAACTATCACGAAATCGCAATAATAGGACCGAGACAAAAAGTCACGCAAAAAACCCACTAACGTTACGTAAATGTGCAAAAAAACCACCGAGAGCCATTTTCCGTTAGTTTCCTCGTTAAGTGCCATGTCATTGAGAATAGTATCGTCTTTTTACTGTTCATACTTATTAAATTTGCCGCCATAATCAGCTCTGTGCTTGGGTATCGATTTGACATGACTTCAATGGCTAAATTTGCAAAGTAACTTAAAAGTTTTAACCCCATAAACCCCCTACAACCCACACTTGCAAATCACGACTCAAGGTAACAGTAAAAAAAAAATACAGTTTGCAGAAAATGGAATCATCACCAAACACCGCAATAATCACCACAACCACCACCACCAACACACACCAAGAAACATCAACGTTGATCACAACAACGACTGTTAATCAAACCCCACAACAACTTCCATGTCTACGTTGTCATTCAGAATACACAAAATTCTGTTACTACAACAACTACAACACTTCACAGCCTCGTCACTTTTGCCGTAGACACTGGACTCATGGTGGCGCTCTCCGGGACATCCCTGTTGGAGGTGGTACTCGAAAAAAACAACAAAAGAAAAAAAGAAAAAAAAAAAAACCATGAACCCACAACCACTTCGGGTTATTGTGATACCACTTTTGCTCCGCCGGAGTACCAGGCGTACCAGTGCCATCTGACGCTTTGGATGATGCCGGAAATGTGATGGTTTCGTTTGAACCCAATGTGTTTGTGCCATCGTTGTTTGAGGGTGTTGGGTTTGAGGATGGTGTTTAGCCATTTTGTGGCTGTAAGCTAGTTTCTTTGTTTAATGTTTGTCTTTTGTTTGTAGTGGTTGATGTAATCGATATTTTGGTGAATGGTAAACTTTATGGTTTGTACAATATTGGCGGGAAACTAAAACTAACTAGCTAATAACATACTTAATCAACAAAAAGATAACATAATTGATAATATAACATAGTTTGATAAACAAAGAAACATAACATAGTTTTCTTTGACCACAAAACATTAAACTTCAAACAAACATAACATGATTGATAAAAAACCTTGAAAGAAACTCTAAAGTCCATTGACAAATGCGTGCTTGTTGAAAAGCTTCAGCTTCGCTTCGGCAATCTTCTTCTTCAATTCCAAAAGCTCGATAATGTCGGCCTTTTGAAGCTTCTTAAAATACTCCAAGCACTTGAACATCTGCACCGATGGACGCACAAGTTCAATTTCAGCCATGTACTTGTTCCTTTGAATAACAATATCAAGCAACTCTTGATATGCCTTAAAAAGATCTTTCGCATACTTCACATCTCGCTGTGTCTCCCTAGCAAAATAAACCGACATCTGGTATGGTAACTCGGTTGAGTTAGCAGCCGCTGCAAGTTCCTGAAGAAGCACAAATTGAGACATTCTTACACCCTTTGATACAATTTATGTGTTTACTATTTTTGTTACTTGATGAATGAGGAAATTACTTGGGTTATAGCACATAAATAGGCGGGGTAATTACATGTGGAAATGTGTTTTAGGCGTGTTTGGGTAATAAAAGCTAAACGTTTGGGTTACCAACATACACATCCCAAAATTGCCTAGTTTTTTTGCTTCTATTAGATTAGATAAAAGGTTATGCAACCATTGACCCTAGTTAATATTACATAACCGGTAGATAAACTTTAGAAGCATAAAAGCATAACCATTATTTAGCATCATCCTTGGGCTTCTTGTCAGCATCATCCTTGGGTTTTTTGTCAACATCATCCTTGGGTTTCTTGTCAGCCATCAGTCTTCGCCTCTTGATTGATCTTCCTTGGTCTTCAAATTTGTCCTATGCAAGCACTCCATCTTGCCCAACTCTATTTTTTTCAAGCACTCCATCTTGCCCAACTCTATTTTTTCAAGCACTTCATCTGGTTCATCTCCTTGTTTAACATCTCCAACTGATTCAGCACACTGCTCATCTAGAATCATATCCTCATCACGAACTCTTTGTTCACCATCAACACCATCAACATCCACAAGTGGAACTAAACTGAAACTAATTGGTTCAGCATAAAGAGCATAAACCTCTGTTCCTTCTCCAGTTGCAACTACATCATCAAGTTCATCCAATGCTTGATCTATTTCAGCAAACATGTCGCTAATCTCTTGAGGCTCTTCATGCTCTTGAGGCTCTTCAATCGCATGCATCTCTTCAGGTTCAGGTACATCAACTAAATGGTATGGATCATCATGCCATTCAGCATTAGTTCCTTGATCCACCTCTTCATCATAACATTCAGCATTAGTTCCTTGATAAACCTCTTCATCACTTGTGTCATCATAATACGCATCATCAAAATCGAGATCATAAAAATCGAGCAAACATGTAGACTCCTCACTTGAATCCTCCACAGTAAAGTCTTGGTCAATCTCTTACAATAACCTTCTGAATTGAAACTCATCACTCATCCTTTTTGTATGATTTGCAATCATTTTTTCGGCACAAAATGTTGGTGGGAAGTCATTGTCAGAATCAATATAAAAAACAGGTCCAGCCTTCTCGGGTTGTCTTGTCTTATGCTACTCTAACAATAGTAATTTCCCACTGTTTCCAGTCTCACCATCAACACCCTTTCCAGCAGCCTCATTCAAATCATCAACCAATATTTCTTCTATCACCACACCCTTGCCCTTAGTCATCATTCGATCCATCATCTCACACTCAACAATTGAAACACCGGGTTCAATATACAACTCCAATTGTGTAAATATAGGAACATACTCCACAAGTATCTTCACATCTACGTCAGACTTTAGTGGTAGCAAACCATCATCCAGTGACTCCCCATGTATCCTAAAGTGAGTAAACATAAGGGTATTATCTGAGTAACCTAAATCCTCTAACATTTCGCCCAATAATTCCATGGAGAAAATGTCAGAGTGAATTCCGTCAAACCAATCTTTATCTCCAAAGAGATACCTTCTTCCTGGTTTTGAGGTAAATTCACCATTGTGATGGATTTGCAAAGAAAACACCTTTTCATTCAAATATGTGGAACACATAAAACATTAATTAATTCCAACAACAATAACAAGTTTAAATGGAAAACATTAAAATGGAACAAAGTATTCTTACTATAAAGGATTCCTAAATCAGGTATCGGGGTACCGCGTGCACGATTTTGCCAAAGCTTAACCATTCTCAAGATATTTACTTGTGAAACTAATTTTCTCCTTCGAAGAAATTGAGCCACGTATATAAACTATTGTTCTAAGGACTAATTTGTAAAATAAAACACTGGCAATTGAAGTTATTGGCGGGAAAGGGATAAAAAGGCGATACTACCCTCAATGACATGACACTTAACGAGGAAACTAACGGAAAATGGCTCTCGGTGGTTTTTTTTTGCACATTTACGTAACGTTAGTGGTTTTTTTGCGTGACTTTTTGTCTCGATCTCATTATTGCGATTTCGTGATAGTTTAGAAACCATTTTTGCATTTTACCCATAAGTTTAAAACATCATCATTCTATATGTTTTTATTTGTTTGATTCCATGATTACCATATAATTTGGTTAGTTTATAACAATAAAGTGTCATGACATATTTGTGGAATTTTTACTTGTTAAGCGATTGGAAAGTGATAATATTATTTATTTTGTGTTTGATTTTTATATTGATATAAGAAAGGGGTTTTGTTAACTACAACCCATGAGTTGTGTTTAAACTTACCTTAATTAAAAAGTTTGCATTAAATGAACACTAAACACTCCATGTTTAACCTCACATTCCATGTTTAAAATGAAAAAATATGTATAATTATGAAATATACTACTTCATTTAATGCAAATTTTTAATTAAGGTATGATTAACAACAACCCCAACACAACCTCATGGGTTGTGGTTAACAAAACCCGAAAAGAAAATACGTCGTTTATTAAATAATTGTTCTCTATCATGATTTTATACATGCTTGAATTTTTTTTACACAAATTTATGGAATTATCGGTCTGAAATCTACTTACTGTATATGAAAAAATTGAATTACTACGTAATTATTATGAATGTAAAATTATGCAAGATTTGAGTAAAGATTTAAGCGGTAAACATACACTACTAGTCTACTACACTATTGTAGTTTTTGGTAAGTTATAAATCATACGTAATACCATATCATTGATGTACTATTTAATGGAATTACTATTTGGCGCCTGCAACAAGAAATCTACGTGTTTAATGCCAAATATCAATACTGTTGTATTTTTGGGATTTGATTTTGTAGATTGATGACACATTGAAAATTTGGTAAGATAATAACTTAATAATCACGTTTCATGTATTTTAGGTAAAAATGGATTTTTTTTTTTTTTTTTTTTTTTTTAAATCTGTGTTGCGCTTTTGTTAATTAGGAAGCGAACCTTTAATTTGTTACGAGTACTAAATTTGTTTACTGAAATACAAAAATCAAATTTCAATTTTCAATTCAGAATTTCAACAAGTGAGGTAAACTTTGGAGCGGTTATAATAAGGTGATTAATGCTAATAAAACTAAATTTATGTATGTGATAATCAACAATAAATTTTACTACCTCCGTCTCAAAATAATTGTCCATATTTCTTTTTAGGGATATCTCAAATTAATTGTTCACTTTTCATTTTAAGTAAAAACTAGAGAATAAAGTAAATGAATATTCTCTTTTATTAGTTAAAAATTAAATTGACACCACTTTTATTAAATTATGTGATTATTGTCTCATGACAATTATTTTGAGACGGAAAGAGTACTATTTTAATGCATTCAATTTTTTTTTAATTAGTTTTTTTTTGAACAATTTAATTAGTTAATTTGTGTGCAATTAATGTTGCAAATTCTTATGATGTTTATCGGGTTTTATGTAATTAACTGCTTAAAAGACTTGTTAAATTCACTGGTAATTTAAAAATGGGCAAATCGCATAAAAAGCTATTCTACTTTAGGTTTATTTAAATTTAAGGTACCCAACTATTTTTTCTCAATTTAAGGTACCGGACTTAATTTTATGTGCAATATTAGGTTTTTTTACTTTTCGAAATAGGTTGTCTATCATAATTTTAGCCGAAATGACTTTTAAATGCTCAATAATATGATACACCACATTAATTAATCGTTTCAGCGAAAGCAATTATGGGAAACCTCTTTCGAGAAGTAGAAAAAACCTCAAAAAATATTACATTGCACATAAAAATAACTTTGGTACCTTAAATTAAGAAGAAAACAAAAAACGTTGAATATGCAAAATTCAAATTGACCAGTATAATACCTTTTTATGCAATTTGCCATTTAAAAAGAAGAATAAAATGATATACATAATAGGGTAAATTGCAAAAATGGTCCTTAACGTTCCACAAATTTGCAAAAACAGGATCGAGACAAAAAGTAGCGCAAAAAAGCCACCAACGTTCCACATTTTCGCAAAATCGCCACTGAGAGCCCTTTTCCGTTAATTTTCCCGTTAAGTGCCACGTATTTGAGGGTAGTATCGTCATTTCACTGTTCATACTTATCTCCCTCCAACTTTCGACTCTGTGCTTGGTATCAATATGATTAGACCTCAGTGGCTAATTTGCAAAGTTATTTTCAGCTTTCATATTAAATTGTCAACGCCTTCACACACACACACACAAGCAGAAAAACACACACACACACCCGTAATCAAACAATTATCATTTCCATTTCCGGGAAAATGTCTCGCTGTCTTTATCTGATGGTTGCTTGCAACTCGTTAGTCATATCGGAAATGATGCTAACCCATTACCGACGAGAGGTTGAGGAGGACATTCATCATGCACAAGAGTTGATGTGTAGGTGCCAAAGGCTGTCTAATAGGTTGGGTGTTAGGGGGACCTGATTGCGGAGCTCCAACTCTTAAGGGGCTCGAGAACTGTAAGGGCCAATGTGAACAAGCTTAGGAGGATTCAGTCAGCTGATATGAGAACGAGGAGGGGGTTGATGAGGATGCTGAGGCAAACAAACGACAACATTGTTTCCAAGATTGAGTTTGCTGTGAGGCAAACTTACATGTGAAGGGGTTGGGTGTTGGGTGCTGGGTGCTGTGATGGGTTGTTTTTGTTGTGTATGATGAATGTAGGTAGTAGGTGGTCGGGCATGTTTGGTTTCTTTTGTTCATTTTGGTGCCCTTGTCGTAAGGTTGTAGGTGTAGATAGGGGTTGTGGTTTCCCCTATGTTATGGTTGTAAATGAATGGGTATGAATGGAAGGGGTCGTTTGATCCCAATTTTCTTGGTTTATACTTTATACTCTTCGATTCGTATCGCAAACAATGAATTCTAACTATAATATACAAACATATAACACAAACACAAAAGTAACAAACACAAACAAAGAAACAAAGACAAACATATTATATAGCAGAAACACAAAACAGAGTATTGATAGTAGTCAATATTGACTAAAAATTTAACCCATTTGAAATATTGTTCAAGTTACATACTATTGGTCGGCATGTACAAAAACAGATGAACCCATCACAATGCCGCCACACACCCTTTGGTGTATTCGAAAGGGAGGTAAAATAGTTCAAGTTACATTAGTCAAATTACATTAGTAAATACAACCAAATTAAAACTGATATTGTTCTCTACACATTACATAATCCCAAAAGATTAAACCCATATGTCAATCTTCAAAAGCTTCTACTGGATAGGTGTGCAACTATACCTGCACAATCAAAATATGCAATGAAATGAGATTAATATAATAGGCAATGCAATGTATCCACAAAAAATTTGCTAATCAATTCATTAGACTCACCTAGTCAAAATAAAACCACATTGTTTCCCATTGATCTTGGTGCCCTTAGAGCCAGCACGCAATTAGTGATTTTTACATCACTTCTTGGCCTCACAAGACCCGCACCCGTAGCTCCCACATTCACTGAACCACTTGCACCTGCTGTCTTCTTCATAGAACCACCATCTCTATCCGCGGACCTATTCACACTCTTTTTTTCTTCCTGAATTCAGGCTTTGAATCATCAACGTCAGGCACAACTCTATAAGGTTTTGAAGTGGTAGTCCTAAAAGGAGTTGAAGTAATAGAGCACCGCAAGCTAGCATCTTCTTCTACCCACCCAACAACCTCCCCACCATCACCCTCTGCATCAATATTGTTTAAATAGTAGGGAGATAACACCTATTTTGTGTGAGCAACAAACAAATCTACAAAACCGGCACAACAACCTAGCTCAATCATTGTATGCACATCATTGTCTGTGTGAATCAGCTTCAAACCTTCTTCTAATGATTTACCAGGCACACAAAAGAACACAGCCCATTTTTCTCCCCTAATGCATGAAAACATATCATTCAGACCTAGGAAAAAGATATGTCTATCACAGACAAAGCCACACATTGTAGAAACATTCCCTTGTACATACCTTAATGGACCAAATTCAAAGACTCCATTATTGTGCATGCAGAACAGAACTTCACCCCCAGAACCAAGTAAATCTGCCACAATTTTAAATTCAAACTGTCAAGACATACCAGCACCTATGAAACTAATGGTATACATGCTAAAGCCAATGCAGAAGTAGTCAATGAAACAATTATACAGGCTCGAGTGAAGCAGAGCAATGCAGTGTTGTATATCTCACCACATAGTTGTAGTTTAGGTAATAAGTTAATGTGGTGATGTAGAAACCAATCTATTTTGTTCCTGATACACTCAAGATACACAATGTGAAGACTTACTTACAACCAATGTGAAGACTTACTTATAACCAATGTGAAGATGCAGTACTTTCGTAATGCAAAACACTCTCTATAGCAGTATTTAGTAATGCCAAACACTCTCACTTATGATATTCTAACACCCTACTTAATGAAAATACTCTGTTTATCCTAAACCTAGGAAAGGGGATGCATATAAAAGTCTATCAAACATAGCATAGCATCCTACGTAAAATATTTTAAAATGGGACATAAATGAAGTATACCACATTAACATACCAAGATCCGTATGCTCTTCCTTCACCTTCCTCTTCTTGCCAGCCTCCTTTTTCTTGCCAGTCCCAACAGGCCTTCCCCTCTTTCTTTTTTCTGTGACTGTAGTCGGAATAGGACTTCCCTCCGTCTTCTTCTTGCCACTCCCAACCGGCCTTCTCCTCTTCCTTTTTTCTGCGACTGTAGTCGGAATAGGACTCCCTTCCGTCTTCTTCTTGCCACTCCCAACCGGCCTTCCCCTCTTCCTTTTTTTCTCTGCAACTACCTCATTGGAGCAACCGCTAGCACCCACATTTGGTTTGTTGAAGGTTCTATTCCAAATCCATTGAAGAATTTCTTCAATCATCTCCTTCCATATGTTTGCATACGAACCATACTTGGCAATAACTTTTTCACCAAATTCATCCAAAACAACCTCAAAGACTTCATCATTTAATAAAACCTTGCCCTACGACATTTCGGATGATTCCTCCCCCCCCCCCCCCCATCAACAAGCACTTTCCCTTTTCATTCTTATCATTATTCGCCATAGCTGGGTTTAGTTGTTGCGATTTGATTTTTTTTGTATGTTAGGGTTTGACGGTTGATTATCTACACAATCGTTGGTTTTATGGATTTATTGCACCCTGAAAAAGCACACAACTTTAAATGTACATAGTTTACGTTGTTTGCAAAAATAGTCCCCCGAAAGTTGGCGGGATATAAAAAAGACAGTGAAATGACGATACTACCCTCAAATACGTGGCACTTAACGGGAAAATTAACGGAAAAGGGCTCTCAGTGGCGATTTTGCGAAAATGTGGAACATTGGTGTCTTTTTTGCGCTACTTTTTGTCTCGGTCCCGTTTTTGCAAATTCGTGGAACGTTAAGGACCATTTTTGCAATTTACCCTACATAATATGTTGTTATCATGTGTAATAAGACTAAAGAGAGAAACCTATACGTAAATCGTTTTGAATACAATAAATTATTATAAATCAAATAACGGATAGTCTCCACAATTGTCAAATAAGTTTAAAATACTGTCAAATCAAATACAAGCATGTAATAGGTTATGGTGTAGTCCATTTTGAATTATACAATAGTATAAAACACGTTTACTGTTCATCAAACTACAGTTTTTTACAGTAGCATATGTGAGTGTTGCTACAGGTGCCTCATATCTCACCCCATTTACACACACACGCATAAAACACAAACACAAAACACAGACACATAGAAACTTCCACACATCTCCATCCTCTCCCATAAAACACAAACACAAAACAGAGATACACACCGACACACAGAATAGATCAATTGTTCAAAACAACAACAAAAATTCCATTTTTTTTTTTATTTATTTATTTTTTTTTATCTTAATCAGCTGGGTTTTCAAAAAAGGTATTGTGTAGCATAGTTGTTATAAACAAGGTAAAATTGGGGTTTTTTTTTTATTATTGTTTTTTTAATATATAAATTTGGGGTTTTTGTTATATGTGGTTCATAACAATCACAATTTATTTTTTTATAAAAAGTATGTAATTATATTCATGGTCTTATGTTTGATTACAGGTTCAAAGACCAACTAATCAAATGGCAGCGACTTCCAGGTAATCAAAATAGTTTATTGATTTGTGATGTTTTGTTTATGTTTATCTCATTATCAAAAAACAAAATCAGAGATAGGTGGCGGTTGGAATTTGTGGCTTCTGTAGCAACTAGCCACGCCTAAAAAACTGACATTGTTAGTTTGGACTTAGGGGTTGGTTACAATTTGTGGCTTTTGGCTTTGGTTAATGTGAATTGTAAGGGTAATTAGGATTATTTGGATGATTATGTCTAAATTAGATATGGAGTTATATGAGTTTGGTTAATGTGGATTAGTGTTTGCCTTATTTGAATTCGGTTTATGCATGTTGTTAGGGTAATAGTTTGAAAAATGTGTTGTGTGCTATGTTTACTTTAAAAAAATATTGTTTTGAAAATTTGGTATTGCTTTTATGATACAGGACCAAAAAAAAGTTTTATGGTAATTTTAGTTTGTTAAAATAAGCTCTTTGAAATAGGCTCATTGAAGAGTAATAGGAACTTCGGATGAAAGATTATTTCACACTAATAACATTTTACAGTTTCGAAGGAGCGAAAGAACTTATTTACTGTGTGGGTTTTTTTATCCTTCCGGTTTCGAGTGTATAATTGGATAGTTATAGTGGCCCATAGGCGCGAAATGTTGTGCTTTCGACAACCATAAGCTGAGGCTTTTTTGGCTTAGGTGTTTAGCTATGTGTTTAACTAAATTATATAATGTGGATTGCTTAGGGACTGTTTGAATATATTCTTAATTGTCCACTTCTTTCGACACGCACGTCATTTGATAGAGCAAAGTATCATTAATGAGTTAATCGACAAATTGTTATTTTGTCCATGAGTTAACAGGCTGATTATGCTCTTCACTTGCAGTAGTTGGAAGTCCACGTATAAGTCCGAAGACAAGAATGTTGGTGCCCAAATGTATGTTTGTGTAAAACGAGCCAGCTTTACATCAAGGGGTGTTTGGGCGTGCTTATTTTTCAATTGCTTACGTGTTTGAAAAGCAAATGTTTTACCCAAACTGCTTACTTTCTTAGAAGATAACAGCTTAAATAAGCAATTTTAAATTCAATCGGCAGAAAAAAAATATCATTTTGTCAAAACATTGTGGCTTTAGAAATTTTTACTCTTTTTGGTGTTCCTTCATTATTTAGCCATTGATATTTATCAGTTTTCTCTTTAGGTGGGAGGTGTGACCAAGGAAAGGCCTCTGATACAAATGCACGATTCCAATCCAGGAACAGGAACAGAAGTTGCAGCCGAGACAGCTCCAACAAGAATGGCTTATCTAGCTACCTGTGAGTTGAGATTATATTTGTTCTCTTTTAGTTTCCTTGAAAATAAACCTTTTTTTATAAAAGATGGGGAAAAAAGGTCAAAAACTGATATGGCAACCACTGTTTAATAGCAGGCGAAAAATTGAAATTGCAAACAAAAAAGAGATCAAATATGTCACTCTTTCGTGTTAGGCCACAGCCGTTCTATTATTGAAAGTAAGTAACTTCCTTTATTTTCGTGATTTAGAACTGCGATATATGTCATACGGCAGGGAAAATACACTGAAGACAGGTGTTATTACAGGTATAAATGAAGGATCAGACAGGTGTTAATTGAAGCCTTGAAGAAAAGGAATGCTGCAAACATGAAGCTGATTTTTAACAAGGTAAGCAGTATTTGTTATACAGACACTAACGTGCACATGGTTGTCACCTCTTCCATTATCAAATATATATACCACCTTATCTTTTTAGGAAAAGGCTTATGTTATTGGCCCTGTGGAACCCCTTCGATGAAGACGGAGGAAATACACATGTAGGGACCATTGGCATAGTACCTACGATATTAGGCGCGAGCTTAAAAGTAACAACATATACGTGTAAGTATAACACTTTCAAATAATAATTCATTCAATCGTTACTTTTTGAAGTTATACCGTTTTTCTATTCGCTTAAAGGATAGTATCAACATTATGACTTTACTACTTATGGTACCTTTCTACATGTCTTTCATTGAGTGTGGAAGTAACTTCTGGAATACTCATCAACCCACAAGTAAAAGAAGAGTTACAGAGCGTGTGTTTAGTGGTTTATATTTGACAGAACGGTGTGTGAGACTAAGTTATATATTTGACATAAATTTATACTACATCCACTTTTTTAGAACGGGTCATTTGGGTAATTCCTATCCAAACAGCCAAACACTCAGAACTACTTAACAACGAAGCTAAGCATTTGCGCTAACCTGTTGCGATAAGCAATTCCAAACACCATAGACACCCCTGTTATCAGAAGAAATAACTTTAAACTTTTCGATGACAAGATGAACTTGGTGACGTTTGGACCATTCCTTTTGTCCAGTCCAAACACCCCTTTTTAAAATACTAGGTGCGCTTTGTTGAGTGCGATCTGGAATATTTTATTAGAGCATGTAAAACTAGAGAGTTCTTGACCAAATAAACTTTTTCGTGAACCTAAAACGAAATAATAAGGGTTCATTTTTTTTGTCATTGTAATATGTTCTTTGTGTATCTTTATTAAATATCTGACGCTATTGTTGTTTTAGGTGCACCTGATTCAGCTTCAGCCCCTGAAACAGCAGATGGTCAGGCGACAACAACAACATTAGCTGGCTACCAAGGTAAGTCATTTGCTTACTGAATTTTGAATTTGTTGTTGCCAATTGTTGTTCGATGCTACTGTTAATTTATGGCTTATGTGGTAACCCCGAGTTTATGCTTTTCAGGTTTGTTTTGGGGACTTAAATAGAAACATAAGCAAGAGATATGTGATTCTGTATCTTGATGTTTTGAACTATGCGATCACAATCAAACAAATATTGTTACAATATTGGTACTCAACCTTCGGATACCCAAACATTAAACAATCCTGAAAATCTACGCTCCCCTTTTATCTATGATTTGCAAAATGGTGAGGTTCAGAATTTAGCCGCCAATACCCAATTACTCACGTCTGTTGAGAGTGCTAGAAATGCAAATGTTTCGGTGCAAGATGGTCTTCCTACTCAAGGTTATTTCATTTTATATTGGTTATACAATAGTTGTTGGTAACATCTATGTAATTGAAATCTCATTTTACTATTTTATTTTATGTAGTTGAACCTTCTGAGGCAACGTCGACTGCTCATGCTTCTTTTCTGCAATCAAGAGTTGAGTCGCGCAAAAGATGTTCAGACACTGTCCCACAAAATGGTAATGTAGGCATGTTACCCGGAATGTGAGGCAACGTGTTGGCCATGAGGATTGTTTTATGCAATCTGGAATTGAAAGTCCCTATGTTAATCGCGCAGATGCAAGGTCCTCTGGTCAGGGGTTCGGTGCTCTACGAAATGAAGGTGACCATTTAACTTTGTTTACCATGATTTGTAATTGTTGAGCGGCCATTTTTTTTTTTTGGAAAATTTAATTAATCAATTAATTAATTCTTTTTTTGTCTGTATACAGAAAACGAGCAAACAAGATCACCAGTTAATTCTTCACAAGCTGCTAAAGGTTCACGAAGTGCAGGCCTATCTTATTCGGGTGTCACTCACATGCCTCAGGATACGTATCATTGAAGGAGGCCATACCAAGCCTAACCGTATTGTTGACGGGCTGCTTGAAACAGCCGGTTATCTCAAACTGATAGACTACGTGTTTGGAGGTACGAAAAAGAATAATCTTTAGATAATTAAACAGGTACTTAGTGCTTTATGCTCATATAGAATTTGAATACGCACTTTTCAGGGACGGAAGCAACGGTTGACTCTCTAATCCTTGAATCAATTCTCATTCAGATGTAAGGGTTTGCTATTGTGTTTTCAGACATATGGTATCATTTAGTTTTAGGAAGATGTTACCGCGTGTTTGGGAATGCTTAGAAAACCGCTTAACCCATTATTCCCTTTTGCAACGCTGATTGGTCATAAAAAGAAGTTAAGGGCTGTGAAAAATGCTTATTTGCAACGCTGATTTTCATCATGTACAGGCGTGAACAGCCCGAGAAGGCACAAGCTGCAGATCAACACAATTCAACCCATTCAAAGTGTTCTTTACAGGATCTGGTATGTGATTCTTAAATTTCGTTGAGAAAATGGCTTTTGTTGATTCATAAGTATAGTAATTATGTAATGTGAAGGTAACTGGTCAACACAAATTTGTGAACAACTTGAGTGAATGTAACTGAGCCGCAACAGGTCAGGTCAGACCCTATTGGGTTTTACAAATTCAAAAGAACGAGGTTATTTTAACTTTATTACAGGCTATTAAGATACAATTGCTTTTGTACGTTTATTATTTTGCAACTAAAATACGTTGTTGGATCATGATTGGTTAAGTATACTAATGTGTCGATAGTTAGCGTCGCCTATTTCCATCTAAAATATGTTTCAAATGGACCTCTTTGCTCATAAAATATACTGTTAATTACTTAAGTTGGAATGCTGAATAAAACTTTCTTCATTTTTTTTTATCAGTGGTTTTAAATTTAACAGATTTTAATCTCACACTTACCTTGATCACGAACCATAAGGAATAACTTACCTTGAGTAGATGGCTGTGAACACCTACGATCACTATGCGAGTTACTGCATACTCGCTGTAATGATTCTTTTATACATGTGAAAATAATAGAAAGTTCAAATTTAACATTTAGTTTATTTATTTAGTCAACACCATTGTTGGAAACAAAAACTAATTGTCACCAAGTCTGAAACGATAAAGCGAAAGTAAGATCCCACTAAGTATGTGTTTTAATTTGCTAGACTGATTATCAGGTTCTTGCTGTAGTCGGTTTTTTCTTTTTCTTTTTTTTTTTTTTTTTTTTTTTTTTTTTTAAAGTACTATACTGGAAGTTTGAATTGATGCAACTTAGACTATAGAGACTTTGTAGATCAGAAATAGAGTGACCTTGCATGGATTTATAGTCAGGTGTTAGTAGGATATGCATCGCGTAAAAATGGGAGTGGTTTTGAGATGGGTCAAACGGGTTAGTGTGTGGTTAGTTTATTACTCTACAATTTTCTTTTATTTTTTCCTCAAATAATTCTGAATCCTTGCTTAACTTTTTTGTATATTTTTTTAAATGCACACCAGGTTTACAACATACAAATATGAAGGATTGTTGTTGGAAAAGTTAGCAAGCTAGACTAGCAGATAGAGCAAAAAAATCTTCACGGAGTGAACAATTGGATGGCAGCTCAAGAGTACGGAAAGAGATTTTCCGGTGGTTCTGGATTCGTCCCTCTTTTTTTGGCTAACTTGCGTATATAAAAACCCCGCGGCAACGGGGTTAAAAACCTCGTTGTTAATAAAAACACGTTGATGAAATTTTAGATAATTTGAGCAAGTTTGTTCAATGAATCTCGACGTGAAATGTTGAAACACATTTGACATATATAAATTGTAATTGAAAAGCATATCTATACTACCTACAAAGCAAAAATGGTCAAAGTGGAAAAGTGGAAAAGTAAAAAATCAAGGAATGTGAAATGTTGAAAAAACTTATTAAAAGAAATTATTAAATATAATTAATACTCTTATTAAAACACCTCATTAGTTAAAAGTACAATGATTTATACACATTGTACAACCAATTAAAACAATTAATACAAATCACAAACCGGGTTGACCCGGGACGCTTCAAACCCGACGGGTTGAACCGGTTTAATTTGACCCGTTTTTTACCTAACCTAGCAAGTTGACCCGGTTTAATTCGACCAAATTTTTGACCGAAACGGTTCAACCGGTTGAACCACCCGGGTCGAACCGGGTTTCAAAACATTATGTTTAATTCCCAAATCTTCAAACTTTTATCATTTTTCATTTATAACCAATTAAAACAATTAATACAAATCACAAACCGGGTTGACCCGGGACGCTTCAAACCCGCCGGGTTGAACCGGTTTAATTTGACTCATTTTCGACCCAACCTAGCAAGTTGATCCGGTTTAAATCTTCCAATTTTCCGACCGGAACGGTTCAACCGGTTGAAGCACCCGGGTGGAACCGGGTTTCAAAACATTATGTTTAATTCTCAAATCTTCAAACTTTTATTATTTTTCATTTATAACCTATAAATTTTTTTTATCAATAAACTATCTGTCGCTATAAAATCCCGTTGCTATGCACGGATACTCGTCTAGTAAATATATAATATGAATAGGAAATCACAATTCACATGCAATAATATTGGGTAATATTGTGCTACATTGGTTTTTGTCGCAAACCCAATCCTCATAACAGATTATCGTCCTATCTCACTCATTGGAATGCAATACAAGATCATTGCCAAACTACTAGCAAACCGTCTAGCACGAATACTAGATAATATTGTTAGCCCGGTACAGTCACCTTTTATTCCGGGTAGACAAATATTGGACGGTCCTCTAATGGTACGTGAAATAATCGATTGGAACAAAAAGAATAATAAAAAGCTCATGATTTTTAAAGTATATTTCGAAAAAGCTTTTGATCCCGTGAATTGGAATTTTTATATGTTCTATTACATATGAGGTTCGGTAAAATATGGAGATCTTGGATTCGTTCATGCCTCTTCTCAGCCATACTTCAATTATGGTTAATGGCAGCCCCATTCCCGAATTTTCCCTTTGTCATGGCTTACGCCTTACGTCAAGGAGATCCTCTATCTCCATTCGTATTCATACTTGTTATGGAAGGTCTACACTTAGCTTTCCAAGAGGCTACTCAATTACAACTTATCAAAGGCGTCTCCCATGGTCACTGGTGAGTGCTTATTCACTCACTTTTTCTGAGCCAAAATAGGACTAAATAATCCAAAAACTAACTCAAAATGTTAAAGAAAACATTTTTTTTTTATTGTGAATGTGCAGGAACGGATATCTCGTAAAATGACGAAAAACAAACAAAATCCGGCAAAAACGAGCACGAGAGTGGAACGAGTCAAAATGTCAAAGCTGGAAATCAAATTAAGCTTAAAAAGTCATAAGAGATCCTCAGAGTTTGGAGATTTGCAAGAATGATCCTTGTTATGAAAGTTTGAAGAAGTGACAAAAATGGTCCCTACACTTTGAAAGTTGACACATTCAGTCCCTTCTGGAAATAGTTGAAGAAAAAGTCAAAGTCAACCCTTGGGGAATCATAGTTGTCATAATCAGCCCTTGCATTACTTTTTGAAATCATGGCAGAATGGGTCCTTAATGTTTCATGAAATACACATTAAGTCCTTAGTATTATTTCTGAAATTTTACTTTGTAAAATCTAAGTCCAAAACCAATTACAAACCATGAGCCCAAGTCTAACCATCCCCTTACCCAAGCCCATTTAAATCTTGGTCAAACCCCACACCCACGGGTCAATGGTCAAATACGGGTCAAACAACTATTAAAAATACATGCCCGCCCCTTTTTATCCCCAAATACCCCAAAACCCATAACCCACAAATATCATATGAACCCTAGAAAGTGCACCACATTTAAATTGACTCAAGCCACTCTAATTAACCAATGATTGGTTGTTCTAGAAGGTCAATCACATGCTTAAGGCGTGTTAGAGAGAATGATTAGAGACTGATTGATTACAAGGACACTTGGCAGGCAACAATTGGGCAAGACGCGTCATAATTCCTCCTTGGATTCGTTTTCTAGAAGAGTCTGACACGGATAGAGAAAGGGTGCACGAATGGAACAGATGGCAGCTTGTTATTGGCCAAGCCACATCACTAATCATGATCCAAGGGTTGTGGTATGATGGAAGTAACACAAATTGATCAAAGGGTTATTAGGAGCTGTGAGAAAGCACATTTTCACCTGGATTGCCAACTTGGCACTTGAAGACCCCAAGGCTTACCCTCTACTATAAAAAGGCCTCCTCACCACCTCATTTGTAGTGTAGATTGTAGGTAACGAAGTGCTGTAAAAATTTCTTTAGAATAGATATAGTTTATTTGTAATTCAAATTCAGCTTTGTAATTTCCAATAATTCAATAAAAGTCTAGTTCATTTTCTTCTAAATCTGTTTTACTATACTGTTATGCTTATCAATTTTAGCTTCTAAATAAACTGCTTATTCATTCCAATTGTTCATTTAGTATATTTTAGAATTCTATTACAGGTTTTATTGATAAGAGTTTGTTTTAGTCATAATTCCTTTATATAAAAAAACTAAAAAACAGAAAATTCAGATAAAAATATACAAATATTTTTCAAATTCTTTTACAGCTTGCATTCAAGCTTAGTTGTAGTATAGAGCATTTCATATTAGCTTTATAGCTTTTGTGAATGCTTATTTGAAGTATAAGTCAGTTTTATATTGAACAAACTCAATAGTCAACAAAGGTCAAATATCTCTTAACTTCATTGATACCTGGTGAGAACTGACAAATTGAGATAAGCAAAGATGATCTCAGCCTGTAAAAAAGACAGGCAAGCTCAGTGAGCTCCTTCTGTTCTAGCTGAGGGAGATGTGTTTGGTAATTTTCTGATTTGTAGTTTTCATATATAGTATGTGATTTAATTTTGTAATAGTTTTAGTAATTTCTGTTAGATTGATTTAGCTAGCTTTAGTAGTTGTTGTAGTTGCTGAATGTGAGATTGCTATTTCATTTGATTACTTGAATTGCTTGAATCTGTGTTGCATTAAGTATCTGTCATAACAGCATACAGTGAGGATTTGTATTGTTGAATTGTTGTTGAATCTAGTTGTTATTGGTTGTAGTAATTGTTTCTGTTAGTGATTTGGAAGATTGGTGGATCAGTGGTTTAGAGAGTATTAGTGTTAAACTTGGTTTCATAGTTAATTTAGATTAATAAGGAGTGTTTGGATTAATTTGTTTTGTTAAGATTAGGTGGTAGTTAGTTGGAAATTATGGCATCAGTAGTTAATCTAGGTTAGTAATAGACAAATTAGTGCATAAAATCAGTAGGCCAGATAGTAAATAGTCAAAATTATGGCGTACGAAGCTTTAGTCTACATGGCGTATAGATTAAGCTATATACGATGTATGATGTTTTCCATATCATTCGAATCCCACTCCGTAAGGATAACCACATTGTCAACAATGAAGAAATGAGAAATGTGCAAGTCATTGTAACTGATAGTTAGCATAAACTAGTGTTACATTAGTTTAATATTACTTCTAAAATTAGAATTAATGTGTGGAAATTCAAATTAGTCAAACTACTAGGTTTAACAATTAGTCAACTAAATCAGATTTATTAGTCACTATAGCTGCTGAACTTGGTTCAAATTAAGATAGCAATTGATTGTTTCTGATAAGGTTTTTGGTGTTAGTAGTACCTCAATATTGCTATCTCTATTTTGCCCCCATAATCTCTGTCTAACTGACTTTTTAGGACTGCTAATAAGCTGTAGCTACTTAGGTGTTGAGAACAAGCAAGCTGTTTTGAGTCTTAGCCTGCTAGCACTCATTTGAGCTTATTCCTTGAGCTTTATTGTGGATTAAGAGTTCCTCTGTTAGTAATAATTGATTTGAATAAGTTTTGTCACTTCTGGCTTATTCTGTTTGTGACTGTGCTTAAGCATTGGCTTATTTGACTGCTTATTGAACAATTTTGTGGCATTTTGTGATTCTCCTGGGCATTTTTGAGTATAATTGAGCTTATTTGAGCATCATATAGCTCTGTTATTAGTTTCATTCAGTTTGGTCACAAGTGCTTATTGATAAGCAATTGTGATAAGTTGTTTCTTACTGAATCAACACTTTTTCAGCTTATTTCACTTTCAAAATTTTTCTCTAAGTTCATTTTCATATTTTTGATTTTCTGTGAATTTTTCAGAATTTTCTGAATTTGTTTACTATTTTTCTTGAATTTTCTTAGTTTAAATTCACCTTTTTAATTCTTTTTAATAAATAAAAATCAACTAAAAATAAGAAAAAGCCAAAAAAAATCCAAAAATATTTTAGGAAATTCTTTTATGATATTTTAGATTTTTCAAAATTAAATTTGTATTTTTCACTTTTATTTTTCCATTTTTCTTTATTTTTAATTCATTTAAAAATACAAAAACATAAATAAATTCATAGAAAATATATAAAAAGTCAAATAAAAATATTTTTCTTTTTCTGAAAATTCTTTTTATTGGTTTAAGATTTTTAGAAAATTGCTTCACATTTGTAGGATCATTTTTCGTTAAAAGTTACATTTTTAGTTGTATGTTACGTTTTTATAATCGCGTTTGCATTTCCATTTTTAGAATTTAATCATTAGTGAATACTTAGCTTGTACATTCTGCATATTTTGTGTTTACTTGCCATTCATTGAGTTTCTCATTCACACTTTTCACATTTACCACTTTTCACGACACGGTTTGCATGAATCGAATTTCTTTGATTACATTCACACCTTCTTTGGAATACGACTCGGGTGATCCGTATTTCTTGCAGATCTCCTCGATACTACTTATATATATATATATAATTGATTTTTGAACCAATCAATTTTTGGCGCCGCTGCCGGGGAAGGTTGAAGTGAGTTTTTGAATATTCGTTTTGAAAAATCGTGTTTTGTTAAGCCTTCCTCTATCTTGTGAATATTTTCTATAAAAATTGAAAAATCAAAAACACTTTTCCTAAAGTGTTTACAAAAATACAAAAATAAAGTTACAGCCTCGACTCTCCCGTGGAAGGGGGGACGTTGTAAACCAAATAAGCCTTACAACATAAGAAAAACGTGAAATTAGTTGTTTATCGGATTACTTCAATTCTACAGCCGAATAAGCGGGAAATACGGAAGCTAAGACATTAAATTCCTAGCTGAAGAGAGAAACACTTTTCTTTCTCGTACCGTCACGAGTAGATTTGAAGGAAACGGTTACGATTAACGTAACATTGTATAAAAAGAAAAAAAAAAAGAAAAAAGTTTTTGAGATTTGTTTAAATAAGAAAAACAAAAAGATTTTCCTTTTTCTTTTTCTACTTCTTTTTCTTTTTGATTTTATTTTTGGTGTATGAACACCCGTTCTTCTTCTGAAAGTCTTATATCTCCTTTGTCAAACCCTGAAAGGGTCATTCGACACACACATCGTGTCCATTTCCCCAACGTCGTGGAAATGGACCCGAATAATTAACACCCTCAGGTGGGTGGTGATGATCACCAACACGTGGCAGCTCCCGATCTCTGAACGATGGAGGAGCTGTGCCAACTTACAATGCATGGTAGAGGTGGCCCGATTGCCCCTCTCAATATTGAGGCTACGGATTTTGGACTAAAGCATCATATGATACAACAAGTCCAAAATTCATGCCAATTTCACGGATTACCGGTTGACGATGCCAACAAGCATCTTGACAAATTTTTAATCGTCACCCAAAATATGAAACAAAACGGGGTCTCCGATGACGCCCTCCGACTTTCTCTCTTCCCCTATTCTCTAACGCATCATGCCACCGCTTGGTTTGATCGTCTTCCCAAGAACTCGATTCATACTTTCAGGGAAATGGTATCGAAGTTCTTGGCGAAGTATTTTCCACCATCGATGGTGACGAAGTTAAGGAACGACATTAGCAATTTTTTGCAACTTCCCGATTAGTCTTTATTCGAGGCTTGGGAACGTTATAAGCTTGCCATTGATCGTTGTCCAAACCATAATATGCTTCTCGTTACAATAATTGATACGTTTTACAATGGTTTAACTCTTCGACATCGGGACACGATCAATGCTGCAGCTGGTGGTACTTTTATGAAACGTCGTCCTGAGGATTGTTACGAGCTAATCGAGAATATGACGGCCCATTACAATTATTGGGATTCCTCAGCCGATAGGAGTGAGACAATAAGATCGACTGCGACTCAAAACTCTTCTCCCTCTTATAATTCTGAGTTAGCCGCCATAACTAAGAAACTTGATGATATGTCTACGGCTATGTTGAGAATGTATCAAATGATTCCGAATCAAGTTAAGAGCCCTCAAGTAAATATGGTTAATACCGGTTGTGAGACTTGTGGTGGTCCTCATTCATATCTTGAGTGCCCAGCCTCGGGTGGCTTCACTCAGGAAAACGTGTATGCTACTTCGGGAACCTATAATAACGATGGTAACGTTTACCCACCACAAGGTGACCGTAATCTTCTTAGCTACCGTTCCGGTAATTATCTTGGACCACCAGGTTTCAATCAACCAAATCAAGTGAATCGTAACAATAATGTGCAAAACCAGAATCATCAATTTAATCACAATCAGAAACAAAACCGGGGAAATAATGGTTTTCAAGGTCAAAATCAAAGTTTTCATCAAAATCAAAATCCGGGAAATTACAATCAAGGCCCGCCTCAAGGGAATACTTTTAAAAATAATGGGAATTTTAAAAATAGTAATAAAGGAAATCAAAATCAAGGTTTTAATCCAAACAACCAAGGGAAAAACTTTCAAAATCAAAATCAGAATGTGGTTCAAAATCCGTCGCCCTAGGATGAGATTCTTAAGCAGATTATGAAAAACCAAGAGTTAATGGCTAAGGAAATTCTTGAACTAAACAAACGTTTAAATGATCGACCCTCGGGCTCGAGAACTCTTCAAAGCAACACGATCGCTAACCCGAGGGGCGATGCAAAAGTGATCACAACAAGGAGTGGTGTTTCGTATGATGGATCAACGGCTCCGACTGCCACTTCTTCTCTTCCTCCTAAGGTAGTCGTCCGTGAAACCGAGGTGACAACGGATACGGAAATTCCTATTAATAATGGAAGGACCGAAGACATCTAACCTCCGATGGTCGAACCGTCTAAAGGAAAAGAAAAAGTCGTCTATGAAGCTGAAAAAGAAATTCCCGTTAAAACAAAATTGCCTTATCCGTCACACTTAAACGAACAAAAGCACCGCGAGAAAGATAAAAACCAAATGGAAAAGTTTTATCAGATTTTTCAAGAATTACACTTTGATATAAGTCTCGCGGATGCTACACTTTTGATGCCTTAATTTGCTTCGATGTTAAAAGGTCTTTTGAATAATAAGGAAAAGTTGTTTGAAATGTCTAAGACCTAGATGAATGAGAATTGCTCAGCGGTTCTTCTTAAAAAGCTACCCGAAAAGCTTGAAGACCCTGGCAAATTTCTTATTCCATGCAATTTTCCAGGTATGGTTCAATGCTTCGCCTTGGCCGATCTTGGTGCTAGCATTAACCTAATGCCATTGTCGATTTTGCAAAATTTGTCTCTTCCTAATTTGACACCGACTCATATGACCCTCGAGCTTGCCGACTGATCTACGTCTCGACCAATTGGTATAGCTGAGGATATTTTTGTCAATGTTGGAAAATTCAATTTCTCTGCCGATTTTGTGGTTGTTGATTTTGATGTTGATCTACGGGTTCCTCTCATTCTCGGGAGAGGATTCCTACGGACCGGCCGTGCCTTAACTGATGTATACGACGAGGAGATTACCTTACATGTTGGAAGTGAAGCTGTTACGTTCAATCTCGATCAAACCGCGAGATACTCCTTCGATTACGATCATGTTTCCGTCAACCGAGTCGATGTTATTGATGAGGCTACGGAAGAGTATTCTCAAGAACTTATTGGTTTTACAAATAATGCTTTGAGTGGCAATCCCACTCCTTCTTCTGAACCAATCATCTACGATTCTTCCCCTTCCCTCACTCCGTTTGAGGGAAGTGATCTCGCTTGGGAAGAAATTAAAGCTTGTCTTTCAAATGATTCGATTTCACCGGAAATTGATAATTCAGACTTTGATCCGGAGGGGGATATTTCATTGATTGAAAAACTTTTAAATGAAAACCCGATTCTTTCTTCCCCTCCGATGGACCTAAAAATGGCAGACGTAAAAGAAGTAAAGCTGTCTATTGAGAATCCTTCGGAGCTCGAGCTCAAGGATTTACCTCCTCATCTCGAATACGCATACTTGGAAACAAATAATAAACTACCCGTTATCATATCAAAAGGCCTTAAAGATGAGGAGAAGACCCGACTCTTAGATGTGCTTAAGAAGCATAAAAGTGCTATTGCCAGGCAAATCTCCGAAATTAAGGGAATTGACCCTCGATTTTGTACGCACAAGATTCTGCTTGAAGATAATCACAAAGCTTCCGTCCAACAACAACGACGGGTTAATCCACAAATCCATGAAGTGATCAAAAAGGAAGTTATAAAACTGACGCTGGAATAATTTATCCAATCTCGGAAAGGTCATGGTTGTTGATATAAATAATTGACTAAAAACGTTATTCATATCTTTCGATATCTCTATGTTTTGATATTCACAAAACGAAAACCCATCAAACCAAAGATCATGACGTAAACAAGTATTTAGTAGTAAATACTCACTTTCACCATCTAATCACTTAAGGTATGAATAAACAAAGTGTCTAATGCATTATAAGATCAAAGGAATATTTTTGTTAATCACTAGACTTTTATAAAATGTTACAAAACATTTTATATCTTTTATAAAACATTTTTGAGTT
The DNA here is from genome assembly GCA_030686995.1 of Artemisia argyi. Taxonomy (NCBI): domain Eukaryota; kingdom Viridiplantae; phylum Streptophyta; class Magnoliopsida; order Asterales; family Asteraceae; genus Artemisia; species Artemisia argyi. Next base: position 161,051,778 of record CM060683.1, read on the forward strand.
AAAAGAATATGTTTAATTCATTACAAATTTATGGATTCAAATTTTTAACCAAAAATGGCAAATCTAATCCAGAAAAATTTTGCTCACAAAAAGGACAAGAAAATCCAACGTTCAGGAGGGCGGCCCCCTTAATTATACTAGGTGGCCCCCTTAATCATTAAGGGGACCGGCACGCTCCAGAACAGTATTTTCTGGCCCTTTAAATACTGGATCATTCCACATATTTTTCTCACTTTTTTGCACTAAAAACTTTCTGATTCAAACCTCCATTTCTATCTCAAAAATCCTTTGATCATATAATTCATAAGTCTTTGTTTCTAAGTGATCCAAATCTTCATCCACTCATGTGCAAAGAGAAGAATACTTCTATCTATCAAGACTATAAGTATTACAACTTAGTATCATCTTGCTATCTAAGTTGTTTGATCATTTCATCTTGTAAATCATTCATTCTTTGGTGTATAAAGTGTATACATTGGTTAGTTAGATTCAGATATAGGATCTAGATTTGTTGAAGGTGTGAATTGGTATTAGAAGTGAAGAAGTAGAGGTGCATAAGATTAGTGGTAGGAGATATAAGAAGTGGTAGTATATTGTAGTAGAGATTAGTAGTGAAGACAAAGAAGTTGATGCCTTAAAGTTGAGAAGACATAGAAGCCTAGAAGTTGTGAAGAAGTATAAGCCTTGAAGTAGTGGATAGATTGGAGTTGTGAAGGTGCGAAGAAACAAGTGGTGTGAAGAAGCATAGAAGGTGTGAAAGAGTGTTGAAGAAGTTGTGGTGTGATTATAGTTGTGAGATTGGTTCTAGCTACGATTAGAACCCGACATTTAGCTTTTGTGTCGTTAAATTGGTGTAAGCTAAGGTGTGTACGGTTTTCTCCGCTATAAGGGAGGTTATTGACTTAGTGAAGAAAACTCTCGAGTTCAGTGCTCGGGGAGTGGAGTAGGGCAAGGAAGGTGTCCTTGTAGCCGAACCACTATAAATCCTATGTCTCTCGGTTTAATCTTTCCATCTCTCACTCTTTGTTTACTTACTTGTTAGCATTTCCTATATAGTCATAATTGCTTGTGTTGTGCTTATATTGATTTCACATAAAGATCAAACTAGGTTCCATTCACAACATTAATTTTATATAAACAAACCAAAAGGATATACTCATATTAAAACACATATACATACATACATATATATATATATATATATATATATATATATATATATATATATATATATATATATATATATATATATATACTTATATGTGATATATGAAATCAGAATTCTTACTCAACATTCTATATAAGTAGCGTTTATACGAAAAGTGTGAATAAACTAGTATCTATATTTTTGTATCAAAGATTTTTGAAACTTGCGTCTATTCTTTAGAAGCAAACTTTTATAAAACGAAAAAGACGAAAAACTATTCAACCCCCCCCCCCCTTCTAGTTTTCCACAATTGGTATCAAGAGCCACGTCTTGCAAGATTTTTAAAATATATTGTATTTTATAACTTGTAACGATCTATGGAATTTGAAAAATATCTAGAAGGGGAATTTACGCAAAAACCACCATTATTTGAAAATGATCAATTTCTTGAATGGAAAAATAAATTTGAAAATTATGTGAAAAATAGATCTTGATCTTTGGCATATCATTTCAATTGGTGATCTTAAACCAACTATAAAGGATTTTGAAAATCAATATAGTAATCTTCAAACAAATATTGATAAAAATACTAAAGCTAAATTAATGATTTACAAAACTCTACCAAGAGTTGAATATGAAAGAGTACTCTTTTGTAAAATGGCAAATGATATTTGAAAATGTCTTTTAAATTTTCACAAAGAGAAATGTAAAACCAAAGATGATAAACTTGATGTTGCACAAGAATTAGTCACTCTAGAAAATTTGATAGACAAATATTTTGTTAAAATAAACACAAGTACTACTAGTTCAAATGTGATCATTGAAGGTATCAATAACAAAGAATACATAAGTCAAATCCGAAGAAAGAATATAAATAAATCATGGGGCGACAAGGACGAAGAAGATGATGAAAAATATGGCGTGCGAAGATATTCAAACAAACGTAAATACAAGTATTGATGGCAAGGATTACATGTTTCAAGATCTAAGCGAAACTACAAATAAAACATGGAGCGACATGGACGATGGAATTGATCAACATATAGCATGTGAAGATTGTACAACTACAAATAAGGTAGAATCCGAAAGCAAATATTTTTGCTATGATCAATTTATATTAGAATTTTCAAAATTGGAAAACAACTTCAAACATCTTTGCAACATTGACTCAAAAATTATTTTTAAAAATGGATCTTCAATTTCCGTTGAAAATAACTTTTAAAAAGAAATAATTTTAGAAGATAAAATGTCTAGACTTGAAAGTAATATTGAAATTGATCTTGAATGTAAAAAATGCCAAGACTACAAACATGAAATTAAAATGGAAAATGAAAAAGCAAAAATATTAGCTAAATTCGAAAATAGTTTTAAATGTTTAAAATATCTACTTAACATTCAAAAGTCATTTTATGACAAAACCGGTTTAGGATTTACCGCAAATGATTCTTTAACAAATATATCAAAACAAATAAAATTTGTTAATCCTAGTGGAAAAATTTAGAACTAATATTATTTACATCCATTACTTATTACTCTAGTCAAGAAAGTCATTGTTTGTTAGTTAAAACAAACTATTGATGAATTCTTGTTCTTCTCGGTGACATCCTCATCATGTGCATTTAAATGCAATGGATGTCCTCAACTAACCATTTCAGACCCATGAGAATCTGGGTACCAAGCTCTTTTTCATGTTTAGGTAGTTAACGAACGAAAAGACTATTACTTGTTGGATCGCTCACTTTGCTTTCTAACATTTGATGACTATTGGTTCCTATTACTCTAATTCATATTCTACACACGATTTGCTTATGACGCTGTTGCGGCCACTTTTTGTTTCGGCGTTTTGTTCCTCACTTTTGGAGTATTGGTTTTATGGTGTGTTCGTTACTACCTCATGATGAAGGATTCAAGCGCAATTACTCTTGATCTACATGACTTATGATGATTGTTGTGATCGATTATGTATTTCGGATCAAGCCTCCTTGAATTTTATTGCGTTGTGATTTTACCTTGCTACTTCGACATGCTTTGGGCAAACCTTAAAGATGTCTTCTTGCACTCTCATGCCCACTCTTAAGGAAAAACTGGACTTGTGGTAAGTTTTCTTTTAAAAAACTTGTCAATATCACATTATATTAAAGTATGCTTGTTGATACAAAAGTTGGGCGTTCCTAGTTTGGGCTCTTGCTCTCGTATCAATTCGCTCTTAATGCTTGAAACCTGCGCACTAAGAAAATAAACAAACACCGTTAGGCTTATCGTGGGATTGTCTCCCACGATATCCTCCGGCGTGAAAGTAAGTAATCGGTTTTAGGGTCCTCGTAAAACATGAGAGTAAGTAATCGGTTTTAGGGTCCTCGTAAAGAGTTTTAGGGTTTGTGAATCGTACCTTTAATGAGAATTATGTCATTCCTTAAATAGGCGCAGAATCCTTGTAGGTTTCGTGCTCCTTACGTTTCGCACGCATGGTGCTTATCCGGCCCAAGGATCCTTATCCATAGATAGAAGATCCTTATCTAGACCAAAAATAGTTTGGTTGGACTTGGGTCTACGTGAGCCCAATCCCGTTAACAATGCGGCCCAAGTTATAATAGCCCACTCATGGTGGATTTGGGCCTTAGTGATGTTTATCATTTGGGCTCGTGGCCCAAATATAGACTATACGTCATCATGTCCCCCCAGTCTAGTGTGCGCGGCAGATTAGGGAGAAGAATATCCCCAAGTGAAAGCCCCTCAAGCTCTTCCTCTGAAGGAAGCCGGCGCAAGCGCCACAAAAGAGATTACTCTTCCTCCAACGACTCCTCGGACAACGAGGATAAGGAAACAGGACACTGGAAGTCTAGAGGAAGACGTCGCGAAGAAGAAGACGAAGACATGTCTCTTTCGTGGCGTCGGCAGAAAGTTGATGCATTTACACGACGCATCAGCGATTACGCCGATCATAAGAGAAGGCGCATGCCCACTAATGTCAAAACATATGATGGAACAGGTGATCCGGATGACCACCTAAAAAATTTCGAATCAGCTACTACTATCAAAAATTGGCCACAACCTGTATGGTGCCATATGTTTAACTCCACCTTAGTAGGGAATACGCGCACGTGGTTTAGTAAGCTTCCACGAAGGAGCATTGGCGGGTTTGAAGAATTGCGAAAAGCGTTCCGTTTAAACTTCACCCAAAGAAAGAAGTGCGCTAAGAACCCCGTTGAACTAGCCAGAGTAAAACAACGCCAAGGGGAATCAACCAGTGCCTATATGGAACGCTTCAAAGATGAGTGTATACATGTCAAAGCGTGTCCCGAAGTCCTAAAAATTTCAGGGTTTATGAATGGGATTAATAACCCGGAACTCATCCGGAAGCTAAATGACAAGGTTCCCCAAACCTTCGATAAGCTAATGAAGCGCACATGATCCTTCATACAAGGAGAAGCAGCTGCTGCGGACAGTAAAAAAGGCTACTCAAATTATAGGCAACAAGAACAGCCCAGGAGACAATTCAATGATCAGAATAGCAACCGCAACAAGAATTATCGCAGTGGACGAGATAATGACAAGTATAACCCTCTCACAAAGACTCCGAGGGAAATATTTGTAACAGAAGGTGCAAACTTCCCGAAGCCTCCGCCAATGCGTACCGCAGAGGATAAGCGCATAAGGAATGGATACTGCGAATATCATGGCCAAAAGGGCCATACAACCAACGAGTGCATCCAGCTACGACAACTGATTGAAAAATTAGCAAGGGAGGGTAGAATGGATCACCTCCTAAAAATATTAAAGAAGGGAAGGACAAGCAAAGGAATGGAGGCAAGAAAGAACCTCCCAAAGATAAAGCGGACATCATCTACATGATACAGTCATGGCAACGCAAGACAAAACAAAAATTCAGTCAAAAGTTCTCTCCAGAAAAGGAGATATCTTTCCCCACTTTAGCTGCGGACAACGCAGTAGTAGAGCTACTAACTATTGAAATACATACTGGGGGACACGAGATCCGCCGCATGTATATCGATGGGGGGGGGGGGGATCCGCAGACATCCTATATGATCATTGCTTCAAAAGGCTACGACCTGAGATACAAAGTCAATTGATACCAGCCACAACGTCGTTGACTGGATTCACAGGAGAAAAGATTTGTTCTATGGGGCAATTACGCTTACTCGTGGTTGTGGGCGATGAACAACACTCAACAGCAACGTGGATAAATTTCATGGTAATCAAGTCTCCCTCACCATACAACGGCATCATTGGGAGACCTGGAATATCATCCATGTGCGCTGTACCATCCACAGCACATGGGATGCTCGAATTTCCGGTGGAAGGAGGAATTGTCACCCTCTACAACACCACAGTATCACCCAAAGAATGCAACGCATTAACCAGTGAGGTGGAGAATATTCCAGAATAGCGCGCAGAAAAAACACCAAACTTAAAGGTCGCTATTCATCCCAATTACCCAGATCAACAAATATCGATTGGGGTATCTTTATCTGACAAAGGTAAAGCAGCTGTGTGCGCACTATTGCAAAAGAACATGAATATCTTTACGTGGGAACCAAAGCACATGACTGGAGTGCCACGCTCTATCACGGAGCACAAGCTATAAATCCGACAAGGATATCCCCCAATACGACAAAAGAAGCGCGGCCAGGCACCAGATCGCGCAAAAGCTATTCTGGAAGAAGTACATCAACTTGTAGACGCAGGCATTATGCGCGAAGTATACTATCACGACTAGCTCTCTAAACCAGTGATGGTAAAGAAGAGTGATGGCAGTTGGAGGATGTGCGTGGACTTCACAGACCTCAACAAGGCATGCCCACAGGACTGCTATCCACTGTCGGAGATAGACTGGAAAGTAGAATCCCTGTGCGGATATCCTTTCAAGTGCTTCCTAGACGCATACAAAGGATACCATCAAATCCAGATGGCAGTGGAGGACGAAGAAAAAACAGCTTTCCACACAAGTCAAGGGGTCTATTGCTACACCAAAATGCCTTTTGGCCTAAAAAACGCAGGCGCAACATACCAACGATTGGTGGACACGGCTTTCGAAAAACAAGTAGGTCGAAACTCGGAAGTCTACGTTGACGACCTTGTCATCAAAAGCCACACATAGGACGAATTGGTACGCGACATCGAGGAAACGTTCAAAACATTGGGAAAAATAAACATGAAGTTAAATCCCAAGAAGTGCACCTTTGGCGCGACAGAAGGCATGTTCCTTGGGTACTTAATAGAACAAGATGGAATCAAGCTTTGCCCAGAAAAAACAAAAGCTGTTATCGATCTCCCCTCATCGCGCACATTAAAAGAAGTCCAGTCATTAAACGGAAAGCTAGCTGGGCTAAACCGTTTCTTATCGAAGTCAACAGATAAATCACTCCCTCTCTTTAAAACACTTACGAAATGCACCAAAAAGGGAGACTTCCGTTGGACTGAGGAAGCAGAAGAAGCTTTCCAACAACTAAAACAGCATCTGGCATCACTCCCCAAACTTGTCGCATCGCGACCACGGGAAGCGTTAATCATGTACTTATCTGCAACCCACGGAGCAGTTAGCGCAGTACTATTGACAGATAGAAACTCCGTCCAGACACCCATATACTTTGTAAGCAAAGCATTGAAGAAGACAGAGACTAACTACAACACCATGGAAAAGCTGGTCTTAGCTCTAGTATTCGCAGCTAAAAGACTGCGCAGATACTTTCAAGCGCACTCAATCGCTGTGATCACGGACCAGCAAATCAAACAAGTTATCTCTAAACCTGACGCATCAGGACGGCTACAAAAGTGGAGTGTGTTATTGAGCGAGTATAACATCTCGTATAGACCACGCACTGCAATCAAGGGGCGGATATTAGCCGACTTTATTGTTGAAAAGCCAGATACCGATAGTCCAACTTCAACAAACAAAACAGATCTACAGGAACCATGGATTCTGTTCACAGATGAATCCTCATACGTGGATGGATCAGGCGCAGGCCTTATCCTTACTAATCCAGAAGGAACGAAGTTCACCTACACGCTGCGTTTTGAATTCACAGCCACAAATAATGAGGCAAAATACGAAGCCCTACTCGCTGGACTGCGTATTACAATTCAAATGGGTGTACACAACCTAGAGGCAAACGTGGATTCCAGGCTAGTAGCTAACCATGTGTTTGGTGAGTATGAAGCCAAGGATGAACACATGATCCAATACCTGGAAAAAACCAAGTCCTTGATTCAGAACTTTGATAGGTTCACAATCAACAAGTACCTAGAGGGGACAACAGGAAAGCTGACGCGCTTAGCAAGATTGCATCTAGGGGTGTTAACGAGTCAAGCTTTTAACCAGCTACTCGAGCTCGAGCTCGAGCTTGAATGTTATCAAGCTCGAGTCGATCTCGAACAAATAATAATGCTCGATTAGTTAATCGAACCGAGCTTTAAAAGCTATTATTCGGCTCGACTCGTTCGAAAGCTCGTTTAACTTCTTGAGTCGAACGAGCCGAACGAGCTTATCAAGTCAAACGAGCTATACGAGCTAATCGAGCCAAATAGGTTGTTTCAAGTATTATGTTCTTTGTATTTTAATAAATTTAATAATAAAAAAAAACCTTGAACTAAAAAGCATAATTAGGAGCATGACAAACTTTGTTAGTATCAAAATCAAATAAAATTGTCAATACTAATATTAAGTGTCGCTTATACACTTGAGCTTTTGATTTTATAGGTTCTTCCTTTCTTTCTTTTTGTTCCATGTAGGGGTGTTAACGATCCGAGCCGAGTCGAGTTTTGGCCTAAACGAGCTAGGCTCGTTTATTAACTACTCGGCTCGAGCTCGGCTCGAGCTCGAATAAAATTTTGAAACTCGGCTCGAGCTCGAGCTCGAATATTTTTTTGTTGTTCGAGCTCGAGCTCGAAGCTCGTTTAAGATTTATAACTTTTTTTTTTACTCTTACAATAAACTAACTTTCAAGCTTAATATGACCGTATAAAAGATCGAACTTGATAGGCTCGTTTATTAACTCAAGCTCGAGCTCGAAAGCTCATTTACAATTATGAATATTATAAAAAAAAAATGTTTTTGTACTCAAACTAAAGTTAATGTAAATTATAAGCTCAAAAAAGCTTGTTTAGAAACACACAATTAATGTTTTATAACATTTCATGCTTAACTATGTTTCAAAATAAGGTGGGGGCTTTGATTATATAGAGTTTTTTCTCTTGAAAATTTTCCTCTTCAAGCGATGTGGGATAAGTTTACTAGTCATGTCACTCATATATTTTGATTTCTCTTGTTCTTATGATATTTTCAAAGTTTATAAATATGAACAACTATTATATTGTATAACACCTACTATTAAACATTACAAATAAATATCAAACAACAACAAAAAAAAATCCAATGTGAATAACCAATACAAATACAAGCACGATAATGTTATGAAACAAAAAAATAAACTAATTCAATATTAATACAACGTGTAAAACTCTTTTAGAAGCCCGACTATCAAAATTAATAAATCTCAATTAAATGATGCATATAAATAGGTATTTATTATCATGGATGTAAATAAGAAGAGTGAATCGGAAACTAAAATCATGGATTATTTTCTATACAAATAATGTTTGGGTAGTAAGGGTACATTGTGAGTTATTCAAATTTACACTAAACTTTGACTTTTTAGTAAGGGTAGTAAGGGTCTTTTGACAACGGCGTGGAGGTTAAAAACTTTGACTTTTTAGATGAGACCATATAGGTTTGAAAGCTAACTCCTAGATCCAAATTCTATAAGAAATTTCACTACATTTATTTACATATTGAAAGAGTTACGGCCTTCTAAAGTAGAGTGTTGCAATTTGGAAGAATGCTGACCATAAACTAAACATGAAATATGTTTATACACTCTTGTTTCCTCTCATGACTTTAGTTCTTTTTGCTTAGATCATGCTTCATAAACATAATAAAAAATTTTCTAGAGGAGAAACTCATCTAAAATAAAGAAAGCATGTAAGTATCAACTAGCTGTCAAATGATTAATACATGATACCGAATTGATATAGGTTATGATAATTACAAACGCAACTACCTTGTAATTAAGGTGGGTACTTGTGACTTTTACTAAACGGGGATGTACACTATAATCCCTGATTATGCGTTGCATATCATTGTTGTGGCATCTATGTGATTTATTGTTATATACATGTGCATTTACATTTCATGAAATTATGCATGTACATTATTTTAATCAATACAATTTGAATGAAAATGCTCTAATAATATTTCAATTATGTTTTAAGTCTCTATCTTTATGATTTTGACTTTATAAACAATAAGACTAGCAAAAAGGGTTAGTAACAAATTATTAATACTCCGTAACACAATTGTCGGGATCCCATAAGTTATATGTTATGTTATCATTTTTCATGCATTTGAATCATATGTGCAATATTTTATGTATACAACACACGACCTCACTATGCCTTTAGGCTTACGCATTTATTGTACATCTTCGTATTCGAAATAATAGGCACGGACTCGAGGAGACGAACAGACTAAATAAAGGGGGCCAATTAGACTCGAAATCCTTATGCCCCGAATGTGTTTATATAAATTAAACTTAAAAGAGTTGTCATTTAGTTGATTGATAAACTTGTAATAACTAAAAAAAATAATGTATTAGATAAAAAAGATTTAAGTAAAAGAACAAACATGTTAACAAAAAGAATTAAAAGAAAATACATCCCACATAGGAAGAGAGAAGAAAACAAGACAAATAAAGAGCCTATAAAACAAAGTCCAAGTAAAAGGAGGAGGCTTACTTTCAAGTAAGTATAAATATATAGCTTAGAAATATTAAGCTACAACTTGAATCTAAATCATATTAGAAACATATATTTAAAATTTTAAAATAAACTTAAAAACTTATATAGATTAAGTGTTGGCTTGTTAAGCTCGAGTAGCTCGTTCAGCTCGTTAAGCTCGACTAGCTCGTTCGACTCGTGATTATTAAATGAGTTTTCGAACGAGCCGAGCCAAATATTAGTTTTTAAAGCTCGGTTCGTCAAACTAATCGAGCTCTAATTTTTGATCGAGATCGACTCGAGCTCGTGAGTATTAGGCTCGAGCTCGAGTTAAATGAGCTCAAGCTCGAGTAGCTCGTTAAAAGCTCGGATCGTTAACACCCCTAGACTTCCAGGTTCCAATGTGGGATGTAATCTAAGTTTTATTTTTGAATACCCTTTGAAGTTTGAACACATATACGGATTATGTGAGAAAAAAAATTCGGGACAAAATAATTATAATCGAGTATGAAAAATGCACATTTGTAGGATCTATGAAATTATGTAGCCAATAAAATATTATACATATTAATATATATATTGCCGACGGAGCAAAGAGAAAGAATGGTGACATGGCATCTGTTAGCATTAAAAGTGACGATCATTATTGAGTCAATAAGTATTGTAATAGTTAAGAATATTGGGCTATGGACTTTGTACTTATTAAGTATATCATGTAAGCCTTATTAGAACATGTAAACCAAGTCCAAGCCCAAGCCCAAGCCCATAGAAAGCCTATGTATGGAACTATAAAAGGCATCTTACCTCTCATTTGTAAGGTGTGCTTGTGTGTGTATTCGTGTGTTTCTCTAATAATATTCTCTCTTCTTTCTTTCTCTACTCTCTCTACTTTCTCTCTCTAACATACATATCTATACATATCAAGTCACCATCTCTCATCTCTACTTCATCTTTGCTTCTATATTGATATGATAAAGTTGTGATATCTAAGGTCCTACAGCATCACTTCTCTGCCGTCGGATTAAATCGAAAATAAATCTGGACCATTTAAAATGAATTTAACCTAATTTATAAACTGATTGGTCCCAAACGGTCAACCTAAACTGACCAGGTTAATGGTCAACCAGGTCAAACGTCTCAGACAAAATCTCCGCGGAAGTATAGGTTTCCCCGGGTCGTTATGTCCCGACGAGGTGTGATGGTATAAAAACGGGTTTGTGATCGGGTGAATTTGGACGGGAAAGGGTATATAAGGGTTTGAATGATTACACTACGAGATGCGGAATGAAAATAACTTAGAAATACTATATTAACATTTACTCATAATCAGATGCACTAAAAACGTGAGCTAAGTCTAAAAACGCGATCGTTTGATTTAATTCTACGTAGACGTACGAAATAAAACGCGAGTTTTGTAAAATAAAATACCTACGGATATGAAAATTACATTTTTACAATCCTAATGATAAAAGAAAATTTTTAGAAAAAGAAAAATAATTTTTACACTATTTAATTAATTACTATTAATTAATTACTATTTAATTACTAATTAATAATATTTAAATTACACTAATTATGAAATTAAGCTAGAAAAATGAAAATTTAATTCTAAAAATTCTAAAATAATATAAAAGTAATTTTGAAACTAAAATATATTTTTCCTACTTTTTCTCTATTTATTATTAATTAACTACTATTTATTAATTACTTTAAACTAACTAAAATTAAGAAAAATATAAAATGAATAGTGAAAATTATGAAAAATTTCCTAAAATTATTTGATGATATATAAAACCTAGGAAAAATATAAAAAAGCATTGTTGTTAAATAAAAATTAATAAAACTATTTAATTAACTAATATTACTTAATTATTATTAAACTAATATAATTATAATAAATACTAAATGAAAGGATAAAAATCTGAAAAAATTCCTACAATTACTTTAATATACTAGGAATTTAATAAAAATATATAAACATATAAGTACTTGACAAAAATTTAAAAAGAAAAATTAAAAAGCTAAATTATGTTAAATAGAGGCTATCACTAAAAATTATATTTGGTTTTTTTTTCTTGATTTTCTTTCACAAACTTCTTTAACTACTGGAAATAGGAAACTTTTGTAAAACAAACTTCTAGGAAAAGCTTAAATAAGCTGATAAATAAGCTTGATGTTTCAACAGTTAACTAAGTGTAACAAAAAGTGAGATTTCTCAACTGTGAAGCTAGGAGTTGGATCAACAAGCTAATCTACGGTAATAATAAGTTGGACTGCAATGATACTATCCTAACAAGCTCAAACAATCACCTGGCACAAGCTTAATCAAGCACACAAGCTGAAACAAATAGCCAATACAAATCTGAGAAGAGGCAAATAACAAACACCCTAGCAGGCCTCTTTCGAGCTAATCATAAGCTCTGAACAAGCTTTGTGCAACATTATCAAAGAACCAACTCAAGAAATTTGTACAACAAACTGCTAAGATTCCAAGATTGAAGCCTATGTCTCTCATGGATAAGCAGCTTGGAATAAACTGAACTAGGCTTGATCAGGGTGTGCAGGGCACTGCAGGCTCAGAGAGCTGACTTTGTGATCAATTTTGCCTATACAAATGAGCATCAAATATGGATTTTCTTTTTGCGATTGATTGCCTAACTGCTACTCTCTACAAATCAGCAGACAACATTTAATTCCAATCAATACTGAATCCTACAAATGTCCTAGAAATCTGTCCCAATTCTGCAATGTGCAAGTAATCTAAAAGCTTATTAATAAGCTAGAGTAACCCAAACTAATAGGAAACATGCAAAAGGGAAATAAGGAAGTCCTAAAACAGGTTAAAGGGACAGGAAAGCAAGCTAATAAGCAGGAAAACAACACAAGTCAAATAAGCCGTAAAAAACTTAATACACCAAAGCAGCTTGATGTAGGCAATACAGGCCACAGAATGAGCAAGTAAATGACATCCAAATCTCCAAATAAGCCAAAACAATTAGCACAAACTACTACAGAACAAATGGAGCAAGATTTGGACAGAGCTGAGCTTTCATCAAGCTTAAAAAGAAACTGATGTGAGCTCAACTTGGACATGTCACATAGCAAAACCAAGCAGCTTATGGGGGGGGGGGGGGGGGAACTTTATATCTAAAATATGAGCTATCTAAGGATCATGTAAGCCGACCTGTGGGGAATTAAGCTAATCCTAAACTAGATTAATCTTAAATAAGCTAAAGGGAACATATACTAGGCAGTTAAAGAAGCTAAAAGGCACTAATAAGTATAAAAGACAGAAGGCTGCAGCATCTAAACTAAGCTAAGTGACTGAGCAATAAGCTGATAAGCCTCAACCAAGATATAAATAAGCAATCACAGCCCCAAGCACATGAGAACAACATACAAACAGCATTCACTCATAAGAATCAAGCAAAAATAGGAAAATAATCAACAAGCTCAATATATGAATAGCAGCAGCAGCCAAATAAGCCAAAAGATGGCTTATTAAAAAGCACTTATACAAGCAATTAAGCCTAAACTAAAAGCCTTTGTCAAAGGTCTACCTAGGGGGCTACTGATGAGGCGAAAAACAAACCACTTTTAGGGGGACATTTAAGTCCGGAATTAAATTTATTTGATCAAATATTGCCCTAAATCGTTCCTTTTATGATTTTAGGTACTTTGGGAGTGAAATCTAGAAAAGGAAGCAATTCGGACGTTTTTGGAGCATAAAAGGGAAGAAAACGCCAAAGTCTTAATTTTCCATGCTGGGAACAGTAGGTGACGGCGTCAAGAGTAACATCCTGACGGCGTCAAGAGCAAAATTCCGTGACGATCCAGTACAGATTTGACGGCGTCACGAAGTAGGGCGTCAAGAGTAAAAGTCATGACGGCCTGGAAATGATTATCACATGACGGCGTCAAATGTAGATCAAGGCAGTCCGAGAAGAGTTTTGGCGGCGAGGTGACGGCGTCACAAGTTTATTCTTGACGCCGTCAGACCCCTTTTCCTATATATAGTTTTCTAATTTTCACATTAAAAAGAGAGAAGTTTTGGAGAAACACTAAGTACGAACTTGGTGCGAATTTTACAGGTTTTTCAAGGGTTCCAAGCCTTTGATACCTTTCATGTGTAATTGAGATAAGTGTTCTTTTAATTCAATCAATATGTCTATGTGTTGGTTGTCTATATCTTGTTCTTGTCTTAATTCCATCATGCTAGGCTAGATCTATCTTGTGTTTGCTTGGATCTAATGAAACCTAGATGTTAATTATGTGTTGATTACTTGTTTATACTTGTCTTGTATGAATGATTTATATGTTAGGCTTAAGAAAACTGGCAGATCTCCAATTGGTAACATGCTTGAACGTCTTAAGAAACATGAACCGATGTGCACTAGGTCTTTATTGGTTGTATTTAATGCATGAGCCACTGTTTATAATCCCTATGGTTGTGCTGGACATGGTATATGAGGAGATAAGAGCTCATAGAATTGGGGAGTTAAGTGCGCCACCCATGAATGGTATTAAGGAATACGATCCGTCATCCATGCAATTATAACAAGTAATTAACGTGTAAAAGATGTCTAGGGAGTAGTGAAATCTAAGTAAACACATTTTCTTCGCTTATTGCTCACAACATTAGTATAATTTAGTTTACTTTCATTTCTATTATTTTATTTTGATTGCATCTTTAGTATTGGGTTAGTTGATTAGCAACTAATTCCGCCCAAATCCTTCAAACCCAAGATTTTTACTTGCTTTCTAAAAAAATATAAAATACAAAAATAATCATCCCTCACCTTTAGAACTAGTATTTAGGTTTTCTAATCCTACCGACACTATTCCTAGCTGAACGATCAATCCCCCGGTACTTGTCACTATACTATACTACAACGATCAGGTACACTGCCTGGTGGGGGTTGTAAGCTTCTCAAGATCCCTTGAGAGGTAAAGCCTGGTGCGATTCCCACGTATCAAGTTTTTGGCGCCGCAGCCCGGGGAATAGTTATTGTCTAGGTTAGAATTTCTTTTTATTAGGTCTACTTGCTAAATTCCTTTCTAGTAAGATTTTATTTTTATTTTTAGGTTCTCTTTAGTCTATCTTATTTCTTTGTGCCTTTGTTCGTAACCATCCGACATCATGGACAACGGGAACATCTTTGAACCCGTCATCCCACCACAACAAAACCCACCATTAGAACCCCTTAGGCCCCGAACCTTAGGAGAGTATTCCCGACCTAGCCACCAAGGCTACCGAAACACCATTGAGCTCACCGGAGCCAATGTGACCCCCTTGCCATCCGACACCATCCGGTTGGTGCAAAGCGGATGTGCATTCCATGGACTTCGTTCCGAAGATCCAAACCAACATCTTAAGGACTTCCTCAAAATCGTAGATTCTATAGACTTAGATGTTGCAACTAGAGAGACAACCCGATTACACCTATTCCAATTCTCTCTACGGGATCAAGCTAGTCAATGGCTTGAGCGTTTATCCGCGGGATCCATCACCACATGGGATGATCTCACCACTCGTTTCCTTGCTCAATTTTTCCCACCGGGGAGAACTACTAAGCTTAGAAATGACATCTTGATGTTCCAACAACATCAAAATGAATCTCTTTATGAAGCATGGACTCGTTTCAAGGACTTAGTCCAAAAAGTCCCTCATCATGGCATAGATCTTTAGCTCCAAGTCCAAATTTTTTATGACCATATCGATCTCTCCACGAGGCGAGCCATTGACCAATCGGCCGGTGGTAAGCTACGTGATCTAAGTGCGGAACAATCATGGGAACTCATAGAAGATCTTGCTCTCTATGACAACGAAAGTTGGAATGATCCTCGTGGCTTGAACAAAACGGTCAAGGCAATATCTTTGCCTTCGAACAATTCTAGCACTCCCGACCGTAGGATTATGGAACTTGAAGACCAAGTCAAGTTTCTCATGAAATCTTACGAAGCTCCTAAGCCTTCAAGCCAAGTGAACAAAATCACTTCTTCATGCGAATTATGTAGTGGTCCTCACTTCGTGATTGTGTGGAACTCCCCGGAACAGCTTTTGCGGACTATGCATCCATGCGTACCGACGAAGCGGGAGATAAGTGGTACACTTTCAAGCCCGAGCCAAACACTTACGGTGATTCATACAACCCCTCTTGGAAAAATCACCCAAACCTTAGGTGGAAACAAAATCAACCTAGTTCTTCCAATCCGCCTAATCGTTACCAACCAACCGGTCCACCCTCCAACCGTACTTTCAACAACAATCCTTCTAACAACTTTGGTAGTACCAACAACCTTGAAGGATTGATGTCTAAATTCATGGCATCTCAAGAAGCTCGCATATCTAAGTTTGAAGCCGATTTCAAACAAAAGCAAAGCAAGATGACCACTAGAATTGACGCATTGTTGAATATTCTCAATGACCGAGGAATGGGAGCACTTCCAAGCGACACAATCAAAAATCCAAAACTAAACGTTAATTCCATATCTTCAGTTTCATCACCCACTTCGTGCCCACAATACTACTCGGTTAAATCCACGAGCACGTGTTTCAAACAAAACCAAGTTCTTCAAAAGGACCAATCAAATAAAACACCCAATATAGAGCCGGTCAAAAGCATAGTTGAAACACCTCTTACGCAAGACCTTGACAATGAATTCAAAGAACTTCACCTTGAACGCCCCGTCATTGATGTCTTAGCGCGTGCTCCTTACTATAGTGCCCTCCTAGAAAAATATGAGAAGTGTAAGCTAGGTAAAAATGGGACCGCCTTCATTCAAAACAAGTTGCCTAAAAAGCTTGATGATCCGGGTCTATTTGTTTTGCCATGTAAGATAGGAAGATCCGAAGCTTTCGACACACTAGCCGATTTAGGGTCAAACCTCAACTTGATTCCCTTATCCTTATTCACCGCTCTTAAGCTAGGAAAGTTAGAGGAAATAGAGGTATTGATAGGGCTAGCGGATGGGAGTATTGCCCACCCGGTTGGAATGATTAAGGATGTAGTTGTTTACGTAGGAAAGTTAACTATATTAGCAGATTTTCACGTCCTAGGCATGGTTAGTGACACTACATGCCCATTATTGGTAGGAAGAGGATTTTTAGCAACCGCTAGTGCCATGATAGATTGTAAGGAATCCAAGATAACGGTAGGTGAAGGCGATACTTGGTCGGTGTACGATGTTAAGAAGCATAGTTATGATTGTGATGATGAACCGACACCGCATTGGGTAGAGATGAATAGGAGACCGTCTAGATATGGACCTTGGATAGAAAAGAACTTTATAGGAAATCAATGCCCATTTTATCTAGAAAAAGACTTCATCGAAAAGACACATTCGGTAGAACAACTCATAGCTAGAGATGAAGAGCTAGACCCTTTTGAGGACCCCTTGGTCTTTAGGAAGATGATTGAGTTCTTAAGCGTAATGCCCATTAACATAGAAAGGAATAAATGGAAAAGAGAGGGAGACAAGTGTAAATGGAGGTGGGACAAGCCACCTAAAGAAGGTGACGGATCATGGCATATGAGGATGACTATGTATGATCCGGATGGAGAAAAGTTTGAAAGGTCATACCATACTAAGGAAACCGATAGGAAGTTGAAACCTAAGTTTGATCCCAAAGATGTCCTCAATGAGGAACTCACCCGTATCACGTAGTAACCCATGACCTTGAGTCTAGCTGTAAGCCTCGTAAATAAAGAAAAGCGCTTCTTGGGAGGCAACCCATGTTTTGTGTGATTTTAATTGTTTGTTTGTTATTTGCTTCCATATTCATGCTTTATTTTTATTGTTGGTTGATCATGTTTCTCAATTAAAATGTGGAAATACTTTACTTTGTTGTTTTGGCCTAGTCTTAACTCCACCTAAAAGTATTTTTGCAAAAGATAAGTGTAAGGGGAAACCCCAAATATGTTTTCAAGAAACAAACCGATCATGATTCTCCACAATATTAAATGAACATGTATATTCGTATTTGTTAGAGTCAAATGCTTGTATTGAGTCATAATGATGTTTTGCAGGATTTTCCAAGAAGTAGGACCAAGTTTTTCCAGAAATTTTCCGGAAACTTAACATAAGAATTTCTGCAGGTCACTTCTGACGGCGTCAAGAGTTTACTCTTGACGGCGTCAAGTGTAAAAATCTGGAAATTTTACCAGTTTTGTTTTTCTAATGGAGTCTTATGGTTTTTGTGAATTATTAAGTTTTATAATCTCCAGGAGATCTGCAAACTTCATTCCACAAGCATTATATCTTATCTTGTTTTCTAGGATTTAGTAACTTATATAGGATGCCGCCGATTTTACGCGAGGTTGTCTTGTCTATTTTATCAGGTTTTACAGGTTATGTAAGACAAGAAGATGATTTATATTCTGGAAAGGAAGCTTTGATTGTTCATTTTCTTGGAGGAAGATTTAACCTGGTCACCGTATTATCCATACCGAGCGAATCAGGGGAGTATTTGATTTCATTCTTTTTAACTTTTTCACTTTTACATTCTTTACTTGAACATTGGGGACAATGTTCATCTTAAGTGTAAGGGGAGGGTAAAAAGATGATATCTTACATATGCACTTTCGCTTGAGTTTGTTTTGTTTAATGGTAGATGTGTAATAAAACTATGAGAAATACTTGTTAGTGCAATTTTGGCGCCAAATTTAAATTTTTTTACAACATCTAGGAGTGAAACTTTAGCCATAGCAAGCATCTCATGGATAGGAGATTGTATGACTAGCACATAACCGTATATTCAGAAAAAATTTTCCACCCGAATATGTGAGGTTCGCCTTTAGATTTGATAGGAAAAGCATTTACTATTAGTGCTTATGAGTGTACCGGTAGCATTTAGATTATAGAACTTGCGTTAGTGATGCATCCCGAGACCGCTAGTGAGACTACATTCGTGTGGTAGGATTTACTACATGATAAGAGGCATTAGGATCACCCTTGTGTTAAACCCGTATCATAATTACTTGACCATTTAAGTCATATTACTTGGCTAGTTAAGTCAACTAATTTTTCCCACACCCTTAGCGTTGTACTCATTTTTAGTACACGAAACCCCTAGTACACCCCTCCGAGCCTATCTTTTCGTTTCTAACTTTAAGCATTTTACTTAAAGGAAGAATTTGTTACACCCCACTTAAATGTACACCAAAATCGCCTTAGCCTTCCGTGTATGCGCTCATTTTTAGTGCATTATTGTTATTTGTTAAACCCTAAGTTAACTATCTAATTGATTACATGGTTGCTAAGTCGAGTCATATCCTTGTACATTTTGTTTTGGGACGATTGGGACTCATGGGTAAAGTACTTGTTTTATGGAGTAATGGGGAAGAACATCATTTATTACCCCCATATGTATGTTAATCTTAAAAGTACTCCAAGTGTTTTGATTTTCTTAATTCGAGTAATTAGATTAGTTTAATGTAAAGTATGTAAAGATTCAAGTGTAAGGGGAATGTTCATCCCCTATGATGTATTATTTTGGATGGTAGGGTAAGAGTGTATGCAAAAAAAAAAAAAAAAAAAAAAAAAAAAAAATCGAAAAATCAAGAAAAAGAAAAAAAAATAGAAAAAGGAAAGGAAAAAAGAGAAAAAACATACGGACTACCATCCCTTTCTATTCTATGTTCATTTTATGTTTTTGTTATTTTTCATTTATTAGCTTAAATCGAGTCTAGTATTAGCTTAGCAATGCCATATTGTACATGTAATTGACCAAGATTGTTAACTCGCCACCAGTAAAAACTTCCTTTATCCAACAAAACCGTGTATTTCATATCCCTACACCTAACGTTACAACCCTTTTAAAAGACCTCTTTGATAGTTTATCCTAGGTGCTTACGCCATGGGGTGGAGGTTTGATCTTTTCCTAAGCCTATGGTAATCTATTTTGCTATGACAGGTAGTGAGAGATATCTTCCGTTTCCATATTGTAATTTACACTTTATTACACCCGAGAGATGTGAGGATCTAAACACTATTTGTGAGGTGCTTGTGTATGACCTCCGTGCTTGTCTATTGGTCTTTAGTGGAACGATTATTTGTTGTAATTACTTTTATATTAGTGTTAAATGACCCCTAACTTGTATTTTGACTAGAATAAAAGCGCATTTGCTTGAGGACAAGCAAATCTCAAGTGTAAGGGTATATGATGAGGCGAAAAATGAACCACTTTTAGGGGGACATTTAAGCCCGGAATTGAATTTATTTGATCAAATATTGCCCTAAATCGTTCCTTTTGTGATTTTAGGTACTTTGGGAGTGAAATCTGGAAAAGGAAGCAATTCAGACGTTTTTGGAGCATAAAAGTGAAGAAAACGCCAAAGTCTTAATTTTCCATGCTGGGAACAGTAGGTGACGGCGTCAAGAGTAACATCCTGACGGCGTCAAGAGCAAAATTCCATGACGATCCAGTACAGATTTGACGGCGTCATGAAGTAGGGCGTCAAGAGTAAAAGTCATGACGGCCTGGAAATGATTATCACATGACGGCGTCAAATGTAGATCAAGGGAGTCCGAGAAGAGTTTTGGCGGCGAGGTGACGGCGTCACAAGTTTATTCTTGACGCCGTCAGACCCCTTTTCCTATATATAGTTTTCTAATTTTCACATTAAAAAGAGAGAAGTTTTGGAGAAACACTAAGTACGAACTTGGTGCGAATTTTACAGGTTTTTCAAGGGTTCCAAGCCCTTGATACCTTTCATGTGTAATTGAGATAAGTGTTCTTTTAATTCAATCAATATGTCTATGTGTTGGTTGTCTATATCTTGTTCTTGTCTTAATTCCATCATGCTAGGCTAGATCTATCTTGTGTTTGCTTGGATCTAATGAAACCTAGATGTTAATTATGTGTTGATTACTTGTTTATACTTGTCTTGGATGAATGATTTATATGTTAGGCTTAAGAAAACTGGCAGATCTCCAATTGGTAACATGCTTGAACGTCTTAAGAAACATGAACCGATGTGCACTAGGTCTTTATTGGTTGTATTTAATGCATGAGCCACTGTTTATAATCCCTATGGTTGTGCTGGGCATGGTATATGAGGAGATAAGAGCTCATAGAATTGGGGAGTTAAGTGCGCCACCCATGAATGGTATTAAGGAATACGATCCGTCATCCATGCAATTATAACAAGTAATTAACGTGTAAAAGATGTCTAGGGAGTAGTGAAATCTAAGTAAACACATTTTCTTCGCTTATTGCTCACAACATTAGTATAATTTAGTTTACTTTCATTTCTATTATTTTATTTTGATTGCATCTTTAGTATTGGGTTAGTTGATTAGCAACTAATTCCGCCCAAATCCTTCAAACCCGAGATTTTTACTTGCTTTCTAAAAAAATATAAAATACAAAAATAATCATCCCTCACCTTTAGAACTAGTATTTAGGTTTTCTAATCCTAGCGACACTATTCCTAGCTGAACGATCAATCCCCCGGTACTTGTCACTATACTATACTACAACGATCAGGTACACTGCCTGGTGGGGGTTGTAAGCTTCTCAAGATCCCTTGAGAGGTAAAGCCTGGTGCGATTCCCACGTATCAGCTACTCAAAACAATAATAACCTCAGCAATTAGTCAAGATTTAAACCAAATAATGATCAAATCAAAATGGGTCAGGACTGGTATGCAGGGCATACCTTGGTCACTGAGGTCAGTTCAAGGGTGATTATGGGCAAGCAAATGGAGACCAAGTTGAAATCTTTTTCTTGACTAAGATAAACGAGCTACCAAATGTTGCAAAACAACAAAAATCTCTCAATTTCACCCAGTACACAACTCTACATATGCTTTTGAAATCTGTTCATTAAACACAGTATGCAAGTTTGACCATTTAAATTACTTTGACACCAGTTGACTTTTTTGAGATTCAATGGCTCCTAATTGATTACTAAAGATGCTTAAGGCTAGTTTATGAATGATTCAAGTGAGTATAATAACTAATGGACCTATGTGATTAATTATGCAACATAAGAAATCCTAACAGTTAATGCATTCTATGATTAAAGCTATCTTTTACTTTTCCTGAGGTCATACCCAAAATAAAAGTTAATCTGAGCTTATATGAACCTAAATGACATGTGTTAACTAAAAACAAACCTAAAACCCTACTAGACAACCTTGAAACAAGCAAATCCAAACACCCCTTTTATATTCTGAAAATAAATTATAACCACAGAAACTTATTCTAAACTAAATTCAGTGCTACTAGCTTACACTAATGTCACAAATGTATAACTTAACTTGAAGACAACACTAAGTTAGCAGATACATAAGCAAATACATAAGCTAAAACAGAAATTTTAAAAGACAATTATACTTAAAACTGAGAATTTTTGATTTAACTGGAAATGTAGAGTTACAATTCTAACTTGAAAAACTGAATAAACTAAAACATAAAACTAATTAATTCTGCTCTTAAAAACTACATTACATAATTAATTACTAAAAAAAATCTAACTAACTAGCTCCTTGTCTGCCTCTTTCTTCATCCTTTTATATTGATGTTTTAGGGTTTTGGGAACCCACTAAGCTCTTCCACTTCCATTTTGGACCCTTATATTAGCATAATGATCCCTGGCCGCTTGATTCAATTGGGCGGGAAAAGGGGAGCAAATTGCAATTTGGCTTTTAGCCTTTGGTGGAGGGGCAGGTTTTGGTTTTTAGTGGTGGAAAGGTAGTAGAGGGTGGCTGGTATTGAGTGTGGCAGGAGAGGGAGTAGGGAGTGTGATGATTATGTTGGTTTTGCAGGCTTTGGAGCAGGGGAAGGGTTCACGGGTGTGTTTTTGGGGGTGAGGTGGAGTCAAACCTTTGACCTGGGATAATATTCAAAACGAGGGGGGTTGGGCTTGGATTGGGCTGGTGTGGTTTTTGGGTTTAATTAGGTTTTGTGTTTGGGTTTGGTATTGGATTTATACAAAAAGGGTCCATTTAGGTTTAGGTAATTAATATGAGCACAAGGACCATTGTTGTAATTTGATGAAAAAGGAGGGCTGAAATTGAAACTGCTCCAAAGTAACCATGAGGACCAATCTTGTCATGTTTTGATAACCCAAGGATCAAAATTGTAATTTTTCCAAAAATGAATAACCCGGGGACCAAAATCGCCAAAATTGAAAGTGCAGGGACCAAATATGTAAATTTTCAAAACTTTTCACCCAAAGTCTATTTTGATAACTTTTGATTTTTTGAAGGACTTGGGTTGACTTTTCTTTCAAAATAAAAGCTCAGGGACTAATTTTGTTAATTTTTGAAAGTTGAGGGACTGAAACTGCCAATTATGCAAACTTTGTTCGTTTTTCATCTGTTTTTAAACATTTTGCATCAGAAACATATAAAATACAATCCTGGGATATTTTCAGTATTTTGATGCGTATTTGACTATTTTTAAATGTTTTTGCAGTTCAGATTGACAAAAAATAATGAGTATTCACACACTCATCATAAACCCTTACCTTAAATTTTGGGAGGTAAATATTTAATGAGCACATGTTCAATTGTAGCTTAAATATAAATGTTATCAACTACGTTAATCTAATCTATAGCAAAAATGTAGTGAAGTTTGTTGATATTTTAAACCGGACAAAATTAAATTGCAAAACTCTTTCTATGTTCTGGCTTTACCTTTTAAATAAAACCTCATGATCAAGACTAAAAGGAAGGTTGTTCATTTCAAAGTACACATATTCCTAACATGTTTTCACACAAACCATTGTATACGGTATTATGGCTTAGGAAATGTTTCCAAATTATTGTGTACGTGTATTTAAGATTGTGTTAAGTTTCTTCACCTCATCGGTTTAACCATTTCCCTTTTAGTCCAGTTATTAATCACTTGTGTTTACAACATATAGTATTGGTTTCATGGCATTGTTGGTCAATACTTCTTGGCACTCAGAGATAAAGATTAGTTTTTTTTAACTTTAGATACTTGAGTTAGAATGAAGTTGAATTGCAGTGAATCAGATTGTCTAATTTGTGTGGGGCAGGTCATGTTATAGAATTATATACTAAATAGTGGTATTTTGAAGTTAAATGTTCCAATTCAAGAAACCAAACTTTTTTTTTCATCAAATGACAAAAGATATAGAGGTAAACAAACTTTAACCCGTGTCTACACATGACACACAATTTTATAACTTTCTTCAAAAGGTTCAATTGATGAATAAACCCTAACCCCGCACAACTTTTTTAGATGCCGACAGAACAAAAATGCACATTTGGGGTGGGGAGTGATGCCACCAGGGCAATGCCCCAATGGTACACAGTTATATAACTTCAACAAAATTTTAGCATTTCTTTTTTATTTGTTTAGTATATTCGCAAAAACTATGTTAAATAGAAAATCTATGGATTTTATTTATCATTAACACGGTTTATCCAGGCAACGCACGGGTATTGCACTTGTTCTAGACTAGATTATATGTAATATTTTTTATTAAGTATTACGTGCATAACAATTTGTTAATATTAGTTTATATCAATTATATGTATCAAAACTAA
Source organism: Artemisia argyi (assembly GCA_030686995.1). Classification (NCBI taxonomy): domain Eukaryota; kingdom Viridiplantae; phylum Streptophyta; class Magnoliopsida; order Asterales; family Asteraceae; genus Artemisia; species Artemisia argyi. Next base: position 161,076,243 of record CM060683.1, read on the forward strand.
AACATTTCCAACTTCTCATAAGACTCGTAACATAATATAAAGCACATTCAATAAAAGTTTTCAAAATATAAAATTTTGATGATTGACACTAATTTTTGACGGTCCAGTAGAGAGATTAAACTTTGGTGTCAAAATGACTGATATAGGACGGTGAAGAAAACGACGAGTGTTAGTGGTGCTAAAAAAGATGAGTGTCTTTATTTTTACATGTTTATATGTGTGTGACCATTAGGTCTCATGAATAATAAATAATTTAAGTTTGTATGTTACGTCATGCACACAATACCAACATGTAGTACTCCTTGACTTAGATGACACACACACACTTATATTTGGAGTATTGACTCATTATATGGTACGTGTATTTAACCGTTGTAATATAGACATGATATAGGCGAATATTGGGATTTAGAACACATCGATAATAACTTTGATAGCATATCATTATTAATGTTCCAAGCTCCACTAACAACACGCTAGAATCAAGCCCAAACACTAAGAGTTGAATGATCAGAATCTATAGTTACCCACTTGATTGTGTGTTTTAGTTCCTTTCCAAATTAGGGTTATAACTTATAAGGCCCATGTATCTTATCTTATCTTAATGTGCCCAGTTCTAAAAAGCTGCCTAGGCGCTTTTTTGATGTAATTGTTGTAAATGAGAAGAAGAAAAGATTAAATTTATCAACATATACATATATTTTAAATATTCTATCCAGAAAAGACCAATCCTCCTATGCCACGCCTCAATGGTCGACCGTCCTACTATCACCTAGCGTTTTCTGCAACCGTGCAAATGTGCATTAATTTTTATTTATATTTTTAATCATTGTGCGTTGGTTCTTTATATATATAACAAGTAAAAATTATAAATCAAATACAATTAAAACAATAAGTAAAGATTATAAATCAAAGACAATTAAAACAAATTACTCAATGTAATCATGCGCATCTAAATGTATATTAAGTTATTGTAATTTTGTTTAGTTATAAAACTAGAAACACATAAAAGTAAAATGATATGTTTTTATTAAACTAAAATGTATAAGGAAAAGGGTTAAAAAAATGAAAACAAACAAAGAATATTAAATCAAAGAGAAAGATAATACTTGCATTTGTTCCACATTGCTTGTGAAGGAGAACCACCAAGAGAATACAACACTATAAAATCAGAGCTCCACTCCTTTTCTAAAAAAGTAGCTGCACTTGAGCTCAACACATGCTTGGGTTTGAGCTCCTTCATCGAGCTATTAGGTAATGTGTACGTATACATATGTATAGCTCATTATTAATGGCTTAGTAATGTTTTTTATTTTTGTACATAAAACAAGCTGCTGGATGAGCTAAGGTAAAATTGAAAAACTCGAGCTTATATGGTTTTAAAAAACATTGATATAACTAAACGAGCCTCGAGCTTGAGCTCGAACAAATATCAAACACTCGAGCTCGAGTTCGAGCAGGATTTTTAGAAACTATTCGAGCTCGAGTCGAGCTCGAGCCGAGTAATAGTTAATCGAGCTGAGCTCGAATATCCTGAAACTCGACTCGACTCGGATCGTTAACACCCCTAATTGCATCTACAAGCTTTGCGCAGCTATCAAAACAGGTATTGGTAGAAATTCTAAAAAACAAATCAATCTTGGAGATTGAAGTATCTACGGTGATAGAAGAACATGATCCCACGTGGATGACACCTATCATTGAATTCATTAGCAAAGGAATCTTACCACAAGATCTTAAGGACACTCAAAGAGTGCGGCGCACAGCGCAGCGATTTGAACTACGGGATAACATCCTATATCGACGTTCTTTCTTACAACCTTGGCTCCGATGTTTTGGACCTCTCCAAACAGATTATGTACTCCGAGAAATCCACGCTGGATCATGTCGCATGTACTCAGGACCACGGTCTGTTGTGGCGCGCGCTCTACGGTCAGGATATTATTGGCCCACTATGCACCGCGATGCGCGAGATATGATAAAAAAATGTAGCAATTACCAAGTACACAGGCCAATTCCGTGCCAACCACAACAAGAGTTAACCCCAATCACCTCACCATGGCCATTCTATAAATGGGACATTGACATCGCAGGCCCTTTCCCAGTTACAGCGGGAGGGCTAAAATTCCTCATCGTAGCCATAGACTACTTTACAAAGTGGATTGAGGCAAAGGCAGTGGTGAGTATCACTGGCAACCAGGTAAAACGCTTCGTATGGGATAATATTGTGTGTCGCTTCGGACTACCTGGAGAAATCATATCAGACAATGGGAAACAATTATGCGATAACCCATTTAAAGATTGGTGCGCGCAATTAAACATTACACAACACTTTGCTTTAGTGAAACACCCACAAACCAACGGCTTGGTTGAACGCGCAAATCGCAGTTTAGGTGAAGGGATAAAAGCATGCCTTGACAGACACAAAGGAAAGTGGGTGGATGAGTTATCACATGTCTTATGGGCGCATCGCACCACAATCAAAACCAGCACCGGAGACACACCATTCTCCATTGTCTATGGAACAGAAGCCGTCATACCAGCTGAAATAGGAATGCCACCTATACGAACAGCAGAAGTTAACATCACAACAAATGACGAAGAGCGGCGCATAGACTTGGACTTGCTGGAAGAAAGGCGCGAACGCGCAGCTATACGCGAAGCAAAAGCTAAAGCAAAAATGAAGAAGTATTATGATGCAAAAGTCAAACATACTTCCTTCAGGCCAGGAGACTTTGTATACCGCGCTAACGACGCGAGCCACACAGAAGACACAGGCAAGCTTGGACCCAAATGGGAAGAACCCTATGAAGTCACCGATGCGCTAGGTAATGGTGCATACAGGTTGCGCGATATGGAAGGTCACGATCTGGCGCGCACTTGGAATATCTGCAATCTCAAAAGATGCTATCTTTAGGAAAGGCTACGGCCCACAAACAAACAACTTTGCACTTTAGTATGTGCCCAATAATTGTTTGTTGTTTGATTTTCTTTTCTTTATTAGGAATTGTTTTTTACTTTTCAAAAACTTGCAAGTATCAATAAAACGTTATGGTTTCTAGCTAACTCCATAACACATTTTACTTTATTGCGTACATTCTTATATGAGTCAATATTGTTATACTATATTTTTGCCTACATGGCGTGCATGCACTAATTAAGACCCACGATGGCATAAAGGATGAGTAAACCTACTAACTAACTCATTGAGTAAGAGGGTTGCAAACCCATCAACATTGGATCACGCATCCTTGCTAAGCGCCTTACCTTCAAGACGTTGGAGTAAGTTTTCCATGCGCGTTCCACGAAGGATGCGCAATATCACGTACACTGTACAAGCTTAGCAAATTGTACGCCAAGACTCTTGGTCATTTAATAAGACTTTGCAAAAATGATGCAAGTCTATTTTCATGCTTATGATTTATTTTGAGTCACGCACTTAATCTAAACATAGGTTTCAAAAAGAGTATCTTAATTGATCTTTTTACATAAAGGATAACAGTTTACGAACGGATACTATAACACGCAAAAGAAATAATTTGTTATTTATACAATAATATACAAGTTACAAAGGCCTATACACTATGGCGATGCTCAGGACTATCTTCTGGGGCAGAGGAGCTTCCTGCCTCTTGGATCTTTCTCAAAAGCAACACATCCTTAGGCGACACGGTCGCTACGCTAACGGCAACCCCATCTGATCTGGGAATATGCGCAGCGCCCACACCGCATAGGATGGCCTTGTCCTTAACACCTTTTTTCTTGGCAGCCCTCTTCGCGTGCAGCTCCAATACCTCCTTAAGAGGGACCTCCTTTTCAAGAACAAAAGGATTCAACATATGGCGTGGCTGTGCAAGCACAGGAACCTGCAGCTGTGACTCGTCAGGCTTTAGAAAGTAGTCTGGCTGCGCCTCTGCATCTTCTAAGATATGTCGCCCCAGGGTTAACCCCTCCATAATTACCTTTATGAGGTAATCCTGGTCGCGCTCCAGCCGCGCAATATGGGGAAGCTCAAGCAGCTTCATCCCCTCCATAGCCTTCATCAGCTCGTCATAAGCATTGGCATTGTAACCAGGCAACTCAGCAAGCGCCACGCTCAGCACCTTCGCCTCATGGAGCTCCTCCATAGCTTGCGCCCTACCACGCTCCACGGCGCACTGCACCACCTTTCCAAAGGTCTCCAACACCTCTGGAGACTCTAAGGTGCCCATCGCAGCCAGGCGCAAGCCATGACTGATCAACCACCTACACATAAAGGAAAAGGATGCATTAGAAGCAAAGAGATAAATTAACACATACAAGGCAATATTACAAAAACCGTACCTGCGCTCAGTTATCGTAGACATAAGATGAGGAAATAATTCCTCATCATATTCTATACTAAGGCCGCCCAGTTTCTCCTCCTGCTTCTTTAGCATCTTCTCCATGCACAGGCGAAACTCGTCAATATGGCCAAAATGCTCGACCTTTTTCTCCTCCAAATACCTTACCCCCCAAGTAAGGTTCGCCCTGAATTGGTGCAGCTCCCCACGCGCATGCTGTAACTCCGCCATCATGGTCAACTTCTCATCAATGACCTTATCAGCATGCGCCTTGACGGACCCTACCTCCGCTTGCGCATCAGCCAACTGCGCACGGAGCAGGGCAATCTCCTCTTCCTTCTGAGCGAGGGTACTGCTCTCCCCAACATACTGAGTCTTTAACTGAGCGACCAGCTCAGTCTGACGCTCAGCAGCAGCAGCTAGCTCCGCCAACAGCTGCTGCGCAGATAATTCCCCAGCCACCTTCACTCCCTCCTCCATGTTTTCATTCTGGGGAGGGACCACACTCTCTACAAATGCCGCACCATCCTTTGCAGCATGGTCACTACAACGAATAAAGAAGAAAGTTAGCGCATATTACGACAAGTAATAATAAATATATAGAGAATAAGGAGGAATGAGGAATATCACTTACAGAAGCGGAGAAGCCTTTGCAGTCTCTTTATTCGCGCCAGTGGCGAATGTGTCATCCTCTGCGGATGACTCTTCATCCGCGATCAGATGGCGCCTCCTCTTGGAAGTACCACTGCCACCAGCCTCTCCTTTGCGCTTTAGATTCTGCGCTACCACCTCAGGCTCTAGTGCTTCCACGCTGTCAGAAGATTCAGCTTGCAACTTCTCCACATGCGCAGGCTCCCCAGTGGGAGCCACGCTCTGCACTGGCGTCACAAGCAGAGGGGGCGAATCTTCAGGACCCGCTTGCCCCAACACAATCAGATGCCCAGCTGTCGCATCTAAAAGTGGTTGCTCATTCTCCCTCAGAGGGCGCACACCAACTGTTACTTGCTTCGGCTTCTCAAGCTTTACTACGGAAAACAAATCCATCAATGCGCAACACATAAACAAATAACAAAACACAGATTAGTTATTAATAGTGCACATACAGAAAAACTTACATTATTTGAAGCGAACAATTAAAAAGGGATGAACACCCACCCCGGCCGCTCTCATCAATGAAGGTTGGCACCTCGTCAAAACCATGGAAATAGTTGCGACTGAGCCCCATGTGCACCAAAAACTCCTCTGGATAAGGGTTAATGGGGATGCGGTTGGCATCGATCGTATCCGCATCCGCCACACTATACGAACCGGGTGGGGGGCGCCCATCCCTCGGCAGCGTCTCTTGAGTATAAAACTCAAAAGGCGAAGGAAATACCCTATCATATACCGATGAGGCGAAAAATGATCCGTTTTTAGGGGGTCATTTAAGCCCGAATCCGAATTTATTTGATCAAATATTGCCCTAAATCGTTCCTTTTGTGATTTTAGGTACTTGGAGAGTGAATTCTGGAAAAGAAGCCATTTTGGACGTTTTTGGAGCATAAAAGTGAAGAAAACGGAAAAGTCTCAATTTTCCATGCTGGGAACAGTAGGTGACGGCGTCAAGAGTAATTCCCTGACGGCGTCAAACCTCAAGAATTAAAATTCGTAGTTCATGAAGGCATCAAGAGTTTTCCTGACGGCGTCAAAACCCCAAGAATTAAAATCCGTAGTTGATGACGGCGTCACACATAGGGCGTCAAGAGTAATTTGTGTGACGGCCTAGGCCTTGACGGCGTCAGAAGTAGATCAAGGCCGTCCGAGGAAGTATTTGGCGGCGAGGTGACGGCGTCACATTGTTTGTCTTGACGCCGTCATCCCTATTTTCCTATATATAGTTTTCTAGTTTTTCACATTTGGAGAGAAGTTTTGGGAGAAACCCTAAAGACGATTTTGGTGTAACTTTACAGGTTTTTCAAGGGTTCCAACCCCTTGATACCTTGCATGATTAATCAAGATAAGTGTTCTTCTAATTCAATCAATATGTCTATGTGTTGGTTGTCTATATCTTGTTCTTGTCTTAATTCTATCATGCTAGGCTAGATCTCTTTTGTGTTTGCTTAGATCTAATGAAACCTAGATGTTGATTATGTGTTGATTACTTGTTTATTCTTGTTGTGGATGAATGATTTATATGTTAGGCTTAAGAAAACTGGCAGATCTCCAAATGGTAACATGCTTGAACGTCTTAAGAAACATGAACCGAGGCGTACTAGGTCTTTATTGGTTGTATTTAATGCATGAGCCACTGTTTACAATCCCTATAGTTGTGTTGGGCATGGGGTAGGAGGAGATAAGAGCTCATAGAATTGGGGAGTTATGTATGCCACCCCATGAATGGTATTAAGGAATACAATCCGTCATCCATGCAATTATAACAAGTAATTAACGTGTAAAAGATATCTAAGGAGTAGTGAAATCTAAGTAAACACATTTTCTCCAATTACTGCTCACAACATTAGTATAATTAGTTTATTTTCATTTTTTGTATTTTATTTTGATTGCATCTTAATTTTGGGTTAGTTGAATAGCAACTAATTCCGCCCACTCTTCAAAAACCGATATTTTTACTTGCTTTCTATAAAATATAAAAACACAAAAATAATCATCCCTCATCTTTAGAACTAGTAATTAGGCTTTCTAATCCTAGCGACACTATTCCTAAGCTGAATGATCAATCCCCCGGTACTTGTCACTATACTATACTACAACGATCAGGTACACTGCCTGGTGGGGGTTGTAAGCTTCTCGAGATCCCTCGAGAGGTAAAGCCTGTTGCGATTCTCACGCATCAAGTTTTTGGCGCCGCAGCCCAGGGAATAGTTATTGTCTAGGTTAGGATTTCTTTTTATTAGGTCTACTTGCTAGATTCCTTTCTAGTAAGATTTTATTTTTATTTTTTAGGTTTTCTTTAGTCTATCTCATTTCTTTGTGTCTTTGTTCGTAAACCATTTCGATGGATAACAATAACATTGATCGTTCGATTCCCGTTATTCGTGTTTTTCGTCGTAGGATTTTCCAAATGCCCGCCCCACTCCCTTTAGTTGAAAATGAGAACCCACCTAACCTCTCACCCAACCACCACTTTGACAATAATTCTGAGTTAGAAGAGTCTGATCATGATGATGACCATAGGGCTAGTCCTTTCTACTATTCAGACTTCGATGAGGATCTTGATGATGGTGATGTGATTAACGAGAATAGGATGGAAGAAGAAATAAATCCTCTTAGGTATGTTGACCTTAGAACTAGGATTGAGTGTGATAGCTCATTCAACATGCAATTTCCTTGTAAAATCGGATTTAAGAGCTTTAACACCTATCTCAACTCATCTCTTCCAATGAACATAATCTCACGTAATGAATACAATACAATCATGGTAGATGAGTTAGAATACAAAGGAGAAAACATTATTGCTAAGGCAATACCATTGCATGTGTTTGTAGGAAGCTTGGTTTATCTTGTTGAGTTCATGGTTATGGAGAATCTAGGAGAATTTATTGATGATAAGTTGACCCAAGTTGTGTTTGGAAAACCTTTCAAACAATTGACCAACCTTGATGAAAAACTCATAGAAGGGTTAATTACATTCTCGGATGAGGAAGAAGATTTTGTCTATCAAATGCCCCGCACACACCCTAGGTTCAAGGATTTTCCCATGGAAAAGTGTAGTAGGTATCCGCCCATAGAGATGCTAAGTGAGAATGATAAGAGAAAAGGACTTAAGTATACTCATGAAAAAAATAAAAGATACTATCGCGGATGCTTAGAGTTAGGAGATGATTATAGGAATGAGGAGGATAGACGTAGAGGAGTAGAGTATGTTAGAAATAGGATGCTTGGTTTTTACAAAGAGTGGTTGCAACTAGGTCCGGAATACAAAACTGGTTTAGAAGACGACCTAGAGAGTGGAACCAATGATGAAATCACGTAGTAACCCATAGCCTTGAGTCTAGCTACAAGACTTGTAAATAAAGAAAAGCGCTTCTTGGGAGGCAACCCATGTTTTGTGTGATTTTAATTGTTTGTTTGTTATTTGCTTCCATATTCATGCTTTATTTTTATTGTTGGTTGATCATGTTTCTCAATTAAAATGTGGAAATACTTTACTTTGTTGTTTGGCCTAGTCTTAACTCCACCTAGAAGTATTTTTGCAAAAGATAAGTGTAAGGGGAAACCCCAAATATGTTTTTAAGAAACAAACCGATCATGATTCTCCACGATATTAAATGAGCATGTATATTCGTATTTGTTAAAGTCAAACGCTTGTATTGAGTCATAATGAAGTTTTGCAGGATTTTCCAGGAAGTAGGACCAAGTTTTTCCAGAAATTTTCCGGAAACTTAACATAAGAATTTCTGCAGGTCCATTCTGACGGCGTCAGAGGATTACTCTTGACGGCGTCAGGAGTTAAAATCTGGAAATTTTACCGGTTTTGTTTTTCTAACGGAGTCTTATGGTTTTTGTGAATTATTAAGTTTTATAATCTCCAGGAGATCTGCAAACTTCAATCCACAAGCATTATATCTTACTTTGTTTTCTAGGATTTAGTAACTTATATAGGATGCCGCCGATTTTACGCGAGGTTGTTTTGTCTATTTTGTCAGGATTTACAGGTTATGTTCGACAAGGAGATGATTTATATTCTGGAAGGGAAGCTTTGATTGTTCATTTTCTTGGAGGAAGATCTAATCTGGCCAACCTATAATCCATACCGAGCAAATCAGGGGAGTATTTGATTTCATTCTCTTTACTTTTTCACTTTTACATTCTTTACTTGAACATTGGGGACAATGTTCATCTTAAGTGTAAGAGGAGGGTAAAAAGATGATACCTTACATATGCACTTTCGCTTGAGTTTGTTTTGTTTAATGGTAGATGTGTAATAAAACTATGAGAAATACTTGTTAGTGCAATTTTAGCGCCAAATTCAAATTTTTTTACAACATTTAGGAGTGAAACTTTAGCCATAGCAAGCGTTTCATGGATAGGAGATTGTATGACTAGCCAATAACCGTATATTCAGAAAAATTTTCCACCCAAATATGTGAGGTTCGCCTTTAGATTTGATAGGAAAAGCATTTACTATTAGTGCTTATGAGTGTACCGGTAGCATTTAGATTCTAGAACTTGCGTTAGTGATGCATCCCGAGACCGCTAGTGAGACTACATTCGTGTGGTAGGATTTACTACATGATAAGAGGCATTAGGATCACCCTTGTGTTAAACCCGTATTATAATTACTTGACCATTTAAGTCATATTACTTGGCTAGTTAAGTCAACTAATTTTTCCCACACCCTTAGCGTTGTACTCATTTTTAGTACACGAAACCCCTAATACACCCCTCCGAGCCTATCTTTTCGTTTCTAACTTTAAGCATTTTACTTAAAGGAAGAATTTGTTACACCCCACTTAATGTACACCCAAATCGCCTTAGCCTTCCGTGTATGCGCTCATTTTTAGTGCATTATTGTTATTTGTTAAACCCTAAGTTAACTATCTAATTGATTACATGGTTGCTAAGTCGAGTCATATCCTTGTACATATTGTTTTGGGACGATTGGGACTCATGGGTAAAGTACTTATTTTATGGAGTAATGGGGAAGAACATCATTTATTACCCCCATATGTGCGTTAATCTTAAAAGTGCTTCAAGTGTTTTGATTTTCTTAATTCGAGTCATTAGAATAGTTGAATGTAAAGTATGTAAAGATTCAAGTGTAAAGGGAACTGTTCATCTCCTATGATGTATTATTTTGGATGGTAGGGTAAGAGTGTATGCAAAAAAAAAAAAAAAAAAAATCGAAAAAAATCAAGAAAAAAAAAATAGAAAAAGGAGAAAGAGAAAAAAACATACGGACTACCATCCCTTTTTATTCTATGTTCATTTTATGTTTTTGTTATTTTTCATTTATTAGCATAAGTCGAGTCTAGTCTTGGCTTAGCAACGCCATATTGTACATGTAATTGACCAAGATTGTTAACTCGCCACTAGTAAAAACTTCCTTTATCCAACAAAACCGTGTAATTCATATCCCTATTCCTAACGTTACAACCCTTTAAAAGACCTCTTTGATAGTTTATCCTAGGTGCTTACGCCATGTGGTGGAGGTTTGATCCTTTCCCAAGCCTATGGTAATCTATTTTGCTATGACAGGTAGTGAGAGATATCTTCCGTTTCCATATTGTAATTTACACTTTATTACACCCGAGAGATGTGAGTATCTAAACACTATTTGTGAGGTGCTTGTGTATGACCTCCGTGCTTGTCTATTGGTCTTTAGTGGAACGATTATTTGTTGTAATTACTTTTATATTAGTGTTAAATGACCCCTAACTTGTCTTTTGAGTAGAATAAAAGCGCATTTGCTTGAGGACAAGCAAATCTCAAGTATAAGGGTATATGATGAGGCGAAACATGATCCGTTTTTAGGGGGTCATTTAAGCCCGAATCCGAATTTATTTTATCAAATATTGCTCTAAATCATTCATTTTGTGATTTTAGGTACTTGGAGAGTGAATTCTGGAAAAGAAGCCATTTTGGACGTTTTTGGAGCATAAAAGTGAAGAAAACGGCAAAGTCTCAATTTTCCATGCTGGGAACAGTAGGTGACGGCGTCAAGAGTAATTCCCTGACGGCGTCAAACCTCAAGAATTAAAATCCGTAGTTCATGAAGGCGTCAAGAGTTTTCCTGACGGCGTCAAAACCCCAAGAATTAAAATCCATAGTTGATGACGGCGTCACACATAGGGCGTCAAGAGTAATTTGTGTGATGGCCTAGGCCTTGACGGTGTCAGAAGTAGATCAAGGCCGTCCGAGGAAGTATTTGGCGGCGAGGTGACGGCGTCACATTGTTTGTCTTGACGCCGTCATCCCTATTTTCCTATATATAGTTTTCTAGTTTTTCACATTTGGAGATAAGTTTTGGAAGAAACCCTAAAGACGATTTTGGTGTAACTTTACAGGTTTTTCAAGGGTTCCAACCCCTTGATACCTTGCATGATTAATCAAGATAAGTGTTCTTCTAATTCAATCAATATGTCTATGTGTTGGTTGTCTATATCTTGTTCTTGTCTTAATTCTATCATGCTAGGCTAGATCTCTTTTGTATTTGCTTAGATCTAATGAAAACTAGATGTTGATTATGTGTTGATTACTTGTTTATTCTTGTTGTGGATGAATGATTTATATGTTAGGCTTAAGAAAACTGGCAGATCTCCAAGTGGTAACATGCTTGAACGTCTTAAGAAACATGAACCGAGGCGTACTAGGTCTTTATTGGTTGTATTTAATGCATGAGCCACTGTTTACAATCCCCATAGTTGTGCTGGGCATGGTGTAGGAGGAGATAAGAGCTCATAGAATTGGGGAGTTATGTATGCCACCCCATGAATGGTATTAAGGAATACAATCCGTCATCCATGCAATTATAACAAGTAATTAACGTGTAAAAGATATCTAGGGAGTAGTGAAATCTAAGTAAACACATTTTCTCCAATTACTGCTCACAACATTAGTATAATTAGTTTATTTTCATTTTTTGTATTTTATTTTGATTGCATCTTAATTTTGGGTTAGTTGAATAGCAACTAATTCCGCCCACTCTTCCAAAAACCGATATTTTTACTTGCTTTCTATAAAATATAAAAACACAAAAATAATCATCCCTCATCTTTAGAACTAGTAATTAGGCTTTCTAATCCTAGCGACACTATTCCTAAGCTGAACGATCAATCCCCCGGTACTTGTCACTATACTATACTACAACGATCAGGTACACTGCCTGGTGGGGGTTGTAAGCTTCTCGAGATCCCTCGAGAGGTAAAGCCTGTTGCGATTCCCACGCATCATATACCCAGAAAAACTTTTCCCTCCAATCCCTAAGAGAATCCACCTTATCTGTATAACACTAAAGGTGTCCACCGCGCTTCGCGAAAGATACCCATCCGTGCGACCACGTTGTGCGGTAAAACGCACGGAATAGGTCAACAGTCGGGTTGATAGCAAGCAACCGACAATTTATTTCAAAATTGGATACCTTCGCCGCACCTATACAGTGCAACTGGGAAATGTGAAGGTGGTAATGGTTGAGCACATTGCTCAAAAATATGGATATGGGTACGCGCTGGTTCGCATACTCGAAGAAGCTCGTATATAACCCTATTTTCCCCTCAGGGAAATCCGCGATGCACGCGTCGGCCTCCGGTACAACCAGATGCACGTCAAGAGGAATAAAATAATCCGAGGAGAACTGACGCAGTTCATCCTCGTCTATTTCAGAAGGAAACTCGTGTAATTGGCGGACCATTTTAAAGAAACTAATAAAAGAACACGCTTACGCAGATTACCTAATAAAACAGTTGCTCTTTAAAAACGATTTGAAGAAATGAAGAAATGGTGGAAGTGTGTTTTTTACTGTGTGTTTTCAGTAAAAGGGAAGCGGTATTTATATAGGGTTACCAAAACCCTAGGATGTGAGCCACATGTGGATCCCACTCATGAAAACGTGTGGCTGGAATATGAGAAGGTACATGCACTTTTTCCCATCTTCTAAGGAATACGTGGACACACTCCCCGTTTCCCGAGGCATTTTTTGCAATATTTTGGACTGGATACATAGTTCTTAAACATTGGGCGGCAAATTTCTAATTTCCTCCCACCACACTTACCGCTGCTCTCACTAGTCTAGCATCCGCGGCTACAAGCCGCGCACACTAGACTGGGGGGACATGATGACGTATAGTCTATATTTGGGCCACGAGCCCAAATGATAAACATCACTAAGGCCCAAATCCACCATGAGTGGGCTATTATAACTTGGGCCGCATTGTTAACGGGATTGGGCTCACGTAGACCCAAGCCCAACCAAACTATTTTTGGTCTAGATAAGGATCTTCTATCTATGGATAAGGATCCTTGGGCCGGATAAGCACCATGCGTGCGAAATGTAAGGAGCACGAAACCTACAAGGATTCTGTGCCTATTTAAGGAATGACATAATTTTCATTAAAGGTACGATTCACAAACCCTAAAACTCTTTACGAGAACCCTAAAACCGATTACTTACTCTCACGCCGGAGGATAATCGTGGGAGACAATCCCACGATAAGCCTAACGGTGTTTGTTTATTTTCTTAGTGCGCATGTTTCAAGCATTAAGAGCGAATTGGTACGAGAGCAAGAGCCCAAACTAGGAACGCCCAACTTTTGTATCAACAAGCATACTTTAATATAATGTGATATTGACAAGTTTTTGAAAAGAAAACTTACCTCAGGTCCAGCTTTTCCTTAAGAGTGGGCATGAGAGTGTAAGAAGATATCTTTAAGGTTTGCCCAAAGCATGTCGAAGTAGCAAGGTAAAATCCCAACGCAATAAAATTCAAGGAGGCTTGATCCGAAATACATAATCAATCACAACAATCATCATAAGTCGTGTAGATCAAGAGTAATTGCGCTTGAATCCTTCATCATGAGGTAGTAACAAACACACCATAAAACCAATACTCCAAAAGTGAGGAACAAAACGCCGAAACAAAAAGTGGCCGCAACAGCGTCATAAGCAAATCGTGTGTAGAATATGAATCAGAGTAATAGGAACCAATAGTCATCAAATGTAAGAAAGCAAAGTGAGCGATCCAACAAGTAATAGTCTCTTCGTTCGTTAACTACCTAAACATGAAAAAGAGCTTGGTACCCAGATTCTCATGGGTCCGAGATGGTTAGTTGAGGACATCCATTGCATTTAAATGCACATGATGAGGATGTCACCGAGAAGAACAAGAATTCATCAATAGTTTGTTTTAACTAACAAACAATGACTTTCTTGACTAGAGTAATAAGTAATGGATGTAAATAATATTAGTTCTAAATTTTTCCACTAGGTTTAACAAATTTTATTTGTTTTGATATATTTGTTAAAGAATCATTTGCAGTAAATCCTAAACTGGTTTTATCATAAAATGACTTTTGAATGTTAAGTAGATATTTTAAAGATTTAGAACTATTTTCGAATTTAGCTAATATTTTTGCTTTTTCATTTTCCATTTTAATTTTATGTTTGTAGTTTGGCATTTTTTACATTTAAGATCAATTTCAATATTACTTTCAAGTCTAGACATTTTATCTTCTAAAATTATTTCTTTTTCAAAGTTATTGATTTGTGAAAAACACAATATCAATATTATAGTATAGATATAAGCTCAAGAGATCCGCAAAGAAATACGAATAACCCGAGGTCGTATTCCGTGTGAAGGGTGAATGGAATTCCGAATTTCCGATTCGGAATACGTGTCGTGAAAAGTGGTAAAAAGTGATGTGAATGAGATTACACTAATGAAATAGTAAATGTAGCACAAATAATCAACTAAACACGTAAATCAAGTAAGGCAACTAGAAACGTAACATAGAAACGAAAATCGTAAGCTAAAATGGAAAATAAACGTTAACGAACGAAATAAAACGCGACTTTTAAGCTACGCTACTCCTACGGACTTGAAAATAATTTTCAAAAATTAAAAATGTTAAAAGAAAATTTTGAGATAAAGAAAAATATTTTTTTGACTTTTTATTTATTTTTTTTGAATTAAAAACTAATTTAACTAATTAAAAATTAAGAAAATGCAAATAAATTGAGAAAAATGCAAAATAAATTTCCAAAATTCTAAAATTACTAAAAATAATTTTCTAATATTTTTTTGGATTTTTCTGGGGTTTTACAGATTTTTTTTGGATTTTTTGTAATTAAAATGTAATTAAAAATTGATTAAAAATGAAAATAAAATAAGAAAAATAGCAAATGAGCTCAGAAAAATATGAAAATTTCAGGGAAAATCTAAAATACTATTTAAAAGCTAGGAAAAATAGAAAAATTGCAAAATGAGCACTGGAAGTGCTGAATAGCACAAAACAGCTTATTGAAAAAGGGCTTATTGATAAGCACAGTTGACCAATTGGCTTGAGACTTTGACCCAGTTATTTTATGACTAAAAGAAGCTTGTTAGAACAGAAATGAGACCAGAAATCACTCAGAAACACTGATAAGCTCAACAAACAGTCCAAATAAGCAAACACAAATCAACTGAGAACAATTACTTTAAGCTCAATTAAACTCAAATGAACAATCAAACTCAGATTATGAGCCAAGTAACACAAATGCAGCCCTATTCTATATGGCAGACTTGGTAATCAATGTGCTCAACTGAATAAGCTCTTAAGGTTAGCAAATAAGCTGAGACAATCAAACTTATGGGTCCAAACTATTGACCAACTAGCAGAGATCACAAAACAATCAAGAGAAAGAGTTTCAAATCCAATTTACCAACCTAAAAACAGCCAAGAAATATTGTTGAGAACTGAGGTGCAGGGCAATTCAGGTTCAGATAACCAACTTCAATAAGCTATTTAGATAAGCAAATAAGCTTCAAGTTTGAAAATTCTTTTTGATATATGTTAACCTACTGCTAAGCTTTGAAAATCAGCAATCCACAATTATTTCCAATAAAAATTGAATGCTAGAACACTTCACACAAACCTGACCAAAACTTGAGTTCAAAAACTTTTGACTTTTTATATTATGAACCTATGTTGACTTAAATGAAATTAGATCACTCCTAAATGCTTAAATATGATATACTAAGCTGATATGAAACTATATTATGCTAGCTTATCCTATATGACACCTACAAATTTAATCAGGCCTACTGATTTAACACCTAGCTGATTATGCAAATGATCTAAGTTAACTTTTGATTTTATGCTACTAAACTGCCTAAACCTAAGTGTAAATACCTTTAATACCCTAAAACTAAGCTAAGTATGCAATGAATCAACCCTACACAGCAGCCTAAATCAACAAATGCAATCAAGCCAAACACCCCTTTGAGTGACAGATTTGAACTTATATGAGACAGTTAAGTGTGTACTCAATCCAAACCACCAATTCAGTTTTCACAATGATCAAATGGATCCAAAGCTACTTAGAAGCACTGACTTAATCACAATCCACAATAGAAACACATATCAATAGACAGATCAGACAATGAAATAGTACCACTCAACTTATCACAAACAAATATGAAATGATTCAACTAAGACTAATAACTATGCAAATATTAATAATAAAGCAGAATTAAGCAAAAATTAGTAAAGCTGAATTATAAGGAACTAATTATGTAGAATCTTAAACTTAATGAAAACTTACAAAGACAATTCCCCCTCAGCTCAAATAGAGGGGGTTCACTATGCTTGCCTGTCTTTTGACAGGCCAAGTGGACCTCCTTGGATGCCTTAATTCCAAAATAAGCTGAGCTTATTAACAATAAGCCATTCAGTTGACCAGAGTTGACTTTTTGAGCTTATGAGAGATATGAGTATTAGGTGCCAAACAAAGCTCCACAAAAGCTATTAGAAGCTTATATGAAACTGATAAAACAAATTAAAAGCTTATTGAAGCTTTTGTAATTAAGTTCCTTATATATATATATATATATATATATATATATATATATATATATATATATATATATATATATATATATATATATATATATATATTTATTTATTTATTTTTTTTATGTAAGCTTTAATTAACAATAAGTAAATAAGCTGGAAATTAGGACTGAATTATAAAGCAAATATGAAAACAAAAACAATAAGCTGAAAGAAATTATTTAAATAAGCAATGAATAACTAAAATTAAGACAAGTAACTAAGAGAATTGAAATAAACTTTTCATTAATAAAAGAAATTCATTACAATTTTAAAACAACAGCATAACAATACATGAAAAAGGCACACTCACTACTGTGATGGAGGGGGGTATATATAGGAGAGGTGAGAGCCTGCTAGGGTTTGAGGTCCTTGAATCCAGCTCATCAATCCGTGTGTATTTTGTGCTTCTTTGATCCCTCCTGAGCCGTTTGATCTCTTTCTAGATGCATCCAATCATTTAGGACCCTTGATTGATTGATGTGATTGATGTCCATCCTCCGTGTGTGATGCTATTGGACCACTTACCCCTGACATGTGCCTGACATTCCTGACACGTGACTGACCCTTCTAGAAGGACTTATGATTGGGTAATTATTGCAATCGTGGGGTAATTTGAAGGGAAGTGAATTAGGGTTCATGGTTCTACAGTAAAAACTGGGGAATTGGGGGTAATTTGGGCGGGGTATTATTTGGGGGTGTTTGTTTGTTTATTTATTTAGTTGACCGGTTTGACCGGGGTTAAGGGTGGACCGGGTCAAGGCTAAAGGTGGATTGGGCTTTGGTTGACTTGGGCTTGTGGGATTTATGGGTTAAGGTTTAGTGGATCCGATTTGTAACATGGTTTAGGATTAGTAATATTAAACAAGGACCAACTTTGTAAATTTGCATTCCATAGGGACCATTTCTGTAATTTATCCAAAGTTTCTTCCAAGGGTGTTTCTTGTCATTTCAAGATTTATGAAGGACCAATTTGTCTTTTCTCCGAATAATTCTTCAAAGGACCATTTGTGTAATCTGAAACTGCGGGGGACTAAAATTGCCAATCTCTCCGAACTTTGACCAGGGACCAAATATGTAACTTTGACGATTCTCTGAGGTTGAATTTGACTTTTTAAGCTTGGACTTTGACCATTTGACTTCCCCGGCTCCGGCTTTTGACCTTTTTCCAATCTCGTGCTCGTTTTTGTCGGTTTTGCTTTGTTTTCGTTCATTTTTCTCATATCCGTACCTGCACATACACAAATACAAAAACATGCATTCTCTTGACATTTTTGGTTAGTATTTGGTAATTTTGGTCTGAAATAAGGCCTAAAAAGGATGAGTGATTAAGCACTCATCAGTTATTTTCAACGGAAATTGAAGATCCATTTTTAAAAATAATTTTTGAGTCAATGTTGCAAAGATTTTTGAAGTTGTTTTCCAATTTTGATAATTCTAATATAAATTGATCATAGCAAAAATGTTTGGTTTCGGATTATACCTTATTTGTAGTTGTACAATCTTCACATGCTATATGTTGATCAATTCCATTGTCCATGTCAATCCATGTTTTATTTGTAGTTTCGCTTAGATCTTGAAACATGTAATCCTTGCCATCAATACTTGTATTTATATTTGTTTTAATATCTTCGCACGCCATATTTTCATCATCTTCTTCGTCCTTGTCGCCCCATGATTTATTTATACTCTTTATTCGGATTTGACTTACGTATTCTTTGTTATTGACACCTTCAATGATCACATTTGAACTAGTAGTACTTGTGTTTATTTTAACAAAATATTTGTCTATCAAATTTTCTAGAGTGACTAATTCTTGTGCAACATCAAGTTTATCATCTTTGGTTTTACATTTCTCATGGTGAAAATTTAAAAGACATTTCCAAATATCATTTTCCGTTTTACAAAAGAGTACTCTTTCATATTCAACTCTTGGTAGAGTTTTGTAAATCATTAATTTAGCTTTAGTATTTTTATCGATCTTTGTTTGAAGATTATTATATTGATTTTCAAAATCCATTATAGTTGGTTTAAGATCACCAACTGAAATGATATGCCAAAGATCAAGATCTATTGATTTCATATAATTTTAAAATTTATTTTTCCATTCAAGAAAATGATCATTTTCAAATAATGGTGGTTTTTGCGTAAATTCTCCTTCTAGATATTTTTCAAATTCCATAGATCGTTACAAGTTTTAAAATACAATATATTTTAAAAATCTTGCTAGACGTGGCTCTTGATACCAATTGTGGAAAACTAGAAAGGGGGGTTGAATAGTTTTACGTCTTTTTCGTTTTATAAAAGTTTGATTCTAAAGAATAGACGCAAGTTTCAAAAACCTTTGATACGAAAATATAGATACTAGTTTATTCACACTTTTCGTATAAACGCTACTTATATAGAATGTTGAGTAAGAATTATGATTTCATATATCACATATAAGTATATATATATATATATATATATATATATATATATATATATATATATATATATATATATATATATGTATATGTGTATATGTGTTTTAATATGAGTATATCCTTTTGGTTTGTTTATATAAAATTAATGTTGTGAATGGAACCTAGTTTGATATTTATGTGAAATCAATATATGCACAACACAAGCAATTATAACTATATACGAAACGCTAACAAGTAAGTAAATAAAGAGTGAGAGATGGAAAGATCAAACCGAGAGACATAGGATTTATAGTGGTTCGGCTACAAGGACACCTTCCTTGCCCTACTCCACTCCCCGAGCACCGAACTCGAGAGTTTTCTTCACTAAGTCAATAACATCCCTTATGGCGGAGAAAACCGTACACACCTTAGCTTACACCAATTTAACGACACAAAAGCTAAATGTCTGGTTCTAATCGTAGCTAGAACCAATCTCACAACTATAATCACACCACAACTTCTTCAACACTCTTTCACACCTTCTATGCTTCTTCACACCACTTGTTTCTTCACACCTTCACAACTCCAATCTATCCACTACTTCAAGGCTTATACTTCTTCACAACTTCTAGGCTTCTATGTCTTCTCAACTTTAAGGCATCAACTTATTTGTCTTCACTACTAATCTCTACTACAATATACTACCACTTCTTATATCTCCTACCACTAATCCTATGCACCTCTACTTCTTCACTTCTAATACCACTTCACACCTTCAACAAATCTGGATCCTATATCTAAATCTAGCTAACCAATGTATACACTTTATACACCAAAGAATGAATGATTTACAAGATGAAATGATCAAACAACTTAGATAGCAAGATGATACTAAGTTGTAATACTTCTAGTCTTGATAGATAGAAGTATTCTTCTCTTTGCACATGAGTGGATGAAGCTTTGGATCACTTAGAAACAAAGACTTATGAATTATATGATCAAAGGATTTTTGAGATAGAAATGGAGGTTTGAATCAGAAAGTTTTTAGTGCAAAAAGGTGAGAAAAATATGTGGAATGATCCAGTATTTAAAGGGCCAAAAAATATTGTTCTGGAGCGTGCCGGTCCCCTTAATTAGGGGGCGGTCCCCTTAATGATTAAGGGGGCCGCCCTCCTGAACGTTGGATTTTCTTGTCCTTTTTGTGAGCAAAATTTTTCTGTATTAGATTTGCCATTTTTGGTTAAAAATTTGAATTCATAAATTTGTAATGAATTAAACATATTCTTTTAACTCAAAAATGTTCTATAAAAGATATAAAATATTTTGTAACATTTTATAAAAGTCTAGTGATTAACAAAAATGTTCCTTTGATCTTATAATGCATTAGACACTTTGTTTATTCATACCTTAAGTGATTAGATGGTGAAAGTGAATATTTACTACTAAATACTTGTTTACGTCATGATCTTTGGTTTGATGGGTTTTCGTTTTGTGATTATCAAAACATAGAGATATCGAAAGACATGAATAACATTTTTAGTCAATTATTTATATCAACAACCATGACCTTTCCGAGATTGGATAAATCATTCCAGCGTCAGTTTTATAACTTCCTTTTTGATCACTTCATGGATTTGTGGATTAACCCGTCGTTGTTGTTGGACGGAAGCTTTGTGATTATCTTCAAGCAGAATCTTGTGCGTACAAAATCGAGGGTCAATTCCCTTAATGTCGGAGATTTGCCAGGCAATAACACTTTTATGCTTCTTAAGAACATCTAAGAGTCGGGTCTTTTCCTCATCTTTAAGGCCTTTTGATATGATAACGGGCAGTTTATTATTTGTTTCCAAGTGTGCGTATTCGAGATGAGGAGGTAAATCCTTGAGCTCGAGCTCCGAAGGATTCTCAATAGACGGCTTTACTTCTTTTACGTCTGCCATTTTTAGGTCCATCGGAGGAGAAGAAAGAATCGGGTTTTCATTTAAAACTTTTTCAATCAATGAAATATCCCCCTCCGGATCAAAGTCTGAATTATCAATTTCTGGTGAAATCGAATCATTTGAAAGACAAGCTTTAATTTCTTCCCAAGCGAGATCACTTCCCTCAAACGGAGTGAGGGAGAGGGAAGAATCGGAGATGATTGGTTCAGAAGAAGGAGTGGGATTGCCACTCAAAGCATTATTTGTAAAGCCAAGAAGTTCTTAAGAATACTCCTCCGTAGCCTCATCAATAACATCGACTCGGTTGACAGAAACATGATCGTAATCGGAGGAGTATCTCGCGGTTTGATCGAGATTGAATGTAACAGCTTCATTTCCAACACGTAAGGTAATCTCCTCGTCGTATACATCAGTTAAGGCACAGCCGGACCGCAGGAATCCTCTCCCGAGAATAAGATGAACCCGTAGATCAGCATCAAAATCAACAACCACAAAATCGGCAGGGAAATTGAATTTTCCAACATTGACAAAAATATCCTCAGCTATACCAATTGGTCGAGACGTAGATCGGTCAACAAGCTAGAGGGTCATAAGAGTCGGTGTCAAGTTAGGAAGAGACAACTTTTGCCAAGTCGACAATGGCATTAGGTTAATGCTAGCACCAAGATCGGCCAAGGCGAAGCATTGAACCATACCCAAAAAATTGCATGGAATATGAAATTTGCCAGGGTCTTCAGCTTTTCGGGTAGCTTTTTAAGAAGAACCGCTAAACAATTCTAATTCATCTGGGTCTTAGACATTTCAAACAACTTTTCCTTATTATTCAAAAGACCTTTTAACATCGAAGCAAATTTAGGCATCAAAAGTATAGCATTCGCGAGACTTATATCAAAGTGTAATTCTTGAAAAATCTGATAAAACTTTTCCATTTGGTTTTTATCTTTCTCGCGGTGCTTTTGTTCATTTAAGCGTGACGGATAAGGCAATTTTGTTTTAACGGGAATTTCTTTTTCAGCTTCATAAACGACTTTTTCTTTTCCTTTAGACGGTTGGACCACCGGAGGTTGGATGTCTTCGGTCCCTCCATTATTAATAGGAATTTCCATATCCGTTGTCACCTCGGTTTCACGGACGACTACCTTAGGAGGAAGAGAAGAAGAGGCAGTCGGAGCCGTTGGTCCATCATACGAAACACCACTCCTTGTTGTGAACGCTTTTGCATCGCCCCTCGGGTTAGAGATCGTGTTGCTTGGAAGAGTTCCCGAGCCCGAGGGTCGATCATTTAAACGTTTGTTTAGTTCAAGAATTTCCTTAGCCATTAACTCTTGGTTTTTCATAATCTGCTTAAGAATCTCATCCGAGGGCGACGGATTTTGAACCACATTCTGATTTTGATTTTGAAAGTTTTTCCCTTGGTTGTTTGGATTAAAACCTTGATTTTGATTTCCTTGATTCGTATTTTGAAAATTCCCATTATTTTGAAAAGTATTCCCTTGAGGCGGGCCTTGATTGTAATTTCCCCGATTTTGTTGAAAACTTTGATTTTGACCTTGAAAACCATTATTTGCCCGGTTTTGATTCTGATTGTGATTAAATTGATGATTCTGGTTTTGCACATTATTGTTATGATTCACTTGATTTGGTTGATTGAAACCTGGTGGTCCAAGATAATTTCCAGAACGGTAGCTAAGAAGTTACGGTCACCTTGTGGTGGGTAAACGTTACCACCGTTATTATAGGTTCCCGAAGTAGCATACACGTTTTCCTGAGTGAAGCCACCGGAGGCTGGGCACTCAAGATATGAATGAGAACCACCACAAGTCTCACAACCGGTATTAACCATATTTACTTGAGGGTTCTTAACTTGATTCGGAATCATTTGATACATTCTCAACATAGCCGTAGACATATCATCAAGTTTCTTAGTTATGGGGGCTAACTCAGAATTATAAGAGGGAGAAGAGTTTTGAGTCGCAGTCGATCTTATTGGCTCATTCCTCTCGGCTGAGGAATCCCAATAATTGTAATGGGCCGTCATATTCTCGATGCTCGTAACAATCCTCAGGACGACGTTTCATAAAAGTACCACCAGCTGCAGCATTGATCGTGTCCCGATGTCAAAGAGTTAAACCATTGTAAAAAGTATCAATTATTGTAACGAGAAGCATATTATGGTTTGGACAATGATCAATGGCAAGCTTATAACGTTCCCAAGCCTCGAATAAAGACTCATCGGGAAGTTGCCGAAAATTGCTAATGTCGTTCCTTAACTTTGTCACCATCGATGGTGGAAAATACTTCGCCAAGAACTTTGATACCATTTCCCTGAAAGTATGAATTGAGTTCTTGGGAAGACGATCAAACCAAGCGGTGGCATGATGCGTTAGAGAATAAGGGAAGAGAGAAAGTCGGAGGGCGTCATCGGAGACCCCGTTTTGTTTCATATTTTGGGTGACAGTTAAAAATTTGTCAAGATGCTTGTTGGCATCGTAATCCGTGAAATTGGCATGAATTTTGGACTTTTTTTGTATCATATGATGCTTTAGTCCAAAATCCGTAGCCTCAATATTGAGAGGGGCAATCAGGCCACCTCTACCATGCATTATAGGTTGGCACACCTCCTCCATCGTTCGGAGATCGGGAGCTGGCACGTGTTGGTGATCATCACCACCCACCTAAGGGTGTTGATTATTCGGGTCCATTTCCACAACGTTGGGGAAATGGACACGGTGTGTGTGTCGAATGACCCTTTCGGGGTTTGACAAAGGAGATATAAGACTTTCAGAAGAAGAACGGGTGTTGATGCGTGGGAATCGCAACAGGCTTTACCTTTCGAGGGATCTCGAGAAGCTTACAACCCCCACCAGGCAGTGTACCTGATCGTTGTAGTATAGTATAGTGACAAGTACCGGGGGATTGATCGTTCCGCTTAGGAATAGTGTCGCTAGGATTAGAAAGCCTAAATACTAGTTCTAAAGGTGAGGGATGATTATTTTTGTGTTTTAATATTTTTTTAGAAAGCAAATTAAAATCTCGGGTTTTGGAAGAGTGGGCGGAATTAGTTGCTATTCAATTAACCCAATACTAAGATGCAATCAAAATAAAATACTAGAAATGAAAGTAAACTAATTTATACTAAAGTTGTGAGCAGTAATTGGAGAAAATGTGTTTACTTAGATTTCACTACTCCCTAGATATCTTTTACACGTTAATTACTTGTTATAATTGCATGGATGATGGATCGTATTCCTTAATACCATTCATGGGGTGGCACACATAACTCCCCAATTCTATGAGCTATTATCTCCTCCTACACCATGCCCAGCACAACTATAGGGATTGTAAACAGTGGCTCATGCATTAAATACAACCAATAAAGACCTAGTGCGCGTTGGTTCATGTTTCTTAAGACGTTCAAGCATGTTACCAATTGGAGATCTGCCAGTTTTCTTAAGCCTAACATATAAATCATTCATCCAAGACAAGAATAAACAAGTAATCAACACATAATCAATATATAGGTTTCATTAGATCTAAGCAAACACAAAAGAGATCTAGCCTAGCATGATGGAATTAAGACAAGAACATGATATAGACAACCAACACATAGACATATTGATTGAATTAGAAGAACACTTATCTTGATTAATCATGCAAGGTATCAAGGGGTTGGAACCCTTGAAAAACCTGTAAAGTTACACCAAAATCGTACTTAGGGTTTCTCCCAAAACTTCTCTCTCTTAATGTGAAAAATTAGAAAACTATATATAGGAAAAGGGGTCTGACGGCGTCAAGACCAAATAGGTGACGCCGTCACCTCGCCGCCAAAACAATCCTCGGACTGCCTAGATCTACATTTGACGCCGTCAAGAACATTGCATTTCCAGGCCGTCACGACTTTAACTCTTGACGCCCTACCTTCATGACGCCGTCAAAACTCTTCTGGGTCGTCATGGACTTTTACTCTTGACGCCGTCAGGAAACTCCTCTTGACGCCGTCATGCACTGTTCCCAGCATGGAAAATTAAGACTTTGACGTTTTCTTCACTTTTATGCTCCAAAAACGTCCGAATTGCTTCCTTTTCCAGATTTCACTCCCAAAGTACCTAAAATCACAAAAGGAACGATTTAGGGCAATATTTGATCAAATAAATTCGGATTCGGGTTTAAATGACCCCCTAAAAACGGATCATTTTTCGCCTCATCAGGTGTTCATACACCAAAAATAAAATCAAAAAGAAAAAGAAGAAGAAGAAAAAAAAAGGAAAATCTTTTTGTTTTTCTTATTTAAACAAATCTCAAAAACTTTTTTCTTTTTTTTTTTCTTTAGTTTTTCTTTTTATACAACGTTACGTTAATCGTAACCGTTTCCTTCAAATTTACTCGCGACGGAATGAGAAAGAATAGTGTTTCTCCCTTCAGCTAGCAATTTAATATCTTAGCTTCCGTATTTTCCGCTTATTCGGTTGTAGAATTGAAGTAATACGATAAGTAACTAATTTCACGTTTTTCTTATGTTGTAAGGTTTATTTGGTTTACAACGCCCCCCTTTCACGGGAGAGTCGAGGCTGTAACTTTATTTTTGTATTTTTGTAAACACTTTAGGAAAAGTGTTTTTGATTTTTCAATTTTTATTTTTTTATAGAAAATATTCACAAGATAGAGGAAGACTTATCAAAACACGATTTTTCAAAACGAATATTCAAAAACTCACTTCAACCTTCCCCGGTAGCGGCGCCAAAAATTGATTGGTTCAAAAATCAATTATATATATATAAGTAGTATCGAGGAGATCCGCAAGAAATATGGATCACCCGAGTCATATTCCAAAGAAGGTGTGAATGGAATCAAATAAATTCGATTCATGCAAACCGTGTCGTGAAAAATGGTAAATGTGAAAAGTGTGAATGAGAAACTCAATGAATGGCAAGTAAACACAAAATATGCAGAATGTACAAGCTAAATATGCACTAATGATTAAATTCTAAAAATGGAAATGCAAACACGATTATAAAAACGTAACATACAACTAAAAATGTAACTTTAACGAAAAATGATCCTACAAATGTGAAACAATTTTCTAAAAATCTTAAACTAATAAAAGAATTTTCAGAAAAAGAAAAATAGTTTTTTTGACTTTTTATTTATTTTCTATGAATTTATTTATGTTTTTGTATTTTTAAAGGAATAAAAAATAAAGGAAAATGGAAAAATAAAAGTGAAAAATACAAATTTAATTTTGAAAAATCTAAAATATCATAAAAGAATTTCCTAAAATATTTTTGGATTTTAATGGCTTTTTCTTATTTTTATTTGATTTTTATTTATTAAAAAGAATTAAAAAAGTTAATTTAAACTAAGAAAATTCAAGAAAAATAGTAAACAAATTCTGAAAATTCTGAAAAATTCACAGAAAATCAAAAATATGAAAATGAACTTAGAGAAAAATTTTAAAAGTGAAATAAGCTTAAAAAGTGCTGATTCAGTAGGAAACAGCTTATCACAAGTGCTTATCAATAAGCACTTGTGACCAAACTGAATGAAACTAATAACACAGCTATATGATGCTCAAATAAGCTCAATTATACTCAAAAATGCCCAGGAGAATCACAGAATGCCACAAAATTGTTCAATAAGCAGTCAAATAAGCCAATGCTTAAGCATAGTCACAAACAGAATAAGCCAGAAGTGACAAAACTTATTCAAATCAATTATTACTAACAGATGAACTCTTAATCCACAATAAAGCTCAAGGAATAAGCTCAAATGAGTGCTAGCAGGCTAAGACTCAAAACAGCTTACTTGTTCTCAACACCTAAGTAGCTACAGCTTATTAGCAGTCCTAAAAAGCCAGTTAGACAGAGATTATGGGGGCAAAATAGAGATAGCAATAATGAGGTACTACTAACACCAAAAACCTTATCAAAAACAATCAATTGCCATATCAATTTGAACCAAGTTCAACAGCTATAGTGACTAATAAATCTGATTTAGTTGACTAATTGTTAAACCTAGTAGTTTGACTAATTTGAATTTCCACACATTAATTCTAATTTTAGAAGTAATATTAAACTAATGTAACACTAGTTTATACTAACTATCAGTCACACTGACTTGAACATTTCTCATTTCTTCATTGTTGACGATGTGGTTATCCTTACGGAGTGGGATTCGAATGATATGGAAAGCATCATACATTGTATATAGCTTAATCTATACGCCATGTAGACTAAAGCTCCGTACGCCATATGGCAGTTTGTAACACATTTCGTACACTATGCCTAAACTGCACTAAACCATTTCCGAAAATCATATAAACCTGGAAACATATTTCATTAACCATAAAAATCATAACTAAATACACATTACACTTTTAAAATATGCTAAAACGTCATTTCAATATAAATTCAATATAAATGAGGCTTATTTCAAACACCCCTTTAAAACTTATAACTATCAAAATTCCTTTCTAAAACATACATTAGTCAAATGCTACTGATTTATTTGAAAATATTTGGACTAAAAGACTCGATAAACACATTGGGGCATTACAAGTCCACTATCGAGTATAAGTATAAGATGCTCGTTACCTAGTTCCCCACGAGCATTGTCGTCCCCTTAAATCACCTTCCCTTATCAACAAGCCCCAAGTTCATATCCTTTACATACATAAAAGGGAAACAAACAAAAATAAGCCAATATGACTTAGTGAGTAAACAAAACTAAACTAAACATGGCATGAACTATAAGCTAGTTTATATCTTGCTACTAAATCCGTCCACTTCTACATGGGGTTGTAATTTGCTAGGATCATAATTCTACTAATATGAGCTACTATTACTATCTTGTCCAATTTCTAATTATAGTACTACTATGAATGAGATATCTAATCACCTTACTATCATTTAGCTACTAATATTGCAAAATCTAATCGTCTTGTTACTAGTGTTGTGATATCTAATTGGCTTGACACTATATGCAATGTCTAATCGCGTTTCTATTAATAATGCGATATCTAATTGCCTTTCTACTTGCAAGGAATTCCCTAGGTGGCGAGTAATCATGTGCGGTCTTTACCCTCTTGCATGGATGCAATCCGTGTCATGACTACTAATAAAGCAACATAACTAAATCATATGTGTCAACTATGTTCTAATGTTTTACATGATCTATATGAGAGATCTCTAATCAACCCCATGCGAACATTATACATAATGGGAGTTTTCGCTTTGTGAATCCCTTAGGCACACTAACATGGCAATTGGTGCATCACTTAGACACCCGTAACTTGACGAATGATGCATCGCTTAGGAACCCATGGCATAAACTATAAACTATAAATCATCTAAGTTATCATTTGCTATAATTTACTACTAACATATAGCTAAAACCTTCATACCCAAAATATGCATAACTATACTACTATACGTGCTACTAATGCGTTATTCACCTCATAATCTCGAGTTAGCTTTCCTCTTGTTTTCCTTGAATACCCAAACACAATAATCATTCTAACATCATTAGCATGTAGTAACTCATTTATAACATATAAGGTTATCTTATACTACTAAATTTGGCCTATTTTAGCCAAACACTATTTTTTACTACCATGGATTAATCATGAAATCATAATCATCATCATATATAAATATCCTTGTTTATACTAATTTCTATAACATAATTTATACTAGATTCCTCCTTACTCATAATCATTCATACTATAGTCATCTAAAACCATGAATCATCATAATCAAGGTTAGGGTTAACACAACACCCATTTTAACATAAACCCTAAATTTAGCTAATAACTAAAATCAATAACCATAAAAACTAACACGAACTTCATTACCTATCTTGAAAATAATTGGTAAGGAACACTTGAGGTCTCTTTCTGCTTCACCATCATTCCTTCACACCCTCTTAATTTACATCCTATGAATTATCCTTGTAATGAGATAAACTTATTTCCTTCATGAAACTCATACATAAGCCACGTCTCTTAACACGTGTGGTACGAGGGTTAACTCCTAGACTTATGAGATTAATAAGCCTTAAGGGAAATTAAGTAATTTAACATCTTAACTTCTACTTTGCACTGTTAGTCCCTACCGTTAAGTCGGTTACAATATAGGTCTTTTTTCGTTAACTATTTGTATGAAAGGTCCTTATTTCGTCAAACACTAACTGAAATGGCTTTTCTAATATCCCATAATACCATCTTAATATCTATGTCTAAAACTCTAAATTTTGGGGTGTTACACCGAGAGTTCAGGTCCTCACACAAAGAAAATGATACCATGTGAATGAGAGGTTGGGGAACAACGACTTTTGGAAGATTATTTTGGCGACAAAAACAATCAACCTAAATACCCGAAGAGGAATTTTAGGCGAATGTGTTGTATGAGTTCAAAACTTTTTAACAAATATCCAATGATATTACCAATTACAATGTTAAACATCTTCCCGAATACTTCCTTTTTTTAATCAATGACCCGATTGTATGGGTCGTTTAAGTATTAGTGCTCTCATGAACTGCACATCGGTGATACACCAATTGACATGCAACACAAACCCGATTCATTTGACAAGTACTTGCAAATTGGCGAACACTCTTTACGTGATTGTGTACAATACTTCATTAAATGCGTATATACTTTATTCTTAGAAGAGTATTTAAGAACACCCGAGACATGCAACATATATATGCATTGCATAAAAAAAACATGGACCTACAAGAGTGCTCGGGAGCATTGATTGTATGCACTGGGAATGAGTAAATGTCCAAAGGCATTACATGGGCAAATCAAAAGGCGTAATTTTAAATACTTGACTCTATTGCTTGAAGTCGTTGCATCATATGTTTTGTGGATGCAACAATCGTATTTTGGTGTTGGGGGGGGGGGGGGGGGGTAACGGTCTCAATGTTCTATATACTTCAAACTTATTTGATGACCTTATTGACAATATTGCTCAGGAAGCTTTATTTGTAGTAAATGGGAAATCATACGAAAAAGGTTACTATTTAGCGGATGAAATTTATCATCAATGAGTTACATTTGCCAAAACGTTTTCCATTGCAAGGGTTGAAAAAACATTGAAATTTAAAAGAGTTCAATAAAGTGAAAGAAAAAAGAAGATATTGAACGAGTTTTTGGATACCTACAAGGTCGTTGGGGAATTTTACAACAAACTACACGTGCTTACTAAATCAACATGCTACGAAGAATCATGTATTGTTGCATCATATTACATAAAATGATATTAAAAGATTAAGAATTCGCGATTAGTGAGTTTAACAAATTGTATGTTTGACACAACCGAATTTGTAACGTAATCGAAAGATGCGACATACATCAAAGGAAAAACAAAGAACTTCAGGATAGGAAGACGCCCAACGACCTTCAATAAGATATTGTGGAGCTTCTATGGGGCCTTGATCACTATATTGTATTATTCTCAATTTTGTAATTTTAATGTATCGTTGCTTTTAATTTAATGAAATGCGTTTTTTTTATTTGAACTAGCAAGGTACCCGCGTAAAGCAGCGACTTCGAAGGCGAATGCTGTTTAACGATTTTTAGAATTTTACTTTATTTTTTCGGAATATTGTTTAACGATTTTATATAATGGATGATAGTAGGGGTGGAAATTCAGGTCGGGGTTGGGTTGACAGGTTAGTGGGTCAGTAAACCCCAACCCGAATCTGACCAATTTAAATCATCAGTCAGTTATGTCAACCCTAACCTGTTTACACATAATCCGAACTTGACTCAATTAACCCGTATATATACTTGGGTTGGCGGGTTAAATAGGTTAAACGAGTTTCGGGTTGACCCATTTAACCCGTTTTATATACAAAAGTTGGCACATTACACGAGTTAAATAGGTTAAACGGTTTTGCTGATCGACCCGTTTAACCCATTTAACCCGTATAATTGATTCCTCCCGAACCAACCAACTTTATTTCCCAACCACTTGTGAATGGTTGGTACTAAAAGTCAAACAGCCCGGGAGGAAAAGCAATTGTGAATGAGGAGTATAGAATTTCCTAGGTCGTTATGTCCCAACGAGGTGTGAAATCTGTAATACAACGAATCTGTGTCTAGGTGAAATTAAATATAAAAACAGGAATCTGACTGACTAACACTAGCAATGTTAATAATAAATAGCTCTTGTCACAGCTATTTCAGTAAAAACGTACAATCAGAAACCCTAAAATGTAAAAGGATAAACAAACGTACGTTTAGGTTCAAATAAACGTAAACGTACAAAAACAAAGTGGAGAATTATAACAAAAGATGGATTTGCATGCCTTAGCGGCTTAAATGCAAATTAAACAAACTTAAAATATTTATTTATTAATTACAAATTTATTTAAATAATAAGAAAACCTAAAAATATGAAAAGTAATAAAAATATACGTTTAAATTAAATTAAACGTAAACGTACTAAAATAAAACTGAAAACTGATCAATACAAATCCCTCAAATGTGAAATTTATATTTTTGTGATCCTAATAATATAAGAAAATCAATTATGAATTAAAATGATTTTTACAAGTACTTATGTAATTACTATTAATTAAAAACTATTTATTTATTATTTAACTAATTAAATTGATTTAAAATATTACACATACTAAAAAGACTTAGATAATTAAGAAGATTTTTATAAATCTTATTAACCATCACAGGAATTCTAAAAAATTATAAAAAGTTAGTTTTATGTATTTTTAATTTATTTTACTAATTATTATTCTAATTATTAATTAATATCTAATTAAACTATTTAATTATAAAAAATAAAAATGAACAATAAAAATTCTAGAAAAATTCCTAAAATTATATTATACTATATATAAGCTAGGAAAAATATAAAAACTAGGTACTACTTTATAAAAACTAATTATGCTATTTAAAACTTAATTGTTAATTAAAAACTAAATATACTAATTTTAAATCTAAAAATTAGAAAACTAAAAGTGAAAATTGCAAAAGTATTTTTTACATATTCTAGATAACTTAATAAAGTTATAAAAGTTATAAAAAATTATCTAGGATAAAATTTAAATACTAGAACTAATTTATTTTTGGCTTTTTCATTTAAACTAATTAAATTAAAATTAAATCTTAAAAATATCTAATGAACAGTAAAAAATATGAAAAAATTATGGAAAGTAATTTACATAGTAAAGAAGCTGGGAAAAATATTATAAAGTTCACAGCTTATCCAGATAAGCTGGAATAAGCCAAACAGCTTGTATAAGCTTATTTAAATAAGCTAAAATGTTTACTACTATAAGAAATAAAATGTGCAAAGTAATAACTGAGAAGTGAGCTAGCCTAGGTGGGTTATGCAGTGAACTTGTCACCAATGGAACCTAGGTTCGAATCCTATATACACCCTTTTTGGCATTTTATTTTATTTTTGGATTTTTACTTTACAAAACTATATAATAAGCTAATATATTAAACTTTAACAAAGACAACTTTTCCAAAACTTGGAAATAAGCTGTGTGAGAGCTTATTTCCAACTCAGTTGGCTTTTAAGCTTAAACTTCTAAATTGAAGCTATCACTTAGCTTTAAAGTTTAGTTTTTGGGCTTTTCTTTTTATGATATTATCTAATTACTAATATTACACAAGTTTATGGAAATTGGAACTTTATAACTTAGAAATAAGCAGATTCGTGGCTTATGAGTCCAAACAGTTAAGCTTTTGGCTTAACAGTGGAGTTTAAGCTTAGAATAAGCTAGGAAAAAAACTTTATACATGAAACAAAAGATAAAATAACATTTGTACAAGTATATTAACAGGAAACAAGCAAGATTGTACCAAGGCATAAGCTGAATAAGCTCACATAAGCAAATAAGCACATCCAAAGTACTGCTTGTTATACTCAGATCCAAACAACCCTGCAACCTTTTTGCTTGGCAATTTAAGCTTATGAAATAAGCTGAAAAGGCCAAAATAAGAGTTGAAGTAGCAAGATGGTCTGGTTGGCTTTCCAAAAAGCCAAAGCTCATCAAGTGGGGTCCACTGATGAGCTTTTGGAGGGTTTATGAAAATGGCTTGATTCCACTGAATTGCTCACTGAAATCAAGAATGGGACAAACAAAAAGCTAGTTGCAGCCCTAGTAAATGAGCTGCAACATTGATTCTAAGCACTGGATCCTATGGTCTGGTAGTTAAGCTTCCCAAAAAGCTAAACCACATAAGCTGGGTCCAAGTATTAAGCTTTTTGTTAGCTTATGAAATAGGCTAGGTAGGGAGTAAGTATACTGAGGACTCAGTATACTTTTCATTTATGGTGATAAGTTAAAGCTACTTGCAGCCCTAGCATATGGGCTGCAAGGTGAAATTTAAGCACAAGTCCATTGAGTTGGGTGGATAAGCTTCACATAAAGCTAATCCACACAAGCTCAAGGTCACTAATGAGCTTCTCAGAGCTGTTGGTAATGGTGTAAGTTAACTGAGTTCTCAGTTAACTGTTGTGAATGGGCAAACAACAAGCTCTAATCTAATCTATCAATTAAGCTCATAAGAGCTCAACAAGTACTGAGACATTGAGTTTGGTTGTTTAGCTTTGTGAAAAGCCAAAACTCACAAGCTCAAGCTCAAGGAGGAACTTTTTATGGGCTTATGAAAACTACTCACCTTCACTGTTTGCTTCAGTGAAGGGAGTAAGGTGAACAAAAAGTTGGGGTTGATAAGCTACCTAATTAAGCTACTAACAGAAAAATAAGCTTACACATAACAACATAGCCACTAGGGCAACACTTAACAACAACAAACACAGGCACAAGTCTAATATTCAACAAGCTACAAGCTTGTGAAAATGGACTTGTGAACCTGATACAGAGCAAAAACAGGTATAAATAAGCTACTAGTTAAGCTATTAAACATGGCAAATAAAAATTGACAAAAATATATTAAGCAAGATGAGCAGCAAATCTAAAACATATCATAAGCACAAGTTATGAAACTTAATATTAAATCCTACATAAAATTCTAAGTTTATTCAAAAACCTGAAAAACTAAAATTTGACTTTTAAAGTTTTATGATCAAAGTTGACTTTAA
The DNA here is from genome assembly GCA_030686995.1 of Artemisia argyi. Classification (NCBI taxonomy): domain Eukaryota; kingdom Viridiplantae; phylum Streptophyta; class Magnoliopsida; order Asterales; family Asteraceae; genus Artemisia; species Artemisia argyi. The sequence continues at coordinate 161,110,517 of CM060683.1, forward strand.
TCAACTTTGATCTGAATTTAAAGACTAAATAAGCTATATTAAGTTATAAGAACATCAAACTAATAGATATAAACAACATTTAAACACAATTGGTGAGTATGGCTATGTAAATCATCACAGTGATCAAATGAGTGATTCAAATTGCAAATTTTGACTTTTATATAAGTATGCAATAGGTTTGATAGGCTGTCAACTCTCAAAGAACTTAGTATACCATATATCCACCAAAAATAACAACTTAGGCTCATCTAATCACCCTGGAATCAGCAATCCCAAACACACCTTAAATGGACCTAAATTAAGATTTTCATTTCAAAAGCTTGTATAAACCAATTTCATTAAATCCAGAGGTTTTCATCTGTTAAATTAGAACTTTTTAAGCATAAACAAGTAGTCACACAAGTCTATACCTAGGATTATCAAAAATCAACCTATTTGACTGTCAAAATGAAAATTTCAAGCATAAACAAATTCAAAACATAAGAACCTGAGATTACACTTAATACTTATGAACATACATCAAATAAACACAGAAAAGAAGAAATGAACAAAGATCAAACACTGAAACAGTAAAATTTTAGAAACTAAGAAAATGGCTAAAAATGAGATTAAATTGAGATTGCATACCACCCAACTGTATATGCCTAACCAATCCTTTCCAGGGATTATACTAAGCACAGTAAACCCTTATTCAGTGTAAACATGGTATTTAATCACATTTAGACCTAGGAGATTCAAGACTTAGGAAAATGGACAATTACATGGAATTCAAAGCACAATTAGATTTCATAACATAACATACAAAGTTTACACTAGATAGTGATTAACTAACATCCAAATAACACAGAAACATAAAAATTAAGACAACAAATTAAGCAGAAAAGTAAATTGCAAAATGGTAAAATGAGGCTTACAAATGAGCAAGGCTGCAAACCATAGAACCAATGAACTCTAACTATCCTATAGTTTCCCATGAAGCTCTAAACCATAGGGCCATCAATAATATACCCTGCTCCAAGCTGTTTCACCATGAACACACTATTTTTGATTTTTTAATGATTTTCTAGATTTTTTTAGTGATTTTTGAATTTGAAAAGACTAAAGCTGATTTAAGGTTTCTAAAAGCTTTCAAAGCTTTGTCAGGAGCTTATGTTAACTAATTGAGTCCATTAAACAACAATGATCAACTAGAAATTAAAATTACTTGAAAATTTAAAGATACGAATTGAGAAAACTTGAAATGTAAAGATACTTGAGATTAAAGCTGAAAATGAGTTCCATTACACTATTTTGAGGATCACTACACTACTTGAAAGCTGTAAATTACAATAATTTAAAGAAAGCAATAAAAATTAATTATACTACGTGACATTGGCTATTCCAAAGTAAAGTTTTCCTCTGCTTCTCTTCTCTCTTTTATAGCCTTTGAACTCCTTGGTGCCCACTTAACAAATCCCATCATCATTTGTGACCATTGGATGTGCAGAAGTCATCTTGGCCGTTTAAATGCAATTTGGTGCCAAAATAGTATTGGGTGTCAGTATTTGCGTGGAGAGGTTTTCAAGGGATTAAATGCGTTTGGGAGGTAGTGGAGAGTTGGGGGAATTGCGTGGAGAGGTGGGTGATGAGGTGGAAGGCCAGGTGGAGGGTGGTTTTGGTAGCAGCGGTGGTGGTGGTTTTGGGAGGGAAAAGGGATGACTGGGTGGTTTGGTTTGTGGGTTTGACCAAACGGGTTGACCCCATTTTATATTATAGGGTGGATTGGGCTGTGGTACTTGGGCCAGAAATAAAAGAAAAAGGGTGGGCTTGGTGTGGTATTTTGGGTTTAGATAATATAAAGGGTCCGTTTGTTTAATAACTTAGGAAACCACAAGGACCAATTATGTAAATAACTGAAAGTCGAGGGGCTGACTTTGTGATAATTCCAAAGTTCTCATAAGGACCTAATTTGTCACATGTGAATAGTACAAGGGTATTTTTTGATATATTTCATTTTTGAAATACCCGGGGACTATTTTTGCCAATTCACCAAACTTCAGGGACTGATTATGTAATTCCACCAAACTTCACACCAAGGACCATTCATGCAAAAGATTATTAGTACAAGGACCAAAATTGATTTTTCTCAAAGTTTTTACATCCCAGGGACCATTTCTGTCAATTTCCAAAGTACAGGGACTAAACTTGTAATTTTGTGAAACTTTGCACCAAAGGACTAAATATGTAACTTTATGATTAAAAAGGACCTTTGGTGACTTTTTCAAGTTTTTAGAATAACCAGGGACTAGTTTTGCCAATTTATGAAACTTGAGGGACTGAAACTGCCAATTATGTAAACTTTGTACGTTTTTCATCTGTTTTTGCATATTTTGCATTTGAAACATATAAAACACACTTCTAAGATATTTTAAGTATTTTGATGCATATTTGAGTGTTTTTGTATGTTTTGGCAGCTCAGATTGGTATAAAATGATGAGTATTTAGACACTCATCAATAATAAAATATAATAATTTTTAATTTAAGGAAAATATCTTAAATTGGTTGCCGGGTCAACCCGCTTAATTTATTCCTAACCCGAACCTAACATGTTTAATAAACGGGTTCGATGGGTCGACACAAACCCGACCCGAAATGTATTTAAACTCAACTCGAACCTGTTAATTTTCGTGCTGGTTTCAGATTGGGTTTTGCGTCGAGTCAGAAATTGCTACCCCTAGATGATAATGTCTTGAGATCGTGTGTTTATGTAAAATTGTGAAGAAGTAACATGCCATATTATTACATGCAAAACTTATAAGTTACATATTAATTTTACCTATAAACATATTAAATTCATTATATTAGTTATATTTTATTATTGTAACATCAAATTTAATGTTATAATCTAATATGCAGTTAGTGTATAAAGCTTATTTTAATAATTACTAATAATAGAAGGTGTGTAACTTAATATTTTAAGTTTTTAAAAAATATAATGTCTCAAATACATTATAAGGAGTAGAGATAAATGAAAGAAAAAAAAGTTGTAGAGCACGGGTTGTCTTATAAATTGAGTGATGAAGGAAACTCATTTTGAGTTAAACTATGGATTAAGATCCTCTTATGTTTTGTAATATTGAACAAATAAGATAAAACAAATCAGATTGTGGGATAATCATTGAGTAAACTATGAGGCACATTAATTTATTCTCTATTACAATATGATAACTTTAGAAGAACATGAGAGATGTTTAAATTACAGGTTATAAGTTATAGGAGAAAAACTGACGTGACAATACTTTTTGAAAACTGACGTGATAGCACCTTGTGCTCTAAATGGCATACATCCAACTCAGGGACATAACTTATGGTGCGTTTGGTTTGCGGAAGGATTTAGATTAACATTTAGATTTGGTATGGTTTGATTGAAAAGTAGGAGAAAGAAATTGAAATTATATAATTAATGTATTAATTTTATATAATAAGAATATGATTCAAGATCATTCGAGGACCATTTTTTTTTTACATACCAAGTGATTAATCTTCACCATTCATCTTTATTTGATCTAATGGATGAGATTAATCTCAACAATTAAAAAAAACCCACTCTCATTTTTTTTCTTCCAAATATTAATATCTTTCAAACCGTTAATCGTTAAGCGAAAAAAAATACCGTTACGACGAACATTTAATTATCTTTCTTTAGATAAACACTTCGATATACTTTCGACAAAATTATTTTTTTCGTGTTTTTTACGGTTTTTTCGTTACTGAAATTTGCATAAAAAACCAGATGCGATTTAACACTAATATCACATGTGATATTATATATCATATGTGATTTAACACTAATATCACATGTGATATTAGATATCATATGCGATTTAACACAAATATCACATGTGAGTTTTTATGCAAATTTCAATAATGAAAAGAAAAAGAAAATTTTATTTGCGTCGAAAGTATATCAAAGTTTCCGCTATATAAAGATAATTAAATGCTCGTCGCGATGATATAATTATTTTGGCTTAACGATTAACGGTTTAGGAGATATAAATTATAAAAAATAGGTGAAATATTAAAATGTTTTTAATCTCAACCATTGATTTCATTTTAAATGGATAATAAGGATGAATCCCTTTGTATGTAAGATAAATTTGGTATGTAAAATAATTCTCCTCGAATAATAATAATAAAAAATAGTATGTAAAAAGTAAAATTAAATGGATAAGAGTGATAGAGAGAAATATAGAAAAAGGCTCACAAATAAGATGATACCTACTATTTTTATGAGGAATGAATATATGAGTATCAAACTTAAATCGAATCCCTAATGCATCAAACAAACAATTATATTTATCTTTGAATCTATTCCTCAATATCAAAACCCTTTAAACAAACGCACCCTTAGAAGGGACCGAGAGGGGTTATGGCCCCCCAAAAATTTTCACGCCATGTACATACTGTATATGATTTTAGTCATTTTTAATAAAAAGTTCAAAGTAATGTATATCAGCACCCTTAAAATATATACTTTTTAAGTTAACTCATCTGCTAACAACGTTCAAGTTCCGTCCCTGATCAACCCGAACAAACGTTATTATTCCATACCCATTTTCTAATTCTAAAGTGTCAAAAAATATTTTTTGCAATGATAGAGTTGCTTTTTCCTTTCTGCAAATGGCTATTAACAAATCAAAAAGCATCCACGTGTCACAACCTCATTAGCACGCTCCTATTTTTCCCGGGTATAGTAGTAGAAGACCAATAGCCTAGACGACCATAAAACGACTATTTAACTGACCACCATTTCCCACTTCCAAAAAACAACAAATTCAAAACCAAAAAACCAATCGACGATCAACCAACGCAACTAAAAAAATGTACGGACACAATCGTCGGCAGCGAAACAAAGGCGGAACTAGCCGAAACGCGGAGTCTCAAGTCGCGGTGATTGATGCAGCAGTTAAGAAAGCTCACACTGATCTTTTGGCTGCAGGCGATAGCGTAACTGCATGGAGAGTTTCGCAGGCTGCTTTAGTGATGTTAAAAGCGGATTCGTTCGAGTCGTTAGGGTGTCGTATGCAGAATGTTCCTTCCTTGTATCAGATTATTATTACTGAAGCAAAGGTAAAGTTTATTTTACCTTTTTTTTTTTTTTTTTTTTTTTTTTTTTTTTTTTTTTTTTTCAACTTAGATTTAAATTAATGCTAGTTAGTTATCAGTGCGGCGATTAGCATGTGCAAGTGGTGCAACCGCACATGGCCTCCGTTTTTAAAGGGGCCTCCGATTTAGTATTTATACATGTTTAAGTATATTTATACGTGTCTAACTTAAATTTTTATAGCCCTTTTTAAATATTATGTGAGGGGGGTTCCGATTTAGTATATATCCATTGCTATTTATACATGTCTAAGTATATTATGTTTTGAATTTTCCATAATTGTTAAGATTTTCGTGATTTAAAGGGCTTCATTCGTAGTTTTGCACCGGGCCACCCAAATCAATGGGACGGCCCTGTTAGTTATAATACTCCGCTCTAGCGAGATTGCGTATTGTTCAATGCTATATGTTTGGTAGAAGAATAATTAAAATGAGAAAGGAAAATTTGAATCTATTTTTGTAGGTGCATATAAAATGTGTCTTTTGTTGTGATTATTTATCATTATTCTCGTTTTAATTTTATTTCTAATTTGATTATAACTCACATGTAATTAACCAAAACCAAATTGCCTAGTGGTAAGGTACCTAATTAACCTCCTCACATCGGCCAGGCCTAGGATTCAAAACTCACTCGGGGAAAGGGCCGGAAACGGTCACGGAGACACTTCAGCTAAGCCGCGTACATAATAATAATAAAGACCACTGGGGCATTGGTCCAATGGGTGGGGTTTTCATTCTTGAGTCAATAGACTCGGGTTCGGATCCCATCCCTGGCACTTTGCTCCAAGATAGGTACCCACCTCCGCAAAACTTATGGGCTCACTGGAGAGACTTTGTGGATAAGAGCTCAAGAGTCCGAGAGTCTCGGCTCACTCCAGTTGGTGCCCCACTAGGCCAGGAGAGTTGCCCAGAGCTATTTGTTATGGGGTGGACAATGGCTGGTGCCAAAAGGCACCCGGGTCAGGGTAATCTGCACTTTTTTTTTTGTGTAAAATAATGAAAAAACTAATATATCTTTTATTAGCATATTGAATATGAGTGTTAACAAAATCCAACTTATTTTGGTTGTAATGTGGTAGTGTGGTACTGGTTTATTGTTTGGTTTTACTTCATATTAGCCTTAATGTATAATAAAATTCCCATTCTTTTTGTAATTATCGTTCTATTAATAAAATTTTAAGTTACAATAGTAATGGAGCTACAAAATTTACTAAAAGGGAGATTTAAAAAAAGAAAAAAAAAGTTATAGGCAAAATTATGTTTTTTGGTTGTGATTAGGTTTTTTTAATTTAAATTTGTAATTATTAGATTTCAGTTTTAAAATGTCTTAGTGGTAAGGCATCCTCACAAATGGTCTAGGATTCAAACTTCACTACGTACACATTTGGGGTGGTGAGGGAAATGATTGGAAACATTCACAGTGATACCTCGGTTAGGCCGCGTACATGTGAGTCTAAGACTCGCTCTCCCCGGGTAACCTAAACCGGTTATAATGTTATTAGGAAATGTAGTATATGGTAAAAAGATACTGAACTTGATAATAAATTTACCGGAAATATTGTAGTGATACCTCGGTTAGGCCGCGTACATGTGAGTCTAAGACTCGCTCTCCCCGGGTAACCTAAACCGGTTATAATGTTATTATGAAATGTAGTACATGGCAAAAAGATACTGAACTTGATAATAAATTTACCGGAAATATTGTAGTGATTATTCAACAGTTGTTGCTAGCTATCGGGTTTGATTATAGTCCATAGAGATTATATGATATTGTTGTGGGTTCTGGTATAGCATGTTTGCTTACGTAATCATGCAAATTAAGGTTGCATTAAAACTGAGCATTTGTTATCAATCCTGTAGGTCAACTCTTTCATACACTGTTTTGTTGCGGTCCAAAAGATCACATCATTACATGATTTGGTGTTGGCAATTTGTGAGAATGAGGGGATCAAGAGCTTTGAAGAACTTGAATTGGGACCCATCTTAAAGCATCCACTAGTTGTGCATTACTTTTCGATAGGACCTGATGTCACCGAAATCTGCAAGATTACAACTGAACAAATTGTTGCTTACCTCAGCATACTCCCTCGCAGAAAGAAAAAGACAATGGTTGATGATTTATTGGATTTTATAGCAAAAAAGAGGAAGAAAAACAGAGAAAATCTTTGCATACGGATTCAAAGTCTGGGGTATGGATTTTATTATTGTTTCTCGACTTACTTAGACTATTACAAAAAAGATTGTGCGTTTAAAGTGGTTATTTTACTTTTTTTTTTCCTGCTGATGTACATTTACAGTATGCACATTGGATATATCATGCGTGGAAGGCGATCTGAAGGCAACGTACTAAAGAAGTGTTCTGTTGGATTAGATTTAAACTCACTGATTAATGACGAGGAGGATGATGGAAACGCAGTTCAAGACACAGCTAACAATAAAAATGATGATGCAGAAGCTGCATCTACTTCTGACCCTTCTGCAGCTTCACAAATTCCACGCACTTGGCTGGATGATTGTAGTTTGACCCATGAGATCAAAAGTTGCAACGATCATGGTGCTCCGCTTAAAGGGTAACAAGTATCTGAAATCAGTTATTGCACGAAATATGCAATTCATAAAACGCCGAAAAAGTGGATCCCTGGGATGAAGGTTAAACCAGAGTTCTTAAGTGACGATGTGGAAACAGGATATATAGATGATAATGCAGTCGATGGGCATACATGGAGGTTTATTAAGATATGGAAAGAATCATGTGAAGATGAGAATGTAATTGAGGTATGTCGGTACTCGATTTTTGTCACATATCACATACTTTTTGTTGTACTGAATCATAAAAATTTGGTTTCTATTTAGTTTGTTTTTTGTTACTGTATTTTGCATGGTACACTAGCTCCTTGTTCTAATTGCTTATTTTGTTTGTAGGCTTATGACAAGATGCTTGACTTTTATCATGGTCAAATGAAGCCAAAAAAGAGAAATCGTATGATTTCATCATATCCGTATGTTGGATTGCTAAATGTTGCTGTAAGTCATCTATGGACAATTTCATACAACCATTCAATGTTAAGGTAGTGTAATCTCAAGTTTGATTCTTTTTTAACAGATTGCATCTATAAAGTTTGGTTTGTCGGATCGTATGAGTTCCGTTCCTGAAGAAATCAACAAAGAGGGACATGCAAATACCAATTCCACAACCTGTGATGTTGATGTTAAAACAGATGTTCAGTCATCTGAACAGGACGTTCTTGTTGCTAGTAAGCATTCTTTGAAGGGTCGTGCTGGTAAGTTACATGCCTTTTGTTCTATTTTTTATTTTTCATTCTATGTGTTGTAATTTGGAGTGTTTGGATGTGCAATAGAATGGAATTTGATAACGATATAATCAGATTAAGAGAAACAAAACGGGTAATGAAATGCATTTAAACTTACTTAACTATCTCCTTTTTATAGCACCTGCTCTCCATTTATAAGTGACAATTACACTTTCAAAACGCACATCCAAACACCCCGAAGAAAAGAGAAAACTAGTTATTTGTTTTAATTTTTAAGTTTTGGTGAAAAACTGGATTATCTTCGACCATGTCACTTTCCAGGCATTACTCTTGAAGATGTTCTGACATTTGCAAAGGAATATTTTTTGGTCTCCAATCAAGTTTTAGATAACATAAGCTCTTATCCGAAAAAACAGTTAGTCTTATTAAGGGAAATCTGCAAGCTAGAATCTTCTCTAACTCAACACTTTTCTGCTGACGATTTTGCTACCCTCGGATTTGGAGACATTTTCACTTTCTTAGGCGAAAATATTTCTCTACTACCTACCACATGGCAGGATTGCTTCACACTTACAGACAATGTTGAGAAGCCTTCGGTAAAAGTTTGCATGATCCAAAGTTACTTGCTTGAATTCTTATCAGAAGCTGCTAATAGCTTAGGGGAGCGTGAAACATTAAACAACTTAATGGTTTCTCAGTTGTTGAAGACTCAATTCCCTTCTGCTGGTCTTACATTACTGGAAGATGAGTTTACAGTCGATCTTTTGACTAATCTGAGCAGGAATGGTGATCATGTGAGCTCGAATATTGTGTTTTTTTCTTCAACTTTATCTGATTTTACAGCAGAGAAAGGTTTTTCAGATAATCATGTTGGCACGAATGATGTAATTGAACTGTTACTTAAGGCTCCAATGTTGGTAGATTTAAGTTTATGGTCATGTTGGGACTATAAGTTTGCACCTTCGTTGGGTCCTCTTGTGGGGTGGCTGTTGAGCAATGTAACCACCAAGGAACTGCTTTGTTTAGTAACAAAAGATGGAAAAGTTTTACGCCTTGATCATTCAGCCACAGTGGATTCATTTCTAGAATCTTTTCTACATGGGTCTTCTTTTGAAACAGCTGTAAAGCTTGTATCTTTGATTGCTTTATATGGTGGTGAGCGGAATGTACCTTTGTCCCTATTAAAATTCCATGCAAATAGTGCTTTTGAAGGCTCGCTGATTGCATCAAGATTTGTTCTTGATTGTTTGGGTTATATACCGAAGGAGTTTCAACGCTTTGCAGCAGAGTTATTGCTTTCTGCACTTCGTTCGGTTATCAAAGATGCTCAACTGGCGATTTTGAGTGAATGTAAAAGTAAAGAGGATCATATGTTGGTCCATGAGCTCGGGTTATCATTAGGCATAGTGGAGTGGTTTAACGATTATTGCTCATGTTTATCAGAATCTAAAGAATCACTTGAAAAGAAAAGATATTCTTCAGAAAGTGAAGTTATGGCATCTCGTGAAACCAACCAACCTAGTGAGGTCGGTAAAAGAGATGGTGTGATGACTCTTAAAGTGCATGGTGTTGATGATGGTTGCATTCAGCCCATGCTAGATTCTGAGAGAGAGAATAATGCAGCTAATATTATCGAGTCTATTAGAATTGAAGAGTTCGGTCTGGATCCAAATATTTCAATATCAGAAAGTAGCATATTAAAGAAGCAACATGCTCGTTTAGGAAGAGCACTTCATTGTCTTTCTACAGAGTTGTATTCCCAAGACTCGCATTTTCTTCTAGAGCTTGTAAGTTTCTATCTTATTTCACACGGTCTTTCTATAAGATATTTTGTGACAAAAATGACATGTTTGTGCTATTTTTTGTATTTCTATAGGTTCAGAACGCTGATGATAATGTTTATCCAAGACATGTGGAACCGACTCTAACTTTCATTCTTCAGGAGAAGAGTATTATTGTTTTGAATAATGAGCAGGGTTTTTCTGCTGAGAACATCAGGGCGCTTTGTGATGTTGGAAATTCTACCAAGAAGACAGCTAGTTCTGGGTACATTGGCAAGAAAGGCATTGGCTTCAAATCAGTATTTCGGGTATAGGAATTTATCTTAATATTAGCCAAATAAATTCTTTATTTTCTACGATGTATTCAAAACATTCCTTTGATGATTATGCAGGTTACTGATGCTCCAGAAATCCATTCTAATGGATTCCATATCAAGTTTGACTTAACCGATGGTCAAATCGGTTTTGTTTTGCCAACAATCGTACCTCCTTGTGATATCAACTATTTCACAAACCTGGTCTCATTTGACACTACTGATCAAGTGAGCACACACGACTACAACACATGCATTGTCCTTCCGTTGAAGTCAAAGTCAACAGAAACTTCTGCTGAGGAGAACATCAAATCTATGTTTTCAGATCTTCACCCATCTTTGTTACTTTTTCTTCATCGTCTTCAATGTATAAAGTTTAGAGATATGCTTAATGATTCATTTGTCATCATGAGGAAACAAATAACTGGAAATGGATTAACCAATGTTTCCATCGGGAATGAGACATTGACTTGGTTTGTTGACTCTCGGGAACTTCAGGCTAACGGTATCCGAAACGATGTCAAAACTACTGAAATTTCGGTTGCATTTGCTCTTGAAGTATCAGGAAATGGTAGTTACATTCCAAAGCTAGATCAGCAAAATGTTTTTGCATTTCTTCCTCTCCGAACATATGGTTTAAAATTTATAATCCAAGGTGATTTTGTTCTTCCTTCATCAAGAGAAGAAGTTGACGGTGATAGTCCATGGAACCAGTTTCTGCTATCAGAGATCCCAAACTTGTTTGTGAGTTCACAGCGATCTTTCTGCAGCCTTCCTGGTTTCAAGGATTGTCCTGGAAAGGGCATTTCTGTTTTTATGAGCTATGTTCCTCTTATTGGCGAAGTGCATGGATTTTTTGCTTCTCTTCCTAGAATGATCATATCAAAGCTATGCACGTCTAACTGTTTACTTCTAGAAGGTGAAAATGAGAAGTGGGTCCCACCGTGTCGGGTACTAAGAAATTGGAATGAACAGGTTCTTCCGTTTTTGCCCGATAGCTTGATTCAGAATCATCTTGGTCTTGGATACTTGAATAAGGATATAGTACTATCAGATTCACTTGCTAGAGCATTGGGCATCGAGAGTTATGGGCCTAGAATCTTGATTAAGATGTTATCTTCTTTATGTCGTACAAAAGAGGGTTTATCAACAATGGGCCATAAGTGGTTATCATCTTGGCTTAATGAATTACATTCAATGTTCATTCAGAACACTGATGCTTTCAAAGTCGGCTCTGATGTTATGAATACCCTGAGGAAAACGCCTTTCATTCCACTTTTAGGCGGTTGTTACAGTTCAATTGAAGTGGGTACGATTTGGATGAGTTTAAATGGTTCATGGGACAATCTTGAAGCCTTTACAAGATTGTTTTCCAATCTTCGAATTGTTAATCCCGCTATTTTTGATGGCCCTATCACCAATAACTTAACTCAAATGCTTTCTAAAGTTGGTGTCCAGTGGTTTTCTGAACATCAGTTAGTAAAAGCACATGTTTTACCAGCTATTTGTGACAAGAAAAATATAGTGAATACTGATCTCATGACAGAGTACTTATCGTTTATAATGGTTCACTTACAATCTAGTTGCTCTGAGTGTGGGACTGAACGGGAGGACATAATCTCTGAGGTTTACAATAAAGCTTATATTTTAACCAATCATGGTTTTGCTCTACCATCTGAGGTTGAAATCCATTTCGGTAATGACTTTGGAAATCATATTGATATAAGTAGGTTGATCAGTGGCATAGATGTAAAATGGCATGAGGTCGACAAAATTTATATGATGTATCCACCTGGTATATCTATGGTAAAATGGAGAAGTTTTTTACAGGAAGTTGGAATAACTGATTTTGTGCGAACTGTTCAAGTTGAAAAAACTGTTTCTATTTCATCTCAAGTTGTTCTCACAAATATGATGTCGGAGAAAGAGAGTATTCCGCCTGGATCAACTGTCACTGATTGGGAGTCTCGAGAATTGGTTGATTTACTAGCAAAAGTTTCGTCGAGCGGTGATTGTGAAAAATGCAAGCATCTTTTGGAGGTTCTTGATGAAATTTGGGATGAATATTATAGTGATAAATCTGTTGCTTTTTGCAATATGGATGGTGAAATTAAAGCGTTTAAGTCTTCACTGGTAAGTGCTCTCAGTGATGTTCAGTGGGTGGTGTCCAGTTTAGACAACGGGTTTTATTATCCTAAGGATTTGTTCTATGATTGTGATGCGGTGTGCGCCATTCTTGGTGATAATGCTTCTTATACCGTCCCGAAGGTCCTTTTGCTCTTCCCAATAAAACTTTATACTGTTTGCTTGACACTTTTATTTTTCTTCTTTTCTTCTTTTTATTTTTTTTTTCTTTTTTTTTTAATAAAATTTTTGCAAAAGTTTACGGTTTGTGGTTTTTTGTTTGGATATAACAGATTCAAAATGAGAAGTTGGTGACTAGCATTGGTTTTAAGATTGCTGTTACCCTTCATGATGCTTTACCTGTTCTCGAAGTATGGAAAAGATCTGCCACATCTTTCAAAGCAAGGTAACTGTTCATGATCTGTTTGTGCGTTTTCTGAATCAAGGTAAATGCTCATAACCGTAGCAAGACGTTCACACGTTTATGTTTGTTTACTTCAGCATATCACAGATGTCAAGCTTCTACTCATTTATATGGAAGGAACTGGGCTCTTCAAATTTGAATTCTATTGACAGGTATTCGATGTTTTTGTAATGTGGAGTGACGGGCTCAAATCTGGTGCCCTAAGTGTTGAGGATGTTAAAATGCTGAAACGACATCTTGAAGAAAAGGAAATGAAGGTGCTTCCGACATCACGTGATAAATGGGTTTCCTTACATCCATCATTTGGACTTGTGTGTTGGTGTGATGACGAAAAGCTTGCTGATGAATTTGAGGAGTCGAATATTATCAATCTTTTTTGCTTGTGTGAACTCACTGATGAAGAAAAAGCAATGCTTCAAATGAAGGTTTCTGCGTTCATGAATGCAATAGGAATCCCTGCTCTCTCAGAGGTTGTCCATCTTTCTCATTTTTTTAATCTTGGGTGTTTGGATTTGTGTTTTAGTGCTGATTATATGATTCTTGTGACTTGAAGTTGAAATAAGTTAGGACATATGAGTACTGCAACAAAACAATTTAGGTGGTCAAAATAATCTGTTGCGAGAAAACTAATTATCTGCGAAAAAACTAAAATGACCTATTCACCCTTTTTACCAGAAGCTTAGTGACTTTTACCTTCATGTCAGAAACATTTCTGCAGAAAGTGTCTTTGTCGGTCCAAATGTCTGTTTTTATTTTATCTTCTGTTATTACATTTCACTTAGCTATAGCACATCCAAATGCTAAATTTTACGGTCTTTTATTGTAACCGGTTATCAGATTCTGAACATTTAACATCATGTAACTAGTTTTAACACAGACATTTGAACCCCCTTCATTTAACAAGCAACAGCTTCCATGATCTTATAATTCTAGATGATATCAGATGGAATTTAATCAGTTCTTAAAATTCTACTACAGGTTGTTACTCGTGAAGCAATATATTATGGGCCAGTTGACAATAGCTATGAAACTTCATTGTTGAGCTGGGCTCTTCCTTACGCCCAGCGTTACATCTGTAACAGACTTCAGGAAAGATATCTACAACTCAGGCTATCAGGATTTGAAAAGCAGAATCGACTGCAGATTGTTGTTGTCGAAAAGTTATTCTATAAGAACGTCATAAGGCGATCAAATATGGCATCAAAGAAGAGGCATGATTGTAGTTGCCTCCTTCAGGTATTATACTCATTTTTTACATGTGTGTCAACTATTGGGACTGATAACCACCTGCAAAATTCTACTTATAGTAAACAAAAGGAAAAATGTCAAAAATACTTTACTTTACCATCAGGTTCATTTACACCAATTGCAGCTATTTTAGCCGAAATTAGTAATGTCTTACAGACATCGTACCTTGTCGATACTATTTATAGAAGTTTGAGTTTATACTAAACATGTTTATGTGCTGATTCATATAGGAGGATATTCTGTATGCAACACGTGAATCAGATTCTCATTCAGTATTCATGGAGCTTACTCGTTTTCTGATCAATGGGGATCCTGAACTGCACTTGGCAAATTTTCTTCACTTGATTACAACAATGACCGAATCAGGTTCAACAGAAGAACAAATAGAAACTTTCGTCTTAAATAGCCAAAAAGTGCCAAAACTGGCGGAAGAAGAACCAATATGGTCAATTCAACCGATGACATTGAATATGGAGACATCAACCACAACATGTGTCACCAAAAGAACCGTCAAACATAGTTCCTTAACTGGAGGTAACAAAAACTGGCCTCCCTCCAGCTGGCAGTCTGCCCCTAAGACGCAAGATGTCACTAAACGTGTGGATCTAAAAGTACCCTCAACTAATCAGGTAGAAATTCTTGAAATTTCTACAAGTTCAAATGGTGAGGGTGATAGTGTAACCAATATGGCTAACCGTGTCAATGTTGAACCTTCTTTGGTTGACCAAGATGGTCCTACGAGTTTTAGTCATAATGATCATCTTTCTCTTGGCCAAGTCAATGTACAACAGGCGCAACTTACAGGAAGACGAGGTGAGGAAGTGGCATTCAACTACTACTCTAAAAAAGACGGGTCAAAGCTTGTGAAATGGGTGAATGAAGCTAGTGAGACGGGGCTACCGTATGACATTGAAGTTTATGATCATAACAACCGAAAGGAATACATTGAAGTGAAAACTACAGATTCTGCATCAAAGGACTGGTTTGAGATATCAGTTAAAGAGTGGCAGTTTGCAGTTAAGAAAGGTGAATCTTTTAGCATAGCTCGTGTGGTTTTGTCGGGTGATAAAACGGCTCAAGTTGCTATTTTTAAGAATCCGGTTAAGCTTTGTCGGGATGGTCAGCTAAAACTGGCTGTTTTGATGTCAAAACCGCAGATGGATGAGTTTGTTCACTGATATTATTGTGCATGGTATCTTTATGTAAGATACTTATATTTTGTGATGGTTGGTCTTTTTGGCTTGGTTATTGCTATCTTATTACAAGTATGTGTTTAATGTCAATGTATAAAGTATGCAAGAAACTCAATTTGAAATATATTCTCTCTTAAACCTGTATACTTAGGCAGCACTTGCACACTTTTGGGCTATGGTAAAGTCACGTGTCGGCTTATGAATCATATGACGAGCTTCAACTGTTCAACTGACTCAGCATCTGCAGGTGTGTTCATCAAATCATCAAAGTCCGTTCCACTGTTCCAGAATGATTTAAAGTTAAAGACTAGCAACTACGAGTTGACCAAACAAGAACTTTAGAATGTGAAAATTCATGCATGACACCAAATACATAAACCTCGACCTCCAAATCCACCAAACACAATATCCCTCAGGGCCATCACTTGGTAGATAGCGTGAAAACAAGCTGAAAACCGACCACGACGTGACACTTGAGACGTAACCCGCCAAAACATCAAACAGTTTCAACCACACAATCCAACCAAATGATGACATTACGAAATTAAAGACGATTGTCTAAGAAGAAACTCAATTTATGAACATCAAAAACTAAAACGACCCATGTTGTCGTGGTGATAAAATGACCAAAATGCACTTTTTACATATTATCGTGTTATTCAAGTCTAACATACAACAATTTGAGCCGTTCAAAAAAAAAAAAAAAAAAAAAAAAAAAAAAAAAAAAAAAAAATACAACAATTTGTAGTTTTATCAGTTTTTACTTATATCACGAAATTAATTTATATGTTAGAGCTATAATGTCATGAAGACTCTAGTTTATCAAACATTATTTTTTCTAGCTAGCTACAAAATAATTTCATGGTGATTTTAATTTACTAACCACAAATTTTCTAGCTACTACAAATACGTTAGGGTGTTTGTTTGGGCTTATTTTTTTTTTAGCTTGAGCGCTTATGTGATTTTGACTTATATTTCGTAATCGCAACCCAGTTTTTTTCAATTCATTATGAAGCTCATTGACTTATAAGCTTATGGGTGTGTTTGGCAAAAATTGCTGGTGCTGGTGCTGAAAAAGATTAAAAATGTAGCTATTTTTTGTATTACTGTTTGGCAAACTAGTTGTAATTGTAGATTAAAAGTGTAAAATGACGTAATTGGACATACAAATAACAAACCCAATATGAACAAGAATTGTAAATAAAATTATTGATATAAATCATAAAATATGTAGCATTGCATGAAAATCTATGTAAAAATACAAACAACGTTAAAATGATGTTAAATTATCATCCATGATGTGTATTCCATATTAAAGTAGCAATATCGTTACGTATCTGCTTCATCTTGTTAGATGCTCCTTCAGAATTGTTTTCATTGTTCGTCTCATGACTATGAACATCGTGAAGTTCGTCTCGTGGTATATAATCCGGATTTTCCTCCATCACCGTAAACATCATATCTTCTTGTGAGTTGTTACGGATGTAGTTATGTAAAGCAAATGTAGCAATAATAACATCAATCTGAGTTTGCAAGCTAAACTTAGGCATTCCACCAAGTATTTTCCATCGTTTCTTTAAGACTCCAAATGATCTTTCAATATAACTCCGTAAAGATGAATGCTTGCGGTTGAAAGCTTCTTGCTTATTGTTTGGTGGCTCATATTCAAACTCAGATTGATGGTATCTTGTCTTGGAATATGGAACAAGATATCCATTTCTATTGGGATATCCTTTGTCTACTAAATAGTATTTACCTGGTAAAATAGTTAGGAAACAAAATAAGTGAATTGTGATTCGAAAAGTAATATAGAAATAATTACTTTACCTCTAGGTGGTTTGGGAAAGTTCATTGATGGTGTGTTGATAGCGTGAAGAAAAACTCGGGTATCATGTGCTGATCCTTCCCATCCCACAGATATAAAAGTAAAACACATATCAAAATCGCAAGTTGCCATTACGTTGAAAGTAGGTACTCCTTTTCTACCTATATAGGGTACTTGTTGATTCTCTGGAATACATGCTCCTATGTGTGTACCATCTATACATCCAATACAATCCTAAATACAAATGAAATAGTCTAAGTCTTAATAAAGGTGTGATATGTTAAAATTATATTGAAAAACATACAATTTTGTACCTTAAAATATGGCATGTATCTTTGATCATTCATAATTTGCAATGGTATGAACTGAAATGACGGATCTTTAGGCCTTATTATGTCATGTGCTAGCCCTTGGAAACCATTGTCTCTACCGGTTATTGCCTCTAGAACTTCATGAAATACTCTACTAATTGTCTCACCTGAGCGTTGAAAGCGCTCCCCAACATCCCTATTCGAAACACCTACTGCAAGGATATAGATAAATACCCCCAATTTTTCAACAACTGACATTTTATCACTGGACTTGAGTCCATATTTTGACTCTAGTTCTCCACATAGATTAATGAATACGGATGGATGCATTCTAAATGCATTAACACATCGAATAGGATTACCAGTCAAAACCTCATTCATCCAAACTTCACCTGTTTGAGGCGATGTCATACATTGTTGCTTGTACATATATTTATAATAGTATGCGGCAGCTAGAGAACTTGTAGAATACGAAGAAAATAGCAACTGTACAAGATGTATTTTCTTTCTTCTCTTTCTTCTTTCAATATCCATAGTAAACCTATCCAAAATTGGAAAGCATAAATATATATGTAACATATGAATGCGTTGAAGAGACTATAAGAAAACAATTTAATAGAAAAACTTCAACTAACATTCAATTATTCAAACTATAAAAATGTCAAACTTAAAATGCAATAAATATCCAAATAACAAACGCGAAAATGAAATAAAGTAAAGACAATGTGATCCTTCATGCAACTTTATTTTCCTAATTTATGTTGGTATTGTAGCCAAGCTACCCTACCAGCATGAGCCGGAAAATTCAAAAAGAACTCTATTTTCACCGGATCCTCAAGCACAACTAGTCATTCCAAAGCACAAGTCACCATATTCTGCTAGTAGTTTTTGCTCGACCATGCGGTTCATCACAGTTATTACTGAATCAA
The DNA here is from genome assembly GCA_030686995.1 of Artemisia argyi. Classification (NCBI taxonomy): domain Eukaryota; kingdom Viridiplantae; phylum Streptophyta; class Magnoliopsida; order Asterales; family Asteraceae; genus Artemisia; species Artemisia argyi. Next base: position 161,129,081 of record CM060683.1, read on the forward strand.
CATTCGTTTTACTCACTTCATTAGTATCTAATTCTATCAACTGTAAAGCACGCTGTTGGGTAGCATTTTGTTCACTCATTAGTTTTCTTGGATTAACTGGATTAACTGAGGGTGCCACGACTTCTACCCCTGTAGCAACCTTATCCCCAAATAATTGGTACCAGCACTCTTGTAGTTCTAAAGAAGGTTGTTTCTTTCGGAGTCTTTTAAATTTGTCGTTTTCCTGCACAATGGATAGTTAACTAATTAGATTTCTATATTTTTAAAAATAAGGTAATAATAATATAGCGTGTTAAACAAATTTACCGTCATTTTTTTCTCCCACCATTCATCCGAACAATTCAAGGTCCCCGTACTTGCATCCCAGCCTAAACCATTTGCCCCATTTTTCAATGAAGTCCAAAGGTTATAGTCTTTCCGCTGATGATCGTACTTATTCTTAAGAACCCTAAAGCTATATACCTTTGTGTTCGAAATTTTCTCGAACTCAGCTTGAATTTCATTCCAATTGAATTGAGAGTTTCGCCCATGATTTATGAGATACTTGTTTAGTATCCCACACAAGATTAGAATTGTTTGATCCGTCCACTTATATATTTCCTTTTTCTTTGGATCATCATTTTTTTGTGCACCAACATTTTCTTTCGTAACGTCATTACTAGAGGCCATCTAACAACATGAGAGATATGAAAACAAAGTTTTTACGTAAACATCAAAAATTGGTGGGAATGGAGAAAAACGACACGCACGCGCGCGCACACACATATATACACATGAAGTTGGTACAATTCTAAACCTATACTAGAATCCTATCAAGCAATGTGGACACATTGTTATGATTAAACTATAATATCCACAATTCTGTGATAACAAATAAGAAACCATATAGGCATATAACAGTTCCATATTATTAAACTATAATATCCACAATATGTGATGGCAATTGGAAAATTGTCAACATGTATATAAAGTGCAGTAGGCTTACAAAAAAATCTTTAACATAAGTACATAACACATTACTTGACTTGAAAAACAAGTGAAGTAAGCAAAAAAGTGCAGTGAGTTACAAACTACAAATATCCACAAACAGACTTGCACATGTATAGTTCTAAACACATGATTCATAACAATAACTTGTGACTATACAGTGGTTGCAGCTTACTTAAACACCTCAAACGCCAGCCATTAATAAAGAAAATACACGGTTATACATAATCAAAACCTCACACGGTAGCTACTAATGTTCTTAGAAGTAACAAACAAGACTGTCGCAAACAGTAAGACGATGTGAAGAAAGCAAAAACAGCAACAAACAATAAGTTAACCACAATAGGAGTTCAAACATAGAATTATATTCGGTGTACCGATGCAGACGTTTGACACCCTAATGTTTGTTTACCATCCAAACAATACCCTTCAACACTAATCTCACATAATCACTCCCACTAGCAACTTGCATGGTAACAACCCACCAACAATCAATAAAATCACCCCAATCTACAATGACCGCCACAACATTGCTGAAAAGAAAGTATATATCTATCTTCTACATCTCCAACTCTTTCACCAAAAGTAATAATTTAAAAAAAAATGGTATTTGGCGGAACCATCTCAAGTCCGTGTACCTTTTTGGTACCGAGGCCCCCACCCAACAAGGAAGGCATATCCCGGTAAATTACCTAGGCAACACTGGCTGATCAAGTTGGAGTTCGGATTCGAACCCCCGCCTTTAAATTTTGATTTGGTCAACTGCGCGCTTTTGCGGTAGTTGGTGACCAACTGCCCTAAGGCAGCTGGTTAAAAGTAATAATTTACATTCCACTAGTTTTATAAGTAACCCACCTCTCCACAAATGTATTCGAAATACAAGTATTATGCAACGTACTAAATCGAGCTCAAATTCAATACTCACAAAAAATATACGTTCTTCGCATGCCGTCATGAATCCATCGATTTTTGCACAAGATCGATGAAATTACGTATAGGACCAAAACAAAATCTTGATAACGACATGTTGCTAATTAATCTAGTGTCAGTTCCAATTGAACCAGTACCATTATTACGTAATACATAATAATACAAGATGATTGACAGCACATACAACAGGAAGATTCCGCATGATTTTCCCCCATTACATTTATATCCATTGATCTTAAAGCATCCAACGCTCAAAACCGTTGGTCCTATCTTTTTCACTTTAAGAACTCAACACATATATGTCTTACTAGTTTTTCACTTTAAATCTCGACACATATTATTGTGCTCCTTTTTCCAACTTTAGTCTGATGTGGCAGGGTGGCTCAAAATATGGTCACGTTCTGTCCCCTTACTAGTTTACTAAATTAAATAGTACCACCTCCTTTCCCAAGTATTTATATCCATTAATCTCATTCTCATTTAATAAAGCATCAAACAAAATTCCCCCCAAAATCACTCACTACCGCAACTTCCCTCATTTTTTTCGTCTCACATCTCCAACAAACAACAGGTCCGTTTTTACATATTTTGTTATTACATATTGTGATTTGAGTGTGTGTTTTGTGTGTTATTCCTGCGACAGTTTGTGATAATTAATTTGTGGTTTTCATATTTACAGTGATCGATGAGTAACGGTGTTATCCATTCCAAAGCTAGCAAATCACTTGGGTTTAGAAAACATCCTCCTTACATGAAGGTAATTTCATTACCAACTATTATATGTGGCTTATTTTGAGACTTGTCGGCTTATATAAGTTTATTATATAATACTCCGTATAATTAACTTATATAAGCCCAAAAGTCTTGAAATAAGTCAGAAAATTGGGTGATTAATTTGTGTGTTTTTGATGTGTTCACAGATGATAAGTGATGCGATAGTGACTTTAAAGGAACGTAACGGGTCTAGTCATTATGCTATTGGGAAGTTTATTCAAGACAAGTATAAGGACCTGCCTGCAAATTTTAAGAAAATGCTGTTGATTCAGCTGAAGAAGCTTGTTGCTAGTCACAAGCTAGTTAAGGTCAAAGCTTCTTACAAGCTTCCTTCAGCTGCTAAAACGGTTGCGGCCGCCAAGCCCAAGAAGGGAGCAGCTCCGGTTAAGAAGAAACCAACCGCACCTGCAAAAACTAAGGCAGCCCCAAAAGCTAAACAAGCAGCTAAGGCAAAACCGGCTACAAAGGCCACTAAGCTGGCGGCTAAAGTAGCAAGGACATCGACTAGATGGATGCCGGGGAAGGAAGCTCCAGCTAAAGTGGCTTCGAAGACAAGCAGCAGGCTAATTACTTTGGAGGAAGTCATCAAACACTTTGCAGAGCCAATGGAGGAAGCTGCGGGCATCCTTCGTGGTGAGTATAATCAATATACGCTTTTTTGGTAGTGTCTAGAGGTAGCCTTTTCTAACTTCTTACCTATAAATGGGTAAACGTTGGGTTGTTATATCTTAAACTAGGCAAGCTTTAGATTTAATCGAAATGGAAAATGGTTGAATAAAAATGTCATATTAACATAGCAAATTCATATTTAATCACTTGTTTTGGATGACGGAGTTCATTAGTTTTGAAACACTTCTAAATTCCTCATTTTCACTTTGTACATTGTATATATAGCTAGCAGAGCAACATTGAAGGGCCTTTGCAGAAGTTTTGGCTTATCAAGGTGGCCATATGAGACTGATAAAAGTGATTCGCTTAACTCGAGTTTTAAGGGATCCAATGAACCACATTTTACAACAAATATAACTCATAGTCCTGCCACCTTTAGCAAACATGGTAAGCATAGTTCCACACCTATTCGCCACCTGCAAGTACCAACAAATCTGCCTGATGAACTTGCGCAGCCCGAAACAATATTAACTATCAAAGCAACATACAAAAAGGATATTGTAAGGTTTTCATTCAAACTTTCAGATGGATTTATGAAGTTGGAAGAGCAGATTGCTACAAGGTTTCAACTCAAGCTAGGTAGCTTTAGCCTCAAATATAAAGACATAGATGGCGATATGATATTGATAACATGTGACAGTAGCTTAAGTGTATCAGTTGATGATTTTACACTACCAGATGGTCAAACAGCTGTCATAAAACTCGTGGTTTGCCTGCTTGTTAATTAATTCGATCGCTTAAATCAAGACATCAAATTTGGTGTAATATTTAGTTTGTCACACTTACTAGTGAGTTCTTCACCAAATTTGGTTTAGTATCAAATTAACTTCTATTAATGCTATTAATAAAGGGTATCTACGTATTGATACTATTAAACAAGGGGTTCTGCTGATGTAATTTTGTCGAGGTGTCATGTAATCAATGGATAAAAATTTTAGTAAATGATGTCATGTTTGTATTGAAAGTTTTCTTCTAAATAAAAGAGTGTTTTTATACCTGTATACGTATTTTTGCGGTTTTTATTTTCTAATTGGTTTCTTTGAGGAGTACCCTGGTGATTAAGAAACTTTATGTTGGAATTATTTTCTAATTGTTAAGGCATGTAATATATAGCAAATGAAGGTGCAAAATATTTAGCATCTTTTTTAAGGCTTCTGGTTGTGTTAGTTTCTTTCGATTGAGATTTCAAGACTATTGGTGTGATTATTTAGTTAATGGTAAATGGGATTGTGATTCTTAGATATGTAACTACACTTGAGAAATTTAAATATGCACACTACATTTTTATGAAATGTCAGCTGCTGCTGTTAATATCTTATCAAGCTTAGGTCAGCTGATTCTGCCGGATTTCAACAGTCACGAACAATGTAATAATTAATGTCTACTTTTTTGTTGCAGGCTGATAACTATGAGATTATTCTTGCACATGAAACCGAACAGCATCCTTGAACTTTCCCATGGGCTCCTTTTTGGTCATCTGCAATCTGTTGGTCTTCATTTCCCCATATACATAAGGGAGGTTGCTGTCCATGAGGAGGCTTTATGTATGAAGAAAAGAGATCAATGGAGTGGCAATAATTGCAAGTTCCTCGATTGAACAGGTTTGTTAGTTTGTAACATTATGTTAATTTTGTGACATGATTTCTGAAAATATAATGGACAGTTAATTATGCAGGACATTGAAGGAAGATCGACTGATATGGTGAGCTGCTCGTATGTTTGGGAAAGAGGTGAGCCTTTTTGCATTGTCTTTACTCTATTAATATGGTAACTTTTGAAAGAAAAAAAAATTGAAACCCATAGCATGAAACTATGGAAGGTGTGAATCATTGTAACATCCAATTTACGTAGTTTTCTTAAAACCATGTTAATCTGTAATATCATAGTCAAGTGTCTGCTATATCACTTGCATCTACCCTGGCTAATGTTCTGTTCTAGGTCTATGGAACTACGAAATGTATCTTAGTTACGTATACTTAAAGTTTCTATATGGTAAAGAAACTAAGTGCAGGAGCGGATAAGTACGGTTTTGGATTAAACACAAAAAATGGTTCATTACCACTGTTCTTTCGAAATGTTTGGTGATTTTGAGTCATGTTGTAGTTATTATGTATTATTAATGTTAATTATTCCTGAAGAGTACGTTTTATGTTTGGACATAAACTCAGGTTATGCATTAATGGAACTTAAAAAGTGTGAAACTCTTCTATTATAAACTTTAGAACCTCACGTCCTCACAAGTTCATTATTATAAACTTTAAAAGTGAATAAGAAACTTGGTACAAGTTTTACAGCGTATAGAAGTTGTCCTTGCACGCTAATTGCTCCAAGTCAATAATATACAAGTTTCTTCCAAACTTACAATTAGGAAATGTCTTTACTCTGTGTTTGTTTGACTATGATGGTATGTTCAGGAAAGTGTCAAGACAAAGCACCCTCAGCTGCTATACGAGTCAAAGTTATACAGGAATTTACAAGGAGGAAGTAAGTAGCTGTAATAAGATGTTTCTTTCAGTAGTTTTCTTTGACGGTCTGTTATTGACTCATTTGATTGATCACCAAAACTAATAAATTGCAGCTGGTGTACCAAATGTGAGATGGTTTGGTGTGGAGGGAGACTACAACGTCTTAGTGGTGGATTTGCTTGGGCTTAGTCTTAAGGATTTATTCAATTTCTGTAGCAGGAAATTTTCTTTAAAAACAGCTCTTATGCTTGCTGATCAAATGGTAAATGTTACCAATTTATATCTTTGTGCCTCAACTTTTAAAATACAGTTTCTTACTGATGATGGGGCTTGTTTCAGATTAACCTTATTGAATTTGTTAACCTTATGGGCTTGGGTCGCAGAGCAAATCAGGTAATGCAGTTGACCGTTCTTTTAGTTTCCAATTTGGAGCCTTAGGACTACCTTGTAATATCCCTCGTTTGCCTAATTGCAGGTTTACATCATTGACTTTGGTCTAGTAAAAAGATATCGGGATAATGCTCACCAACACATTCGGTACAGGTCAGATTATTGACCAACACATTCTCTAATTAGGGTGTGTATACTCATTATTTCCCTCACAGTACTGCATGAAACTTCATATCTTAAGTAATATCCACTGTCTGTGGTCATCGCTCTGCAGAGAAAATAAAAACTTGACTGGGACTGCCCGATATGCAAGCATGAATAGTCACCTAGGCATTGGTATGTATTTCTATACTTCCACTAATAATACTCATTTAAGGGAACATGTCGTCTTATGAGTATTAACCTTTGTATATTTTGTTTTCTGAATGTTAATAACGAAGCAGGAGGGATGATTTAGAGTCTCTCGGATATGTCGTCCTGTATTTCTTAAAGAGGAAGGTGATTCCTTCGACATGCCTCCTCTTTCTCTTATTCACACATCCTCTCTCGGTTAAATGGCGTCTATCTTTTATATGTTCAGTCTACCTTGGCAGGGCCTGAAAGCAGGAAATAAGAAACATAAGTATGAGAAGATCAGCCAAAGTAAAGTTTGTACATCAATCGCGGTACTGCACATTGTTATTTTTTGTTTTAGTACATATGTATCTCTGTGTATATAGTTAGTGACACTTTCCGACTCTTTTGCTATCCAACAGAGTTCGCCTCATACTTCCATTATTGCCGTTCATTACGGTTTGAGGACAAACCAGATTATAGTTATCTTAAGAGGATTTTCCGTGACCTCTTTATCCATGAAGGTAACATCTCCTAGCCATTGACGACATAAAGCTTTAAGGTCATAGATGAAACGTGTATCAGTGACTCCATGTTCACAGTTTCTTTTACAGGGTTCCTGTGTGATTATGTCTTCAATTGGACAATATTGAAGTATCAGCAGTCACAGATTTCAGCTCCTTCTCGTGGTCTTGTAAGTAATATATATAACATGTTGATATGCGAATTTCGACTCGTTTGCTTATGAATGGGTCAATTTGGGTTATTTTTATTCTAATGGACCAACTGGAAATGTTTAAGAACATTAGCTTAGCTTAACAGGAAACGGGTTAAACGGGTGAAAGTCTCCACAAAGTGTATTCTACTATCATTAATGCAGAAAAACTCCTAAAAGCATAGATTTTTAACAAAATAATATAATTTGTGTATTCTTATTCTTCACACTAGTTATTGTATAAAAAAATTGAATATTTCGACAAAATTTGTTCTGGGTCAACCCAACTCTATTGACCCGTTGCTCAAACTGCATGATCCGCCTGTTTTGCGATTTTTAATAAAATGCATCATATCCTTTTATGCCGAATGTTAGCATAGTTATGAAGTGACGATGATTATGCTCTCTTTTTTAGGGAATGTGCAATGGACAAACCTCGGGAACGCCTCCAGCAATTCGCAATGGTGACACACACACACTTAAAAAGGTTCATTAAAAATTATATTTGAGGACATTTTTGCTTAATTGTTAACCTTTTGTAGGCGAGGAAGCTTCTCGGCGAAGAAATTATGTGCAAGTCGTAAACACAGGGAATCAATCTAAAGACAAGACTCAAGTGACCAATAATACAACTGGCAAAGATGCCATGGTGAGTTCCTTGAATTATACCGTAATTATTTGTTATATTAAATGAAGTGGCTATCTTATATGAAAATGTGTAACCTATGTAGCTAATAAGCTCCACAGCTCACTCACACACCCCAGATGGAACGAATCTTAAATCGTCTAGCAGACAAAAAAGTTTGCAGAAGAATGGTGCTGTAAAGAATTATGAGATGCTAGCAGAAAGGGCTTACAAGGTCTACATTTTAATGATGAGGAAATGGTTCATTGACAAGCCAAATTAGCTTCAAATATCTTCTTGTATATTATAACCGTAAAACTTGTTATTCTTTTGACCCATATAAAACAAAGCTCGTGACTACTTTAAGGCAAGAACGAGTTGAGTCCTATTCGTGTCAGGTCAAGACGATGGAGAACCCTAAATGGGTAGTTATAACGAATTCTTCTCGTTTACCTTATGCTTAGTTGATATCTTGTGTGCTGATAACAGTTCGAAATTGCAATAGAATTTCGGCATTTCTCTACATTTGCCATTTGTTTATAACCAAGTTTATTTAAGACCGGGTGTTATGGTTTCATTTTACCTCCCGTGTTGGCCACAAACCGCACGTGGTCCCGTTATGGTGGTGGTACCACAACGTGTGATTGTCCACTTTTTGGGTTGGTTTGGTGGCACAGACCACCTTACTAAGTTTACCTCTTTTTTTATTTTTTAATGTGTGTGGGGTATGTTTGTATTAGGTGGGTATTTATATATATTTGGTTATGTGGTGACCATTACGCTTATAAAGGTGTTGGTAAGGTTGTGTGCTTAAAAATTGATGTGTGCTGAGGTGAATGTGATCAGTCAAGTGACCATTACACCAGCCTTAATTATCACATGGGAAGTTTCAAATTGCTGGTATTGACATATGTAAGAACCATAAAGGCATAAAACATTCGTCATGGTTGGCTTCAGTCACTTGTTTGATACCATAGGTCCTTGTTTTCAACCAAGAAGCATGAAACTGTAAGTTGAATCGACTAGGGGTGCGCAAAGATTGACCGCTAGTCATTTTAAATAAGTAAACCTTTTTAGTCAAAACATTTGTTAAGATTATTTCAAGCACGTTAAATAAAAATAGTACTTATACCCTCCCTATACCATTAATCAATCCCTTTCCCATTTCCTACCCTCTTAACCCCCCCCCCCCCCCCCCCCCCCCCCCCCCCAATCAAGCACCTCCTAGGTTCACCTCATTCACAAATCCAAAAACAAGAGAATAGGTATGATACAAATAATTATTTAAGAAAAACTAGCTTATGAAAAAATATTAAGGAGATTTTAACAACATACATATAAAAGATTATACAAACATGAGATGTAAGATAAGTCTTGAAGATGTTGAGTTAAACCTAACTTTACTTGTTTGTGTGATATTATGATCAAGAAATATCGGCTTGACTAAACTTGTACCTAAGCTTATGTATGAAATTATATGTAAGTTATTTATTGATGTAAAGTAGGGGGCTGTTTGTCTCACAAACAATGTAACTAAGAACATGCAAGTTTAAGCCTAAGAGCACTAGGTGCAATGGAAATCATGCCTCGCCAGTCCACCCTGGCATCCTTGCCAAAGCTAGCCACCACACCGCCTTGCCTCTTCATCCCTCGCCAGTTTACCTTTTGTCGTCTGCACAACGAAGGTAATTTGTGTCCTTTTGTCATTTTTTTTTTTTTTTTCATACTTGTAATGTTTGTATTTTTAGGAAGTGGTGGACCCCAAATGAGTAAGTTGATGTTAGTTATTAATGAGAGGGGTTAGTTGTGAAGGTTTGTTAAAGTGATGTGGCACCCCGTGGACTCCAAATGACGAGGTGGAGGTGCTCACTGCACCCAGTGCTCTAAGTTTAAGAGAACTTTTAGTCATGCCAATGTTAAGTGTATTTCTTTAAGAGCTTTTAACGGCGTGCTGATATTTGAGAGTACGATAGTTATTCTAATCTCATCTAATTTTTTCAATGAACATGTATGCATCATCTTTTGCAAGTGTTGATACAGTAAAAATGACAATTGCACAAAAGAAAAAAAAATCACGTTTTCGGAGAGTGCATATTTTGTACAAAAATGCAAATGACATTTTTTTAATTTTACATAGACTACTTATTCATCGTATTGCTATGATTTAATATATAACTAAAATAACATTCAATTAAAATCATTAAGACGATTACAATATAAAAAAACACACAAGATCATTTATTCAAATTAAACATTTATAACCACCTCTTACCAGTAACATGTGATAGTCAGATTTAAATCCAAAACATCTTAACAAAACAAACACACGCTAACTATCATCAAAATTCAAACAAATGCTCTAGAAACGTGCCGTCAAGAAATATCATACTATTAATTATTGATATCACAATGTTAATAAATCCTCATAATTAACTTTCCGATGGCGGCGGCGGCGGCGGAGGTGGTGGTGGTGGTGAACAAAAGAAAGGGAAACCCCGAGGTCGACGACGTGGTGGTGGTGGTGGAGGAGGAGGCGGTGGTGGTGGTCGATAAAGCGGTGGTGCTGGTGAAAAATACCTATATGTGTTAAAATTTGGTGGTGGTGGTGAACGTCGTTTCTTAACTTTACGTAAACTCCTACGCACTTGTAGTGTCGGCGAGACTAGAGTGAATATAACGTTACTTCGCGGTTGTTCAAGCTTAGACGCGGACAATGTTATCACCTGCGATCTAAGCATTTGTCTTGGAGTTGTAAGCACATCTCCTGTACGAAACATGCAAACCAAAGGAATTTATTTCATTCATAAATAAAAATGTAAACAAAATGTAATTAACATAAAAAGTAATAAAGTTACCTGAGTATGATTCATATGAAGTAGCATTTGTTTGAAGAACATGATCAAGTATAAGAATCAAAAGCAATAGAGCAAACTGTTTTGTTTGTAAAGTTATCTTCATTGCAATAACTAAATCTGATTTGACTTGCTCGAAAGGTCATTTATAGTAAAAAAAAAATAATAAATAAATAAATAAATTGTGAGGACTTACAATACACACAGCTCAAGGAATTTTTAATAAACCAGTGAAGACTTTTTCAAAATGTATAAAAGCCGGGCTATGTTTGACAACGGGTTTACGAGTCTTATAGGGGTTTGATCTTTAAAAATAAGTCGGTTTATAAAATAAGTTTTATTTGTCACACGTGCTTATGGAAGCTTTTATTAGCCTTAAGCCTACATAAGCCCAAGCCCATAGAAAAGGGCTTGAGGCTTATAGTTAGTCGAATTAATGAAATATTCTTACAAATATAATGAATTATTACGTAAAAGTTGAAAACATATCAATTTAATTATATATATTATATGTGATTTTACATTAATAACTGCTCAAACTAATTAGCCAAACTGCTTTATAAAAATATAAGCTTAAGCTTTTGGCTTATAATATATGCTCCAGCCGCAGCCTCAGCCCCAGCATATTGCACCAAAGATACTAGAGTCATTTTTGATTATATGGCAGGTAGACTGATTCGTTGAAAATCAATGTTATATATATAGTATAAGTATTACTCAAGAGATCCGCAAAGAAATACGGATAACCCGAGGTCGTAGTCCGTGTGAAGGATGAATGGAATTTCGAATTCCCGATTCGTGAAACGTGTCGTGAAAGTGGTAAAAAGTGATTTGAATGAGATTATACTAATGAAATAGCAAATGAAGCACAAATAATCACTTAAACACGTAAATCAAGTAAGGCAACTAAAAACGTAACGTAAAATCGAAATCGTACGCTAAAACGTAAAATAAACGTTAACGTACGAAATAAAACGCGACTTTTAAGCTACACGACTCCTACGAACTTGGAAATAATTTTCAAAAATCAAAAATGATAAAAGAAAATTTTGAGAAAAGGAAAAATATTTTTTTGACTTTTTATTTATTTTTTATGAATTAAAAACTATTTTAACTAATTAAAAATTAAAAGAAAATGCAAATAAAGTGAGAAAAATGCAAAATAAATTTCTAAAATTCTAAAATAACTAAAAATAATTTTCTAATATATTTTTGGATTTTTCTGGGGTTTTTCTGATTTTTTTGGATTTTTTAGTAATTAAAAAGTAATAAAAAGTGATTAAAAATGAAAATTAAATAAGAAAAATAGCAAATCAACTCAGAAAAATATGAAAATTTCAGGAAAAATCTAAAATAATATTCTAAACTTGAGAAAAATAAAAAAAATGAAAAATAAGCTGTGGAAATGCAATAAGCTATGAAACTGCTTATCCAAAGTGCTTAATAATAAGCAAAACTTGACCAAACAGTACCCAACTATGACTAAATACTTTTTAGACTCAGAAAAGCTTTTAGGAACAGAATTGAAGCAAGAAAGTACTCAGAAACACAAGTAATGGAGCAAACAGTTGATATAAGCAAAATAAGATAAGCACTAGCACAAGCAGATAAGCAGTAAATCAAAAATCAACTGAAACAGATACAAGATGCAATATGAAGCTTAGATAAACCAACAAATTCAGAGAATGATCAACAAATCACAATTGCAGCCCTGAAAAATGAGAACAGAAACTAGGCTCAAATTACCAACTTATCAGGTCAAACAAGCAGTCTAAATGAGCTTAGGATAGTGAACTTATAGGGGCAAATCACACTCCAACCTACTGAGAACACAAATTCACCAATGAAATTGAATCCTAATCCACTTTGATAGCCTAAGAGTACCTTGGAAATTTGCTTAAAATCTGATGAGCAGGGGAGAGAACAGTCCAAACAATCAACTTTGATCCAATAATCCAATAAGCAAATAAGATGTGACACTGAAATTTCTTTTTGATTATGATTATTTAACTGCTAAGCTTATCAAATCAACAAACCAAAAGAATTTCCACCAAATAACAAATCCTACAAGTACTCTCAAAGTTGCACCTAAAAGCTGAGTTTGACTTTTTGATTTATGAACCTAAGTTGACTAATTCCAAATTCTACTAATCCTAGTGATCTAATTAAGTTATAATAAGCTGTAATGAACCTGAATTAAGCTAATCTTACCTAAATTTCACCTAGGATCATACTTAAATTGACTGTTACACTAGCAGTTTACAGATTCAATGAGTATTCAATATATTTTGACTTTCTGTGAAACACATCACTAAAAACTCAATTGATTTATCCTAAATGACCCTCAAAGAAGCTGATGATGCAGAGATCAAAGCAAAATAATCACTAGAACTTGCAGAATACACTAAAGCCAAACACCCCTTACTTGACTATCTCACTCAAAAAACCACCACAGATCCAACCTAATAAAATCCAAACTCTAACTCAGATCTTAAGATGGATCCAAACACTCAATTGAACACATGAAAACAGATATTAGATGCAAAACTACTCAGAAACAAAGATCCACAAATGTGACAGATGCTAAGAATGAAACAGTAAAGCTAGATATTATCAAACTCAAATATATCAACTATGACTAAGCAACAAATAACAAGCAATATAGATTATAAAAGCTACAATAAGCAATAAGCAAACAACAAATATCAAATATAAACTACTATTAAGCTGATTTATGAAACAGTAATGAAAATGGAATGAACTTACAACTCCAATTCCCCCTCAGCTCAAATAGAAGGGGATTCACTTAGCTAGCCTGCCTTTAAGACAGACCACTGGACACCTTATGGTTGCCTTTAAACTCCAATAAGCTGAGCTTATTTTAATAAGCTATATTAGTTGACTTTGGTTGACTTTTTGAGGTTTTGAGAGATTTCGAATTTTTTGTGCCAAACAAAGCTTCACACAAGCTATAAAAAGCTTATATGAAACTGAATAAACAAAACTCAAGCTTATTGAAGCTTGTTTTATTACTACTTTGTATATTTTTATATATATATATATATTTTTTTTAGTATTTTCTGATTTTTTTTTTTTTAATTTTTTATGTAGACTTTAAATAACAATAAGTAAATAAAAGCTGAAAAGTAATACAGTAAATAATAGTAACTAGAATTAAGACAAGTAAATAAAAAAACTAAAGTAAACTTTTCATTAATAAAAGAGATTCAATACAAAGTAAAAATTAACAGCATAACATTACAGAAAAATGGCACCCCTAATGACTAAGGGGAGGGGGTATATATAGCTGAGGTTGAGCCTGCTAGGGTTGAGATGATCCTTCCAGAAGTGTGTTTCTTTCATTTAATCTTGTCCCTTGATCTCAGCTTCATTCATACGCGTGAATATAGACCCTTGATTTGATTGATATGACATCCTCGATCCTGCGTGTGCTTCATGATTGGTCCACGTGTCCTGACTACTTCTGACATTCCCTGACTTGTTCTAGAAACACCAATCATAGGGTAATTTATTATTTAAGTGGGGTAATTTGAGGTAATTTTGGGCGTGTGGGGATCTAGGGTTCTTGCAACATTAATTGTTTCTGGGTTTGGGGTAAGTTTGGGGGGCGGGTAATTTGAGTGGGGTGTTTTTTTTTTTATTAAAGGGGGTTGACCGGATAATATTGACCGGGTAGGGGTTGTGGATTGGATCGGGTAAAACAAAGGGAGGTGGGCTTTTGATTTTGGGCTTGTGGGGTTTTAAGGTTTATTGGATTGGTTTTATTAGTGGATCCGGTTGTTGTAATATAATTAGACAAGGACCATTTTTGTAATTCTAAAATGCCTAGGGACCAAATCTGTAAATAATCCAAAGTAATCCCCAAGGGTCTTTGTTGTCATTCTTTGATTAACGGAGGACCAAGTTTGACTTTTCTTCTAATAATCTTCAAAGGACCACTTTTGCCTATATGTGAAACTTGGAGGACTGAAATCGCCAATCTTTCAAGCTTTCACCAGGGACCAAATATGTAACATTGACGAATCTCTGAGGACTTCTAATGATGAAATAAGCTTTTCTTTGATCATTTTGCTTCCCCGGCTTCGGCTTTTGACCTTTTTTCATTCTCGTGCTCGTTTTTGTCGGTTTTGCTTTGTTTTTGTTCATTTTTCACATATCCGTACCTGCACATACACAAATACAAAAACATACGTTCTCTTGGCATTTTTGGTTAGTATTTGGTATTTTTGGTCGGAATTAAGGCCTAAAAAGGATGTGTGATTAATCACTCATCAAAATCCCCCAGACTAAGGTATTGCCGTGCCCTCACGCAATGTCATCACCTCACGCTTAAGAGATAAATAATTTCAAAACCTCTTTTTACTGACGTTGTAAAGTAGCAATGACGTTCAAAAGAGATAGTAAAATCATTTATTCTCAAAAACGCTCCATTTTTCGATTTTCATGAATAACAACTACATCTACTATTTTTGTTCTTTTTCATTTATATATCTGACGGTTTGCTTTGACTTTCATTATCAATTCTTATCTGTTGATAATTTTCAGGGTCAACGAGTAGAAACACTTCTCACAGAGAATAGACCATATGGATAAAAATCGTCATCCTTGATTTTTCACAACCTCCCAAACTAATCGTAAAATCGAGATCATTGTTTATCCACAAGTTAGATGCTAACACTACCCACAAAAGTTACTTGTGTATTACCTCTTGTTCCCAGATCCTAAGTTTTGTATCTCAAGATTTTAATTTGTGAGAAATGAATTGCTTCATATTTTCTCGTTTTGATAGTTTTTAGTCCGATAAGAGCACAAAATTTGAACGCTAAGTAGTTTCCAAACTTTCCCTCGAAAATCCCTGCATTCATAAATCGGTTCCACATGAAGGTCTCTGATTTAACACGATTTGTTGGGGTTCCCTTTTTATTTACGACCGAGACATACCATGTTTGATACCCGAAACGGAAGCTTTTTATTAGGGAAACCCCTGGAGTCGAAGCTTGGCATTTTTGCATAATCATAAGCACTTTAATAATACTTTGGTCCTTAGTCCTTTATTTCTTTTACAATTAACGGTTTATGAGCCGCCAAGATGTAAGAGCTTTATTATGACTTTGGATTTCTATCCGCTGCTTTTTTATAGCTTTGGATTCCTCTGCCTTTTTATTTGGCTTTGGACTATTATTATTGATATTCATAATCATATGCCAAACCCCGAGTCTTACGGCCTTTACTAAGATCACAACATCGGCTGCGAACCGGCAAGATGCAATAGTCTATTTTACCGTAACACTGGCAGTACCCCTATGTGTACCAAACCCCCATATGCAGAGATTTTGTTGGGAACGAGAAAAAACTAAGTATTGCCCAAACCGTATACCCTTAATTAATCCTAGAGATCTATTATTATTGGTGTGCAAGCTTGTGGGAACAAGGAGGCCACAAGTACCTCTCGTGGGCTTTTTAAATCCCAAGTAATGAGATCCGTGTATAGCACGAAACTTCTAAATAAACTCTATCATTCCTCGATCTCCGCAAATTTAAAATCCCAAATAATGAGATCCGCGGATGCTTAGCCATAATATTTTGATTATTTTGGTTAAGGGAGACGAGCTAGGGCTCAACACGCCCGGTCAAGTCGAAACATTTATTTCTACTCTCGCTGATAGGAAAGTCAAAACAAGGTGTCAAATCTTATTATTCATATCATATATTTTTTTCATTTTTTCACTTTTCATTTTTTTTTCTTTTTTTTTTCTTTTTTTTTAATTGTAAAGCGGTGACAAAAATTTAAAATTTTGGTGGAAAACGGAGTTGCGTAAGTTAACAGCTCAGACGATGGTACAGGTCAAATCGAATCGAAGATTCACCCCCCCCAGACTAAAGTGAAACATTGTCCTCAATGTTTTAAGGGTAAAGGTAATCCTACGTAAAATCTAAGGCCGTTTATTAAGTATGCCAAGAGATAAACGTTAGTCGATAAGATTTTGGATATGGTGAATTTCCGAAAGAGCAGCGAAGAATGAGACTCGAGTGGAGAGAATGACAAACCACGAGCATGAGAGTCCTCAAACTTCGGGGAAATTCCTGAACATTCACAAACAACCACGAAAACACGAGTTTGGAAAGGGTCGCCCCCCTCACGTCACGTTATTAAAGAAAATAGAAAAATAAAGAAAATGAAAATGGATAAGCATGGGGTGCCTCCCACGAAGCGCTTGTTTTTTTATTACCGAGTCACATGAGCTTGACTCGATCCCCGAATTCAATCGTCCTTGGGGAAAGTTTGGAGATCCGGGACAACCATGGGTGGTATGTCCCCTCCGAAGTAATGTTTGATACGATGACCATTCACCTTAAAATTGGGACCATTAGGTTGAGCAAGCTCAACGGTTCCATAAGGAAATACTTGGGTAATGGTGAATGGTCCAGACCAACGGGTTTTTAACTTGCCCGAGAAAATCTTCAATCGAGAATTGAAAAGAAGGACTCGGTCACCAACATTGAAGACGCGATCTTTAATTTTAGCATCATGAATCCTCTGTGTCTTCTCTTTGTAGATCAAAGAATTCTCATAGGCCTGATCACGAAGCTCGACTAATTCATTCAATTGAACTTTACGGTGATCACCCGCGGTTTGTAGGTCAAAATTAGCATGTTTCAAGGCCCAGTAGGCCTTGTGCTCAAGTTCAAAGGGCAAATGGCAGGCCTTCCCGTAAACCAGCTTGTAAGGAGTGCACCCAATGGGTGTTTTGTAAGCTGTACGGAAGGCCCAAAGTGCATCATCTAACTTATCAGCCCATGAAGCACGATGTTCACCTACGGTCCTTTCTAAAATTCGTTTCAAGCCACGATTGGAAACCTCAACTTGACCACTAGTCTGTGGATGATATGCCGTAGAAAGACGATGTGTGACACCATATTTGAGCATAACTTTAGCGAATTGGTCGTTACAGAAATGGGTCCCACGATCGCTTATAATAGCACGAGGTGCACCAAATCGGGTGAAGAGACTTTTAATAAATTTTACTACAACTCGGGCGTCATTGGTGGGTAGCGCCTTCGCTTCAACCCATTTAGACAAGTAGTCGACGACCACGAATATATATTTGTTACCACGAGAAGACGGGAATGGACCCATGAAATCGATACCCCAGACGTCAAAAATTTCACAAACTTGGATGGCATTTTGAGGCATCTCGTCCTTCTGCGAAATTTTTCCTTGACGCTGGCAAGAATCACATGATTTAACCAACTCATGAGCATCCCAGTAAATCGTCGGCCAATAGAAGCCGGAATCAAATACTTTCTTAGCGGTGAAGTTGACACCATGATGTCCCCCCGTGGGTCCATTGTGGCATGCCATAAGAATGTCAGCGGCTTCTTTGCCGTGAACGCACCGCTGGATCACTTGATCCGCACATATCTTAAACAAGTAGGGGTCGTCCCAGAAATAATGTTTAACATCTTTGAAGAATTTCTTCTTTTGCTGGAACGACATCCCTTTCAGGATAAAATTCCCTGCATGGTAATTCGCAAAGTCGGCGAACCATAGGGTTGATGAGGCGAAAAACGAACCACTTTTAGGGGGTCATTTAAGTCCGGAATTGAATTTATTTGATCAAATATTTCCCTAAATCGTTCCTTTTGTGATTTTAGGTATTGGGAGAGAAATCTGGAAAAGGAAGCAATTCAGACGTTTTTGGAGCATAAAAGTGAAGAAAACGCCAAAGTCTTAATTTTCCTTGCTGGGAACAGTAGGTGACGGCGTCAAGAAGAAAATCTTGACGGCGTCAAGAGTAATTTCCAGGACGATCCAGTACAGATTTGAAGGCGTCACGAAGTAGGGCGTCAAGAGTAAAATTCATGACGGCCTGGAAATGCATAACACATGACGGCGTCAAAAGTAGATCAAGGCAGTCCGAGAAGTATTTTGGCGGCGAGATGACGGCGTCACAAGATTTGTCTTGACGCCGTCAGCCCCTATTTCCTATATATAGTTTTCTAATTTTCACATTAAAAGGAGAGAAGTTTTGGAGAAACCCTAAGTACGAACTTGGTACGAATTCTACAGGTTTTTCAAGGGTTCTAAGCCCTTGATACCTTTCATGTGTAATTGAGATAAGTATTCTTTTAATTCAATCAATATGTCTATGTGTTGGTTGTCTATATCTTGTTCTTGTCTTAATTCCATCATGCTAGGCTAGATCTATCTTGTGTTTGCTTGGATCTAATGAAACCTAGATGTTAATTATGTGTTGATTACTTGTTTATAATTGTATTGGATGAATGAATTCGATGTTAGGCTTAAGAAAACTGGCAGATCTCCAAATGGTAACATGCTTGAACGTCTTAGGAAACATGAACTGATGTGCACTAGGTTTTATTGGTTGTATTTAATGCATGAGCCACTGTTTACAATCCCTATGGTTGTGCTGGGCATGGCATAGAGGAGATAAGAGCTCATAGGATTGGGGAGTTAAGTGCGCCACCCCATGAATGGTATTAAGGAATACAATCCGTCATCCACGCAACTATAACAAATAATTAACGTGTAAAAGATGTCTAGGGAGTAGTGAAATCTAAGTAAACACATTTTCTCCACTTATTGCTCACAACCTTAGTTTAATTTAGTTTATTTTTCATTTCTAATATTTTATTTTGATTGCATCTTTAGTACTGGGTTAGTTGACTAGCAACTAATTCCGCCCAAATCCTTCAAACCCAAGACTTTTACTTGCTTTCTAAAAAATATAAAAATACAAAAATAATCATCCCTTACCTTTAGAACTAGTATTTAGGTTTTCTAATCCTAGCGACACTATTCCTAGTTGAACGATCAATCCCCCGGTACTTGTCACTATACTATACTACAACGATCAGGTACACTGCCTGGTGGGGGTTGTAAGCTTTTCAAGATCCCTTGAGAGGTAAAGCCTGGTGCGATTCCCACGTATCAAGTTTTTGGCGCCGTTGCCGGGGAATAGTTATTGTCTAGGTTAGAATCTCTTTTTATTAGGTCTACTTGCTAGATTACTTTCTAGTGAGATTTTATTTTTATTTTTAGGTTTTCTTTAGTCTATCTTATTTCTTTGTGTTTTTGTTCGTAACTTTTCACCACCCGACATCATGGACGATGGGAACATCTTTGAACCCGTCATCCCACCACAACAAAACCCACCACTTGAACCTCTTAGGCCCCGAACCTTAGGAGAGTATTCCCGACCTAGCCACCAAGGCTACCGAAACATCATTGAGCTCACCGGAGCCAATGTGACCCCTTTGCGATCCGACACCATCCGGTTGGTGCAAAGCGGATGTGCATTCCATGGACTTCGTTCCGAAGATCCAAACCAACATCTTAAGGACTTCCTAAAAATTGTAGATTCCATAAACCTAGGTGTTGAAAATAGAGAGACAACCCGATTACGCCTATTCCAATTCTCTCTACGGGATCAAGCTAGTCAATGGCTTGAGCGTTTACCCGCGAGATCCATCACCACATGGGATGATCTCACCACTCGTTTCCTTGCTCAATTTTTCCCACCGGGAAGAACTACTAAGCTTAGAAATGACATCTTGATGTTCCAACAACATCAAAATGAATCTCTTTATGAAGCATGGACTTGTTTCAAGGACTTACTCCAAAAAGTCCCTCATCATGGCATAGATCTTTGGCTCCAAGTCCAAATTTTTTATGACCATATCGATATCTCCACGAGGCGAGCCATTGACCAATCGGCCGGTGGTAAGCTACGTGATCTAAGTGCGGAACAATCATGGGAACTCATAGAAGATCTTGCTCTCTATGACAACGAAAGTTGGAATGATTCCCGTGATTTGAGCAAAACGGTCAAGGCAATATCTTTTCCTTCGAACAATTCTAGCACTCCCGACCGTAGGATCATGGAACTTGAGGACCAAGTCAAGTTTCTCATGAAATCTTACGAAGCTCCTTAACCTTCAAGCCAAGTGAACAAAATCACTTCTTCATGCAAATTATGTAGTGGTCCCCACGACACTCGTGATTGTGTGGAACTCCCCGGAACAGCTTTTGCGGACTACGCATCCACGCGTACCGACGAAGCGGGAGATAAGTGGTACACTTTCAAGCCCGAGCTAAACCCTTACGGTGATTCATACAACCCCTCTTGGAAAAATCACCCAAACCTTAGGTGGAAACAAAATCAACCCAATTCTTCCAATCCGCCTAATCGTTACCAACCAAACGGTCCACCATCCAACCGTACTTTCAACAACAATCCTTCTAACAACTATGGTAGTACCAACAATATTGAAGGATTGATGTCAAAGTTTATGGCATCTCAAGAAGCTCGCATAGCTAGGTTTGAAACCGAATTCAACCAACAACAAACGGAGATGACCAACAAGATTGACAACTTGTTGAAAGCCCTCAACAACCAAGCGTTAACTAAACCTAGGAAGGACACTAGGGACACCAATAATGGAATCCAAATTAAGGACCCCTCATCATCCAAACATGTCGACTTTGTCAATGTTGTCACCATTAAGCCAATAGATAAGGAGATAGAAGAGAGTGACAAGGATGAAGTTAGAGTAGAAGCCGAGACTAAGGATGAGAGTAGGGAAGTTGAGGTTAATAGGGGAGAGGAATTAGAGGAGGTAGAGCCTATAGAAAAGTACTTTGATAAGTTGCCCACCAAGGAAGAACGGGAATACCATAAGGATTTATTCGATAGTCCCGAGAGACCATATATCCTTGGCACCCCCCTTATCAAAATGGGAGACCCCTCTAACATTAACATACCATGCAATATCGGGCACATGCATATATGGAAAGCTTACATTGATCTTGGATCTCCCGTAAACATCATGACTAGGACTTATTACAATTGGGTGATGAAGAAACAACTCGATTTTAGGATGATGCCTAATAAGAATCTGATAAGTAATTTTGCAAGAAGAGTGAAGGGATTGCATGTGATTATAGGGAATCTCACCTATGAGATCGATTTTATGATAGTTGAAGACACTCGTCCGGTGATAGATGCTTGCCTAAGCCAAATAATATTTGGAAAACCATTTGTTGAGGCCACTAGGATGAGTTATGATCCGACTTTAGGGATAGTTAGATTCAAGGAAGAGAATGATGAGGTTGCCTATCAAATGCCCTACAAGATTGAGCAATACCGCCTTCTCTTTAATTTCGAAAAAGAATACAAGCAAGCGGCTTATTATAGGAATGAGGAGGATAGACGTAGAGGAGTAGAGTATGTAAAGAATAGGATGCTTGGTTTCTACAAAGAATGCTTGCAACTAGGTCCGGAATACAAAACTGGTTTAGAAGACGACCTAGAGAGTGGAACCAACAATGAGGTCACGTAGTAACCCATGACCTTGAGTCTAGCTTCAAGACTCGTAAATAAAGAAAAGCCCTTCTTGGGAGGCAACCCATGTTTTGTGTGATTTTATTTTGTTTGTTTGTTATTTGCTTCCGTTTGCATGCTTTATTTTTATTGTTGGTTGATCATGTTTCTAAACTAAATAGTGGAAATACTTTACTTTGTTGTTTTGGCCTAGTCTTAACTCCACCTAAAAGTATTTTTGCAAAAGATAAGTGTAAGGGGAAACCCCAAATATGTTTTTAAGAAACAAACCGATCATGATTCTCCACAATATTAAATGAACATGTATATTCATATTTGTTAGAGTCAAATGCTTGTATTGAGTCATAATGAAGTTTTGCAGGATTTTCCAGGAAGTAGGACCAAGTTTTTCCAGAAATTTTCCGGAAACTTAACATAAGAATTTCTGCAGGTCACTTCTGACGGCGTCACGTGTAAAAATCTGGAAATTTTACCAGTTTTGTTTTTCTAACGGAGTCTTATGGTTTTTGTGAATTATTAAGTTTTATAATCTCCAGGAAATCTGCAAACTTCATTCCACAAGCATTATATCTTATCTTGTTTTCTAGGATTTAGTAACTTATATAGGATGCCGCCGATTTTACGCGAGGTTGTTTTGTTTGTTTTCTCAGGATTTACAGGTTATGTATGACAAGAAGATGATTTATATTCTGGAAGGGAAGCTTTGATTGTTCATTTTCTTGGAGGAAGATTTAACCTGGCCACCTAATTATCATACCGAGCGAATCAGGGGAGTATTTGATTTCATTCTTTTTACTTTTTCACTTTTACATTCTTTACTTGAACATTGGGGACAATGTTCGTCTTAAGTGTAAGGGGAGGGTAAAATGATGATACCTTACAAATACACTTTCGCTTGAGTTTGTTTGTTTGATAGTAGATGTGTAATAAAACTATGAGAAATACTTGTTAGTGCAATTTTAGCGCCAAATTTAAAATGTTTTACAACATTTAGGAGTGAAACTTTAGCCATAGCAAGCGTCTCATGGATAGGAGATTGTATGACTAGCACATAACCGTATATTCAGAAAAATTTTCCACCCAAATATGTGAGGTTCGCCTTTAGATTTGATAGGAAAAGCATTTACTATTAGTGCTTATGAGTGTACCGGTAGCATTTAGATTCTAGAACTTGCGTTAGTGATGCATCCCGAGACCGCTAGTGAGACTACATTCGTGTAGTAGGATTTACTACATGATAAGAGGCATTAGGATCACCCTTGTGTTAAACCCGTATTATAATTACTTGACCATTTAAGTCATATTACTTGGCTAGTTAAGTCAACTAATTTTTCCCACACCCTTAGCGTTGTACTCATTTTTAGTACACGAAACCCCTAGTACACCCCTCCGAGCCTATCTTTTCGTTTCTAACTTTAAGCATCTTACTTAAAGGAAGAATTTGTTACACCCCACTTAAATGCACACCCAAATCGCCTTAGCCTTCCGTGTATGCGCTCATTTTTAGTGCATTATTGTTATTTGTTAAACCCTAAGTTAACTTTCTAATTGATTACATGGTTGCTAAGTCGAGTTATATCCTTGTACATATTGTTTTGGGACGATTGGGACTCATGGGTTAAGTACTTATTTTATGGAGTAATGGGGGAAGAACATCATATATTACCCCCATATGTGCGTTAATCTTAAAAGTACTCCAAGTGTTTTGATTTTCTTAATTCGAGTCATTAGATTAGTTTATTGTAAAGTATGCAAAAATTCAAGTGTAAGGGGAATGTTCATTCCCTATGATGTATTATTTTGGATGGTAGGGTAAGAGTGTATGCAAAAAAAAAAAAAAAAAAAAAAAAAAAAAAAAAAAAAAAAAAAAAACGGACTACCATCCCTTTTTATTCTATGTTCATTTTATGTTTTTGTTATTTTTCATTTATTAGCTTAAGTCGAGTCTAGTCTTGGATTAGCAATGCCACATTGTACATGTAATTAACCAAGATTGTTAACTCGCCACCAGTAAAGACTGCCTATATCCAACAAAACCGTGTATTTCATATCCCTACACCTAACGTTACAACCCTTTAAAAGACCTCTTTGATAGTTTATCCTAGGTGCTTACGCCATGTGGTGGAGGTTTGATCCTTTCCCAAGCCTATGGTAATCTATTTTGCTATGACAGGTAGTGAGAGATATCTTCCGTCTCCATATTGTAATTTATACTTTATTACACCCGAGAGATGTGAGTATCTAAACACTATTTGTGAGGTGCTAGTATATGACCTCCGTGCTTGTCTATTGGTCTTTAGTGGAACGATTATTTGTTGTAATTACTTTTATATTAGTGTTAAATGACCCCTAACTTGTATTTTAAGTAGAATAAAAGCGCATTTGCTTGAGGACAAGCAAATCTCAAGTGTAAGGGTATATGATGAGGCAAATATTGCCCTAAATCGTTCCTTTTGTGATTATAGGTACTTTGGGAGAGAAATCTGGAAAAGGAAGCAATTCGGACGTTTTTGGAGCATAAAAGTGAAGAAAACGCCAAAGTCTTAATTTTCCTTGCTGGGAACAGTAGGTGACGGCGTCAAGAAGAAAATCTTGACGGCGTCAAGAGTAATTTCCATGACGATCCAGTACAGATTTAAAGGCGTCACGAAGTAGGGCGTCAAGAGTAAAATTCATGACGGCCTGGAAATGCATAACACATGACGGCGTCAAAAGTAGATCAAGGCAGTCCGAGAAGTATTTTGGCGGCGAGATGACGGCGTCACAAGATTTGTCTTGACGCCGTCAGCCCCTATTTCCTATATATAGTTTTCTAATTTTCACATTAAAAGGAGAGAAGTTTTGGAGAAACCCTAAGTACGAACTTGGTACGAATTCTACAGGTTTTTCAAGGGTTCTAAGCCCTTGATACCTTTCATGTGTAATTGAGATAAGTATTCTTTTAATTCAATCAATATGTCTATGTGTTGGTTGTCTATATCTTGTTCTTGTCTTAATTCCATCATGCTAGGCTAGATCTATCTTGTGTTTGCTTGGATCTAATGAAACCTAGATGTTAATTATGTGTTGATTACTTGTTTATAATTGTATTGGATGAATGAATTCGATGTTAGGCTTAAGAAAACTGGCAGATCTCCAAATGGTAACATGCTTGAACGTCTTAGGAAACATGAACTGATGTGCACTAGGTTTTATTGGTTGTATTTAATGTATGAGCCACTGTTTACAATCCCTATGGTTGTGCTGGGCATGGCATAGAGGAGATAAGAGCTCATAGGATTGGGGAGTTAAGTGCGCCACCCCATGAATGGTATTAAGGAATACAATCCGTCATCCACGCAACTATAACAAATAATTAACGTGTAAAAGATGTCTAGGGAGTAGTGAAATCTAAGTAAACACATTTTCTCCACTTATTGCTCACAACCTTAGTTTAATTTAGTTTATTTTTCATTTCTAGTATTTTATTTTGATTGCATCTTTAGTACTGGGTTAGTTGACTAGCAACTAATTCCGCCCAAATCCTTCAAACCCAAGACTTTTACTTGCTTTCTAAAAAATATAAAAATACAAAAATAATCATCCCTCACCTTTAGAACTAGTATTTAGGTTTTCTAATCCTAGCGACACTATTCCTAGCTGAACGATCAATCCCCCGGTACTTGTCACTATACTATACTACAACGATCAGGTACACTGCCTGGTGGGGGTTGTAAGCTTCTCAAGATCCCTTGAGAGGTAAAGCCTGGTGCGATTCCCACGTATCAGGGGTACTAGAATCACAATGTGATAAACTCCCCAGTGTCTCGAGAGGAAATGCTTCGTTAATCTCCTTTTTCTCGAAAACACTTTGGTGGGGATTTTCTAAATGTGATAGGTGATCATCGGCAAGGTTATCAGATCCCTTTTTGTCTCGAATTTCAACTTTGAATTCTTGAAGGAGGAGAACCCACCGCATCAAGCGTGGCTTAGCATCTTGCTTTGCCATAAGGTACTTAAGAGCCGAATGATCCGTATACACTATGCATTTCTTTAAAAGCAAATAAGAACGAAACTTTTCAAAAGCGTAAATGACGGCTAACATCTCTTTCTCAGTAGTCGTATAATGGTATTGAGCGTCGGTCATTGTTTTACTAGCATAGTGTATCGGCTGAAAATGTTTTGACTTGTGTTGCCCCAGGACTGCACCAATGGCATAATCGCTAGCATCGCACATTAGCTCGAAGGGCAAGTCCCAATCGGGGGCAATTAAGATGGGAGCCTCCGTTAACTTCTTTTTAAGAATATTAAATGCTTCGATGCATTCATTTGAGAAGATAAACGGAGCATCTTTTTCAAGCAAGTGGGTTAGGGGCCGGGCTATCTTAGAAAAGTCTTGAATGAAACGTCGGTAAAAGCCGTCATGACCGAGAAAACTTCTAATTCCTTTTACGGTGGTGGGATGAGGTAATTTTGCAATCACATCGACTTTAGCTCTATCGACCTCAATCCCGGATTTCGATATCTTATGGCCGAGGACAATGCCCTCTTTGACCATGAAATGGCACTTCTCCCAATTTAGAACCAAGTTGGTGTCTTCTCACCGTTTCAGCATACTTTCTAAATGGGAGAGGCAAGAAGTGAAAGAATCTCCATAAACCGAGAAATCATCCATGAAAACTTCCATGGTTTTCTCGATCATATCCGATAATATCGACATCGTACACCTTGAACGTGCCTGGAGCATTGCATAAACCAAAAGGCATACGACGATAGGCAAACGTTCCATAAGGGCAAGTAAAGGTAATCTTTTCCTGGTCCGGAGGGTCAATTGGTATTTGAAAATAGCCGGAAAACCCATCAAGAAAACAATAGAACTCATTTCCCGCTAGGCGTTCTAGCATTTGATCCATAAATGGAAGTGGGAAATGGTCCTTACGAGTCGCATCATTCAATTTACGATAATCAATACAAACTCTCCATCCGGTAACAAGACGTGTCGGAATCAATTCATTATCTTCATTTGTTACAACGGTCATTCCACCTTTCTTTGGTACGCAGTGGACCGGGCTAACCCAGGAGCTATCCGAGATTGGATAAATCATTCCGGCATCGAGGAGTTTGATAACTTCCTTTTTGATAACCTCATGAATTTTCGGGTTAACCGTCGTTGTTGCTGAACGGACGGCTTGTAATTGTCTTCAAGTAAGATCTTATGCGTGCAAAAACGAGGGTCGATACCCTTAATATTAGAAATTTGCCAAGCGATGGCACGTTTATGCTTCTTGAGTACATCTAAGAGACGGTTCTTCTCCTCATCTTTAAGTTCTTTTGAAATAATGACGGGAAGTTTGTCGGTTCCTTCCAAAAATGCGTATTCGAGATGAGGAGGCAAATCCTTGAGCTCGGGCTTTGGAGGATTCTCAGTAGACGGCTTAACTTCTTTAATGTCGGCCATTTTAAGGTCCATCGGAGGGAGGGACGGGTTGGGATCTTCATTTAATAATTTCTCAATCAAAAGAACATCTCCCTCCGGGTCACAATCGGAATGATCAATTTCCGGTGAAATCGAATCATTAGCAAGAAAGGCCTCGATCTCTTCCAAGATAAAATCACTTCCCTCAAACGGAGTAAGGGAAGGGGAAGGATCAAAAATTATCGGTTCAGAAGAATGAGTGGGATTGCCACTCGAAGCATGTTCGGTAAAACCAAGTAACTCTTGAGCGTATTCCTCCGTAACTTCGTCGATAACGTCGATTCGGTTAACGGAATATTTGTCATACTCGGAGGAGTACCTCGCGGTTTGATCCAAATTAAAAGTTACGGCTTCGGTACCAACGCGTAGGGTAATTTCTTTATCAAAAACATCAATTAAAGCACGGCCGGTCCTTAGGAAACCTCTCCCGAGAATGAGAGGTACCCGTGGGTCGGCATCGAAATCGACAATGACAAAATCGGCAGGGAAATGGAATTGTCCCACATTAACAAAGACATCCCCAGCTATACCAATAGGTCGAGACGTAGATCGGTCGGCAAGCTCGAGGGTCATACAAGTCGGAGTCAAATTGGGTAAAGACAACTTCTTCCAAATGGATAACGGCATTAGGTTAATGCTAGCACCAAGATCGGCCAAGACGAAGCATTGAACCATCCCAGGAAAATTACACGGAATGAGAAATCGACCGGGGTCTTCAAGCTTTTCGGGAAGCTTTTTTAGGATAACCGCCGAGCAATTCTCATTCATCTGGGTTCGTGATTTTTCAAACAATTTTTCTTTGTTATTCAAAGAACCTTTTAGCATAGAAGCAAATTTAGGCATTAAAAGTATAGCATCCGCGAGAGTTATGTCAAAATGTAGTTCTTGAAAAACTTGGTTAAACTTTTCCATCTGAATTTTATCTTTCTCACGGTGCTTTTGTTCGTTTAAGCGTGACGGATAAGGCAAATTTGTTTTGACGGGAATTTCAGTTTCATTAACAACTTTATCTTTTCCTTTGGATGTCGGGACCACCGGAGGTTGGATGTTCTCGGTCCTTCCATTATTACTAGGAATTTCCGTATCCGTTGTCGCCTCGGTTTCACGGACGACTATCTTGGGAGACGAAGAAGAAGGGGTAGTCGGAGCCGTTGGTCCATCGATTATAACTCCACTCCTAGTCGTGATCGCCTTAGCATCGCCCCTCGGGTTAGCGATCGTGTTGCTTGGAAGAGTACCCGAGCCCGAGGGTCGATCATTTAAAGACTTCTTCAATTCGGACATTTGATTAATTAACATTTTATTCATTTCCTCTTGACTTTTCATAAACTGCTTAAGTAATTCATCTGAAGGCGACTGATTCACAACTGGATTTTGAAAATTTTGACCACGATTGTTGTTATTGAAACCTTGATTCTGAAAATTTTGATTTCCATGATTAAAATTCCCATGATTAGTATTTTGAAAATTTCCATGAAAATTCCCTTGATTTGGTCCTTGATTATAATTCCCCGATTTTGATTTTGAAAACCATGATTTTGATTTTGAAAACCATTGTTCATCCGATTTTGATTAGCATTGTGATTAAATTGATGATTTCGGTTTTGTACATTTTGATTAACTTGATTAACCGGATTGACTTGATTCGGTTGAGTAAAACCGGGTGGTCCAACAAAATGGTTTGAACTGTAGCTTAGAAGACTTCGATCTCCTTGAAGAGGTGGGTAACCGTTGCCACCCATATTTGCAGCATGAGCATAAGAACCGGTTAATGGACATTCGTTATACGGATGTGGACCACCACAAGTTACACAACCTTGATTGGCGACATTCACTTGATGATTTGGTTTTTCAAAAGACATAGCATCGAACTTTTTATTAAGAGCCACTAACATACTCATCACTTCATCATTCGTTTTATTATTAGTGTTAGAAACTTGGGGTTTATTTCTCGACATTCTCACACGAGCCTTATTCTCGATTATCATGAAAGCATCGTTCGTGTTTCGAGCCAATAAGTTCCCACCCAAAGCAGAGTTGAGTGAGTCTTGGTCAACATGACATAACCCATTGTAGAAAGTATCAATCTGCTGAAGGGATGTGAACCCATGGTTCGGACATTTTTCCATCAAATCTTTGAATCGGTCCCAAGCTTCGTTGAACGACTCATCAAAAGCTTGTTGGAATCGAAAGATTTGGGAACGAAGGTTAGACGTTTTAGAAGGAGGATAGAAGTAATTTACAAACTTGGACGCAAGATCGTTCCAAGTGTGAATCGAATTCGGCGGTTCCTTTTCCAGCCAAGTCTGGGCTGCCCCTTTAAGGGAGAAAGGAAATAACTTCAATTTCACCACATCGTGAGGAACTTGATTCATGCGAATGGTCTCAGCGATGTCGGCGAAATTTCTTATGTGAGCATATGGGTCTTCGTGTTCGAACCCGTGAAAAGATATACTCGTGATAAGATTGAGCAATCCGTGATTAATTTCAAAATTAGCATTGATTTCGGGTATCACGATGGCTCTCCTCACACCATTGAATGGTGATTGGAGTTGTTCCTCCATCGATCGTGGATCGAAAGCCGGTTGTGGTCCCATCAGAGGGATCACATTGTTTTGAGCACCACCCATCGGCGGGGGTCCCAAGTGTTGTTCGTTCGGGTTCATTTCCTCCGTATTAGGAAAAAGAACTCGGTGTGTATGACGAAACAAACTTTCCGGATTTGAAAGCGGTGAAACAAGTCGTTTAGACGTTGAACGTGTGTTCATACACCACAAAAATCAAATTTTGAAAAATAAAAGGAAAATCAAATTTGAAAAGGAAAATCTTTTTGTATTTTTGTTTTTTAAAAAGCAAAATTTAAAAACTTATACTTTTGTTTTTTCTTTTTTTCTAACGTTACGTTAATTGTAAACCGTTTCCTCTAAATCTACTCGCGACGGAATGGGAGAGAAGAATGGATCTCTCTTCAACTTGCAATTTAATGTCAAAGCTATCCGTATTTTCCGCTTATTCGGTTGTAGAATTAAAGTAATTCGATTAGCAACTAATTTCACGCGTAGTTATATTGTTAAGCTTATTTGGTTTACAACGCCCTTCCTTTTGGTCGAGTCGAGGCTGTAACTTTATTATTTTTTTGGTATTTTTGAAAACACTTTAGGAAAAGTGTTTTCGATTTTTCAATTTTTATAATTTTTATAGAAAATATATACAAGGAAGGTTTTCAAAACACAATTTCGAAAAACGAAAACGAAAAATTCACTTCAACCTTCCCCGGCAGCGGCGCCAAAATTAATTCGTTGAAAATAAATGTTATATATATAGGATAAGTATTACTTAAGAGATCCGCAAAGAAATGCGGATAACCCGAGGTCGTAGTCCGTGTGAAGGATGAATGGAATTTCGAATTCCCGATTCGTGAAACGTGTCGTGAAAGTGGTAAAAAGTGATTTGAATGAGATTATACTAATGAAATAGCAAATGAAGCACAAATAATCACTTAAACACGTAAATCAAGTAAGGCAACTAAAAAATAAACGTAAAATCGAAATCGTACGCTAAAACGTAAAATAAACGTTAACGTATGAAATAAAACGCGACTTTTAAGCTACACGACTCCTACGAACTTGGAAATAATTTTCAAAAATCAAAAATGATAAAAGAAAATTTTGAGAAAAGGAAAAATATTTTTTTGACTTTTTATTTATTTTTTATGAATTAAAAACTATTTTAACAAATTAAAAATTAAAAGAAAATGCAAATAAAGTGAGAAAAATGCAAAATAAATTTCTAAAATTCTAAAATAACTAAAAATAATTTTCTAATATATTTTTGGATTTTTCTGGGGTTTTTCTGATTTTTTTGGATTTTTTAGTAATTAAAAAGTAATAAAAAGTGATTAAAAATGAAAATTAAATTAGAAAAATAGCAAATCAACTCAGAAAAATATGAAAATTTCAGGGAAAATCTAAAATAATATTCTAAACTTGAGAAAAATAAAAAAAATGAAAAATAAGCTGTGGAAATGCAATAAGTTATGAAACTGCTTATCCAAAGTGCTTATCCAAAGTGCTTACCCAACTATGACTAAATACTTTTTAGACTCAGAAAAGCTTTTAGGAACATAATTGAAGCAAGAAAGTACTCAGAAACACAGGTAATGGAGCAAACAGTTGATATAAGCAAAATAAGATAAGCACTAGCACAAGCAGATAAGCAGTAAATCAAAAATCAACCGAAACAGATACAAGATGCAATATGAAGCTTAGATAAACCAACAAATTCAGAGAATGATCAACAAATCACAATTGCAGCCCTGAAAAATGAGAACAGAAACTAGGCTCAAATTACCAACTTATCAGGTCAAACAAGCAGTCTAAATGAGCTTAGGATAGTGAACTTATAGGGGCAAATCACACTCCAACCTACTGAGAACACAAATTCACCAATGAAATTGAATCCTAATCCACTTTGATAGCCTAAGAGTACCTTGGAAATTTGCTTAAAATCTGATGAGTAGGGGAGAGAACAGTCCAAACAGTCAACTTTTATCCAATAATCCAATAAGCAAATAAGATGTGACACTGAAATTTCTTTTTGATTATGATTATTTAACTGCTGAGCTTATCAAATCAACAAACCAAAAGAATTTCCACCAAATAACAAATCCTACAAGTACTCTCAAAGTTGCACCTAAAAGCTGAGTTTGACTTTTTGATTTATGAACCTAAGTTGACTAATTCCAAATTCTACTAATCCTAGTGATCAAATTAAGTTATAATAAGCTGTAATGAACCTGAATTAAGCTAATCTTACCTAAATTTCACCTAGGATCATACTTAAATTGACTGTTACACTAGCAGTTTACAGATTCAATGAGTATTCAATATATTTTGACTTTCTGTGAAACACACCACTAAAAACTCAATTGATTTATCCTAAATGACCCTCAAAGAAGCTGATGATGCAGAGATCAAAGCAAAATAATCACTAGAACTTGCAGAATACACTAAAGCCAAACACCCCTTACTTGACTATCTCACTCAAAAAACCACCACAGATCCAACCTAATAAAATCCAAACTCTAACTCAGATCTTAAGATGGATCCAAACACTCAATTGAACACATGAAAACAGATATTAGATGCAAAACTACTCAGAAACAAAGATCCACAAATGTGACAGATGCTAAGAATGAAACAGTAAAGCTAGATATTATCAAACTCAAATATATCAACTATGACTAAGCAACAAATAACAAGCAATATAGATTATAAAAGCTACAATAAGCAATAAGCAAACAACAAATATCAAATATAAACTACTATTAAGCTGATTTATGAAACAGTAATGAAAATGGAATGAACTTACAACTCCAATTCCCCCTCAGCTCAAATAGAGGGGGATTCACTTAGCTAGCCTGCCTTTAAGACAGACCACTGGACACCTTATGGTTGCCTTTAAACTCCAATAAGCTGAGCTTATTTTAATAAGCTATATTAGTTTACTTTGGTTGACTTTTTGAGGTTTTGAGAGATTTCGAATTTTTTGTGCCAAACAAAGCTTCACACAAGCTATAAAAAGCTTATATGAAACTGAATAAACAAAACTCAAGCTTATTGAAGCTTGTTTTATAACTACTTTGTATATTTTTTTATATTTTTTTTTAGTATTTTCTGATTTTTTTTTTTAAATTTTTTATGTAGACTTTAAATAACAATAAGTAAATAAAAGCTGAAAAGTAATACTGAATTAAGAAGCAATAATGAAAGAAAAACAATAAGCTAAAACAACTTATTCTAAATAAGCAGTAAATAATAGTAACTAGAATTAAGACAAGTAAATAAAAAAACTAAAGTAAACTTTTCATTAATAAAAGAGATTCAATACAAAGTAAAAATTAACAGCATAACATTACAGAAAAATGGCACCCCTAATGACTAAGGGGAGGGGGTATATATAGCTGAGGTTGAGCCTGCTAGGGTTGAGATGATCCTTCCAGAAGTGTGTTTCTTTCATTTAATCTTGTCCCTTGATCTCAGCTTCATTCATACGCGTGAATATAGACCATTGATTTGATTGATATGACATCCTCGATCCTGCGTGTGCTTCATGATTGGTCCACGTGTCCTGACTACTTCTAACATTCCCTGACTTGTTCTAGAAATACCAATCATAGGGTAATTTATTATTTAAGTGGGGTAATTTGGGGTAATTTTGGGCGTGTGGGGATCTAGGGTTCTTGCAACAGTAATTGTTTCTGGGTTTGGGGTAAGTTTGGGGGGCGGGTAATTTGAGTGGGGTGTTTTTTTTTTATTATTAAAGGGGGTTGACCGGATAATATTGACCGGGTAGGGGTTGTGGATTGGATCGGGTAAAACAAAGGGAGGTGGGCTTTTGATTTTGCGCTTGTGGGGTTTTAAGGTTTATTGGATTGGTTTTATTAGTGGATCCAGTTGTTGTAATATAATTAGACAAGGACCATTTTTGTAATTCTAAAATGCCTAGGGACCAAATCTGTAAATAATCCAAAGTAATCCCCAAGGGTCTTTGTTGTCATTCTTTGATTAACGGAGGACCAAGTTTGACTTTTCTTCTAATAATCTTCAAAGGACCACTTTTACCAATATGTTAAACTTGGAGGACTGAAATCGCCAATCTTTCAAACTTTAACCAGGGACCAAATATGTAACATTGACGAATCTCTGAGGACTTCTAATGATGAAATAAGCTTTTCTTTGATCATTTTGCTTCCCCGGTTTCGGCTTTTGACCTTTTTTCATTCTCGTGCTCGTTTTTGTCGGTTTTGCTTTGTTTTTGTTCATTTTTCACATATCCGTACCTGCACATACACAAATACAAAAACATACGTTCTTTTGGCATTTTTGGTTAGTATTTGATATTTTTGGTCTGAATTAAGGCCTAAAAAGGATGTGTGATTAATCACTCATCATAGACCTCAAACTTTAAGATTAAAAAATAGCTCTTTAAGATTAAAAAGTACACTATATATAATTAAAGGGGGAAAGTGAGTATGTGGCTGTTAGGTACCCAAGCTTGGGTGTAGAACCACACAATACATCGTTTTTTTAACCAAAACATAACAATCTCATTTGTGACCTTCGTTCCTTCTCTTATCCAAGTTGGTGTTCATTAACTTTTAAATTTTGATGAAACGTGTCAGTGACCTTTCATTAACTTTTGATATTGATAACATGATTTTGATATTGATTTAGAAATCAACGTTGCTTGTATCTCATCACTCCAAAATCGGATCTACAAATCTCTTGACACTATTGATCTTCGGACACGTGTTTCACTTCGGAATTGCTATTCATGAATGTTGGATTCCACAAGACAAATTATACGATAGCATATGTTCTACTTGCTCTCATTGATTGATTCGACACACGGTATTACACTTTGAGTATGTTGGTAATGTGTAGATGTTAACATCGGGTTGTTAACTGTTCAAAAATAATGCATAAAATGTGTATGGTGCTACGGGAAAATATAGTTAATGTTTAAATTTCAGATGGGTTAATGCTTACTAATTCACATGGAACATAAACACAAGAGACTAAACACACAAGCAGAAAACTAGACACTCCTCACCATCAATACAAACAACTAAGAACCTACCACATGAGATATATGGTGTAAGTAACAAATTAATGGCCCTACAAGACTACTAAGCCCACCCCGCCATCAACAGCCAAACAAAAAAACAACCCCATGAATTTCACGCGCGACACACATGACATTCACACATCATCAGCAACAATTCGAATACAATTATAAAGTCTCTCAAGCCAATTTTCCCACTGCAAGTTCCACATATTTGACCTCCTACTGATCCATTTGAAGGCCTTTAGTTGTATGTCCTTCAACAATTTCGACCCATTCTCCATCTTCCCTTTAAAAACCTTCATGTTTCTACTTTTCCAAATAGAGTAAATAGCCACCAACATCATCATGTGCCATAAGACTTCTGCTTCCTTACCCAACAAACTCCCCCTAGAATGTTGTAATATATCCTTTCTTGTAAAGGCATCCACTAGAACGATCCCCCACTAAGCAAAAATCCTTTCCCAAATGTATAAAGCTTTCTCACACAACACTAAACTATGGTCGACGGATTCTTATACATTTTTATTCAATAATCACATCAGATTTCATAAATTGTTGTGCATCAACAACCTTAAGAATCACTAAACATATTTAGGACCCAACATAAGGAAATTACAAATGAAACTACACCAAGAGTATATGCAACAACTACCTTAAGAATCACTTTAACATAACTAAGATACAACCCAAGTACAACTACCAATGCTATATGACTAAAGATCTTCACTAACACAATTTATCAAACACCGGGTAGGCACTTACGTGATTTCCTAGTGGAAACATTTCACAATAAAAAATCATAAATGTAGGGAGATTTACGAGGAGACGATTGAATGACTTATCATGGCTGGAAAATAAACGACACTTAAGTAATCAAATAAAGCCAATAGTCCCACAACAAAAAAGATGGAGTTACAAATATGATTGGAATTATAGATCAATTAAAAAGGAGTAAATTACAACCACAATGAATTTGTGAGACTCGATTTTGCAACATGGATGGAGAAAAGAAAAAAGGAGAAGGAATGAGTCAGTTCTAAGAAGAGGAAGAACATGGAAGGTGGGAAACTGATTTTGTTGGATAGTTATAAAACACAGTCGTTTTTAAGGTTCTATACCTAGCTTGGCTACACAATAGCCACACACTTTCCCCTAATTAAAGAGCATATAGTAGATACAATTTTATCAAACTATTTGCGGCCAATAAGAATTGAATTTAAAACCTTTTATAATAACACCTCAAACCTTTACTAATGTGCTACCCTCTCGAATTAGAAGCACATATCACACCACGAGTCGAGTTGAATTATTTGTGGACCAATAATACACTATAAAATGAGAGACGAATCTAGACCACAGAAAACATATGATCCAATAGATAAGATCAAATATCAAAAAACATTAACTTCCACCTTTCCACCCTCTTCTTCTTGAATTAAAACATACTTTCACCTCTCATTTTTAAATATTACACATCTCAAAAATCGTAAACCTTTACCCTACAAATATTACACCATCGTGACGAACATTTAATTATCTTTCAATATAGGGGAACTTTTACTTATTTTAGACAAACTTATTTTTTTTTAAAATTATTTTTAGTTTTTTCTCGGTGCAGTATTTTGCTTGATATATCACTTGTGATATAACACAGATCTGTAAGTTCGGACACTCAACATGTTGTTTTAAAATTGGCATAAGTATTTGAGTAGAACTCCAAATGATTCAACGTTTTTTGCATTTAAAAATTTAAATTCTTGGCTTTCTAACCATATATCACACATAATTTTTGAACTTTCAAATCATTACAGCTTATTCATAGTGTTCGAACTTACATATTAGTGTTATATCATATATCAAAACGAGTTTAACTATCAAATTTTTTTCCTATTTTCACCAACTTTGATGAATTAACCTAATTGATTTAGAGGTTCAAATACAGGGCCGGCTTTAAGGGAGTGCAAGAGGTGCCATTGCACAGGGCCACCGCTTAACGAGGGCCACAAAATTCTATGCACTTTAATATATATGTATATACACAACATGAGGCTTGAGTTTAATTAGTTCACGCAATAGTGATATATGTTTATTTTGTATGTGTTTTTAAGGGCCTCTTTGTGGTATGGCACGGGGCCACCGAAATCCATGAGACGGCCCTGTTCAAATATTATGTGTGATCTATGGTTGAAAAGCTTAGAATGTGTAATAATACTTATGTTCATTTTACAACAACATATTGAGCGTTCGAACTTACAGATTATTTTTATACCACTAAACCTTAAACCCCTAACCACTAGGTATAATATCGCAATTGATATATACGTAAACCCTAAACCACTAACCACTTGGTATAATATCACTAACTAAAAAGTGATATGATCAATGGGGAGATGATAATGGTCTAATATCACAAGTGATATATACCTAAACCCTAAACCCTAACTACTAAACACTATACAAAAAACACTAAATGAAACGCCCATTTCCCGATTTGAACAAAAATAAAAAAAATCGCGAAAACGACATGACCATAATGGACCTTCTGTTACTCTCTATTAACTGATTAAATTCTATTATAAATAAGCCCTTGAAAGTAATTTTAAATGAAACTAGACTCAATTACCTTCAAAATGATAGTTAGCACGACCCCTAACGACTTACAGTATAAAAGATACGATTTTTCAAACATTCACAAAAACTTGAATTGTACCACAGCCGCTGGCTGAGATTCTCCAGCCACCGGTTGGGGTTTTTCTGCCCAACTAAACATCTACAGTTGCAGGCTGGTGACCCCCAACAGCTGGCTGGCGGCCAACTAGTCCTAACCCGCATTTTGCCTGGAAAACCTATCTACCGAGTCCGTTACTTCACCAAACTTTCCAGCAATCATAAATATGACAAAATACATCATTTTCAAAACATTTCTTGATCTAAAAACACATGGACTTATATTTTACAAGCATACGGGTGTTTTGTCAAACACCCGTTTTGACCCACTTTCAAATACCACATACGCAAGACACTACCATATACTTGAAAATTTGCAAATACATACTTGATCCCAAAACTACTTTCCACGACTATATACTTCTCAAAGACTACAAGGCTCACACGACACTTGGGGTTCAACATGATTAAACTCGGCATCTACAACCATCTTCCTATGTACTTCCAAACGCTTCCAACCCGTGCCCAATTCTATAGCTTTACCAATCACTTTACCTTTTTCACAATGAACCTACAAAATGGTTAAACAACTAAATCGTAAGTTTACGCTTAGTAAGTAAAACGAGTAATAACATAGCATTATACATCATATATAATATAAGCATCACATACATACCACAAGACTTGTCTACACCATTTCTTGCATAAAACACCTACACCTCTTCATTCTACAGTAACTAAACTTACATACCTTAACTTGTCCCACAACAATTCTACCCATCTTCTTGGCTAACTATACCAACTGATCTTCCTTCTACCTCAACCAAGCACACAAGTCAAGAATTATCAAAATCCTTACTTCATCTACACAAACACACACACACACACACACACACACATACACACACACACACACACACACACATAACACATAACACTTAATATGATAAAATCAGTACAATAGCATATTATCACCATTTTACTTACCTCACATCCAAACTAATTACCAAAGGCACCATCATTATCATCACTTGCATCCTACCCAAAACATCAACACCCATAACACATTAATGAAATACAATAACAAGGGCCCAAGAACCTACCCAAATCCATCTCTAATCATCATATGATCATATTTTGCTCATATGATGAAATCCCCAATTTCCCTACATAAACCCTAACTCAATTAATCAAGGATAATTACCACATACTTGCATAGGATTATTGTTAGGGATTAACCTCTTGAATTTGGGACCTTAAAACACCACCAATTTGATCCTGAAAATCATATTCTTCTTCCTTCCCTTTGGAGTATCATGACACACACACACATAAGGGACAAAGTGATGAAGATTTTATAAGATAGTTTCCTCTTTGGCCATTTGACATAAGTAGTCCCTCAAGTCCTATATCTTATAATTATAACACACTAACTTTCTACTAAACGTAATACATATACCTTTGAATTTTTTGACTACAACTTAATTTATGTTGATTAACCAATCATATCGAGTCTCCCGAATCATAAAAGTCTTAGTCAAACTACTCAAGTCATTTTCGTAATATAATACTTAAAACCCAGTTTTGGGGTGTTACGCTAAACCCTTAACCACTAGATGGAAAGCCTGTGCTAGTGGGTGATGATGGGAAGCCGCTAAAACCTTGTAAATCTGGATTCACCTTTCCAAACCCTTTTGATCTCCTTTTGAAGTTTGATGATAGTAATGAATATGGAAAGGATGATGGGAAAAGTATTTCACTTGATCTTTAGGAGAGTGATGATGATGCATAAGTGTATAACGTTTATGATGAAACATTTACATTTATGGCTTCTAAGTAATGTGTAGTTTTTCTTTAGTTATGCATGATTTTTTATGGTTCTATTTGTAATGTATAGCTAGAGTAGTTGTGTCTTTGGCTTGTCAAATGCTTTATTTGGTTTGTTTTGTTTAGCAAGCGTGTGTGATTGAGGTTAATGTGGTACATCAGCCATATTCTATTGTATTTAATTTTTTTTATTTTAATATATTTTACCGGGGTAACCCTTTACAAAAAAACCCTAAACCACAAACCCCTAACCACTAAACCATATATCAAAAACCATAACCCTTTAACCTCTAGGTATCATATCACAAGTGATATATACCTAAACCCTATACCCAAAACCTTATTGATTTATAAGCTCAAATATTATGTGTGATATATGGTTGGAAAACTTAGAATGTGTATTTTTTAATGCAAAAAATATTGAACCTTTT
Organism: Artemisia argyi; assembly: GCA_030686995.1. Classification (NCBI taxonomy): domain Eukaryota; kingdom Viridiplantae; phylum Streptophyta; class Magnoliopsida; order Asterales; family Asteraceae; genus Artemisia; species Artemisia argyi. The sequence continues at coordinate 161,169,217 of CM060683.1, forward strand.
GGAGTTCTATGCTAATACTTATGCTCATTTTACGAAAGCATATTGAACGTCTGAACTTACAAATTATTGTTATACCACTAAACCATATATCAAAAACTCTAAACCCCTAACCACTAGGTATAATATCACAATTGATATATACATAAACCCTAAACCCCAAACCACTAGATATAATATCACAACTAAAAAGTGATATGATCAATGTTGGAGATGATGACGGTATAATATCACAAGTGAGATAACTCGTTATATGCATCGAGAAAAAACTAAAAAAAAAAAAAAAAAAAAAAAAAAAAAAAAAGTTTGACTACCAAGAAAACTTATTCTATTTATCATACATAGTTTTTGGTCCAAATATTTTGCTTGATAAATCACTTGTGATATAAAACTAATCTGTAAGTTTGAACACTCAACTTTTACGAATAAATTGTGTTGAATTGAAGGTTTAAAAACTATGCGTGATATATGGTTGAAAAGCTAAGGATGCTTATTTTTCAATGCAAAAAACGATGAGTCTTTTGGAGTTCTACAAAAGTATTTATGCCCATTTACGAAAGCATGTTGAGTGTTCGAACTTACATATTAATTTTATATCAAGCAAAATAATGCACCGAGAAAAAAAAGACAAAAAAAAAGAAGAAGAAAAAAGAAACCAAAAAAAAAAAAAAAGACAAAAAAAAAAAAAAAAAAAAAAAAAAAAATTTGTCAAAAGTATATTAAAGTGCCGCTCGATTGAAAAATAATTAAATACTTGTCACGATTGTGTAATTTTTGAAGGTTAACAGTTTACGGGTTTTGAGATATGTAATTTTAAAAAAGAGAGGTGAAAGTGTGTTTTAATTAAAAAAGATGAAGGTGGAAGGGGTGGAAGTTAATATTTTTTAATGTTTGATCTCATCCATTAGATCAAATGATTTGAATCGTGATGATCAGTCCCTCAGTATGCATTAAAAGGGTTAGTTTTGTAGGACGAAATAAAATGTCAAATGAATGGAATAAATGAAGTAATGGAATAAATAATGTAATTTAATGATTCATTGTTGTTATTAATTATGTTTGATTTGTATGATAAGACGTAATGAAATCAATAATAAAAATTCTAAAATACTCATTGATGATAGAAAATTTATTTAATGTGGTTAGTTAATGATAAAGTTTTATGTAATTTTAATTCCATTACAAGATGTACTGAAAAAAAAAAAGAGTAGGGGACCCATAAGGAATGATATTAGTGTAATGAGTCATTCCTTGTAATGAATCATTACATTTTATAAATATAAACAAACAACATTTTTTCATTACATCGTAACAATCTTTTAGATTTCGGCTTTGATTACAACATACCAAACACCACGTAAGTTTTTAATTGAACTTTTCTCATCACTCCACATAAAAAGGAAAAAAATCTCATTAAAACACAAACATAATTCCAAAAATATTTTATCGCAATTAGCTAGAGGGAGTTGAGTAATTTTTAACAAAAATTATGGTAAATTTTCCAACGTTTTTCCTATGAATTCAACATCATTCATTTTCTCATTTTCAGTTCATTGATTACGTTATTAATTAATAGATGATTACCCGTGCATAGCGGCTAAAATTTATATCGGCAAATTATTATAGTTCTGAAACTCTGATAGAATGTTTTATTTTGCGTTTATGCATATAATGTAAAATAATCAAAATTTCAGTTTTCGATTAATATTTTGTGTATATTATTTCCTGTTTCAAATTTTCATTTTTCATAGCAATAAAAATTGTCAACTCGTACGTTGTTTCTTGTTTCATATTTTGATTTAGTTTTTGTATGGAAGCAAAAGTTGTGGCCGTATAAAATGGTCGATTTATAGAAGAAAAGAAGAGGATGTAGTATAGTCAATTATAATAATAAGTATGGGCATAAGGATAATTAAGCTTTTCTTAGTGAGTGTTTTAAGCAAAATCAAAAAAATATTGTTTTGTTTTATATGTAGCGGAGATTATGATTAGAATAATCAACAAATATTATCTACACCAACCATCTCATGTTGGCTACATGAAATTACACTCTCATTCATATTGTTTAATTATATACTTATGGAAGGTACAATAATATGAAGAAAAAATATTTACATCTTCTAAGCTAAACTTTTAAAAACAAGTTGGGTAGTTAGTTTGAAATGTACCAAAAAAAAAAAAAAAAAAAAAAAAAAAAAACATTTTAAGAACTTGTATATTTAATGTTTCACATAGCAAAATTGGTTAATGGGTATGATAATGCATAATTGTGGTGTATCATAAATTGTTGCAATCACCGCTTAGGGTAAACATATTTCTTTTTTTGTAAAGGGTTTCCTTGATAAAACATAAAGGTAAACATATTTCTAGGTCAACTATTTTAGGATGATGTCAAAATGAACATGTACGTACATACTATATAAGTATAATAAATACTACTAAGTATAGAAAATTGGTTGACAGATAATGCATGCACAGATAATACTACTAAGTATAGAAAATTGGTTGAACGTTTTAAAAAAACACAACATGTAACACTTTTTAATAGTTTTATTTTAGAAAACTAATTAAATAATAACTTTTGACTCGGTCCAAAAAATATCTTAATTAATTTGTTTTATGTCGAACTTCTCGATCTGGCGAGTTTATTTAATAAACTAATTAGTAACATGATCTATATGACTTTTGTAGAGTATTACTTAATTTTTGGTTTGCTAAAGAAGAACATGGGATGTGAACGAAGTGCATTAGTAGATATCAATACTAATATCTAATTCAACTTGGCATAGACTACTAACATTATGTAAGTCGTAAATCTCAGATTCGTCATGTGTATTAATTAAACGTGATGACTTGTCGGATTCACATTATGAAAAGCCAAATTATGAAAAAAAAACTAAGCTTGAAAAATATTCCATAGTTTTTGTGCTACTTTTGATATATAAGTTGATTATGAATTTATAATTACATGAGAAAGAAAATATAACTTGTTCATATGAATTTACATTATTCCGAAGCAAATTTAACATGCAGCATCTTCAACTCAGTTGTAGCCAGCAAATGCTACTAGAATTTGTTAACTTGCTAACATCTTGTTAGCATAGCAAATACCTTCAGGCATTTGCTAACTACAAAGTAGTTATAGATTGTGAATGACTAAATCATATAAAGCATTATTTTATAATAATGGGGAACTTTTGTCCAAAACATAAGGTTTCGGCTATAAAATAGCAACATAGTTTCTTTAATGTGTCGATCTGGTATGTAGACTAAAAACTGTTAAAAAATGTAAATCGGTACGTTGAAGAAAATACGTTGCTATTTTATGACCTAAACCTTAAAACATATATAAAAACTATGAGAAATGAAAGTTCTTCTTATTTGATATTCATACTTACAAAATTCTGTCAAGCAAAAAAATTGATGGCTTACGTTACAAGAGATTAATTATAAGTAAAAAATACACGTCATATTTTAATGTGGGTATAAAGATTAATAGGCACAAAATACAGATAGATGTATATAGCAATACTCAATAGTTATTATTTTGCCATTTTATAGTTTGATTTTGTGAAAATGATTCAGGGACTTAAGACTTGTGTCTAAAAACATGCTTAATAAGAGGATTGAGATTTGAGATATGTGACAAAGTGGAGAGTGGAGACGAGAAAAGAAAAAATATAAAGAAGCGTTCCTCTTAATATCACCAATCATAGAATAACACATATGTTTAGGCATATTTTTAGACATTCCAATTAGGCATGTCAATTAGGACTTTTGATTTTTTTGCTTTAAAATGTATGCACTTGACCAAAAACTAAAATTAAAGAAGCCAACTTGAATATTGGAAGAGACAAAACTTTGAAACATGGGATATGTCTGATTGAACCTTAAATATTGAAAACTTATTCATGGTAGTGGTGAAAGTGAGGTGTGAATGGTTGGATCTCGAATCTAAGTCCAATGCTAATGGCTCGGCTGCACCCCCAACCGAATGAACGATCGCGTCGCCTCCCATAGCTCACCCGAGCTCGATTGTGTTCTCGCCAAACCTTTTCATTTAATCTGTCTGTCACCCAACCGAGTAAATGGACAAGCCTCCCATAAGTTTTTGAACGTTGGACATAAAAAAAAAAAAAAAAAAAAAAAAAAAAAAAAAAAAAAAGAAAAAAAATAATAATAATTTTTAAACCTCACTTTTTCACTCTATAAAACTCCACTTACCATCTTCATTTTTCATACTTTTCTTCTCCATTCTACAAAAATCAAACAATGTCTCAAAAACTCCCCAAAACAAAACACCAAAATCCCGACGACAACTAAACATTCCGATAACAACCAATCCAAATTTCATTTTACACGGCTAAGCACCACCGATTAATTTCGGTCACCAATCAATGCCTTCACAAAATACATTTTACCCACCTAATCCGTATTTGGCTCAAATTTATAACCAACAAGTACAAAATCAAATGTATTATCCACATATGGCATCACCGCCGTATAACCAACCTTCTCAATCTCCGATCCCCACTTTTAATCTTGATGATGACGATCTCGAGCCGTTGTGGGGCGTCGGTTCCCAACCTTCTCATTCCTTTTTGGCTCAAGCTTCGGAAGGTCCATCCAACTCGTCCGTTCCGACTCTCCCGTCGAGGTGGTCGCGGCGCCCGTCCATAGGAAATATACAAAAAGGCCAAAAAAATCCAAGAAAAATGACAAATGGGATAATGAACCATGGACCGAAGAGGAAGAGATAGCTTTGTGTAAAGCTTGGGTACACGTGTCCGAGAATAGCGCCAAAGGAAATGCTAGAAAGCCTAATGGGTTTTGGACGGATGTAACTGCATAGGTTGCGAATGAAATGAAGGAGGCGAAATGTTCATACGATGCCTACAACTCCAAATTGAAAGGTAGGCTTCGTCCTAAAGTTATCCTTTTCAAGTTCAAGGGCTAAATGATAATTGTCAAAGTCCCTTTGAAATCTCTTGACCAATTCTTCGTTAATGAGAGCGTTCCCGTAACGAACTTTGTACCATTCTTGAAAAGATAGATTCCCGAACTCGATATCGCGACGTTCAACCCCATCGAAGCATGTCCTTTCCAGATGGGTCCTTCGGCTTTCATCAAGTTCCACGTACTCTCCCCCATTACATTTGTTACGGAAAGAGTTACATGATGGCCAAGCTTGTTCGGTCCCTTCATTAATCATTATTATCGGATTACAGCAGTGATTTTTCAATAATGGCTTTCTTTCATCAGCAATTCTATCCATAATCCTATCATGTCGAGCTTGTACCTGCTTAAAATCATCAACATTCTTTTCTCCGTTCATGTTAGACTCATTTTTTCCACATAACTATAAATTAGGAGTAGTGACTATGCTAATTCCTTTGGAAGATTCAGGGCATGGGTTTAAAGGGTCATTTAAATTAAAAGTTATTCGGTTCCCCCCAGCTTCCAAAGAAATTTGTTTTTCTAAAACCTTAATGTGTGCGTGAGAGGTTGCTAAAAATGGTCTTCCTAGTATTAAGTTATTACGCTGACGCTGATCCATATCAATGATCACAAAATCAGCGGGAAAAAGGAATTTACTAACTCTTATAAGCACGTTATCTATAGTCCCTTTAGGCTTAGATCTAGTTGTATCGGCCATTTCAAGTATCATTTTTGTTTCTTTAAGATTAGTTAGATTTAAATTTTCAAACAATGAAAATGACATAAGGTTAACGCTAGCACCTAAATCAGCAGCAACAAGAATTTTAAGGTTACCGATAGTGAAAGGCAAGAGGAAGTCTCCCGGGTTGGGCTCCTTTACGGGAAGTTGATAGGGGAGAACTTCTTCATGTAACCTGCCCTCATTCTCTTGCAAGTAGTTGATTCCACAAAATTCACCAGTAAGGCTAGAGCTTGGTTGATCATCATTTTGTTCCTCCTGCGTGAAAACTACCTTGCAAGTTTTAATTTCAGCTTTGGCCTTCTTGGCTTCGAAATCTTTAACAAGTTGCCCAATCTAAGTTTCTAAATTTTTGATTGTTGCATCTTGATTTAGCAAAATTATGTCTGTATCTTCCTTTACCTTGTTCATCCATTCCTTGAACTTGTCACTTTTCTTGGAAGATTTCTCGACATGTTTATTAACCAATTCCTCAAGCATGGGTTTCTTAGCTTCGTATTGAGGTCTGTTATCAACCCTTGTATAATACCCCTGAGGTCCAACACGGTATTTAGCTCCATTGCCACCGTATCCTTCAAATGGTTTGCTAGTCTCTCCATATTTCACCTCCTCTATTCTCTTAACTTCTTCTTTCAACGGGCAGTCCTTGGCTAGGTGAGCTCCTTTATAAGTGTCGTATCCAACTTGTATGGCATGAACATTTTCTTTAAGCTTCTTCATTTCCCTGCCAAGATTTTCAAGTTTGTTAGCCAGAATATTCATACCTTCCAAACTTCATGTAACACCCCCAAAATATCGCAGCGGAAGACTGTGTCACTGGGGTGCTACTTCATAATACAAAGTACAAGTTATAGAAAACGACCTCTAAATGAGACGTTTTGAAAAGTTACCATTCGATTAACGAATTCAAAGTTACAAACATGATTCCAAAGTATGATACATAAATGTATACAAAATATTTTGAATGGTAAATGATAAAAAGCGTAAGTCTTCAGAATATGCAGCTTGACTCTAAGTTCCACGCACTAGCTATCGCCTTACTAACCTGAGGTAAACATGCTAAAGTGTCAACACAATGGTTGGTGAGTTCATAGAGTTTGTCTTAAAACAGTTGAAAAGCCTTTAAAGAATGTTTACACAGCAAAGGCATTGTGAATCCACTCAGTTGCAAGTCCCGCCCATAACAACACTTGCAACCTGTGTGTTCATAACCCACTGCTAAAATATAGTATGATTATAGTCAAACACACAAATAATCTTAATAGTTCACATAATTGCACTTAGTGTTGCTCCGTTTATGTTGGGAGACTTTTAGACTAAAATGCACCTACTGGGAGCCTCTTCCCAAAGATTACTGCTAGTCACTAAAATGCACATGCTGGGAGCCTCTTCCCAAAGACCTACTGGGAGCCACTTCCCAAAGATAACTGGGAGCCACTTCCCAAAGACTACTGCTAGCCACTAATTTGAATAACGCAAATAAGTTTATCACAATCATGTATGTATGTAAATGCAAGTCATGTATGTAAATCAAGCAAGTAAAGTATTTGAGCATGTATCTCCCCCAAAGAGTTAAAACAAATATTAAAAGAGTAGGGGCTATGACTCACCTTAAGCTTATGTAATGAGAAATGAAAGTGGTAGTCGAATCGCGAAAGTATCTAAGAGCAGCCTATAATAGAACGTTGCGACTTAGGTTTGGAGTAACGTCTAAGAATACGAAGAATTGCCTATATATGTCTTGCATAATGTTCATGATGTAGTATTTAGTATATAGTGTAAGTCTTTGAATATAAATGGTTTATGAAACATGTATAGGTTGTATATCTCTTACTACCGTTCGGGCCGACATAATTCAGAAGTCATAGAGTAAACGTTCGAGGAGCCAGGACACTTTAATTCGTAAATCCACAATTCATCTCGACGGCTTACTTAATGAACTCCTCACATGAGGCTCCCTACTATTGTAGTATTTGATAAAATATATATAAGTTTTTTATTCGAAAAGTTACATGGTCTTTAGCCGTGGCTTTGCCGTGACCTTGGTCATTGTTACCATGGTCTTGAGACTCAATCTTGGCTTTAGCCATGGTTGTGGTCTTGGCTTTAGGTCATTAGACCTCTTGGTCTTAGTAAACCGTAACTATTATATAGTGACTTTGATATATAAAATAGCTGTTAAGAAACTGAAGAAAATCTCATTCGTTATTGGTTTTCTGGATACGTGCTCCTGAGTTTTTGAAGAAAACGTGATTCCGGACAACTTTCGTGTTTTAACTTTTTCATGAAACGGGCCAGAAGGGCCTCTTTTTGCGTGTTTTATGTTCTGTCACAGAAGGTATTTAGGCAGTTTTGCCGTAAAGTTTTGGTAATTTCAAATGGTCATAACTTTTGACTCGGGTACTCGTTTTGGGTGATTCAAATTACTATGTTTTCCTTGTTAAGTCCTCTTTAACAGTAGGTAAGTTTCAAATATCATAGTTATACTATTTTGGTCGTAGTTCTCCATAAAAGTCACTAGTTTACTTGTTTAAATATCATAAGTTAAACATATATATACCATAACTTGTTTTACCAATTTTTATATATCATGAACATAATAACAAGACAATATATAGTAAGAATGAAATATAAATAGCATGAAAATGATATTTAGTAAGAAAGTATGTTAGGGTTTGCTTACAACTTTTGGCCTTAATGAAAAGGGAAACTAGGACAAGAACTAGGAACTAGGACTTTGAGAAATCTCCACTCCTTTGAAGTCTCCTACTTCTTGTAAATGTGTTTAGGACTTGTACTAATCTATGGTTACTTAAGTAGCTTTAAACTTAAGGAATCACCAAAGGTTCAAAAGATTGGAAGTAGTTTGATTACTTAAAATCAAACTAGGGTTTATATGTTGTTGTAGCACTTGATTCTTGTATAAAATTGGAAGAGAATTAACTAAGTGTGAGGTGATGGTGTGTGTGATGGTGGACGGCAACAAGGAGGGGGGGGGGCTTTTATAAGGGCTTGAGGAGGTTACTAAAGAAGACTAGTCAACACTTGGAGACCAAGTATAACACATTGATGGATCCTAAGGCTCTTAGCATGAGATCATGACACACAAGGGTGTGAATCCCCCCCTATTGGCGGTTCACAAGGTCTAGGGGGGATGAGGTGGTCTTTGGTTGATATTATCCTAGATATGTAGCTAGTTTTGACTCCGTAAATTGCTAACCGTAAGTTGTTAAGCCACGAAAAGTAAAACCGGGTATCCTAAAAATATGAAACTTGAAAGTATGACTAAACTTGTCAATATACTCCATAATAAAATATAAAATGAGTGGTAGGTTCTATTGGGTTGCTCAAACCCTGCTAAAACTGGAAACACGGGTCTAAAACGCGTAATACGTAAAACGTACGAATATTGTGTAAAATTGAGAAAAGTAAAATGTAACTTTTCTAATAGGATAAAAATGATTTAAAATGACCTATAATGTCTAGGCTGGGCTCAGTCTAGTGTCGGTTGGTATTTAATGTCTTTAAACTTAAAACCGTAAGCCTAAAAATCAAGGAATGATTTATAAAATCAAGGAATGATTTTTGGTCAAATGAGGAGGGAAAAATATGTTGACTTATTTCAAAAATGTGAAAACTCAAATTGTCTTAGAAACGTGGTGCAGGTATAGGCTAATGTTGGGAATTATTCTATCAGTTACCACGGCTAGTGAAGATATTACAACTGCAGAAGATTGTACTTGCAGTGGAAACTCATTACCACTGCAAGAACAAATATTACCACTGCTCACTTGTTAACTGTTAGAGAAACGCGCTTAAATAAACATAGAAAAGATTTTGTGTATATCTTATTCTATTAGTATTATACTTATCTTGTAAAAGAGGACTCCTTGCTGTATAAAAGGAGATCCTAATTCATAGTTAGAATATATCTTTCTAATACGTTTTCTTAGAGCTTCAAGGTGTAACCCTAGTGATATCATAGATCACTCGTATTATTATCATTAATAATATTGGAGCTATTTGTTTTGTTACATACATTGTTCATACATACAATTGTTTCATTTACAATCAATCTTCTAAGTATCATTAAGTAGATTCCGCATACTTAGTGGTATCACTCAAAGTATCATTATTAACACAAGTTCAAGGTGTTCACGATCCAACAAGTGGTATCAGAGCAAGGCTTTGATATTTTGATTTAGAAGATCCTATGGCAGACTCAAAAGAAACAATGGAGACAGAAACAAGCCAATCAAACATTGTTGCAAAGCTTCCTAAGCTTAAGATTAATGACTTTGAGATGTGGAGGCTTATGATAGAACAATTCTTTATGGTTCAAGACTACACATTATGGGAGATCATAATGTGTGGAAATTCATTCAAACCTGGTACAACTGTAGAGCAGGTTGGTGACAAGACAGTAACAAAAGTTAACACTGGTCCTGTTACTAATGAAGAAAGAAGCCAACTAAAGAATGATTTGAAGGCTAGAGGTTTGTTATTGATGGCTCTACCCAGAGAACAAGTTCTGGCTTTTAGCAAATACAAGTCTGCAAAGACTCTTTTTGATGAGATCTGTGAAGTGTTTGGTGGTAATGACTCTACCAAGAAGACTCAAAAGACTTTACTGAAGCAGACTTATGAAAACTTTGGTTCAACAAGTAATGAATCTCTTGATAGCATATTCACAAGGCTACAAAAGATTGTTACTCAGCTCACTGCTTTTGGAATTGAGGTGGAAAAGGAAGAACTCAATCTTAAATTTCTAAGAAGCTTACCTTCTGAGTTTGATACCAATGTTGCTGTTTGGGAAGATAAGTCAGATCTTAAGACCATGAAGCTTAATGATATGTACAATAACTTCAAAGTTATTGAACAAAGATTAAAGAAAGCTGGCAAGTTAAGAACAAGTTCTGAAAGTGTAGCACTCATATCATCATCAGGTAATGATAGTTCAGATGATGAAAGTGATAGTGATGATGACAGTGCTAACATGATTGTTTCCACTGGTAATGGAAATGTTTCCACTAGGAGCTCAAAGAAACAGGTTGCAGGACTAAGTGATGCTACTTTCTATGCCTTTATATCAAGCCATGTGGGTGGTTCAATTCTCAATCATGAGGATTTGGATCAAATTGATGAAGATGATATGGAGGAGATGGACATTAAATGGCAGGTGGCATTACTAAGCTTGAGATTGATGAGGCGAAAAATGATCCGTTTTTAGGGGGTCATTTAAGCCCAAATCCGACTTTATTTGATCAAATATTGCCCTAAATCGTTCCTTTTGTGATTTTAGGTGTTTGGAGAGTGAATCCTGGAAAAGAAGCCATTTTGGACGTTTTTGGAGCATAAAAGTGAAGAAAACGGCAAAGTCTCAAAATTCTATGATGTGAACAGTGCATGAAGGCGTCAAGAATTACTCTTGACGGCGTCAAGACATCAAGAATAAAATACCGTAGGTGGTGACGGCGTCACCAAGGCCGTCACCAAGGCCGTCACGTGTAAATTTGTCAAAACTTGCGCGCGGAGTAGCTGACACCGTTTTGGCCATAACTTTTGCATACGAACTCGGATTGAGGCGATTCAAAAAAGGAAACGAAGAGGACGAAAAGATCTACAACTTGGTGAAAAAGGCTTCTTGACGGCGTCAAGAGTATGGGCTGACGCCGTCACGTAGGGCCGACAGAAAACATGCCTATAAATATAACTTCATAACTTCACTTTTTGTAAGCCCTAAACCCTAAGGTCGATTCCTGGGTTTAGGTGGGTGTTTTTCCAGCAACTTAGAGGGTTTCAATCACTCCATAAACATCATGTATTGGTTTGATGATTCTATCTTAATTATGTTTTCCATTATCATTGTTGTTTGCTCTTCTTTGATGATGATTTGCTAATTCACCTTGTGTCTACTTATGATTATGTGAAACTTGTATATAATTGATTAGATCTCATTGATTTCTTGTTGATGTTGTGTCTATCTCCATCAATTAAGGTGTGACAACTTCAATAGATCTAGTTGGTTTAGTTTATAATCCTTGTTTCCTATTGATTCTTGTTTTGATTGAATGATTTATATGTTAGGCTTAAGAAAACTGGCAGATCTCCAAATGGTAACATGCTTGAACGTCTTAAGAAACATGAACCGAGGCGTACTAGGTCTTTATTGGTTGTATTTAATGCATGAGCCACTGTTTACAATCCCTATAGTTGTGCTGGGCATGGTGTAGGAGGAGATAAGAGCTCATAGAGTTGGGGAGTTATGTATGCCACCCCACGAATGGTATTAAGGAATACAACCCGTCAATTAAAACAAGGTTACAAACCAATAGGTAGGATTGGATAGCTAGCAAGGAGTAACATATCATGGGTAGACATGCTTCACTTATCTTGTAGAACCTTAGTTTAGTTTTCTTGTTAATTAGTTTAATTAGTAGCTTTTGGGTTAGTTGATTAGCAACTAATTCCGCCCACACTCCTAATACCCGAGATTTTTACTTGCTTTTCATAAAATATAAAAACATAAAAAGAATCATCCTTCACCTTTAGACCTAGTTAGATTAATTTCAATCCTAACGACACTATTCCTAGCTGAACGATCAATCCCCCGGTACTTGTCACTATACTATACTACAACGATCAGGTACACTGCTTGGTGGGGGTTGTAAGCCTCGCGAGATCCCTCGAGAGGTAAAGCAAGGTGCGATTCCCACGCATCAAGTTTTTGGCGCCGCAGCCCGGGGAATAGTTATTGTTTAGGTTGAATTTGATTTTTATTAGGTCTACTCATTAGATTCCTATCAAGTGAGATTTTTTCCTTTTACTTTGTAGCTTTCTCGTAGTCTATCTTTTCTTTGTGATTTTGTTTGTAATTTGCTTCAAATGGACTTTACACTTAGACTTCTAAGATTACAAGATAGGGTTGAGCGGCTAACACACCAAAGAGTTCAAAATACCTCATTTAGAGACACCTATGAATCATATGAGCCTTCACCTAGGATAGATTCTTATGAACAACCTCCATATTTAAGATCTTGTTTTAGTGAGGCCAATAGGAAATGCGACCTAGTTTGCCAAGGAATTATGGAGAGAGCCATTGCAACAAATCATAAGTTGGATGAAGCACTAGGTTTGCTATTATCACTACCTAAGAAACCAATTGAGGAGGATTTAGCCGAGCATGATCACATTGATCAAAAAGACCTAGGTTCTATGATTGATGATGATGAATCTCAAGAAACAGATGATGAATCTCTTGGGCAATTTGTATATAGCAGTCAGAAAATTGAAGATGATCCTTATGATTCGGACATAGAAGTTGAGATGCCTAGAGAAGCACGTGAGATACTTGGGAGAATGTTAGGGCTAGATCCTGATACATGGAATGATGAGGTGAACAACATAAGCCCACAAAATACTCAACCATCATTTGAGGCACACGCACCGCCCGTGACTTACCCGGAAGAAGTAGAAGAAACTTTAGGAATTCCAATGGAGGTAGAACCCTTGGACCAGGCACCACTTGAGGATATAGGTTTGAACACTTGTAGTGATAACCTTACTCCTAGTTCTAGGGAATTTCCTAGTGTTGATGAGCCGGAACCTCAATCTTTACACACTTTTCCATCCTTAGATATATTTCTAGGAGACAAAAGAGGAACCGACCCACCCATCAACCAATATTATCCGGGTAGTTTTAGGATGAAGGAAGCCATTCACTCACCCCCTTCACCTCACGTGGCATATTCACACCCTAAGGGTGTGTATCGCTACTTTCACCCACACTTAATCCTAAGTGTAGGGAGAACCTCCGCTATTTCCGTTAAATAAGGGTAGAGTCAGGCTCGTGACTCGAACAAAAACAAGCGCTTCTTGGGAGGCAACCCATGTTTTGTGTGTTTTTATTTGTTTGTTTGATTTTATTTGTTTCCGTATGCATGTTTTATTTTTATTGTTTGTGGCTCATGTTTCAAAGTAAATTGTGAAAATGCTTTATTTTGTTTTTAACTTCGTCTTAATTGCATATAAAGGTATTTTGCAAAAAATAAGTGTAAGGGAGATCCAAATTTGTTTATAAGAACAAAATTGAGCATGAACCACAACAATATTAAATGGACATGTGTATTAGTACTTGTTAGAGTCAAATGCTTGTATCGAGTCGTAATGATGTTTTGCAGGATTTTCCAGGAAGTAGGACGAAGTTTTTCCAGAAATTTTCCGGAAACTTAACATAAAGATTTCTGCAGGTCACTTCTGACGGCGTCATGAGTTTACTCTTGACGGCGTCACGTGTAAAAATCTGGAAATTTTACCAGTTTTGTTTTTCTAACGGAGTCTTAAAGTTTTTGTTGATTCTTTAGTTTTATAAACTCCAGGAAATCTGCAAACATTCATTCCACAAGCATTATATCTTCAATTGTTTTGTTTTTATTCCTAAGTCTGGAATTACATCTAGTTGTGAGTTATCTTTGTTCGGGTTGATGCTTTGGGTTTTTGTCTGTTTTCTCAGGATTTACAGGTTATGTATGACAAGAAGATGATTTATATTCTGGAAGGGAAGCTTTGATTGTTCGTTTTCTTGGAGGAAGATTTAACCTGGCCAACCTAAAATCCATACCGAGCGAATCAGGGGAGTATTTGAATTCATTCTCTTTACTTTTAACTTTTACATTCTTTACTTGAACATTGGGGACAATGTTCATCTTAAGTGTAAGGGGAGGGTAAAAAGATGATACCTTACATATGCACTTTCGCTTGAGTTTGTTTTGTTTGATAGTAGATGAGTAATAAAACTATGAGAAATACTTGTTAGTGCAATTTTAGCGCCAAATTTAAAATTTTTTACAACATTTAGGAGTGAAACTTTAGCCATAGCAAGCGTCTCATGGATAGGAGGTTGTATGACTAGCACATAACCGTATATTCAGAAAAATTTTCCACCCAAAATTGTGAGGTTCGCCTTTAGATTTGATAGGAAAAGCATTTATTATTGGTGCTTATGAGTGTACCGGTAGCATTTAGATTCTAGAACTTGCGTTAGTGATGCATCCCGAGACCGCTAGTGAGACTACATTCGTGTAGTAGGATTTACTACATGATAAGAGGCATTAGGATCACCCTTGTGTTAAACCCGTATTACGATTACTTGACCATTTAAGTCATATTACTTGGCTAGTTAAGTCAACTAATTTTTCCCACACCCTTAGCGTTGTACTCATTTTTAGTACACGAAACCCCTAGTACACCCCTCCGAGCCTATCTTTTCGTTTCTAACTTTAAGCATTTTACTTAAAGGAAGAATTTGTTACACCCCACTTAAATGTACACCCAAATCGCCTTAGCCTTCCGTGTATGCGCTCATTTTTAGTGCATTATTGTTATTTGTTAAACCCTAAGTAACTTTCTAATTGATTACATGGTTGCTAAGTCGAGTCATATCCTTGTACATATTGTTTTGGGACGATTGGGACTCATGGGTAAGTACTTATTTTATGGAGTAATGGGGAAGAACAACACTTATTACCCCCATATGTACGTTAATCTTAAAAGTGCTCCAAGTGTTTTGATTTTCTTAATTCGAGTCATTAGAATAGTTTAATGTAAAGTACGTAAAGATTCAAGTGTAAGGGGAATGCTCAAACCCCTATGATGTATTATCTTGGATGGTAGGGTAAGAGTGTATGAAAAAAAAAAAAAAAAAAAAAAAAAAAAAAAAAAATCGAAAAAATCAAGAAAAAGAAAAAAAAAATAGAAAAAAGAAAAAAAAAATAGAAAAAAAAAATAGAAAAGAAAGAGAGAAAAAAAAACATACGGACTACCATCCCGTTTTCATTCTATGTTTATTTTATGTTTTTGTTATTTTTTCATTTATTAGCTTAAGTCGAGTCTAGTCTTGGCTTAGCAACGCCATCTTGTACATGTAATTAACCAAGATTGTTAACTCGCCACCAGTAAAACTTCCCTTATCCAACAAAACCGTGTAATTCATATCCCTACACCTAACGTTATAACCCTCTTAAAAGACCTCTTTGATAGTTTATCCTAGGTGCTTACGCCATGTGGTGGAGGTTTGATCCTTTCCCAAGCCTATGGTAATCTATTTTGCTATGACAGGTAGTGAGAGATATCTTCCATTTCAATAATGTTATATTACTTTATTACACCCGAGAGATGTGAGTATCTAAACACTATTTGTGAGGTGCTTGTGTATGACCTCCGTGCTTGTCTATTGGTGTTTAGTGGAACGATTATTTGTTGTAATTACTTTTATATTAGTGTTAAATGACCCCTAACTTGTCTTTTAAGTAGAATAAAAGCTCATTTGCTTGAGGACAAGCAAATCTCAAGTGTAAGGGTATATGATGAGGCGAAAAATGATCCGTTTTTAGGGGGTCATTTAAGCCCAAATCCGACTTTATTTGATCAAATATTGCCCTAAATCGTTTCTTTTGTGATTTTAGGTGTTTGGAGAGTGAATCCTGGAAAAGAAGCCATTTTGGACGTTTTTGGAGCATAAAAGTGAAGAAAACGGCAAAGTCTCAAAATTCTATGATGTGAACAGTGCATGAAGGCGTCAAGAATTACTCTTGACGGCGTCAAGACATCAAGAATAAAATACCGTAGGTGGTGACGGCGTCACCAAGGCCGTCACGTGTAAATTTGTCAAAACTTGCGCGCGGAGTAGCTGACACCGTTTTGGCCATAACTTTTGCATACAAACTCGGATTGAGGCGATTCAAAAAAGGAAACGAAGAGGACGAAAAGATCTACAACTTGGTGAAAAAGGCTTCTTGACGGCGTCAAGAGTATGGGCTGACGCCGTCACGTAGGGCCGACAAAAAACATGCCTATAAATATAACTTCATAACTTCACTTTTTGTAAGCCCTAAACCCTAAGGTCGATTCCTGGGTTTAGGTGGGTGTTTTTCCAGCAACTTAGAGGGTTTCAATCACTCCATAAACATCATGTATTGGTTTGATGATTCTATCTTAATTATGTTTTCCATTATCATTGTTGTTTGCTCTTCTTTGATGATGATTTGCTAATTCACCTTGTGTCTACTTATGATTATGTGAAACTTGTATATAATTGATTAGATCTCATTGATTTCTTGTTGATGTTGTGTCTATCTCCATCAATTAAGGTGTGACAACTTCAATAGATCTAGTTGGTTTAGTTTATAATCCTTGTTTCCTATTGATTCTTGTTTTGATTGAATGATTTATATGTTAGGCTTAAGAAAACTGGCAGATCTCCAAATGGTAACATGCTTGAACGTCTTAAGAAACATGAACCGAGGCGTACTAGGTCTTTATTGGTTGTATTTAATGCATGAGCCACTGTTTACAATCCCTATAGTTGTGCTGGGCATGGTGTAGGAGGAGATAAGAGCTCATAGAGTTGGGGAGTTATGTATGCCACCCCACGAATGGTATTAAGGAATACAACCCGTCAATTAAAACAAGGTTACAAACCAATAGGTAGGATTGGATAGCTAGCAAGGAGTAACATATCATGGGTAGACATGCTTCACTTATCTTGTAGAACCTTAGTTTAGTTTTCTTGTTAATTAGTTTAATTAGTAGCTTTTGGGTTAGTTGATTAGCAACTAATTCCGCCCACACTCCTAATACCCGAGATTTTTACTTGCTTTTCATAAAATATAAAAACATAAAAAGAATCATCCTTCACCTTTAGACCTAGTTAGATTAATTTCAATCCTAACGACACTATTCCTAGCTGAACGATCAATCCCCCGGTACTTGTCACTATACTATACTACAACGATCAGGTACACTGCCTGGTGGGGGTTGTAAGCCTCGCGAGATCCCTCGAGAGGTAAAGCAAGGTGCGATTCCCACGCATCAGAGATCAAAGAAGTTCTGGAAGAAGACAGGGAGAAAGATACATATAAGTGGTGATGAGACTGTAGGTTTTGATAAAAAGAAGGTGGAGTGCTATAACTGTCACAAGAAGGGGCACTTTGCAAGAGAATGCAGAAAACCAAGGAAATCTGACAATAAGTCAACTTGGTACAAGAAGGAAAAGAACAAAGAACCTACAACAGAAGAGCCAAAGGTGCTATTGGCTATTGATGGAGTGAGCTTTGATTGGAGCTTTATGACTCAGAATGGAGAAGATGATTCAGAATCTGCAAGGCTAGCCACTGAGCATGCACTCATGGCTTTCTCTGACTCTGAGGTATATACTGATAATGCTTGTTCTAAAAACTGTAAGGCTGTAAAAGAGTTAGAGGTTTCTAAAACACAATATGATGCACTGATGCTAGATTTACATCACACTAATTATAATTTAGCAAATCATAAAAGAGGTCTAGGTGTTTTAGAAAAACAGATAGAGCATTATAGGGCTAATGAATCTAAGTTCAGTGATGACATTGCTGTTTTAAAAAGAGACTTAGATTTTTATGTTGAAGTAAATAAAGCTCTTAGGGAAGAGATTGAAAAAGTTAAAAAGGCTAGTGAGAATATTCAGATAACTAAGCAAACACTAGACCATTAATCCAAGAGCATTGACAAAATTTGGGAAGCCCAAGTTGTGAGCAAAGCTAAATCAGGTCTTGGATACAAATCTGTTCCACCACCTCTAAGAGGTGTTCCAACACCTCCTGGCATTGACCTAGCTCACACAGACTTAGAAGAGTTTCAGGATCCACCCATGACCTATGGACCAAAATTTGTTAAACCAGTTGAAACTGAAAAGGTTCAGGTTGAGGTTGAGACTTTTGATAGTGCTAGTGACTCATCTCTTAAAGATGAATGTTTGAATGTTGAGTCTAAAACTAGTGTTACTGAAGATGTTAAAGTTGAGGAAAGAAAAAGTATTCCTGAAGAAGTCAAAGAGAAGCCTAGGACACAGTCAAATTATACTAGGACTACTACTAGATATGCATAAATGTACAGGGATAGGTCTAAATCTCCTAGAGGGAACATGAGAAGTTGGAATCATGTTAAAACTAGGCAGTTTGGTAGTGATTTTGTGTTCAACAATAAGGCTTGTCATATATGTGGTAGCTTTGACCATTTAGCTAAAGACTGTACCTACCACATGGGAAGAAGGGAAGTATTTGTGAATAAAAGGGTGAATGGACATAATTCTAGTAAAATGACTCACCCAAACCCCCTAAGCAAGATGGTTCCCAGGTCTGTTATGCTTACCACTGGCATCAAACCAATTTCCACTGCTAGACCAGCAGTTACCACTGCCAGTAGTAAAAACAGATTTTATCCTAAGTCCCCTGTCACTTCTTTTGTTAAATCTTATCAAACAGGGAAAAAGACTTATTTTGAAAAGAATGATCACAAGAATCACATGTGGAGACCAAAATTTTCTAATCCAGCAGTTTCCACTGCTAGGCATGCAGTTACCACTGCAAGACCAAATGTTTCCACTGATGTCTATGTGAATAAGAAAAGGGTAAACTTGGGAAAAGTTGTTAAGGCCTCAGCTCGTTGGGAATGGAAACCAAAAGGAACAACAACCTCAGACAATCCCAATGGTGTATCAATGACCTTTGATAGATACAATTATATTGATACACGAGGCAGATCCAAGTCATTTGTGGCTTGGGTCCCCAAAAGGTACTAATTCCTTTATGTTGAGTGCAAGAACAGTCAAAGACTACTAATGATTATGAATGACTTGATAATACTTTCTGAGTTTTACAGTGACTCACTAATATGTTTGCAAGTTGTTTGGTATATGTCTGTTCTGCAAATGTTTGTGAGATTGCAAGAAGTGTGTTAAAGTCACCAAGCGGAGTAGCCAAGGAATGTGGTCAAATAAGCTGAACTTAGTTTCTACTGCAAAGATAATAATGCTGAAGGTCTTCCAATATTGATTTAATTAAGAAGATCTTTTCATTCATTCCAAGACACAAGTTGCAGCTTACATTCAAAGTTCCAATTGAATTACAAAGATCATTCCTAATACATTTGGCTAATTTTGTACTACTAGCTTCTATCAATTATTACATAATACTTGAGGCTATGACAAGTACAATGAAGAAGCTGAAGATGAAAATGGAAAAAGAAGAGAAGGAAGACTGTGAAGGTGCTCAAGTAACAAAGTCAAGAAAATACTCAAGATTACTTCTGCTTCTCCTTTCCCTTACATATGATCTGAGCCTTCTTGCTCTGTCCAATATGTTCTTGATGCAGAAGACCAGGTTCTGGAGCAAGAAGATCCAACACCAAATTTGATGATGTTGGGAGAGATGAATCTCTTTTACTTGATCTTGGTTGGGATCTCTCTGGTGTGGAAGGTGGAAGAAAGGTTGGATCTTCATTCTCTTCTTCTGAAGATTCTTCATCAGAGGTCCAGATGAAAGGAGAGACAAGCTCTCTCTCAGCAGGATTTGGATCATGGCTTGATTCACCCTCTATGTGTGCATTCCATTGTTTTTCTTGCACATCCCATCGTTTCTCCATCTCTCTCTTATAGTCAGAATCTTCAAGTCCCCATGGATATGGTGGTACATCTTCTTCTGATGATGGAACAGAAGAGTGTTGATCAGAGGACTCAGGGTTTGATGACATGGTTGTGGAAGAGAATTAGGTTGGGTTTGAAAGATTATTGGTGACTGAGATGTGGTGTTTGGAGGAGGTTAAATAAGCCAAGGTTAGGTGTTATGCTAATTAATGAAGGTTATTTACTTCCATCTGTTTTGGTTGGTTTGAGAAGTAACTGTGGTTTGACTTTTGAGAAGATATTTTTGTGTATAGTAACTTGGTTAAAAAGTTACTTGGGTTAATCTTTGTGGGTTAAGATGAGACTTATTTTGTGTTGTAGTATACAACCTATATCATTGGAGTAATAAGGTGTGTATCTTAGACACACAACAAATGGTTATTGATTCACCATGTCTAACCCACATAAGAATCAGCTAGTCCATAAGCAAACGGCTTCTGGTAAAGACTTATCAAATCCGTTGATAGCTGATAGTTTGCTAAAAACTATGATAAGAGCAGCAAATTTTACATGTTTTACTTACCACTGCTCTTTGAAATTTTGTTGATTTTTACCACTGCAAGTTCACCGTTTCCACTGATAGTGTAAATTTTACCACTGGTGAACTAGCCGTTACAACTGTGTGTCAGTAATCCTATTTTTACTAGCCGTTGCAAATATAAATGTCTTTCCGTATTAATAGGGTAAAATTTTTGGGAATTATCTACTTACCAAACTTTATTTATTCTTTTCTAAAGATAAATCTTTCTATAGATAATTCACCATGCGCGTTTTTCTCAAAACCCTATTAGTATAAATTGATCATTATACGACTTGCTCTTTATTCTCGATTACTAACACTTTTATCTCTCAAATCACAAAATCATGGTGACTCTCAAGTTTGCAGATGAACACAATCAAGTGGCTTGCCTCCAAAAGTCAAACGACAAGAGTGGACCCGTTTTTCATCAGATTGTGGATTTCCTAAACACAACTCATATAAGGTATGCCTTAACTATGAATCCCACAATCTTTGTTTCTCAAATCAAACAGTTTTGGAACTCTATGGAGTTCATAACACTTGAACAGGGAGACATACATGAATCTGTGGAAGCTCTTAGAGCCACAGTGGATGGGGTAACTATTGATGTTACTGAGTCATCTTTAAGGAGAATTCTCCAATTAGATGATCTCAATGGTATCATCACATTACCTAATTCAGACATATTCAAATACATTGCTTTGATGGGGTATGATACATCTGACCAAAAAGTAACTTTTAAGAAAGGATGTTTTTGTCCCCATTGGAGATTTTTGATACACACTCTGTTGCATTGCCTAAGTCCTAAGAAAACTTCTTATGAACAATTTGGATCAACCATGGCTTACCCTTTAGTTTGCTTGGTTTCTGATAGGACTTTCAATTTTTCAAGGTTTATATTTAATAACATGAAAGGCAATGTAACAAGTTCATACAAATTTTTGATGTATCCAAGGTTTGTGCAAGCAGTGTTAAATGAATTTCAACTGCAAAATCATAATA
Source organism: Artemisia argyi (assembly GCA_030686995.1). Classification (NCBI taxonomy): domain Eukaryota; kingdom Viridiplantae; phylum Streptophyta; class Magnoliopsida; order Asterales; family Asteraceae; genus Artemisia; species Artemisia argyi. The sequence goes on from CM060683.1 coordinate 161,190,907, forward strand.
GGATTTATGCAACTCCATGTCTTAAGTCAAAAGTATTTCAAAATATGTGTAAGGCTTCAGACTTTTGGAATGGAGTGGTTCATCCTCTTTTACCAAACATGCTTGCTAAGATTTCACAGGTACAGGGTGAAGATGCAACAATCCCAGTTGTATCCCATCACACACCCACTATTATTGTTCCACAAATTCAACATATCCCTGCTGTAACTCACACTTATGAAAGAAGGTCTAAACAGCCAACTTCTTTCAACTCAACATTGCATGTTGCTGAGCCTTTTGGTGTAGGCACAAGCAGTGGTGGTTCAAGGCTTCAATCTAGTCCAACTAGAGAAGAGCCTGAATCAATGCCTTATGATTCACCTCTCCCAACAGGTAACACAGTTGGAAGTGTTGAAGGCAGTGTGACACTAACTAAATTGATGGAATTATGTACCAAATTAGTCAAACAGGTTCAAACTCTGGAGAAAGATCTGGCACAGACCAAAGAACAACATGCCACAGAGTTGAATCTATTGAAGGCTGAGATTCAAAAGTTGTAGGCTGAAGTTGAGAATCTCAAGAAGAGAAGACATGTTCAAGTTGTGGTTTCTTCCTCATCATCATCACATGATGGTCTTTCTGCAGGTTCTGGTTATGCTTTGGGAACTTCTTCCAAACAGGGGAGGAAAACAAATGCAGAAATTAAGGGGAGGAGTACTAATCTTGAAGATATGGATGCTCAAGCATATGATGATGTAGCTGAGATTGAGGGGAGGAAGTTGGATAAAGATATGGTTATTAAAACTGCTCAACAACTTTCCACTGAAGCAGAACATGTTACCACTGATCACATTATTTCCACTGCAAGTGAAAAAGTTACCACTGATGTTCCATCACTTACCACTGCAGAGGAAGAAGCTGCCAGAAAAAGATCAGTTAAAGGTAAAGCAATGGTGTTTGGTGCAGAACAAGTACATACAAGAAAGATTTCTAAGAAAGATCAAGCTCAAATTGATTTTGATGCAAGATTAGCAGAACAATTTGAAGCTGCAGAAAGAGAAAATATGAAAAAGCAAAAGGAGATGGATGTTGCTAGTTTTATGGAAGCACAGAGGTTAAGTAAACTTGAAGAAGTAATGGCACAACCACTCTCAGTGATTCCACCAACCATCTTACATGAGAAACCCCCTATGTTCTCATATGTGCTATCAGATGAAGAGATTGAGCATATGATTAAGCATGATCCAGTTGTAAAGAAGAAAGCTATTGAGCTTGTTGCTAACAAGACTTTAACTGAAGAACAAAGAACAGCTCAATTGGTTGATTTCATTCAAATGAAGAATCAACAAGCATTGGATGAAATTATTGGAAACTTCAGAAAAGGTCAAAAGAAACAAAGACAACCTACAAAGGCACAGATCATTCATGAGATGAAAGTATATTGCTGCCATGTTGGAACCTGGAAGATGGTTGATTTCAAAGGTATGTCTCATGAAAGAATTGAAGGTATCTACTACAGAATTAAAAGGCAAGATAATACCTTCAGACCTATTGATTTTGAAGAAGTTGAAAGATTTAAACAAAGTAAAAGGAAAGCTTCAACAGTTGAAGATCATGTCACCAAAAGAATGAAAGTTCCTCAAGAGAAAGAATCTCAATCTGAGAAATGTGCAGAAGATCTACAGAGTGCAATTATCATTGTTAAAGAAGAAGATTTCTATCCAGATCCTTTACAATCAAAACATCAAATTATTGATTGGGAAGTGTACACAGCAAAGAATTTTGCTTCCACTTGGAAAATTATAAGACTGGGAGGAGAATCTTCATCATTCATTCAGTTTGAAGATCTTCTTAAAGCATGTGACAGAGATGATCTTGATACCCTTTGGAAGCTTGTTAATGAAAGATTCAAGGCTGATACTCTCAAGGATATGAAAGAAATGCAGCTCTGGGTTGACTTAAAAAGACTATATGAACCAGATCCTAATGATAAGTATTGGAAGTTTAATTCATCAAGCTTGAATACTACATGGACATATTTTGATAAATGTGAGGTTCATCATGTTTCAACAACAAATAAAGTGGATGTGTTTATGTTTGCTGAGAAGGAATAACCACTTAGAGCTACAACTCTTTCTGCAATGTTGAAATCAAAGTTAAGAGTTTATGCAGATAGTGAAAAGATTAGAGCTTTGATTCAGAAAATTCAAGATCAATATGCAAGAGCTGATAAAGTGTTGAGAAAAACAAGATAAGTGTTTGGAAGAATTCCCATATCCTCAGGTTTATTGTATACTTGAAGAAACTTGTTGATTTACAAATAAATCATAAGTTTAAGGGAGGATTGTTGGGAATTATTCTATCAGTTACCACGGCTAGTGAAGATATTACAACTGCAGAAGATTGTACTTGCAGTGGAAACTCATTACCACTGCAAGAACAAATATTACCACTGCTCACTTGTTAACTGTTAGAGAAACGCGCTTAGATAAACATAGAAAAGATTTTATGTATATCTTATTCTATTAGTATTATACTTATCTTGTAAAAGAGGACTCCTTGCTGTATAAAAGGAGATCCTAATTCATAGTTAGAATATATCTTTCTAATACGTTTTCTTAGAGCTTCAAGGTGTAACCCTAGTGATATCATAGATCACTCGTATTATTATCATTAATAATATTGGAGCTATTTGTTTTGTTACATACATTGTTCATACATACAATTGTTTCATTTACAATCAATCTTCTAAGTATCATTAAGTAGATTCCGCATACATAGTGGTATCACTCAAAGTATCATTATTAACACAAGTTCAAGGTGTTCACGATCCAACAGCTAAGGTTACGGCTAAGTAAAAGTGCTTAAAAACGAAAATTCCTGTTTCTCACGGCCGAGGTTTATTTGGTCATATTTTTCTCAGTCATGATTAATTCTCTAATTAATCATGAGAGTACTAAACATTTTTCTGATGCGGGGAAAATTAACGCGGTTGAGTTTCGTTGTGCGTAGGATTTTTAAATGACGTTTTAACCTAAACGTGTATTTCCTTAATAACTTTCGCGAAAATGATCTGATGAGTGTCAAACTTTTATTTTGCCATGGAAATGATTTATCATACGAGAATATGAAATAAAAATCAAAATTTGGAAAAGTGAATAGTAAAAATGAATAGTAAAATTTTCGGGAATAGAAGTTAACCTGAAAATGTGAATTGTTACACTTCCGCTCGTCCTTCGGCTGCTGCCACCATCAATGAGGCAAAAAATGATCCATTTTTAGGGGGTCATTTAAGCCCGGAATTGAATTTATTTGATCAAATATTGCCCTAAATCGTTCCTTTTGTGATTTTAGGTACTTTTGGAGTGAATTCTGGAAAAGGAAGCATTTTGGACGTTTTTGGAGCATAAAAGTGAAGAAAACGGCAAAGTCTTAATTTTCCTTGCTGGGAACAGTACCTGACGGCGTCACAAAGTTCTTAATGACGGCGTCAAGAGGAAAACAAGAGGTGAAGTGGATAGAGTCCATGACGACCCAGAATGTTTTTGCACTAGGGCATGACGGCGTCACCATAGGCCGTCATGGTCCCTTTACACGCGACGGCCCAGAGGAAATTACTCTTGACGGCGTCAGATCTGGATCTAGGCAATCCGATTTTATTATGGGCGGCGGGTTGACGGCGCCAGAATTTTCTTCTTGACGCCGCCACATTGGAAAATCTATATATAGTTTTGTAATTTTCATTCATTAAAGGAGGACAATTTTAGGGATAACTTGGAGAAACCCTAGCACGATTTTATCAGTCTTTTCAAGGGTTTTCACCCCTTGAACCCTTTCATGTTCAATTAAGATAATTATCCTTTCAATTCATTCAATATGTCTATGTGTTGTTTGAATATATCTTACGCTTGTCATGATTTTAACATGTTAGGCTAGATCTCTTGTGTGTTTGCTTAGATGTAGTGAAACCTAGATGTTGATTATGGGTTGATTGCTTGTTTATAGTTTTACGGATGAATGATTTCGATGTTAGGCTTAAGAAATCTGGCAGACTTCCATAGTGTAACTTGCTTGAACGTCTTAAGAAACATTAACCAATGCGTACTAGGTTTTTATGGTTGTATTTAATGCATGAGCGAATTCTAATGATCCCATGTTAGGAGCTTCTTGCAGGCTCGACATAGGAGTGAAGTAGGAGCTTATAGAGTTGGGGAAGTACGTACGCCACCCCACTATTGGTATTAAGGAATATAACCCGTCATCCACGCAACTGTAACAAACTATAAACCTGTAAAAGATATCTAGGGAGTAATGAAATCTAAGTAAACACAATTTTCCCATTTATTGTTCACACCACTAGTTTAATTAGCTTAATTTACATTTATGTTATTTTATTTTGATTGCATCTTAGTTTTTGGGTTAGTTGACTAGCAACTAATTCCGCCCACTCTTCCAATACCCGAGATTTTACTTGCTTTTCGTAAAATATAAAAATACAAAAAGAATCATCCCTCACCTCTAGACCTAGTTTTTAGGCTTTCTAATCCTAGCGACACTATTCCTGAGTTGAACGATCAATCCCCCGGTACTTGTCACTATACTATACTACAACGATCAGGTACACTGCCTGGTGGGGGTTGTAAGCTTCTCGAGGTCCCTTAAGAGGTAAAGCCTGGTGCAATTCCCACGCATCAACCATCATGCTACTTTTGAGAGTGGTCGGCCATGTCCTGAATAGTATCCAAAGCTTGAACAGGAGTCATCCAAGGGATCGGCCCCCGAGAATCTATCATCTGCCTTGTTGCAATGTTAATCCCCTTGTAGACAATATTGATCATTTGCTGCTTATTTAAGTCATGAGTGGGGCATCTGTATAAAAGATCATTGTATCTATCCCAAACTTGGTACAATGTTTCATCAGCTTCCTGTCTTAAGTTGTGAATCTCGTCTAATTGTTTTGTCGTCTTAGAAGGAGGGCAAAATCGTTGAATAAATACCTTATTGAGGAGATTCCACGTGTTGATGGTTCCAGCTGGAAACCTACCAACCCATCTTTTTGCGGCTCCAGCGAGTGTCATTGGAAACACTCAGAGCATAACCGCATCGTGAGAAATACCTAGAATATTGAAAAGGCTAGTGATGTATAAAACATTCTCAACGTGTTCATAAGCGTCTTCAGACTTATTCTCAGCAAAGGGTTTCTCCCGCAATTCCCTCATAAACTGCGCTTGATCTCAAATTGGACATCCGTTCCAATTATTGGTCTGACAAGCCCCGGTCCTTGCTCATCCCTAGTCATTGCAAGGTATTCTTCGAGAGTCAATGTGTTGATGTCTACAACTTTCATGATTCCTGAAACTTAACAAAATATGAGAAAAAAAATCAAAAATTAAAAACTTAAACAAAAATCCTAATGTAGTTCCCTGGTAGCGGCGACAAAAACTTGATGCAGGTTTTACTGACCAAGTCTTAAATTTGTATTATGTCTCGATTACCTAAGGTCTGCCCTATATGTACTAACGGACAGTGAATCCGATCGTGTGAAGATTAGTAACTGGTAAAATCAAGGTCGTCTCAAGAGCTATGTGGTTTGGATCCTATTTAAGTCTAGTGTCACTTTTTAAAGCTGGTTTTAAGTTGGAGTAATTAATTAAACAAAAGAAAAAAATAAATGAAATAAAAACTGAAAATAAATTGAAGTTGTGAGTAGTGGAGAGAAAGTGTACCAGCCTAGCTAGTCATCCTAAATTATTTATGATTATGTTCTCTATTAAACTATTCTAATGCTTCAAGTGGGGCGGACATATATCACTAGGTTCATTTGGTCTAGTTCCCTAGCCTATCTCCCTAGAATCCTGCCGGAAACCAAAGGTACTACCCTCTATAAGTAAGCCGACGTACGGTAGACTAGTTTTAATCACTAAGTACCACTACACGCTAGATTTATCCTTGTATGGCCCGGCCTCTCGGATCTTAGACCACACTCTAATTACTTAAGTTTATCCAACCCATAAAGTGGTCCTTTGGTCGATTTGCACACAAGGGGATACGTCAGTTGTCATCCCAACCATTTCCCTTGCAACCTAACTACACCAGGTTCCTTTGGTCGATTTCGCTAGTTTACCAAGTATAACCGGTTCTTCAAAACTACCGTAACTAAAGGATCTATGGTAAACTAAGCATGCACACACTAGAAGCATTATGAAAAGTACGAAAACATAATAAAAACAATAAAGGAACCATAACTAGGCTAGCACCAGAGGTTCTTAGCTGATCATATTAATAATAACACTTAAATCAATAAAGAAGACATGAATTTGAAATGCAAATTAAACAATGAAAAGCTAAAACTTATGGTGTTGTAAGCGTGATTTCTCTCTTGGAAATGCTCTGTATGCTGCTGTAGAATGCCTCTCTAAATACCCCCTTCGTTCTCTGACTTGTGTGGTGAGAAAAGTTGTGTAAAATGCAGAGTTTGGGGCTGGTATTTATAGGCCCGACACAGCTACGGCGTAACCTAAAGAGTTGGTTACACCCTAACTAGTGTTATCGTGAAACGATCTTATCCATTAACATTGGCTACGGTGTAGTTGTGATGTTGGTTACGTCGTAGCTCCTTAGGGTTTCCACTTACGTTGTAATATTGAGGTGTAGTTATGCCGTAATCTTGACAAAATCTTGGATCACGTTATGTTCTTTAACTACGCCGTAACTTCATGAGTGGTTACGGCGTAGCCTTCATAGCTTACGAATTCTTCTAAGTCTTCGAATGATTACGGCGTAACCTCATAAGTTGGTTACACCGGAACTCTTGATAAGCGTTGGCTAGTCAATATATTTGAATTCCTAGCTACGGCGTAATTGAGAGTGTGAGTTACGCCCTAACTCTCTTCAGTTTTGCACGTTCTTTCCAATTTCTGCGTCTCTTTAGCTCCTATGCTCGTTTGTAACCTGGAAATGAAATATGAAGGAATCAGAGTATATATCCTTATAAGTAATACAAATAATGAACATATTAGGGGGAAATTGACACTTAAATATCAGGATTATTTGATGTCATCATCCACTATTCCCCTAGGAGCTTTTTTAGACATATCACCCATTTCAATCATCATTATTGTTTCCTTAATATCTGTTAATTTTAAACTCTTAAACAAAGAAAATGACATAATATTAACACACCTAAATCTGCCAATGCAAACATATCCAAACTACCAATAATGCAAGGAAGAGTAAAACTTCCTGTGGTTGCTTCCTTTGGAGGTAGTTGACACGGGAAAACTCTTGATGTTCTGACATCTTCCTTCATTTCTTTCTTTATTTCCCGCATAAAAGAAACTACCAAAAGTTCGTTAGTATGGTTAGAACAAGAATCGACATGAGTTACCCCCTTGTCTGTAAAGATAGCCTTGCAATGTCCAATAGCAGTAGCATGATTAGGTCCCTCATTTGCAGCTTTTGCTTGGAAATATTTTGTCAATTGTTCTATTTGTGTCTCCAAGTTCTTGATTGCTGCGTTTTGATTTCTTATGTTCATGTCCATGTTTTTCTGAAGCTTCCTCATCCAATCTTCGGTTTCAGATATTTTCTTAGTCGACTCTTCTATATGTCGATTTATTGTGTCCCAAGGCTTGGTTTATTCTCACCAAATGGTAGGCGGTTGTCCCCTCTTGTGGTACCCAGTGGTCCTACACGATATCTAGCTCCATTACCACCATTACTTGGGAAGGGTCTCCCAAACTTTCCATACTTCCTCAACTCCCTTAACTTCTTCATTCAAAGGGCATTCTTTGTCAAGATGCGCACCTCCACAAGTCTCACATCGAACTTGAATAGCATGGACATTTTCTTTCAACTTCTTCATGTCCCTTCCAAGACTATGAAGCTTATTTGTGATGGTTGAAATCCCATCCGAGCTATTGTTGCTCACACTTCTTAAGTGTGAATAAATTGGTGTGATGGTTGAAATCCCATCCGAGCTACACGTTTGAACTTTTTAGTAAATGTGAATAACGTGGTTACTGAAGTTCTCAAAATCCTTTGCTATTTATGAAACAAGATTTAAATTGAAACACAAAGATAAACTTCTCAATCATATAATTCTTATTAAAATAAATGAAATAATTACAAAATATTATCTATACTACATTATAAAGCATTTGGGACATTCATAAAATGGAAGGCTTAAAAAATTATGATTCAACACTTGCTTATAATGGCAAGTTTTAATAAGTACATCTATAATAGCATTTGTTGCAACATTTTCAAGCACTTTTTGTAGACACGGCTTATTGAATAAGTGCTAAGTGCTAATTATATATTTTATATTTATCTTATATTATATAAAGCTTAAGTAGCCTTATAAATTTAAAGTGGTCGTAATAAATGGCTCACAAATTAAAAGTGAAATATGCAAGCTCCAAGCAAACCAACCATCTCACGAATTGAATGTCAGGAAGATGAAGTAAAACATAACCAATTGAGAATAAATGCAGCAAATAATCTTTTCGGTTGCTTTTTGAAGATTATAAATAGCCACTATTACCATTTTCACCACATCATTTTTTCTCGATCTTCACCAACATGAAACAATCAATAACTCATTCAAATCCAACAACCTTAATCGAACAACCAACATCAACCAACAACAAACAACTTCACGTCTCACAACTGACAACAACAAATCCAAAACTATGACTTAAAAACTGAAGAAGAAAAAAACCAATCCTACAAACTAGACACAACCATGAACCCTCACAATCACACAACTACAAGAATCGAATTTGTTGAAGCCTAGCTTCATTAATATCCGAACTTATTCAAGAAATGACTATAACAAAACTGTTACAATCTTTCTTTTTGTTCGGTTTGAAAAAACAAAATCGCAAACAATATCTAATCACCCTACCCGAGACCCATCATAGGATCTTGAATTCGTTTAAACGCGTCCTTAATTCATCTTGAACATCAAATAAGAAAAAGGTCACGATAAGGCTGTGTGTTTGTGTTTGATTCGGATTTACGATGAACTTGATTAGATTTGAACCGCAAACGAAGACATTTGTTAGGGTTTTGTTCCAATTGTATTATTTAAATCTTTAGATGTGTGATTCGTTTATGATTTGATGGTATTAAATGAAGACGAGATGTAATTGTTTGTAGGGAGAAGATATATTTGATGATGGTGATAGATGTGTTTGTGTGTGAGTTTAGAGATAGGGGCGGAGTACACAAAAAGTAGGGTTAGGTCTAATTGTGTTTAGTTAAATGCCGGGTCTATTGATTGATTCGAGCGGGTTTATGATTCAGACTTGGTTCACTCGATCTGATTTTTATTATACGAATTATAATTTATACTCTTGAATATACTAATTACTTTAATGTTTTATGTTTTTATAGTTTTGTTAAAAAGATTTTTTTTATAGTTCACATTTAATAATGTAATTTATTTCATCTTTATCCATAAATGGTGCAAAGCAATAGACTAAAGATAAAACAAATACGTAGTAATTATTCGGGTAATCATATCCACAATTAGTATCGGCAATTAAGCGATTATGTTATTTTGAGGATTTACCATTTACATAATTTTACTGTAGTTTAAATCTTACATAATAAGTAATATCATTTTGACGATTTATGTAGTTTAAACAATATAGGTATGCCATTTATATAATCTATTGTAAATTAAATTTAAATTTTACTCAATAAGTAATATCACTATGGAGATTAATTGATTATCTGAATACTAGCAGGGTCCCCGCGCGATGCCGCTGCGGGCACCCTGTAATTTAATTTTTTTGGCTAATAATTTATTTTATTTGTACATTTTTTGGCAATAGCTTTGCTGATTAGTTTTTTATGGCAAACGTTTGATGAAATTTTGCTTAGTTTGTATTATTTTATTTATTTATTATTATTTTTTTTGTTTAGTAGTTTGCTTGGTTTGTACAATATGTGAACATATTTTTGTTTATTATGTTCTTTTTGACAATAAATTTATGAATATCAAAAATTTCGTTTAGCTCGTGTCCGTTCGGGCTCGAGCCCGTTTGACCCGTGCCCGTTCGGGCTCGAGTCCATTTGGCCCATTGCCCGTTCGGGCTTGAATATTTGTATAATATGCTTTATTATTTGTATTAGTGACATTTAATGCAGGAATTGCATTTAAGTTGGTTGTACAATATACTTGATAATTTGTATTTCTTATGTAAGAGGTGTTTTAATAAGTGCATTAATTGTATTTATTGACAAGTTAATTAATTGTATTTAATGTACATAATGATTTATTTAGTGTATTTAATGTTAGTATTAACTGTATGTTAGAATTAAATATGAGGGGAATTTCTATAAGTAGCATTTGTTGTTGTACTTATAGCTTTAGAAGTTGTATTGCTTAATTTTAAGTATTTCTATTAATAGTAGGTCTTCCTCCATTATAAGATAGTTAGATGATTTTAGTTTCATTTGTAGAATGGCAAACAAATTTGGCAAAATGAAATTGTTATATTAGTTATTAAGAGTAGAAAAATTATATGGTGAGATTGATGTCTTCAAATATATTTATATATGCAATATGCTACAAATTAAAGATACTAACAATATTGGACCGATTTTCACAACAATAAAAAATATTCAAACTTAAATGGTTTTTGTGGATAAAATAAAGTTCGAGTAATTAAGCATAGTAATGTGGAGCTACCGTATTTGATATGATAAACTAAAAGGATAATTCATTGTCACAAGTTGAACTCAAAATATAGAGAATATCCACTTTATTACGATTTTATATAAGGGTTACATTTATTTTGAAAGAACTGTATGCATTTAACCTCCCATTGACATTTAGTATGTAACTTATACATATTAAAAAATTACATGTGAAGAGACTCTTTTAAATGTAGCATCTTGAAAAAAGTCTTTTGATATATACTCTTTTAATATTAATAAACTATTTTAAATGTGTGTCATGCTTAGAAAAGGTGTGATACCATCACAAATTAGATATATAATGACGAAAATAAGTGCCAAATATTACGCTATAAACACTTATATACAGCCCATGCAATGACGAAAATTAGCGTTGAACAATACACTATGAACATTTAGATTAAGCCCGTGTGCATCGCACAGGTCTGAATGACTCCACACATTACACTATGACCAATTAGATAGAGCCCGTGTGCAACGCACGGGTCTGAATGCCTCGTATACTAAAAACTTAAGTTGTCTTATAAATGCAAAGTGCTCACAATAAATTTTTAATGAATTAAATGAGAAATGTGGAGGCTTCATGTGTTAGTACATTGATTTAATAGTCATGCATAAGGGTAAGTACATAAGATTAGTGATTTGAGTAATTGAAAAAATTTATATGGTACAAGGTAGTTTAAGCAATATCAAAAGTATATCACTTACACAATATTGGGTGACTTAATTTAATGTGCAAGAGGATTTGCGCATAAATTGTAGTACGGTATAAGGTAGTTTAAGCAACATGAAAAGTATATCTTCTATACTATTTAAAGATTGAAGTGCTTGATTTAATGCACAAGAGAGGAAAAAGGAGGAAGATCACTTTGATCTCTTGTTTCAGAATGCAAAAAAGTTTGTACGGTACAATATGTTTTGCATGAGGAATCATGCACAAAAGTTTGTATAGTACAACATGTTTCAAACCATCTCTAAACCTCAAATAATACAAACCAAAAATGCCATGAATGCATAAATTAAACACACCAATTAATGGTTAGTCTTTTTACCTTCCCGTCCATGAGTTACAAATATTTTATCAACTATATAATGTGTCAAAAATCACACACAACAAACCACAACTTCCTCCACACCGCGTGCACATTGGACTACAACTTATTAGCATATTGATTTATATTATTTTATGTAAATTTTATGTGTGTTTTGTGTGTAAGAATGTAGGACATAAAGATGGTGCTTAGGATGTTTGGTAGTAACATCATATTCTCTAATGATTTAAGAGATCCTACACATCGTTGTCTTATCAATTAAGTGGAACATGCACGAACATTTTTACTTTTATCGAAAATGCAATATATTGATTAATTGTATTTAAGTTACTAATGATCAACTATATCTAATTGTTTTTTGTAGCGCGTCAAGAAGCATTAAAGAAAGAGATCGAGAAGTCACAAAACTTGTATCAAGAACAAAAGATGCAAAAGGCCAATGAACAACAACGACAAAGCCAACAACAACAAGAACAACAACAAGAACAAGAACAACGCCACGACCACCGGTGGGATGAATACTTAGCATTCATATTAATAGTACGTTACAAATTAAACATGCAATATTTACTTAATGTAATACCGCTAAACGGGCTAATACTATTTATTCGTTAGCAAGTAAGTTTATTGAAAATAATGTGACGAGCATTCAATTTTTAGTCAATAATTATTACTACACTTTGTTGTTGCATTTCAACATTTTTGCTTTTAATGTAGTTTTTGTCTTGCGGTGTGTTAATGTCACTTTCTTAATTAAACGTCTTGGAATATTGTGTGACTTTGATATTTGATACGACTGTGTAAATTATGTCGATGTTACATATTGAAAATTGTAGTATATAATAAAAATATCATCACACTATCATCTTAACAATAACAATCTTCTAAATCGAAAAAGTATATAAAGGAGAAGAAAATTGTATTTCAAATGTTATCCTACACCTATCACGAGGTAAGCATTATTCATTTGAGTTTGAGATCATGTGATTCATGTCGTCATACTGTAAATACTTAGAGTGAGTTACTAATGAATGCTCCAAATTCGATATTATAGTTTATGGAAAAATGTTGTAATAATGTATTAATTAAAAAATAATTTATGTAACTTACTCATATTAAAAGATTACATATGAAAAGCCTTATTTAATAACATTTTACAAAAAAACCTCTTCACATTAAAGAAAGAGATCGAGAAGTCACGAAAATTTTATCAAGAACAAAACATACAAAATGCCAATGAACAACAACAAGAATAATGTCATGGCTACCGGTGTCAATATAGATTAATACTTGACATTCATATTAATAGTACGTTACAAATTAACATGCAATATTTTACTATACGAATTATAATTTATTATACGAATTATAATTTATACTCTTGAATATACTAATTACTTTAATGTTTTATGTTTTTATAGTTTTGTTAAAAAGAAAATTTGTTTTATAGTTCGCTTTTAATAATGTAATTTATTTGAACAACGAAGTCCGTATTTCACAAAAAATGAGAGTTTCAAACATGAACCGAAAATTAGTCCCGAACGTTACGAAAAATAACAATTAGATCCAACCTGTGTGCATCGCATGGGTCTTGAGGCAGTCCAAACATGTGTGCATCGCATAGGGATGAATATAAAAGGTCTCCAACATTAATGTCATCGCTTCATATTTAAAATAATTTATGTAACTTATACATATTAAAATATTACATGTGAAGAGACCCTTTTCAATGTAACATCTTGAAAAAAAATCTCTTCACATATACTCTTTTAATGTCAATAAACTATTTTAAATGTGTGACATGCTTGAAAATATGATACCATCACAACTTAGATATATAATGACGAAAATAAGTGCCGAAGATTACGCTATAAAAACTTATATACAGCCCAGGTGTAACTCAATAACGTATTTTAAATATGTATAAGGCTTAGCAAGTGTGTGACACCATGACAACTTAAATATAAAATGACGAAACTAAATGCCGAATATTACGCTATGAAAACTTCTATACAAACCATGTACATCGCACGTATTTAAATCTATGAAAACTTCTATACAACTCATGTGCATCGCACGAAAATTGTTGACTATCATAAGAAATAGTTATAACTTAGCCGGATGTATTAATATTAGTTAGTTCCAATAAAAAACGATACAGTCAATACCAAAATAAATAGACAAAAAATATTACGTAAAAAATACATCTTAAAAGATTACATATCAATAAACTATTTTAAATACGTATCATGCTTACAAAATGTATGCTACCATGACAACTTATATTTATAATGACAAAAATATGTCTCGAATATAAAATGACGAAAATCAAAGACGGATATTAAACTTTAAAAACTTCTATACAGCCCATGTGCATCCCACGGGTTTTCAGAGTTTGCTAAAATAACAAAATACGACATATTAAAAATATCACCTTGAATAATGAATAGAATGGAAAAATTACATAATTTTGGCTCGCAGTCATTTATAATTATAATAACAAATAAAAAAGCTGCGTGCATCGCACGAGTCATGAGGCAACCCGAGTTATATATTGTATTTTGAGTGTTTGACTCGACCTCAATTAAAAGTAATGAAATAACGGCGTCAACATTTTTCATGTCATGCTAACAAACACAACTTAGAAACTCATTGACCAACAAAATCCATCCATGATCAAAATGACGAAAATTAGTGTTGAACAATACGCTATGAACATTTAGATCAAGCCCGTGTGCATCGCACGGGTCTGAATGCCTAGTTATACATATTTGTATAATAATAATTGTACTCTTTTAAGTAACACACATGATTTATTGAATATTTAGTTTTTTCTTTATCTTTATATGTACTATTTTACTTGTATCATCCATCTATGTGGGATAAATATAACAAACATTGTTTTTAGAGAACTAAATTTTCTTAGTCTAATGTAAGTGATTTTTTAATTTCGCTATGTTGTTATTATTTAATGATAACTTGCGACTACGGGCCATTGTCAACTAATTTAACATCATACTATTTTACCAGGGTGGAAGCTCCCTTTTACCAAAAAAAATTTAACATCATACTATTTTACCAGGGTGGAAGCTCCCTTTTACCAAAAAAAATTTAACATCATACCTTTAGAATATAACAACTACCAACTCAGTATTTTGACAACATTACTTGGATAATCTACAGTTTTTATATGAAAAATATTGTTATTGCATAAAATTATTCAAAACTAACATTATCGTCATCCGTATATCTATTGTATCGTAAAATATATAACTAAAAGAAATTTCCGCTAAATATTACAATTGCATGGTACCCGCCGCTGCAAGGCGCGGGTACAACCCTGCTATACATAGTTAATACAATTGAATGACAATGGGTTCGCTCATAGTTGTCATGATCCCGATCCTGATCTTAGGTTCTTACGATTTTACGATACTGCAAAGCAAAAATGATCTGGATCTTACATAGGATATTTGAAAGCTTAAGATCCTATAGGATCCCGATCTTGACCATAGGATCTTAAGATCTAATCCGATCCGATCCGATCCTACTTTTCTCGGATAACAAACTAAAAAACTGCAAATTTCTGGATTATTTTTTGTAGAAATTAAAAAACAACATGTTATTTTTATTAAACATTTCATAATCATAATTTAATACAACATTTCGATGGAACATTCATATAATTTTGTGTTTATGATATATAATAATTTGTAAATTTGTATAACATTACAAAAACTATTAAGAAAATGACATTATAGTAGGATCTTAAGATACTGATCTGATCTTATGATCACAATCTTGCAAAGACGAAAACGATCCTGAATAGGATCCCGATCTTGAAAACCTTGCTTATTTTTCTAACCAAGCAAACATAAACAAATTTTTAAGTTTGCAAATGAACTCTAACGTAACAATGAATGAATACTTGAGGGACTGAACTTATAGTCTTTATCAAAGTAAAGAAAGATATGAAAAACAAAAAAAAGTTAAATAATAAACCCTTACAAAAACCCTAAAAAACATTTTCTTCTTCACCCCAGTCGCCGTCACTTCCTAACCGCCGGTCACCACCGTTTTCCGGTAGTCAGGTAAACATAAAAACATAATCTTTTTAACTTAGTTTTAATGGGTTTTGTTAATATGAGTCATTATTTGGGTTTTCTTGTTTTTTCTGCTTATGCTAATAAGCACTTTAAGAAATAGCTTCTGGACTTGCTTATTTTGTAAAAAGTGCAGTTTTTTTAATGGGTTTTAGGTTAGATACTTAGATATGATGGTAAAGTTATAGTTTTAGTTTTATGTCGAATAAGCACTTTGAAATAAGCATTTTGGGTGATGCAGACTCTTTAAACTGATTATCTGGTAAAATATAAGCTAATAAGGGGATGTTTGTTTAAGCTTATATATGGGCTTATGAGCTTATTTGATTTCGGCTTATATTTTATAAGCTTCAATTTTTTGGCTTATTTGAAGACTTGTTGCTTATATAAGTTTATTATATCATAATTAAGTTATATAAGCTCACAAGTCTCCAAATAAGCCGGAAAATTGAGGCTTATATATATAAGCCAAAAAACAAATAAGCTCATAAGCCACATATAAGCTTAAACAAACACCCCTTAAGCAGGGAAAAAATAAGCAGGTCCAAACATCCTCTTAGTTGAAGTCCACGGTGTTTGGTTAAGGCCGTCCATTTACGCAATCCAAAAGAGAGAGGTTTTGTTTAGGCTAGGGTTATGTACTTATGTTCGAGTTGTGTATCGACATGCATTTAGGGATTAATGTCTGCAAGATTTGGATTAGATACAAGTCTTTAACCGTGTACAATCATAGGCATTGTATAGATTGAAGTAAGTATAGCCGTATAGGTGAATGCCTGAACATGGGAATTTATAGATTAATTTGAAAACGAGTCGTTTGAACTCTGAACGTGCAGTTCGTGTCGATTCCCAAATGTTTTTTCGTTGTAATACACAGATAAATAAGTAATAAAATGTAAACTTTGTAGGGTGAAATTAGACATTTGTTTTGGAATATGTTTTAGCAGTATACCTTTATTAATCAAACACCAAATTGTAATTAGCTTTCCAAGACTAACATTGAAGAAACCAAGCAAATAAAAACGCCTAAAACAATAGTTGAGGGACTTTGCTTGTAACTTCCGTAGATTAAAAAATAAAAATAAAAATAAACCCTAACAGAACATTTTCTTGAGTAGCCGTCACTTCCTTTTAAGTTTTCCGGTACTTAGGTAGCCATAAAAACACAATATTGTAACTTTATTTTAGTGGGTTATAGTTGTAGTTAAGAAAAGGTGTTAGTTACTGTTTTGTTTTAATGAATTATATGAAGTTATGTTTATTAATTAGTAACAAGTTTCAAGCTTTAATTGCTGTATTTTTGGATTTTTTGCTTTTAGGGATGTTTGTTTTAGATTGCTTGTTTGTTCTGTTTAGTAGATAAGCAGATTATAATAAGCACTTTAAACAAAAGTGTCTGGGTTTGCTTATTTTGTAAAAAAAATGCAATAAAACAAAAAAAGAGTTGGAAATTTATAAATCCATTTTAGATCATTGGTTTTAGGTTAGATATGTTGGTAAAAAAAAGTTTTTAGTTTCATCTCCAGTAAGCACTTTGAAATAAGCATATCATGACCTGATTATTGAGAACTACTTATTTTCAGATAGGCATACTTCAAATTGTTTGCCTGCTTAAAAATAAGCAAACCCAAACACGCCATAGTCAACTTATGCCTAATTAAGTCAAAGTTGAGGTCAGAGGTGGTTGGTTAAAGACATTGTTTCATGCAATCCTATGTGAGAACTTGCGGTTAGGCCTAGGACTTTGAGTCGTGTATTGGCATGCAGTTGGAGATTAAAATTTTCAAGGGTAGGAATGTAGGATTAGATACAAGTCGTTTACATTGTACAATTACAGGTGTAGTACAGACTGAAATAAGTATAGGTGAATGCCTGAACTAGTGATGAAAATTGATATCTTAATCTGAACACGTGTCTGAGTTTATATGAGTCTGAACTCTGAACATGTAGTATGTATTGATCTCCAAATGGTTTTTTGTGATAACACAGAGATATATAAGTATTAAGATTTAAACTTTGTAGGTTGAAATTAGATATTTGTTTTGACATCTGTATTATGAGTGTACATTCTTATAATATCGAGACAAAGTTGATCTATATTTTAGTGCATAATGGTACCTTATTACCCATATACTTGTAAATAATACTAGGAAGTTGCGAGTGTTGATTGCATCCATACGTATGTGAACCTAGATCGAATCAGAGATAGTGGTATCTATATCTAAATCAACTAGAAAGGAAAGCATATAAGAGCATGATCACATCTCATTTGCTTTTAGGGAGTGTTTGGGTAAAAAAAGCTTATGCATTTGCAGAAAATCCCAAGAAAGGAGTTAAGTTTATCAGCCTATCCCTCGCCAAAAAACTTATAGGTACCTTCAAAAAGAGCTCACCGATTATCTTTTATATACTTAAATAATTTTTATAAACGACACCAAGTTACATAAGCACGTCAAATAAGCTTACCCTAAGTCTTCCTTTATTACTTTAAAACTAGGCATGTGAAAGTATTAAATATGGTTGAAAACTTATTATTAGCATACTGATACGGAGTATATTTTTTCTCGAAATAAAGAGATTTTAGAGGTTGTAAGTTGCTATCCTTTAAATCATATGGGCTCCCTTCTAATCAGTTCAACTTCTTTAATTTTTTTCATTTTAGACCAACTTATTAGTTGTTAATTACACAGTTTTAACTGAAGTTAACATGTTTTAAGTTAAATCTTATCCCTGCAGTGACAGCTGTCTCAGCAATGGCCACCTTAATCTCTCAGAATGCGGCTTCTAAAAAGAGAGGTGAAAAGATCAAAAGGAAAGCTCTTGACGATCCTTCAGCATTAGATTCATTGCAAGAGACAGAAAACTTTAACGAGTTGGAAGAAGTGAAGCCTAAGAAGAAAAAGAAAGAACGAAAAGAAAACCAAGAAGCCATAACCGAGCAAGAGATGGAAATGAAGAAACTGGAAAGCGTTTTGTTTGGCTCTTTACATCCAGTCGAGTTTGGAAAGGACACGAAAGTAATCGATGAAGGAAATGACGATTCAGCCCTTTTTTTTACCGACCGTTCTGCCAATAGCACGTTGTCTGCTTACGAAGGGGATGGAATAATGGGTGAAATCATTGGTACAGAAGATAACATCCAACGGAAACCTGTATGGGTAGATGAAGAGGAACAAAAAGTCAACATAAATATTGCTAAAGTCAACAGGCTGAGGAAGATGCGTAAAGAAGAGGACGAAAGCCTAATCTCAGGGTCTGAATATGTATCAAGATTAAGGGCGCAACACATGAAACTAAACCCGACCACAGAGTGGGCTCGGCTTGATAATGACAGTGATCAAGAAAATGGCGATATAGATAACCTTCTGCAAACCACTGATGATCTTGTTGTAAAGGGCAGTGAAAAGTTATTACCCGGGATACTTGAATATTCAAGATTGGTTGATGCAAATGCACAAGACCCGTCAAGTGGGCCCATTAATTCGGTGCAATTTCATAGAAATGGTCAGTTGCTTCTCACTGGTGGGTTAGACAAAAAGTTGCGCTTTTTCCAAATTGATGGAAAAAGAAACACAAAGATCCAAACAATTTTTGTCGACGACTGTCCAATCAGAAAAGCATCCTTCACACCAGATGGGTCTCAAGTTATTGTATCAGGAAGGAGAAAGTTCTTCTACAGTTTTGACTTAGTTAAGGCAAAAATGGATAAAATCGGCCCATTGGTTGGAAGGGAAGAAAAAAGTTTGGAAAGCTTTGAAGTGTCACCTGATTCTAAAACTATTGCGTTTCTTGGAAACGAAGGGTATATTTTGTTGGTGTCAACTAAAACAAAAGAGTTAATAGGAACTTTAAAAATGAACGGGACTTCACGTGCTATATCGTTTGCAAATAACGGCCAACAGTTATTAAGCACAGGTGGTGACGGGATGATTTACCATTGGGATCTCAGAACGATGAGCTGTTTTCACAAGGGTGTCGATGAAGGTTGTATAACAGGTACTTCAATTAGCACTTCACCAAACGGGAACCTTTTTGCAGCGGGTTCTGATAGTGGTATTGTGAACATATACAACCATGATGAGTTTCTTGGGGGAAACAGAAAACCCGTGAAAACTATCGAGAATCTAACTACTAAAGTGGATTTTATGAAGTTTAACCATGATGCACAAATTTTAGCTGTTTGTTCAAGCATGAAGAAAAACAGTATGAAACTGGTGCATATTCCTTCTTATACTGTTTTTTCAAACTGGCCGCCATCAAATAGGACACTTCAGTTTCCTCGGTGTTTGGATTTCAGCCCTGCTGGAGGTATGATGGCTATGGGTAATGCTGCTGGTCATGTATTACTTTATAAGTTAAATCATTACCAACATGCATAAGTTAAGTAACCATTGTTGTGGTTTATTTTATCAGAGCATGATCTTTTTTGTATTGTTTTAGTACTTGATAGCTAGCTGTAAGTTACTTATCGGGCATCTGTTAGCAGATAAGACTGGCTACTTTTCTTGAGTTAATTTTTAATATTGATTTTGTTTTACATTGTTATTGTATTATGTTTATGTAACTCTGTTTTTTAGCATGTGCTGCAATTTTTATACTTTTGGCTCCACATGAAGCTATATGCCTGTGTTTGCAAGCTTGTGGTAATATGTAGTAGTTATTTTTTTAAAAAGAAACCACTTGTTAATTTGAGAGTTAAGATGACTAATTGTGTCGTTGTACGTCTGAATAGATTGAGATGGGTTACGAATATGTTTTAACGTGTTAAACTTGATAAAAACAAAAGAATGTTGAAAGGACAACAAGTCTAAAAGGTTAAAGCCTGTGTTTGCAAGCTTGTGGTAATATGTAGTAGTTATTTTTTTAAAAAGAAACCACTTGTTAATTTGAGAGTTAAGATGACTAATTGTGTCGTTGTACGTCTGAATAGATTGAGATGGGTTACGAATATGTTTTAACGTGTTAAACTTGATAAAAACAAAAGAATGTTGAAAGGACAACAAGTCTAAAAGGTTAAAGCAGTTGGAAGTTGCATATCTTCATGTGTGTAATCAATAATATTGTGATTATATAGTTTGTGTAATTGTAATTAACATATTAGGTACTCTAATCTTTTAGAAATGTGGACATATGCCATGCATACACCAGTTCTTATCATTGAAATTGAACAGTTCTGTTACAACTTGACTAATTTTGACTAAGTACTAATCATTTCCGACATGTTCATCGTTTATATAATTGTTCTTTTAATATGTTTTGGCCCATATTTTAACTTTTCATAGGCTCGATTCCAGACTAGACATCTGGTTCGTGCATGCTTTTAGTCGGCAAATAAGTTCTGCGACAAGAACAAATATGCATTTTTCTTTGCTATGGATTCATCTCTTGCAAGTTTCAACTGACTGGTATTGACTATAGAATTTGTGCAGCCGTAATTAAATTCCTTCAAGGATTAGGTATCATACACCACAGCTATTCAAGAAAAATGACCTATTATTTTTTCATTTTGATGACTTGCTTGCATACTGATTAGGACCCTTGTCACATATTGGGTGTTCTAATGAGATGCTCTTTGGAGAAAAATCTACCCATTGCCACGCTAGCATGAGAACCTTGTGGACATTGCCTTCCCAGTATCCCAGGAATCTTTCTTGCAGACTCACAAGTTAATATCTCATGGGAGGCATTCAAAGAGTTGGTGAATATCTGTGTATGAACCAATCTTGCAGTTTTCAACAAGATTGTTATGGATCCTCATCTCCTGAACATTTACTAAAATGACGCGGTCTGCTATTTTTTTGTACTATAACCAAATCAACATCTTAGTTTTTAACATGCAGACTGCTTGAACCTTGCGTAAAAGTTGCATCATTTTATTTACTTAAGTCAGCAAAACAACAAAATACATACAAAAGAACACGAGATGTGCATCGAACACAAAGTTTACCAAGAATTATGATACAGGATATCTACCAGTATTAGATTTTCTTTATCAATGAACGAGTCTAAGATGAGACGCTAAACGTAGAAACATTGTGAACAATTGCTGCTGTGCTTAATGCTTCTTCCATCAACATGTCTCAGAGTAGGATCATCAGTTCAAGGCAACTCCGTTGTGCTCAAATATTCACATCACCATGAAACATCCTTCACACCAGATGGGTCTCAAGTTATTGTATCAGGAAGGAGAAAATTCTTCTACAGTTTTGACTTAGTGAAGGCAAAAATGGATAAAATCGGCCCGTTGGTTGGAAGGGAAGAAAAAAGTTTGGAAAGCTTTGAAGTGTCACCCAAATCTAAAACCATTGCGTTTCTTGGAAACGCAGGGTATATTTTGTTGGTGTCAACTAAAACAAAAGAGTTAATAGGAACTTTAAAAATGAACGGGACTTCATGTGCTATATCTTTTGCAAATAACGGGCAACAGTTATTAAGCACAGGTTGTGACGGGATGATTTACCATTGGGATCTCAGAACGATGAGCTGTTTTCACAAGGGCGTCGATGAAGGTTGTATAACAGGTACTGCAATTAGCACTTCACCAAATGGGAACCTTTTTGCAGCGGGTTCTGATAGTGGTATTGTGAACATATACAACCATGATGAGTTTCTTGGGGGAAACAGAAAACCCGTGAAAACTATCGAGAATTTAACTACTAAAGTGGATTTTATGAAGTTTAACCACGATGCACAAGTTTTAGCTGTTTGTTCAAGCATGAAGAAAAACAGTATGAAACTGGTCCATATTCCTTCTTATACTGTTTTTTCAAACTGGCCGCCATCAAATAGGACACTTCAGTTTCCTCGGTGATTGGATTTCAGCCCCGATGGAGGTATGATGGCTATGGGTAATGCTGCTGGTCATGTATTACTCTATAAGTTAAATCATTATCAGCATGCTTAAGTTAAGTAGCCATTTTTGTGGTTTATCTTATTAAAGCATGATCTTTTTTGTATTGTTTTAGTACTTGATAGCTGTAAGTTACTTATCGGGTATCTGTTAGCAGATAAGACTGGCTACTTTTCTTGAGTTAATTTTTAATATTGATTTTGTTTTACATTGTTATTGTACTATGTTTCCGATATCCCCAGATAACTGATGCAGTGATTTCAAATCAGCCGGTATACATAAATCTAAAACAATTTTCAAAAGAAAAGAAATGATCATAATTAACAGAACAAATATACTCCAATTAATTAATCTGATTTGTTACTTACAACTCCTTGTCACAATTAATGTGAAGGTACCTTGATACTTATTAGAAAGAGTTACAAAGTACTAATATCACCAATTTTCTACATGTGAACATCTTTCAAATGAATTAAAACGTATCAAGAAAAAAAGAAATAAAATAATTAACGAATATCACCCTAAACTAGTTGCATGGCTTGACCATCATTACGTATCAAGAAAAAAAGAAATAAAATAATTAACGAACATCATCTAGCCATGCTAATGACCAGGGCCTCTGGGGCTAGGCCCTGACGCAAGTCGTTGGAGCCAAGAGGACATAGTGATCTGAGCCTTCTCGTACACGGTCGAGTATGTAGCAAGATGGTTTGCTCCGGCAAAGTCCTCGGATAAGACTCTACCTTCAACTACAAGTGGGGTCATAAAAGCAATCAAGATCACAACAAAAACCAAAAGGGTGCATGTTTTCTTGAATGTCATCTTTGAGAAGATTATACCTTGAACTAATAAAAATTGTAAGTTTTAGGACTTTTTTATGTGTTGTTTGTAGGATTGGTTGATTTAGTTTACTGAATACTACGAAGGGTAGGAGTTATATATAGTTGTTGTTTGTGTCATTTTATCAAATGTTTGACTTGGACAATTTTTGTATTTTTTTGAACCGGCACCGCTTCTCGTGTTGACCAAGGAAAACGAGGATCAGAAAAAGTCAGATACACTTGTTGATTTTATTGGAACACATTTTCTTTTTTTTTCTCTTTCTTACTTAATTCTGTTTTTAGCATGTGCTGCGATTTTTATACTTTTGGCCAGATGAAGCTATATGCATGTGTTTGCAAGCTTGTGATGGGAGAATAGTTACTTTTTTTTTTTTTTTTTTTTTTTTTTTTTCTTTGTTAAAAAAGAAACCATTTGTTAATTTGACAGTTAAGATGACAAATTGTCAGTTTACGTCTGAATGGATTGAGATGGGTTACGTATATGTTTTAACGTGAGATTGCAAGTCACCCAAGCAAAGTCACACACCTTTGCTTTCTAGTCTTAATATGTTTTGGCCCATATATCAACTTTTCATTGGCTTGATGTGAGGCTAGACATCTGGTTCATGCAGGCTTTTAGTCAGCATACAAGTCCTGTGTAACGAGTGGTGTTGATTACAAAATTTGCGCAGTCAAAATCACATTCCTTCAAGGATTAGGTATCATACACCAGTTATTCAGAAAAAAAGACTTGATATTTCTGCATTTTGACTTGCTCACATCTGATTAGGATCCTAGTCACATATCGGGTGTTCTAATGAATGAGACGCCCTTCGTAGAAAAATCTATCCATTGCTACACTAGCACGACAACCTTGTGGACAATGCCTTCCAGTATCCTAGGAATCATTCTTGCGGGCTCGCAAGTTAATCTTGTTGGAGACATTCAAAGAGTTGGTGAATATCTGTGTGACTGTATGAACCAGTCTTGCAGTTTTCAACAAGATTGTTATGGATCCTAATCTCCTGAACAATTTTACTAAAATGACCCGATTTGCTATCCTACTCACAGTTCTTTTTGCACTATAACCAAATCAACGTCTTAGTATTTAACATGCAGACTACTAGAACCTCGCGTAAAAGTTGCATCATTTCATATACTTAACTCGGCAAAACAACCAAATACATACAAAAGAACGAGAGATGTGCGTTGACCACAAAGTTTACCAAGAATTATGATACAGGATATCTACCAGTATTAGATTTTCTTTATCAATGAATGAGTCTAAGATTAGACACAAAACGTAGAAACATTGTGAACAATTGCTGCTTCACTTAACGCTTCTTCCATAGTAGGATCATCAGTTCAAGGCAACTCCGTTGTGCTCAAATCTTCACGTCACCATGAAACATCCTCGCTTGGCAGCTTGTAGTATCTTGTGCCAAACCAAATACCTACTGACAGATGAAATATCAAATTTCTAATAAAAAAAGTTATCAAATGATTACAAAAATATGGCTAATTTCAACAGAAACGGATGAGATTTTTCCCTGTTCGAGAAGCATATAACTGTTTCTTACCTTATAAGCAAGTACTATGAAGCAATTACTTGACTATGCTCTTGCTAAACTCCTGCTGCAGCTTTGGCCTTGGAATCTGTCTTTCCCTGAATGGATGTTCAACAATGTAAGTCTATAAGCACAGAGATATAAACGGCAATGAAATGTGATGCTAGAAACTGAGGATAACAATCAGTCAATCATATGAATACTTCGTAACCGACTTGATTAGATTAGACTCCACAACTAAACACCTCCCAGTTTGTAGATATTTAGATATATTTAATTTGAGAATGCACATCCAGTTAGGTGTACAAATATTAGAGCAATAATTGATAATAGCAATAAAAGAGAAGAATCAGAGCCATACTCCAGATGACGAATTTCGAATTTTCCTTGTAGGTGTCGTCATGATGACAAATTCCTCTGCCGACGTAGGGTGGACACCGACAGTCAAGTCAAACTGAGCCTTGGTCAAGCCAGCTTTTATAGTAATTGCAGTCATGACTGTCACCTGTTGCTCAGATCGGCACTTGAAGTAGAATCTATTATCTCGAAGATGAGAGAAGGGAGGTTGAGGTGGTTTGGTCATGTCAGGAGAAGACCACAAACAGCGCCAGTAAGGAGAGTTGAAACGCTTATTGTCGATGGTCGGAGAAGGAGGGGTAGACCTAAACTTAGATGGGAGGATAGGCTTAAGCTCGACATGGTGGAGCTTCACTTGTCCGAGGACATGACCTCAGATAGGAACGCGTGGAGAGATAGGATTAGTATTCGTGGTTAGTTTTGGGGCTAGGTTAGTAGAGGGTTTGGGGTTGGTTGTGTTTTAGGCTTTTTAGGGTCCCTTGGCTTGCTCCCTTTAGGAGATAGGTGTTTTTGCTTTGCCTCGGCTTGCGCTTTGGCTTTGCCTTTGTTGTGCCTTTAGGCTTTAGGCCCCTTTGCTTGTGCCTTTTACTTGCCCCTTTTGCTTTGCCTTAGCTATAGGCCCTTTGCGTTGCCCTCTTTGGTCTTAGTTGCTTGGTTTGGCCTTGGTTGTGCCCCCATTCGCACCCTTTTTTGCTGGCGTTTGTCTAGGTGGTTTTGTTTTAGTTGTTTTGTCTTGGTTGTCTTGTCGTTTTGCTTTGCTTGCTCTTTTACTTGTTGTGTCGGTTTGCTGTTTTGTTTGCTTATATGCTTGTTGTGTCGTTTTGCCTTTTTATTCGTTTTGCTCTGTTTGCTTGTATGCTTGTTTGCTTTTCTTTGTTTAGCATTCTATTTTCTCGTTTTCTTTACTTCGAGCACACTTTGCACACACTTGCCGGAGGTCTTTCTGGAAGCAGTCTCTCTACCTGCAGGGTTCCCTGTGGTAGGGGTAGGATCTGTCTACATCCCACCTCCCCCATACCCCGCATTGGCGGGATTGGGTTTGTTGTTGTTGTTGTTGTACTGTCACCTGTTGCTCACTAAGACCAACTTGCCCGATTGGTGGTTGGGAGAATACTGCAGACGGAACAGCACTACAGAAAAACAGGAAGGAAACAATGAGTCTCGCAGTTCTAAACATTAAGTTACTTTATGAGAAGAAATTATTTAAAATCTGGTTTTTTAGGTTAATTTGCAAAAAGGGTTTTGGCTAATGCCCTCCCTCCATCAAAGCAACAGGAGTGAGATTCATTCTATCAGTAACGTCTCCAACTGCCCAAATAGATGGAACTGAAGTACGAGAATATTCATCGACCTGGGCATCAATGAGCACAAGAAACAACATAAAAAAATGACCAAAAAAATGTATAGACAAAAGGGCAAGACACTGATATACCAGTATTTCTCCATTCTTGTCCAGTTTCACACCCACGCCCTCCAATCCCAAATTCTGCAATATGAAACAAATATAACCTTACTATTCTAATAGAGCAAAAAATTTAGTTGCATGGTGTTGAGTCACTTATGAGTTGACTTCAATAACATATTATCTGTTGATAACTTATAGCTCAACTTGTATATTGGTAGTAGAAATGAATATACTTAGTAATCATGTTAAACCATTATTGACATTGAATATGTCAAGCATCATGTTCGTTATCTTAGTTTCATACGAATTCATTAGGCTAAAAATGCTTACAAAAGGCAACCACCTCAACTTTTACCATTCGAATGTAACATTATTATATACTATGTTTTTTGTAATTATACTTTATTGCCTGTGATATACTACTAAGTGCCATTATATAGGAGGTTGATATAAAAAAATGTAGCTTCAAGTACCTTTGTATTTGGCTTGCGTTCTGTGGCAAACATAATATGTGAGAAGCCCTCAGTTGTTCCTTTTATTTGTTTTCAAGGAAAATGAACCATCCGCAGATTTGATCACAGCCTGTGGTGACTCCTCTGTGCTGAATCTTCACCACACATGTGTAACCCGATCAGAAAAGCGTCCTTCACACCAGATGGGTCTCAAGTAATTGTATCAGGAAGGAGAAAATTCTTCTACAGTTTTGACTTAGTGAAGGCAAAAATTAATGGATAAATTCGGCCCGTTGGTTGGAAGGGAAGAAAAAAGTTTGGAAAGCTTTGAAGTGTCACCCGATTCTAAAACCATTGCGTTTATTGGAAACGAAGGGTATATTTTGTTGGTGTCAACTAAAACAAAAGAGTTAATAGGAACTTTAAAAATGAACGGGACTTCACGTGCTATATCTTTTGCAAATAACGGGCAGCAGTTATGAAACACAGGTGGTGATGGGATGATTTACCATTGGGATCTCAGAACGATGAGCTGTTTTCACAAGGGAGTCGATGAAGGTTGTATAACAGGTACTGCAATTAGCACTTCACCAAACGGGAACCTTTTTGCAGCGGGTTCTGATAGTGGTATTGTGAACATATACAACCATGATGAGCTTCTTGGGGGAAACAGGGAAACAGAAAACTAGTGAAAACTATCGAGAATTTAACTACTAAAGTGGATTTTATGAAGTTTAACCACGATGCACAAGTTTTAGCTGTTTGTTCAAGCATGAAGAAAAACAGTATGAAACTGATCCATATTCCTTCGTATACTGTTTTTTCAAACTGGCCGGCATCAAATAGGACACTTCAGTTTCCTCGGTGTTTGGATTTCAGCCCCGCTGGAGGTATGATGGCTATGGGTAATGCTGCTGGTCTGTAAGTTACTTATCGGGCATCTGTTAACTGGCTACTTTTCTTTTTTTTTTTTTTTGATGAAACTGGCTACTTTTCTTGAGTTAATTTATAATCTTGATTTTGTTTTACATTGTTATTGTAGTATGTTTCCGATATCCCCAGATAACTCATGCAGTGATTTCAAATCAGCCGGTATACATAAATATAAAACGATTTTGAAAAGAAAAGAAATGAACAAATATAGTCCAATTAATTAATCTGATTTGTTACTTACAACTCCTTGTCACAATTAATGTGAAGGTACCTTGATACTTATTAGAAAGAGTTACAAAGTAATATCACCAATTTTCTACATGTAAACATCTTTCAAATGAATTCAAACGTATCAAGAAAAAAAGAAATAAAATAATTAACGAATATCATCACCCTAAACTAGTTGCATGGCTTGACCATCATTACGTATCAAGAAAAAAAGAAATAAAATAATTAACGAATATCATTTAGCCATGCTAATGACCAGGGCCTCTGGGGCTAGGCCCTGACGCAAGTCGTTGGAGCCAAGAGGACATAGTGATCTGAGCCTTCTCGTACACGGTCGAGTATGTAGCAAGATGGTTTGCTCCGGCAAAGTCCTCGGATAAGACTCTACCTTCAACTACAAGTGGGCTCATAAAAGCAATCAAGATCACAACAAAAACCAAAAGGGTGCATGTTTTCTTGAATCCCATCTTTGAGAAGATTATACCTTGAACTAATAAAAATTGTAAGTTTTACGACTTTTTTAGGTGTTGTTTGTAGGATTGGTTGATTTAGTTTACTGAATACTACGAAGGGTAGGAGTTATATATAGTTGTTGTTTGTGTGATTTTATCAAATGTTTGACTTGGACAGTTTTGTATTTTTTTGAACAGGCACATCTTCCCTGTTGACCAAGGAAACGAGGGTCGGAAAAAGTCAGATACACTTGTTGATTTTATTGGTCACATTTTCTTCTCTTTTCTCTTTCTTACTTAACTGTGTTTTAGCATGTGCTGCAATTAATTTTTATACTTTTGGCCAGATGAAGCTATATGCCTGTGTTTGCAAGCTTGTGGTAATATACTAATATGTACAGTTACTTAAAAAAACCATTTGTTAATTTGACAGTTAAGATGACCAATTGTCAGTGTACGTCTGAATGGATTGAGATGGGTTACGATATGTTTTAACGTGTTAAACTTGTTAAAAACGAAAAAAATGTTGAAAGGAAAACAAGGCTAAAAGGTCAAAGCAGCTGGAAGTTGCATCTCCTCGTGTGTCTTCAATAATACTAGCATGGTACCCGCACAGCGCAATGAGTTAGCAAGTATCTTGTAACTAAATTTTTTGGTGAGCATATTCTTTTCGGTGTAGCATAACTTTACAAATAATGGTAATTTAAGTTAGATTAACTTTACCGGCCGGTTCACTTGTTTTTACCGGTTTCAACGGTCCTCTCAAGTTTGTTTTCGGATGGCTTTTATTAGCTCGCTGATGGCGACTTAGGTTCTCGGTTGAACCTGTTGGTCTGGTACGATTTTTAAAAACATATGTACCATTAATTTGTTTGAATCTAAATTGTATGAAACTTTGTTTGTTTTATTAGTTTATACAATATGTATAATAGTATGTATTCTTCATTGTAGGTGTGTTTTGAAAGTAAAATTTATTAGTGTTATAACTAATGCATTCAATATTACTAGTTGGATACCCGCGCACAGCAGCGGCTATAATAAATATAGTTATATTATAAATATAATAAATGAATTGCGAGCTCAACTCTCCCCGCAATTCCCTACCCGCTTAGTGAATTCGTTTCATAACACTCCGAATGTATATGTGTTGGTTGTATGTGTTTGCTTGGTTTCCCGTAGCTTTCCCGTTATATCATTATTCCCGTATATAGAAAGACCCATCGCAATCTCTTACTCATCAAACACTCCCCAAAAGTATATGATTTTGACGAATTAAGATTGTATTAATTAAAACAAATGTTAAAGTTGTAAAAATTTGAATCAAAATAAAATAAACCCATTAAAAATGTAAAAAAGTAAAAACTCATAACAATATATTAAATTGGATGTTGAATTAAAGAGCACAAAATTATAGAAAAATGGTGCAATTAGATAATAAAAAAAATAGATAGAAAGATATTTTAATTTGAAAGAAAATAAAGGTGATTTTTTAGTTAAGAAATAACACATGACATTTCATGATTAGAGCTTTTTATCTTAATTTTTGATGAAGCTAAAACTTAAATGCTTTGTATAATAGTATAGATAAGTCTTGAGGTTACAATACATTCAATATTACAAGTTTTAAAATCATCCTATAAAAAAAGGATGTGTTGTCTTAAAGAATTAAAACTTACTTTTATAAGGATGTGTCATCTTAAAGAATTAAAACTTACTTTTATAATAAGGATTTGTTGTCTTAAAGAATTAAAACTTACTTTTATAAGGAATTTCAAATACATTATATAAATTGGTTCAAGACTTGAAAGTCTATTCAAATGCAATATTTTCTTTTAAACTTTCGAAGCATTGACTATTCACCCGATTCAATCCTAGACCTCCTAATTTTTGCATTGATATGTCCTCGTCTACTTTCTCCTAAAGTTCTTTGTTTATGTCTAAGCCAATTTTTTTTCTTTGTTATTAAAATAAATTCTTGAATAAGCAACCAACAATTGATATATAAACAAAGTTTTTATATTTTTGTATACATAACAAACTACTTCATAAGAATCACAAAAACACTTAAAAGTTAAAAAGGTTAGATTTACAGATCTAACATGTTAAACCTCGAAACACAACCTATCACGTGGTAGATCTGAACGAAAAGAACAACATGACCACTTACCCGGGTAGATCTGAACGAAAAGAATAAACAAGCACACTGAAACCAACACCAAAACCACCTACCAAAACCACCTAGCACACCATAACATCCGAGAGAGAGGTCAGTTATGGTGGCAACAGTTTTGATGGCCAAAAGATGGGCTTTGCGTGTGTGTTTATAGGGAGAGATGGATAACACCGGTTTAAGAGAAAAATGGAGTGTTGTGCATTTGTTTTTATAGAAAAGCAGTTTCAGCCGGTGTTATGAATGGTGTAAATGGTCTGATATAATTCTTGGGCTGTTACAAGTCAATGGACTTGTAATTTGAAAATTGTATTTAGTATCCAGGCCATCTACATTTGAAATTGAAAAGTGTATTGATGTATTGATTTAATAGAGTTTGTAAAACGCTTCTTTCTTTTATAAGTAATTTGTTGAATCTGAATTTTTAAGTCTTCTATTAATAGCATGTCCCAAATATTTTATATAGTAGTCTAGATTGTGATTATATAGTGCAACTATAATTAACATACTCCATTAGGTATAAATCTTGGGTAAAAGCCATAAAATAACAACACACTTTTCAAAATATACTGATTTGAAACACTTACTTTTTTATTACCAAATATATTAACGTACTTTCAAATTTTTTTCCGACTTGAAACACATAATATACCGTTAGTCATAATGTGGCAATGTTAGTCCTTTTAGTTAACGAACATTTGCAAAGTTAGTCCTTTTATATTAACGGTCGTTTTTAATTAACTAAAAATTTGGTTTTCTTATGTTTTTGTCCATTTTATACGTATTCGTCCGTTTTTTCTTATGTTTTTGCCCGTTTTCATCCATTTTTATACATTTTCATCCATCTTTATATGTTTTCATATGTATTCGTCCGTTTTTATACGTTTTCATATGTTTTATATGTTTTCGTCTGTTTGTATACGTTTTTGTCCGTTTTTACACGTCTTCATCCATTTTTATACATTTTCGTCCCTTTGTATATGTTTTCGTCTGTTTTTACACGTTTTCGTCTTTTTTTACGTTTTCGTTCATTTTTACACATTTTTGTCCGTTTTTATATGTTTTCATACTTTTTACACGTTTTCGTCAGTTTATACGTTTTTACACGTTTTCATATGTTTGTATACGTTTTCGTCCGTTTTTACATGTTTTCATCCATTTTTTACATTTTAGTTCGTTTTTATGTGTTTTCGTCCGTTTCTACACGTTTTCATTCATTTTCGTCAATTTTTGCATGTTTTTGTTCGTTTTTGCACGTTTTCGTCTATTTTTACACGTTTTCATACGTGCAAAAACCAACAAAAATGTGTAAGAACGTATGAAAACATGTAAAAATTGGCGAAAACAAATGAAAACGTGTAAAAACAGACGAAAACGAATGAAAACGTGCAAAAACGGACGAACACATATAAAAAATGAACGAAAACATGTAAAAACGGATGAAAACGTTTAAAAATGGACAAAACATGTAAAAATGGACGGAAACGTGTGAAAACGGACGAAAACATGCGAAAACGGATGAAACCGTGTAAAAACGAACGAAAATCTGTAAAAACGGACGAAAACGTATAAAAATGGACGAAAACGTGTAAAAATGTATAAAACAAACGAAACATGTAAAACGCATGAAAACATATTAAAACGGATGAAAACGTATAAAACGGACGAAAACGTAATAAAAAAATAGGGACTAAATTCGTGATACACCACAAACCACAGGGACCTTAGTTTTAAGGGTATTTATGTCATTTTTGTCCCACTTAACGGTTAACAGGCGGAATTAGTGGTTAAGGGACCAAAATCATGCGTTTTCTTACGTTTTAATACGTTTTCGTAAGTATTCGTCCGTTTTTTCTTACATTTTCGTAGAGATAGTGTCAATACCATGCGTTTTCTTACGTTTTTGTCCGTTTTTGAACGTATTCGTCCGTTTTTCTTATGTTTTTGCCCATTTTATTACGTTTTTGTCCGTTTT
Organism: Artemisia argyi; assembly: GCA_030686995.1. Classification (NCBI taxonomy): domain Eukaryota; kingdom Viridiplantae; phylum Streptophyta; class Magnoliopsida; order Asterales; family Asteraceae; genus Artemisia; species Artemisia argyi. The sequence goes on from CM060683.1 coordinate 161,223,962, forward strand.
TATATATTTTCATCCATTTTTTATGTTTTCGTCTGTTTTTATACGTTTTCGTCCATTTTTATACGTTTTCGCCCATTTTAATACGTTTTCATACCTTTTCGTCCATTTTCATATGATTTTACACGTTTTTGTCTGTTTTTACACGTTTTCATCCGTTTTTCTTACGTTTTCATACATTTTTATCCATTTTTGTACGTTTTTGTTCGTTTTTATACATTTTCATCCATTTTTCGTACGTTTTCACACGTTTTTATTTATTTTCATCTATTTTTAAACGTTTTCGTCTGTTTTTATATGTTTTCTTTTGTTTTTTGTACGTTTTTATCCGTTTCTTTCGTTTTAAAACGTTTTAGTCCATTATTTTTTTCGTTTTTATTGAAAATTTGTACGTTTTCGTCTGTTTTTATACGTTTTCACACGTTTTTTTATGAAATTCTTTGAATGTTTTTGCAGAATTAATTCTAAAATTTGTTGACAGAAAATTACTATCCAAAAAATCTTTAAAAAAATATGTAAATTTTTTTAAAAAGAATTATCATATACTTTTTAAAATTTTTTGTAAGAAATTTAACAAAAATTTAGTAGGAATTTTCTGATTAAAAAATTTTGCCAGATTTTTTTGTTTTTTGTTTTTATTGTTTTTTTTGTTGGAATTTGTTTATAACTTTTTTGACAGATTTTTATTTATTTATTTATTTTATAACTTTTTTTTGACATTTATATAAAAATTTAACAAAAATCTAGTATTTTTTTTTTGTCAAAAAACTTTATAAAAAAAAACTCCGTAAAAAAGTATTCAGAATTAAAAAAAAAAAAAAAAAAAAAAAAAAAAAAAAAAAAAATCTTCCAAAAAAGTTTTAAAAAACTTCTGTAAAAAAGATCGGTAAAAAAAAAGAGAAAAAAAAAACGCTTAGGGACTAAATCTGTGATACGAGATAAACCACAGGGACCGTACACTTAAACATATGAGGGTATTATTGTCATTTCAACCATCCTTGACGGTCAAACTAGCAGAAAAAGTGGTCAAGGGACCAAACCCGATACGGGTCAAAACACAGGGAGATGATCAGTTAAAAATTCTTGCGAGGCACCATTTTTGTTAAACCCGACAAATCACATGGACGATTTATGAAATTAACTCATTTAGTAATAAAAAAGTAAGTGTTTCAAGTTGGTACATTTTGGAAAGTAGATTGTTATTTTATGGCTTTTACCTTATAATCTTTTAGAAATGTGGACATATGTTTTTCTTTCTATAATTTTTAAGCCATTCATAGACCAGTTCTTATCATTGAAACTGAACAGTTCTGTTGCAAACTTGACTAATTCATATATATATATATATATATATATAAATATACCGTTTGATACGGCGTCGTGTCGCTCCCGAATTTTCACCCTTTTATATTGGCCTAATTTTGGCCGTGAACTTTGGCCTGTTTCATGTCCAGTAAATAAGCCCATTACTGCCACCACCTTTCTTGTACCTCCTACAAAATTCTATACGCTTCATTCATCTATTCCTTATCAAAAGAAAATCCCCACCACATGAACATCAAATTAGGTTTATCTTATTAAAGAAAATCCCCAAATCCCCACCACATGAAACAATATTCTTCTGAAACTAAGGTAAACAATGTATTTGTTTATATTGTTACGATTCCTATTAGGGGTTTTGTTGTGATGATCTATGTTAATTTTAGTTGGGTGTTTTTATTATTATGATTCCTATTACGATTCCAAGTGGTTACCCTCTTTGTTTGTTAAGTTTCGCTTTGGTTTTAATCTAAAATTATAAACTGATTTAGGCATCAGCAAAGGTTTAAACAATAACATAAGACTTTGTCATAGGTTTTTAGTTTTTTGTTTATAGCTCAGTTTTTATGATGTGATTATAATTTGTGGTTTCAATTAGCAAACAAACACACACTTCATACAACTTTTAGTCTCTTCTTTTATTTATTTGTTGAACTTTGGTTTTTATCTGTTTGAGCAAATTTCCGTAAGTGCTCTTCAGCCCTGATCCTCAGGAGTTTCTGCAACTGCTCTTGCGGAGGTCTCGTAGTTGCTCTTGAGGAAGTCTTGCAGTTGCTCCTTTGTCTCTAGGCTGAAATAAGAAAGAACACCGTTAGCTCGCCCCGGGTTTTTAATCCGAGACCAAGCTCCGGTGTGAGAATAAGTATATGCTTGGCATAAGTTTTAGTGAGAGAAACTAGAGAGAGATCGTAAGAGAGGTGAGTGAGGATTAATAGAGTGTGTCTGTTCATATGTGTGAACATCTCCTTTTATACTACCTGAGCTTAGCCCCACGACAAAAGGATTGTGGAGACTAAGTTGTCTTCTAGGGGCAGCACACATATCGCTGATGAGTGTCAAGCGTGGTCCTCGGGGTCCAAGTTGTCATTATGCTCAAGTACTGGTTGTGGACCAAAGCCTCTGGGCTCATTTGTACATCATTGTACTTGTATATCAGTGGCTATTGTACCAGCACTGATGCAGGCACTGCTGCGGCAGGCACTGCTGCGGCAGGCACTGCTGCGGCAGGCACTGCTGCGGCAGGCACTGCTGCGGCAGGCACTGCTGCGGCAGGCACTGCTGCGGCAGGCACTGCTCCATCACTATGCTTCCTGAGCAGACATTGCTCCATCACTATGCCTCCTGAGCAGACACTCACTGCTCCATCACTATGCTTCCTGTAGACATTGCTCCATCACTATGCCTCCTGAGCAGACACTCACTGCTCCATCACTATGCTTCTTGATCAGACACTGCTCCATCACTATGTATCATGAGCAGGCACTGCTCCATCGTAGAGTGGATTTGTCTTAGAAATATTAAGGACTAATTGTGATTGTCTCCTCCAAAGTATCCGGAGGAGACCATACCTCATCATTATCTATGTATAGGAGCAGGTAATTTTGAGCTCACTTCATACTAAGATAATTAATTTTGAGCTCACTTCATACATTGCTTGGTTAGCAACAGGCAAGTTTGAGCAATATTTTTGGATGGGTCAATTTAATTAGACACAACAATGATAGCTCATAACTCATAAGGCCAAACAAAATAAGTTTTGTGCCTTTAGTAGTTATGGGTTTAATATGTTTATTTTTAATTTTGATCAATTTTGTTTTAACTTTAAAAAAAATACCTGTTATTTAGTTTTTGTTAATGTTAAGGGTTTTGTAATAAAGACTGAATCTTGATTTATGGATTGTTGTTAACATAGATAACGGTTGACGTATAAAATTTTGGGTGATTATCACTTCAATTTTTTTTCGGCAACCAACAATTACTGTTATGGTGAATATTGCTTATATGATATATCAGTTTACAGGGTGTTTTGGCGTTGCGCCTGAATGTTATGGTTTGGTGCATGTGTTTAAGTGGTAGAAGATTTTTAAGTGGTGGAAGCTTTATTGCGGTTATGGATTGGTCATAATCTACAAGTAGTTAACATGACACGTGCATAGTAATTCAAACTTGGTAAGTTCATTTACTTTATTTTGACGTGCTTTCAAATAAAGGTTTCATTTTATATACATGAACCTCTGTAATTAAAGCGGATAAATGTTATTCAGGTGCATCGAGGCTAGCAAACTTCACAGACTGACACCATATACAAGCTGCCAAAGGCAGTTCTCGACTTGAACTTCAGTAGGAGGTATACAAATTTAAACGTATTATAGATGGAAGGTAAATTTTATTTGACTCATTTGTGATGCCTATTATAATAGTAGCAGATTGTGCTATTTCAGTGTCACTATTTCAGCAAAGACACATGCCGAGGCTTCAAGGATAGGAAGAAATGTCCTGACAGAATTCAGGTATGAGCTAATTGCCTAACCTTTATGTAAGTATCCATTGCCAAATTGGTTGCTTGATAACACATTAATGTTTATGCTAAGTTCACTTTGTTCTTATGAACCTATGATTTCAATATATTATAGATGGCAATTATCAATTTCATGTGATGTTTCGTTTTGTGTTTTTAGGTATCTAGAAGCTCGCCTGATATTGAAAATTCGAACTCTTTGAAAAAGGTATAACCTATTTCTACTTATAGCCCCTCTTTGTTGCATATTAAAATCACAAAACTGTCCTTATTATGTTTCATGTAGTTCCTGAATTTGGAACTTTAAAATTCATGAATACAATTAAGTTGATGTTGCATAGAGACTAATTTTTTTGATAGAGTTATATACCTCCTGCAATGCTTGAGCATGTGGTAAAAAGGTTAGTTCAAGTTGTATTAACAATGTACTTTTTTGGTGGTGCAGTTTTGCAGGATTATGGATAAATATAAGGGCAATCGTACGCAAATTGATAGGGGTATGGATGACGACTTGCATGGTGCTAATTATAGTATACTGGAATTCCATATTTCTCTTCACTTGAGCCGCCATGATATGTAGCATTGTAAGTCAACTATATTACAAAATGATCATAATTTATCAATTAGCATAAAAAGTTGGTGAAATTGTACTTGTATTGGAAAAACTAAAACAAATATTTTGGTGCAAGTGCATCATTGCTATTGTTTGTCTATACTCAACTTACATAACACTAACTGTAAGATCTTTAGCATGCACTTATAATACTGGTATTATTAAAGTAAAGAGAGTTTTTATCTTTAACATATAAAGTTTAACATGCATGATCGTCTCAACAGATTATTTTCTTATATACAAAAATTACCAAGTAAGCAACCGTATTTTTTCTGCAATATCATTAAAATTTACAATGCAGATACATGACTGCAAACTAGGGAAATACAAACTCATTTTCTTTCATTCCATTTTGTAGAATGCACCAAACGAATACAACCCACAGAATGGTAATCCGAGGAAATGAGATTGGCTCAACTCAAGAAGGTCATTAGCACCGAAACAACAATCTAAAGCTTTGCCCCATTATTTTCTGTTTCTTTCCTTTGTAATCTGTATTTTCTAATACCGCAATTTGCTTTCTTTTGTTCTTTGCTGGAAAACTTTTTTGTTCATCCTAATAGTAACTTAAATAGTTCAATTCAACTATATGTAAAAATACTATGCGATGATCGACAACCAATCTCTCGCTTTGACTGTCCACCATAAGCGTATTCGTATCGAAACCATGTACTATAAAACAACACCGGCTATAATCTACTTAAAAACAAGCGGCACCCCGGTGCCATTCTAGTATATATATATAATACACGGTTATAAACGACGCCATCTCGATTCATGGGCCTGCGCACTTTTTCTTCGGCCTGTTCCATTTGCAATGATCCAAGTTCATCTTAGGCCCATTCTCATTCTTAATGAAATTGTTAAACACGCTAAACTAACATGTGCCCCAATGTTTTACCAGGTAAACACAAGGTAGGTAACATGTGTCAACCATCCAACTATGATTTAAGTATTTTGTGGTTACAATTTTCTGTAGTACACCAAACCCTACGTTGTATTCCCAAGGAGGAACCTTCTCCACAATCTATTGACAATACAACTTCATGGTACTAGGAAAGAAAAACACCATAAAAAAAGGGAGGTGTTATAAGGACCCTCTGGCTCACATGTCCCCCTCTTGTCCTCTTTTTATTTCAGTACAACACAGTTTTTTGTCAGTTTCTGTTCCGTATTTCTGACAATTTTAAGCATTTGACTTATTAAACTTTATATTTTCTGTTCCGCACTTTCAGGTTTATAGCTTTTTGATATAAACAAAATTATAAAAATAAAAAAAATCAAAAAAAAAAAAATAATAGGGAGGGGGGGTTGTAATAAAAAGTAGGGAGGGCCATTATAACCACCCTAAAAAAACAGTATTAGTGAATCATTCTTGTGGGCTCGCAAGTTAATCTAATGGGAGACATTCAAAGAGTTGGTGAATATCTGTGACTGTATGAACCAATCTTGCAGTTTTCAACTTTTCAACAAGATTGTTATGGATCCTAATCTCCTGAACAATTTCACTAAAATTGACATGATTTGCTATCCTGCTCATAGTTCTTTTTGCACTATAACCAAATCAACGTCCTTGTATTTAACATGTAGACTACTAGAACCTTGAGTAAAAGTTGCATCATTTTATTTACTTAAGTCGGCAAAACAACCAAATACATACAAAAGAACGAGAGATGTGTGTTGACCACAAAGTTTACTAAGAATTATGATACTACCAGTATTAGATTTTCTTTATCAATGAATGAGTCTAAGATGAGACACAAAACATAGAAACATTGTGAACAATTGCTTCTTCACTTAACGCTTCTTCCATCAACATGTCTCAGAGTAGCATCATCAGTTCAAGGAAACTCCGTTGTGCTCAAATCTTCACGTCACCATGAAACATCCTCGCTTGGCAGCTTGTAGTATCTTGTGCCAAACCAAATACCTACTGACAGATGAAATATCAAATTTCTAATAAAAAAAAAGTTATCAAATGATTATAAAAAGGAAAATTGTATAAAAATACATTGAACTTGCCACCTTTTACTATTGTATGTTATGAACTTTTTTTTCCTATTGTGTGCATAAACTTTCATAATCATCCTATTGTATGCATAAACTTTCTTAATCACCATATTGTATGCATCGTTAGTCCTAACTGAGTTAAAATATTTGCATCGTTAGTCCTCATTAAGTTAAAATATTTGCATCATTAGTCCTCATTGACTATAGAGTTAAAATATTTGCATCGTTAGTCCTCATTGAGTTAAAATATTAGCATCGTTAGTCCTCATTGATTTAAAATATTTGCATCGTTAGTCCTCATTGACCATTCTTACGTTTTTATCAGTTTCATCCGTTTTTATACGTTTTCATCTCTCATGTTTTTATCAAATCTTTTGCCACACTTTTTTTATCAAATATTTTGCCACATTTTTTATTCATTTTCGTTTACGGCTTAGGGTTTAGTGTTTAGGGCCTAAACCCTATAGAGTTAAAATATTTGCATCGTTAGTGCTCAATGAGTTAAAATATTTGCATCGTTAGTCCTCATTGACGATTCTTACGTTTTTTTTTCATTTTTCATCCTTTTTTCTTACGTTTTCGTCCGTTTTTCTCATGTTTTCATAGGTTTTTATCATTTTAGTCCGTTTTAATACGTTTTTATCCCTAAACCCTAAACCCTTCTGATCCGAATTATTAAAAGTGTAAACACGAACGTTATCCGGAATGATGTTTTACATCAAAACTCGTGAGACTTTAACCTAAACCCTAAACCCTAAACCGTAAACGAAAATGAATAAAAAATGTGGCAAAATATTTGATAAAAAAAGTGTGCCAAAAGATTTTATAAAAACATGAGAGATGAAAACGTATAAAAATGGACGAAACTGATAAAAACGTAAGAATGGTCAATGAGGACTAACGATGCAAATATTTTAACCGAATGAAGACTAACGATGAAAATATTTAAACTCTATAGGGTTTAGGGTTTAGGCCCTAAACACTAAACCCTAAACCGTAAATGAAAATGAATAAAAAATGTGGCAAAATATTTGATAAAAAAATTGTGGCAAAAGATTTGATAAAAACATGATAGATGAAAATGTATAAAAACGGACGAAACTGATAAAAACGTAAGAATGGTCAATGAGGACTAACGATGCAAATATTTTAATTCAATAATGCAAATATTTTAACTCAATGAGGACTAACGATGCAAATATTTTAACTCTATAGTCAATGAGGACTAACGATGCAAATATTTTAACTCAATGAGGACTAACGATGCAAATATTTTAACTCTATAGTCAATGAGGACTAACGATGCAATTATTTGAACTCAATTAGGACTGTCGATGCATACAATAGTGTGATTAAGAAAGTTTATGCATAATATAGGATGATTAAGAAAGTTTATGCATACAATAGGAAAAAAAAGTTCATAGTATACAATAGTAAAAAGTGGCAAGTTCGATGTATTTTTAGACAATTTTCCCATTATAAAAATATGGCTAATTTCAACAGAAACGGATGAGATTTTTCCCTGTTCGAGAAGCATATAACTGTTTCTTACCTTATAAGCAAGTACTATGAAGCAATTACTTGACTACGCTCTTGCTAAACTCCTGCTGCAGCTTTGGCCTCGGAATCTGTCTTTCCCTGAATGGATGTTCAACAATGTAAATCTATAAGCACAGAGATATAAACGGCAAAGAAATGTGATGCTAGGAACTGAGGATAACAATCAGTCAATCATATGAATACTTCATAACCGACTTGATTAGATTAGACTCTACAACTAAACACCTCACAGTTTGTAGATTTTTAGATATATTTAATTTGAGAATGCACATCCAGTTAGGTGTACAAATATTAAAGCAATAATTGATAATAGCAATAAAAGAGAAGAATCAGAGCCATACTCCAAATGACGAATTTTGAATTTTCCTTGTTGGTGTCCTCATAGTGACAAATTCCTCTGCCGACGTAGGGTGGACACCAACAGTCGAGTCAAACTGAGCCTTGGTCAAGCCAGCTTTAATAGTGTCCGAAAATCCCTGTATTGTAACACAAATTAGATTATAAAATCAAGAAAAACCTACAATGACAGAAAGATGATATATTAACCTGAACAACTTCCGCTGAATCTTCACCACACATGTGTAACCCGACCACTTGGTCAGTCTTTGCAAACACTATGAGTTTCATGAAAACTCTATCGGGAAGGCCAGATAGAGTAGCCTTTAAGGGCCTAAAATTTGCTGTATAGACGTCGATGTCACCATATGCTTCTATTGCCTGTAATTTTGTCTTGAATTAATAGACGTATGTGCTAACAAAATATACGGAGGTGGCAATTTCGATCAATTACTTATAAACGGATAGTGTTTTATAGCCTACGGACCAAAATAAAATAATCAAATGAGTTGAACGGGCTGAGAATTGTGCAAAGTCTATTGTTTAGGCCTTAAACCTGTAAAATTATCATTTATAGATTAAAAGATTAATAAAATAATATTGTTTTCGTACTAATGACAGCTCTTTAACTATTAAAAAATAATAATTATTATGGACGAAAAAGTGTTGGTCGGTCAACCCAATTCGACCCGCCTCTTTAACCCAGACCAACAGAGGAATGGTTTCAGCCAAGACCCATTTTGACCAACCCACCCAACCCACTTATCTTGCCATCTCTAAAAAAAGATTATAGTAATTGCAAGCATGATTGTCACCTGTTGCTCACTAAGACCAACTTGTCCTATTGGTGGTTGGGAGAATACTGCAGACGGAATAGCACTACAGAAAAACAGGAAGGAAACAATGAGTCTCACAGTTCTAAACATTAAGTTACTTTATGAGAAGAAAATACCTAAAATCTGGTTTTGTAGGTTCATTTCCATCAAAGCAACAGGAGTGAGATCCATTCTATCAGTAACGTCTCCAACTGCCTAAATAGATGGAACCGAAGTGCGAGAATATTCATCGACCTGGGCATCAGTGAAACACAAGAAACAACATAACAATATGACCAACAAAAATGTACAAACAAATGGGAAAGAGCAAGACAATGATATACCAGTATTGCTCCATTCTTGTCCAGTTTCACACCCACGGTCTCCAATCCCAAATTCTGCAATATGAAAGGAATATAAGCCTACTATTCTAATAAAGAAAGAAATTTAGTTGCATGGTGTTGATGTAAAACCATAAATCGTATATCTCATTCATCGCAAACTGATTACAATTGTCAAGTATAAATTACAAGATAATGGGCTCATATAACAATACAAGCCTAGACAAAACATAATTGGGCTAGGCCCTAGAAACATCCTCTAACAGCCCCCCCCCTCCCCCCCGCAGTTTGAGCGGGAGAGGAAGGAACACTTAAGCTGGAGCGAAACTCATCAAACAACACAGTAGGCAAGCCTTTGGTGAAGACATCCGCGTACTGGTATCGAGAAGGAACATGGAGAACACAAACATGACCAGTAGCTACCAAATCACGAACAAAGTGGATATCAATCTCTATATGCTTCGTGCGTTGATGCTGCATGGGATTGGAAGAGAGATAAATAGCACTCACATTATCACAATAAACAATAGTAGCAGTAGAAAGTGATGTATAAAGCTCCCGTAATAAATTATGTAACCAACAAGTCTCAGCAACAGCATTAGCAACACCCATAGTCTAATGTCCCCTGAACATAATGTAAGATCCTCTTGAGAGCAGAGAAATGTGGCTCCCGAGGATCATGCATAAAGAGACAAACCTACTGAACTGCATAAGAGATATCCGGTAATAGTAAGATACTGTAAAGCACTTGCAAGACTACGATACAAAGTGGGGTCAGAAACAGGGTCACCATCAGCTGCAAGCTTGGTGTCTGTGTCGACCGGAGTCCAAAGGGATTGCAATTAAGCATAGTAGCACGCTCCAGAACCTCAGTAGCATACTTCGATTGGGAAAGAAACATCCCCGAAGTATTACGTGTCACATAAATGCCCAAAAAATAATTAAGTGGGCCAAGGTCAGTCATGGAAAACTCCTCATGTAGAGAAGCAATAACCTGTTGTAGAAGTGTGCATGAAGATGCAGTCAAAACTATATCATCAACATATAACAATAAATAAGCAGTATCCGATCCCTGTCGATAAATAAAAAACGAGGAGTCACACCGACTGTGATGAAACCCAACACGAGTAGCATAAGCTGCAAATCTATGAAACCAGGCCCTAGGAGCCTATTTAAGTCCATATAATGATCTCTGCAAAAGACAAACATGATCTGGATGTCTAGGATCCCGAAAGCCAGGAGGTTGCTGCATATAAACGGTCTCAGATAAAAAACCATGCAGAAATGCATTCTTGACATCAAGCTGATGAACAGGCCAATGTCGAGAAATAGCAAGACTCAAAACTGTGCGTATGACTAAACGTCTCATCCACATCAATACCGGTAAGCTGTGTACTGCCATTTGCCACAAGACGAGCCTTGTAGCGGTTAAGACTACCATCTGCATTATGTTTGTGTCGAAAAAGCCACATAGAACGGTCAATGTTCGCGTCCAGTGGTTGAGGCACAAGAATCCAAGTATTATTTTTTATTAATTCATTATATTCATCTATCATAGCACGATACCAATTTGAATCTTGAAAATCCTGGGGGTAGGACTTAGGAAGCGGGGAAATGGTAGACACATTTAATGTAAAACGTTGAGTAGGACGATTAGAACCAACACGAAAGCGAGTGACCATGGGGTGAGTCGACACGGGATTTGGATTTGGAGGTTGTGTCTTCGGGATATTACTATCAGGTTGGGTTGAGAGGGTATGCGAATATGTCTGTTGAGTAGGAGAGGTATTTGGGCCACGTGAAGTAAAGGGCTGGTGAGGCGGTGTGTGAGTTTGGTTGAGCGAAGCATCGGAGGGTGAGTTTGTTGCAGTGTTAGTGGTTGAGGGTGGTAGAAATGACTTGGTTATTAATTGTTGTTCAATAATGTTTGGGGATGTGTCAAGAAACGTGTAAGAAGGTGATGAGTTGGGTGTCATAGAGCCATAAGGAAATTGTGTCTCATCAAAGGTCACATGATGGGAGATTATAATTTTGTTTGTATTTAGGTCAAGACACCTATACCCGCGATGGTTTGTTGGATACCCGAGAAATATGGAGGATGTGGAATGAGGTCCTAATTTGTGGTTGGTATCTATGTGGGGGTAGCAAAGACAGCCAAAAACACGAAGATCCGCATAATTGGGCGTAGTCTTATAAAGGAGAGTGTGAGGGATTTCATTGTTTATAGCGGTGGAAGGTAAGATATTCAACAGATAGATGGCCATGTGAAGAGCTTCAATCCAAAATGTTGGTGGTAAGTGAGCTTGAAACAAAAGGGTTCGGATAAGGTTGTTAATGGTACGTATCATTTGCTCAGATTTACCATTCTGTTGAGATGTTCTTGGACAAGAGAATCGAATGGTAATGCCGTTGGTAGCAAATAGTTGGTGGAGAGCAGTGTTGTCAAATTCACCCCCATGATCACATTGCAAAGATTTGATATCACAATTAAATTGGTTCTTAACAAAAACACGAAAATGAACAAATTTAGACAACATATCAGACTTGTTAAGTAAAGGATACACCCATAAATAATGTGAAAAATGATCTAGAAACAAAACATAGTATTTAATACCAGTAATACTCTCAATTGGAGAAGTCCATAAGTCAGAATGAATGATATCAAAAGGAGACTCAACAATAGTTTCAGAAAGCGAAAAGGGAAGCCGCACGTGCTTGCCAAACTGACAAGCATGACATAGCACGGGAGACTTAGTCTTATTACAAGAAATGAAATTACTAGACACTAGAGAACGCAGCACGTCACTTCCTGGATGTCCAAGTCGTTGATGCCACGTGTGTTGACCGACAAGAAAGACTTGAGGAAACTTCGGGTTGATGACAGGATAGAGATCCCCGGTGCTATCACATCTTAGGAGGATTTGGCGGGTCAGTAGTCCTTCACAGAAAAACCGAACTCGTCAAATTCAATGGTGCATTTATTTTCACGTACAAACTGACGAACAAATATAAGATTTTTAACAATATTAGGGGTAATGAGAACATTATTTAAGTGAAGGGTTCGGTAAGGGGTGGTCAAAGTGCTATGGCCCGTGTTGGTGACGGGAATAGATTTCCCATTACCAAAAAGACGGATGGATAAATGCAAGAATTAAATACAGTACTAAGATTATTAGCAGATGAGTTCAGATGAGATGACGCACTAGTATCCATGTTCCAGTTGGCATTATCGGGTTTCTGAAATGTCATAGTGTTGAAGGCCTGAGGAAGAAGTGTCTCCTGACCATGTGAAGAAGCCTGAGAACCCGAGCCATTCACTGCTTGAGCAAAAAGAGCTTGTTGTTGAGGTGAGATATGATGTGTAGCCTGTTGTAAAACCGAATTCCCAAAACCAGTGTTGGTACGTTGCTGTGTACCAAGGGATCCAAAACCAGGTGGACTGGGCCTGAGGCCCAATATCGAGGGGTGCTGCTGGACAGAGGAAAGCGAATGGGTCTGAGATAACTGAGCAATAAGTTGCTGTTGGGCCAGAAGCTGGTTTTGGGCTTGCAATAGAGCCAAAGATGTTGTTGGCTATTATTATTATTTTGATTTAGTCCAGGACCGCGATTACTATTATTTGCATACTGCCTTGAGTTGTTTTGTGTACTAGACGTATTTCCCACACCCACACGATTAGAATCATGCATGAATCTACAATCAGTACCCCATCTACAAAATCCACGAGAATAATTGCGACAAACCTGAGGATTATTTGTGCGAGCATCACGTGTATTACGTGAGTTTTGATTTCGAGTCGAATTAGTCTCGGTAAGAAGGACCTGAGGTGCCAAAGAGGACATGTTATTGGACAAACCTGGAGGCTTCGAGTTGAGTCGCATCTCTTCTGTCGTGACCATTGAACGCATGGTGTCAAGGTCCGGAAAAGGGTCCTTATGTGCAATAATGGTTGCAAGATTAGCATAATTTTCACTGAGGCCATTGATGGCATAGGTGACAACATTGTCATCCGTCATGGACGACCCAAGATCGTTCAACAATATAACAATAGATTCTATTTTTTGGAAGTAGGCATCCGCTGTTAGATCACCCATCTTTATGACGCGAAACTCGCCTTTTAAAGCGATTGTACGCGTACGCTTATTATCAAGAAACATTTTTTCGACTTGTTCCCAAGCTTCTTTAGCTTTTTTGGGATTGAGTTTTATTAGCCTACCTTGAAGGGTAGGAGCAAGTGTGAGAAATATCCAAGACTTGACGATTGAATCCGCAGTCTTCCATTCATCAGTTGGTGGAGTCGGAGTAGAAGGGCTCGCAGCCTCGCTTGCACCTTCGATGTGCTTTAGGACACCGAAGTTGTCACAATGAATTTTGAAAAATTAGCACCAAGATGAGTAATTTAACTCATCAATATTCAGTTTTACCGGAACAACGTTGTTGATGTTGGTGATGGCATATAGTTTTTCAGCAAGGGTGAGGGTAGACGGTGGTGGAGTAATGTTGTCGTTAGTCATTATGACGGCAACAGTAGGGAGGAGAGGGTGTGGCGTAAAAGTTTAGGGTTAGGTTTGCTTAGGATTGTTGATTTAGGCTCATACCATGTAAAACCATAAATCGTATATCTCATTCATCGCAAACTGATTACAATTGTCAAGTATAAATAACAAGATAATGGGCTCATAATAACAATACAAGCCTAGACAAAACATAATTGGGCTAGGCCTTAGAAACATCCTCTAACAGTTTAGTCACTTATGAGTTGACTCAATAACATATTACCTGTTGAGAATTTATAGCTCAACGCGTATATTGGTTGCAGTCTTGCAGACATGAGTATAATTAGTAATCATGTTAAACAATTATTGACATTGAATATGTCAATCATCATGTTCGTTATCATAGTTTCATACGAATTCTTTAGGCTAAAAATGCTTACAAAAGGCCACCACCTTTATGTTCTAATTCTTCTTCAACTTTTACCATTCGAATGTAACATTACCTATCATACACCAAGTTTTTTGTGTTATTGCCTGAGATATTCTACTAAGTGCCATTATATAGGAGGTCAATATAAAAATATTGTAGCTTCAAGTACCTTTGTATTCGGCTTGCGTCCTGCGGCAAACATAACATGTGAGAAGTTTATGCAAAACAAACAATTAAACCGCCAAACAACTTTATACTTTACCGACTATTCTTTAACCATTGTTTGTAGCATATGTTATATGATTTGAAAAGTTATTGACATAAAAATTTACGTAATGATAGCTGAAAAAAGTTATGATTTTCTAAACCATCATTAATATCAATGTTAAACAAGGCTTACAAGCCCGATTAGGTGCTATAAGGCCACCAACCTTTCCTTTGTAAATCGGTTAAACAACTCGGTCAACGACGGGTAATGATGGTCAACGGTGGCCAAGCTTGTCTGAAACCTTCAAAACTTGCTAGAATTACCCAAAACTCGTCGTAAAATTGTTTAATACTTGTTGTTTATATCTATTTCAAGATGTTTTTTTTTAAAGAAAAATCTTGCCAGTAATACCTAAAATTTGCCGGAAATACCTATAACTTGCCGAAAATACAGAAAACTTGTCAAAAATACCAATCTGATTAATAACCGATTAATCCCGCCTAGACCAATTACAAGCTACAAGGGGTCGATCGCCTGGCTACCGATTCACGATTTTTGCAACCTTGATTAATATGAAATTTAAAAAACAAAAAACATGTGTATTGGTCATCTAAGTTGCACATGCACGGAAACTGGGACTGGGACGGGTACCGGGAAACATTAATATCATAAAATTTAAGAAATAGGTACGGCGGGAAAACGTCTATATGTTTTATAGTAATATTTTAGTATATGGCAAATTGTCTTTCAAAAAAATATTACACAACATTCAAAAATCCAAACAAATATTACTCAAATGTTATAAACAAAAAACACACTACGTTTACACTTTGACCTCCAAAGAAAATCCGCGTATCAACCTAAAAAAAACTTGGACAAGTATATAATAATAATAATAATAATAATAATAATAATAATAATAATAATAATAATAAAAAGAAAAACGAAAACTAACCTTTACATGAAATAAATATGCAAAGCCACATGATGTTTCAATTAACCAACTGGGCTTAGCTCAGTTGGCCACCGGAGGTCTCCTAAGAAGTTTGACTGTATTGTATTAATTTGCCGTTTCAAAAAAAATAAAAAAAAAATAAAAAAATGATGTTTCAATTATGTACTAGTTATGTGCTACGTAAACTACATGCTCAAACAGTCAAACTGTAAACAAAATCAACATGACGAAGAAACCATGTTCGTTTTTATAAATGGTATAGTTGAACTTTTTACAATCATAGCATAAAAGTTAAAAAAACAAGTAATATCTACCCTTACAATTCATTGGTTTCTAAATAAATAAATGAGTAAATTGCAAAAATCATTCTTATGGTTTGGCCAAATTGCACGTTTCATCCTTGTGGTTTATTAAGTGCAAAGATCATCCTTATTTTGCGCTGTTATGTGCACTTTCGGTCCTTCAACAGTGAAATTTGGCAAACCACAAAGACGATTTTTGCAACGATGGAGGACCAAAAGTGAATGTAACAGTGCAAAATAAGGACGATCTTTGCACTTAATGAACCACCAGGACAAAACGTGCAATTTGGCCAAACCACAAGGACGATGTTTGCAATTTACTCTAAATAAATTAAAGGAAATGATAATTAATATGCTACTCCCAAAAAAACTGTCTTTCTTTCTTCTTCTTCTTCCTCCCCAAAGTCAATCCAACCACCACTATAGCCGATCGGAAAATTTTATTTGAACGAAAAAACGTTTTCGACAGTATAACCGATTCCCCAGAAGAGGAAACGTGACTTTTTGGGCCAGAAACGTTTCCACTTTTGTTTTCATCCAATGGCAGTTTCATCTATTCAAAAGAGCTTTAAGTATGATGTCTTCTTAAGCTTTAGAGGCGAAGACACTCGAAAGAACTTTGTTGATCATCTTTATTTTGCTCTTACACAAAAAGGTATTGAAACTTATAAGGACGATGAAAAAATCAAGCAAGGAAAAATGATCAGTGATGAGCTTTTTAAGTCCATTGAGGACTCAAAATTTTACATCATTGTATTCTCCAAGAGCTATGCTTATTCATCTTGGTGCTTGGAAGAGCTTGTTAAGATTATGGAATGCCGAAAGGGTTTTGGGCACACCGCTTATCCCGTGTTCTATGATGTGGAGCCCACTGAAGTTCGCAAACAAACTGGGTCAGTTGGAGATGCATTTGCAAAACATAAAGATGAAAAAGCTGCAAGAAAATGGAGAGAGGCTTTGAAAGAAGCATCTGATTTGGCTGGCTGGGAACTGAAAAGCATTGCTAATGGGTAAATTTCTTCATCATATCTATGCAAATTATAATGTTTTTAGAGTATAATTATTGTGTGTCATTTGTCAATCTTCAGTCATTCCTTAACAAACCAGTCTGTCATTTGTCAAACAATCCGGGCAATGGTAGAATTGGAAGCGTTAGTGGTGGTCATTTGTACATACTCTTAGAAACTCTGCAATGGAATTTACATTTATAACACAACCAAGTCATGTTAATATAACACTACCAAAGTACCAAGTGATGTTAACAAGTTTAAATGTGAGGTATTATATTTCTCTCATTCACTATTTATTACATATCATTTACTTGATATATGATTTATGTCACTATTATAGATTTAAAATATGTTCGGAAATTATCACAAGCTTAATGAATCTTTCTTTAACATACAGAAAATCGTTGAAGAGGTTTCACTAGAGTTACGTTCCATCAATTAGAGCATTGATGGAGATTTAATAGGCATGGAGACCCGTGTAAACGAAGTAATTTCATCCTTAGAGCTTGGTGTTGGTGATGTTCGCATGCTAGGGATATGGGGGATGGGAGGTGCGGGGAAGACAACTTTGGCAAGAGCTATTTTTGATCAAATATCCATTCAATTCGAAGGTGAAAGCTTTATTGAAAACGTCAGGGAAGTTTCAAAAGCCTCTTTCGCGGGTCTAAAGGAGTTGCAGAAACAAGTACTTTCAGATGTTTTAAAGGATCAAAACATTAAAGTAAGCAGTGTATCTAGCGGAAAAAGTATGATGCAAAAGATAATGCGCGGTAGAAAGGTACTTGTTGTTCTTGATGACGTCGATCATAGAGACCGGCTTGAGGCGTTAGCCGGTGACTGTAATTGTTTTAAGCCAGGAAGTAGAATTATAATTACAACAAGAGATGAGCAAGTACTGGTAGCCCACCAAGTGAGCTTGATTCATAATGTGACTTTGTTATCTCAAGCAGAAGCGGGTTGCCTCTTCAGTAGGTATGCGTTTGGAAGAGAGAATTCAATTCAAGGGTACGAAGAGTTATCCAGAAAAGTTTTACGATATGCTGATGGTCTTCCCTTGACGATCAAAGTTATGGGTTCATTTCTTTGTGGTCAAAGTGAGCGGTTTTGGATAGATGCCATAGAAAGACTAAAAACAATTCTGTTAAAGGAAACTCTCGAGAAATTGGAATTAAGCTATATCGGTCTAGAGGAGGATTACAAGGAAATATTCCTAGATGTTGCATGCATACTAAAAGGTTGGAGCAAAAAAAATGCAATTAGAGTGCTTGAAAGCTGTGGATTTCATGCTGAAGTTGGTTTAAGAGTACTTAAGCAAAAATCTCTTATAACTATTTCTGATAGTGGGTCCTTGGGGATGCATGATCATTTACAAAAAATGGGTAGGAATATTGTTCGTCGGTTACACCCTGATGAACCTAACAAACATAGCCGATTGTGGATTGATGAGGAAATTGAAGATATATTGACTACTGGCTCGGTAAGAATCAAGTTATGATTTGTGGTCTCTGTGGTTTGACGGGTATTTCATTTTTTGGTCCAATAGTTTGAGAAGTTTTGTGTTTGGTCTAACTAAAACATCCGTGGTTCGGTCCAAATTTTCACTAACTCGATTAGTTTGACTATGTTTGACCGTTTAATAAAAGGATATTGTTGTCTTTTTAGTAATATATTAGACAAAATAAGTTACTCCCACGTAACAATTCTCATCTTGCTCTTTGTTTATGTCTCTAAAAGTTTTCCCCAAATTCATTTTCACCGTTTAATAATCATTCAAAAATTCATTATTTGAATTGAATTATCATTCGGTTCGATGTATATCATTTTCATTCACTCTCAATTTGCTCATGCCAATGGCGCGTAGCTTAGTTGGTAATGGGTGGGGGGATCTTTGTACCCAATAATCACAAGGTAAGGGTTCAATAATTGGCACCCACATAGCCACAACCGCTGAGTGAGTCATGTGCCCCATATTATAGAAAATTGTGGGCCGGTTTGGTTATCGGATATTAACCTTTGCACCCAACTCTCAATTTGATCATGTTTTCAATCATTTTGGGCGTTTTGAAATTTAGGGTTCCGACAAAAATTAAGGGGTTTTATTTTTTCGATTTCAGGGTACACAAGCAACAAAATGTCTATACTTATGGTCACAAGATTTCAGTGCTGAAATTGCAGTAAAAGGTCTAGCGAAAATGAAGTATCTAAGATTTATTCACATAAATCTCGTAAAGGATTTTTTTAAGAGCAATATTGTTCAATTTGATAAAGTTAGCGAATACCTTCCACGTTCCTTACGATTTATGAGATGGTCAGGATTTCCTTTTTCAAGTTTACCGAATACATTTAAAGGAGAAAATCTTGTTGGACTTGAAATGGAAGCGAGCGATATTGTTCAACTTTGGGAAGATGGAGAAGGAAAGGTAGAATGATGGTTAATTTGTTGTTTTTCATGATTCATTATGAATTATGATTATTGGTTTGTAATTCCACCCATATTAATTGTTTTTTGTACTTATGTTAGGTTCTTCATAAACTAAGGTTCTTCTCTATCAAGCAGTCAAAGTTGAGTACCTTTGACTTTAGGATGGCTCCAAATCTTGAGAGTTTGACTATTATCAGTTGTCATGATTTTGTAGAGCTTCGTATACCTGCTGATCATCGTCTAAAGCTCGAAGATCTTAACATCACTGATTCAAAGCTGACAAACCTTCACCTCAGGAATACTCCGAATCTAAAGACACTAGAAATCAAAGGCTGTCATGATTTGGTAAAATTTCAAATGCCTGCTGAAAGTTTAAAGCTCGAACGTCTTGAACTCAGTCATTTAAGGTTGACAAACCTTCACCTCGGGAATACTCCAAATCTTAAGGAACTAGTACTCGAAGTCTTTAATGATTTGGTAGAACTTCAAATGCCTGGTGAAAGTCTAAACCTCGAATGTCTCTACCTTAGTAATTCAACGTTGAAGACCATTAACCTCGGGAACACTCCGAATCTTAAGACTCCGGTACTCGAAGGCTGTAATGCTATGGTAGAACTTCAAATGCTTGCTGAAAGTTCAATGCTCGAACATCTTGACCTCGGGAATACTCCAAATCTTAAGGAACTAGTACTCGCAGGCTGTAACAATATGGTAGAACTTCAAATGCCTAGTGAAAGTTTAAAGCTCGAATATGTCAACCTCAGTCGTTCAAAGTTGAGGACCATTCACCTCGGGAGTACTCCGAATCTTAAGAAGCTCAAACTCATGTACTGTCGTAATTTGGTGGAACTTCAAATGCCTGCCGAAAGTTTGAAGCTCGAAAGTCTTGACCTCAGTCATTCAAAGTTGACAAACCTTCACCTCGGGAATACTCCAAATCTTAAGACTTTAGTAATCGTAGGCTGTAATGCAATGGTAGAATTTCAAATGCCTGCTGAATGTTTAAAGCTCGAACGTCTTGACCTCAGTCATTCAAAGTTGACAAACTTTCACCTCAGGAATACTCCAAATCTTAAGACTCTAGTACTCGCAGGCTGTAATGCTATGGTAGAATTTCAAATGCCTGCTGAATGTTTAAAGCTCGAATGTCTTGACCTCAGTCATTCAAAGTTGACAAACTTTCACCTCAGGAATACTCCAAATCTTAAGACTCTAGTACTCGCAGGCTGTAATGCTATGGTAGAATTTCAAATGCCTGCTGAATGTTTAAAGCTCGAACGTCTTGACCTCAGTCATTCAAAGTTGACAAACTTTCACCTCAGGAATACTCCAAATCTTAAGACTCTAGTACTCGCAGGCTGTAATGCTATGGTAGAATTTCAAATGCCAGCTGAAAGTTTAAAGCTTGAATGTCTTGACCTCAGTCATTCAAAGTTGACAAACTTTCACCTCGGGAATACTCCAAATCTTAAGACTCTAGTGCTCTCAGGCTGTAATGCTATGGTAGAATTTCAAATGCCTGCTGAAAGTTTAAAGCTCGAACTTCTTGACCTCAGTCATTCAAAGTTGACAAACTTTCACCTCAGGAATACTCCAAATCTTAAGACTCTAGTACTAGCAGGCTGTAATGCTATGGTAGAATTTCAAATGCCTGCTGAATGTTTAAAGCTCGAACGTCTTGACCTCAGTCATTCAAAGCTGACAAACTTTCACCTCTGGAATACTCCAAATCTTAAGACTCTAGTACTCGCAGGCTGTAATGCTATGGTAGAATTTCAAATGCCTGCTGAAAGTTTAAAGCTCGAACGTCTTGACCTCAGTCATTCAAAGTTGACAAACTTTCACCTAGGAAATAATCCAAATCTTAATACTCTAGTACTCGCAGGCTGTAATGCTTTGGTAGAATTTCAAATGCCTGCTGAAAGTTTAAAGCTCGAACGTCTTGACCTCAGTCATTCAAAGTTGACAAAGTTTCACCTTGGGAATTTTCCGAATCTTAAGAAGCTTAAACTCTCAGGCTGTAATGTTTTGGTTGAATTTCAAATGCCTGCTGAAAGTTTAAAGCTCGAACTTCTTGACCTCAGTCATTCAAAATTGACAAACTTTCACCTCGGGAATACTCCAAATCTTAAGGAACTAGTACTCTCAGGCTGTAATGCCATGGTAGAATTTCAAATGCCTGCTGAAAGTTTAAAGCTCAAACGTCTTGATCTCAGTCATTCAAAGTTGACAAACCTTCACCTCGGGAATATTCCGAATCTTAAGAAGCTTATACTCTCAGGCTGTAATGCTATGGTAGAATTTCGAATGCCTGCTGAAAGTCTAAAGCTCGAACGTCTTGACCTCAGTCATTCAAAGTTGACAAACTTTAACCCTGGGAATACTCCAAATCTTAAGAGTCTAGTACTCGCAGGCTGTAATGCTTTGGTAAAATTTCAAATGGTTGCTGAAAGTTTAAAGCTCGAACGTCTGGACCTCAGTCATTCAAAGTTAAGAAAGTTTCATCTTGGGAATTTTCCGAATCTTAAGAAGCTTATACTCTCAGGCTGTAATGTTTTGGTAGAATTTCAAATGCCTGCTGAAAGTTTAAAGCTCGAATGTCTTGACCTCAGTCATTCAAAGTTGAAAAAGTTTCACCTTGGGAATTTTCCGAATCTTAAGAAGCTTATACTCTCAGGCTGTAATGTTTTGGTTGAATTTCAAATGCCTGCTGAAAGTTTAAAGCTCGAACGTCTTGACCTCAGTCATTCAAAGTTGACAAAGTTTCACCTTGGGAATTTTCCGAATCTTAAGAAGCTTATACTCTCAAGCTGTAATGTTTTGGTTGAATTTCAAATGCCTGCTGAAAGTTTAAAGCTCGAACGTCTTGACCTCAGTCATTCAAAGTTGACAAAGTTTCACCTTGGGAATTTTCCGAATCTTAAGAAGCTTATACTTTCAGGCTGTAATGTTTTGGTTGAATTTCAAATGCCTGCTGAAAGTTTAAAGCTCGAACTTCTTGACCTCAGTCATTCAAAGTTGACAAACCTTCACCTGCGGAATACTCCGAATCTTAAGAAGCTTATGTTGGAATTAATGTCCAAGTTCATAACTAATTGGTGAGACTATCGTCAAAAGTGGAGTCCTTTTTGGGTTGCCCTCAGTGAACCGTAAAAGAGAAAATGATTCAAAGAATAAGTCACGGCATAAGCACGTTAAGTGTTACGCCGTAACAAGGCATGTGATGTTGTTTTTTTGGGAAAAGTCCCACATCGCTCCAAAGGGTAAACCAAGACCCTTTTCTTTCCTTATATATAGAAGGAACATGCCTTGGCTTTTAATTGCTCATTCCTATCTTTCTAATTCTTACTCCTTATAAGAGTCTTTCGTTTATCGGGACCTTAGGAGTTCGAAAGAATAGTTTCTTTTTGGTTCTTGGGTGTGAGCTATTAGAGGTACTCTCGTTTGGGTACTCGCCTCCAAGTTCGACCAAGGTGGTCCCCGTGAGAAATTCGATTTTCTCAAAGGTTAGTAATTTTCTTCTTTCCTTTTTAATTACTTATTTATTTATTTCTTTTAAGTTGCTTTTAGTTAATTAGGTTTAGATCCTTTAGGGTTTAGTTCCCTTCTTGCTCTAGATTATTATTATTTCCGCTGCGTATTAATCTAGTTGGGAATAGAAAACCCATCAGTGGCATCAGAGCTTTAGCCTAATTCTATTAGCACTTAAAAGGTAAATTGTTAACATGTGATAAGTGTAAATAATAATTGTATATTATATTATTGTCTTATGATCATTGAATGTTAATATGAATTTACATTTTGAACCTTATATTTTAAAATGTTTAAAATAGAACCCTAAAGTTTAAAATGTTTCGTTTTTAACCTTATATTTTAAAATGTTTAAAATAGAACCCTAAAGTTTAAAATGTTTAAAATAGAACCCTAAAGTTTAAAATGTTTCATTTTGAACCTTATATTTTAAAATGTTTAAAATAGAACAAAAGTTTAAAATGTTTAAAAGAAACCTTATATTCATATTATAATTGTTATATTACTTGAAACTACTAAAACAAAATTCCCGTTTTAGATATATAGAAAAAGTGAATAGTATGCCAACCCATGAAAACCGCACATCTATCATATGGGCTATTAATGGAGCGTGTGTGGTTTACCGGCACATTAATAAGAGAACATAAGTGAAAGGTGATGTGGGTCTCGCGATTCTCGGGCTGACTCGAGCCGGGTACCACGCGGGTTTTGCATGGTTAAATTCACTGTCTTAGTCATGATCCTCGGCATCCCAGTCATGAATTGTATATAAGCATATACGAGATTAACATGCCATTGATCAGAATCAATGAATCTCAAATGAACTAGGAATTTCATAGAGAGTGAAATTGACAAAGACATTGTCTACCTAAAATAATTTCGTGATGTGATTACGGCAACCCTCTTCATAAAACGAATCTAAAATATGGATCCTAGCCTTAATATAAATTGGGTAATTGATTAAGGAACATTCATTCTAAACTAAAATTATTTTATCTTATAGATGTCTACTGAAAATGGTGTCAATCCTCCCGTTCCCAATCCCTCACATAACCCAAACTTCTCATTACTCTCAGTTCTTGGGAGGGAAAGACTCACCGGTCCTAACTATATGGACTGGATGCGAAACCTTAGGTTCACCCTAAGGTACGAGAACAAAGAGTATGTTCTCGATGAGCAAATTCCCAAAATTGATGATGATTCAACCCAAGAAGAGATTGAAGCTCACCGAAAGCACTATGATGATGCAAACAAAGTGTCATGCATCATGGCATCGTCCATGAGCCCTGAACTGCAAAAGACTTTTGAGTACACTTGGGCTTATGAGATGAACCAACAGCTCAAGGAAATGTTTCAGGCAAAGGCAAGCAAAGAACGCCTTGATGTTGTTAAATCCCTCATGGCTTGCAAACCAAAACCTGGAGCCTCTATTTGTGCTTTTGTCTTAGAGATGAAAGGGTACTTTGACAGATTGGGATCTCTGAACATGGTATTCGATACTGAGCTTTCTATCAACATAATCCTATCTGGTCTACCAGCTGATTACAATCAGTTTGTGCTCTCGTATCAAATGAACGGGAAAGAGACCTCAATAATGGAACTCCATAGCTTGTTGCAAACCGCTGAGCAAGGGATCAAGAAGATTGATATGCCCTCTACTTCAGCGGCTCCTGTGTTGACTGTTGGTCATAATGCAAAGAAAAGAAAGACTTCTCATTCCAACTGGAAAGGAAAGGCCACAAAAGGAAAGTCCGATTATGGGTCTAAGAGAAAGACTGAATCTGATATTGCACCGACAAGTGATCCAAAGGAAGCAGTGTGCTTCTACTGCAACACAAAGGGACATTGGAAGCGTAGCTGCCCAAAATATCTGAAGGACCTCAAAGACGGAAAGGTCGAAAAGGGTAGTCACTCAGGTATGTTTATGATCGAACTCCACAATACTACAACTTCTGATTCGTGGGTCTTGGATACAGGGTGTGGTACTCACATTTGCACTGTATTGCAGGGTCTAAAGGAAAGTAAGAAGTTGAAGCATGGAGAGCTCAACTTAGTCATGGGGAACAGGAAAATCACACCTGTGACGAAGATTGGAAAGTACGAGCTCATGCAAAAGTCTGGAGTTAGGATAAATTTAAATAATTGTTGTTATTCGTCAGAAATGACAAGAAACATTATTTCATTTTATGTTTTGTTTAAGGATGGTTATCAATTTTCATTTGACAATGAGAATGGAGATATTTTGGTTTATTCAAATGGTTATTTTATATTTAAAGCTTCTCCTTGCAAAGGCATATATGAAACTATTGAATGTATTAGTGATAATGGCAATGTGATTTTAAATGTTGGTTCGTCTAATGAGCTTGATAAATCAAAATTGTGGCATTCTCGTCTTGGGCACATAAACAAGAAACGCATCGCCCAACTCCAAAAGGATGGAGTGTTGGAATCATTCGACTTCAAATCGGATGATGTATGCGAGTCTTGCTTATTGGGAAAGATGACTAAATCACCATTCACAGGAACATGTGAAAGAGGTGAAGGATTATTGGACTTAGTACACACGGATGTGTGTGGACCATTCCGATCAACCACAAAAGATGGAAACCGCTACTACGTTACATTTACTGATGATTTCAGTAGATATGGATATGTTTATCTGATTAAACATAAGTCGGATACTTTTGAAGTATTCAAAAGGTTTCAAAACGAAGTAGAGAACCAACTGGGCAGAAAGATAAAGGTACTCCGGTCCGATAGGGGAGGAGAATACCTTAGTATCGAATTTTTCGATCATCTTAAAAATTGTGGTATAGTTTCACAGTTAACTCCTCCTAGAACACCACAACTAAATGGAGTTTCGGAGAGGAGAAATAGAACCCTGTTAGACATGGTTCGATCTATGATGTGTCGAGCAACACTTCCAATAAGCTTCTGGGGTTACGCATTAGAAACAGCCGCCCATATCTTAAATCTTGTACCCACTAAGAAGGTTTCGAAGACACCTTTTGAGATGTGGAAGGGAAAACGTCCTTCCCTTGGGCACATCAAAATCTGGGGTTGTGAGGTTTTCGTTAGACGAGAAGCTCAGGACAAACTAGAAGCCAGATCCGAAAAGTGTCTTTTCGTCGGTTATCCTAAAGAGTCATTTGGATATTTGTTTTACAGACCCAAGGATAATGTGGTGTTTGTAGCTCGAAGAGGAACGTTCCTCGAGAGAGAAATGATATCCAAAGAGGACAGTGGGAGTAAAATAGACCTTGAAGAAATTCAAGATTTTGCCGATGAAGAACCTATAGTAAACACTGACACTCAACAAGAGGTGATGACACCTGTTGAACCTGATGATATATCCTTACCCATTCGCAGAACAAGTAGTAGAGTAAGCAAGCCTTCTCAGGATCCTCAATTCTATTATGGTTTCCATATTGAAGAGGACAAGATTAGTGATAGTACACTAAGTGAGTTGGATGAGCCTGCTAACTATAAGGAAGCGATGGCAAGCCCTGAGGCTGCTAAGTGGAAGGAAGCTATGAAAAGCGAGATTAAATCTATGTATGACAACCAAGTTTGGAACTTGATTGACACTACACTCGGTCTTAAGATTGTGGGATGTAAGTGGATCTTCAAGAAGAAGACAGACATGGATGGGAATGTACACACTTATAAAGCTAGGTTGGTAGCGAAGGGTTATACTCAAACCTACGGGATTGATTATGAGGAAACCTTCTCACCAGTAGCTAAAATAAAGTCAATTAGGATAATGCTTGCCATAGCTGCGTTTCATGATTATGAAATATGGCAGATGGATGTCAAGACCGCTTTCCTTAACGGAAAACTAACAGAGGATGTGTTTATGGAACAACCAGAAGGTTTTGAAAATGCAAAGTATCCTAAAAGAGTGTGCAAGCTTCAAAAGGCCATTTATGGACTTAAACAGGCATCTCGTAGCTGGAATCTCTGCTTCCATGAGAAAGTCACACAGTTTGGATTTTCTAGAAGCGAAGATGAGTCCTGTATATATATCAAAGTCAGTGGGAGTATTATAGTCTTCCTGGTACTATATGTGGATGATATACTACTCATAGGAAACGATATCCCAACATTACAAAGTGTAAAAGAATGGTTGGGGAAATGTTTCTCTATGAAAGATTTGGGAGATGCAGCATATATTCTCGGTATAAAGATTTACAGAGATAGGTCAAAGCGTCTTATAGGACTTAGCCAGGACACGTACTTAGATAAAATTTTGAAAAGATTCAAAATGGAGAATTCTAAGAAAGGGAATCTACCCTTACATCATGGCATAAAGATTAGTAAGGATCTATGTCCTAAAACTAATGAAGAACTGGACAGAATGAGTCGAGTCCCATATGCTTCGGCTGTAGGATCGATCATGTATGCCATGACGTGCACAAGGCCTGATGTCTCCTTTGCTTTGAGCATGGTGAGTCGACATCAGCAGAACCCTGGTGAAGGTCATTGGACAGCAGTAAAGAACATTCTTAAGTATTTAAGAAATACTAAAGACAGGTTCTTAGTTTATGGTGGAGAAGAAGAACTCAGAGTGACTGGTTATAGTGATGCAAGTTTCCAAACAGATAAAGATGATAGTCGTTCACAGTCTGGTTGGGTATTTTTGCTAAATGGGGGAGCAGTGACGTGGAAAAGTTCAAAGCAAGATACAGTGGCAGACTCCACATGCGAGTCTGAGTATATTGCAGCTTGTGAGGCTTCAAAGGAAGCTATTTGGATGAAGAATTTCATTGGAGATCTTGGAGTTGTTCTAAACGTACAAGACCCTATTGAAATATTCTGTGATAATGAGAGTGCAGTCGCCTTGACTAAAGAACCCAAGGATCACGGAAAGTCAAAACACATTGAAAGGAAATACCATTTTGTTCGAAGAAAGGTAGAAGAAGGACACGTGATTGTGAAAGACATACGATCAGAGGATAATCTAGCTGATCCATTCACAAAGGCATTGACTAAGTCCAAACACGATGAACATGCTTGGAGCATAGGATTGAAAGATAAAATAAAGTTTTAGTTGTTAGTTTGAGTTTGAAACATTATAATCAATGATTGAAATCGTAATAGATTTGGTGATTAAATAATAGAGATTTGTTTATTTGCAAGTGTGCTACCATTTACTATTGTTTATCATTGTGTTTCATTTTTGCATGTTTAGAATCCACTTCCTGAGTACTTAGTTTACTCGAACCTCCTCAGTCATTCATACTACAGGAAGTAAGTATTGATTTAAGACTGTCATGGAGTGTTAGTAGATTGTCTATGGAGATTAGACATAGCATAGAGAATGCTGCAACACTCATGAGTACTTAATGGGAATTAAGTATAGGATAAACCCGCACTTAGAAAGATTACTTCATGGATTGAGATCACGAGTAATTCTAAGATGATAATATCCTCTATTCTTAAAATGGAGATACATCGAGTATCTAGTTTCCAAGTCTGTTATACTTTAGTTTATTCAAACGTTGTGCGTAAATGCCAGTTATAAAGGATATGCTAGGTATGACATGATGAGTTGACTAGTTCTATGTTTTCAAAGTTTATTTGTTCCTTTCGCCTAAAAAGGGAAAGCGATATCAATGGGCCCCTCGATGATTAAATGTTGACTTAAATGTACTAGGCCTAGCCGGGACTAAATTGATGTATTCGATTCAGTAGTCTCATATAGTCAAATAATCGGAAATTGAGAAACATAATGTTGAACCTGGAGATTGATTAAAATCCATGTCTCAGGTTCATACGATATCAGTAGAACAAAGGAATAGTTGATCGCTTATCTAAGGGCTGACTCTAAGATATGATTCAGAGTTCGGCAGTTGCATTGGATGGCACTCTCTGCTTAGTTGATCGGAATAGGCTTAGACCAATTATAGTTGATGAATTGTCCAAGTGGGAGACTGTTGGAATTAATGTCCAAGTTCATAACTAATTGGTGAGACTATCGTCAAAAGTGGAGTCCTTTTTGGGTCGCCCTCAGTGAACCGTAAAAGAGAAAATGATTCAAAGAATAAGTCACGGCATAAGCACGTTAAGTGTTACGCCGTAACAAGGCATGTGATGTTGTTTTTTTGGGAAAAGTCCCACATCGCTCCAAAGGGTAAACCAAGACCCTTTTCTTTCCTTATATATAGAAGGAACATGCCTTGGCTTTTAATTGCTCATTCCTATCTTTCTAATTCTTACTCCTTATAAGAGTCTTTCGTTTATCGGGACCTTAGGAGTTCGAAAGAATAGTTTCTTTTTGGTTCTTGGGTGTGAGCTATTAGAGGTACTCTCGTTTGGGTACTCGCCTCCAAGTTCGACCAAGGTGGTCCCCGTGAGAAATTCGATTTTCTCAAAGGTTAGTAATTTTCTTCTTTCCTTTTTAATTACTTATTTATTTATTTCTTTTAAGTTGCTTTTAGTTAATTAGGTTTAGATCCTTTAGGGTTTAGTTCCCTTCTTGCTCTAGATTATTATTATTTCCGCTGCGTATTAATCTAGTTGGGAATAGAAAACCCATCAGCTTATACTCTTAGGCTGTAATGCTATGGTAGAACTTCATATGCCTGCTGAAAGTTTAAAGCTCGAACTTCTTGACCTCAGTTATTCAATGTTGACAAACCTTCACCTCGGGAACACTCCGAATCTTGAGAAGCTTATACTCAAAGATTGTAAGGATTTGCTAGAACTTCAAATGTCCCGTAGAAGCTAAAGCTCGAAGAATTGTTATGACATGCTAGTTGAGGATCCTTGAACTTGGGCTCACTCCAAATCTCAAAAGGTTGAATCTTGAAAATTGTTATGATTTGGTAGAAATTAATTCTTCGGTTGGATATCTGAAAAAGCTTGCCTTCTTAGACTTAAGTTGTCGTGGGAGGTTTAAGTCTTTTGTGTTTGACAAATGGTCTCAACCAGCTGAGGCTGTTTCTTTATCTGAGTTACCTCTTATTGCAGAACCCACAGATCTTTGCAATTGCACTCCGACAATGATTCTCCAAAGTTTCAGTTTTCTTGTTATTATAAAGAAGATCCAACTTCATCGTTTGGAAATCTTGAAAGGCTTATTTCTCTATGTCTTTTTGCTTGTACAAACCTGAAGCATCTATAGTTTACAATGTATAAGAAAGCTTACACTTGGGGGCAGAATTACAGAAGCACCCCAGGACCTTGACCAGTTAGAATGTCTAGAGGAGCTAATCTTTTTCATCAAAAAAGATTAGAGATCTTCCAGATAGCATTTGTAAGATGAAACTTCTCAAATCTCTCGAACATAAATCATGTTTGCTTCTAAAGAAGTTACCCGATGATCTTGGCTGTATAGAATCTCTATCGTAACCGTTTACGAGATATTCCAAACAACGTTGGTAAGATAAAATGTGTTGTATCACCAAAGGTCTACAAGCGTAATTCTCATGGATGCAGCAGCCATAAATGATGCAGTTGACAGACCCAAAGGAGCCAATACATAAAGAACTAATATAATAGGTACACTCCTCTGTCTCTATCTTTGTATTGATCGCCTTACATGACTATCACTAATGTGTATATTTTAGGTATGATTTTACTGTCGATCCTAACATTTGTTCCTCATTCTACAATTAGGTGGCTCGGTGAGCCTGAAGAAATGCAAATCAGCGCACAAGGTAATCTACCCAAACTCAAATAGCCTGAAAATCAATAAATGATCAACTCAAATAGCCTGTTTGAGATTTTATTTTATTTTTCTTGGTTACATTTCATTCTAAACATTCAATCATTATATTTCTAACGTGGAATAATTTGTTAATGCACTTTTTCTTTTTTTAGGCATTGTTGATAGTTTTCATGTGGTTAGACCCTACATCCGGTCACATTACTGAACCATTGTTGATTATTTTCAAGTGATTTGGCGCATCCGTTATTGGTTATTAATGATTTTCTCTGGTCCTAAAAGTACGATCGTTTGTAAAGAAGTGTTTCAAATTATGATTACTTTTATCTTCCAATATTACCATATTAGTACTTATTATTACACTGTTAAGATTACCCTATAATCCCCAATCTTAGAAAGTCAAACTGTGTTTTTGATGAAAATGGTGGGACTATGATAAAAGGTAGATGATCATATACAAGTTTTGATTCACATACATAAGATCTACATTTGGATGAAACCATCAAACATAAAAATATTTGACTTTTGAATCAAACTACTGGCTTTCGTCAAATTTCATTGAGGTTTTCGTAGAATTGTACGGACGCACATATTGTTATGATACTATAGTCTAAAAAGTATGTATTGCGGAAGATGATACCCTACTGGACATCTGCTTTTGTTACAGTACATGGAACTAGTTTCATGCAGCAGTGTTATCATGTTCCGAAAGTCAATTGCGTTCTTAAAAGGGTGGGAATATTGATGGTAAAATCATTTATTTATAAGCTAAAGTTGGTACTTAAATCTCATTTAATTACTGCATTTTAACCAATTTATTGGTCAATCGCTACACTGCCACAAGAAATTCGAAAAATCCCAAAATGTGAATTGATTTGGCCGGGTTAGAAAGCGGGTCAGAATCATAACCCAGTAAAAATGTGGATACTTTGTCATAAGTTTCGGTTTTTCACACTTTGGCCACAAGGTTTTAAATAAAAGGTTTGTTTATTTGCGCCTTGGCCACAAGGCTTATTATAGTAATGTCAAAGTTAGATATATATGACCCTCCAGATGCAATCTTGGATCCTTTCGTGTGTTGTGAACTCCCTGGATATGATTGAATTGGGTTCGAGTTGCTGATGGGAAGGTTGTTGTTAATGATGATGATGATTTGATGTAGTTTTGAGGGTTTCCAACTTGACATTGCAAACCGACTAATACTATGGCGACTACCCTTTTGGATAGCCCGGAGTCGGCGCAGGTGGCCACATGGGGATTAATTTTCTCCCGTTGGATTCGAACCTTTGACATTTCTTTGGAAGGCTGGTATTCTTACCGATAGGTCACCCCTTGTGGTTTAAAACATGTTTATTTGCTTTTGTGAATGTGAAACTTCTTTAAGTTAAGCATTTTGAAACTGCTTATTTAGAATAATTTCTTTTTCCGGGAATGTGTAACTTAGCAGTTTTAGTAAGCAAATTAACATTTTATTAAGCAATTTTAAAAGGACTACTTATGTGTGCTAATGTTTAGTGATTCTGATATAATTTGCCCTCAAATAATCACAATTTGTTAGCCTGCATTATCCAAACACTAGAATTCTTGGTTATTTGTTGTTTCAAACCATAATAATCAGCTATCAACAGCGATCCCAAACTCAGGCACAAAGCGCAGAGAACACATAAATAACTACAATCATTTTAACAAGTACTTTCTCTATTTTTTGTTAACATGTCTTGACCTAGGGTTTGTTTTGATCGATTAAAAGTAGATGATGATAATTTAGAAGTGAAGGTGACTGATGAGAGAATTTTTTGTTTGGATACTAGGGTTTGGAGGGTTGATGAGGTGAGTGATAATGATGAAGTGAGTTTTTGTGTGGTTGTTGTTAGTGATGTCGCCATTGTTGATAGTAGTTGTTTTCGTTTTGAGTTGCCACAAAGATAACTAGCTTTTTATTTAGATTACGGGTATGTTTGACAAAACTAGATGTAAACTAAGAACACTTAGTGCTCAAAGAATGGATATAGTGGTGATCAATATCATTATCATCAATTCAGTGTCAAATCAACTTTTCATTTCACAACCAACATCACTAACAAGGTATAATAAGACCAACAAATTCACCCCCCAAATATAAACTATCTCCCCACAACTCGGTCGATGCGTAAACTGATTTGTGCTCAAAACTGGTGACCAATGCATCGGTTGTGGGTAGTGTTTTAGAAGGAAGCACCGTTCATGTATGAAATGGGGGAACAACGCCTTTACGGTAGCCCTATTACATTTCGAGCATCTTTAAAGTAAGCACTAATTGTACTTCCTTACACTAAAGTAGTGCAAAAATGTGAAGAAAAAAAAAAAAAAAAAAAAAAAAAAACCCCTCTCAAATGTAAGCACTAAACATGTGCACTATTTTAGTGCAATGAATAGTAATGCTCAAATAGTACTAAACAGAAATTAGGCTGCCACCGGTTGCGGCGGAGCTAATTTAAGTACAATTTATTTTTTCTAGATTGATGGATCAGATTTGCTACGTATTGTGGTTCATATATATAGATACGAAAATTATAACTTTGAAGAACCAAACACCGATTTTATCTGATTAACATTTTACATAAATATTGATTAACATATAAAATTTTTACATAATTGTTACATTACTATTATCGTTTTACATAAGTATTGATTATGAAACATGGTAGCCTAGCCCTTACTAAAGAAGATGAGAATGAATCTTCAACAACATGAAACCATCAATATGTCTCGATGAAACCGTCAAACCCTTTTGTCTTTCACCAAAGATTTAGCCATCTTTGTATCTCGCAAACCATCAAACATCAAACCATCCCATAACTTTGACCAGTATTACTGAAGAAACCAAGGATCTTCTTTCTTTTGCTATATCCGGAATAATCATAAATTGCCAGCGTTTGTGCTGCTGGGCTTACAAAAGAGACGGAAATTGTTTCCATCTTTTCCCGCACCTAAGAAATTAAGAACAATAACATTTAGTTTTTTTTTTGCCAAAGTGCAAAAGGAAATTATAAAAGCATGTGCCAAAAGAAAAAATTAGATTGCTATGCTAACCAAGAAGATTTTTAGAGCTCTACAGTTTTGTGCAAGAACAATCGATTGTTAGATATTCCAAGAGCACAAAGTCAGATGGATCAAATCTGACTCCGTATAGGTCATTCGTCTGCTCACTTCATGTAGAAATATCGAAAACAATTAGACTCTTAACAATAAAATGTATTAGAAACAAAAAACAACAACCATAAGTAATGCTAAACCATGTAAAACGCAATAACAGTTTAAACCATTTACAATAACAGTTTAAACCGGATGTATACCTTGTATACCTTGTTTGAAACTTAAAGACTCCTTTTGGATACAAAACTCAAACAGTTTACAAAGCAAGTGGTTTATTTCGAGCCATGTTTATGAAGGTTATAGCTCCAAAGAACGTAAAAGTAACTATGTTACATTGGAGTTAGCGATCTAAGAAATTTCACAAAACATGACAGTAAGGATAAAATTACGGAGTGTTAAATGTTACGTATAAACATTAATATGTAAATGTCTAGTATCGAACCCGAGACCTCGGGATTGCACACTTTACAAACAAGAATAATGTATAATAAATATATATATGTTAAATGTATCGTATATATATATTTATAAACACTTAATGGACTAAATGGTCGTTAGTTATTAACCGTATGAACTAACTATCGTTAGTAACGAAAGATAAGGACTAGAGTGTAACAAGG
Source organism: Artemisia argyi (assembly GCA_030686995.1). Taxonomy (NCBI): domain Eukaryota; kingdom Viridiplantae; phylum Streptophyta; class Magnoliopsida; order Asterales; family Asteraceae; genus Artemisia; species Artemisia argyi. Next base: position 161,258,250 of record CM060683.1, read on the forward strand.
AGTCAAGAAGGATCTAGAACACCCCTTGGGGGTGCCTAGGCCGGTCGAGCAAGGGGAGGGGAAGCCCAACCCACATCCAACTTGTCCTCCAAGTTTACTCTAGTATATATACAAGGCCAAGGGTTAGGGTTTCACATCTTTTGTGCACACACAAAACCCTAAAGTTTTCTTTTCCTTGTTTCTTTCTTGGCCGATCGGTTCAACCCCCCTCCTAATGGATTGGGTCGATTTTGGTTAAAGCAAAAATTAAGTGTTTTGTTTACTTGCATCAAACCTTTATTCGTTGGTAGTTTGTGTGTACAAGAACGAGGTAATTACTTACTTTAGTAATTATCAAGAGATCGATAAACAAAATGGTAAGGGGCTTATCATTGATCTATTTGTACAAGAATCAAGGTTATTTGAAGTGCATCGGGTACGTTTACTATTTATGTTTTAGTTAATATTTATGTGTTATACTTGATCATAGCTTCCGCAATACGTGCTATTTAATTGTTAAACTTTAACAATGGCATCACGAGCCATGTATAACATGTAATTGATTACTAAAACGTAATCAAAATCGGATCTTTAATTGTTTTAGATACATGTTTTGATCTAGGGTTTTCCTTATTTTTTTTAATTAAATTCGAAACCCTAACCCTAATTTGGTGGGGGGGGGTTCGATTTTTCCATGAAACCCTAATTAGGGTTTTGTGGTTTTCTTGGATTATTTGTAATCACTAGAAACCCTAGGTCTTTAACCGGTTAATTGAACGTATCTTGTGACCTATGTACTAATTGTTAGGTTTTAATCCGTGACTTACATGCATGTTAGTCATGGATCTTTTTTTATCACATGTTTAAGATAGATCTTAAATTGGGGAAGACTCCAATACATATTAAAACTCGATTTATATATGCTATGTGGTGTGTTTATTAGCTTTGGCCTACGCAATTGATTCGTCAATGTATGTGACTCTCTTCCATTAAGAGGAGAAGGCCTTAGTTGATTAAATGCATTATTATACCTAGAATTGATTTTATTAGGATCTTTTCTAATACGGATTGCATGTGGCTAATTGTTCCACTTATTTATTATTGGTTGTTTTGATTTTCTTTGATACTTGTTTTATTGTTTTAGTTTGACTTGTTGTAAGCAATAAAAGGGTTGTTTTTATAAAGAAAATAATACGGACTAATAATGGTGAAACCCTATGTGATAAAGTAAGAATCTTGCAAGGTCTTAAGTGCCGCTAGTGGTCCGATTCGCACGGTAATCAGCTCCCAGGCGAGACTAGCAAAATTCATACTTTATTACATAATTTTGAGATTGAATCCATAAACTTTTGCTTGATTGGTGTTTTGTACAAATATGCTTTTAAAATTAAGTCCTTTAAGATGATATTCATAACCGTGATTTGAAGGCTTAGAAAAGAGCCTTAGAGTCTGCCTTGGTTATCACAATCTTGAATATGTCTTAAACGAATTACTTTTAAAATCATAATTGTAGAAAGTCATCTTAGGGTTTTGGAATAAACCTCAAGTAAAACTTTGTGTATTAATTTCACGAATTGGATATAAAGAGTTTTTATGAAAACTTATGCTATAAAGATGAGTGCATGCATCTTTGTACATATTTTGATTGACATATAAAAAATAATACCCTTAATAATTTAAGTTATGTGCCATCTATCTATAAGGAACACTTGGAATTTTAATTTAGTAAACGTGAGACCTAGGCTAAATTACTATAACAAGGTAAAATTCTTTTAACGCGTGAGACCATAATTGTAATTTTACAGTTTCTAAGGTAGACGACTTAATTAAGTTGTGCGTGAGACCTAGAACTTAAGGCATGAGATGGGATGAAACATGCTTACAAGGCAAATTGATGAATCAATTTGATGTAAATCCCATAATGATCTAGGAATTGGAAATCTTGTTTGCCAATTATTGTTCGACAGATTACCATCTTTTATACTTTCATCACTAGCAGATCAACTGATGTGGTGGAATCTATGTAAAGTTGGATCCTAGATTTTCAAAAAAATTAGTTGGTTATATGAATATAGCCTTGGGTATTTTATTTTTCTTGAAGATATTGATTATCGAAAATACTAATATTTGAACTTTATCTGTAGATATGGCTCAACCCGATAACCAAACTGTGATTTCTGCTTTCAAGAGTCATCTTGAGAGAGACAAACTGACTGGAAAGAATTTCAATGACTGGCACCGTTCGCTCAGAATTGTCTTGAGGGCGTCCGGAAAGCTAGACTACTTGACCGAGGAATGCCCAGCTGAACCTGCTGCTACTGCAACACCAGAAGCAAAGGCAGCTTGGAAGGTGACTAATGCTAAGTTTAATGAGGTTGCTTGTTTAATGCTCACTAGCATGAGTGCTTAGTTACAAAAGAAGTATGAGTACTTTTCTCCTAAAGCTATGCTTGAGATGCTTAGGCAGCCTTATGAGAAACCACCTGCAGTTGAATTGTATGATGAACTTGACAAGCAACACAACTGCAAGCATGGTGATGGTAAACCAGTAGCCGATTATGTGGATGAGATGAAAGATTCGTTTGATCAACTTCATATAATTGGTTTTGGTTACCCCGAAAATGTGCAAGTGCACTTGATCAACAGGTCCCCTAACAGGGATTTTGCTGGTTTTGTGCAGAATTACAACATGCACTGCTCGGGGAAGACAGTCTCAGAATTACTCGCATTGCTTGTTGATTATGAGAAAAGTCTACCAGCCAAGGTCAAGGCTCCTACCCCACAAGTGTTGGCAATTCATGGGGGGAGAATCCAGAAGAAATCGCATGAGAACAAAGGCAAAGGTAAAGGTGATAAAGGCAAGCAGGTCATGGCCTATCAACCACAACCCAATATGAAACAACATCAGCCTAAGCAGAACAAGACAAATCCTCCAAACAAGAAGGATCAGGCTTGTCACCACTATCATGAAAAGGGCCATTGGAAGCGCAATTGCCCTCTCTACATTCATGACTTGCGACAGAAGAAGTAGGGTAATGAAGCTGGTAACCCCAGTACTTCAGGTGCGTTCTTTATGATTGAATTATTCACTCTTACTCCTAAATTGAATTCATGGGTATATGATACGGGATGCGGCATTCATATTTGCAATACCTTGCAGGGGTTTAGAGTTGAGAGAAATCTGGCCTATGGACAACAATTCTTGCACGTTGGTAACGGAGCGCATGTAGGAGTTGAAGCTATAGGAGTTTTTAATTTAGTGTTGCCTTCGGGCTTAGTACTATCTTTAAATAATTGTCATTATGCATCGTCAATTGTTAGAGGTGTAATTTCATTTTCATGTTTGTTAAACCTTGGTTTTCATCATACTATTTCTAGCAATGGAATTTCAGTTTCTTTAAATGATGTTTTTTATTTTAATGCTATTGCTGTGAATGGTGTCTTTAAAATTGATATGAATAATAATGATAATGCTTTTGTTACAAATAATTCAATATATAGCATCAACAATAAGAGAATCAAGAAAGGTCTGGATTCGTCTTATCTTTGGCATTGTCGACTTGCTCACATTGGCAAAGATCGCATGAAAAAGCTGCAACATGATGGGCTTTTAGAAAAGATCAATGATGAATCATATGATAAATGCGAATCTTGCATTGCTGGGAAGATGACCAAGAAACCCTTTAAGAATAGGATTGAAAGGGCTAATGATCTACTTGGTCTTATTCACACAGATGTGTGTGGACCACTTAGACATGTGTCAAGGAGAGGTGCTAGCTACTTCTTAACATTTACGGATGATTACATCCGTTATGGTTATGTTTATTTACTTAAACATAAACATGAGGTATTTGAAACATTCAAAGTGTTTAAAGCAGAAGTAGAGTTGCAACTTGGAAAGAAGATTAAAGCTCTTCGATCCGATAGAGGTGGTGAATACCTGAGTTAGGAGTTCATAGATTATTTAGCAAAGGAGGGAATTGTCCAGCACCTTACTTCTCCATATACTCCACAACAAAATGGTGTATCTGAGAGAAGGAATCGTACATTGCAAGACATGATATGATCTATGTATAATCTAACAACTCTTCCTTTTTCATTTTGGGATTATGCCTTAGAATCTGCAGTTCGCATTCTAAATATGGTTCCAACAAAGAAGGTTGATAAGACACCATATGAGTTATGGACTGGAAAAGCTCCTAACTTGTCTTATCTTAAGGTCTGGGGTTGTGAGGCGTATGTTAAACGTGACTCAGCAGACATACTCAAACAAAGATCTGTGAAGTGCATCTTCGTAGGATACCCTAAGGAAACTATGGGATACTACTTTTATTACCCACCTGAAAACAAAGTATTTGTTGCAAGGTATGGAGACTTCCTTGAAAAGGAGCTCATATCTCAAGAATTCAGTGGGAGAGTATATGATCTGGAAGACGGTCAAGAAGATGTAGCACCTTCTGAAAACACTAACCAACTTCCGGTAGAACCTGAAAGTTTAGGTCCTCCACCTGAAGTTGAAGTGATTCCCATTCGTAGGTCAACAAGACCAGTAAAAGCTCCTACTCGTCTATGTCTTAATGTAGAGAGTGATGAAAATTTACTGGGTGATCTTGATGAGCCTACAAGTTATAAAGCAGCCATGAATGGTCCTGAAAAGGCTAAATGGAAAGTTGCTATGGATGGGGAAATGCAATCCATGGAAGACAATGAAGTCTGGGAAGAAGTAGACCTACCTCCGGGTGCCAAACTAGTTGGGAGTAAATGGCTCTACAAGAAAAAGACTGACATGGATGGCGTTGTACACACCTATAAGGCCCGTTTGGTAGCTAAAGGCTATACTCAAACCTTTGGTGTTGACTATGAGGAGACCTTTTCTCCTGTAGCTGACATAAGGGCAATTAGGATTCTTATAGCCATAGCCGCTTACTATGACTATGAGATTTGGCAAATGGATGTAAAAACCGCCTTCTTAAATGGTCGCCTAGATGAAGACATCTATATGGTGCAGCCTGAGGGGTATGTAAATCCAGAATTCCCAAATCGTGTATGCAAGCTTAAAAGATCCATTTATGGATTAAAGCAAGCATCACGACAATGGAAGAAGAGATTTGATAGTGAAATTAAAAAGTATGGATTCACTCAAAATCTTGATGAGCCATGTGTATATCACAAAGTTAGTGGGAATAATGTAATTTTCCTTATATTATATGTTGATGACATATTGATCATGGGAAACGACATTCCAAGTTTGCAAAAGGTTAAGGCATATCTTGGAAAGTGTTTTTCTATGAAAGATTTAGGGGAAGCTGCATTTATTCTGGGAATCAAGATATATAGAGATAGATCTCAGCGATTAATTGGATTAAGCCAAAGTGCTTACATTGATAAAATACTGAAGAGATTCAGTATGCAAAATTCCAAGAAAGGATATTTGCCAATGCAAGAACAACATGGCTTGAGCAACAAGGTTTGTGCTTCAACACCTGCAGAGGTGCAACGCATGAAGAGAGTCCCTTATGCTTCGGCTGTGGGATCTATAATGTATGCGGTGAAAAGTACAAGACCTGATGTGGCATTTGCTCAGAATTTAACCAATCGATATCAGCAGAATCCAGGTGAAGCTCACTGGACTGTTGTTAAGAATATTCTTAAGTACCTTAGGGCTACTAAAGATATGTTCTTGTTTATGGGGGTAATCCATCAGCAGAACTTGATGTTACAGGTTACTGCGATGCTTCTTGGAAAGGTGATAAGGATGATACGAAGTCTCAAACTAGTTATGTCTTTGTCATTAATGGAGGAGCTGTGGATTGGAGGAGCAGAAAGCAGAGTGTACTAGCGATGTTTGCTACAGAAAGTGAGTATATAGCTGCTTCAGAAGCTGCAATGGAAGCTGTTTGGATTAGGAAGTTTGTTTCAGGGCTAGGAGTTATGCCTTCGATTCAAAGACCTATTAAAATGTATTGTGACAACTCAGCTGCAATTACATTTGCCAATGAGCCTGGAATCATGAAAGGCACCAGACATTTCCCGATTAAGCATCACTATGTTCGAGAACAAGTCGAAATAGGCGAAATCGAAATGCTCAAAGTTCACACAGATGATAACTTGGCAGATCAATTAACAAAGCCTCTACCTGGCACCAAGCTTTACAAGCATGCTGAAGGTGTAGGACTTAGATTAGCTTAAAGTTTCATGCCCATTTGTGATTAGTGTTTGGATAAAGGATGTAATGTACAATTATTATTTTAATGAAATAAAATATGTTTTATGTTTATTTATTCATTGTCTTAATAATATATCTTATATTTGCATGTTTAAGATCCATGAATAAGTTATTATTCTAAATTGTCCATTGTCGATTAATGATATGGGAATATCATTAAACTAAGACAAATTTGAGTATTGGTTTAGGATATACTTGAAAGTATATTGATGCGTAGTCATACCAATTTCACATGATATTCAATGAATTGAATATTGGACTTATCCCAATAATATGATTTAATATTTAATGTGAGAATCATATTTAAAGTTATCCTCAGACTTGAGATACCAGATAAGTGTCATGGATGTAGTACATTTTTGTGAAGCAATCTACCGCTCACCGTAACAGGGAGTCATAAGGGTTGTTTTCAGAAGTGTTGTAAAGTTCATGGGTTATTCTTGTAGTCAAGAAAGAATTTATTCCTTCTTATTTGTTTGGAAGTTTTATACTGCTGGGCCCCTCGTAGGGTTGACAAAATGTTTGCATGGCCATGCCCAAAGTCTATCTGGAATACGTTCAGATGTTTTGGTAATTTTGTTCAATCATAAAGAAACGAGAAACAGAAATTTAATAAAGAACCTCACATCTTTATTAATGTGGTATTAGTAATGAAAGGATAACTATAATGATGAATCATTAAAGGTTTTTCCAGGAAACCTAGCTCGGATTGAACTAGGGGCATTGGAGTGTTGCAAGACGCTAACCAATGTCATTTTACTATTAATGGATATACGAGTGGGAGCTGTTAAATGTTACGTATAAACATTAATATGTAAATGTCTAGTATCGAACCCGAGACCTCGGGATTGCACACTTTACAAACAAGAATAATGTATAATAAATATATATATATTAAATGTATCGTATATATATATTTATAAACACTTAATGGACTAAATGGTCGTTAGTTATTAACCATATGGACTAACTATCGTTAGTAACGAAAGATAAGGACTAGAGTGTAACAAGGAGTCAAGAAGGATCTAGAACACCCATTGGGGGTGCCTAGGCCGGTCGAGCAAGGGGAGGGGAAGCCCAACCCACATCCAACTTGTCCTCCAAGTTTACTCTAGTATATATACAAGGCCAAGGGTTAGGGTTTCACATCTTTTGTGCACACACACAAAACCCTAAAGTTTTCTTTTCCTTGTTTCTTTCTTGGCCGATCGGTTCAACCCCCCTCCTAAGGAATTGGGTCGATTTTGGTTAAAGCAAAAATTAAGTGTTTTTTTACTTGCATCAAACCTTTATTCGTTGGTAGTTTGTGTGTACAAGAACGAGGTAATTACTTACTTTAGTAATTATCAAGAGATCGATAAACAAAACGGTAAGGGGTTTATCATTGATCTATTTGTACAAGAATCAAGGTTATTTGAAGTGCATCGGGTACGTTTACTATTTATGTTTTAGTTAATATTTATGTGTTATACTTGATCCTAGCTTCCGCAATACGTGCTATTTAATTGTTAAACTTTAACACGGAGTACCTGAGCCTAGCCGGCAGAGGACACCAGAAAAGGAACCAAAGCTGTTCCTAGAACCTATCCACTATTTAGAGCAGAATCAGTATGCACTCGAACCTGGCGTAAAAAGCACAATCCAACTAGCACTTAACCATAGAAATTATTGATCTATTTTGAATATGCACGATACGTAACGGATATACTAACATTTGGGTAAGGGGGATGGGAGATATCGATGTAAAAGTTCTCTAGGAAGCGTGGAAGAAAAGTTATCGTGACCAAAAAATACTTGATAACGGTCTTCTCGTCACATAAAATCTCTTGTCTCAAGCATTGCAGAGAATATTTATATCGATTTTTTCCACTCTCCTTACCCCAACATTGTTAATATTTGTTTTGCGGATGATCTTCTAATGTTTGCTCGGGGTGATGTGCACTCGGCTAGAGTTATAATGGAAGCTTTGGAGGAATTTAAAGAAGTCTCGGGGTTAGTACTATTAGAATTAAATAACTCATAATCAAAGTATACACGTATGCGGAAGCGATGGATCAAGTATAACACATAATTATTAACAAAAACATAAATAGGAACGTACCATTTGCACTTCAATAAATCTTGAATTAGTGTAACAATGGATCAATGATAAACCCCTTACCTTTTTGTTTATCGATCTCTTGATAATAACTATAGTGAGTTATTACCTCGTTCTTGTACACACGAATTAAACAGTATCAAGGTTATGCTAGTAACAACATAAGGATTAATTTTTGATGAACAAAAATTCGATCCACAACCCTAAGAGGGTATGCCGATCGGTTTTAACAAGGAAAAGAGAGAGGAAAAAGTTAGGGATAATTGTGTGCACAAAAGATATAAAAACAATGACCCTAAGATTTGTTTATATAGTGTTTAAGAAACTTTGGGAACAAGTTAGGGTTAGGGAACCCCCTCCCCCTTTGCTCGGCCGATCCAACCCAAGAGAAGGGTTCTAGACTTGGGTTACCAAATTTCATAAACAACTCTCTTTCCTTATTTGCGTCTAACGGTTGTTAGTCCCTTTTACCGTTAAGTACTAACGGTCGTTAGTCCTCGTGTCTAATAATAAATATATAAATACATTTATTATTTTTCCTTAATACTCATTTGTAACGTGTGCAATCCTGAGGTCTCGGGTTCGATACTAGACATTTACATATTAATATTTATCCATATTTTCTATTAATAGTAAAATGACATTGGTTAGCGTCTAGCAACACGCCAATGCCCCTAGTACAACTCGAGCTAGGTTTCCTGGAAAAACCTTTAATGACTTATCATTATAATTATCCTTTTGTTACTAATACTACATTAATAAAGATATGAAATTAATCATTCTCTATTAACTTTCAGTTTCTTGTTTCTTAATGATTGAACAAAATTACCAAAACATCTAAACGTATTCCAGATAGACTTTGGGCGTGGCCACGCAAACATTTTGTCAACCCTACGAGGGGCCCAACAGTATTAAACTTCAAAACATATTCAAAGGAACAAATTCTCTCTTGACTACAAGAATAACCCATGAACTTTGCAACACTTCTGAAAACAACCCTTATAAATCCCAGTTACGGTAAGCGGTAGATTGCTTTACAAAAATGCACTACATCCATGACTCTTATCTGGTATCTCAAGTTTGAGGATAACTTTAAACATGATTCACATAAATGTGAGATCATATAGTTGGGATAAGTCCTATATTCAATTCATTGAATATCATGTGAAATTGGTATAACTACGCATCAATATACTTTCAAGTATATTCTAACCAATACTCAAATTTGTCTTAGTTTAATGATATTCCCATATCATTAACCGAAAACGGACAGTTTAGAATAATAATTTATTCATGGATTTAAACATGCAAAAACAGGATATATTAGTAAGACAATGATAAATAAACATAAACAATATTTTATTCTATTAAAATAATAATTGTACATTACATCCTTTATCCAAACACTAATCACAAATGGGCATGAAACTATCAGCTAAACGAAGTCCTATGCCTTCAGCAAACTTGTAAAGCTTAGTGCCAGGTAAAGGCTTTGTAAAAGGATCTGCTAAGTTATCATCTGTGTGAACTTTTAGTAACTCGATTTAACCTATCTCGACTTGTTCTCGAACATAGTGATATTTAGTCGGGAAATGTCTGGTGCCTTTCATGATTCCAGGTTCATTGGCTAATGTAATTGCAGCTGAGTTGTCGCAATACATTTTTATAGGTCTTTGAATCAATGGCATAACCCCAAGCCCCGAAACAAACTTCCTAATCCAAACGGCTTTCATTGCAGCTTCTGAAGCATCTATGTACTCACTTTCTGTTGCAGACATCACTAGTGTACTCTGCTTCTTACTCCTTCAATTCACAGCTCATCCGTTAATGAAAAAGACATAACCCGTCTGAGACTTCGTATCATCTTTATCACACTTCCAGGATGCATCGCAGTAACCTGTAACATCAAGTTCTGCAGTTGGATTACCCCCATAAACTAAGAACATCTCTTTAGTAGCCCTAAGGTACTTAAGAATATTCTTAACAGCAGTCCAGTGAGCTTCACCTGGATTCTGCTGATATCGACTGGTTAAGTTCTGAGCAAATGCCACATCAGGCCTTGTGCTTTTCACCACATACATAATAGATCCCACAACCGAAGCATAAGGGACTCTCTTCATGCGTTGCACCTCTGCAGGTGTTGAAGCACAAACTTTGCTACTCAAGCCATGTTGTTCTTGCATTGGAAAATATCCCTTCTTGGAATTTTGCATATTGAATCCTTCAATATTTTATCAATGTAAGCACTTTGGCTTAATCCAATTAACCGCTGAGATCTATCTTTATACATCTTGATTCCCAGAATGAACGCAGCTTCCCCTAAATCTTTCATAGAAAAACACTTTCCAAGATATTCCTTAACCTTTTGCAAACTTAGAATGTCTTTTCCCATGATCAATATGTCATCGACATATAAGATAAGGAAAATTACATCACTCCCACTAGCTTTGTGGAATACACATGACTCATCAAGATTCTGAGTAAAACCAAACCTTTTGATTTCTTCATCAAATCTCTTAATCCATTGTCGTGATGCTTGCTTCAATCCATAAATGGATTTTTGAAGTTTGCATACACGATTTGGGAATTCTGGATTCACAAACCCCTCAGGTTGTGCCATATAGATATCTTCATCTAGACGACCATTTAAGAAGTCGGATTTGACATCCATCTACCAAATCTCATAGTGATAGTAAGCAGCTATAGCTATGAGAATCCTAATAGCCCTAATGTCAGCTACAAGAGAAAAGGTCTCCTCATAGTCAACACCATAAGTTTGGGTATAGCCTTTAGCCACCAAACGAGCTTTATAGGTGTGTACATAGCCATCCATGCCAGTTTTCTTTTTGAAGAGCCATTTACTCCCAACTACCTTGGCATTGGGAGGAAGGTCAACTTCAATCCAGACTTCATTATTCTTCATGGATTGCATTTCCCCATTCATAGCAACTCGCCATTTTTCCTTTTCAGGACAATTCATGGCATCCCTATAGCTAGGAGGTTCATCAAGATCCCCTAGTATAGTTTCCTCACATTCTACGTTAAGACATAGACGTTCAGGAGCTTTCACAGTTCTTACAGATCTGTGAATGGGAACCACTTCAACTTCTGGTGGAGGACCTAAACTTTCAGGTTCCACAGGAAGTTGGCTAGTGTTTTTAGAAGGTAATACATCTTCATGATCGTCTTCCAGATCATATTCTCTCCCACTGAATTCTTGAGATATGAGTTCCTTCTCCAAGAAGTCTCCATACCTTGCAACAAAAACTTTGTTTTCAGGTGGGTAATAAAAGTAGTAACCCATTGTTTCCTTTGGGTATTCTACGAAGATGCACTTTACAGATCTTTGTTGGAGTTTATCTGCTGAGTCACGTTTAACATACGCCTCGCAACCCCAGACCTTTAGATAAGACAAGTTAGGAGCTTTTCCAGTCCATAACTCATATGGTGTCTTATCCACCTTCTTTGTTGGAACCATATTCAAAATGTGACGCAGATTCTAAGGCATAATCCCAAAACGAAAAAGGAAGAGTTGTTAGATTAAACATAGATCGTATCATGTCTTGCAATGTATGATTCCTTCTCTCAGATACACCATTTTGTTGTTGAGTATATGGAGAAGTGAGATGCTGGACAATCCCATTCTCTGCTAAGTAATCTATGAACTCTTGACTCAGGTATTCACCACCTCTATCGGATCGAAGAGCTTTAATCTTCTTTCCTAGTTGCAACTCTACTTCTGCTTTAAACATTTTGAATGTTTCAAATACCTGATGCTTATGTTTAAGTAAATAAATGTAACCATAACGGCTGAAATCATCCGTAAATGTTAAGAAGTAGCTAGCACCCCTCCTTGACACATGTCTAAGTGGTCCACACACATTTGTGTGAATAAGACCAAGTAGATCAGTAGCCCTTTCAATACGATTCTTAAAAGGTTTCTTTGTCATCTTCCCAGCAATACAAGATTCGCACTTATCAAATGATTCATCATTGATCTTTTCTAAAAGCCCATCATGTTGCAGCTTTTCCATGCGAGCCTTGCCTATGTGAGCAAGTCGACAATGCCAAAGATATGATGAATCCAGACCTTTCTTGATTCTCTTATTAATGATGCTATACATTGAATTATTATTACGATTATTGGATACATTCGCATTCAAGTCAATTTCAAATATTCCATTCACAACAATAACATTAAAATAAGAAACATCATTATAAAAAATAAAAATTTCATTGCCATTAATAGAATGTTTAAAACCAAGATCCAACAAACATGAAAAAGAAACTACACCCCTAACAATTAAAGGTGCATAATGACAGTTATTTAAAAACAGTACTAAGCCCGAAGGCAAGACTAATTCAAAAACTCCTATAGCTTCAACAGCTCCATTTGCTCCATTACCAACGTGCATATATTGTTGTCCATAGGCCAGCTTCCTCTCAACCCTAAACCCCTGAATAGTATTGCAAATATTAATACCACATCCCGTATCATATACCCAGGAATTTTTATGAGTTAAAGTAAATAATTCAATCATGAAGAACTCACCTGAAGTACTGGGGGCACCAGACTCATTCTTTGATTTCTTCTGTTGCAAATCATGAATGTACAATGGACAGTTCCTCTTCCAATGACCTTTTTCATGACAGTGATGACAAGCCTGATCCTTCTTGTTTGGAGGATTAACCTTGTTCTGCTTAGGCTGATGTTGATTCAGCTTGGGGTGTGGTTGATAGGCCATGACATGCTTGCCTTTATCATCTTTCCCTTTGCCATTGTTCACATGCGATTTCTTTTGGATTCTCCCCCCATGAATCGCCAACACTTGCGGGGTAGGAGCCTTGCCCTTGGCTGGTAGACCTTTCTCATAATCAACAAGCAATGCGAGTAATTCTGAGACTGTCTTCCCCGAGCAATGCATGTTGAAGTTCTGAACAAAACCAGTAAAGTCCTTGTTAAGGGACCTGTTGATCAAGTTCACTTGCGCATTCTCACGGTAACCAAATCCGATTATGTGAAGTTGATCGAAGTAGTCTTTCATCTCATTCACATAATCTTCAACTGGTTTACCATCACCATGTCTGCATTTGTGTAGTTTGTCAAGAGACTCATACAATTCAACTGCAGGAGTCTTTTCATAAGACTTCTGAAGACCTTGGAGCATATCGTATGGAAAGTAGTACTCAAACTTCTTTTGTAACTTAGCATCCATACTAGTAAGCATTAAGCATGCAATTTCATTGTACTTAGTATGCTCAAGCCTCCAAGTTGCCTTAACCTATTCTGGTTCAGTTTCAGCAGGCTCCTCAGGGCAAGGAGTATTCAAATAATTGAGTTTACCAGTCACCCTCAAGACAATTCTGAGCGATTTGAACCAATCATTGAAATTCTTTCCAGTCAAATTTTCCCTCTCAAGATGGCTCTTGAAAGCAGAAATCACAGTTGGGTTATCGGGTTAAGCCATATCTACATATAAAAGTTCAAATATTAGTATTTTCGATAATTAATATTTCCAAGAAAATATAATACCCAAGGCTATATTCATATAACCAACTAATTTTCTTGAAAATCTAGGATCCAACTTTACATAGATTCCACCACATCAGGTAATCTGCTAGTGGTGAAAGTATAAAAGATGGTAATCTATCGAACAATAATTGGCAAACAAGTTTTCCAATTCCTAGATCATTATGGGATTTACATCATTGATTCAACAATTTGCAATGTAAGCATGTTTCATCCCATCTCATGCCTTAAGTTCTAGGTCTCACGCACAACTTAATTAAGTCGTCTACCTTAGAAATATGTGAAATTACTATCTATGGTCTCACGCATTAACAGAATTTTACCTTGTTATTAAAATTTAGCCTAGGTCTCACGTTTACTAAATTATAACTTCAAGTGTTTCTTATAGATAGATGGCATGTAACTTAAATTTTAGGGTATTTAGTTTGATGTGACAATCAAAACATGTATAAAGATGCATGCACTCATATTTATAACATAAGTTTTCAAAACCTTTTATTACCAATTCTTAAGATTAATACAAAAAGTTTTACTTGAGGTATCGGGTTCACCAATTAAAGAAGAACATACAATTATCGCCCACAAAAGTGGAATTGAGGTAAATCACCCTTAAGATGATATTGTACAAGAATGGAGATAAAAGAAAGTCGTCTAAGACACATTCATAAGTGTGATAACCAAGGCAGACTCTGTGGCTCTTTCCAAGCCTTCTTACCATCACTATGAATTTGTCTTATAGGACTTACTTTTAAAACCATGTGTACAAAAACATCAATCAAACAAAAGTTTATGGATTAAATCTTAAAACATGTATTGAAGTATGAATCTTGCTAGTCTCGTCGGGGAGACAATTACCGTGCGAAGCGAACCACTATTGGCACATAAGACACCGCAAGAATCGATCTTTATCACTTAAAGTTTCACCATTATTAGTCAAATTAATTTTCTTTATAAAAATTACCCTTTATTGCTTACAACATGTCTAACAAAATAAAACAATAAACAAGTAATAAAGACAAATCAAACAACTAATAATCATAACAATTATAAGATGAAACAAGTAGCCACGTGCAATCCTGATTAGAAAAACCCTAATCAAATCAATTATAGGTTTTCAATATGCATGTAATCAACTAAGGCCTTCCCTTCAAAAGGAAGTGGAGCCACATACATTTACGAGTCAATTGCGTAGGCCAAAGTCAATATACACACCACATAGCACATAAATTGATTTTATTAATATGGGGTCTTCCCCAATTTTAGATCTATCTAAACATGTGACAAAACAATAAAACAAAAAACAATTCATGACTAACATGCATGTTTCGTCACGGATCAAAGCATAACACTTAGCAATTAGGTGACAAGTACGTTCAAACAACTAGTTAATGACCTAGGGTTTCTAATTAATTACAATTTAATTAATTAAACCACAAACCCTAATTAGGGTTCATGGAAAAAAATTGACCCCCCCCCCCCAAATTAGGGTTAGGGTTTCAAAAAAAAAATTTAAGAAAAAAAAACCCTAGATCCAAAACATGTATCTAAAACTATCAAAGATACATTTTTTTTATTATGTTTAAGTAATCAATTACATGTTATACATGGCTCGTGATGCCACTGTTAGAATTAAATAACTCATAATCAAAGTATACACGTATGCGGAAGCGATGGATCAAGTATAACACATAATTATTAACAAAAACATAAATAGGAACGTACCGTTTACACTTCAATAAATCTTGAATTAGTGTAACAATGGATCAATGATAAACCCCTTACCTTTTTGTTTATCGATCCCTTGATAATAACTATAGTGAGTTATTACCTCGTTCTTGTACACACGAATTAAACCGTATAAAGGTTATGCTAGTAACAACACAAGGATTAATTTTTGATGAACAAAAATTCGATCCACAACCCAAAAGGGTATGCCCATCGGTTTTAGCAAGGAAAAGAGAGAGGAAAAGGTTAGAGATAATTGTGTGTACAAAAGATATAAAAACAATGACCCTAAGATTTGTTTATATAGTGTTTAAGAAACTTTGGGAACAAGTTAGGGTTAGGGAATTAATTTGACTGATCTAAGTTCATATAATTGATTCGGCCGATCCAACCCAGGAGAAGGGTTCTAGACCCTTCTTGGGTTACCAAATTTCATAAAAAACTCTCTTTCCTTATTTGCGTCTAACGGTCGTTAGTCCTTTTTACCGTTAAGTACTAACGATCGTTAGTCCTCGTGTCTAATAATAAATATATAAATACATTTATTATTTTTCCTTAATACTCATTTGTAACGTGTGCAATCCCGAGGTCTCGGGTTCGATACTCGACATTTACATATTAATATTTATCCATATTTTAACAAGTACCTAGTATCCCGAAGAGTACTATCTTTATGTGTAACGTTCATGATCACGTTAAGTCCTCTATATTGCAACTTATGCCATTGAACGTGGATCTCTTCCTATAAAGTACTTGGGTGTTCCTCTTATTTCGCCAAGGCTTCTTTATAAGGATTGTAAAATCCTTATTGAGGGTGTTCACAAACGAATAGGTGACTGGAAGAACAAGTGGTTATCTTTGGCGGGAAGGCTGCAACTCGTGAAATTTGTTTTGTCTTCTATTCATTTGTACTAGGCATCGGTGTTTATCCTTCCAACATGTATTATTTATGATATTGAGCAGCTCATGAATGGAATTTCAAGGTTCCAAGGAGATATGAAACGCGGGAAGGTTAAAGTCGCTTGGGATGATGTGTGTTTTCCAAAGTATGAAGGGGGTCTAGGGGTGCAAAAGCTTGAACCTTTTAACATTGCATTGATGTCTACTCATATTTGGAAGATTATACCATACAAAGAATATTTGTGGGTTAAATGGACACATGCGTACAAATTGAAACATTGCAACTTTTGGGATGTGCAATTATTAGCTAATGTAAGTTGGGGATGGCGCAAGCTTCTTCAAATCCACAATAGTGTTCGGCCTCATGTGTGGTATAAGCTAGGTAAGGGAGGCAAAGCTTCAGTGTGGCACTACACCAATAGCAAAGGTTTGGGACAAGCCAAACGTTTGGGTCGACATTGTAGTCCCAAATGTTGCCCATGGCCCACTATTTTTTCTACCAAAAAAACAGTCAAAGTAAAAGCCGAATGGGACGACAATGCCGACCCATTCGGCCTGTATTTGTTTTTTTTTTTAATTTAAAAACTTTTTAAATCAGTTTTAAATTTAAAATTAATATTAAAACTTTTTTAAAATCCGAATGGGACGACAATGTCGACCCATTCGGCGTGTATTTGTTTTTTTAAATTCAAAAACTTTTTAAATCAGTTTTTAATTTAAAATTAAAATTAAAACTTTTTTAAAAGCCGAATGGGACGACAATGTCGACCCATTCGGCGTGTATTTGTTTTTTTTTAATTTAAAAACTTTTTAAATCAGTTTTTAATTTAAAATTAATATTAAAACTTTTTTAAAAGCCGAATGGGACGACAATGTCGACCCATTCGGTGTGTATTTGTTTTTTTTAATTTAAAAACTTTTTAAATCAGTTTTTAATTTAAAATTAATATTAAAACTTTTTTAAAAGCCGAATGGGACGACAATGTCGACCCATTCTGCGTGTATTTGTTTTTTTTACTTTAAAAACTTTTTAAATCAGTTTTTAATTTAAAATTAATATTAAAACTTTTTTAAAAGCCGAATGGGACGACAATGTCGACTCATTCTGCGTGTATTTGTTTTTTTTTAATTGAAAAGCTTTTTAAATCAGTTTTTAATTTAAAATCAATATTAAAATTATATGTTAGAGTAAAAATTAATTTTAAAAATCACATAAATTAAAAAATTTACAAAATCAATACTTTACTATTTATCAAAATCAAAAATATTTTTGATGTTAAAACGTAATCAATATGATACCTATTTATAGCTTCGATATAGAAAAACTAATACGACAAAGGAGGCTTGGATGTATACTAAATAAAGTCATTCCACATGCATTGTACTGTGGACTTCTAAAAGTGCTCAACCATATCATGCATTATTTTCGTATATATACTTGCATTGTATGGAGCTCTATAGTCATTAGCATTGTATAGAACTCTATAGTCATCTCGGCTCATTCGTTAAACATTTCGTGTATAACCATATCATCTCGGCTCATTCGTTAAACATCTCCTGTATAACCATATCATCTCGGCTCATTGTGGTTAACACTTGGCCCATAGTTAGGAGTTGCATCTTTCAAATTAGAACAAGATAAGCTGGAACTTTGTTGTTGAGCACGAGTTCCATAATTGCTCGGCTCATTCGTTTAACATCTTGTGTACAACCATATCATCTCGGCTCATTCGTTAATTATGTTTTCTTTATTTATTGTTTGTTTAATTATTGTTTGTATGTTGTGTTTGTGTTGGTTAGATGGCCCACCGCAGCAGCAGCCCACCACCGTGAACCACCGCCGACAGCAGCCCATCGACACCACCACAGCCACCTACAAGATCTTGTAATAATTGTGTTCGTGTTAGTTTAAAGGTATGGTTTTTTTTATTGTGTTAATGTGTTTTGGGACGACAATGTAGTCGTAAAAAGTTGTTATTAATTAGGTTGTTTTTTTTATGTGTTTGTATTTGGTTAGCCGGGACAGCCGGGACAGGACAATAGCTCCACCACTTTTGGTTAGTATGGTATTAAAGTTATGTGACTTTTTTTAGAATGTGAATATGATTATGCGAATAAGTTAGTGATTAATTCTTAATTTGTGAATATGTCTTTGGTTAATATTTTAATATGAATGTTAAACTTGTGTAAATAATTTTAGTCGCGAACTTGATTATGGGTGTTTGGCTAAGCTTATTAAACGTAAGCCTATTTGGGCTTATTTTAGATAAGCTCCAATTTTGGGGCTTATTTTGAGACTTGTCGACTTATTTAAGTTTATTATGATATGATAAACTTATAAAAGCCGACAAGTCTAAAAAATAAGCCCAAATGGGCTTATGTTTAGTAAGCTTAGCCAAACAAGCCCCTAAGTTTTTATGTATATACTTGTTTATTGTGAAATTGTATGATCCACCACCACCACACCGGCCCTATTTTATGTTGTATGTATAGCGGGTTGCGAAGAATGGGCAGAATGAATAACTCGTGGAGACG
Source organism: Artemisia argyi (assembly GCA_030686995.1). Lineage (NCBI taxonomy): Eukaryota > Viridiplantae > Streptophyta > Magnoliopsida > Asterales > Asteraceae > Artemisia > Artemisia argyi. The sequence continues at coordinate 161,277,243 of CM060683.1, forward strand.
TATAGGATAGGCCATACAAGAAAAGATGGCGTCTTTACAAGTGAAGAAAACGAGACGGCTTATGTAAGTAATTTATCTCCTAACAGGCGTAGACGTAGTTTAATTTGTATCGTATTTGTTATTAGTTATGTAATACTAGAATCTATATATTGCCGAATCTTGGTTTGTTTTTGTATTAAGTTCGTATTTGTTAGTTTAATTTGTATCGTATTTGTCGAATTTAAGTTATAGATGAGTAATTTGGTATTATATCATATTGCCGAATTGGTATTGCGGATATTGGTTGATTTACAGCTTGTGTAATGGTAGGTTTTTTCCAGAAAATATTCCGGAAAAAACCTGGAAATGCAGGCTGCTGCTGCATTTTTTTTTGCATACTTCACAAAATGGGACGACAATGTCGTTCCAATCGTTATTTTCCAAAATATTTTTAGTATTTAAATAAATGATTTTCAAAAAATAAATAAACGTTTGGAACGACATTGTCGTTCCATTGGGCATTTTCCAAAATATTTTTAGTATTTAAATAAATGATTTTCAAAAAATAAATAAACGTTTGGAACGACATTGTCGTTCCATTGGGATATTTTTAGTATTTAAATAACTAAAAAACGGAAAATAAATCAACGTTTGGAACGACATTGTCGTTCCATTGGGCATTTTCCAAAATATTTTTAGTATTTAAATAAATGATTTTCAAAAAATAAATAAAGATTTGGAACGACAATGTCGTTCCAAACGTAATATTCATGTTTGACTTTGTAGTGGGTCCCCTTTCTTTGTCGTGCCATTCGTTTTAAATATGTCGACCCAAACGTTTTTGAGACGAGGAAAATGGTACAACAAAAAAGGGTCGAGATTGTCGACCCAAATCGTTTGGTACGACCCCACTTCATTGTTTGGGTCGACATTGTCGACCCAAATCGATCCCATTTTTGTAGTGTGGTATGACACATGGTATGAATTATGTCCTTTGATGAATCATGTGACGCATAGGGTGGTTAGTAATGCGGGGTATAATAAACGAGAAAAGGTGGTTGATATCGTGAATGACGGTTCATGGAGCTGGCCTCAGACGTGGCATAATCATTTTCCTGCTTTGAGCCAAATTAACGTCCCAAATCTAAAACCGGATCAACCTAATTCTCTCGTTTGGAAGTATAATGGAGGGTTCTATGAATTCTCTGTAAAGCATGCTTGGCATGCTATGCGTGAGCGTGATGTGTAAGTAGATTGGTCGTATCTTGTATGGTCGACGTACTCTATTCCAAGACACACAACTCATCTTTGGCTTGTGATGAGGAAAAGGCTCCTTACCAAGATAGGACGAGGCAATGGCATGTTGGGAATGATACTGATTTAGCTTCACTTCATTGCCCGCTATGTAAAACTAACTAGATTCACATGAGCACCTCTTCTTTGAATGTTCGTTTTCAATTAAAGTGTGGAAGTCCATGGTGGAAGCAGCTGGTATGAGGGGTGTATCCTCCAAATGGAGTGACATTGTTGCATGGTTACTTCCAATCTCCAAAGAAAATAAGGTAACTACAATTGTTGGTCGATTACTCGTGTCTACCTCTACTTATTTCGTGTGGCAGGAGTGCAACGACCGAATCCACTGGAAGGGTGGAAGACAACCTGATCGAGTTGCACAAGTTATCCTTGATGAGATGAGATCAATATAGATCTCATATTTTCTATAGAACCAATGAACCAATCATAGCCACCCATTTTTATTTTCCACATTTTTTTAAAACAAAATATTTTGCAAACGGTAAATCGTCAAGCTACAAAAAAAATATCATCGCGGCGAGAATTAAATCATCTTTTTATAGATATACATTGTTATATACTTTCGACGAACTTTTTTTTGAAGAATTTAAAAAAAAAAAAGCGCCCAGAAAAATCATATATGATTTGTAAAAATCATATATGATTCGTTAAAATCAAATCATATATGATTCTTACGAATCATATATGATTTTTAAAAATCATATATGATTCGTAAGAATCATATATGATTTGATTTTAACGAATCATATATGATTTTTACAAATCATATATGATTTTTCTGGGCGGAAAATTTGAAAAAAAAAAGTTCGTCGAAAGTATATAACAATGCATGTCTATAGAAAGATAATTTAATTCTCGTCGCGATGGTATGTTTTTGTAGCTTGACGATTTATGGTTTGCGAGATATTTAAGTTTTAATAAAAGGGTGGAAGTTTATTTTTTTTTATTTTGATAAAAAAAAATAAATGAGTGACTAAGATTGCTTATATGGTAAAATTGGATCTATAAAGAACTTTTGGCTATCCTTGATATGGTTAGGTTAAAGTTGGTTTCTATTCGGTTCAAGAAGAGTATTTGAGTGGATCAAATGAAGAGAACGTGGAAGATTGAAGATGTTCAAGTTGACATAGGCTAGTCTTGGTTCGTTGTAGAGGTTGTGCGGTCATTGTTTATATTCTTTTATAGCCTCTATTTCGTTTCTTAGGCGTTGGCTGTTATGTTTTGTGTATGTGCAAAGCATATTGTTTTGAGTTTAGGGTGGCTCATCACCATCCTTTTTTGTATGGAACCTTTATTCTTTTTTAATATTTTCACCGGGTATAAACCCTTACCCCCCCCCCCCCCCCTAAAAAAAAGAAAAGAAAAAAAGACGAGCAATGGCTAAGTAATTGTAGACACAATAATTATTGTTTGATTGAAGAAAAAATAGACTAAGGAAAGCTATAAAGGAAAAAAGAAAAATCTCACTTGATAGAAATCTAGTGAGTAGAGTTAAACGAGATAGAAATCGAAACCTAGACTATTTCTCGGCAGCAGCGCCAAAAACTTGATGTGCGGAATGGTTGTACCACAATTAAGTTTTAAACCCTTTCTCCTTTCCCACTCTCACTTTTCACTCCCATCCATATCACACCAATTCACCTCTCAACACATTTTATTTATTTATTAAAGACTAAAACTTTTTATTCATTTAATTCATAAAAACATTACATAAATTAAAAACGTAAACGTACGAGATTAAAAATATAAACGTTACATAGATAATAAAAAACGTAAACTAAAATGGAAAATTCCACCTCGCCTTTATTACCTTCCTTTGCAACTCGACTTCTTCGCGTTCTTCTGGAGTCAAGTTATGCAATGGCTGAAAATAGAAATCTTCGTCTCTTTGACATTGCTCCATCGCTCGGAGTCTTAAGTCTTCTCGCCTCAGTTCATTCTCATTTCATTTGATCTCCAAAAATGCTTCAATGTTTGATAAATTTTTGGCGTTGTACGGCTCAGTGGTAGTTGTATATTTGCTGACCATCAACCTAGCCAACGCTTCCTCATTCACAAATCCTACACTTGCCAATAACACCGCCCCTTTCTTCTTCAGCGCTTTTGCTCTGTCCCTGCCCATCGGACGTCGAACTTCCTGCAAATCCTCTTCCTCGTCGTCTCCGATTTTGTGTTCAAATAAAAACCACCCGACACAGATGCCGACGTGTTGAATCCTGAACTAAAGCCCGACGACTTATGTCTCTTGCTCTTTTCGTGTTTTGCCACTTCAAAGTTCGGAAGTACCACCTCTTTCCATTTCGAACACTCCATTAAAACCTCCCAATCAATGCACAAACGTAAATTGAGTTCCATATTCAACTTCATATTCCAAAAGTGCCGCTTTGAGGAAATCCCCGTCTCCGGCTCCACTCATCCGATTGATGTTACCGTACACACCACAAAATTCAACAACTTTTGGATGCACCGTCTTCCATTTCCCGTTTACCATATCGTAGGTCCGACGTTAGGTTATAGGGTAATCTATATGCATGCGCTCTAAAACCGCATTCCAAAATCAAGCTTCCTTTCTCGCATTACCGATAGCGCTATCTTCGGATATTCGACCCAAGGTTTACACAATGCAGTTTCTTCTTCAACAACCCATGGAGTAGCACTTATTACTTCATCGACATTTCGAACCTCCTTCTTCTGGCGTCTTCTTGTCGCCTTCTTCATCACAACTGGGGGTGCTTCTTCGACTGTAGACCCCTCACAAATGGGAGCCATAGTTTCCGAAAATTGAGGTGAGTACATTTTGTCAAGGCTAAAGTGACCAATGGGAGACACAGGTTGGTTTATATTTGGTTGTGATGACGAACCACCATATAGTTTTGTGAGCTATAGTCAGGGTTGTCGAATGGGAACATGTTTTGTTGTGAGAATTGGCTAAAAGCGTTTTGTTGGGATAACTGGCTAAAAATGTTTTGTTGAGGGCATGGGTTTCGGTATGGTTGGTTTTGGTAAGGTTAGTTATAAAGGTATGATTGTGGTCGAAAGTTGGTTTGTTGGTATGACGGTGGAGTATTTCCGAGAGTAAATGTTCCTTCGGGTGTCGGGGGATTTATTCGGTAGTGTTTCGTTGTGGACGTCTTGTGTTTTTGGGAGTCTTTTGTTGAGACATTTTGGTATAAATTGAGAAGTAAAGTGATAACGAATGAATGAAAATATATAGAATGAGAAGTGTTTAAAAATGTAGAAGTTAGGGGTATTATATAGGTAGAAAATGGGGTAGTGGAATTTTTTTTTATTATCGTTTTTTTTTTTTTTTTTTTTTTTTTTTTTTTTTTTTATAATTAATGCAATGGATACATTGGTTTGGGGGGCCCACTTACACGATTCCTTATGTAGTGACCAGCTCACCTTTCGTGAGCTTATTTCTGGTCTTGCCGGCGTGAAGCAGCACCCTCCCAGCCCTATGCCGCCATGAAGTGCTCCCTTGCCGTTGCTTCACCTTCATGACTTGGAGCAGTCTTAGAAATGTGGACATTTGTTTTTCTTATTAATAATTTTAAGCTATGTATAGACCGGTTCTTATCACTGAAAATGAATAGTTCTGTTAAAGTTGATTAATTTTAACTAATTACTAATCATTTCCGCATGTTCATTTTTCCGTACAAAGTTGGTTCATAGAATTGTTTTTTTTAATACGTTTTGGCCATAATGCGAGAATAGACATCTGATTCTTGCAGGATTTTTGTCGACATATAAGTTCTGACAAGAACAAATATACATTTTTCTTTGCTATGGAATCATCTCTTTGCAAGTTTCAACTGAATGGTATTGGTTTTAAAATTTGTTCAGCAGTAATTACATTCCTTCAAGGATTAGGTATCATACAGCATAGCTATTCACATATTATTTTTTTCATTTTTATACTTGCTCACATACTGATTAGGACCCTTGTCGCATATCAGGTGTTCTAATGAGATACTCTTTGGAGAAAAATCTACCCATTGCTAGACTAGCACGAAAACCTTGTGGACAATGCCTTCCAGTATCCTAGGAATCTTTCATGCAGGCTCGCAAGTTTATCTCATGGACGACATTTAAAGAGTTGGTGAATATATGTGTATGAACCAATCTTTGCAGTTTTCAAAAGGATTGTTATGTTCTCCTAAAATTTTTACTAAAATGACGCGATTTGCTATCCTGCTTACAGTCTTTTTGTACTATAACCAAATCAACGTCTCTGATATGACCCGGTTAGGGGTTGTATCGGGATAAGGCACCACTTTTAGCGTGTGCGAGCTCCTTAAGAAATAGAAGAGAATAACTAGAGAATTATTGATCTTAAAACTTGATTGAATGATAAACTAAAATATTAGAAAGAGTATTTATAAGACAAGGTAAAACCCTAATAGCTAAATGAGCCTTGGGCTCGATCCCAAGCGTATCATTCCTCACTTCTTCAAAATCACCTTGCCCTCAAGGTGTTGTCTTCAAAAGTTTTCTTAATTCCGGGATACCATGATATTCTTTGAATTGCAGCCTCCATTGTTTTCTTCTTCCACCGGACATAACACAACACCCGTCTTCCATCTTTTACTGCCCCACGACTCTTCTCGCAATATACACACTTCAAACAAACAACCAAACTCTTGCCGGAAACATCCTTACCCTCCAACATCTTAATCACAAACTCCTTGATTAAAACCAAATTTATTTCATCTATACTATCATCAAATATACCACCTCCATCCTTAAGTAGCGATATCACTATATTTGACTCATCTTCGTCAACCCTACACGCTTCACCACCACCCACAACAACATCTTCCAAACTTTCTTTATGTTTTGAAAAGTCGCTAAACTCACTACGAACTTCCCTGCTTTCCACATTACTCTCACCAATATCAAAACCATCGTTTATCGCGCTACTAACCTCAACAACACCAATATTAGCATCTAAAGACTCTTTAATCACATATGGAACTTCTTCACTTGGCCATGATAGAACGATATCTATTTTCACTTCAATGTTCAGCTTTTTCTCTACAATTATCTCAAAAACGAGCCTCCATTATACGGGCTATGGAACAAGTTCTCCTAAAGATATAGGCGCTAACCTTAATATTGCACATTGTAGAAGCGATTTAAGTCCCGAGATATAAATCGATTTAAGTAAGTTTTCAGAGATCCCCGTTACTCGATTTATAAGTACCTTAAACTCACTCTAATATTCAGCCACGGTACCCATTTGCAAGAGCTTAGATAGTGCGTCCCGATCGCTGCTGCCCGTTGCCATGAATAGTATCATGAAAAACAGAAAAAAAAAATCTGATGAACAGTACTTCGTGAACAGTAACCATGAATAGTGAACGATGAACAGTACCATGAATAGTGTAATGAACAGTAACTTTTTTTTGAACCCTAATCAAAACCTTCTCAACAAGAGCTCTCAATGAAAGCGCCAATTGATACGACCCGGTTAGGGGTTGTATCAGGATAAAGCACCACTTTTAGCGTGTGCGAACTCCTTAAGAAATAGAAGAGAAGAACTAGAGAATTATTGATTTTAAAACTTGATTGAATGATAAACTAAATGTCACAACTCGTAATTTCCGGTCATTTTTCCAAACCTCGACAATTTACTATTCACAAGTTACTATTCATCATTTACTATTCATTGATCACTATTCATCGTTTTTGAGGTCAATTCAACATTCTGAGAAGCGTTCAGAAACTTTACTATTCACTTGACACTATTCATTCCGGAAGAAATTTCACTATTCACGTGCATTACTCATTTCATCGTAAATTTAGTTTACGAGTATTTAAATTCGCGTAACCGAATTGGTTCAGGTGCGAATTCATGCATTATCATTTGGGACATCTCATACGGACTAGAAATAGTCTGCATATCATCATTATGGCATTTGCATACTATTCCACTCGTAGGATATTTAAATTAATACTTTTGGTATAATTTACTTTTTACGTATAATTATTTCTAAATAAACGTTAACAAACGATCAATAATGTGACTAACACGTCCGACACTCCCGACTATGATCCCAATATATTTTTATACTCATTATAATAATATAAAAATTATAATATTAATTTACCCGGTATTTTGGAAATTTCTTCTAATTATTATCGTAAGGTTACTAAAATTACGACGGTTTTCGTAGAAATTAAACAATAATTATCTAAACACTTAATATTTATACCCAACATATTTTTATAATTTTTATAACTTTATTATGTCCCAATTAACTCCGTTAAAATTTATTTTTAGTTAACTCGGTACCCGGTATTACCTAAAAACACAAAAATACAACTAAATATCCAACAATCTCTTACACAATCTAATTTTTCTTCTTTCCTTCCATTATGCCGCCCCCCCCCCCCCCCCCTCCATTCCAATCTCTTACACCTTTGAAATTTATCTACTAACTCCATTAATTGTTGCTTGTCCTAGTTATCTACAATAATACATACAAGATACATAAGAGATTTTTCCACTCATTTTATCTCATAATTCACTAGCTCAAAAAAAAATCTCATTCTCTCTTTTCTCTCTACTCCTATTCACGGAAACAACAAGGGGAGGGCAAGACCAAGAAAATTTTCCAAGATCAAGTATTACACTAGTTTATTTAGGTTATTCTTGTAAGGTTTTGAAATACAAACTTAAGAATACTAAGGTTTTCATCATCTAATCACACCATCCTTCAAGTAAGTATAAGAAACTCATTTTTATAATTTTACCAAGTTTATTCAAGATCCATATGATATATATACTAGATCTACATGCATATGCTATTTATACCACTTTATTTTATAAACTTTTAACTTTTGAACTTTAGAAAGTGATTATAGTTAGATCTTTGTTAGATCTACTTTGTTTATGAAGTTTAGGAACCCATGACACCCTAAGAAGGTGTATGGTAGGATTAGACTAGTTTTGTGGTGATTGAAAGTGGTTTAATTAATCTTGGAACAAGTTTGAAACTAGGAAAATGATTTTTGGAAAATATATAAATACCTACTGTCCCTATTTTGAAAACGTAGGAAACTCAGGAACTCATGGGTAATTTTTGACCAAAGATTTAGAAAATACTTAAAAAAAAAACGAAACTTTTGGCGAAAGAACGAATTAAAACGAGCTTATAACGAAGGAGATATGATTTTTGTAAATTTAACGACGAAAACTATTTTCTGAAAAACTGCATGCTGTTTGACAGTTTTTGACGGGCAAATAGAGGCGTTAGACGTAACTTAGAGGAGCCGAACTACCAAAAAATATATTAGCATATACTAAAAGGAATCCGTGGATATAAAGAACGAGTAAAATGAGCTTAAAACGACCAAGTTATACCCGTTTTAACATCGTCAAAACTATATATATATATATATATATATATATATATATATATATATATATATATATATATATATATATATATATATATATATATATATATATATATATATATATAGTCACTACTAGAAAATAATAACTAAGTACTAAATAATATACTTTCTAGATTTCTTATTCAAGGAGTTTATTTTTAACTAACGAAGTACGTACGACCCAAGGTTTATTACGCGACTACTAGACATTATTTTAAAGTATTCAAAACGAGGAGTATAACACTAACATTTTTATACGATATATTACGACAAGTTTTATAACCCTATTTGGACTTATTTTTCCTAAGTATGGAAAGTATTTTATTTGACGATAACTAGTATTTCCAAGTTACGAGTGGTATAGGTATCATGTGCATGTGCATTCATTTACATCACGGCATGATCTGAATTAGATCACGATTATTCATTTAGGTTGCGGCTAGTGTTCATGCCTCATTGTCTCGACTACTTTACCATCATCGTACCATCTTTGTACCATCATTTCGAGGTGAGTTCTCATAGCCCCGTTTTAATTACTTATTTGATTTTAAATCCCACGGGGGAGAATACATTGCACAATTATTTTTGTACATGCCCAAGTATTAAATTCCATACATTGCTTAAGTTGCCTTACTACCACATTAAGTCCCCTTATATATCATGGACCGTTAATTATATTGCCAAGCGAGAGTGAGTGGATAGATCTATCGAGGGTGACGCCTCCATTCGTGTTTGGGTTGCTCCAACGGGACGAATGCATTTCATGTCTTAACAAATTGAGTGTCTGGTAAACACTCTGGTGGGGCCATTACAAAGTCTAGCTTCGGGGTCATGAGCTTAAGAGCCAATGTAGCATTTTTGACATTTTTGTCGGTTTACTTTATACTTGTGGCTTATGTACATACGATTTAACTTATAAACCTATGATTATTCACCAACTTTATGTTGACCGTTTTCGCAATGTATTTCTCAGGTTATTAAGGTAGCTCATGTTGCATACATTTGGACCTTCATGGAGTCGCGGAGTCGACGCGTCTCACTATATTTTCTGCACTTATGATACGTTTGATCTGTTGAATTTGTTTTATCTAAATTGGCAACATCTTTTGGGACCTAAGTTTTGTAAACTCTGAATGTTTTAATGATCAAACGATGTATTTTTCCAAACGACACTTTAGGTCGTTCAATATGACTGTAACTGTGGTGCTATGACCGTCAACCCCCAGGTATTCCATTCCGCTGCAAGTAAGGTAAATTGGGGGTGTGACACTAAAATAATAGAAAGAGTATTTATAAGATAAGGTAAAACCCTAATAGCTAAATGAGCCTTGGGCTGGAGCCCAAGCGTATCAGTCTCGGTATTTAACATGCAGACTACTAGAACCTCATGTAAAACTAGCATCATTTCATTTACTTAACTCGGCAAAACAACCAGATACATACAAAAGAACGAGAGATGTGCGTTGACTACAAAGTTGACCTACAGTATTAGATTTTTTTTTTATCAATGAATGAGTCTAAGATGAGACACAAAATGTAGAAACATTGTGAACAATTGCTGCTTCACTTAATGCTTCTTCCATCAACATGTCTAAGAGTAGGATCATCAGTTCAAGGCAACTCCGTTGTGCTCAAATCTTCATGTCACCATGAAACATCCTTGCTTGGGCTTGCTTGTAGTATCTTGTGCCAAACCAAATACCTACTTACAGATGAAATATCAAATTTCTAATAAAAAAAAGTTATCAAATGCTCTTTATAAAAATATGGCTAATTTCAACAGAAACGGATGAGATTTTTTCATGTTCGAGAAGCATATAACTGTCTCTTACCTTATAAGCAATTACTTGAGTAATCTCTTGCTAAAATCATGTTGCAGCTTTGGCCTTGGAATCTGTCTTTCCCTAAATGTTTGTTCAACAATGTTAAATCTATAAGCACAAAGATAAAAATGGCAATGAAATGTGATGCTGCAAAATTGAGGATAACAATAATATGAATACTTCATAACAGACTTGAGAATGGGCATCCGGTTAGATTAGACTCCACAACTAAACACCTCCTAGTTTGAGATTTTTAGATATATTTAATTTGAGAATGCACATCGGGTTAGGTGTACAAATATTAGAGCAATAATTGCTTGACAATAGCAATATAAAAGAGAAGAATCAGAGCTATACTCCAGATGACAAATTTCGAATTTTCCTTGTATAGTAGGTGTCCTCATGGTGACAAATTCCTCTACCGACGTAGGGTGGACACCGATGGTCGAGTCAAACTGATCCTTAGTCAAGCCAGCTTTAATAGCGAACGAAATCCCTATATTGTAACACAAATTAGATCATTCAATCAAGAAAAACCTAGAATGACAGAAAGAGATATAGCAACCTGAACAACTTCCGCTGATTCTTCACCACATATGTGTAACCCGACCACTTGGTCAGTCTTTGCAGACGCTATGAGTTTCATGAAAACTCTATCAGGAAGGCCCGATAGAGTAACCTTTAAGGGCCTAAAATTTACTGTATAGACAACGATGTCACCATATGCTTCTATTGCTTGTAATTTTGTCTTGAATTAATAGACGTATGTGCTAACAAAATATATGGAGGTGGCAATTTTGATCCATTACTTATAAACGGATTATGTTTTATAGCCTACGGGTCAAATAAAATAATCAAATGAGTCGAACAGGCTGAGAATTGTGCAAAGGCTATTATTGTTTATTGGGTTAATCTCAATCTACCCATAACTAAAGTCAAACCCAAAGTCAAAGTCAACCACAGAAAAGTCAACTCGAAGATATAACTACCAAATAGCAGTTAAACAACTAACAGACATATCTGTTGGTTCTAATCGAACCAACACAACCCTTAGTTGAACCTTTTCATTTCTTATAAATAATTTAGAATATGTAACTATACATTTGATGACAGATTATTATTTCAATTGATACAAAAGTTATTTCATTGTTTATATCGTATAATTGGTATATTGTGACTACGTTAGACCATAGATCCAATGTTGAGGCCAACAATTGGTATCAGAGCGGTTTGAACTCACTAACCAAATCATCATATACCAAGGGTTATATTTTTGTTTTGAATCGAAGAAGGAAATCCCCAAGTCTCGGTATTCATTTTTTTCGAACCACAAATAAATCAATACCTTTCATATTATTGTGATTCGGAAGATACCCTAATTCCTAGTCGCCTCGTAAACAAATTACTGGCAACTAAGAAAAGGCACCTTCGAATTGTGGTGCAAAATGTTTTACCGAGAACAATAGAACCAAAGTTAGGATCAAAGTTTTGTTTTTTTTTTCAACAAAACATTAAATCGATTCAAAAACAGGAACCCAAAACCAATCTATATCACGATAGTCATCAGAAAAAAGGGGAAGAAATAAAATTGATTCACAAAGGAACAAACACCCATGTGATTGATGCTAAACCGTCAACTTATATTGACCAAAGAATGGTCAACAAAGTCAAAAAGCCTAGACCAATGCTTCCGGGTAATAAAGGGTTTCCCCGGGTCGTTATGTCCCGACGAGGTGTGATGGTTAATAAACGGCTCTGTGATCGGGTGAATTTGGACAGGAAAAGGTTTTGAGATTGATTTAACTAAGGAATCTAAAAAAGAATAGCTTAAATAAGCTATATGAACAATACTTGAAATCAGAAAAAACCAGAAACGTTTAAAACTTAAAACGCGTACGTTCAGGTTTTTACAAAATAAAAAGTAAAAACTGAAATCTGAAAACCCACAGGGGGTGAAAATGACTTTTTTACAAACTAAAAGATAAAAGAAAATTTTTAGAAAAAGAAAATAAATTTTTACAATATTTATATAATTATTATTAATTAAACACTATTTTCCTATTTAATTTTAATTATTTAAAATAACCTAAATTATAACTAATTATGGAATTACACTAAAAATATGAAAAATAAATTTGGAAAAATCTAAAATATTATAAAACTAATTTTCAAACTTAAAATATATTTTTCCTACTTTTTAAATAATTACTATTAATTAATTATTATTTATAACTATTTAAAAATACACTAAATAATAAGAAAATGTAAAATAAGCCTAGAAAAATAAAATTAAAACTTAGAAAAATCTAAAATAAAAACTAATTTTAAAACAGAAAATATATTTTTAAGACTATTTAAATAATTATTATTAATTATTAACTAATTATTAATTAATAAAAACTAATATTAATTATTAAAAATACTAAATGAAAAGAGAAAAATATAAAAAAAATTACAGAAATGATTTTAAGATATAAGGAACCTAAGAAAAATCTAAAATCACAAAGTGCTTAAGGAAAAAGCATGAAAATAAGCTAATAAGCTTAAGCTTCTTAAATAGAAGCTATCACTTATTGAAAATTTTGTTTTTTCTGGTTTTTCTTTTTACAAAACTGTGTAAATACTAAAAACAAACAACTTTAAAAAAGGAAGTTTGGCCAGAAGCTTATAAATAAGCTAATGAGGTTCAAATTGCTTAACAGATAAGCATAATAGCTTATTAGGACTTATTGGTGTTTGAATAAGCTTGCACAAGGCCAATAAGAAGAAACAAAGGATCAAAGAAGCTGTAACTAGGTTAGGTATACTAGGAATAAGCAAAAACAAGCAAGTAAATGGACAGAATAAGCTAATAACTTGAATAAGCACTTCCAAATAACACACAGGTTACACAAGCTAAATGAAGCAACTTGAGAGGTCAGTGGGGTCCACTAGGGGATTAGGAAGCCTAAAGTAAAACCTGATCTCAGAAGCCACCAAGAAGGGCTTTCTAAAAAGCCTAAGTTCAGCCCCTAAGTCCCACTAATAAGCACTAGGGGAGGGCATGAACTTGGGTGGTCAACACTGATCACTCAGTGTTTGAGTGTGAATGGACAAAAAGAAAAGGGCAAGCAGCCCTATGAAATAAGCTAGGAGTATGAAAATAAGCTAAGGGCCTTGAAGCCTGGCTTATTGGCTCCCCAATGAGCCAACTTTCACACAATGGGACCCACTAGTAAGTAAGTTATGAGCTAAGAAAAAGGGTCTGTTTGGTCAGGTCTGTGGTGCAGGGCACATGCTTGCCCTGCAACCCTCTTTAAGCCCACAAATAAGCTCCAAGAAAAAATTACAAAATTAAAGCAACTGTGGGATTCTAGAGTCTAAGTGATAGACTTCAACATGTAAAAAGATTAAAGCTTGAATCTCAACTCAAAATTCACAAATATTCTCTCAAAATCTGACTTTCTGCACAATATTAAAAATTGACTTTTTTGATAAACATGGAAAGTTGACTTTATTGAACTTCTATGGATCACTAATGATTATATAAGTGATATTAAACTGAATTGAAGCTAAATTAGGCTAGGGGTATTATTTATAAGCTAAAATGAGGGTTTGTGGAACTCAAAACCCACACAGTGGACTGTGAGTATGAGAGTATGATGATTTTGACTATTCCTAGGGTAATGACCAAAATGATTGATAAACTGAGCTTATAAGAACCTAGATGACTTAAATGAACCAAATGTTACACTATTAAACAACAAAAACACAGCAAAAGAGCTAAAACCAAACACCCCTATTGTAACTGTTTTGTGATTTTTCAAAGGAAATTGGTGACTGAGGCAATCCTTACTGCTTCTAACCTATGATATAAGCTAAGGGGACTGAATGCAAATAAATTTCACAGAAAGCAATCACAACAACAGCTCAAAGAGATTAAGCAATACTATGAATGAAGTACAAGAATCAAGAAAAGAAGAGGTGATGACTCACAACTGCTTCCTGCTTACACCAGGGTAAATTGAACCCACATTGAGCTCAGAGCAAAGGTCTAAGGGTCTAGGTACCATCAGCAGCAAAGAAATAGCACTCCAAGCTTATTTCAATAAGCGGTTGACTTATTGACTTTTTCAAGAGTGGGAAATTGGCACTGAATAAGCACAAACAAGCTTACAATAAGCTATACAGAGCTTATGTAAACCTGTAGAATCCTAAATTAAAGCTTATTGAAGCTTATGAAACTAATGAACCATGTTTTTACTTTTCAAATGATTTTTCTTCCTTATTTTTTTTCTTTGAAATTTTGAAGTAGTGCTAGTTTAAACACTGACCTAAGCTTAAAAGAATGACTTAAAGCTAGCTTATGAAACAACAATTCAACACTTTCACTCAGAATTCAGTGAAATCAATATTTCACTAGAATTTTGCAAAATCTAAATTTAGAACAGGAAAGCTTGAGATTAAGGTTTAATAAGAGTTAACTTGCATTAAAAAGACTGATTACAATGTTTTTAAACTAAAAAATACAACTGAGACTTAGAATTACATTATATTGAAATTAAACTAAGCTAATTACTATACTACACTAACTGCCTATTCTAACTCCCCCTTTCTTGACTTATATAAGCTCTGTAGAGTCCCTTTGTCTTTTCCAACTCCTTGTGGACCCTTGGATTGGCTTCAAAAGCTCCCAGCCGTTTGATTAAGTTTTGGCGGGAAATTGGGGATTTGGCAATTGGGTGGATTTGGTGAAGTATTAAATGAGGAGAGGTGCATTTAATGGAGGGGGTGTGTTGGTGAGGAATTGGTGAGGGTTTTGTGGAGTTTGGAGAGGAGGGGGGAGACAATGGTGAGGGAAACCAGGGAAGTGGGGGAGATGGTGGGGATGGTGAACAGTGGTACGGGGTGTTGGGTGTTGACTGATTTTGACCGGGTTTATATTAAAATTGGGAGTGGGCCTGGAATGTTGGGCTTGGGGGGCTATTGGTGTTAAGTGGGTTTGTTTGTTTTGGGTTTGGTATTGGTTTTGGACTTAGGACTAATAACAAGGTCCGTTTGGTAATAGTTATGACAAGGACCAATTTTGTAGAATTCCAAAAGTTGAGGGCTGAAACTGTAAATATTCCAAAATAATCATAAGGACCAAAATTGCCATCTATTATTTACCCAAGGACCATAAAATGTAATTTTTCCATATTTCAACACCTGGGGACCATTTGTGTAAACTTTGGATTTTTAAGGGGTGAAATTGTAAATTTCCAAAAGTTATCAAAAAGGATTTATTTTGCCAAGTTAGAATAGTACAAGGGCTTTGAATGATAATTTTCCATTTATTGAAAACCTAGGGACCATTTTTGCCATTTTTGAAACTTCAGGGACTAATTTGCAAATTCTCAAAACTTTTTACCCAAAGATCAATTTTTGTAATATTTTGACTTTCAAAAGCTTTGGGTTGACTTTTCATTTAAAATATATGCTCAGGGACTGATTTTGACATTTTATGAAAGTTGGGGGACTGAAACTGCCAATTTTGCAAACTTTGTACGTTTTTAATCTATTTTTACTCATTTTGCATCAAAAACATATAAAACACAACTTTAAAATATTTTCAGTATTTTGATGCATTTCTGAGTGTTTTTGTATGTTTTGCAGTTCAGATTTGACCAAAAATGATGAGTGTTTGAGCACTCATCACCATGTTATATCCAAAAGAATCAAACACCCCTCGACCGTTGTTGAATCATCACACGATTCAACCAATACACGAAAGAAGACCCAAGAGGATCATATGGAGTTCAATCATAGAACCCATCTGTGAAGAGAAGGTTAACCAAAGCCAGGCAGATCGGCGGTCAACCATCAAAAGAAACATCACAGGCAGTTTCAAAGTCTCAGGGAAAAGAGAGACTATTTATCTCTTGCAAAGAGATATGCAAGAAAAAAGAAAGAGGCGAAAAAAGGCCAAGGGCAACATCGGACCATTTATCACTATGTCAAAAGTTCTTTATAGATCCAACTTTTACCATAGAACCCATCAAGCAATCTTAGCCACTCATTTTTTTTTATCAAAATAAAAAAATAAACTTCCACCCTTTTTTTAAAACTTAAATATTTTGCAAACCGTAAATCGTCAAGCTACAAAAAAATACCATCGCGACGAGAATTAAATTATCTTTCTATAGACATGCATTGTTATATACTTTCGACGAACTTTTTTTTCGATGAACTTTTTTTTTTCGCCCAGAAAAATTATATATGATTCGTAAGAATCATATATGATTCGATTTTAACAAATCATTTATGATTCTTACGAATCATATATGGTTCTTACGAATCATATATGATTTTTTATGAATCATATATGATTTTTACGAATCATATATGATTCTTTCTGGGCGGAAATTAAAAAAAAAAAGTTCGTCGAAAGTATATAATAATGCATATCTATAGAAAGATCATTTAATTCTCGTCGCGATGGTATTTTTTTGTAGCTTAAAGATTTACCGTTTGCAAGATATGTTGTTTTGAAAAAAAAGGTGGAAAATATAAATGTGTGGCTATGATTGGTTGATAGGTTCTATGGCATGTATGAGTTTTTCATGGATCTCAACTCTTATCACTATAGGGCTACGGTTATAATAACCCCCCCAGGTTCCGATATTTACACAATCCACTCTTTTATTTATCTTAAACTTTACTTAGTATATTAGTTTTGCAATTAATATATATAGGTTAGTTTTTTGTGATAAGTTACTATTTTCATACCCTTAAGTATCTTATCATATTTGTTTTATAATAACCTAGTGTATTTACGCTGCATATTATAATTAGGAATAACTTTTAAAGAGTAATTGACCTTAGGTTTATTTCATTTTTGAATATTTATAATCTCCGAGGATAGTTTTATTTTTCAACTGATCCTATAGGTTTTGATTGTCACATTAGACACAAAACATTAGAAGCGCGCCAGACTTATTCAACACACCTCGTGTTAGATTTTTTAGGAGATTATTCTTGTCATTTTCATTAAGAAATGACTAACGATGGTGGAGATGGAAAGAAGGAGGCTAGTACACCTAATACAACTACCCCTCAATTCGAATGCCTGATGTTAAAACCCCCAAATTACTCATTATGGGCAATTCGAATGCAAATTATTTTAGAAGCAAATGGGTTATGGGAAACAATTGAGTCAACTGATACAACTCAACCCGATAAGAAAAAGGAGAAAACTGATATTGCATACCTTTACCAATCCTTACCCGAAGAACAATTATTTCAAATAACAAAGCACAAAACCCCGAAAGGAATATGGGATGCTTTAAAGACTAGACACATAGGCGAAGAGAGAGTTTAACAAGCGAGACTTCAAACACTCAGATCTGAACTTGAGTTATTACACATGAAGGAAGATGAAACAATCGACACCTTTACAGGAAAACTCACAACTCTTGTAAACAAAGCCGCTAGTCTAGGACACACAATAGAAGATCAAACCTTAGTTAGGAAATTACTAAATGCTGTACCTGATAGGTATCTGCAAATAGTTGCATCTATAGAACAATACTCCGACTTAGGCACAATGACAATGGAAGAAGCGATAGGAAGACTTAAGACCTATGAAGAAAGGATTAAGTTTAAGAAAGGGAAACAGGAGAACAATCAAGAGAAATTGATGTTCACACGACATGCAGGTAGAGGAAAGTATTTTAGAGGACGTGGTAGTGGAAGACATAAATTTTCACAAGATAGAAACCACGAGAAATTTAAAGGAGAAAGAAAAGAGGGAGAAACCTCTCTAAACAACTTCAAAAGATCAAATAATGATCTTAGCAAAGTTACATGTTACAAATGTAATAAGAAAGGACATTTTGCAAATAAGTGTTTCGCAAAACCAAACACTAATGTGCAATCTAATCTTGTCGAGGAGGACTTAGAACCGACCTTATTAATGGAAATTTTAGAAGATCCACTTGTAACAGAAGTTGAAGACCAAGATGTCTCTCTACACGAAGAAGAAGTAGAACCTAAAGATACAAATATGGATAGTCTATGGTACTTAGACAATGGAGCGAGCAATGATATGACTGGAGTAAGAGAACACTTTAAAGAACTGGATGAGAAAGTTAGTGGAAAAGTGAGATTCGGAGATGGATCACACATAGAGATCAAAGGCAAAGGTTCAATTCTAATAGAATGTGATGACGAGAAACAAAGAATTATTTCACAAGTATATTACATTCCAAGTCTGAAAAGCAACCTACTAAGCCTTGGACAATTCACCGAAATTGGTTGTAAAGTTGTAATGGAAGACAATGAATTACGACTTTATGACATGGACGACAAAATCTTCATGAAAGTTACTAGACAAAGAAACCGTCTATATAAAGCAAGTCTAAGAATAGGCACACCTGTTTGCTTATTAGCAAACTTAAAGGATAACACTTGGTTATGGCACGCAATACTAGGACATCTCAACTTTGAATCATTAAAATCTATGGCTCAAAGAGAGTTAGTTCAAGGAATACCCGCCATTAAACATACAACACAAGAGCTCCGTGACTCGTTCAAGGGAAGGTCCACCAATGATTGCCATTCTCCCCCTATCTGTCTCTTGATCCCTCATTCCACTAATCCGTTGGTAAACATAGTAGAGCACCATTTCCAAAGAAAGCTAAAACTAGATCTACATCACCTTTAGATTTAGTATATGGAGATTTATGTGGACTAATCACACCACCAACACCATCTGGAAAGAGATACATATTCTTGTTAGTAGATGATTACTCAAGATATATGTGGGCGTATTTCCTAGAAACGAAAGATCAAGCTTTTGATACTTTCAAGGAATACAAGAATACGATAGAAAAGGAGTTAAGAACAACATTGAAGATGTTTAGAACTGATCGTGGAGGAGAATTCACATCAAATGAATTCACACAATATTGCAAAGATAATGGCATAACACGACAACTTACTGCTCCCTACTCACCACAACAAAATGGAGTGGTTGAACGAAGAAATAGGACATTTATGTCTACAACAAGATGTATGATGAAAGCAACCAACATGCCACAAAATTTCTCGGTTGAAGCCGTTAGGCATGCAATATACATATTAAAGAGTTTTCGATTGCATAGCATTATGCAAAGGTACCATCACAACGCTTAACAAAGCTTGATGATAGAAGCAACAAGATGGTATACCTAGGAAACGAACAAGGATCAAAAGCTTACCGATTATTTGATCCAACAACACAAAGGATTTGTGTTAGCAGAGATGTGAAATTTAAAGAGGATGAAGCATGGGATTGGGAAGATTACACGAGTGAACACACCAATGATGAACCTGAATGGATTGACTTCAGAAAAGAAAACCTTGAAGCCACAAATGAACACCAAGATCAGGAAACCCAACCAAATGATGAGAACCATGATTACCTTAATAATGATGATGAACTTACAACATCAAATACAAGCTCACCCTCACACTCACAAATACCTCGCACACCATCAACAATTTCATCACGAGAAATTCCTCAAATTACACCAATCAACTCAATACACTCAACCTATCAAAGTGATAGTGGTTCAAATTCAACCACAAATTCACATTCACACTTTGATCATACACCGTTGAGAGGTTTTAGAACCTTGAATGACATATACGAGGACACCGAGGAATTATAACTTGCTGAAGATGAACCAAAGAATTACAAGGAAGCATTAAACGATAAAAAATGGATCGAAGCGACGAAGGTCGAGTTAGATTCTATCAATAGGAATAACACATGGAAACTAACCACTTTACCCAAAGGACATAAAGCAATAGGCTTAAAATGGATATTCAAAACCAAGAAAGATGCTAATGGAAACATAGTCAAGCATAAGGCAAGACTAGTAGCAAAAGGCTACATTCAAGAGCATGGCATAGACTTTGAAGAAATTTTCGCACATGTAGCAAGGATGGAAACTATAAGATTATTACTCGCCATAGCTGCTAATAACAGATGGGAAGTACACCATCTCGATGTAAAATCTGCATTTCTACATGGAGACTTAAAGGAAGAAGTGTACATTTCACAGCCCGAAGGGTTTATTAAAGGAGAGAATTATGGAAAAGTCTAGACTTATTAAAGCTCTATACGGACTAAGACAAGCACCACGTGCATGGAACATTAAACTAGACAACACCTTGAAGTCTTTAGATTTCAAGAAATGTGCACTAGAACAAGTGATCTACACGAAAGCGTCAAGAGACTCGATTCTACTAATAGGAGTCTATGTTGATGATTTAATCATCACTGGCACACCAAAGAGAGAGATCGAAAAGTTTAAAGCTCAAATGGAAGACAAATTTGAAATGAGTGACCTTGGATTATTAGCTTACTATCTAGGGATAGAAGTCACACAAACTGGAGGTGACATATCAATAAAGCAATCTGCTTACGCGACCAAGATTCTGAAGGAAGTTGGAATGACAGACTGCAATGAAACCCTAATACCTATGGATCCAGGAACAAGATTGACAAAGAAAACTGAAGGAACAATGGTCAACTCAACTGAATATAGAAGCTTAATAGGATGTTTAAGATATCTGCTTCACACAAGACCCGACTCAAGTTATCCCATTGGATTACTTAGTCGATTTATGCAAGAACCAAAAGAGCAACATATGAAAGCCATTAGGCAAGTATTACGTTATGTTAAAGGAACAAAGACTTATGGTATCACCTACAAACATAATGGAGGAAACAAGATACAAGGTTTTAGCGACAGTAGTTATGGAGTAAACACTCAAGAAGGAAAAGGAACTACTGGAAATATTTTTTACTATGGTGAATCACCAATTAGCTGGATCACACAAAAACAAGCCACTGTAGCATTATCATCATGCGAATATGAATTTATTGCCGCAACTGCAGTAGCAACACAAGCATTATGGTTGAAAAGACTACTAAGCAGGCTTACACACTCAAAAGAAGAAAAGGTAACTATTATGGTTGATAACAAATCAGCCATAGAACTAATGAAGAACCCTGTTTTTCATGGACAAAGCAAACATATTGACACGAAGTACCACTTCATACGAGAATGCGTTGAAAGAGAAGACTTACAAGTTGAATTTATAAGTGGAGAATATCAGAAGGATGACATACTCACGAAGGTACTACCGAAGATCAAATTTCTGACAATGAGACAGCTTATTGGAGTCAAAGATCTAGGAGACGAAGATTGTGATTAAGGGGGAGAATATTGGGTTAATCTCAATCTACCCATAACTAAAGTCAAAGCCAAAGTCAAAGTCAACCACAAAAAAGTCAACTCGAAGATATAACTGCCAAATAGCAGTTAAACAACTAACAGACTATCTTTATAGTTGATTTCAAACTGGCCGCCATCAAATAGGACACTTCAGTTTCCTCGGTGTTTGGACTTCAGCCCCGATGGAGGTATGATGGCTATGGGTAATGCTGCTGGTCATGTATCACTCTATAAGTTAAATCATTATCAGCATGCTTAAGTTAAGTAACCATTTTTGTGGTTTATCTTATTAAAGCATGATCTTTTTTGTATTGTTTTAGTACTTGATAGCTGTAAGTTACTTATCGGGTATCTGTTAGCAGATAAGACTGGCTACTTTTCTTGAGTTAATTTTTAATATTGATTTTGTTTTACATTGTTATTGTAGTATGTTTCCGACGATATCCCCAGATAACTCATGCAGTGATTTCAAACCAGCAGGTATACATAAATCTAAAACAATTTTCAAAAGAAAAGAAATGATCATAATTAACAGAACAAATATACTCCAATTAATTAATCTGATTTGTTACTTACAACTCCTTGTCACAATTAATGCATGTGAAGGTACCTTTTTTCAAATGAATTCAAACGTATGTGTGAATACGCAATCAAGAAAAAAAGAAATAAAATAATTAAAAAATATCGATCACCCTAAACTAGTTGCATGGCTTGACCATCATTACGTATATGATCAATGAAACATCTAGGCATCTAGCCATGCTAATGACCAGGGCCTCTGGGGCTAGGCCCTGACGCAAGTCGTTGGAGCCAAGAGGACATAGTGATCTGAGCCTTCTCGTACACGGTCGAGTATGTAGCAAGATGGTTTGCTCCGGCAAAGTCCTCGGATAAGACTCTACCTTCAACTACAAGTGGGCTCATAAAAGCAATCAAGATCACAACAAAAGCCAAAAGGGTGCATGTTTTCTTGAATGCCATCTTTGAGAAGATTATACCTTGAACTAATAAAAATTGTAAGTTTTTATGACTTTTTTAGGTGTTGTTTGTAGGATTGGTTGATTTAGTTTAGTGAATACTATGAAGGGTAGGAGTTATATATATAGTTGTT
Source organism: Artemisia argyi (assembly GCA_030686995.1). NCBI lineage: Eukaryota > Viridiplantae > Streptophyta > Magnoliopsida > Asterales > Asteraceae > Artemisia > Artemisia argyi. The sequence goes on from CM060683.1 coordinate 161,300,117, forward strand.
GTTTGTGTGATTTTATCAAATGTTTGACTTGGACAACTTTGTATTTTTTTGAACAGGCACATCTTCCCTGTTGACCAAGGAAACGAGGGTCGGAAAAAGTCAGATACACTTGTTGATTTTATTGGATCACATTTTCTTCTCTTTTCTCTTTCTTACTTAACTCTGTTTTAGCATGTGCTGCAATTTTTATACTTTTGGCCAGATGAAGCTATATGCCTGTGTTTGCAAGCTTTTGGTAATACATATACTTAGTTACTTTTTTTGAAAAGAAACCATTTGTTAATTTGACAGTTAAGATGACAAATTGTGTCAGTGTACGTCTGAATGGATTGAGATGAGTTACGTATATGTTTTAACCTGTTAAACTTGTTAAAAACGAAAAAATTGTTGAAAGGAAAACAAGAGGCTAAAAGGTCAAAGCAGTTGGAAGTTGCATTTCCTCGTGTGTTTGTCACCATTTTTTACTATTCCCCCTTTCCTTCTTTTAGTCTTTAAAACTTCCTGTCAGTAAATTATATTCCTTATTTCCAATGTTGTCGCCTCAATTCATCAGTTAAACCATACAGTTGGACCGTCGACGGTTCAATCCCTAACTGCCACAGTTTTATTGTTTAGAAACTACGGAGTACATATTAAATTTTGCAGATCGATCTGTTCATTTGACAGTCAAGTTTTGCAACTTCAGTTGTTGAAAAATCTTGCATAAGAAATAACTTATTTAAATACAAAAAATCAAAGTAACAAAGCCTGTTCAATCCCATATTAAAAATCAAAGTAACGAAGTAGTGAGTTCTAGGGGTTTCCCTTTACGAGTCTTTCCTAGTGGTTCGGGTCCCGGAGCCTGCCCATATAAAACCCTGTTAAGTGCAACATATCAATGCAAAACGGTTTTATATGAACATGTATGTTACGCAGTTATGTGTATTAAGGTGTATGTAAGAAAACATACATGTTTTATATGAACATGCATGTTTTCTAATGTAAAATTGAAGTTCTCGCAGTTCCCGCACTTAACAGGGTTATGAATATATATATATATATATATATATATATATATATATATATATATATATATATATATATATATATGTATGTATTAAAAAGCCATTATATGTATATTTAACAAGTGTGTTTCAGGCTACTCCTATCCGATCATACTGGAAGTACATATTTAACATGTTTTAGTAACGAAGCAAACTCAATGGTCAAGGATTAATTGCAACGACATCATTCGCTGTTTACAAGACAAAAACCCTTACCAGTATCCGCCAGAGATACGTGCATTAGAAGGACAAACAAAGATCTTTCAACAACATTTTGCTCCTGAAAGCACGAAAGAAAAACGAGTCTTCTTTTTAGACACCGCTTGGAACGACACACCATTACCCATAGCAGCAGTGACAACTGATACTGAAACTATTGGAGAATCTTCAACAACCAGTAACGCAACACAAGAAATGCAATCACAAACGGACATAAAACAGTTTGCGGTTGAAAAAAAAGAAGAGATTCTACCAGTATCTTCAGCAATCACAACTGCACCAATATGAAGAAACTCAACAAATTACCATGCCACGGCATCAACAGCAATAACAGATGAAATAACAGATGAAAGCAATAAAACAGTTTGCGGTTGAGACGAGTGATGGAACACCTTCAAGCTCACATCAGCAAAAAAACATAAGCAGTCTACCACCGCACGTTATCTATATGCAAACCTGCTACCTTTTGTGTAAAATATTTTATGAAACTGCAGGTTGCCTTTAACAACATCTATCTATGTTCTATTACCTTAATTGTAACCATATTGCCAAAACATACTTACCTTTTGATGATGGCATAGAATACCGTCTATGTATAATATATTATCTATTCTACCACTTCCTGTGTTCAATATATGTACCAATAACACTTCAAAACGACTAAGAGAACCATTCCCACACATGTACTATTACATATTAATACCAAAATAATGTGAACAACATGATGATAACTGATATTTTTCATTAATACCATTACAAACAGGACATACATTTAAAACATAATTAGATATCCATAGATCCAACATCTAAACAACGAAACATCTTCATACGATAAACTACCACAAAAGACTGCTAAAGTTCACAACCTACAAACATACAAAAGACCAGCGTACAAAGGACTTTACTATCAACCAACTTATTTAAACTTTATAAGATTCTTCATCACCTTAGATTTTTCACGAGCACGTAAAGCAGCAGCTTCACCCATCTGAATCAAACGGCTTAGTTCAGCGAAGTTTTCTTTCTCAGCAGCTTTCAACAATGCCAAAGGCTCATGAAGCATAGGATGACTCCCAAACTGATTAAGCTCAAGAATGATTGCATGCCTATGGTGAATGCGAGCCAGTGGCGGATCTAGAAATTTAACATAGGGTGTGCACCATATATCTAACAAAAAAAATTCCGGCTCAAAGATTTTTGGCCCGGTTTGGTTTTGCGGGTCGGGTTTTTTCTTGAGAAATTTTTTGGTCGGAACTTTGTAGTTATGTTAAGATTTTTTTTTTTTTTTTTTTTTTTTTTTTTTTTTTTTTTTTTTTTTTTGTTAATAATCAACTAAAAACATTATTTTCTTTATAATTTTGTTAACAACATGTCTTTGTTGGCATTCATTGTGTATTTTACTTGTTTTGAAATGTTAGAAAAAATCCAAAATATAAATATGTGAATTCGTGTGAATGTGCCCATGATATAACAACTTAAATCATTGACCATAGACCGAAGTATAAAAATGTTAATCTCTAAATAAAAGTTACATCCATATTCTTAAGTCGTAAATCTCTAAATAAAAGTCACAACCAATTGTGACATGGTAAACAAAATAAGAATGGAATATTAAACTACTTGGCCCAGGAAATAAAAATTGGACCGATGTGTAGTCTTGACATACTCCTAACAATTTGACCAGATTATTTGACCTACTTTAGTACCTACTTCTACTTCTACTTGCATAGTTGCATTATTGCCTCCTTCTTCAACTGCTGTCAAAACTAAAAATTTCTGGAATACTTCAATTCTTCTCCTACTTTTCTTTTCTTTTCTTTTGAACAATCGTAAGTTATATTAAGGTATGCACTCACAATTTTCCTATCTTTTAAAGGGTATGCCCTCTTAAAATCTGCAGTGTATCTTGTAGTTACGCACGTAAAATTCAAAATTTTTTACACTACTAGAATTTTACACAGGGTATGCACGTGTTCAAGCTACATCCGCCCCTGATGCGAGCCTCTGTTAGAGTTTGACAATCAAATACACGTATTGCAGAAGCTAGGATCAAGTATAACACATAAATATTAACTAAAACATAAATAGTAAACGTACCCGATGCACTTCAAATAAACCTTGATTCTTGGACAATTAGATCAATGATAAACCCCTTACCGTTTTGTTTATCGATCTCTTGATAATTACTAAAGTAAGTAATTACCTCGTTCTTGTACACACAAACTACCAACGAATAAAGGTTGTTGCAAGAAACGAAACACTTAATGTTTTGTACTTAGAAAATCGACCCAAGATCCCTAGGAGGGGGGGTACGATCGGCCAAGCAAAGAAGAAAGGAAACAAGATTTTTAGGGTTAGTGTGTGTGCACAAAAGATTGTTAAGTCTAACCCCAAGGCCTTGTATTTATACTAGGTGATATCTTGGAGCACAAGAAAGGGTGGATCGACCCTATGGGTTGTGGGTCGACCGGCCTAAGCAAACCCAAGGGGTTTCTAGAACCTTCTTGACTCCCAAGTTACACTCTAGTCCTTATCTTTCTTATTTAACGATAGTTAATCCATACGGTTAACAACTAACGACCGTTTAGTCCATTAAGTGTTATAAATATATATATTTCATACATTTAATAAATATATATATTTATTTACATTATTCTTGTTTGTAAAGTGTGCAATCCCGAGGTCTCGTGTTCGATCCTAGACATTTACCTATTAATGTTTATACGTAACATTTAACAGCTCCCACTCGTATATTCATTAATAGTAAAATGACATTGGTTAGCGTCTTGCAACACTCCAATGCCCCTAGTTCAAACCGAGCTAGGTTTCCTGAAAAAACCTTTAATGATTCATCATTATAATTATCCTTTCATTACTAATACCGCATTAATAAAGATGTGAGTTCCTTTATTAAAATTCTGTTTCTCGTTTCTTTATGATTGAACAAAATTACCAAAACATCTGAACGTATTCCAGATAGACTTTGGGCATGGCCATGCAAACATTTTGTCAACCCTACGAGGGGCCCAGCAGTATTAAACTTCTAAACAAATCAGAAGGAATGAATTCTTTCTTGACTACAAGAATAACCCATGAACTTTGCAACACTTCTGAAAACAATCCTTATGACTCCCTGTTACGGTGAGCGGTAAATTGCTTCACAAAAATGCACTACATCCATGACACTTATCTGGTATCTCAAGTCTGAGGATAACTTTAAATATGATTCTCACATTACATATTAAATCATATTGTTGGGATAAGTCCAATATTCAATTCATCGAATATCATGTGAAATTGGTATGACTACGCATCAATATACTTTCAAGTATATCCTAAACCAATACTCAAATTTGTCTTGGTTTAATGATATTCCCATATCATTAATCGACAATGGACATTTAGAATAATAAATTATTCAAGGATCTTAAACATGCAAATATAGGATATATTATTAAGACAATGATAAATAAACATAAAACTTATTTTATTCCATTAAAATAATAATTGTACATTACATCCTTTATCCAAACACTAATCACAAATGGGCATGAAACTTTCAGCCAATCTAAGTCCTACACCTGCAGCATGCTTGTGAAGCTTAGTGCCAGGTAGAGGCTTTGTTAATTGATCCGCCAAGTTATCATCTGTGTGAACTTTGAGCATTTCGATTTCGCCTATTTCGACTTGTTCTCGAACATAGTGATGCTTAATCGGGAAATGTCTTGTGCCTTTCATGATTCCAGGCTCATTGGCAAATGTGATTGCAGCAGAATTGTCACAATACATTTTAATAGGTCTTTGAATCGAAGGCATGACTCCAAGCCCTGAAACAAACTTCCTAATCCAAACAGCTTCCATTGCAGCTTCTGAAGCTGCTATATACTCACTTTCTGTAGCAGACATCGCTAGTACACTCTGCTTTCTGCTCCTCCAATCCACTGCTCCTCCATTAATGACAAAGACATAACCCGTCTGAGACTTCGTATCATCCTTATCACCTTTCCAAGAAGCATCGCAGTAACCTGTAACATCAAGTTCTGCCGATGGATTTCCCCCATAAACCAAAAACATATCCTTAGTTGCCCTAAGGTACTTAAGAATATTCTTAACAGCAGTCCAGTGAGCTACACCTGGATTTTGCTGATATCGACTGGTTAAATTCTGAGCAAACGCCACATCAGGTCTTGTACTTTTCACCGCATACATTATAGATCCCACAGCCGAAGCATAAGGGACTCTCTTCATGCGTTGCACCTCTGCAGGTGTTGAAGCACAAACCTTGTTGCTCAAGCCATGTTGCTCTTGCATTGGCAAATATCCTTTCTTGGAATTTTGCATATTGAATCTCTTCAATATTTTATCAATGTAAGCACTTTGACTTAATCCAATTAATCGCTGAGATCTATCTCTATATATCTTGATTCCCAGAATAAATGCAGCTTCCCCTAAATCTTTCATAGAAAAACAACTTCCAAGATATTTCTTAACCTTTTGTAAACTTGGAATGTCGTTCCCCATGATCAATATGTCATCGACATATAATATAAGGAAAATTACATTACTCCCACTAACTTTGTGATATACACATGGCTCATCAAGATTTTTAGTGAATCCATACTTTTTAATCTCACCATCAAATCTTTTATTCCATTGTCGTGATGCTTGCTTTAATCCATAAATGGATCTTTTAAGCTTGCATACACGATTTGGAAATTCTGGATTTACATACCCCTCAGGCTGCGCCATATAGATGTCCTCATCTAGGCGACCATTTAAGAAGGCGGTTTTAACATCCATTTGCCAAATCTCATAGTCATAGTAAGCGGCTATGGCTATAAGAATCCTAATTGCCCTTATGTCAGCTACAGGAGAAAAGGTCTCCTCATAGTCAACACCAAAAGTTTGTGTATAGCCTTTAGCTACACAACGGGCCTTATAGGTGTGTACAACGCCATCCATGTCAGTCTTTTTCTTGTAGAGCCATTTACTCCCAACTAGTTTGGCACCCGGAGGTAGGTCTACTTCTTCCCAGACATCATTGTCTTCCATGGATTGCATTTCCCCATCCATAGCTTCTTTCCATTTGGCCTTTTCAGGACCATTCATGGCAGCTTTATAACTTGTAGGCTCATCAAGATCACCCAGTATATGCTCATCACTCTCCACATTAAGACATAGACGAGTAGGAGCTTTTACTGGTCTTGTTGACCTACGAATGGGAATCACTTCAACTTCAGGTGGAGGACCTAAGCTTTCAGGTTCTACCGGAAGTTGGTTAGTGTTTTCAGAAGGTTCTACATCTTCTTGACCGTCTTCCAGGTCATATATTCTCCCACTGAATTCTTGAGATATGAGCTCTCTTTCAAGAAAGTCTCCATACCTTGCAACAAATACTTTGTTTTCAGGTGGGTAATAAAAGTAGTATCCCATAGTTTCCTTAGGGTATCCTACGAAGATGCACTTCACAGATCTTTGTTGGAGTTTGTCTGCTGAGTCACGTTTAACATACGCCTCACAACCCCAGACCTTAAGATAAGACAGGTTAGGAGCTTTTCCAGTCCATACCTCATATGGTGTCTTATCAACCTTCTTTGTTGGAACCATATTTAGAATGCGAACCGCAGATTCTAAGGCATAATCCCAAAACGAGAAAGGAAGAGTTGTTAGATTAAACATAGATCGTATCATGTCTTGCAATGTACGATTCCTTCTTTCAGATACACCATTTTGTTGTGGAGTATATGGAGAAGTAAGGTGCTGGACAATTCCCTCCTTTGCTAGATAATCTATGAACTCCTGACTCAGGTATTCACCACCTCTATCGGATCGAAGAGCTTTAATCTTCTTTCCAAGTTGCAACTCTACTTCTGCTTTAAACACTTTGAATGTTTCAAATACCTCATGCTTATGTTTAAGTAAATAAACATAACCTTAACGGCTGTAATCATCCGTAAATGTTAAGAAGTAGCTAGCACCCCTCCTTGACACATGTCTAAGTGGTCCACACACATCTGTGTGAATAAGACCAAGTAGATCATTCGCCCTTTCAATCCTATTTTTAAAGGGTTTCTTTGTCATCTTCCCAACAATGCAAGATTCGCATTTATCAAATGATTCATCATTGATCTTATTTAAAAGCCCATCATGTTGCAGCTTTTTCATGCGATCTTTGCCAATGTGAGAAAGTCGACAATGCCAAAGATAAGACGAATCCAGACCTTTCTTGATTCTCTTATTGCTGATGCTATACATTGAATTATTTTTAACAAAAGCATTATCATTGTCATTCATATCAATTTCAAATACACCATTCACAGCAATAGCATTAAAATAAAAAACATTATTTAAAGAAACTGAAATTCCATTGCTTGAAATAGTGTGCTCAAAACCAAGGTTTAACAAACATGAAAATGAAATTACACCTCTAACAATTGACGGTGCATAATGACAATTATTTAAAGATAGTACTAAGCCTGAAGGCAACACTAAATTAAATACTCCTATAGCTTCAACTCCTGCATGCGCTCCGTTACCAACGTGCAAGAATTGTTGTCCATAGGCCAGCTTTCTCTCAACTCTAAACCCCTGCATGGTATTGCAGATATGAATGCCACATCCAGTATCATATACCCATGAATTCAATTTAGGAGTAAGAGTGAATAATTCAATCATAAAGAACGCACCTGATGAGCTGGGGTTACCAGCATCATTCCCCTGCTTCTTAAGTCGCAAGTCATGAATGTAGAGAGGGCAATTGCGCTTCCAATGGCCCTTTTCATGACAATGGTGACAAGCCTGATCCTTCCTGTTTGGCGGATTCACCTTGTTCTGCTTAGGCTGATGTTGTTTCATCTTGGGTTGAGGTTGATAGGCCATGACCTACTTGCCTTTATCACCTTTACCTTTGCCTTTGTTCACATGCGATTTCTTCTGGATTCTCCCCCCATAAATTGCCAACACTTGCGGGGTAGGATTCTTGACCTTGGCTGGTAGACTTTTCTCATAATCAACAAGCAATGCGAGTAATTCTGAGACTGTCTTCCCCGAGCAATGCATGTTGAAGTTCTGCACAAAACCAGCAAAATCCTTGTTAAGGGATCTGTTGATCAAGTGCACTTGCACATTCTCGGGGTAACCAAAACCAATTCTGTGAAGTTGATCAAAGGAGTCCTTCATCTCATCCACATAATCGGCTACTGGTTTACCATCACCATGCTTGCAGTTGTGTAGCTTGTCAAGTTCATCATACAATTCAACTGCAGGTGACTTCTCATAAGATTGCCTGAGGTTATCAAGCATATTCTTAGGAGACGAATACTCATACTTCTTTTGTAATTGAGCATTCATGCTAGTGAGCATTAGACAAGCAACCTCATTGTACTTAGCATTAGTCACCTTCCATTCTGCCTTTGCTTCAGGTGTTGCCGTAGCAGCAGGTTCAGCAGGGCATTCCTCGGTCACATAATCCATCTTACCAGACGCTCTCAAGACAATTCTGAGCGAACGGTACCAGTCATTGAAATTCTTTCCAGTGAGTTTCTCTCTCTCAAGATGACTCTTGAAAGCATTAATCACTGTTTGGTTATCGGGTTGAGCCATATCTACAGATAAAGTTCAAATATTAGTATTTTCGATAATCAATATCTTCAAGAAAATAAAATACCCAAGGCTATATTCATATAACCAACTAATTTTCTTGAAAATCTAGGATCTAACTTTACATAGTTTCACCACACCAGTTGATCTGCTAGTGGTAAAAGTACAAAAGATAGTAATCTGTCGAACAATAATTGGCAAACAAGATTTCCAATTCCTAGATCATTATGGGATTTACATCAAATTGATTCATCAATTTGCCTTTGTAAGCATGTTTTATCCCATCTCATGCCTTAAGTTCTAGGTCTCACGCACAACTTAATTAAGTCGTCTACCTTAGAAACTGTAAAATTACAATTATGGTCTCACGCGTTAAAAGAATTTTACCTTGTTATAGTAATTTAGCCTAGGTCTCACGTTTACTAAATTAAAATTCCAAGTGTTTCTTATAGGTAGATGGCACGTAACTTAAATTTTAAGGGTATTAACTTTTGATATGTCAATCAAAATTATGTACAAAGATGCATGCACTCATCTTTATAACATAAGTTTTCATAAAAACTTTTTATGTCCGATTCCTGAAATTAATACACAAAGTTTTACTTGAGGTTTATGCCAAAACCCTAAGATGACTTTCTACAACATACAATTTTAAAAGTAATTCGTTTAAGATATATTCAAGATTGTGATAACCAAGGCAGACTCTAAGGCTCTTTTCTAAGCCTTCAAATCACGGTTATGAATATCATCTTAAAAGATTTAATTTTAAAAATATATTTGCACAAAACATCATTCAAGCAAAAGTTTATGGATTCAATCTCAAAATAGTAATAAAGTTTGAATAATGCTAGTCTCGACTGGGAGCTGATTACCGTGCGAATCGGACCACGATTGTCATAAGACCATTGCAAGATTCTTACTTTATCACTTTAGGGTTTCACAATTATTAGTCCGTTTTAATTTTCTTTATGAAAACACCCTTTTATTGCTTACATCAAGTCCAACTAAAAACAATAAAACAAGTTGCAAAGAAAATCAAACAAACAATAATAATATAAGTGAAACAATTAGCCACATGCAAACCGTTTTAGAAAAGATCCTAATAAAATCAATTCTAGGTATAATAACGCATGTAATCAACTAAGGCCTTCACCTCTTAATGGAGGTGAGCCACATACATTGACGAATCAATTGCGTAGGCCAAAGCTAAAAACACACCACATAGCATATAAAATTGATTTTAATATGTATTGGAGTCTTCCCCAATTTAAGATCTATCTAAATATGTGACAACAAAATAAAATCCATGACAAACATGCATGTAAGTCACGGATTAAAACCTAACAATTAGCAATTAGGTCACAAGATACGTTCAATTAACCGGTTAATGACCTAGGGTTTCTAGTGATTACACATAATCAATAAAACCACAAAACCCTAATTAGGGTTTCATGGAGAAAATCGACCCCCCCCCCCCCCCCAAAATTAGGGTTAGGGTTTTGAAATTTTTAGAAAAAAAAAATAGGAAAAACCCTAGATCAAAAAAAACATGTATCTAAAACAATTAAAGATCCGGTTTTTATTACGTTTTAGTAATCAATTACATGTTATACATGGCTCGTGATGCCACTGTTAGAGTTTGACAATCAAATACACGTATTGCAGAAGCTAGGATCAAGTATAACACATAAATATTAACTAAAACATAAATAGTAAACGTACCCGATGCACTTCAAATAAACCTTGATTCTTGGACAATTAGATCAACGATAAACCCCTTACCGTTTTGTTTATCGATCTCTTGATAATTACTAAAGTAAGTAATTACCTCGTTCTTGTACACACAAACTACCAACGAATAAAGGTTGTTGCAAGAAACGAAACACTTAATGTTTTGTACTTAGAAAATCGACCCAAGATCCCTAGGAGGGGGGGGGGGGGGTACGATCGGCCAAGCAAAGAAGAAAGAAAACAAGATTTTTAGGGTTAGTGTGTGTGCACAAAAGATTGTTAAGTCTAACCCCAAGGCCTTGTATTTATACTAGGTGATATCTTGGAGCACAAGAAAGGGTGGATCGACCCTATGGGTTGTGGGTCGACCGGCCTAAGCAAACCCAAGGGGTTTCTAGAACCTTCTTGACTCCCAAGTTACACTCTAGTCCTTATCTTTCTTATTTAACGATAGTTAGTCCATACGGTTAACAACTAACGACCGTTTAGTCCATTAAGTGTTATAAATATATATATTTCATACATTTAATAAATATATATATTTATTTACATTATTCTTGTTTGTAAAGTGTGCAATCCCGAGGTCTCGTGTTCGATCCTAGACATTTACCTATTAATGTTTATACGTAACATTTAACAGCCTCTACCTCCTACATCCTACTGTATAACCATAGTCCCTTTCATCCAACTTATAGGCTTCCTTCTCTCGCAAAAAAATGGCATGCCGGGCCCATTACCAATCTGTTGCGCAATGTTCTCATAAATGGGAATGCTAGAAGCCATGTGGTTTGAGTAACTAAAACTTTGCAATAAAAGTTGTTTTTAATACTTATGTGCAAAGGCGGACTAAACAAAGGTTTATATAGCCAAGGGAAAAAATATCTAACTTAACTAAACTACAACAGTGGAACATTAGTTAACTAAACTGGAACAGTTGAACATTACTTTATACTTCCAGTGCATTGCATAAATATCTCACCTAAAATTGTACTAACCAAACAAAAAAAATCTGCATGCCCTTATCACTAACAAAGGTAGCTACATTAAAAAAAAATTACTATAACAAAAAATCAGCTTCACCATACCAGTTAACATACAAAATATAACAACATAACTACTTATCAAAAAAACAAGGTTATAACCTTTCATCTGCTCACAATACTCTTACATCAACTAAACTTAAGACAATCTACATAAACAGACAGACTGTACCAACAGATTTTCCATTTACCCAATCACAAGTATTAGCTTATAGTCTTACACTATTGCAACAATTGCTTATGTTGTACATCAAGACCGAATGAACATCTACCTACACTCTTATGATTATTTCTTCATGAAACAAAATCTTAACTGAACAAATTAGGCACAACTTCAAATACATAGTAAACGTTATTTTTATTCCTAAACGTGTACATCAACCAGAGACACCTGAACTACTACATACACGTACAGACCACACACTACAAGACACTTAACACAAACTTAATAGATACACAAACTATTGCGACCAGGCACACAATAGGTACCAAAACACACTTCGCCTAAACTGCTACGCGCCTTAGTAGAAAATATTTACTTAACAAACAACATCATAACCTTTGTCTTTGTAGCTCGGCGACGCTCACAAACCCTTACCATTAAACTCAAGTGTCCAATCTCTTCAATGTCTTCCTTTTCCTCCACCATTAGTCCAAACTATTTTTGTCGACGACTGTCCGATCAGAAAAGCATCCTTCACACCAGATGGGTCACAAGTTATTGTATCAGGAAGGAGAAAATTCTTCTACAGTTTTGAATTAGTTAAGGCAAAAATGGATAAAATCAGCCCGTTGCTTGGAAGGGAAGAAAAAAGTTTGGAAAGCTTTGAAGTGTCACCCGATTCTAAAACCATTGCGTTTCTTGGAAACGAAGGGTATATTTTGTTGGTGTCAACTAAAACAAAAGAGTTAATAGGAACTTTAAAACTGAACGGGACTTCACCTGCTATATCTTTTGCAAATAACGGGCAACAGTTATTAAGCACAGGTGGTGACGGGATGATTTACCATTGGGATCTCAGAACGATGAGCTGTTTTCACAAGGGCGTCGATGAAGGTCGTATAACAGGTACTGCAATTAGCACTTCACCAAACGGGAACCTTTTTGCAGCGAGTTCTGATAGTGGTATTGTGAACATATACAACCATGATGAGCTTCTTGGGGGAAACAGGGAAACAGAAAACTAGTGAAAACTATCGAGAATTTAACTACTAAAGTGGATTTTATGAAGTTTAACCATGATGCACAAGTTTTAGCTGTTTGTTCAAGCATGAAGAAAAACAGTATGAAACTGGTCCATATTCCTTCGTATACTGTTTTTTCAAACTAGCCGCCATCAAATAGGACACTTCAGTTTCCTCGGTGTTTGGATTTCAGCCACGCTGGAGGTATGATGGCTATGGGTAATGCTGCTGGTCATGTATTACTCTATAAGTTAAATCATTATCAGCATGCTTAAGTTAAGTAGCCATTTTTGTGGTTTATCTTATTAAAGCATGATCTTTTTTGTATTGTTTTAGTACTTGATAGCTGTAAGTTACTTATCGGGCATCTGTTAGCAGATTAGACTGGCTACTTTTCTTGAGTTAATTTATAATCTTGATTTTGTTTTACATTGTTATTGTAGTATGTTTCCGATATCCCCAGATAACTCATGCAGTGATTTCAAATCATCCGGTATACATAAATATAAAACGATTTTCAAAAGAAAAGAAATGATCATAATTAACAGAACAAATATACTCCAATTAATTAATCTGATTTGTTACTAACTCCTTGTCACAATTAATGTGAAGGTACCTTGATACTTATTAGAAAGAGTTACAAAGTAATATCACCAATTTTCTACATATGAACATCTTTCAAATGAATTCAAACGTATCAAGAAAAAAAGAAATAAAATGATTAACGAATATCATCCTAAACTAGTTGCATGGCTTGACCATCATTACGTATCAAGAAAAAAAGATACAAAATAATTAACGAATATCATTTAGCCATGCTAATGACCAGGGCCTCTGGGGCTAGGCCCTGACGCAAGTCGTTGGAGCCAAGAGGACATAGTGATCTGAGCCTTCTCGTACACGGTCGAGTATGTAGCAAGATGGTTTGCTCCGGCAAAGTCCTCGGTTAAGACTCTACCTTCAACTACAAGTGGGCTCATAAAAGCAATCAAGATCACAACAAAAACCAAAAGGGTGCATGTTTTCTTGAATGCCATCTTTGAGAAGATTATACAGTTTTAGGACTTTTTTAGGTGTTGTTTGTAGGATTGGTTGATTTAGTTTACTGAATACTACGAAGGGTAGGAGTTATATATAGTTGTTGTTTGTGTGATTTTATCAAATGTTTGACTTGCACAATTTTGTATTTTTTTGAACAGGTACAACTTCTTGTGTTGACCAAGGAAACTGAGGGTCGGAAAAAGTCAGATATACTTGTTGATTTTATTGGATCACATTTTCTTCTCTTGTCTCTTTCTTACTGGCTGCAATTTTTATACTTTTGGCCAGATGAAGCTATATGCCTGTGTTTCCAAGCTTGTGGTAATATACTAATATGTACTTTGTTAATTTGACAAATTAAGATGACAAATTGTAAGTGCACGTCTGAATGGATTGAGATGGGTTACGTATATGTTTTAACGTGTTAAACTTGTTAAAAACGAAAAAAATGTTGAAAGGAAAACAATGCTAAAAGGTCAAAGCAGTTGGAAGTTGCATCTCCTCGTGTGTCTTTAATAATATCAGGTACCCGCGCAATTGGTTGACAAGTATCTTGTAACTAAATTTTTTGGCGAGTATATGCTTTTCATTGTACGTATTTTGTGACCATAACTTTACGAATGATGGTAATTTAAGTTGGATTAACTTTACTGGCCGGTTCACCCGTTTTTACCGGTTCCTACGGTCCTCTCAAGTTCGTTTTCAGACGGTTTATTGGCTCGCCGGTAGCGACTCAGTTCTCGGTTGAACCCGTTGGTCTAATTTGTTTGAATATAAATTGTGTGAAACTTTGTTTGTTTTATTAGTTTATACAATATCTATATAATAGTATGTATTTTTCATTGTTGGTGTGTTTTGAAAATAAAATTTATTAGTGTTGTAACTAATGCATTTAATATTATAATACATTAAATATTACAAGTTTTAAAAAATAGTAGGGTTGGATCAGTTGAAAAATCTATTGCCTCTCAACCTAGAGGTCAAGGGTTCGATCCTCACTCTCCTCACTCGCTACAAAAAGGCTGGAGGTCCTTTTCTACCTTAAGTAGAACCAGAAGCAACCTCTCTACCTTACTTTTACTCTTACTTTTACTTTTATTCAATATTACAAGTTTTAAAATCATGCTATGAAAAAAGATGTGTTGTCTTAAAGAATTAAAACTTACTTTTATAAGGATGAGTTGTCTTAAAGAATTAAAACTTACTTTTATAAGGAATTTCAAATACATTATATAAATTGGTTCAAGACTTGAAAGTCTATTCAAATACAATATTTTCTTTTAAACTTCCGAAGCATTGACTATATACCAGAATCAATCCTAGACCTCCTAATTTTTGCACTGATATGTCCTCGTCTACTTTCTCCTAAAGTTCTTTGTTTATGTCTAAGATAATTTTTTTCCCTGTTTGTTATTGTCCGGTTCATCATAAGTTATTTTGTCAACTAAGAGTGTCATTTGTATTTTTTCTTTTCATTTAATATCTCAATTTACAATGTGAAGTTGTCCACCTTTTGTTATTTTTTCTCCATCTAGCATAAAACCAAGAGTTTGTCTCTTTTTAAACAATTTATAATGTGTACTTTTATAACAGCATAACAATTATTTTTCATCACGAAATATTTATTAAAAAACCTTAGTATGTAACTCTTAATTTTAGTTGTTAAGTCTTTTGAATATGGGATGGACCTTTAGTGAAAGTAAAAAAAACGCGAACTTTTATTTGATATTGGGCTTTAAAAAATAGAATGTTTTGTCACATCTAGATTTTTATATATGTCTTCGCTGTTGTATTCACTTCATTCAGTTCCATATCTTCTCTTTCACACAGCAACCAAATCCATTTTGATGAAGAAAAAAAGGTAAAAGCAATTAATACAATAAATTTTCACCAAATTAGAATCAGTAAAATCATGTTTACAAGAAGTAAGTCACGAGCAGCTTTTTGAAAACAGCGTTTTGGGATATGAAAAAGCAAAAAATCGGTTTTTCTATCTTGTCATCCAAACACTTCAATCTTGAATTTTGCGTTTTCAAACCATGAAAATCACAAAAACGGCAAGTAAAGATTTGTAAAAAAAATAGAAATCAAATTTAGCAAAAAAAACCTTTTACAAAAGTTTGAAACCAAACAAAGAAAAACAAAGATGTTTGGATAAGTAAAATAAGTTCTTGAATAAGCAACCAACAATTGATATATAAACAAAGTTTTTATATCCTTGTATACATAACAAACTACTTCATAAGAATCACAAAAACACTTAAAAGTTAAAAAGGTTAGATTTACAGATCTAACATGTTAAAACTCGAAACATAACCTATCACGTGGTAGATCTGAACGAAAAGAACAACAAGATCACCTACCCGGGTAGATCTGAATGAAAAGAATAAACAAACACACTGAAACCAATACCAAAACCACCTAGCACACCATAACATCCGAGAGAGAGAGGTCGGTTATGGTGGCGGCAGTTTCGATGGCAAAAACGATGGGCTTTGTGTTTGTGTTTATAGGGAGAGTTGGATAACACCGGTTTAAGAGAAAAATGGAGTGTAGTGTATTTGTTTTTATAGAAAAGCAGTTTCAGCCGGTGTTATGAATGGTGTAAATGGTCTGTTACAATTCTTGGGCTGTTACAAGTCAATAGAGTGGGAATTTGAAAATTGTATTTAATTACATTTGAAATTGAAAAGTGTATTGATATATTGATTTAATAGACTTTGTAAAGCACTTCTTTCTATTATAAGTAATTTGTTGAATCTGAATTTTTAAGCCTTCTATTAATAGCATGTCCCAAATGTTTTATATAGTAATATAGATTGTGATTATATAGTGCAACTGTAATTAACATACTACATTATGTATAAATCTTGGGTAAAAGCCATAAAATAACAACCCACTTTTCAAATATACTGGCTTGAAACACTTACTTTTTTATTACCAAATATACCAACGTACTTTCAAAAAAAATTTCGACTTGAAACACATAATATACCGTTAGTCAAAATGTGGGAACGTTAGTCCTTTTAGTTAACGAACATTTGCAAAGTTAGTCCTTTTATACTAACGGCCGTTTTTAATTAACTAAAAATTTGGTTTTCTTACGTTTTTGTCCATTTTATACGTATTCGTCTGCTTTTCTTACGTTTTTGCCCGTTTTTATCCAGTTTTATACATTTTCATCCATCTTTATATGTTTTCATATGTATTCGTCTGTTTTTATACGTTTTACAAGTTTTCGTTCGTTTTTATAAGTTTTCATACGTTTTTATACGTTTTCGTCTGTTTTTATACGTTTTCGTCCATTTTTATACATTTTTACATGTTTTCTTCCGTTTGTATACGTTTTGTCCGTTTCTACATGTTTTCATCCATTTTTATACATTTTCGTCCCTTTGTATATGTTTTTGTCTGTTTTAAACGTTTTCGTCCGTTTTTTAACATTATCGTTTGCTTTTACACGTTTTTGTCCGTTTTTATATGTTTTCATACTTTTTACACGTTTTTACATGTTTTCATATGTTTGTATACGTTTTCATCCGTTTTTACATGTTTTCATCCACTTTTTACGTTTTAGTTCATTTTTATATGTTTTCGTCCGTTTCTACACGTTTTCATTCATTTTCGTCCATTTTTGCATGTATTCGTTTGTTTTCGCACGTTTTCGTCCGTTTTTACATGTTTTCATACATGCATGAAAACATGTAAAAATAGACAAAAACGTGTAAAAACAGACGAAAACGTGCAAAAATGGATGAAAATATATAAAAATGAACGAAAACGTGTAAAACTGGATGAAAATGTTTAAAAATGGACGAAATATGTAAAAATGGACGGAAA
Organism: Artemisia argyi; assembly: GCA_030686995.1. NCBI lineage: Eukaryota > Viridiplantae > Streptophyta > Magnoliopsida > Asterales > Asteraceae > Artemisia > Artemisia argyi. Next base: position 161,317,815 of record CM060683.1, read on the forward strand.
CGTGCGAAAACATGCGAAAACGAATGAAAACATGTAAAAACAAACGAAAATGTGTAAAAACGAACGAAAACGTATAAAAATTGATGAAAACGTGTAAAAAGTATAAAACGGACGAAACATATAAAACGCATGATAATGTATTAAAACGGATGAAAACGTATAAAAACATATGAAAACGTGTAAAATCATACGAAAATGGACGAAAAGGTATGAAAACGTATAAAAACGGGCGAAAATGTATAAAATTGGCGAAAACGTATAAAAATGGACAAAAACGTATAAAAATAGATGAAAACGTATAAAAAAAATCGATGCAAATGTATAAAAGCGGACAAAAACGTATGAAGACGTAATAAAACGGCCAAAAACGTAAGAAAAAAAATGGATGAATACGTACAAAAACTGACAAAAACGCAAGAAATCCAAATTTTTAGTTAATTAAAAATGGTCGCTAGTATAAAAAGACTAACTTTGCAAACGTTCGTTAACTAAAAGAACTAATGTTGCCACATTATGACTAACGATCAAAGTTATAAAAAGTATGAGGCGTGGCGTGGCGGCATGACCAAGCCTCACGCTTTAGCGCCCAAGGCGAATCTTTTTCGTTTATAAGGCGTGGCATAAGGCGGTACAAAATATGAAAATATTTGTATTATATTTCATATATATCAAGTTTACAAAAAGAGGTGACATAAGGCGGCATAATGCGTGGCGTGGTGGCATTACCAAGCCTCACACCTTTGCGAGGCCTTTATGCGCCTTTTATAACCATGCTAAAAGTATATTATGTCTTTCTAGTCGGAAACAAATTTGATAGTACATTGGTATATTTGGTAAGAGTTAATTACATAAATCGTCTGTAACACCCATCCGAAAATGGGCCAATGTCAGTTTTATGGCGTCAAACAGAACATACGCAAGTGGAGGACTTTAATAATACAAAGGTATTCTAAGTAAATGTTAAAGTACTAATTCTAAACATAACAACTTCCAAACTAAATTACCAAATAAGACCAAAAGGGAAACTTTAAGTCCAGCTCTAATCCATGGGAAGCTATCAACAGTGTAGTCTACTAGGAGCTTCTAAGCACTCTTCACTCATAACCCAACTTCCCTCTTAAACCTGCTGCTGGAAAAGAAATGCGGCTGAGCTTAAAAAGCCCAGTGAACATATATATATATATATATATATATATATATATATATATATATATATATATATATATATATATATATATATATATATATATATATATATATATATACACACACACACAAATGGATAACTAAAGTATATAAGTAACTGAAATGAAATCATAATGATCTACTGGATGACAATGATATAAGTCACAATAAGTGATAAAGGAACCGATAAGTGAAACGGAACCACGAGAACCTGCTAAACAAGATATCAAAGGAATATGGAATATACAATAATGAAATCAAAGATTAACAAGGAATATGAAATGGATATCAATCATAACAAGGAAATGCCCAATTAACAAACATATAACATATCATAGCATTGTGTACATAGGAGCTGCAGACTCCAACAATACTAATGTGAAATGGGGTGTATTGCACACACACAAGTCCATTCACCAAATCATAACTAAACTAATTACCTAAGATGCATCCATATGCTCCCTGCAAAAAATATACATATACCATGGTTGATAATTAGCATAAAGTGGGAATGCCGTGGATAAAGGCACACCTCCACAGATAGTGTCAATACCATTGGTGCATCAATGGCAAGGTCATGGAACCACCATGACTAGTTAAACAAATATGGGCAACGTAAATAGGCAATGATAAGGGATAATTACTGATTGTCCAACTAAGATACTAGCTATATGAAAGGAATATAACATGAAAAGTATAAACAAATGAATAACATAGAAAATATGGATCAAAGCATCAAATAACAAATATCAGGAAAACAATGAGTTATGAGAAACCCTTACTGAAAAAGGGCAGAATATTTATACCTTAGCAAATAAAATGAAAGTAGTCCAAAAAGTGAACATAAGGAAACAACGTCACGCCTTCCTCAACGAATCTGCACGAGTTAGGGTTCATGTAATACTTATTAGCTCATTTATTACGTTCATTACTGATTTTAATGCTTAATGTGAATCAGGTTTACATATTTAGGGTTCCTGCCATTTTTAGTAACTTTTAGGTCAGATTCATAATTAGACAAGTTCTTAGGGTTAATAATGATAATCAATTAGACATAGGTTTTACATGTGTTTCAAATCATTAGTTAACTTAATTAGGGTTTAAATGTGTCAAAACATATTTTTAGGTTTAGAATGAAAAACTGACTCAGTTTCTTATGAATTTATAGATCTATCAAATGAGCTTATGAGGTTCTACCAATTTTATCCAAGACTCACACATGAGTTAAGATTTAAGAACCTCCCCAAATTTCAGTACCAAGTGCAAGTACCATTTCAAAAATTGTTTTCCCAACCTGCCCAGAAAGTTAACTGCACATACATCCAGAAAGTTTGCCTTTAATTAACTCGTTTGTGTATTTCAAAAAATCCACAAAAATTCCAGGAAGTCAATCATAAGTTAAATATCACTCCTGTAAAAGGAGATCTCTCAACTCCTTATGGTTTGAAAACTAAAAATCAAAAACACGAACTGATTTCCAAACTCGATTTCTCAGATTTGACATTTAATCTCCCAAAAATCAAAAGACTACTTTCCCGACCTCTAATGACCACGAAACTTGATATACAGAAGGTACACATTATGAACTTAGTTTTAGACACAATAACTATGCAAAAAAATGTTTGTATCATTAATTTAGATCTCTTGCAAAACAACTTAATTTTTGGACAACGAGAAAGTGTGACAAAAAACAACACAAGCTAACCCTTTTTAGATCCGATTAGCATACACATTATTAGGTTTAATTAGACTTATATTACACATGTTTACAGACCTTCAAGTTGACACACAATGAGTTTAACAAGACTCAAAACCCTCCACACTCCAACCTTGAGTCTGTTTGAAACCATATTCGTATAAACAAGTTTTAGATATATATCACGACACACACATACATGTTAACTCGACATACATGTTCTTAATGTTGGAGTATGCTTGTGTCATAATTAATAATTATATGGCTAGACATATATGAGCCTATGGGGTCACACACTTATACACAGAGACACCATTTTATAGATTGTATTTATCGAATTTACAATATATAAACGACTACGTAACTCGGGATCTATAACGGGCCATTAGATACTAAGTTAGACTTAGCATTTTTGGAGTGGACCAACAATGGGCAAGCCCATTGTGGGCCGATATAGTGGCCGGCCTAGGGAGGGTCAAGAGGGCCAAAGATTAGCTTTTGATAGGCTATGTGTAACTTCTAATATGATAAGACTAAATTTATTTAGTCTTCCATATTTACAGAATACATTTAACCACTCTCCAAGTTTCTCTCCTCCCTATATCTCTCAAAAGTGACGGCAAACAAACACACCCATTCTAGGGTTTGTGTTTTGATCTCAATGTGTGGAAAACTAGAAGGGGGGTTGAATAGTGTACTGCTTTTATAATCTTTTTAACTTTATTATCCTTTAAAACTTTACATTTGTTTAAAGATATAAATACAACTTTACATGTTCACTTCTTTGAAAATCTTTACGTGTGAATAACAATCCCAACTTTGCTTGTTTAGTTCTTTGAAAAGCTTTACGTTTGTTTAAAGATATAAACATAACTTTACTTGTTTAATTCTTTGAAAAGCTTTACGTGTGATTAACAATTCTAACTAAAGACAATATGTAATAAGCAAGGATAAAGAAAGAAACTATCAAACCACAACACGATTGTTTATCGTGGTTCGGCTACAAGGACTCTTTTTCCTTGCCCTACATCCACGCCCCGAGTTTCCAACTCGAGAGTTATAAGCACTAATCAACAAGCTCCTTTCCCAGTGGAGAAACCTTTACAACATCGCTTATACTTTTACCGACACAAAGCTAGATGTCGAGTTCTTTTACACGGGTACAACCACTCCCATCGTCGCTTACACTTTTACCGACACTAAGCTAGATGTTGAGTTCTTTACCAAGGGTACAACCATTCCTGTTAGTTCTTTTACAAGGGTACAACAACTCCCGACACACTACGTATTTTGAGGCCTAAAATACTAACCGATCACTTCTATACAAGATACACATGAAGTATAAACTACCAACGTCTATACACAACAAAGCTAACAAGTCTTGCAACTTAGAGTTGAAACTTGTAACTTCTTAGATGAATATGTGAACTCCTTTGCTACATAAGAGAATCACACAAGTTAGTAGCTACTGAGTATAATGAGAGAATATATGTAAAATATGACTCTAAGTGATCACTCAAAACTAACAAGTGGTTTGGTATTTATAGCAAACCATTCTGTAGGTCTGGCGGATACGGCGGAACCCTCAGATGGGTTTCGCCTGTGTACCCCCAGGGTTCCGTCAGGGCTGCAGTTGGTTTTGCAATAAATCTTCCAAACCAAAAAATGTCACATCATATAAATACTAGTCAAACACAAACTTGCACAAGCAAACATATGGTTAGTCAAACACACTTTCTTTCCATAAATGTATAATGACAAACTTACCATAAATGTGATGTGATATTTCTATTTAAAGAAATAAATGTGATGTGACAAGACACTTTCTAATTTAGGAAATAGAAACAATGTTTTGTTTAAAAGGAAATGTAAACCTTAGTTAAACAAGACTTAAACACTTGAAGTGATGATTTACTCATAGCTAAAGTTCATACTTTGTCATTAACAAAACTTAGCAAAGATGGTAAAATATAAATAACGTTTTTAGGCGATATTTGTATTAACAATCTCCCCCTTTTTGTTGATGACAAAACATAAACTTTATTTATAAGTAAGTCACTAGTTTTAGTGTTAAGTCTTATAAAGTTAGTATAAAAACTTGTTTTTGCTAAGATGATGTGATATGCAAAAAAAAAATTTTGAAACAAGTTTATATATAAATTCTCCCCCTTTTTGTCGAAACAAAAAGAAGAGTAGCGAAGCGGAAGTATGCACTTGCTCCCCCTTGGACAATACTCCCCCTAAATGGAGTGCCAAGAGAGGAGACATGGATTTTGACCTTACAAAACAAAATGTTAGTTGCCACACAAGACAAGTCATGAAAGCATTTCATGTTTAGAACACAACTAAGAGTTGTGAAGTGGAATAATGCAACACTCATGCTCCCCCTTGAATATTACTCCCCTAAATGGAGTATCAAGGAAGGAAAACATGGATAATGATCCTAAAAAAAGAAAGGTTAGTTTCTAAAACACAAGATATATGCATGCTACCATATCAAGGTATAGTTCACTCATCATACCTAAATGGTAAACAAACAATGCAAACCTTGTAGTAGAATGAAATCCATTTCATGTAAAATTTTGACTCTTAGAAAGTCAAATACAAGGAATTAGGATGACATCATCCTATTTCTTAAAAATAAAGAAAAACTAAAAATAAACTAAGAACATAAAAAGCTACAAGGAAATCATCATTTTCCTTAATGAGAAACATTTTCCAAAAACAAGGCTAAGGTTGTTTAAGGATGAAAATGTGTGTTGGAGGTTGTAGCGGGCTTTATTTTGAAGGTTGAAAGGATGACACGGTTTTTGGTTTGTTGGAAACATTTTCCAAAAGAAACGGTTATGTTTCATTTTGGAGACTCTAAGGTTGAGGTGGGTGAGACAAGGATTGTAGATGGTCCAAAATGTGGTTTAGGATAAACCTCATTTCTTCGGATAGCTCGCGAATTTCCATTCGACACCCTTCACTAATGTGAGCGGTTCTTTCGCAATGTCCGCAACCATGGCGGGGAAAGTTTGGTGGAAGAGAGGTTTGATTTGTTGGTGGTGGATGGTTTGAACTTGAAGGAGCAAATGTTGATGGTTGAGAGATGTTTTTGCTACCTTCATTAGTTGAGTGTAGCGTTGTTTGTAAAACCGTAATATGGTTGATCTGAGAGTCAACCATACATTTGAAGGCATGAAGTTGGTTTAAATGAGTGTCAATCTCATCATTAAGGTTTTGAGGTTTTTCCCATATGGATGCTTCTATTTTCTTATAAGAAGAAAGTAGAGATTCAAATTGTTGGGAAGGTTCTTGTGGTGATGGTTGTTGTTGTTGTGGTTTTTGTTGTGGTTGTTGGTTTTGAACAAAATGGCGGAAGCTTGGTTCGCCGGAAGGATTACCATGAAGGTCTTTGTAAATTGGGTGAAACACAAATGATTGTGAGTGTGTATGACCTTGATCGTTTGAAAAAATTGATGGTCTAGCATAACGGTAAGCCAACCGTTCTACCAATGATGGTTGATGGGGTTCATCATCTAGTTGCTCACTAGGTTGTTGTTGGGTTTCCATTTGAGCAATGGTGTCAAAGAGTGATAAGGATTGTGGACTTGATGATTCGGGTGATAGGTCTTCCAATGTTTCCAAATAGTGTAGTGGTGATTGTGGAAAACTAGAAGGGGGGTTGAATAGTTTTACGTCTTTTTCGTTTTGTTTGTTTTATAAAAGGTAGCTTCTAAAGATTAGACGAAAACTTCAAAACACTTTAATACGAAAATATAGATACCAGTTTATTTACGATTTTATATAAACACTACTTATGTATAATGTTGGGAAAGAATTTATAATTTCATATATCATATGTATAAGCATATATATATGTACAAGTGTTTTAATGTAAGTTTATGTACTTGATTTGTTTTTATAAGATTAATGTTATGAATGAATTTTAGTTTGATCTTTATGTGAAATCAATATATGCACAACACAAGCAATAATGATTATGTATGAAATGCTAATGAGTAAGTAATCAAAAAGTGAGAGATGGAAAGATCAAACTGAGAGGCAAAGGATTTATAGTGGTTCGGCTACAAGGACACCTTCCTTGCCCTACTCTACTCCCCGAGCACCGAACTCGAGAGTTTTCTTCACTAAGTTAATAACCTCCCTTATGGCGGAGAAAACCGTACACACCAAAGCTTACACCGATTTACGACACTAAGCAAAATGTCGAGTTCTAATCGTAGCTAGAACCAATCTCACAACTATTTTCACACCACACCTTCTTCACACCTTTTCACTTCTTCAATACTTATTCACACCACTAGTATCTTCACACCTTCACAAATTCTTCACAACTTCAAGGACTAACACCTTCACAAATTCAAGGCTCTAACTTCTTCACAACTTCAAGGCTCTAACTTCTTCACACCTTCAAGGCTCTAGCGTCTTCACACCTTCTAGTCTCTAACGTCTTCACAACTTCTAGTCTTCAATGTCTTCTTAACTTGGAAGTTCCAATTTCTTCACTACTAATCACTATTGCTAATATTTCCTATCACCACTACTATGAAACACTATTTCTTCACTTCAAGTTCCACTTCACACTTACAACAATTCTAGATTTTATAACACAATCTAGCTAACTAATACATACACCTTATTCGCCAAAATATGAAGGATCAACAAGATGAAATAAACAAACAACTTAGATAGCAAGATGATACTAAGTTGTAATACTTCTAATAGAAGTATTCTTCTCTTTGCACTTGAGTGTTGAGGCTTGAATCACTTTGAAACAAAGATCAATGTATATAAGATCAAAGGATTTTTAGAGGAAGGAAATGGATGTTTAGATCAGAAAGTTTTTAGTGCAAAAAAAAATATGCGGAATGATCCAGTATTTAAAGGGCCAGAAAATACTGTTCTGGAGCGTGCCGGTCCCCTTAATTAGGGGGCGGTCCCCTTAATGATTAAGGGGGCCGCCTAGTATAATTAAGGGGGCCGCCCTCCTGAACGTTGGATTTTCTTGTCCTTTTTTGAGGGAAATTTTTCTGGATTAGATTTGCCATTTTTGGTTGAAAATTTGAATTCATAAATTTGTAATGAATTAAACATATTCTTTTAATGCCAAAAATATTTTATAAAAGATATAAATGTTTTGTGACATTTTATAAATATCTAGTGATTAACAAAAGTGTTCCTTTGATCTTTTAATGCATTAGACACTTTGTTTATTCATACCTTAAGTGATTAGATGATAAAGATGAGTATTTACTACTAAATACTTGTTTATGTCATGATCTTTGGTTTGATGAGTTTTTGTTTTGTGATTATCAAAACATAGAGATATCGAAAGATATGAATAACGTTTTTAGTCATTTATTTATATCAACAGTGATGTTGGTGGTGTATGGAAAAGTTCCATTGGTGTAAGTGTTGGTGATTGAGGTGATGGAGTTTTTGAAGGTTGAGCTTGTTGAGAAGGTGATGTTGAATCACTTGAAGGTCTAGTTGGTGGAGGAATGGTGGCTATGTTTGTGTTGCAATGTGTTGGAGTAGTAAGATTAAGCAAATCTTGAATGGTGATTACATTGGTATTGCAATGTGTTGAGGATGGTGTTGAGGTAGTGAGGTTAAGGTAATCTTGGATAGGTGATGAGATGTTAAGTGAAGCATCACTTAAAGATGATGAGCTTGACTTGACGGTTTTGTTGAAGCAACAAGGTTTAACACTAATCCTAGTGGTTTTTGAGAAGGATTTTGATGACTCGGATGATGTGTTAGATTTAGTCATTTCAAAAGTGTGGTTTTGATGTTTTGAGAGAAGAAATTATGATGGTGATGGTGTGATTTGAATTGTTGCAAAACTTTCAAATTTATAGGGTGGAAGAGATGTTGAAATGGGTGTTTGGATTTGATGGTCTACCATTCAAAGATTGAGGTTTCAAATGATTTACAAAGTTTTCATGAACATGTCAAATCATTGGATGTCAATCCAATGGAATAAGGTGGAGTGAAAGACCAACATATGCACTCAATGCTTTGTGATCATGGGATGTGATTTGGTTGAAAATGTTTCAATGGTTTGAAGGATCTTTTAAAAGGGTTCCTTGGGTTAGTTATGTTTGAATTTGAATTTTTGGAGGGAAGTGACTTCCTAATTGTTTTAGTGAGTGAGAGTTGTCCTAATATGGTTATTGGAGTTAATGGAAGATGTTTCTCACTTAGGAAAATGGTTTGACACTTTACAAGTTTTGAACTTAAGAAAATTGACAAATATTTTCTGCAGGTGACTGGCGGAACCCTCGCGATACACAGGCGGAACCCTGTTTTGGGTTTCGTGTGGTCCGTTGGGTCAATTCTGGGTTGCCCAGAAATTACACTAGCGGAACCCAATTTAGGGTGCCGCCAGACCTGAAAAAGTACACAGTCCGCGATTTTGACCCGCGAGACGATTTTCAAAATTTTCAAAAACTCCTAAAATCAAAAAGATAATGCATATCTGGTTAGGCAATACAAAAATTGGACATGTAAACACACATATCATAGGACTTTGATCGGGGGGTCGCGAATATTCACCAAACTTAGTGAAATTTGTCATAAGCATAAAAATTGACAAACGCCTCAAATATTATTATTATGCATAAAAGCTCATACAAACATAATCCGACAAACGTAATAAAGCATGAACGTGAAAAACAATACAAATCACATAGTTTAACACATACAAGCTTCTAAAACCTTCATAAGCCAAACACTCCTTAATCACGCTTCTCACAACCGGTCTATCTTCTTATTGAGCTTGCTTAGGTACCTTCCAAAGCACTTGAAAATTCCTTTGGTTTGCTTGAACTCTTTGGATGCATTGTCAATGATGGGGAGTTCTTGAAGGTAGTCTAAAGGAGGTAACTTAGAGTTAGGAAGTTTATCATCCTCGCTCATGTCGGATGATGATGATGATGGTGTAGGTGAGCGAGTACGTTTGCCCTTACCTTTGAAAACTCGTTTATCACTTAGAGGAACGAAGATGTGAGGAACGAAAGAATAGTCAAGGCGCATTCCATTATCGTTAGGAGGAATGGGTGAGATTGCTCTAAAGAGGCGGGTAAGAAGCATTCCATAAGGAAGAGCGGTTGTTCCAACTAAGGGTATGTCGGCCATTCTTTTGGCTAGGTAGTAGGCTAAGTTAAAGGGTTGACCGGTGGAAATGCTATAGAGCATGTAGCAAAGGCATGTGTTGACATGATCTCTATTTCCTATGGTACTTATGACGTTTGCTCAAAGAATTTCTTCCCACTTCTTAAATTGTGGTTTAAGCTCATTGAGCTCCATACCAAAAGGATCCTTATCCACAATATTCCCCGAACGATGCTTCCTAGTGGTAGAGGTTCTAACAAAGAGATGTTCCTTAATTGTTTCCTTACTAACTATAGGGTTGTCGTATGGATGAAAACGCTCAATCGAATCAAGGCTTGAAATGGGCCACTTATCTGTGTAGAGACAAGTACCCGCATTTGGGACACCAAAAATGATAGCTAAGTCCTTTAAATCTATGAAATTTGGTATTTGATTTGTTGTGAAGTTTAATGATATCTTACCAAAATCATTTGTGGAAAGGTTTACGGTTGCATAGAATTCTAAGATGAACCTAGGACAAATTGGCTCATCGATATCAAGGAGACAATCAAAGTTGATTGCGGCAAAGCTTTGGCGAATAGATGTTCCTTCTAGAAAGGATGAATCAATGGTTCTACCTTCGTGAAAATAGCGTTTTTCAAATGCCTTAAAGGTTTCTACTTGAACTTTGTTGAGACCTTTGGTCCTATGGTGTTTGGGCAAGTACTTAAGGGTTTCCTTGTGATCGGAGTAATTTGCGGGAGGCATGTTGATTCCTAGAAAACACAAAATTATATGTTAATGACTTTTAACAATGTGGATGTTCTAATGTGTTCCTATATGCAAACAATGTGGAGACTTGGTTATCTTGACTCATTTTGATTCCCAAATTGTTTTGTTATGCAAGTTTTGTTATAAAAACAAAAGATAACCAACACTCTCCTAATTGAATGTGTCTTCGATTGAATGTACCCGAAAATACATATTAGTTATGTATTTCCTTTAGCATTCAAGAGATAATATGCAAGTGATGTTACACTGACGTTTTTCATTTGTTTTAACAATGTGGTGAAGAGTTATGTTCTAGTTGTGGATTTCAATTTTTGAAAGACAATGCACTTGGTGTGTTTGGCAAATAACAACAAAAAGGATACAATTCTTAACTAATGGAAGACATGATTTGGTTAGCAACCAAGTTTTTCATGAATCAAAAAGTTCTATGCATAAACCCTAAGATTCTAGTTAATGAATGTAAATGAGAATGTTATACTTGAATCAAAAATGCAATTATGATTAGAACACTTACAAAGTTGATTGGATTTGAAGATGTTAGATTGGAAGCCCTAAATTTCGTATGGTTATGTGTTTTTGAGATGGTGATGGCTGTTTGAAAAGTGAATGATTAAGTTAAGAGGGTGTTTTGGTTTTGAAATTAAAAATAAAACATCCTGCAGCTTTGGCGGACCAGGCGGAACCAAAGGGAGGGTTCCGCTCGTATGGTCTGAGGGTTCCGTGGGAACTGCAGGGAAAAATTCAAAAGGGATTGTCTTGATTTTTGTGGTTTTATCCTAATGTTCAAAACTAAGGTTTTAGGTCTTATGAGTCTTTGACTAAGCCTAGGGATGATGAATGCTTCACATTCAAGAGGTTTTGTGAAAACATTGATAGAATGGTTAGCGTAGAAGACTTTCTTAGTAAAGACGTTCCTCAATGAACATTCTTACCAAGGCGATGATGATGGATCACAATATGTCGATTAAGAATTGAACTGTCGCCGAAGTCGATGATTCCTTTGTTGAAGGGATAATAATGTTGATAAAAGAATTCCGTTGTTGACACGAATTTGCTTGTTCAAGCGGAGCTTGTTGATGTGCTTCTCCATCCGAAACTAATTTGAGAACCTTACGCATTTTGTAGAATCATTGGGTAAGTAAGTAAAAGTGTAAGTACCACTTGGGCTTTTCTTATCAACTTATTGCCGACATAATTCCATTGGGCATAGACTATGGTTTCTATTCCCGTTCTTTTGGGAGACCATAATCCTAGTTGTGTAGTACCTTTTGATGTATCCACACGAGCTCTTCCTAAAGAGTTGTATTAGGATCTTCTCTAAAATGAGCACATAGACAAACACTAAACATAATGTTGGATCTAATTGTTATGAGAACAAGTAGTCTTCCGAACATTTCTCTACGTTTAGTTTTACCTATGGATTTGCTAATCTCATTCTTGATAAGTCATTAATAACTTAACCATTGAGAGCAAGAGAGTAACTAGGAATGTCTTTAAGTTAAAATCCCTTGCTTTTGGGGCTTGCTTTTATTATCAACAAGTCTTTCAAATATTGACACTATAATCACTTGATTACTTTTGAAAAATCTATTTTGTTTCACTAGTTGTTTTACTCTAAATTCCAAAAACTATTTTTGTTGAATTTGTTTAGACACAGCTATGACCTATAAATCAAGTTTTATAACTTATGTCAATTTTGCTTGATTCAATGTTTGACTCAAGGTGAGAAGATGTTATTTTTGTACTTTTATCCTTAATATTTTACACAACATATTTTTCTTGCCATCATTAGACTTTCGACTAAGTCATCATATACCAAAGATGATATCTTAGAAGGAGGAGATCACTCGTTAAATGTTATATTCAACGACTCCTCGACTCTTTGGGTTTCCTTACTATGAACTTTATTTGTTTTGAAAAAGTCCAAGAGGTACAACATCATAAGACTAAGTGTCACATTTGATGTGTAAATCCTAGATGTTGAAAACTCATTTTCTTCCACACATCCTAATGTATGCTAATGTGAATTATTTCACCTTGTATGTTTTATGTGAAATTATCATAAAAGAGTGATTGAAGTAAAACACAATTTAAGACCCAAGGTATGGTGTTTAAGAATGTTGTTTTACAAAGGTTTGTTTTGCAAGCATCACAAAAGTGTTAGACATTTTAACACTTAGGAAATTCTTATTTAGCTCACTTGTAAGCAAGAGTTGAGTGAGACTTACTCAAGAGTTTTCTCGTGTTTATCTCTTGACGGTTAAAGAACCGAAACACCTTATATCTCCTACTAGTGCTAATGACGAAATACCTTGTCTTAGAGAATCTAATCATTGTTATTACTAATAGCAGGTAAACACTTTAGAATACTACTAATAATATATACTACTACACATAATGCTAGAAACAAGAGACAATCAAAGTCAAGTTGAAGTAATGTGTACCTTTTAAATTGCATAGAGATGCTATCAAGAGAATAAACACAAAGCGTAAAATCTTGGTTTGACGACACGTTTGGAAACTCAATTACTCATGTATCCAAGAAGGTTAGATAGTCATATAAAAGAATAGAGCATGATAATCTTAATCATTTTATCATGAGTTTCTATTTGAGATTGAATTATCTCTAAATCTCTTTTCTAGGTTTAACAAATTTTACTTGCTTTGTTTTACTAGTTGATGGTGCTTTTGAGCTAAATCCTAATTCGGTTTTATCTTCAAACAACCTTTAACTCCTTAACAATCTTTCAAGATATTTTGAGCTTTCATCAAATTTAGCTAGCATTTTTCCTTTCTCATTTTGCTTTTTAATCTCATGTTTGTATTCTAGACATAATTTACATTCTAGATTAATTTCAACATTACTCTCAAGTCTAGACATTTTATCTTCTAACAAGATTTCCTTTTCAAAGTTATTCACAAAAGATTTTGAAGACTCATTGTTAAAGATAGTTTTCATGTTACCTAAAAGTTTAGACTCATTTTCTAATTTAGAAAATTCTAAGATGAATGTGTCAAAGCAAAAGTGTTTGGTTTCAACATGTACCTTGCTTGTTGTTTCAATAAATTGACAATTAACCACCGGATCATTGTCTTCGTCAACATCCGTTTCATTCCATGATTTGCAAGCAAGTTCATCAAGACACACGTACTCATCTTCACGTGTACCTTCATTTAAAACATTTAAACTAGTAGCACATGTATTAACTTCTACTAAGTGTCTATCAATTAGTTTTTCTAAAACTTCTAATTCATATGTAAGATCAAATTGATCATCTTTGACTTGACATATTTCTTGATGAAAGTTGATTTTATTTTTTCAAATATCATTAGTCGTTTGACAAAAATACATTCTTTCATATTCGGTACTTGATAAAGCTTTATAAATCATTATCTTAGCTTTAGTATTTTTATCAGGTTTAGAATAGTCATCTTGGTTTTCAAAACTTGTTTTCGTTGGTTTGAAATCACCAATAGAAATAATATGCCAAAGATGTTGATCAATTGATTTTACATAGTTTTCAACTATACTTTTCCATTCAAGGAAGTTTTCTTTTTCAAATAGCGGTGGGTTTTGAATAGGTTGCCCTTCTTTGAGATTTTCAAAATCCATGGATCGATCCAAGTTTTAAAATACATTCTATTTTAAAGATCTTGAGTAACGTAGCTCCTGATGCCAATTGTGGAAAACTAGAAGGGGGTTGAATAGTTTACCGCTTTTATAATCTTTTTAACTTGATTATCCTTTAAAACTTTACGTTTGTTTAAAGATATAAACACAACTTTACATGTTCACTTCTTTGAAAATCTTTACGTGTGAATAACAATCCTAACTTTGCTTGTTTAGTTCTTTGAAAAGCTTTACATTTGTTTAAAGATATAAACATAACTTTACTTGTTTAATTCTTTGAAAAGCTTTACGTGTGATTAGCAATTCTAACTAAAGACAATATGTAATAAGCAAGGATAAAGAAAGAAACGATCAAACCACAACACGATTGTTTATCGTGGTTTGGCTACAAGGACTCTTTTTCCTTGCCCTACATCTACGCCCTGAGATTCCAACTCGAGAGTTATAAGCGCTAATCAACAAGCTCCTTTCCCGGTGGAGAAACCTTTACAACGTCGCTTATACTTTTACCAATACAAAGCTAAATGTCGAGTTCTTTTACACGGGTACAACCACTCCCATCGTCGCTTACACTTTTACCGACACTAAGCTAGATTTCGAGTTCTTTACCAAGGGTACAACCACTCCCGTTAGTTCTTTTACAAGGGTACAACAACTCCCGACACACTACGTATTTTGAGGCCTAAAATACTAACCGATCACTTCTATACAAGATACACATGAAGTATAAACTACCAACGTCTATACACAACAAAGCTAACAAGTCTTGCAACTTAGAGTTGAAACTTGTAACTTCTTAGATGAATATGTGAACTCCTTTGCTACATAAGAGAATCACACAAGTTAGTAGCTACTAAGTATAATGAGAGAATATATGTAAAATATGACTCTAAGTGATCACTCAAAACTAACAAGTGGTTTGGTATTTATAGCAAACCATTCTGCAGGTCTGGCGGATACGGTGGAACCCTCAGATGGGTTTCGCCAGTGTACCCCCAGGGTTCCGTCAGGGCTGTAGTTGGTTTTGCAATAAATCTTACAAACCAAACAAGGTCACATCATATAAATACTAGTCAAACACAAACTTGCACAAGCAAACATATGGTTAGTCAAACACACTTTCTTTCCATAAATGTATAATGACAAACTTACCATAAATGTGATGTGATATTTCTATTTAAAGAAATAAATGTGATGTGACAAGACACTTTCTAATTTAGGAAATAGAAACAATGCTTTGTTTAAAAGGAAATGTAAACCTTAGTTAAACAAGACTTAAACACTTGAAGTGATGAATTACTCATAGCTAAAGTTCATACTTTGTCATTAACAAAACTTAGCAAAGATCGTAAAATATAAATAACGTTTTTAGGCGATATTTGTATTAACACAATGTAACCTTATTCTGTTGTAGTTCAAGGCTAGATCGTGTGTTACGGGGTTTAGACTAGCATCGGGTGGTGATCAGTGACGTGTAGTATGTTTCATTCATAGAGGTGATCTCCTTTGATTACTTGGGTTTCATTAGTGATTCATGTACGTTGGTGAAGGTCTCCATACGATTCAACCGATCACGCTACAAAGGTATAACCTTGTTGTTGTTTATTATTGATTGATTATATGGCTATATGGATCCTTGTTGGTGATGTTTTCTAATGCGTTTATATGTTTCTTTTATATTTATATACTCAACATCACCTATAGTGGTATCACGAGCCATCATATGATGTCATATGATCATCTTGTATGCGTAAAAATGGCTAAAAACGCGTGTTTTTAATGGATTCAAAAGGGTACTTTCAAAACAGCCCCAAAGGCTAATTTTTTGTACATAATTCGACCTATAAGGGGTCTTATGATTTGCACTAGGTGATGTTGAATATATAAACATAAAAGAAACACCTCTATGTGTTGTCCACACTACACCTCATCGTATACCCCTTGGATGCTAGACCTTAACCCCGTAACCTTGGAATGGCCTTTGAATAAGAAAGATTCAAAGGAAGAGATCAAGAAAACCAAAACCCTAGATGGGTTGTTTTCTTTGTGCCGTATGATAGAGGGAGAGAGGGGGGAGAGATTTTTGGTACATTGTTATTCTAATTATGAGGAAATCACTCCCATATATTTAACCAAAAATCAAACCTATCCTTCCCTTGAAACCCCCTAATGGCCGGCCACTATATGGGCCTAAATAGGCATCCCATTTGTTTTTCTAGTCCAATGGATTAAGTACTTTACTTAGTCATTAGAAGCCCAATAGTGATCCCGAGTTACGTTAGGTTAATTATATTTCGTAGATACAATAAACACGACATAGGAAGAGGTACCTAAGTGTATTTGTGTGTGACCCAATAGGCTCACATATGTCTAGTCATATAATTATTTATTATGACACGAGCATACTCCAACATCTCCCACTTGCGACATCATAATAATCAAGTAATTATACAAGCAAAGGTTAGCGTCTAGCAACACGCCAATGCCCCTAGAAATATGTGAGGGTAGTTTCTTCAACTTCTCATTTACATGGTTTATATGTCATCCATCCTTTTGCTACAGATACTATGTTGACCACTAGACATGGATCAAAGTCATTCCATTTTTTCAACTATTATGTTTCTCGATCTAGATACTGAACAAGATTACCAAGTGAATTAAGATTCATCTTAATCTCATTTGGGTACGGCCATAAAAACATCGGTTCAATTCATTGAGGGGCCCAATAGTATCTAACTCCATGACATGTAGAGGAACAAATCCTATTTTGATTGCACATGTCATTCATGTGTTTCAAATCACTCTTGAAGATGGTTTTTATAACAACCTTATTAAGGACAGCGTTTAACCATATCAAAGAATAAAATTCCACACATGCAAGACCTACTTGCATCTCAAGTTTGAGGATAAGAGACATAACCATTTGCGAGATTCACTATTGACGCCGATCCATGCAGTGAATACTCGAAGGTTGGGTCAGTCCAATGTTCATCACAATGAACAACATGTGAGTTTGGTAAATAAATCACCAACACGCTCACATTTGCCTTAATTTGATGATACTCCCGTATCGTCAACTGACAATGGACAATTTAGAACAACTAAATTATTCATGGATTAAACATGCAAATATAGAATACAGTTGATATGAATGAAAACGACTATAACCATTACATCAATTCATTAAAGATACAAACTGTTCAACATTCCAATTATTCAAATACTAAAAATAGATTTACATGAGACTATTAGCATGTCGAAGCCCAATGTTCCTAGCATGCTCCACATGTTTGGTACAAGACATTGGTTTTGTTAAAGGATGAGCTAAGTTCTCATCTGTGTGAACGTTGAGGAGACGAATATCACCACTTTTGACAACTTCTCAAATATAGTGAACTTTCCGACGAAAGTGTTTGGCACCCTTAAGAACACCAGGTTCATTGGATATGATAATAGCACCGGAATTATCACAGTACATATCCATAGGTCGTTCATTGCTGGGGACAACGCCAAGCCCATAAATGAATTTCCGTATCCAAATTGCCTCCATTGCAGTACATATCCATAGGTCGTTCATTTCTGTAGAGGACATCGCAATAGTGCTTTGCTTGGCACTCTTCTAGTCAACAACACCTCCATTCATGACGAAAACATATCATGTCTGGGATTTGATGTCATCACGATCTGTCTCCCAGCTTGCATCAGTATAACAAGTAACACTGAGCTCACGTTCGACATCACCACTATAAACAAGAAACATATCTTTAGTATTTCGCAGATACTTCAATATGTTCTTAACAGCAGTCCAGTGACATTCTCCTAGATTCTGTTGAAATCTACTCGTTAGGTTCTGAGAAAACGCTACATCAGGTCTAGTGCACGTAACTGCATACATGATGGACCCCACAGCCGAAGCATAAAAGACTCCTTTCATCCTCTTCACCTCAGCGGGTGTAGAGGGTGCTTGAGTCTTACTCAATTCCATACTTGGTTGCATTGGAAGACTTCCACGTTTGGAATCTTGCATCTTAAATCGCTTCAGGCTTTTTTCAATGTATGCCCTTTGACATAAGTCGATTAACCACTTTGATCTATCTCGGTAGATCTTGACTCCAAGTATGTACGATGCTTCTCCTAAGTCTTTCATAGCAAAACACTTTCCAAGCCACGAGTTTACATCTTGTAGCATTGGAACACGACTATACTTCCACTAGTTTTCATATATGCAGATGGATCATCGAGATTTTGAGTGAAACCAATATTTTTGATTCCCTCATCAAATCTCTTGTTCCAGCTTCTAGATGCTTGCTTAAATCCATAAATGGATCTTTGAAGTTTGCATACTTTCCTAGGATGCTTTTGTTAGCATTAAAATATTTATATATAGAAGTGATGGTCATTCTCATATTGTAACTTTGTGTCGTTTGTTAAAGATTAGTAATAGTTTAGTCATTGGGCTTTGGACTTGGCAAGCTAATATGTTATGTGCTATGTTTCATAAGCCTTGTTATCTAAACATGTAACCAAGTCCAAGCCCAAGTCCATTAGAAAGCCCATGAGGCCTTTCTCTCTAACTATAAAAGGCACCTTACCTCTCATTTGTAAGGTGTGCTTGTGTGTGTATTGTGTGTGTTTTTAATAAAAGTTCTCTTCATCTTTATACTCTTTTTCTCTCATATTAACGCCACACATATCTCATCAAGTCACCATCTTTACTTCATCTAGTTCTTATATTGTTATTAAAGTTGATATATCTAAGGTCCAACAAGTGGTATCAATCGCCTAACAATGATTTAGGAGTGTTTTCATCAAGTTTTTTGTTTAAAAGTTACACTTTTCATTCATTTGTGTACTTTTTCTTCAAAAAAGTTTTGATTTTTACGTGGTTTTAGTGTTAAAGTTGTTGTTTTTATTGAAGTTTTAGTGATTCTAAGTGTTTTGGGAAAGATTTGATCATTAGAAACAAGTGAAAAAGGAGTTTTTGGGTGAAAAAATCGTATTTTTGAAGTTTTCTGGTCATCCTACGCGTAAGTTGGGTGTATAGTACAAGTTACAACTGTCTACAGTACTATCTACGCGTAAGTTGAGGTCAAAACCCTTTTTCTACGCGTAACTCTGGTCAAAACCCTCTTCTTACGCATAAGATTGATTTTCTACGCGTAAGTTGAAGTCTACGCACAAGATCGTACGCTTAAGTTCAGTTTCTACGCAGAAGTTTGTTCTTACGCATAAGATTAAATCTTACGCGTAAGTTTCAGAAATCTACGCATAAGTTTCTTCAAAGGTCTTCTCTTAGTGCATCGGTGACTCAGTACGTCCCTGACTTGGATAAGTTTATGGAATACTTCGACACGGGATATCTTTCAAGCTTGGATAAGTTTGAGAGATCATTTTGGTTTGTAAACCTTACGCGTAAAAAATCTTACGCATAAGCTAAACCTTACGCGTAACATATCTTACGCATAAACACTAAACTTACGCATAAACTACTAATCTTACGCATAAGTATTTTTCTTACGCATAAGTTTACTGTTTACGCATAACTTGTTGTTTACGCCTAACATTTGTTCTACGCATAAGTTTCTGTCTACGCGTAAGATTCACTGTTTACGCATAAGATCAAGGTTTACGCGTAAGTTTTTGACTTTTGACAACCAAACTTCAAACGGCCATAACTTTTGAACCGTAACTCCGTTCTCGACGAATCAGCTGTCAAAACGACCGTGAGACCGAGAAGAAGGACACGCTGAAAAATCTAAAGATCATTCAAGCCAAGCTTCGAGGCCCAAATCCACTCCGAACGGAAGTTATTGAGGTTTTAAGGTTCCAGATCAAAATTTTCACCATAAAAACTTGCATCAACTTACACTAAACACAACTCCTACTTCGTTGAAACGATCCGAGAATCAACTTTATCCATCTACACTTCATCAATGGCTACTCAGCAAGATATTCATGCAGCCGGTGCGGAAAACCGACCTCCAATGCTTGAAAAAGGTGGATATCTCCCATGGACAAGCCGCATGCTTCGTTACATCAAAACAAAGCCTGATGGTAAATTAATGATCAACTCCATTACAAATGGTCCATTCAAGCCATGACAAGTTCAAATTGAAGGTAATCCAAATGCAACACCTCCTACTCAACCATTCGTGCGTGAACAAACAGAAGCAGATTACACAGAGGAAGACAAGAAGCATATCGCCGCTGATGATATGGCAATGCATTTAATCCAACTTGGATTACCACGGGAGATCTTTGCTGCGGTCGACAGTTGTGAAACTGCTTATGCTATGTGGGAACGTGTCAGAAGGATATGTCATGGAACAGAGATTGGACAACAGGACGTTGAGAACAAACTTCTTACGGAATGGGAGAACTTTACATCCACTAAAGGTGAACAGATTGAATCTTACTACACAAGGTTTTGCACTTTGATGAATGAGTTAATCAGAAACAAGTTGACACCTCGAACAATTGCAACAAACATCAAATTCATCAATAACCTTCCAGAAGAATGGGGTCGTTATGTTACAATTGTCAATCAAACAAAGGATTTACATAAGGTGAATTATGATCAACTCTATGACTTTTTGAAGCAAAACCAAGCTGAGGCTAATGAAGTAAGGAAAGAAAGATTGGCAAAGAATCATGATCCTTTTGCATTAATTGCAACTACACCAACACCGCTTCCAGTGAACACACAACAATCATCATCATCTTCCACTCACAACTACATGCAACCATCATACGTTCAACAACCAACACCGGTCTACCAACAACAGTTCTACCCACAGCAACAACAACATGTTATTCCACAACAGCAATACCCACAATTCGAAGACCCAGAATTCACTGAAAATGATGAAGCTTCTGCAGCATTGACCCAAGCGTTTGCTTTTCTGTCAAAGGCATTCCAAGGACGCTATTCTACTCCAACAAACAACAACCAAAGGATTTCATCAAACACTCGCAACAAGCAGATTGCTCAGCCGAGTTTCAACATGGGCAACGGAGGCCAAATGGTTGGAGTTTATGGGAATCAGCAAGGATATGCTACTGGAATTAACATGGGGAATCAGAATATGCTGAATGCAGGGAATCAGAATACAGGAAATCAGTATGGTCAGTATGCAGGGAATCAGTTGGGTCAGTTTGTTGGAAATCAGAGGGGTCAGAATGTTGGTAATCAGGCAATGGGTAATCAGAATAGAAATGTTGCAGCTCCAGTAGTTGGGAATTTGGGAAATGTGAATCAGGGTAATCCAGTTAAGTGTTTCAACTGTCAGGGTGTAGGTCATATGGCAAGGAACTGTCCTACTAAGCCGAACAAGAAAGATCTCGAGTACTTGCAGAAAGCAGTGATGTTGGCACAAAAGGTTCAGGCAGGGTTTTAGTTAAACGCAGAGGAGAATGATTTTATGGCTCTTATGGATGACATGGAAGATAGAGAGGATATCGATGCGAACTGCATATTTATGGCGAATCTTCAGGAAGCTAAGTATGACACGGATTCTGACACACTTCCTGTTTATGACACCAATGCACCATCTGAGGTATCAAACTTCAACACATGTCACAATAATGATATATTTGATATGTCTCCTCATGAGGAACAACATACTGAGAAACTAGCACCCACTTATGATACATACCTGGACACGCCAAGTAGTAGCAATACTTCTTTAGCAACTCCAGATGTGAATCATAATGGAGGCTTCGTTTCAAAGCATGCTGAGAATGATGAGGAAACACGTGCTTTGTTTGAATCATTATTGAATAATTGTCGTATTGAAATTGAGAATGTGAAAAAGGTCAATCGCGATGTTAAGGCCGCGAATGTTAAATTGACCGCTGAGCTTGAGAGTTACAAAGAAAACGTTAAAGCTTTTGAATTTCATAACAAAAGATTGCCTGAATTAGAAACTGGTTATCAAAATTCCGTTTCAAGGGAAAAACAATTGCAACTCAAGTTTGGTACACTTGATGTTAATTCTTTCAAAAAGATAAAATCTTTAAACACGAAAATTTCTGATTTACAAAACCAACTTTCTAAACAAAAAACAGCTTATACCAATCTTGAAAAAGAAATGGATGAGTTGAAAAAGGACTTTGCAAAGAAAGAAGACAAACTTTTGGCCGAAATCGTAGAGTCAGAACACATGATTGCTCATTTAGAAGAATTAGTGGTTAAATCGGGTCAGTCAAGTCAAACAATGAAAATGATTTCAAATCAAACTAATCCGGTTTAC
The DNA here is from genome assembly GCA_030686995.1 of Artemisia argyi. Lineage (NCBI taxonomy): Eukaryota > Viridiplantae > Streptophyta > Magnoliopsida > Asterales > Asteraceae > Artemisia > Artemisia argyi. The sequence goes on from CM060683.1 coordinate 161,340,475, forward strand.
TATACGAAACATAAAGTGGCTCTTGGTAACAACACCCCCAGTAATCTCAAGAAAGCTCAGCAAGAACAGAATGTTTTGTATAATGGTAATGTGATGTACACTAAACATGATCCTCTCGTCGTTCGGGATTCTGTGCAAACGATAGAACATGTCGAAGAGAGCATAATTAAAATGAAACAAAAGGATTTGAAACCCATTGATTACAACAAATTGAACAAACTTTCGGGAATTACTTTTGTTCCACAAAAAGAACCATCTGTGTTTTCCATAAAACGACCATTCTCAAAAATGTTTTCTAAGAAAGTAATTGTTTCCAAATCTCTTTCAACAATGGAACAAATTTCTTCTAACAACACTTTTAATACAAGTGAGGCTAGAGAAATTTTAGATGACGTTAAAAAGAGAATTCAAGAACTTCAAAATATTGTTGCTTCTAAAACTACAATCAATATTAACAACTGGCATTCTAGTTTTCATATTGAGCAGAAAAAAGTTTTTGAAAACGAAATTACTATCCCACTGAATAACATCAGTGCGAGGGTAATCCATTTTGAACAATCTTTCTTAAAAGAAACGGCCGACTTTGTCAAGGACCACAAATCCCTAGTAAACGAAGCTAATGATACTCGTGAAAACATGAATGTTTTGGAAAACCTAAATGATTCTCTCTTCGAAGCTGTTATGACCACTGACATTATGTCCATCATTTTACAAACATATTCTGTTCAAGACGATGACAGACTGAGAGCTGAGACCTCCGAAATTGTTTCAAAATATGAAAATGCTCTTATAAAGCTTGAAAAAGAAAATGTGTCATATTTTAAACAACTTGATCGAAAAAAGGAAGAATGCAAGTATGACAAATTGTCGTATGAGCGTGCCTTAAAGAACATGCAAGAGCAAAATGATCTTTTGAGGGCTCAGCTTGAAAGTCAAAAAGGAAAGGGTGAGGAAACTAAGTTTGCAAAACCGTCGACTTCGGAAAAACCAAATGTTTCAAACACGGTTCAAAAACCAAAGATGTCAATTTCAAGGTTTGCTCCAAAAGTAGATGAGAAAAAGAATTTGACAAAACCAGTCACTCCAACACCCTTGCCCAAGAAAAGTGATAATGATAAGATTGTTGATAAAGGAAAAGCGGTTGTCGAAACACCAAAAGTGATAGCACCTGGCCTTTTTAGGATTAGTCCCACTAATGCGTCTGCTTCCACTTCTAAGACAAATGCGTGCAAAAAGGATAATTCTAAAGAGTCTAGTAATGATAAAAAGGACAACAATATAAATCCTAATGTGTGTGCCTTACCTTCTACAGGATTAGAAAGCACCTCTAGGAGCAGCAGACTAAAGCTTAGGAGCAATACAAGGAACAATAGAGTCTCGCATGTTTCTAAGAGTAGTAGCAAGAATAAAGTTGAAGAAGTAGAAGAACACCCTAGGAATTTATCGCTTTGTAATAAGAAACATGATTCATCTGAATGTAATGTCGAAAGTACTGGTTCTAATGCATGTAATGACTCTGTTTGTTTAATATGCATGAAATGTTTAATTAATGATGTTCATGATGAATGTGTTTCTAAGAATGTGAATGTTACGCCTGAACAGAAGAATGTTCCAAAAAGACCTAGTGCTAGATCTAGATCTATAGAAAGATTAGTTGCACGCTTTAGGTCTACCACTAGTAGTCGAGTGCCTAGGAACTACCTTAAGTTTTGTATGTGGAAACCTACGGGTAGAGAATTCATTCTTCAAGATGGCAAATTGAAAGTAGTTCAAAATGGACAAGTAGATACCTTCTATGAATGTGATTCAGCTTTTACCCCTAACCAAATGGAACCTAATTCAAAACGGTTTCCAAATACAAACTCTTCTGTTCTTGGCAGGTTATCGAAATATGTCTTTGGATCGTCGACTCGGGTTGCTCCAAGCACATGACCGGGAATTTAAAGCTGCTGATCAATTTCGTCTGGAAATTCATGGGAACTGTACGCTTTGGAAATGATCATGTAGCAGCTATTCAGGGTTATGGAGATCTTCGGTTTGAGAATTTTTTAATCACTCGAGTTTACTACGTCGAAGGGTTGGGACACAACTTGTTTTCAGTCGGGCAGTTTTGTGATGCAGATTTAGAAGTTGCATTCAGGAGAAACACGGTTTTTATAAGAAATTTGGTTGGTGATGATCTTTTAACTGGTAATCGTGGTACAAATTTGTATGCTATCGACATCAACCAAATGGCTTCTACATCACCAATTTGTCTTATGACAAGGGCAACCGAAACTAAGTCCTGGCTGTGGCATAGACGTTTATCCCATCTCAACTTCGACACGATCAACAAGTTAGCCTAAGACAACATCGTCACCGGTCTTCCTAAGTTCAAATACACCAAGGAACACCTACGTCCATCATGCGAACAAGGAAAAAGCAAAAGAGCATCATATAAACCCAAAACCGTGCCTAGTTTGGAAGCAAGGTTACATATGTTGCACATGGACTTATGTGGCCCAATGAGAGTTGAAAGCATTAATGGGAAGAAGTATATTCTTGTTATTGTTGATGATTATTCAAGATATACTTGGGTAAAGTTTTTGAGATCAAAAGACGAAGCACCAGGCATCATCATCACCTTTCTGAAGCGTATTCAAGTTCTACTTCAAGCTCTAGTAAGGATTGTAAGAACAGATAATGGCACAGAATTCACTAATCAGGAGTTAAGAACCTACCTCGAAGATGTTGGAATTACACATCAAACATCAGTTGTTAGAACTCCACAGCAGAATGGGGTAGTTGAAAGAAGAAACTGAACTCTTGTGGAAGCTGCTCGCACAATGCTTATTTTTTCTAGTGCACCACTATTCTTATGGGCTGATGCTGTAGCCACTGCTTGCTTTACTCAAAACCGATCCCTAGTACATCCAAGATTCAATAAAACCCCATATGAGCTAGTGAACAACCGTAAACCTGACATCTCTTACCTTCACGTGTTTGGCGCTTTGTGCTATCCGACGAATGACAGAGAAGATCTAGGAAAGTTGAAAGCTAAGGGTGATATTGGAATCTTCATTGGATATTCAGAAAACTCGAGGGCATTCAGGGTGTATAATAGAAGAACGAAAAAGATAATGGAGACGATGAATGTGAAGTTTGACGAGATTTCACAAATGGCTTCTGAGAGATACGCTCTAGAACCCGCGCTTAATCCAATGGCTTCTAATCAAAACGGATTAGGACCCGCACCAAACCAACAGACTTCTGGACACATCAGTTCAGGACTCGTGCCTCAAGGAACTCAGTCAACAAACACGGACAAACCAACAGAACAAGAACTGGAAAATTTCTTCGACTTAATGTTTGATGAATATTATGGTGGAACTTCGACAAATGCATCTCCACAACATTCCGCTGCACCCGCTCAAAACCATCAACCACCACCACCATCACAAGATGCATCCACAACAATCGAAGCTGAAGCACCAACTACATCAACATCATCTACATCTACTTAAGCAACTCCAGTACTTGAAACTGAACTACCAAGAGTTGATGAGCAAAACCAAAACACAAATTTTCAAGAAGAACCAACAAATAACTCAAACGATGTTACGTTAGAAGAAGAAGAAGTATTTGAAAACCCGTTTGCAACAGACTCTGCTGAATCTTCTTCAAGGTTACAAGAACCATCTAACACACATTTGTTACACCCAAGGTATCCTTCTACGTCTCAATGGACAAAAGACCATCCAATAGAACATATTATTGGTGAACCTTCAAAGCCAGTTCAGACAAGGAGACAACTTGTCACCGATCTCGAATTGTGCATCTACGTTTGCTCAATCAGCTTCAAAGAACCAAAGAACATTCGGGAAGCAATGGCATAAAACCCTTGGATTGAAGCGATGCAGGAGGAATTTCTTCAATACCTGTTACATGATAGTTGGGAACTTGTTGAACGACCACTTGATAAACGAGTTCTTGATCTCAAGTGGTTGTGGAAGAACAAACTGGATGAGGAAATGACTGTTATTCGCAACAAAGCTCGTCTCGTGGCTAAAGGTTATCCACAAGAAGAAGGGATAGATTTCGAAGAATCATTCGCGCCTGTAGCTAGATTTGAAGCAGTCCGGATTTTCTTAGCCTATGCAGCTCACAAAAACATCACAGTCTATCAGATGGATATTAAGACAGCTTTCTTGAATGGAACTCTGAAAGAAGAAGTGTATGTGAGTCAGCCAGAAGGATTCATCGACAGAGATCATCCAGACTACGTCTACAAGCTTAAGAAAGCCATTTATGGTCTAAAACAAGCTCCAAGAGCGTGCTATGACGAACTATCATCTTTTTTGCTTAAAAACAATTTCACCAAAGGAACTGTTGATGACACCTTGTTTATCAAAAAATTCAAAGATGACATTTTGATCGTTCAAATTTACGTGGACGACATAATTTTTGGATCAACCAATCCTAACCATTCAAAACATTTTGAAAATCTCATGAAAAGCAAATTTGAAATGTCCATGATGGGAGAACTAAAATTCTTTCTTGGTTTACAAATACATCAATCCCCACGTGGTATTTTTATCCATCAAGCTAAATATACAATAGAGACTTTGAAAAAACATGGAATGGAAAATTGTGATTCTGTTGGTACACCAATGGTCACTTCACCAAAAATAGGTGCTGATTTATTTGGGAAACCCATCGATCCGAAAAAATATCGGAGCATGATCGGTTCTCTCATGTACCTAACTGCTAGCCGACCCGATATTCAATTTGCTGTTTGTTTGTTAGCACGGTTTCAGGCAAAGCCTACCGAACTTCACCTCAAAGAGGTTAAACGGATCTTTCGGTACCTACAAAGCACCATTAACATGGGACTTTGGTATCCAAAGGATTCGGGGTTTAATCTAACAGCATTTTCAGATACAGACCATGCTGGTGATCAAGTTACAGCAAAGAGTACATCAGGTGGAGCACAATTTTTGGGTGAAAAGCTAGTAAGCTGGTCGTCAAAGAAACAGGATTGTACTGCGCTATCAACCGCCGAAGCCGAGTATGTGTCTCTATCTGCGTGTTGTGCCCAAATTCTTTGGATGCGGACACAGCTCACAGATTATGGCTTTACTTTTGACAGAATACCTATGTATTGTGACTCAAAAAGTGCCATAGCCATCTCGTGCAATCCCGTACATCACTCTAAGACGAAGCATATCAAAGTCTGCTACCATTTCATCAAAGAACACGTGGAAGAGGGTACTGTTGAATTATTTTTCGTTAAGACAGATTACCAACTCGCCGATCTATTTACTAAAGCCCTTCCAAAAGAAAGGTTTGACTATTTAGTTCGACGAATTGGCATGCGAAGCCTAACTCCTGAGGAGCTAGACCGTCTTTTCGAATCTTCTTGAAAAATGTTTTCAAAACCGCTTCGCTGTAAATATTTTTTGAAAAAAAACAAAATACAAAATTTGAAAAACCAACAAAAACAAAATACAAAAATATAAAATTTTCAAAAAATACAAAAACAATATAAAATAAAAAAATCCAAAAAATAGTCTTCTCACGACATGTCTCTCGTATAAATCAATATTCTGTACGTTTCTAGAAATGTCATTCAACAATGATACGGACATGTACAGATGCTTGAGCGGGAGTTCTTTAAAATGTTTTTCTAAAACATGTCGTTTCTCAAAAGTTTCTTCACAATGGTTTTCGTATACTTCAGTACGAAACCCGGACTAAAATGATGACTTCTGATTATTTTCAAATCAAGGACTCGTACGTTCATAGATGAAATCACTTTCAAAAGTTCGAGTATAAACAAACGAAAAGGATTTCAAACATAAACTCGTTTTTCTAAATACAATTCTTGAGCACTTTTTCAAGATTGCTCAAAAGATTTCTCAAAATCTTTCAAATGAGTGCTCAAGATAACTCCCTCAAAACCCTTAATTGATTTTAAAATGTGCTATCATTAAGGGGGAGTACAAAAACAAAAATGTTCCGTATTCATGCAAAATGAATCTGTCTTTCTCTTCAAAAAGCCTTTTCTTAATCTGTTGATATCAAAAATATCAAAATATGCTATTTTGAGGGGGAGAAGACATGATTAAAATGTGATCAAAGATGTTTAAAGTTTGTGACGGAATCTCAAAAGAGCTCGACTCAGAAAGTACCAATGAATTGACGAAGCTTAAAATGTCAGTAATCGAAAAGACTTGTCCTGGACGGGTAATAATTTCAAGCTAGTCTAACTAGTGATGTAAGCGTGTCTCGAATCGGTCATGTTCGCTGAAAGTGGATCAATTCAAAAAAGTGCAAACTCCTCACGCATGTGCAAATTTCTTAAATATTCATGAGCACATGTGAAGGGGGAGTCCTTCAAAAGAAATGCAAAACTCTCGAAGTGTCAACAATGTGTTTTCTTATCATAAACACTTTGAGAGATTTTCACAAAAGGTTTTATGGCATGTGATCAACAATAGGATAGTCATGGAGTTATAAGGTGACTAAGGTTAGGAAAAACCGTCCTATGATCCGCCAGAGCCGGAGGGATCTACCCAAGGACAATTCCAATAGTTAGAATTAGAAGTCCTTAGGTATGATTGAAAAAAAGGGAGAAAATGAGAAAGGAGAAAGAAGGGGTTGAAGAATTAAAAAGAAAAGTTTTGAAAAAGGGTGAAAAGAAATAGCCCTCCAAATGTTCAACCTTAGGGCAGACACCGGGTACAATTCGTAAGCTACTGGTTGTTACTTAGGTGACACCGGTATTGAAGACAAAGACGTCATGGACCCAGTGACGCACTGCACTAAACCTTCTTAACCACTCAAGTTCTCTTAAAAGAGCTTGTTTCATTCTCACGGGGAACCGGTATAATCTATCGACATGTCTCTTAGAGATGGTTGATATTGAAGCAGGAGACCTCTCCCTAATCTCCGCATAGGAAACCAAATGTGCACTTATCGAGTCTAGAGCCCCGAGATTCATCAAAAGATCTCATAGGAACACATGATATTTCTATACTGGTTGTCCAACAATAAGGATGCCAGATGTAAACTTAAGAGCCCTACGCAGATCTTAGCAATCTGCCAGAACATTTATGAGAGGATTCACATTTTGTGATTCTCAGTGATTGAATGGAAATTCCTGCCAGGGTCAACATCAAACAGCCCTGACAGCAGGTCACTTCGGTAATTCTTTATGGGTTACGCTTAGTGTTCGCGGTGGTTTCAAACGGTCTACAGTCGTGGAGTGATCCCCAGCGACTCACCCAGTCATTGAGCTACTTAGTAGGTCTTGTAAGCTCTCTCGAGAGTATCTGACATGGGAACGGCCTTGGTAAGGGTTAGAAGGAATCTTCACACTATGCTGTTGACGATCTCTAATTCTTATCTGTAAGTACCGGATGTTTTATTGCTAACTGTTTATATGCAGGGACACTTCATCTCCATGGCGACAGATTCCACATGCTCATACATACATCTGGAAGTTAAACAAAGCCCCCTCAAAGATCTATACAACACAAAGTTCAAAGAAAGATTCTACGCTAAAAAGAAGAATCTACAAAGTATAAAGACTAAAGATCAAGGTGAAAGAAAGGGAACTACGTGCATATGAATATCAAAGTCCAAAGATGTATGAGCATGTTGGAATGGCAAACAACCACCACAGACGCAGAAGTGACGAAAGTCAGATAACTCCACATAACAAAGGAACAAAGAACGATGAAAAATCAGTTATCAAAGATCACAAAGCATGAAGGAACAAAGACTAAAGACTACTCTACAACGACACACAAAGTTAAAGACAAAGAACACGGAAGACCCACTCACATGGAGCATCATTCGAATGACCACCCCTTAGGGGGAGATTGTTAGCATTAAAATATTTATATATAGAAGTGATGGTCATTCTCATATTGTAACTTTGTGTCGTTTGTTAAAGATTAGTAATAGTTTAGTCATTGGGCTTTGGACTTGGCAAGCTAATATGTTATGTGCTATGTTTCATAAGCCTTGTTATCTAAACATGTAACCAAGTCCAAGCCCAAGTCCATTAGAAAGCCCATGAGGCCTTTCTCTCTAACTATAAAAGGCACCTTACCTCTCATTTGTAAGGTGTGCTTGTGTGTGCATTGTGTGTGTTTTTAATAAAAGTTCTCTTCATCTTTATACTCTTTTTCTCTCATATTAACGCCACACATATCTCATCAAGTCACCATCTTTACTTCATCTAGTTCTTATATTGTTATTAAAGTTGATATATCTAAGGCTAAAAGAAAGCTATCTTGACATCCATTTGCCAAATCTCATAGTCATAATACGCTGCTATGGCTAAAAGAATCCTTAATTGATTTAATGTATGCAACAGGTGAGAAGGTTTCTTCATAGTCAATCCCGTAAGTTTGAGTGAAACCTTTTGCTACAAGACGAGCTTTATAGGTATGTTCATTGCCATCCATGTCGGTCTTCTTCTTTTAGAGCCATTTACTCCCAACGGTCTTAGCATTAGGAGGTAAGTTAACCTCGACCTAGACATCATTGTCTTTCATGGATTGCATTTCCATATTCATAGCTTCATTCCACTTATTGTGTTCAGGACTCGATAAAGCTTTTCGATAATTAATGGGTTCACTACGATCCCCTAACTCATGTTCCTCACCATCGATATAGAAACCATATCGTTCACGTACTTGAGGTATCCTTGCGGATCTATGAATGGGAGCAACATCTTGAAGAGGCTCAACATTTTCATGTTCTGTCTCATTTTGGTGTTCACTAGTGTCACTAGAAGGTTGTGCATCTTCGCTTTGAAGTTCATCAAAGTCTACTGTGCTCCCATTTGCTTCTTTTGAAATGAGATTGTTCTCAAGAAAATTAGCATATCGAGCAACAAATATTTTGTTCTCGGGTGGGTAGTAGAAATAGTAACCCATCGTTCCCTTTGGGTATCCTACAAAGATACATTTGATAGATCTGGGCTCAAGTTTGTTAGTTGTGTCTCATTTTACGAGAGCCTCACAACCCCAGACTTTCAAGTAAGATAGATTAGGGACTTTCCCATGCCATACTTCATATTTTGTCTTATCAACCTTCTTAGTTGGACCATATTGAGAATGCATGCAGCAAACTCTAGAGCATAACCCCAAAAAGACATTGGCAACGTTGTTAGACTCATCATAGATCAAACCATGTCTAGAAAAGTTTGATTTCTCCTTTTAGACACACAATTGTGTTATAGTGTATATGTAGGAGTGAATTGTGAGACTATCCCACACCGTTTAGATAATCTAAAAACTCTTGACTCATATATTCACCTCTTCGATCGGATCGAAGAGCCTTAATGGTCTTGCCAAGCTGATTTTCTACTTCACTTTGGAATACTTTAAATGTTTCAAAGGCTTCGTGTTTATGCATAAACATAACCATATCTACTGAAATCATCAGTAAAAGTGATGAAGTAGTTAGCTCCTTCCCTAGACATTGTTCTAAATGGGCCACATACATCAGTATGTATGAGTCAAAGTACATCTTTAGCTCTTTCTCTAACATGGGGAAAAGGCTTTCGTGCCATCTTACCAGAAATGTATTTATCAAACAACTCATTGTCGGTTGACTCTAAAAGCCCATCATGTTGCAGCTTCGTAATGTGTTTCTTGTTTATATGGCAAAGACGGCAATGCCATAAAAAAGTGGAATCATTGTTTGAAATAGGATCACGCATATCAATTTCAAAAATGCCATCACGTGGAATAGCATTAAAATAAAAAAACATTATCCTTAGAAACAGAAATGCCAAAATCCATAAAAGTATGAATGTAACCATCATCTTTCAAGCGCGAAAGTGAAACAACACCTCTAGTGATAGTAGGTGCAAAATGACAATTATTTAAAACAATAACTAGTCCATTTGGGAGGATGAGATCAAAGCTCCCAATTGCTTCTACAGCTGCACGATTGCCATTACCAACGTACAGATGTAAAGCTCCTTGCTTCAGCTTTCGACTTCCCTTAAGCCCCTACACATTATTACAAATGTGAGTAACACAACCAGTATCGTATACCCAGGATTTGTTAGGAAAATTATAAAGTTCTATTGTGAAGATACCTGATGTGCTTGCGCCGCTAGCTTTGTTCTTCTTTAACCCTTCTAGGTAGGCGGCACAGTATCGCCTCCAGTGCCCAACCACTCTACAGTGGAGGCAGGGGGTGTCCTTGGCTAGGTGCTCCTTCTTGGCAGGTGGGGGAACTTTGGGTTTGGGGGCGTAAACAAGCTTACCCTTTCCCTTCCCTTGTCCCTTGTCAGGTGCCAGCGGTTTTCCCTTGTTCTTTTTCTGAATTCTGCCTTGGTTGATAGCTAGGACAAGTGGAGCCTTCTTGGGCATGCCTTTCTCTGCAAGTTTTAGCATGTTATGCAATTTGGCAATGGTCTTTCCCATGCTGTGCATGTTATAGTTCAACACAAATTAGTCATAATCCTTTGACAGTGAGGTAAGAATCATGCTCACTCCAGATGGAGTGACTGGGATACCCCATGCCTCAAATCCTTGGAGTGAGCATGATTCTTACCTCACTGTCGAAGGATTATGACCAATTTGTGCAGAACTATAACATGCACAGCATGGGAAAGGCCATTGTCGAACTACATAGCATGCTGAAACTTGTAGACAACAAGACCGAATTCAGAAAAAGAACAAGGGAAAACCGCTGGCACTTGGCAAGGGACAAGGGAAGGGTAAGGGTAAGCTTGCTTACGCCCCCAAACCCAAAGTTACCCCACCTGCCAAGAAGGAGCACCCGGCCAAGGACACCCCCTGCCACCACTGTGGAGTGGTTGGGCACTGGAGGCGAAACTATGCCGCCTACCTAGAAGGGCTAAAGAAGAACAAAGCTAGCGGCGCTGGCAAATCAGGTATCTTTACTATAGAACTTTATAATTTTCCTAACAAATCTTGTGTATATGAAACTAGTTGTGGTACTCAAATTTGTAATAATGTGCAGGAGATTAGGGGAAGTCAAAAGCTGAAGCAAGGAGCTTTACATCTGTACATTGATAATGGCGATCGTGCAGCTGTGGAAGCAATTGGGAGCTTTGATCTCATCCTCCCAAATGGACTAGTTATTGTTTTAAATAATTGTCATTTTGCACCTACTATCACTAGAGGTGTTGTTTCACTTTCGCGTTTGAAAGATGATGGTTACATTCATACTTTTACGGATTTTGGCGTTTTTGTTACTAAAAATAATGTTTTTTATTTTAATGCCATTCCACGTGATGGCATTTTTGAAATTGATATGCGTGATCCTATTTCAAACAATGGTTCTATATATACTGTTAGCAACAAGAAATCCAAACGTAATTTGGATTCAACTTTTTTGTGGCATTGCCGTCTTTGCCATATAAACAAGAAACACATTACGAAGCTGCAACACGATGGGCTTTTAGAGTCAATCAACAATGAGTCGTTTGATAAATGTATTTCTTGCATATCTTGTAAGATGGCACGAAAGCCTTTTTCCCATGTTAGAAGAAAGAGCTAAAGATCTACTTGGACTCATTCATACTGATGTATGTGGCCCATTTAGAACAATGTCTAGGGAAGGAGCTAACTACTTCATCACTTGATTTCAGTAGATATGGTTATGTTTACCAAAGTGAAGTAGAAAATCAACTTGGTAAGACCATTAAGGCTCTTCGATCCGATCGAGGAGGTGAATATATGAGTCAAGAGTTTTTAGATCATCTAGAAAGGTGTGGGATAGTCTCACAATTCACTCCTCCATATACACCACAACACAATGGTGTGTCTGAAAGGAGAAATCGAACTTTGCTAGACATGGTTCGATCTATGACGAGTCTAACATCAATATCCTTTTTGAGTTATCCCATATCCAACGAAGACACATTTTTCAGCACGAGGATCCATTTTAGTTCTTTGTGACTTTAGTATGTGAACAAAAATGGTGCACCAAAAAATTCGTGGTTCAAGAGTAAGAACAGATGGAGGGTTGGTATATTCTGTAAGGACTTGTAATGGAGTTTTTGATTTCAGAATTTGAGTGGGGATTCAGTTAATGAGATACGCAGCTGTAACGAGAGCTTCTGGCCAAAAAAACATTTGGAACTCATGATTTTATTAGAAGGGCTCGAGTTATTTCTAATAGGATACGATTTTTCCATTGAGGACAGGTGGTTTGATGGATTATCCCTTTGTTTTGGAAAAAATGTTTCATCTCGGAGTTAACAAATTCTCCTCCTTTATCGAATCTAAAAACCTGAATGGTTTTTTGAAATTGGGTTTGGACCATGTTGTAGAACATGATAAACTTATCAAGAACTTCAGATTTACTTTTTAATAAGTACACCCAGGTCATTCGTGTGCAACCAGTCACGAATAGAACGGAAAAACGAAAGTTTTGTCCCCCAATAATTGGAGCAGGACCTACACATCTGAGTGAATTAATGAGAAAGGTGAATCAACCCTTGTATTATTAGGTTTGAATGTCTTACGATGACTTTTGGCTAACATACAATTCTCGCAATGTGTATTAAAATTGGAAGGAAATAACTTAGGAAATAAAACATGTAAATAACCAATGGATGGATGTCCCAATCTTCTATGCCATAGCCATGCTTCTCGTTCTGCCGTCCCATGAGAAAGCATTACAACACCATTTTGAGTCACCTCATCCATGTAATACAACCTTTTTATTTCAGTGCCACGCCCAATGATCGCTCCCGTCCTGATATCCTGTAAGATACAAAAAGTGGGTTGCATAAGAACTGAACAATTTAACTCCTTTGTTACATGGCTTATTGACAGGAGTTTGTGTGATTAGGCAGGAACATAGAGACAATTCGAAAGTTTAAGTGTCGGTGAAATTTCAATAGTTCCCCCATTTTTTTTCAATCATCTTCTCTCCATTTGCCGTGTCTATATACGACTTTGTCGGCTTAGTTGATGTGACAAAATCTGATAAATCATAAGTCATGGTATCCGTTGCTCCACACTCAAATATCCATGACAATTCCCATTTCATACTAGGATCATGAGCTATATTTTCCACACCACCAGTAATGGACCCCCTTTTGAAAATTCTGAAACTTTCTTTTATAAAACAAATGAAATATGTGTTTTTTAACATTTCAGAATCTGATATATCAGGAAGATAAGATGGGGTTTAAAGACATAAGGTCTCTCACCCCCTGTACCTGTGTTCATAGAAAAGGAACCATCATCTTCTTCACTATAAACTGACGCCGTTGCCATCCCCCCAAATCCAGTGAGATTTTTCTGGTCAGTGGTGTTGGCGTTCTCCTTAGTGCTCACGGCAATAGAGGCTTTGCCTTTTTCTGGTCCAGAGTTCTTGGTGCCCTTCTTGTGGCCATTGGTCCACCATTCGGAGTAGCCGAAGAGTCTAAAGCATCCTTCTTGGGTATGTCCCGTCATCCCACATTCTTCACATTTAAGTTTGGATTTATCCACCCGGGATGATGACCAGACTTGGCTGCGGTCAGACCGACTATTAACTTTCGAAACAAGCCTTAATCCTTCTGTTTCAGTGGCTATTAAACCTACTGTTATGCCATGTGTTTCATTGATAGTTGCTCCCAGAATGTTTTGGTGAGCGGCTTCTTTACAAACGGTGGCGCATGCCGCCTCCGCAGAAGGAAGAGGTTCCAACCGGAGTATTTCCCGTTTAATGGGTTCATATCGCCGGTCAAGGGCATTTAGAAACTGAAAGAGTTTTTGTTCTGACCTGATTTTGGAGTATGTCTTGGTATCGTCTGGATACTTCATGGGATTTGGGTCAATTCTATCAATCTCTCCCCATATCCCCTGTAATGAGATCCAGAAATCTTCAATAGAGTTGTTGTTTTGTTTGATATCGTTAGCCTTAACATGAAGGTTAAAGGTTTGTAGTTTGTCTCTTCCGCTATTGTAAGTAACCACCAGGGCATCCCACAACATTTTTGCGGTGGGATACTCGGTTAGGTTGCCTGCGAGTACGGGTTCAATATTTTGAATGAGCCATGAAAAAACAATCAAATCTTCTTGGGTTTTGAGGCTGTTGATCAGAACCCGAGTCGGTCATGGTAGCTCGGTTTGGATTTATTGATTTGAGGGTACTGGAAAATCAGAAGGTATATGAGGATCGAGCCTTCTCTGATGCCATGATATCAAGAGGCCTTTTATTATTAATTTCTGAATTGTGTTTTACAATGAACAGCGAGTTTTTTTATTTAACCATAGTACTTTTAAAATTTATTTAACAAAACATAGCACTTTCAAATTTATTTAACAAAACATAGCACTTTTACATAAACTTAAGTATTTTATAAAAACAAACAAACAAACTAAAAGAAGAACAAATTCATGGGAATATATACTGATTTTCCAAAGATCGCGTCCAATCAATGCAACATAATAAGGCCTTCAATGCCACATACGATATTAGCTCCTCCGTCTCTCTCGTGGCCATCATATCATTTAACTGGCTCATTTATACGATGCAAGAATCATCTCTTATCTAGGAGACAAACAAATGCATAAATATTTATTTGGGATGCATTCGTTAAGTGTTTTTTCAAGTGGCATAAAGGTTATAAAATTGATGAAGTATAGAACCTCTGTTACAACTATACTAAAAGCAACATGAATGATAACATAAAGTACCAAAGCATTCATTGATATCAAGCGTTGGATTATATCTTCACCTGGTAGCTAGAAAGACTCTTAGCTAGAGGGTGGAGGCGATAAGAGCTTTTGTCTCGTTTACTTCCTAATGTCACAGATGAATGCATGCAAAACTCGTTTACTTCCTTTTGTCTCGTTTACTTCCTATAGTATTAGCCTTGAAAAACCCTCGAGTCGAGTGGGTCCATATTCACTTGTTTATTCCACTGTCACAGTTAAATGATATGCTGGCCACGAGAGAGACAGAGGGGCTAATATCGTCTGTGGCATTGAATGCCTTATTATGTTGGATTGGTTGGACGCGATCTTTGAAAAATCAGTATATATATTCCCATGAATTTGTTCTTCTTTTAGTTTGTTTGTTTGTTTTGTAAAATACTTAAGTTTATGTAAAAGTGCTATGTTTTGTTAAATAAATTTTAAAAGTACTATGGTTAAATAAAAAACTCCAGAATAATATATAGGGAATTACAATGATCTAAATATGGAAAACTATAAATGGTAGTTGTGAACTTGGAGAAAAAGAACCCAGAGATTTGCATTCTTGATGCAATCTTTTCTGTTTTAACATATGCATTAACGATACAGCAAGCAACCAAACGAGCAGCAAAATAGATGAAAACGAGTAGTAGACTGATTTTAGATTAGGTTAAATGTAGCTATAAGTCGTATGGTATTTGTGAGACAAGAAGAGGACATAAGAGTACCTGGCTGGATCGAGAAGAAACGAAAGAACAAGACCAGGGGCAATAGCCACAATTGATATGGCTGCAAACTGGAACCCTTGGTCCCCAATGAAACTGATTCCACCAAACAGCAACAACCTTAAGTCCCTTGGTCTTGGCCTCTTGGGAAGAGAAAGAAATCGCCTGTGACCCTTGGAGAAAAAGTATACGCCAGGAACTTTGTTTAGTGTTTCTGAATTTTCTAAATGTCGCTTATAAAAAGAAAAGGAGGAGAATACCGATCTGATATAGGAGTGTTTATCAAGAAGGGAAACCGTGTGGGTAAGTTTAGAAACTATTTGATACCGTATAATGTTCATGAGTGATTGTGGTGTATATCATGTAATAGGTTAGGCAAAGCATATCTTTTATTTGGTTAGGATATATGCAAAGTTAAAAGGGTTCTTATCTCTTGTTATTCAAACATGTACAGAAATTGGAAGGTAAGGATTGTGTCGTGTGACATGAAGAAGGTTAGGAAAGCCCAAGTAAAAACGTGTGATAGGTTATATAACTAAGAATGTGTTGTGAGTTTTATTTAGGGTAGGATGCAATATGTAACAAGTTTTATTAAGTTAGTTAACTATAGGTTTATTTCTATTCAAACGGTATAGAAATTGGAAGGTAAGGATTGTGTATAGAAATTGGAAGGTAAGGATTGTGTCGTGTGACATGAAGAAGGTTAGGAAAGCCCAAGTAAAAACGTGTGATAGGTTATATAACTAAGAATGTGTTGTGAGTTTTATTTAGGGTAGGATGCAATATGTAACAAGTTTTATTAAGTTAGTTAACTATAGGTTTATTTCTAGTAGTATGTAATTAATACATAACATATAGTTTTAAATATTTCTTAACTATTATCAAATACTTAGGGTAAAAATCAAATTAGTCATTAAAATGTGAAACCGGAATTTAGGGTTTTACATCGTCCCTGTGGTTTATCGGGTTTAGTGAAAATGGTTCCTCACAAAAAATTTTAACGGATCCTCTCCTTTAAAAAAAAAAAAAAAAAAAAAAAAAAAAAAAAAAAATGTGACACAAATGACATAAATACCCTTAAAACTAAGGTCCCTATGGTTTGTGGTGTATCACGAATTTAGTCCCTATTTTTTATTATGTTTTCGTTCGTTTTTATATGTTTTCGTCCGTTTTTCTTACGTTTTCATACATTTTTATCCGTTTTTGTACATTTTTATACATTTCATCCGTTTTTCGTACGTTTTCACATGTTTTTATTCATTTTCATCCCTTTTTTAAACGTTTTAGTCTGTTTTTATACGTTATCTTTTTTTTCATACGTTTTTATCCGTTTTCTTTAATTTTAAACGTTTTCGTCAACTTTTTCCCGTTTTATTGAAAACTTATACGTTTCGTCCGTTTTTATACGTTTTCACACGTTTTTTACGAAAACGTTTATGCATAATATATATATTTTTAATTTCTTGACAAAATGAATTTTGAAAGAAATTTTTTTATAATTTTTGAAATTCTTTGAATGTTTTTGACAGAGTTAATTTTAAAATTTGTTGACAGAAAATTAATATCCAAAAAATCTAAAAAAAAAATCTGTCAAATTTTTTTTAAAAGAATTATGATATACTTTTTAAATTTTTTTGTAAGAAATTTAGTAGGGATTTTCTAATTAAAAAATTTAGCCAGATTTTTTTTTTTTTAATAGTTTTTTTGAACTTTTTTTTGACATTTATATAAAAATTTAGCAAAAATCTAGTGTTTTTTTTTTTTTTTCAAAAAACTTTATAAAAAAAATCCGTCAAAAAGTATTCAAAAAAAAAAAAAAAAAAAAAAAAACTTCCAAAAAAGTTTTAAAAAACTTCTGTAAAAAAGATCGGTAAAAAAAAAGAAAACAAAAAAAAAACGCTTAGGGACTAAATCTGTGATACGAGATAAACCACAGGGACCGTACGCTTAAACATACGAAGGTATTATTGTCATTTCAGCCATCCTTGACGGTCAAACTAATAGAAAAAGTGGTCAGGGGACCAAACCCTATACGGGTCAAAACACAGGGAGATGATTTGTTAAAATTCTTGCGAGGGACATGTTTTCGTTAAACTCGACAAACCACATGGACGATTTATGAAATTAACTCATTTAGTAATAAAAAAGTAAGTGTTTCAAGTTGGTACATTTTGGAAAGTAGATTGTTATTGTATGGCTTTTACCTTATAATCTTTTAGAAATGTGGACATTTGTTTTTCTTTCTAATTTTTAAGCCATTCATAGACCAGTTCTTATCATTGAAGCTGAACAGTTCTGTTGCAACTTGACTAATTTTGACTAATTACTAATCATTTCGGACATGTTCATTTTGCCACACAATTCTATCAATTCGTTTATAGAAGTGTTTTTTAATATGTTTTGGTCCATATATCAACTTTTCATTGGCTTGATGTGAGACAGACATCTGGTTCGTGCAGGCTTTTAGTCAGCATACAAATCCTGTGTAACGAGTGGTGTTGATTATAAAATTTGCGCAGTCAAAATCACATTCCTTCAAGGATTAGGTATCATACACCACAATTATTCAGAAAAAAATGACTTAATATTTCTACATTTTGACTTGCTCACATCTGATTAACCCTGGTCACATATTGGGTGTTCTAATGAATGAGACGCCCTTCGTAGAAAAATCTATCCATTGCTACACTAGCACGACAACCTTGTAGACAACGCCTTCCAGTATCCTAGGAATCATTCTTGCGGGCTCGCAAGTTAATCTCATGGGAGACATTCAAAGAGTTGATGAATATCTGTGTGACTGTATGAACCAATCTTGCAGTTTTCAACAAGATTGTTATGGATCCTAATCTCCTGAACAATTTTACTAAAATGACCCGATATGCTATCCTGCTCACAGTTCTTTTTGCACTATAACCAAATCAACATCTTAGTATTTAACTACTATTTAACATGTAGGCTACTAGAACCTTGAGTAAAAGTTGCATCATTTTATTTACTTAAGTCGGCAAAACAACCAAATACATACAAAAGAACAAGAGAGGTGTGTTGACCACAAAGTTTACCAAGAATTATGATACAGGATATCTACCAGTATTAGATTTTCTTTATCAATGAATGAGTCTAAGATGAGACACAAAACGTAGAAACATTGTGAACAATTGCTGCTTCACTTAACGCTTCTTCCATCAACATGTCTCAGAGTAGGATCATCAGTTCAAGGCAACTCCGTTGTGCTCAAATCTTCACGTCACCATGAAACATCCTCGCTTGGGCAGCTTGTAGTATCTTGTGCCAAACCAAATACCTACTGACATATGAAATACAAATTTCTAATAAAAAAAAGTTATCAAATGATCTTTCTAAAAATATGGCTAATTTCAACAGAAACGGATGAGATTTTTTCCTGCTCGAGAAGCATATAACTTTTTCTTACCTTATAAAGCAAGTGCTATGAAGCAATTACTTGACTACGCTCTTGCTAAACTCCTGCTGCAGCTTTGGCCTCGGAATCTGTCTTTCCCTGAATGGATGTTCAACAATGTAAATCTATAAGCACAGAGATATAAACAGCAATGAAATGTGATGCTAGAAACTGAGGATAACAATCAGTCAATCATATGAATACTTCGTAACCAACTTGATTAGATTAGACTCCACAACTACACACCTCCTAGCTTGTATATTTTTAGATATATTTAATTTGAGAATGCACATCAAGTTAGGTGTACAAATGACCAATAATTGATAATAGCAATAAAAGAGAAGAATCAGAGCCATACTCCAGATGACGAATTTCGAATTTTCCTTGTAGGTGTCCTCATGGTGACAAATTCCTCTGCCGACGTAGGGTGGACACCGACAGTCGAATCAAACTGAGCCTTGGTCAAGCCAGCTTTAATAGCGACCGCAAATCCCTGTATTGTAACACAAATTAGAACATACAATCAAGAAAAACCTACAATGACAGAAAGATGATATAGCAACCTGAACAACTTCCGCTGAATCTTCACCACACATGTGTAACCCGACCACTTGGTCAGTTTTTGCAGACACTATGAGTTTCATAAACACTCTATCGGGAAGGCCAGATAGAGTAGCCTTTAAGGGCCTAAAATTTGCTGTATAGACGTCGATGTCACCATATGCTTCTATTGCCTGTAATTTTGTCTTGAATTAATAGACGTATGTGCTAACAAAATATACGGAGGTGGCAATTTCAATCCATTACTTATAAACAGATTGTGTTTTATAGCCTACGGGTCAAATAAAATAATCAAATGAGTTGAACGGGCTGAGAATTGTGCAAAGTCTATTGTTTATGCCTTAAACCTGTAAAATTATCATTTATAGATTAAAAGTATTAACAAAATAATATTATTTTTGTACTCATGACAGCTCTTTAACTATTAAAAAAATAATTATAATGGACGAAAAAGTGTTGGTCGGTCAACCCAATTCGACCCGCCTCTTTCACCCAGACCAACAGAGGACTGGTTTCAGCCAAGACCCATTTTGACCAACCCACTTATCTTGCCATCTCTAAGAAAAGATTATAGTAATTGCAAGCATGACTGTCACCTGTTGCTCACTAAGACCAACTTGCCCTATTGGTGGTTGGGAGAATACTGCAGACGGAACAGCACTACAGAAAAATAGGAAGGAAACAATGAGTCTTGCAGTTCTAAACATTAAGTCACTTTATGAGAAGAAAATACCTAAAATCTGGTTTTGTAGGTTCATTTGCAAAAAGGGTTTTGGCTAATGCCCCTCCCTCCATCAAAGCAACAGGAGTGAGATTCATTCTATCAGTAACGTCTCCAACTGCCCAAATAGATGGAACCGAAGTACGAGAATACTCATCGACCTGGGCATCAATGAGCACAAGAAACAACATAAAAATATGACCAACAAAAATGTATAGACAAAAGGGCAAGACACCGATATACCAGTATTGCTCCATTCTTGTCCAGTTTCACACCCACGGTCTCCAATCCCAAATTCTGCAATATAAACGAATATAAGCCTACTATTCTAATAGAGAAAGAAATCTAGTTGCATGGTGTTGAGTCACTTACGAGTTGACTTCAATAACATATTATCTGTTGAGAACTTATAGCTCAATGCGTCTATTGGTAGCAGAAATGAATATGCTAAGTAATCATGTTAAACTATTATTGACATTGAATATGTCAATCATCATGTTCGTTATCTTAAGTCTCATACGAATTCATTAGGCTAAAAATGCTTTACAAAAGGCAACCACCTCAACTTTTACCATTCGAATGTAACATTATTATATACTATGTTTCTTGTAATTATACTTTATTGCCTGCGATATTCTACTAAATGCCATTATATAGGAGGTCGATATAAAAAAAATGTAGCTTCAAGTACCTTTGTATTCGGCTTGCGTCCTGTGGCAAACATAACATGTGAGAAGCCCTCAGTTGTTCCTTTATTAGTTTTCAAGGAAAATGAACCATCCGCAGATTTGATCACAGCCTGTGGTGACTCCTCTGTGTGGAACTCAATTCCCTTTAATGACATCTGCTCTGCAACAAAATCTCTAACCTGTTCAATACAAATAAGTTAGGTTCTCGAAATAGGTCCCACAAAAAATACAAGATGGTTATACAACTGAGAGACCGACCTCATCATCAAACCCACGTAAAACCTGCTTTTGACGGATAAATACATGCACCTCACTTTGCAATCCGTTGAAGATACCAGCAAACTCGACTGCAATGTAACCACCACCAACAATTGCTATTTTTGTGGGTTTTGATGGCAGATCAAGGGCAGCATCTGAATCTATCACATGTTCACTTCCAGGGATATCAGGAATGAAAGGGCGCCCTCCAACTGAAACTAAAATGTTTCTTGCAGTGTAAAGTTTTCCATCAACATTCACCGTGTGTGGATCCACAATCTGCTCACAAAATAACACAAAACACAAGTTGAATAATGGTATGTTGAGACAACAACAGAGTCAATGAAGTCTTAAGAGCTGTGTTCAAATAAGCAGTGTTTACTTAAGGGCACTAAAATATAGTCTTGGATTCAAGATTCTTTTTCTTCTTTTCTTGGTTTTCTATCTACATTCTGTTATGAATGAATAAATAATTTATAATTTTGTTTTCTAACACAATCGTAATGCATTTGATAATAGCATGATTTAAAGGAAAAAGATGCATAAACATCCTCATTAAAGTCAAGTAGTCAACAAGTTTTCTTTTTGTTGACCACTTTCGCAAGCCAGAAAATAACCAAATCCAAGTTTACAGTTTCACACTAGTAATTACAAAATTTAGTAAGATTTTGTTTTCTGGAAACATAAACATTTGCTAAACACCATTTATTGTCCAATTTGCATTTCTTTGCGTAATCACAAAAACATCAAATAGAAGGGTTGCAAATGAATCCTGACCTTTCCACGACCTTCAATCAGTTTGACACCAGCGTTGCTTAGAATATTCTTGTAGATTCCAGTAAGACGATTCAATTCAGCGTTCTTATTAGCCATTAGGGTGCCCCAATCATGAGTGGGATCGGAGTTGTATGACCATCCAAATCCAGCACTCTCCTCAAATTCATGAGAATACTTAGATGCATAAACAAGCAATTTCTTTGGTACACATCCGCGAAGCACACACCTTCAATCAAAATACCATCCATCATCAGTGCAACATCCAATCCTTGAAACAGAGATGGAGACAATGAACAGTTCATACTTCATACCACCAGAATTAACAATAAAGTATAAATTAGATCAATTATGATAGACAAAATCTACCATATATGCCAGATCACCAAGAGTCTTTGCTCACTGATAAGAGCAGAATCAATATCATAGCCAGTCTATATAACATGGGATCGGTTGTTTGAATACAAAATCTTAACTTATTGAGGTTAGAAGGTTGTCCCTGTAAAGTCCCAACCACATGAACAAAGCCAACTCAGCTAAACTTATGAAGTTTTGTCTTATGGCAGACAACTGAGAAACTACAAATGGTAATCCGTTGCGAGCAAAAGTAAACAAAGATCAGACACAAGAAAAAAGAGATTTCAATGGTCTAATTAATATGATCTATGTCCACACTGCAGTGTGAGTTGGAACAATTTCATTATATAAAAAAAGGGTACAAGCGGGCCGTTCTCTAATCAAAAGCAAATCTCATTTTCAAGTTGAAACAGGTCACTCTTGGATAAACAGCAACCGTTAACTACAAAGAGTTCAAGACACGTTAATCATTTTGTGATTCATTATTCTCCAATTGATGCCAAATCCAACTACTCCTCGGTTATGGGTAAATCGTGAAATTCAGGTTGCTATGATAGTATTATTTAAGTAGCTATATCCTTAATCATTGATGTCATTCTGCTTATTTTGCATTACATATTTGCCAGACAAAGTTGTCCATTATAAGTTTGTAAACACAAAATCCCATACACATGCCCATCAAGCAGTCAAAAGAGCTATGTACCTTAAACATGCAAAAAATTGTTCAAGTCTTAATTTTGATAGCGAGAATAAGAGCTTTGTAACAGAATAACATTTATCATATCCCAAATATCAACAAATGAGGCGGTTGCCATTGCATTAGCGAGTGTGATATCTCATATAACCAATATAATATAATCTTGTACCAGAACAGCTGCAAGATATTGTATTTAGAACTTAAAAGTCACATACCATGAATTCAGGATCATTTTTAACTCAACCCCTAAATGATCACATAACCAGAATCACATTAACTATACCAAAACACTAGAAACTTATTATCTGCAACTAGAACATACAATGGCCGGTTAATCACTTTCGAAATACAATTGCCAAACACCCCATTTCAGTCGGTACTAATTCCGTAGAAATCGACAAAAATACCCTAATAAGTAAAAAAAAATACAGGAAATAGGGTTAATCAACTATATTAGCTCAAGCCACTCAAGGGTGGCCTAGTGCCTAGTGGCAAAAGGACTTGTGACTATCACTAATTTGTGTGAGGTCTCAAGTTCAATTCCTTAGATGCAAACAACCCTGAAGTGGCCACTCCAACCTCCTGAAAAGAGAGGGCTTTACCCGGTTTGAGTATGTGGAGGTGGGTTCAAACCCCATAGATTAGTTGGCCAAAAAGGTCGGAAACCACGGTTAACAAAAAAAAAAAAAAAAAAAAAAAAAAAAAAAAAAAAAAAAAAAAAAAAAAAAAATTCACATATTTCCCGGTACGAGTACCTATCCCCATCACATGCAATCTGAGTTACTAAACTTTGCTTCACATGGCAAATAGGTCACGTAGAAACATATTCGTAATGAAAAATTGTTGTCACTATTGGCCACTGAAGTGACCTATTTTACATTAAACGTAAGTTTAGATACTCAAATTGCATGAATTTGGTAGAGTACACGCCACGAAAAGAAATGAAAGTAGAGAACTAATACAGTCAATTAACCCACCCTGTCTATGTATTTAACTAATTAAGCTATTTTTGGTGCATTTTGATGGTGCTTATCAACTATTGCTTGTTTAAGCTGCAGATAATAACTACTACGTATTTAGCAATTAACACTAGATATAAATATATTCCAAACTTATGTCCTAACAAAACTCACAAACTCCATATCGATATAAACAAAACATCGTATAACATATTTCCTTGCACTGTGTTTCGAAATAGCATAAGAACATAATCTTCTTTTGTAAATAAGCTTCAGTTGCTTAAATAAGCTAATCCAAACACCCCCTAATTATCTGCAACTAGAACAAACAATAGCCAAATAGTCACTCTCAAAATACAATTCTCAACACACCCATTCCACACAGCACAGGATTAGTAATATCAAATTAATAAGCCAAACAAGTAAAAATGTAAAATAAAGTTAATCAGATATATTAGTTCCCCACTTTTACTTGTTTCCCGATATAGTACTCAGCTAATTTACATGTAATGTAAACAAGTAGAGTACTAATATCGAAAAGAAATAAAAGTAGAGAACTAATACAATCAATTAACCCAATCATACAAGTATAGCTTATTAAGTCTCTTTTGCTAATTCCTATAAAATTAAGCTATTTTTGGTGCACTTTGAAGGTGGTTGTCAACTATTGTTTGTTTAAGGTGCGGGCAATAACTCTTTAGCAATTAACACTACATATGAATTTATTCCAATACTTACATCCATACGATACTTACATATTACATATCAATATAACCAAACCATCACCTAATGTAACCTAAATACCTAATTACAATATCTAACCACAACACAAATAACAATAAACTTACGTTCCGCCAATGCCACCGATAATAACTTTCGCGCACACTCAATTAACACTATATCTAAACTTATCCTAACTTACGTCCACTTGATACTCACAAATACCACCTAATTACAATATCTAACCACAACACAAATAATGAAATGAACAAAATGAACAAACTTACGTTCCGCCAATGCCACCGATAATCACTTCCGCGCACACTCAATTAGCACTATATCTAAACTTACATCTACTCGATACTCACAAATACCTAATTACAATACAATATCTAACTGGCACAAATAACACTAAAATGAACAACCTTACGTTCAATACCTTCCACGCACACTCAATTAACACTATATCTAAACTTATTCCTAACATACGCCTACTCGATACTCACAAATACCACCTAATCACAACATTTAACCACAACACAAATAACGAAATGAACAAAATGAATAAAACGAACCAAACTTACGTTCCACCAACGCCACCGGTAGTTTCGGAAGAAATCGTAGCGAAAGGAAGCTCGCAAACAGCAACATTAGCACCAAAATTAGCAGCAAAACGAGAAGCCCTAACTCCACCACTACCAGCACCTATTGTAAACAAGTCAAAATCATAGCTCTTCGCCTCGGCTCCTCCGTTAGTCGACGACTCGGCTCGCGTAACGTATCGCCTCGAGGCCGGCTTTAGTAACCGGTTGTGATAAGTTAGGGTTTGTTTGGAGCGGTTGAAGGATGATGAGGTTAGTAGGGATAGTGAGCGGTTGAAGAGTGTGTTTTTGTGTTTGGAAATTAGGGTTTGGAGGGTTGATGAGGTGAGTGATAATGATGAAGTGGTGCTTAGTGATGTCGCCATTGTTGACAGTTGTTTGTTTTGGTTTTGAGTTGTTAGAAAGATGACTGACTAACTGACTAGCATTTTATTTAGGTTATGTTTGTATCGACATATTGATTTTGATTTAGAGTAACGATCAACGTGAGGATGCTACAGGTAGGGCTGCAATCAAGTCAAGCTTTTATCAAGCAACTCGAGCTCGAGCTTGAGCTTGGCTCGATCGAGTCAAGCTTTTATCAAGCTCAAGCCCAAGCTCAAGCCCTAAAATTAGCTCGAAATATTTAACAAGCCAAGCTCAAGCTTTGGATAGCTTGGCTCGAGCTCGTATCAAGCTTTAATATAGATATTTTCATATAAATTTCATATAAGTAATTAGGAGCAAATTTAGTTATTAAGCTAATTATAATTTATAAGGGCTTAGTTCGTAAATATTGGATAATGTATTCTAGAAACCTTTAACCCTAGCAAACGTCCAAACGATTTGTATTCTAATGATCTAATCTAAGCGTCTCATCAATCTCCTCCACTCATTCAACCACCAAGTCCAAAGTTTCTCTTTTTTTTAAAAGTATTCGTAAGTTCAGTTATCAATTTATCATTATTAAGATTTTTAATTTAATTTTCTCAAGTGTTGCATCATCAATCTATATTATATACATGTATCTGTGTTTTTTATCTTGCCATTGTTAAGTGTTAGCATCATCAATCTATTTACGCAAGTACTCCATATGTAAATATTTACGCAAGTATTACTTAATATTGTGTTGCTACTGTTGCTTACTTAAAATACATATACTTATTGTTGAGTTTAGCTATTGAATAAAATATTTTTGTATTTATTCAAGCTTTTCAAGCCAAGCTCAAGCTTTGCTCGAACCTACTCAAGCCAAGCTCAAGCCTGGATGATGAAAGCTTGACAAGCTATCAAGCCAAGCTCAAGCCTAGTGTTTTTCTTTCAAGCCAAGCTCAAGCCTTGTTGAGCTTGAGCTCGGCTCGACTCGATTGCAGCCCTAGCTACAGGACTGATTTTAGGATGTTACGATTTTACGATACTGCAAAGCAAAAACGATCCGGATCTTACATAGAATCTTTAAAAGCTTAAGATCTTATAGGATCCCGATCTTGACTATAGGATCTTAAGATCTAATCTGATCCGATCCTACTTTTCTCAGATAACAAACTAAAAAACTGCAAATTTCTAGATTATTTTTTGAGAAATTTAAAAAACAACATGTTAATCTTATTAAACATTTCATAATCAGAATTCAAGACAACATCTCAATGAAATATTCATATAATTTTGTGTTAATAATATATAATAATTTGTAAATTTGTATATTATTACAAAACTATTAAGAGTTCACAAGTGGGATTGGGAATGGGATTGGGGGTGATGGATAAAGCGAAATGGGTAAATGGTGTGTTGTGTTGGGAATGGGATTGCCGATTGGGTGAGGAGTATTAGGGGTAGAGTTCACAAAGATTTTGAAGAATTATTAGGCATTTTGCAAGATGTTGTTGTTTCTAATAATTGTAGGGATAGGTGGAGATGGTCAATTGATGAAGACGGCAAGTTCACGGTCAAAGCATTAGCAAGCAAGATCGAGGAGAAAATTTTACAAGTGGAAATTGGAGGTCATGCAACGCAATGGAACAAGTTAGTACCAAAAAAGATTAACATTTTTGTGTGGAGAGCTTTAAAAGCAAGGCTTCCGGCTCGCGAGGAGTTAGGTAGAAGAGGTATTGATTTAGACTCGATTCTTTGCCCAAGTTGCAAAAATAGTGTGGAAACGTGTGTGCATAGCTTGATCACTTGTGATTTAGCTATGAGTGTGTGGGAAAAGATTTTGAATTGGTGGAAGGTGGGGATTGTTAATGCATTTTCGATTGATGAATTTTTTTCGTCCAATGGAAACGTTAATGTTCCCATCTACATCTCTTGTGTGTGGCAAGCGGTTATTTGGACAACCGGTTATTTCATTTGGAAAGAAAGAAATTCTCGGGTGTTTGGTAATAAAGTTTCAAGTACTAATAAAGTGGTTCAATACATTCAACTTAAAAGCTACGAGTGGATTGTGAGAAGATCCAAGAAGTATAAAGAGATAGATTGGCAACAATGGCTTTGGGATCCTATTAAATGTCGAGTACAGTAACTGATGTATGTGCTTCTGTTCGGGTTCAAGTTCTGCTGCAAGTCCAGTTTGGGATGGTATGTTTTTGTGTCTGCAAAATGTGTCTGTAATATGGTATTTTGTTTTTAGTGTGTACAAAATGTGTCTGCTGCAAGTCATGTTTGGGACAATCTGGTAACTGTCATAGTTTTAGTGTTTGTTTGGCCACTTGATGTCCTACTGAATGGCATGTTCCATTGTTCAATTGATTGTCATTTATGTGGTGGGTCATGTCCTTCTTTAGGATGGTCATCAGATGTGAGGTCATAGGAAAATGAGACCATTGGTTTTGGATCTTATGGGTATGTTTGGTTTGTATACTTGTACACTTGGGTGCAGGTTTTGTTTCGGTATTTTGGGTCTCGGCCTCTTTAAATTTCTTGTTAAGGAGGCGAGATGCCTTTATTTTGTTCTTTGGTTTTTTGGTATCGAATAAATTGTTGCATTTCCAAAATAATAATAATAATAATAATAATAATAATAATAATAATAATAATAAATGACATTCTAGTAGGATCTTAAGATCCCGATCCGATCTTACGATCACGATCTTGCAAAGACGAAAACGATCCTGGGTAGGATCCCGATCTTGAAAACCTTGGTAACGATAATTCATATGACTAGTTAATTGGTTTGTGACGAAATGGATGGATATTGCGACGTTGGTTTAGGTATCCATTAGACATCTCAATTAGACCTTGGACGAGGTTGTTACCGCATGCGAGAGGAGTCTTTTCGTGGGGGTTTTCTTTAAGGTGGAATTTGTGGGGTTCCGCTGATAGATGCGTCAATTTGAGGCTGGCAGGGACTACCTTCTGGGTATGTACTGTGAAATCGAATCACTAATTATTATTCGAGGTTGGCAAGGACTATATTTTGGGTAAGTACTGTAGAATCGAATAGCTAACTTAGTATTGTACTAACTTGCTGTTAAAACAAAAATCATGTAAATAAATGTTCTTTCAATTAAATTAAACAAATTATTAAAAGAGCAAAATTTTCAAATATTTCACTCGTTCAATGTGTTTATCTTTTCTAAAAAAACATGACTTCCCAAAACAGTCGTTTTTTTAGATGTCCCAGCCATGATCGCCACCCGCCACCACCATCCCTTTGGTGGTGGCGGTGGGGATGGCGGACGTGACGGGTGTAATGGTGGCGGTGGCGTGTGGTGGTGGTAGCGGGGATGTTGGCGGTGGTGGTGGTGGTGGTGGGTGGTGGTGTGGTATAACTAAAAATATATATATATACTTCTCAACTATACAAATGTCGCCCAAAGTACATGCTTTCAGTCACCCAAAAAAGATACTGAAAAAAATATACGCACCTCTTACACAAAAAGTCACCCAAAGTACAAGAATGAAACACTTGTCAACATTTTATATGAGTCGCCCAGTCTATTTTGGGAAGTCAATGATTTTTTTGGTCTCGAGAAGGTGAACACATTGGTCGACTGAGCATTTGAAGAATTTGCACTTATATTAAACTATATAACAAATACCACCAAAATGCACTGAACTTGACACATTTTTAAGTTATGTGTAGTTTGTTTGTTTGTTTTTTTTTTTTTAATAAAGTAATAAACTTTCGACCGTCTACTATTCTGTGCACCTGGTGACTAATGACCGTTTACTATTTTCAACGTTAATCCTTTATACTAAGAGTAATTGCACCGTTAGTCCTTTATACTAATGACTGTTAGTCCTTTAATGGAAATTCGAAATTAGAAATTTTTTTTTCGTCGATTTTTCTTACGTTTTCATCCGTTTAATCTGTTTTCGTCCAATTTTACACGTTTTCGTCCGCACTTACACGTTTTCGTCCATTTTTTTTCACGTTTTCATACTTTTTTATCCACTTTCCTACGTTTTTATCCGTTTTTAAACATTTTTAAACATTTTCGTTTATTTTTCTCACGTTTTTATCCATTTTCGTCCATTTTTACATGATTTCATCAGTTTTTTTTTACGTTTTCATACGTTTTTATCCGTTTCTGTCTATTTTTACACGTTTTCATCTATTTTTCGCATGTTTTCATATGTTTTTATCCGTTTTCATACATTTTTATTCATTTTTGTCTATTATTCTATGTTTTCGTCTATTTTTATTATATTTTTATCCGTTTTCATCAATTTTTATACATATAATATGTATGAAAACGAATAAAATGTATGACAATGAGTAAAAACGTGTGAAAACTGTAACAATTCATATTTTCATGTTACTATTCATCCTCGTATTTTTACACGTTTTCTTCTTTTTCTATTTATAACCAACGACGAGTTCAAATCGCGAATGAAACCGCCCTGATCATTAATGTTAAACCAAATCAGCAACAATGAAAACAAAATTACAAAATAATTCATTTCCTCACCAAACCGATTACTGATAAACTACTCTCACCCACAACCACACGTGCTACGTACTAATCATTTAGATAAATTGATACATCAACTGAAAGATAACCGTAAACTATATCAAATCCATATTAGCAAGCACAAACTGATTTTGTATTTTTGTGTGTGCTGCATATTTTTATTGATCCGATTCAAAACGAAATCCTATTGTAAATCGTTTGTTTATGTGTCTTTACAAACCGAACAGAAACATGTGCATTGATTAGTCGTCAAAGTAAGTTGAGTGACACAAGGGCTTGATCATTGTATTGGTATTTGGTACATATATGAAGTCATTAATTATTATATGGGGTTTAACGTTGTTAGTGATGCGTATGATAGTTTGTTACTGTTTTAGCTTATATATAATAACATTTATTAAATAAGATTGAATAATTCCTGAGATTACTATGTTTTAGTAAATACGTTAAAGAAAACAACATATTGGTAATTACTTTTTTCTAACTACTATAGGTTTGGCAATAACTCATGTATATTTGGTGCGTCATGAATAACTGTAGTGTGAATTTATGATTGGCTTTCTTTTCCCATCAAGTTGCAATGGTATAAGTGATGTATGATACTAGTATATATTAGTGATTCTTAGAGCTCTAGGTTCGGGCCCCACCCCTGCTACATCACCAAATACCTCAACTTCAACTAACCACAACAAACCCCCCCTCCCCTCATCAAACAACAAACCTCAACTTTTCCATTAGGGCCCCACCTCAAAAAAAATAAATAAATAAATAAAAAAATGGAATGTCAGAATCTCCAGCTCGCCGTCACCACGGGAAGGTAGCCAACGGGAAAGAACGGCAAGCACCATCTGGTGTAGTGAAGAGGAACGGTTCGCCGTTGACTCTTCCACGTCGGACGGCGAGAGTTCCTTTTTCATCTACACCTTGTGCTCTTATATATCAATATAATTTTATGGTTGAGGGCTTGAGGCATCTGTGTATCAATTACTTTATTTTTTGTAAAAGTTTTTAATGTATCCTTTGTCGTAATTTATGCTTTGCGTATCATTTTTGACTTTTTATATTAGTATATCAGTTGCTTATGTATCATTATAAAATATGTAATTCTCCAATAATGATTATACGATGTTGTAAGCTTGTGGTATTAGTAAAACAAAGTCTACGTATCAATATTTGTATGTTGTGTATCAACACAAAATACTAGTTTTAAGTTTTAACTATAAACTTTGAAAGTTTTTTTTGTTAAAAAAGAGCAAAGAAAAAAAAAAATCTTTGAAAGTAAAAAAAAAATAAATAAAAAACCAATTTTGTCGTGTATCAATTTGTAAGCAATATTGGGAATTGAAAATTGTAGTTAAGAAAACAAAGAAAAGAAGTGCTAGTAGTAGGCGCGTGGCTTGGTGGAAAAATGGCTTACAAAATTGCCATCAATTTTGATTGTATTACCAAAATGCCATTTCATTTATTTATGGATGAGCATTTCGACCCGAATCCCGGAATCGAACCGAAACCGTACCGGTACCGTACCGAAACGGTTCCGTTCCCAATATATGGTACGGTACTGGGACTACGAAATAAGGTAAAAAAAAAATCGGGACCACTAATTCGGTACGGGAACAGTACCAAATCGGGAAATTCCAGAATAAAAACGGGAAAAACCCGATTTCCCGGTACCGGTACCGGTATCCGAATCCCGTTCGGTACAGTACCGGTACCACTATTTATGCTCGGGAAAAAAATTGGTACCACTAATTCGGTACGAGATCGGTACGGTACCGGTACCGTGCTCATCCCTACATTTATTTAATTTAATTATATTATTATGGATACATCTAACGGTTCAGATCGCTTCCTATTCTTCTTACTTTAACTACTATCTTATGATAACTTCCATATATATATATATATATATATATATATATATATATATATATATATATATATATATATATATATATATATATATATATATATATATATGATTAGGTAAGTATACTAAAAGAAAACTTGACATTTGATAAAAATGTTTATGTATCAATTTTAAATCACGATTCTGATCATTTTCTGGTCCGAATCATCAAAAATGTAAAAACGAAAGTTGTTCAGAATGACGTTTTACATCAAGACACGCGAGATTTTAACATGAAAATGCAAAATAAGGGTTGTTTACTACCAAAACTTAAGCGGTTTTCGACCAAATTCATAACTTATAAACTTATAGACTCTTGTAAATTTTATAACTTGTGTAAATCATCAAACTTTTTTGAAAAAACGGATAAAACATATGAAAACGGATTAAAATGTATGAAAACATGAAAAAACTGACGAAAACATGTAAAACGGACGAAAACAGATAAAAACGGATGAAAACATGTAAAAACGGATAAAAACGTTAGAAAACAGACGAAAACGTTTAACAACGGATAAAAAACATAGAAAAGCAGATAAAACGTATGAAAACGTGAAAAAAGGGACGAAAACATGTAAAATCGAAAGAAAAAAGATAAAAGCGGACGAAAACGTAAGAAAAATGGACGAAAACGAAAATAAAAATAAAAAATAAAAAATAAAAATAAAAAAACTTCCTAATTTCGCCATTAAAGGACTAATGGTCGTTAGTATAAAGAACTAACGGTGCAAATACTTTTAGTATAAAGGACTAACGGTGAATATAGTAAACGGTCAAAAGTTTATTACTTTATTAGAAAAAAAATCACTACACAAAACTACAAAAGGTGTCAAGTTCAGTGTATTTTGACGGTATTTACCCTAAAATATATTATATAAGTATTTATTGAAATCTTATATACTAAAAGCTTAAGTGGCCTTATAAATGTAAGTGGTCATAATAAATGGCTCATGAATTGAAAGTGAAATGCGGATGCTTCATGTGTTAGTACATTGATTTAATACTCATGCATAAGGATAAGTACATAGGAGATGAAGTGTTTGGTGCCATGAATACATAAATTAAACACACTAATTAGTGGTTAGTCTTTTTACCTTCCCGTCCACGAGTTACAAATATTTTATCAAGTATATAATGTGTCAAAAATCACACACAACAAACCACAACTTCCTCCACACCGCGTACACATTGGCCTACAACTTATTATGATAGTAAAGTAAGCATCATATCGTCTTACTTATTTAGCATATTGATTTATATTTTTTCATGTAAATTTCACGTGTGTTTTGTGTGTGTAACGATGTAAGACATAAAGATGAAGCTTATGAGGTTTGGTAGTAACATCATCTTCTCTAATGGTTTAAGAGATCCTACACATTGTTGTCTAATCAATTAAGTGTAACATGCATGAACATTTTTACTTTGATCGAAAATACAATATATTGATTAACTGTATTTAAGTTACTAATGATCAACTTTATCTAATTGTTTTTTGTAGCACGTGAAGAATCATTAAAGAAAGAGATCGAGAAGTCACAAAAATTGTATAAAGAACAAAACATGCAAAAGGCCAATGAAGAACAACGACAAAGACAACAACAACAAGAACAACAACAAAAACAAGAACAACGCCATGGCCATCGGTGGGATGAATACTTAGCAGTCATATTAATTTTACGTTACAAATTAAACATGCAATATTTTACTTCATGTAATACCGATAAACGGGCTAATACTATTGATTTGTTATCAAGTAAGTTTCTTGAAAATAATGTGACGAGCATTCAATTTTTAATCAATAATTATTACTACACTTTGTTGGTGCATTTTAATATTTTTGCTCTTAATGTAGTTTTTTGTCTTGCGGTGTGTTAATATCACTATGGAGATTAATTGATTATCTTAATATGATTTTAGTTTCATTTGTAGAATGACAAACAAATTTGGCAAAATGAAATTGTTATATTAGTTATTAAGAGTAGAAAAATTATATGTTGAAATTGATGTCTTGAAATATATTTATATATGCAATATGCTACAAATTAAATATACTAACAATATTGGACCGATTTTCACAACAATAAAAAAGTGTTGAAACTTAAATTGTTTTGTGGATAAAATAAAGTTCGAGTAACTAAGCGTAGTAATGTGGAGCTACCGTATT
Organism: Artemisia argyi; assembly: GCA_030686995.1. Classification (NCBI taxonomy): domain Eukaryota; kingdom Viridiplantae; phylum Streptophyta; class Magnoliopsida; order Asterales; family Asteraceae; genus Artemisia; species Artemisia argyi. The sequence goes on from CM060683.1 coordinate 161,374,599, forward strand.
TGATATGATAAACCAAAAGGATAATTCATTGTCACAAGTTAGATCTCAAAATATAGAGAATATCACTTTGTTATTTTATATAAGGGTTACATTTATTTTAAAAAAACCATATGCGTTTAACCTCCCTTTGACATTTAGTATGTAACTTATACATATTAAAAAATTACATGTGAAGAGACTCTTTTAAATGTAGCATCTTGAAAAAAGTATCTTCACATATACTCTTTTAATGTCAATAAACTATTTAAATGTGTGTCATGCTTAGAAAATGCGTGATACTATCACAACCTAGATATATAATGACGAAAATAAGTGCCAAAGATTACGCTATGAACAATTTTATACAACCCATGTAATGACGAAAATTTGTGTTGAACAATACACTAACGAACATTTAGATTTAGCCCGTGTGCATCGCACGAATATTAATGACTCGGTCTAAATATAAAAGTCACAAACAACTAATTAAACTCATTCATCTTAAACTCATGTGATGCTTACAAAAGTTGTGATACCATCACAACTTACAAACCTAATGACGAAAATAAATACCACAGATTACCCTATGACCAATTAGATAGAGCCCGTGTGCAACGCACGGGTCTGAATGACTAGTTAAAAATGAAAACGACTCTTTTTTAATCGAGTATAATTTCACCAACATAAGTCTAGCAACATGTGACAACTTTATACGAGTATTAAACATAAGTCAACTATTTTTTGTAATATTAAACAAAAGTTTGAAATTTAAAACCATTAACATTAAAAAGGTATTTTAGGCATAACACATTAGTGACTTTTAAGTTTTTTGAGTAATGAAAAGTAAAAAAATAGAAAGTGAACATTCTCAATTTTGAGAGCAAACATTTTATTTCAAAATCAACCAAATCATCATTGTTTTAAGTTATGTTTCTTTTTTTTTTATTTTTAAGTGATACTCGAGAATACTAACATTTTTTTTTCACTTTATTTTCTTTACATGGTTTCTTAAGTAACACTTTTTCGTTATATATTGTTAAGATATCATTTAAAGCACCATTCACGTCATACACATGGGCGGTTTTGGGCCGGTGCACCATCAGCAATCGAGCCGGGCCCAACCCACTAAAGGGCGCTAAAATTTTTTATACCCATTATATGTAATAGGCCCAACCCATTAAGGGACACTAAAAATAAACCCTATTAATCATTTAATCCAAAAAGTCAAAAACGATTGTGAAAGGACAAAAGGGTTAAGGGCTGAAGGCGTGAAACACTGAAGCTTTGCTTTCAATAACTCATCTCCATCTTCAAATCATAACTAAGGTTACAACTTAGAACTCTCAACTAGTTATCAATTTTAATTTTTTTTAGTTATCAATTTTGCCTAGTTATCAATTTTTAGTTATCAATTTTGCCTAGTTATCAATTATAATTTTTTTTTTTTTGCATAATTTTATACATTTACTGATATATAGTATATACTCAAATTGAGTAATTGATATTTGACAAATGACAAATTGTTAAATAATGTTAATTTTTTTTTTTTTTCATATGTATTTGCTTAAAAAAAATTATGCCTCGTAAACAAGCATCCGGTAGTTTAAATCGAAAAAGAAAAGCAAAACAAGAATGATTTTTGTTCGTATTTTTGACTTTTCGTACTTGATTATGGTTTATGGATATTATAATATAGGGGCATTTTTTTTCGTGCCGGGCCTAATTTTTTTTTTTTTTTTTTTTTTTTTGACATTCTCGGCACCGCCCCTGGTCATACAACATTCTTACAATATAAATAAGAAAACATCTTTTTAAAATATAACTAGAGCTATAGGCTTTTCCCCACTGGTTACATTCGAAAGAAAGAAAAACGTGAAACACCCATGACGTGCGTTATAGGTGTATAACGAGCCCTATGGTGCGGGGTACCAAGCGCTTTAAGACTTTTTATAAAGAAGATTGGTGCAAGTTACCAAAAACCGTATTTCACATAAACGTTTCTATTCTTAATGGTAACGCTAAAAACCGAGAACTACTAAAACTGAAATAGAAACATTTGTCTCACATTATAGTCACCACAGCTTCAGCCTACAAGGCATTCGTTAGAACCAGTGTTAACTCCATTTAACATTGAGCTAGAGCTAATGAGAATTTTAGATGAAGTTTATGAGTTAACTTTCAGATATGTTTGGCAAGTTAATAGAAGCTTGTGATTGTAAAACTATAAATAATACTAGTAGAAAACAGATTAATTTAGAATACAAACCCGCAAGGGTAGTTATGTGACTAACATTTCAAAAGGTCAAGTTGCTTTCACAAATCTATTGCAAAAGAGCTTGTTTATCCCTTTATAAGAGGTTAAGTTAATAGAGTTCTAATAAGCTCCTCATCAAAACAAAGCTTGTAGCTGGTAGTAGTTTAAATACATTGTGAGATCAACTTTTGATAAGCTTTAATAAGATACATGCTAAATATAGCATTTTGTGAATGTGTAACAATATGAAGTCGGCCGATAGTGAAAAATTTTGACCGAGACGTGTCCAATTGCTAGTTTGGTTGGAGTTGTTTGTTTGAAATGCTAAAATGGCACCACATTATTTAAGTTCAGTAAAGTTTATGTACAGTGAGCTAAACTGGAACTTTGAAAAAGGTTTTGCATAAACGATGTCATTTAAAACGGATTTGCAAAAGTGTAAGTGTTTAGGATTGTTTGCCTAAACTTTCTATCGGTAGTTTGGTACCACGCAATCAAAATAAAATAACAAAAATGTAAATAAACTAAATTACTAATATGGTGGAGTGAACAATATATGAGAGAATTGTGTTTACTTAGATTTCACTACTCCTTAGATATCTTTTACAGGTTAATTACTTGTTATAGTTGCGTGGATGACGGTTTATATTCCTTATTGACATTAAAGATGGTCCCTCTCTTATTGTGCCATTGTGGTACTGCTGCTTGTTAAATGATGTTGTAGGTTCTTGTCACAAGTTTCGCGGTACTCAACAGTCAACAAATCAAACTACAAAAGTGTAAGTGTTTAGGATTGTTTGCCTAAACTTTCTATAGGTTTCTTAGGTTGTGATACAGCATGTAATCATTTTGAACTAACAAGAAATTTCATTCCTTCATCCAGTGATTCAGCTGTGATCATCACTTTCGGCAAATTTCAAACCGAACCATCAATAATTCTAGTTGGTAAATCTTCACAAATGAAACATGTATTTATAAACGCAATAAACTTATAAGAAACGTGTCTCATTTGGCATGCTATACATGTTATGGAGTATATAAAAGTGTCTCATTTCAGTCATTTGGTATAACAGTATGCTTCAAAGCAAATGAGTAAACCATCTGTGTCTTCACAATGAGATAATTTGAGTAGGTTGTATCACTTAATCAATATATTTTCGAATTTGGTAGCTAGTAGTTTGTACAATAACGGCTTACTAGGGATGTTCTTACCAACAAAACTGAAAACCCAAACCAAAACTAAACCGTTTGTCATGATCAATAATGTGTTAGCCTGTGAGGAAAATCACAAGATGTACAGAAGAAGAAGCTAGCATCTTAAATGTTAAAGTAGACTTCAAACTACAAATTGCAGAAAGACCACACGATTTTAACCTTTTTTTCCTAAAAATGGGTGCCGCTGAACTCCACATCAGCACCAGGATATGTTTTATTTTCACAGGTGCAAGGAAACTTCGTTGACTAGACCCACCAAAAAAAGGGACCCAAACCCCCATCCGATACAAGTGATCCCTGCAAAAGTCAAATTTATTCACACAATTTATTTTATTTATTTGTTTATTTTTTTTATTAAGAATATGCAATAAGATTGTATCTGTTCCATGGGGGTTCTAGAAATACATTTTTTTTGTAATGGGTCAGATTAGGTAGACCCGGAACACTTATTGTAAAAAAATCTAAGAATAACTAACATGTCAAATATGAGTCCAAATATATATCATTTCGTGGATGTAATTTCTTCTATACCGTGATTTTCTAGTTTAGAGATCTTAGCAGCTTACAATGATCTCCGTAGGAGCAAATCGCTTCGTGCCTATTTGTTCCTTCGGTATTTCAGGGAACTTTACATTTTGAACTCGGAACCTAATCTACAGTCAGATATTGGAACATTAGCATATACTTTAACTTCTAATAAAAACATCTTGGTACCACCTATGTCGCAAGACCAGATACATATTCAGACTAAATAATATCAACCTCGTCTTGTCCGTCTATAAAGAACTCCTCGTCATTGAAAAACCATGACCATATGACTTGGTTCCTGGTTTATTTAATTACAAACACACACTTAGATCATATATTGGAAAACAAAAAAATTCTCTAGTCTCTCACAAACTACTTACTGAAATTGGTAAGAACTTACTTGTGGTCCGCGTCAGGCTTGCAATGGGAAGGTTCAGGCATTAGCAACTCATGTATATATCATCAAAAAATCCAAGTCAATAAGGGCTTCATCGTGTTGGCGTGTGACCTAGTCACCTAACGATACAACTAACAGTTGTAGTTATGTGTTGTCACGTGCTCAAATCCTTCAATATCCGCATGTAAACACCAATTTAATTAGGTTTCAAGTATCCCTTCTAACAAATCATTCACTGAACAAATAGTTTTTTCCTCTAACCATGCCGATTCTTTAGCCAAAGACTGAACTAAGGAATTCCACGAAGCATAGTTAGGAATGTTACCTTTCTCCACCATCTCCACAAGAAGCATCAAGCCCTTGTGGAAATCACCTCTCTTGCAAAATTCACATATCAAAGGACTGTAACTTCCTGAATCAGTCAAGCAACCTCTTCTTCCAGTCATATCCTCGAGAAACTTCAACGCGCTTCCAGCTTTGCCTTCTTCACAGAGTGTGTTAACCAATGGATTAAGTGTCGATGCATCTGGAACATAACCAATTGATAGCATCTGGTCCATAATCTCAAACGCTTCTCTTACCATCCTTTCTTCACAAAGCCCTCGAATCAAAGTTACAATGACAAGAATGTTTGGGATGCTGCCTTCTTGAATCATCTGATCGTATATCTTCTTTGCATTTTCTGTTTTACCCTGCTCACAAAAGGCCAATACATTTGTGCTTCTATCAATGGCTCTGGGAAATTGTGTTCCCATCTTGGTTAAAAATTCAAGAGCCTCATCAATTCGGTTTGCTTTATACAAACCATATATGATGCTGTTATAAGGACTTATATGACCAAATGAACTACTCCTACTCTCTTCCATTAGTTCCAAGATCTTATGTGCGTCTTCTACCCTTCCTCCTGAACACAACCCACGGATTAATGTATCATACGTATTGAAATTCCAAGTGATCCCAACTGTTTTCATCTCGTAGAACATATCAAGAGCCGAATCTAACAAACCAGACTCACAGAAGCCGAATATTAATGCATTATAAGTGTCCACATTTGGAAGGCATCCCTTCAATTCCATTTCTTTTAAAAATCGGCGTGCAGCCTTTGGTTTCCTCAAGTTACAAAAACCCTTTACTAAAGTGTTATAAGCCACAACATCAATCTTACCGCCTTTCATCTCAAACCGTTCTAAAACCTCCACTGCTTCAGCAGCACGATCATTCCTACATAGAATTTCCAATACCTTCGTAATTGTAATAACATCAGGAACAAAGCCAAGATGAAAACATTTTTCCAACATCACCAACGCTTGCACTATATTCTCTTGTTTACAATACGCAGTTATCAAAATATTAAACGTAACATCGTTGGGAACAACCATCTCACTAATCAAACTCCTAGCTCTCCCTATACCAAGTTTCCCATTTTTACAAAGCGCATGAACCAACGTATTACATACAACAACGTTCGGGATGACACCCTTATTCTTCATTACTTGCAAAACCTTAAAACCATCTGATACACGATTCGTCAAGCAAAGTCCCTTTATCAATATCCCATAAGTATACATATCCCCTTCCACACCACATTCCATCATTCTCCTTCTATAAAACGCCCTCGCAATATCAATATCTTCCATAACAAGAACATCAAGTATGGCGTTATATATCTTCAACGTAGGCGAAACATTAAAACTAGACACCATTAAGTCTAGAACTTTAACAGCTTGTCGGACCATTCGAGCACGTCCAAACCCGCGGACAATGACGATAAAAATATCTTCATCTGGTGGGGTTGGCATTTGGTCGAGCATCTGGTGGGCGATGTCGAAACGACGGAAAAGGCAGAGCTTGTGGATGAGGGCTTTGTAGGTGGATTGGGAGTGGGTGAAATGGGGTTGTTTGGATGCCCATTTGAAAGTGTTGAGTGCTTCTTGTGGTGTTTTTTGATCTAAAATAAGGCGGGAAATTTGGTCATGGGTTGGGACTAGAGTGCTTAATTTTTGGCTTTTTGAAGAAGCAAAGATTAGTAGCTTCTTTTTCAATGAATTACTAGTGAAATTCAGCATGAATTCAACAACGTAGATAAAACCACCATCAATTGATTCAATTTATGTTCTACAATCTAAAAATACACCCAACACAAATTGAAAATAAAAAATCGGAAGAACAAAATAAAAAGACAAAATGAGGGGTTAGGAGTTTAATTAAAAGAAAGTTGTAACAGATTACCTAAAAGTCTATACAGATAAGTTTTTTTTTTTTTTTTTTTTTTTTTTTTTTTTCAAGTTTTACAAAATACCAAAATGCCAAAAGATACGTGTAGAACCAAGTTTTATCATAGAACCAATCAAACAATGTTAGCCACTAACTTTTTTTATCAAAAAAAAAAAAAAAAAAAAAAAAAAAAACTTTTTTTTTTTTTTTTTTAAATTCAATATCTCGCAAATCGTAAATCTTTGCGCGAAAAAAAAATACAATCGCGACGAGAATTAAATTATCTTTATATAAATATGCATTGTTATATACTTTCGATGAACTTTTTTTTTTCAAAATTTCTGCTCAGAAAAATCATATATGATTTGTAAAAATCATATGTGATTCATTAAAAATCAAATCATATATGATTCTTACGAATCATATATGATTTTTACAAATCATATATGATTCGTAAGAATCATATGTGATTTGTAAAAATCAAATCATTTGTGATTTTTACGAATCATATATGGTTTTTCTGGACGGAAATTTAAAAAAAAACAATGTTCGTCGAAAGTATATAACAATACATATCTATAGAAAGATGATTTAATTCTCGTCGCGATGTTTTTTTTTTTTTTTTTTTTTTTTTTTTTTTTGTAGCTTGAAGATTTACCGTTTGCAAATATGTTGTTTAAAAAAATGTGAAAAATATAAATGGATGTCTATGATTGGTTGATAGGTTCTATGGCATATATGAGTTTTTCATGGATCTCAACTCATAACAAAATATGTCAGTCGCAAATTCCAAAATATGTCACCACGGTCACTTTTCTATTGTATACCAGGAAAAAATAAAAAATAAAAATAAAGAAAACTCCACCCACATTTAACCCTCATTAATTTTTGAATTCTTTTCGGTATACAATAAAAGTAAAACTCCACCAACATTTAACGCTCATTAATTTTCTATCTTCTTCACCCCCACTTCTACCCACATTCAATATTTTACACCCATCCACTTCTACCCCTATTAAAACCCTCATTCAATCTTCTTCACCCACCTACTTCTACTCACATTAAAACCTTCATTCAATCTTCTTCACCCACCACTTCTACTCACATTAAAACCCTCATTCAATCTTCTTCACCTTTGTTCAAAACAAATCTTCTTCACCCACTAATTCTCCATCTTCTTCCATAACATCAAATTTTCATATTTATCCTTCAAAAACCACATCTAAAAATTTCAAAAATACATCCCAACATACGTGTCAATTTTTGTGTAAAAAAAAATAGGTCGTGAATTGTAGTCTTTGGGTCGCGATTTAGGTGTGTTTTGGGTCGCGATTTGTGTAAACAAATAAGAAAGAATTTGCGGGTCACGATTTGTAGTTTTAGGTCGCAAATAATTTGTTAAACAAACTCTTGGTTCCGTTTTAGTGTGTAAGTCGCGTTTTATTTTGATAAATTGTTCACGTTTTTAACTTTTAAAGTCGCGTTTTTTAAAATTATGTCGCGAAAGATACACGTGTAGGGTGGAAATTTTTTCATCACATGAATCTAACGGATGAAATTGAAAAATTCATTTTGGTAAAAAAAAATTCGACGTCCCTTTTCGTAAATTGGTATTTTAAATGGTCCATTTAAGAAATTTCCTCTAAATATAAAGCAATACGTCTAGGGTTATCAGCTTATCATACAAACATCCGCCTCCCTTTTATTTCTCTCTCTATCTATACTTACTTTCTTCTTTCAAACTAGATCTACTTTTTTACCTATTCTATCTTCTATTCTTTGGATGAATTTTTTATCGGGGTTTGGGTCGGGTTAACCCGAATCTACTGACAACCCTAGTAGTAACAGTTACAATCTTAATTTTGCCGTTTTTGGTTATACGCTTTCTTTTAATTTCTACTTTTTTCGAATGTTTATTTACTCAATTATCGAGATCTGTATCTTCATTCGTTTGCAAGTGAAGATGACTTCTTAGCATATGTTGAGAGGCTTTTACAACAAGTATAATTACTAATTACTGTACAAGACCATTTTTGTTTGCTTAATTAGTGTTGCTTTGTTCTAATTTAATGTCATATTTGTTACCCTCGTACTTGGGCGGATTCTTTGGCACTCAAGGCCATTTGTGACGCAGTTTATGTTTCTTGTGCTCTGGATTTTTTGTTTTATTTCATCTTATAGTTTGACAAAATGATTACTATTTTGTGATGCAGTTTGATGCGTCACTCATGGTACTTGTATCAGATCCTACTCACCTTTTTAGTACTACCAACCGACATAGGAAACATCCACTCATGGTTTTTTTTTTTTTTTTTTTTCATTATTTTTATTGATCTCTATACGTTTATTTCACTATACACGATTTGTGTGTTACACTGTCATATGGATTCCATGTATGTGATTGGAGGTATACACTCTTCTTGCTTTTTTATTGTAATTTTAAACTGAGAAGTTGTTTAACTTATTGGAGGTATACACTCTTTTTAACTTATAAAAAGGCAAGAAGAGTGTATAACTCCAATCCAATACACGGAATCCCTATGACAGTGTGACGCACAAATCATGTACAGTGAAAAAAATGCATACGGATCAATAACATATATAAATAATGGAAACAAATAACACAAGAAAATCAATTACAACGGGTGGATGTTTCCCATATAGGATGGTAGTACTCAAAAAGGTGAGTAGGATCTCATACATGCACCATGAGTAACGCGTCAAACTGCATCACAAAATAGTAATCACTTTGTCAAACTATAAGATGAAAGAAAACAAAAAAAACAACATAAGAAACATAAACCGCGTCACAAATGGCCCTGAACGCCAAAGAATCTGCCCAAGTATAAGGGCTACAAATATTAAATTAAACTAGAACAAAGCTACAGTAATTAAGTAAACAAAAATGGTCTTGTACATTAATTAGTAATTATACTTGATGTGAAAGCCTCTCAAACGTATGCTAAGAAGTCATCTTCACTTGCAAACCAATGAAGATACAGATCTCAATAATTGAGTAACTAAACATTCAAAAAAAGTAGAAATTAAAAGAAGGCATATAACCAAAAATGGCAAAACCAAGATTGTAACTGTTACTACTAGGGGGTGTCAGTGTGTGTTTGTGTAAACCATATGTATTGAATGAATCTCTAATGTTCGGTTACATCACATTATATAAGACATGATATGGGCTAATATACACGGGCCTAATATCCTATTACAAGTCTAATACTAATTGTCTAACACTCCCCCGCAGTTTGACTGGGAGGAGACTGAACACTCAAGCTGTCATGAAACTCAGCAAACAAGGCGGATGGTAACCCCTTGGTAAAAATATCAGCATACTGAAACCGAGAAAGAACATGTAAAACTTGAACTTGACCAGTAGCAACCAAATCACGAACAAAATGAATGTCAATCTCTATGTGCTTTGTCCGTTGATGCTGAACAGGAATAGAGACAAGTACACGGCACTCACATTATCACAGTAACCAATAGTGGCAGGGGACAAAGGTGTATGAAGCTCACGAAGTAGATTTCGAAGCCAACATGTCTTAGCAACAGCATTGGCAACACCACAATACTTAGCTTCAGCACTGGAACAAGAAAGCGTTGGTTGACGCTTAGAGGACCAGGATAGTAAGTTGTTGCCAAGAAAAACATAATAACCTAATGTAGACCGGCGAGTAGTGGGACAACCAGCCTAATCAGCATCCGAATAAGCAACCAAAGAGTCAGTAGTAGAGGAAAATAACTGTAAACCATATGCTAGAGTCCCCTGAACATAGCGTAAAATCCGCTTAAGAGCAGAGAAATGAGGCTCATGAGGATCATGCATATATAGGCAAACCTGCTGCACAGCATAAGTAATATCAAGTCTAGTGAATGTGAGATACTGAACAGAACCTGCAAGACTCCGATATAACTTAGGACAGAAACCGGATCACCATCATCACCCAATTTAGACTCAGTGTCAACAGGAGTCCGAAACGGGTTACAACCGACCATATGTGCATGCTCCAAAATCTCCATAGCATAAGAGTCACGCGTAACCGACACACCCAAAAAATAGTTAAGAGCACCTAAATCAGTCATAGAGAACTCCTTATGCAAAGATGCAATCATCTGCTGTAATAAACTATCAGAGGAAGCAGTGAGCACAATATCATCCACATATAGTAACAGAAAAGTAGTATCATCACCCTGTCTGTAAATAAATAAAGAAGAATCACACCGACTCGGAGTAAACCCAACAGTAGTAATGTAAGTAGCAAACCGCTGAAACCATTCCCGTGGTGCCTGTTTAAGACCATAAAGAGACCTCTGTAATAAACAAACATAATCCGGATGCTCTGGATCCCGAAAAATGGGAGGTTGATGCATATAAATAGTTTTGGCTAAATCTCCATGTAAAAACGCATTCTTGACATCAAGCTGGTAAATAGGCCAATGTCGAGAAATAGCTAAGCTAAGAACAGTCCGAATGGTACCCGGCTTAACAACCGGACTAAAGGTCTCATCAACATCAACTCCCTCAATCTGTGTGCTACCATTGGCAACAAGACGTGCCTTGTACCGACTTAGAGTGCCATCAGCCAAATACTTATGGCGAAATAACCACATACAACTAACAACATTGACACCCTCAGGTCGAGGTACACGTTTCCAAGTTTTATTCTTAATAAGTGCATTATACTCATCATACATAGCATTACGCCAATTGGGATCATTAAAAGCATCCTTATATGACCTAGGTGAAGGAGAAACAGTAGACACATGACCAGCATACTTAGGATTAGGACGAGTAGTCCCGACACGAGAACGTGTGACCATGGGATGAGTAGACACAACAGGTGGTGGTGTAGGTACAGGAACAGGAACAGTAGCTGGAGAGGGTGGAGGTGTCGGCCAGGATCATTTTGTGGAGACAGTGGAGGTGTAGGTGATGTAAGAGGCATAGGTGTAGTAGTAATTGGGTTTGAATTAGGACCAATTGGTGTGGTGTTGATAATGGTTGAGAATGAGATTGGAATAATCTTCCAAAAATTCATATGAGGGGGTGGACTTGGATTGGTTGGATTGAAACAGAAAAACCGTTTCATCAAAGGTAACATGACGAGAGATGATAATTTTATTGGTGTTATGATCAAGGCAATGATAGCCAAAATGATTGGCAGCATGTCCCAGAAAGATTGTAGGTGTAGCACGGGGACCTAATTTATGATTGATATCAATATGTGGGTAACAAAGGCATCCAAAAACATGAAGAACACTATAATCATGTGTAGCACCAAAAAGTCGGGTAAAGGGGATCTCAATATTAATGGCACGAGAAGGTAATATATTCTATAAATAAACAGCCATATTAAGAGCCTCGGTCCAATAGTTTGGTGGTAGGTGTGCTTGAAACAACAAAGTACGAATAAGATTATTTATGGTACGAATCATGCGTTCAGATTTTCCATTTTGTTGAGATGTACGAGGGCAAGAAAATCTAAATTGGATGCCATGGGTGGAAACTAATTTATGAAATGCAGTATTATCAAACTCACCACCATGATCACACTAAAACGATTTAATTTCACACTTAAACTGAGTTCGAACATAACTACGAAACAACTGAAATTTAGACAAAACATCATATTTATTCATTAACGGATAAACCCAAACATACTGAGAGTAATGATCCAGAAACAAAACATAATACTTGAAACCAGAAAGACTCATAATTGGGGATGTCCACAAATCCAAGTGAACAATATCAAGACAAGAAGTAACAGAACTAGGCGAACTAACAAACGGAAGCTTAACATGTTTACCAAGCTGACAAGCATGGCAAAGAACAGGAAGCTTCTATTTATTACAAGAAATAGAATCACTAGACACAAGATGCCACAACACTTCACTCCTTGGATGTCCAAGGCATTGATGCCACGTATACTGACTGGTAAGATACACTTGAGGAATAGGAGAAGGCTTCGTAACAGGATAGAGATCACCCGTGCTATCACAACGAAGGAGTACCTATCGAGTTAGGAAGTCCTTCACAAAAAAACCAAAATGATCAAATTCAATAGTGCAATAATTATCACGAACAAATTGATGCACGAAAATTAGATTTTTGACAATGTGAGGAGTGATTAAAACATTATTTAAATGAAGAGGACGAAAAGGGGTAGACAAAATACTATGACCAGAGTTAGTGACGGGAATGAAACGCCCATCACCAACCGCAAAGACGGATAAATGCACTCATTAAGAATATAACTAAGACTATGTATAGAATCATTAAGGCGAGAGCTCGCAACTGTATCCATATTCCAGTTGCCAGCAGCTGGTTCCTGAAGAGTGGTGGTATTAAAGGCATTTGGTAAAAGAGTCTCTGGACCCGAACCCTGTGAACCTGATGCTAGTAGTTGACCTGGGTGAAAACCAGCTGGTGATGGTCCTTGCTGAACCATACCTGGACCAAACTGAACCTCAGGTTGTGAACCTACAAACTGAACCCCCTATGGTAGAATTTGAACCCCTGCGACTACTGAGAACCTGTAGCAAACGGAACCCCCTGCGCAACGTGAAACCCCCCATGTGGAAACAAACCTATCACCCCAAACTGAACCCCCTGTGGTAGACCGTGAACCCCTTTAGCAACATTATTACCCGCCTCATGTGGTAGACTTTGAACCCCCCCCCCCCCCTGTTAAAACACTAGGGCCGAATATATAGGCTGAGATTGGTATTGAAGTTGAGCTGGTCCATAAGGATTGTTATTAATAGTATAAGCAACAGGAGAGGTATTGGTAGTATAAGCAACAGGTGTAGTAGTTTGAGTAGGTGTAGAGGTAAACCCCAACTTAGCGAACAATTGTCGCAAGGTATCCATATCCGACATACGAGATGATGAACTGGAAGTACGAGGTAGTAAAGTAGACTTACCATGAACACCATTGTGAAGATACTGACACGCCTCACCAAAACGACAATGACCTTTAGCAAAAAGAAAACAAGGTTTGTTTACTTTTTCCAAAGGATTAGACGAACGCCGAGCATTGTTATTTGCCAATATGACCATAGGAGAAGCAGATGTAGCATTCACAAGCGGATTTGGAACCTTAGATTTCATACGCATCTCTTGCATGGTCAATAAAGAACGAATCGTCTTGAGATCTGGAAAGGGTTCCCTACTAGCAATAACTGTTGAAATCACATCATATGTGTTTGGCAAGCCTTCAAGTGCAAACATAACAATATCATCATTTCTAAGAGGAGAACTAAGACAAGTTAACACTTAAGCAATTGACTCGATTTTCTGAAAGTATGCATCAATTGTTAAGTCTCCAAGCTTCAAATTCCGTAGCTCCGCCTTCAAAGCCATAGCTCTTGGGCATTTATTGTCTTGAAAAATCATTTCAAGATACACCCACGCCTTTTTGGCAGTTTTGGGATTAAAAACAACCAACTGCTTTTGAAGATTCGATGCAAGTGTGGAAAAGATCCAAGACCGAATAATGAAATCAAACTTTAGCCATTCCGGATCCCTAGTTGGTGGTGGAGGAGGTGTAGTAGAGGAGGACTCAGGTGGATCAACAAGATGGTCTAAGATGCCATAACCATGACAAATGTGAGAAAAATAATACACCCATGAGGAGTAATTCATCTCATTAACATCAAGTTTGATGGAACAAAAGTAGTTAGGTGATTCATAGCCATAGGTTTATCCGATAACGTGAGAACTGGTGCGGGGGGAGTCATATCATTAGTCATGGTGATGGCTTAAGGTTTATGTTGTGAGTGGGTAATTAATACTAGGGTCTTGTAACCTTAAGAGAAACAAAGAAAAACCAATACCAACTTGTCGGCTATTAATAATAAATCAAGAACATGACTATTATTAATAATAAATCAAGAACAGTAACTTGATGTAACAACCGTGGTTTTGGCAGGTCGGTTTGACTGATAGTCTTGACTCGGTTGATGTTTGTTTGGTGTGTCCTAGGTGTTTGAAGTGATACAAGAGTGTTATGGGTGAGTTTTAGCACTAAATCCCTTTGCGTAAGTGGTTTTATTGTGATTTGGAAAGTTTGTAATTTGGGAAAATTCATTTTGATCACCTTTGTGGTGTAGAAATGACTTGTGTACTTTTGGTGTTTTTGTGTTTTTGCGTAACGAGTCTTTGTTCAAGTATTTGAGCGTTAACAAGTTACGAGGAGTTTGTTTTTATGTGTTATGCTTATAAAAGAGTGTGAAAATCTATTTTTGGAAACTTTGTTTTGAAAATGATAATTTTCCGGTTGGTCGTAAAAACTGAGGTTTATCGCGTAAGACGTCAGGATTAGTTACGGGTATTTATAAAATATGAAAAGTATGAGGTTTTTGGTGTAATAAATTAATTTAATAAAAAAATAAATAAAAATATATATATGTAAGTAAAAATTCGGCTAGAGGGATTTTAGGGGAAAAAGGAAACCCAATTTGAGTCAAATATGACTCTTATGCCCAAGGAATCCTATCCCAACCCAAACAAGCCCAACCTCCAATCCATATTTACCCCACAAATGACCCATAACCCCCTTTTCCAGCAATTTAGAGTCGACACATGGAGAATCAAGAAGAAAAAAAATTAGGGTTTTTATTATTGAAGCTAAAATCAAGATCAAGGTATATTTTCGATACTAGTTTTTATTCAATTAATTAGTTATTGATCTAATTCATATAATGTAAAGTATGATGGATTAGAGTTTGTGTTAACTTCTGTAAATTAATGTTATTAAACATGTTGGGATCAATTAATGATAACAGTAAGATGATTGGTTAAGAGAATTGAGCGTAAAACATGCTAGTTATTGAGTTAGGGTTTGGACAGATTTGTAAGGCTGTAAAGATGTGAGTGTAAATAACAGATGGTGATGAGTTAAGTCACGAATTTTAAGTCTAAATTGAATTATAATGAAAGAGCTTTCCAAAAAGTCCAGCCACGATTGATTTCAAGGTCGGGAAGTTGGTCTTTTGATTTTTCTTTGATAAGGTGTCAAAGTTGTCAAACCGGGACAGATTTTGGCTAAAAGTTTGAGGGTGACATGTGGCTGTAAAAGTGGTATTTTGACTTGGTCTTCTGGAATAGTTAAGTTTTAGGTTATATTAGACTACCACGAAGAGGATTCGCGATAAAAACTTGTGGAAGTAATTATTAAAAATCAAAACTTTTTGGTGTGCGTTCAGATCCGAATTTGAGTAGTTGTCAAGTTTGAATTTCTTGTGAGTACTTGTGTGTGTTATTGGTCCATGGCCTTCTGGGATTAGCTTCTATGCTTATGATAGACGATGGTAAATTTTTGGTGTGAGTTGTTGAGCTTTATTTGTCGTGATTTCATGTGAGTGAATGTACTCAAAAATTCTGCGTTTTCTGAGTTTTAGAGTGCAAGGGATTTAGTAAGTGTTAGGTTATGGTGGTGGTTAGTATGGTGTCTAGGAGATCCATGGTGGGTCATATGAGTCTTAGACATCCATCATATGAATATTATATGGGTTGTAGCTTTTAGCCTGACCTTGTGTAATGTGGATTTATTTGTGTTGTTTAGATTTGTGATTTGTGTTGTGGAAGCTGCAAGGTTTGAGGTGAGTTCATAGTCCCATATTTTTACTTTGTTTTAAACTTGGGATGGGAATGATGTTTGTCTTAAATGATTTGATTTACTGTGATTATGTGTGTGGTATTAAAGAGCTTGGACTTATAATGTTATCGTATGCATGCTATGTGTGATTATTTGCTTGTGTGGATGTTTATGGGATCCAATTAGGAGGGTGTTTATCCTGTTACTCTCGCATGCGACCTAATTGATGATATGTTTGATGGGATCCAATTAGGAGGGTGCTTACTAATTGATGATATGTTTGATGGGATCCAATTAGGAGGATGCTTATCCTGTTGCTCGCGCATGCGACCTAATTGATGATATGTTTGATGGGATCCAATTAGGAGGATGCTTATCCTGTTGCCCGCGCATGCGACCTAATTGATGATATGTTTGATGGGATCCAATTAGGATGATGCTTATCCTGTTGCTCGCACATGCGACGTAATTGATGATTATGGGGTCGGAGGACACGAGCCGTCCTAATGGTTGCCTTATGAGTGTTGTTGCCTTTGTGTGTGGATATTGACTTGCAAATGCATGTAGCTATATGATAACTTTAACTATTTGTCCAGCTATATTTTGTAATCACAGTGAATTTGGTTGCCTTGTGTGTTGAGTCTCAAACCTATGAATCTCACCAACATTATGTTGACGTTTTAAGCATCATTTTCAGGTGAGCTTTCTAAGGATAAGATAGAAGGATGTGGATAGACGAGACCTTAGTTGCATTGGAAGTGGTTTATCATCTATGTTTGGGTTTATGTTTTGTTTTGGTTATTTTATTTTGGGGTATTGTTACAACACTTTGTGTTTGTACATTGCTCTATTTATGTGCATGTAGTTGTTCTCTATGTAGACACCAGGTGTTGTGATGATATCCATGAAGTTACACCCTCGCGTTTCCGCCGTGGCGGGGTGTGACAGATTGGTATCAGAGCCTTGGTTATAGAGAATTAGGTGATTTAACCTAGACTATAGCTTAGGAGTCCCTCATGTAGTTTCATTTAGGACCTATGTGTAAGTATAATACTTTTATATGTCTATTTTCCTATATTTATGAGATATTTTATTGAGTTCGGACGTCTATTCTATTCCCTATACGTAGTATTGTATATATCAACTTTATTATATCGTCTTCCGCGTGTAAGATGCTTCGTTGAACAACCGTGGTCGCTATCGGATGCGAGAGAAGTGGTAGGATGAAGCGGACTAACCGCAGAATCCCGAATCCCCGATAGCATGTATCTATGTTCGAACAAGGAGAGGACGTTTATGGGAAACGTTGGTGGAGAAGAAGTGGAGAGGTTTGGAACCACGGTGACTTCTGGAGATGGAGCCATTACCAAATACCCTTGGTAGCGTCCTCACTTCACCTAGGAAGGAGATGTGGTTTAGTCTAAACCTCGTGATTGGTATGCGCTTGTGAATTATGTAGAATTGGAAGAAAAGAATAGAGATGGTTTTGCATGTTGTCGACTACCTCAACATGTAGGAAACATGAATGGTTAGTGGAGTAAAGATGAAAGGGAGTTAGGATGAAATGGTGTGGATTCGGATCTAGAGTCCACAGCGAGTAGTAAGTTGAATTGATCTGAGTGGGGAGATAAGTGAGAGAGTGGAATTGAGTCATTATGCGACGTCTTTTGTTTTGTATTATGTTTTGGAATTTGTATATTGTCTTTTGCCGTCTGGAGCCATGTTGGAGCGTGATTACTCTTGGATATTGGATCGACCTTATCCAAGTAATTTTGATTATAGAGTTTACGTGATCGATGGAATTGTTCCATGTGAGATGATTGTTTGCGACGTCTTTTGTTTTGGTTGCGTGATTGTTTTGCATGATGTGTTGTCATAGGAGGGAGTACACTTATGAAAGGGGGCATAGATAATTATGGTGGCCAAAATAATTATTCATGCGTCACAACACAAGTGGACTTGCAAGTATGATAGCATGGATTGCACAGTGTATTAGGTGCTATGTGGTATATGTGCGTTATCATTGAGATGTGTGGTTTTGGAAGTAAGTATGCGTGTAGAAGAGGCTTATAACTATGGTCGCGAACATAATTATAAGAGTATCACACACATGGACTTGTGACCATTATTGCATTGATTGATGTTAGTTGTTATATGTTGTGGTAGATGGTATGTGATATCATGTTGGTGATGGCTGTATGGTTAGAGAAGTATTCTCTTAACTGTTTGGGCAGTCGTTATATGTTGGGGTGTGTAGGTGGTAAGATTCCATCCTACCTATCATATGTTGATACCTCAATTATAGGTGGGTACTTATGTAGTGGTATTTAAGTTGATTCGTTTGCTAGGCGCTCCGTTTGTATACCCAATTCTTTGGTTGGCATTCCTATTCGTTCCATGATGGTACAGATGCCATATTCCTTCTATTTGACGTCATGGTAGGTGTTGGGAAATTGAATTCGTTTTGTTGGATATTGGTTCGTTTCTTTGGTTATTCCATACATTCATTCCTCGGATGAATGTTATACTATTCCTCAAATATTGTTGGTTCGTGACGAGTTGGTGTGGATATTTAATCCCTCATTTACACACACCAATTGAATTTTGTGACCTGTTAGTATCGGTGTTTTTCTATGATTTTGGTTTGATCGTTGTACGAATGAGTCTGTAAGTTCATCGTTTGGTTTGCAATGTATTTGCCTGAGTGTTTACTGGTATGAGTTCATTTGAGGATTATTTTGATTATGGAATTCTTCAATGTCTTTCGCGTTCGATTAAGAGGTTGTGTTGGAGTCTTTATGGTATTTTACAAATTCGTTTTGGGTATTTCAAGGTTGTTTGATGGAAAGTAATATTTTTATGGGAAATGAAGTGTGAAAAAAAATGGTTATGTTGATGTCTTACATAAAATGGTTTATATGTATTTTATAAAAAAAAAAAAAAAAAAAGATGTATAAGTTTAAGATATGTCTTGTGAAAAACGGTGTTCATTTGTTTTTGAGAAGGTCGAGTACGGGAATAAGAACTGTCTATGGTTCTCATTTATCAAACTTGTTATGTATTTGGTTCATCGAGTGTTTCTTTCGTTGAGGTACGCTTGTGGATGTTTTATGGGTATGTGTATTTTATATTTTCTTTGTATGGGTTTTCATGAACAGTTTATCCGTGTCTACTTTTATTGGGAAAATTTTCTCACTGTGTTTTTCTAGCTTTGATTTTGATGTTCGTTACTTCGTTAGTCTGTAATTCGTACCCCTTTTGAGTTCGTTGATATACGTTTTAGTTCGGCCGGTTTCGTGGTTCGCGTCGTTTATTTAGGATGGATTGTCGTTTGATTATCGATTTGTTCGTCGAAGAGGAAGAGGGTGTTTGCCAAGTTGTTCAAGTGAGAGGTTTAGCTTCAAGATGTACGTTCTTCGGGTTGCGTGGGCATCACGGAGATAGAAGATTCATAAGAGGAACTATGTGATGCATGACTTAGAGTTTGGGAGTAGAACTTGGAGACGATGGTTGTATGGAGCAAATAGTGTTTATCTTCAGAGATCGTAAGAACCGTTGGCATATATTTGACAAGAGGTTAATATATGTTGAAGAGAAGTTGGGTGTTGAATTTTTTAGTGACTACGATTGTCTTATTCGCTACCGCTAAGGAAGAGCGGACATCGTGGTAAGAGCGCTGAGCGGGAGTGAACGAGTGAAACTTAGATGTTTGTGAGCAATGATTATGATAATTCAGTTCGGAGTTAAGAGGATGATATTGACAGCCTAGAGAGAGAGGTTCAACGATGAGAACATGTAAGAAGAATGATTACTTGGTTTAGACCAGTAAATGGAAAAGAATGAAGATGGACGATTGTACTTTGCGGACCCGCTAATTATTTCATGGGAGAGGAAGCTTAAGGACATCGATCATGCAAGGTATTTGATACATTCGAGAATGGATAAAACGTATTATTACCTTAGCAAGTGGTTGATACGCTTGAAGGTGAGTGTTGATGTCAACGATTATTATGGTGATGCAACGGTCAGAGATGCTTGGAGATTTTGTTGAGAAGGAATTGGTAAGACATTTCATTTAATGAGTTGGTAGAGAGACGTGGGGTGTCGCATCAATCAGCTTATATCAAGATGAAATACCTACTTCGCGATAGTGGTAAACGTGTTATGTAGCCTTGAGATAGCATATGAAGATGAGTACGACTTATCGTTCTTAAATGAATGGATTAAGTGAGCGTACAAATTAGGCGTTGGATGGTATGATGAGAGCATGGGTGTGTTTGATTTTGGGAGGAAGCCGGGGTATACTTTTATCCTTAGTTGAGTTCTCCTATATCAACAATTGTCATTCTAGTATTGAGTATGTGTCGTGTGAAAAGTTGTATGGAAGGTAATGTAGCTCATCTGTTCTGTGGGCAAAGGTTGGAACAAGCCAACTAATTGGTCCTGAACTAGAACGAGAGGCTACGAATAAGGTTTTCTGGCTAAGGAAAGACTTAAGGCAGCAAGAGATCGCCAAAAGAGTTATGCGGGTTATTGCCGTAAGCCTTAGAGTTTGGTGTTGGTGATATTGTGAGGTTAAAAGTATCTCCTTGGAAGGGTGTTGTGCGTTTCGGTAAGAAAGGCAAGCTAGCACCGAGATACGTAGAACCATTTGAGATTTACGGAAAGGATTGGATTTGAAACATATCGGTTGAATTTGTCTGAGGAGTGAAGTAGAGTGCATGATACGTTTCACGTATCTAATGGAAAGAAATGGTTGGCAGATGCTAGTCTGCATGTGCCATTAGATGAATGTAAGGTTGACAAGACTCTTCGTTTTGTCGAGAAACCTGTTGAGATTATGGATCGAGATTTTAAGGGTTTGAAGTGTGGTAAGATAGCGTTGGTAAAGGTATGGTGGGATTCTAAGCGTGGTCTTAAGTTTACTTGGGAACGTGAGGATCAGATGAAATTTAAGTACCCAAATTTGTTTGCTGATGTGGTTGGTGAAGTAGATCATTTGTAGTTGGATTTTAGATCGTGGAAGTTAGAGGCGGGGTATTCATAAATGTTTGTTTTATGGGTATCTGTCATTTGTGAGTGCGTCTTGCGGTTACCATTCGGGTTTTCATTTGGTTCGAGGGTATCGTACTTACCTGTGAGAAGTCGTTTGGATCATTGGTGTTATTGATCGGTGTAGTGTACCTATTTTCGTGTATCGTTGGAGTGTCGGAGTGTTTTCTATCGAGTGAATTCGAGTATTTAGTCGATTCACATTTTTGCGATTCTTTCTCTGTGATTTTATGGTGTGGTATTTTCCGCTTAAAAATCCATAAATTTCCTTTTGCTGGTGTGAGTGGTGACTATAGTAGTAGAAATCTCGGGACGCGATTTCCCTAAGTGGGGGATGATGTAACAACCGTGGTTTTGGAAGGTCGGTTTCACTGATAGTCTTGACTCGGTTGATGTTTGTTTGGTGTGTCCTAGGTGTTTGAAGTGATATAAGAGTGTTATGGGTGAGTTTTAGCACTAAATCCCTTTGCTTAAGTGGTTTTATTATGATTTGGAAAGTTTGTAATTTGGGAAAGTTCATTTTGATCACCTTTGTGGTGTAGAAATGACTTGTGTAGTTTTGGTGTTTTTGTGTTTTTGCGTAACGAGTCTTTGTTCAAGTATTTGAGCGTTAGCAAGTTACGAGGAGTTTGTTTTTATGTGTTATGCTTATAAAAGAGTGTGAAAATCTATTTTTGGAAACTTTGTTTTGAAAATGATAATTTTCCGGTTGGTCGTAAAAACTGAGGTTTATCGCGTAAGACGTCAGGATTAGTTACGGGTATTTATAAAATATGAAAAGTATGAGGTTTTTGGTGTAATAAATTAATTTAATAAAAAAAATAAAAATATATGTATGTAAGTAAAAATTCGGCTAGAGGGATTTTAGGGGAAAAAGGAAACCTAATTTGAGTCCAAATATGACTCTTATGCCCAAGGAATTGTATCCCAACCCAAACAAGCCCAACCTCCAACCCATATTTACCCCACAAACGACCCATAACCCCTTTTTCCTGCAATTTAGAGTCGACACATGGAGAGTCAAGAAGAAAAAAATTAGGGTTTTTATTATTGAAGCTAAAACCAAGATCAAGGTATATTTTCGATACTAGTTTTCATTCAATTAATTAGTTATTGATCTAATTCATGTAATGTAAAGTACGATGGATTAGGGTTTGTGTTAACTTCTTTAAATTAATGTTATTAAACATGTTGGGATCAATTAATGATAGGAGGATGTTTATCCTGTTACTCGCGCATGCGACCTAATTGATGATATGTTTGATGGGATCCAATTAGGAGGATGCTTACTAATTGATGATACGTTTGATGGGATCCAATTAGGAGGATGCTTATCCGGTTGCTCTTCATGCGACCTAATTGATGATATGTTTGATGGGATTCAATTAGGAGGATGCTTATCCTGTTGCTCGCACATGTGACCTAATTGATGATTATGGGGTCGGAGGACACGAGCCGTCCTAATGATTGCCTTATGAGTGTTGTTGCCTTTGTGTGTGGATATTGACTTGCAAATGCATGTAGCTATATGATAACTTTAACTATTTGTCCAACTATATTTTGTAATCACAGTGAATTTGGTTGCCTTGTGTGTTGAGTCTCAAACCTATGAATCTCACCAACATTATGTTGACGTTTTAAGCATCATTTTCAGGTGAGCTTTCTAAGGATAAGATAGAAGGATGTGAATAGACGAGACCTTAGTTGCATTGGAAGTGGTTTATCATCTATGTTTGGGTTTATGTTTTGTTTTGGTTATTTTATTTTGGGGTATTGTTACAACACTTTGTGTTTGTACATTGCTCTATTTATGTGCATGTAGTTGTTCTCTATGTAGACACCAGGTGTTGTGATGATATCCATGAAGTTACACCCTCGCGTTTCCGCCGTGGCGGGGTGTGACACTTGTCGACTATTAATAATTGTTTATGAACACCAACTGGAAAAACAACTATAAATAGCAACGACAACACACACTGGTAACAACTATAAACACCAACTGGTAACTATAAACACCAACTGGAAAAACACTACCAACTGGTGATTATAAACAGCAATGATTGTTTTCAAACCAAGAACACTAACAGAGTCGACGCAGTACCTACGGAGCATTAGGGTTTAGGGTGTATTAAACAAACAAAAAATAGATGGTTGTGTGAGTTTACAGATGCAAACAATCAAGCAAATCAAACACAGAAACAGGTCGACAACACACACGGTCGACAAACAAATTAAACACACATGTCGACAACACACTTTGGTCGACAAATAGTAATCGGAAAACGAATAAAAGTTAGGGATAAAAGTGCGGAAGGTGTGAACTGGATAACAAAAAAAAATTAGGGTTTATGTGGATCGTATTTAGGCTGTGATACCATGTATGTTTGTGTAAACCGTATGTATTGAATGAATCTCTAATGTTCGGTTACATCACATTATATAAGACATGATATGGGCTAATATACAAGGGCCTAATATCCTATTACAAGTCTAATACTAACTGTCAGTAGATTCGGGTTGACCCGACCTAAACACGATAAGGCTTATCGGGTGGGGCTAAATCGGGTTAAAAATCTTGTCGGGTTGTTTTGACGTTAGAGTTGGATAACTAATGTTATCGGGTGAACCCAGTAAGAGACGAAAATCAATATTTAATTTTTCAAGCAATAATTTTAAAAGCCCAGTATGCAATTTGGCGGGACGTTTGTATCCACCATGGCTAGGTATTAGGTATGTATGATTTGCAATTTCTTTTCTATAGATGTGTCAATTTTTTGATTCTTTTGCTTGATAAAGTATCCTTACGATCATCAACAAAAAAAAAATTATATGCGCGTAATCTGTTTTTTTAAGTATCCTTGATTAAATTACGATATGTCAATTTTTTTGATATCATTTAGATTATATCGAGTTTTTTCATATTTGATTAATTTCTTTCATAATATTACCATCATCAACAAACCAAAAACAAAATTGCTATGCCTATAATTTGAATATCAATATGTTTTTTTAAGTATCATTGATTAAATTACGATATGTCAAATTTTTTATATCATTTAGATTTTTCATATCGAGTTTTTTAATATATAATTAATTCTTTCATAATATTACCATCATCAACGAAACAAAAACGAAATTGCTATGCCTGTAATCTGAATTTGATATCAATTATTAAAGGTACTATTTTTGTGGTTACTACATGGGCCATTTTAATAGGCCTTTTAATTGAGCTTTTTCCATGAGATTTTCTAATGGTTTGTATAAGCTATTTTTTGTCGATGTTTGGTCCATTTGGACAAGACAAAACCACTTATTATAAAAGCATATTATACTATCATATAAAATGTTGTATGTTGTAAAAATTTTATTATTTTTCTTTTTATTTGCCATCATATAAATACTATAATATTTATTGTTACTTTAAGTGCATATTGTTTTTGTTACTTTATTATTATTATTGTTATATTTTGTTGATGTATCTGGCCAATTGGCCAATGAAATGATGTATGTTGTAATTGATAGGTTAAGACGAGTGCGTGTTTATGTTTGCATGATGAACTCGTTTCTATCGTTAACCAATATAACGAAATCGAAAGTGTTTAGTTGTGTTGGTTTGAGAGTACTTATATTGATAGATAACAAGTTCAAAACCATATTTTTAATGTGAAGCTTTATTAGTTTCAAACCATCTTTTTTTTGTGGTTACTGTTTTGACGACGAAGATCTTATCTCCTAGACTTTCCTTTCTATACGTGTTAAATTGCTTGAGCTAATCGACATCGATCTAAGGGTACTCATTTGTGGTTCCTATTTTTATTGATATAATTGTAACCTGCCTCTACTTACCTCGATAGTTGCTAAGTGATTTGTTGTGTGATTCTACTAAACATAATATGCTATATGTCTTATTTGTTAATGTATTTTTTTGGCTTTGGTGGGGAAAAGAGCTAAAAAATAGCGATTAACATGACTCGACATAACCCGACCCAATTAAAACCCAAACTCGATAACCTGATCACTTGTCGGGTCAGGTTGCAGGTCACTTTTTCATAATAAAAACCTGATAACACCACTAGTTACTACAAAATTAATGTGTTTTACCTGCTGATAGGCTTCATCAAGCACTTCTGAACAAGGCTGTTAAGATCGAGATCTTACTAAGGATCATTTTTTTCTTTGCAAGATCGGAATCGTAAGATCGGATCGAGATCGGAAGATCCTACTTAAATGTCTAAAAATCTTATTTTTCTAGTAATTCGTATTCAAAGATGATTGTATAACAAATTAGAGAAGAAAAAAGAGTTTTGAAAGCTATAGTAATATGAGAATGCAACGCGTAATGCTCTAAAATACAAAAATATCTTATCAGTAATTAAGGATGCTGAATCTTTTAATCAAAAAATCTATATATCTTGCTCTTATTAAACATTTACAGTAATCAACGCTTGCTATATTGTTTTAATTTAACAAAATTCATTCATTTATATAGTTTATTAGTTAATGGGATCCTAAGATCATATGCTTTTTAAGATCCTATGAAGGAACGACTTGTTTTTTCTTAATGGGATCCTAAGATCGGAAGATCTTAACAGCTATGCTTCTGAATGCCTTTCTTGTGTTCCGTATTCTTGATTGGAAACCGATCTGAAAGTGCACGCGCCGTCACCCGTTATTCTTCATGTTTTGTCTCTTTAAAAATAAGTTATAGAAAAGAAATCAATAAAAATAGGAGCTGCATGTTTGAAGTCCGCCTTAAATAAAGGACAAAACATGAAAGGCCCATTAGAAGCCCAACATATAAGGCTCATTAAAGGCCACGGAAAAGTTCAATTGGAAAGGCCCGACCCATTAAAAAAAATTCAATTTCATATTATAGCAATTTTGTTTGTTTTATTGATGATGGTAATTTTATAAAAGAAATTAATCAGATCTAAAAAAACTCAATATGAAATATCTAAATGATATATTAGAAAAAAATGGCATATCATAATGTAATCAAGGATAATTAAAAAACAGATTACGCGCGTATAAATATTGTTTTGCAAATGATCGTAAGGATAATTATCATGAAAAGGAATCAAAAATTGAGAGATCTATAGAAAAAATTGCAAATCATACATACCAAATACCTTATCATGGTGGATACATATCAATTTAATATTCATATGAAGAATACCACATCTGATCTTGGATAAAACCACAAATCATAACGTTATTTTGTAGATCTGGTAGCAAAAAATATTCATGGTTTTATGATTCTTGGCATTTGGACAAAATTGATTTTTCAAGGATTGATTATTGATTGACGAAGCAATAAATCCACAACACAAATAGCAATAAAATGAAAAAACTAACGTTCCGCCAATGCCATCGGCAGTTTCGGAGAAAATGGTAGTGAAAGGAAGCTCTCAAACAGCAACATTAGAACCAATATTAGCAGCAAAACGTGAAGCCCTAACTTCACTAAAATGTGAAGCCCTAACTTCACTACTACCAACACCTATAGTAAACACATCAAATCATAGCTCTTCGGTTCGGCTCCTCCGTTACTTGGCTCGCGTAACGTATCGCCTCGAAGTATCCGGTTGTGATAACTTAGGATTTGTTTGGATCGGTTGAAGGATGATAGTAAGGATAGTGAGCGGTTGAAGAGTGTGAAATTGGTGCTGTTTTTTAAAATTAGGGTTTTGAGGGCTGATGAGGTGAGTTTTGGTGTGGTGGTAGTTAGTGATGTCGCCATTGTTTACAGTTGTGGTTCTCCTTTTAAGTTGCTACAAAGATGACTAGCTTTTATTTAGGTTATGTGCTGCAAGAAAGCCCCTTTTGGAATTTGGATTATTTCAGTTGGCCTCTTATTTTTTGTTGGGTATTTTTAACTTTAAAAAGTCAGTGTTACAGTTTTATGAGGGAAAGAAGGCTATGATGGTTTGGACATGTCAAAAGGACACCACAAACAGCGCCGGTTAGGATATTCGAAGCTCTACTAGTTGACGGCTTTAGGAGAAGGGGTAGACCTAAACTTAGGTGGGAGGATATATTAAAGCAGGACATGAAGGAGCTTTTCTTGTCCGAGGAAATGACCTTTGATAGGAATGCGTGGAGAGATAGAATTGTTAGCTAATAAGGCTTATAGGCCCGACCCATTGTTTAGGCCCGTCTTGTTTGTTCTTATTTATTCACAATGTATTCTCATTTTTTTAGTGAATCTGATAATATAATTTCAATATTCCCTCTTATATCTACATGGTATTAAGAGCCATGAATTTGCATGCTTGAGTTTGGTTGTTCATTAGATGTGTTTATGTTGTTTGGAATCCTGGGACTATTTGCATTTGTCATTCACCGTCAATGTTTCATCTTTCAACCGACACCCAACACGTGACAACTTTCTGGTCAAGTAAGTGTATTTTTTTATTCCAAGATTTTGATTAGTTGTTGGTTTTGACAAATTCGTTAGTGGGAAGGTGATATCTTAATTAATTTGGCCAATTAAATATATATTGAATTGGTTTAGAAGTTGGGGTATAAACTGAATTCGGTGAAATATAAGTTGAATTTGGTTTTGGAATATTTGTTTAGACATTTTCGGTTTTCTTGGAAATTAGGCAATACTGTTACGGAAGAGACTATTGGTGTTTATTTGATTTTGGTTTTGTTTGGAAGGTTGTTTTCAGTTTAACATGAAGGATTATTATATACAAGAAATGGTCATGTTTATTTAGGTTTTGTTTTTTAGATTTTGAATTGTTAATACATGCATTTCGTATGAAGGCTAGGCTACTGTTGGGATTCGTTTGATTAATTTTTGAATTGTTATGAAGAATTAGTTTAGTTGAAGTTGGAAGTTCAGATTGGGTTATTAGGTTTGATTTTGTTTGGTTCGTTTGATTATCGGTTTCGTTATTTAAAGGACTTCGATATTGGTACTTGCATCGGTTTCGGGGACAATTCGTATCCACCGGTATTTTCTCATTGATTTGGTTTATAATGGGTTATTGTTTGTTAAATCTGGTTTGCATCCGTGATGGTGATGGTGATGTTACAGTCTTAAATAATTCGACTATGTCTTGAGGAGTTATGTGTAGCATCTCGATATCAACAATTTGTTTTGGTTTCACACGTGGTTCTGCATCTGGTTTTGCCTGGTTTTGCTCTTATACAGCCCGGTTCTGCATTTGGTTACATCTGGCTCTACATCTGTCTAGTTTCATCTGGTTTTGTTTGGTTCTCAATCTATCTGAATTCTACCTTGCATCTTGTCCTGTTATGGTTCTCCATCTGCCTGGTTCTGTTTGCCTGAATATGCTTTGTCTTCATCTATCTGCCTGAATCTGCTTTGTCTACATCTGCTTGTCTGCCTAAATCTGTTATGTCTGGCATCTACTTGTCTGCCTGAATCTGCTTGTCTGAATCTACTCTCGTTCATCTCTGTAATTATGTTGCTCTGCTCTGTTTTTGGTTTTGCAATGACTTTGGTCTGTCTGTTTCAGACTTGACTATAGTCGCCTTGTTACAGTTTAGATTGCATTGTATTGAGACTCCGTCTAGGACTGAGTTTGCACTTTGGGACACTCCACTATTCATTTAATTTTCAGTTATATTTTATTTTCTATTTGACAAACTCTCATTATTTAATGTTTACTGTTGCAACATTGCGAGTTTGAGAGGGGATGTTAGCTAATAAGGCCTATAGGCCCGACCCGTTGTTTAGGTTCGTCTAGTTTAGGGGTTAGGTTTGTTTGTTCTTATTTATTCATGATGTATTCTCATTTGTTTTGTGAATCTGATAACATAATTTTTAGTTTTCCTTCTTATATCTACAAGAATTAGAATAGGCAGGTAAAAGGGGTAGGTTGTTTGAGGTTTTTAGATAGTTTTCGCGTTTAGGCTTTTTGGGGCTTCTTAGTTGCTTTTCTTTTTGCATTTTTTCATAGTTTGTCCCCTTTAGGATTTTAGGCATTTGGTAGTCGCCCTTTTGTCCTTTTGCTTTACCCTTAGGTTTTTGTTTCCTTTTTGCGTTGTCATGCTTTGATCTTCGTTGTTTTCTTAGGTTTGGTTTTAATGTTTCCTTTAGGTCCTTTTTATGTGCGTGCTTTTTTCGCTTTTGTACCCTTGCCTAGTTGCTTTCGTTTCTCTTAGTTTTTTGGCTTTAGTGTTGCCTTTAGGTACTTTTCTGTGCGTGTTTTTTTTAGCTTCTTCTTGCTTTTATGCTCTTTTGTTTATGCTTTTGTCTATTTGGCTTTCTTGCGCTTTCTTTTGCCTTTTACCCTTGTGTATGTGTTTCTCTTGCGGCTTATGCTTTTTGTATGTCTGTCATTTTTCTCTAAGTTTTTGTGATGGTTTTTATTTATGGCTTGTTTGCTTGCTTCCTATCGTATATTTTAAGTGTTTCCCTTGTACTTGTTTTTGCAATTTCATGCTCTTTTTTCTTGAACTTTTCTCAAATGCACAATTACACTGGCCGGAGGTTCTTCTGGAAGCAGTCTCTCTACCGTCGGGTTTATCCTGGTGATAGGGGTAGATCTGTCTATATTTCACCTCCCCCTTACCCTGCTCCGACGATTGAGTTTTATTGTTGTTGTAAGAAGGAAAACAAAAATGAGAAAAATAAGAAGGATTTCTAGCCAATTATTGCTATATTTTCCTATAATTTCTTCGTACTTATCATCCTAGCCACACATGAATATGACAAGTGGACTTCACTTTTTCTCTTTCATCATCTCATCCAATCGTTTTTCACATGCGCCACTAACATAAGTAGGATGATATGTAGGAGAAAAATGCAGGATTATATATCATTTTCCTTTCTTGCCACACATTTCAAATAGGAGAGATAATTTTAATAAGAGACGCATCTATTTTTGTAAATGCATTTAAAATGTGTGGTTGTGGTTTTTTCTCACTATTCTCATTTAAAATTTTCTTCTCAATTGACTCTAACTCAAAGGTATTACTGAAAATAAGAACAATGAGAATAACGATTAGTGTTCTAAATATGGGTGTAGTGGTGAGCAAAATAATTATCGTCAATTCAGCATCACATTAATTTTTCATTTCACAACCAACATCACCAACAACAAGGTATAATAAGGTATAATAAGACCAACAAATTCACCAACCAAACATACACCACAAAAAAGAAACAAATACTCTCTCCCCACAACTCGATTGAAGCGTAGGCCGATTTGTGCTCAAAACTGGTGACCAACGCGTCGGTTGGGGGTAGTGTTTTAGAAGGATGTGTCGTTGAGGTATGAAATGGGGAGACAACGCGTTTACAATAGCCCTATTACACTTAGTATAACTTACTCGCAGTGGTAATCATGAAAAATAGAAAATGAAACACACATAAACATTTGTTTCACTATGTTTTCACCACTATTGGGACAGGTGTGGATGTTTGTTGTGGATGTTTATGTTGAGAAAAAAGGCAAAAAGGCACCATATACTTGGTGCCCAGAGTTAATGAGAACTGCAGATGGGGATTATAGGTTTACTTTAAGATTTGTTTGACAATACATACCCGTAAGGTATATTATGTAATTAACATTTTCGAAAGCTCAAGTTGTTTTAACAAACTACTGCAAAACTACTTATCTTTTAAGAGATTTATAAGAAGCTGAGGCTGCTGAGCTAATAAAACTAGTTCTAATAAGCTTCTCATCCCAACGAAGCTTGTAGGCGGTGTGAGTTCATGTATATAATAAACTCAACTTCTAATAAGCTCCAATAAATTACGTGTAAAATATACCCGGGTGCGAATGTCTAACGGTGTGAAACAGGACAATGGCAGAAAAATATGACTCGAACCTTTCCAATTGCTAGGTTGTTCGTTTCAAAATGCAAATGGCATCATATTATTTCAGTTCGGTAAAGAATATATATACACGATTATACAGTGAATTGAAAATTTGAAAAAGGTTTTGCGTAAATAATGCCCATTCATAACGGATTGTGACGGTATTGTACCTACAGTACCGTGTTTGAAACCGATTTGCAATATAACTTGTAGTTTGGTACCAACCATATATATATATATATATATATATATATATATATATATATATATATATATATATATATATATATATATATAAAATAAAAGAAAGTTTTTTTAAAACTTCTCCACGTCACTTAATCCATGCTAGCAACTCTTCCATGTCACTAAAGCCATGTCAACAATTCCACCTGTAATTCCACTTCCCTCTTACTTTTTAGTTTCTGACCGAACGTTTTTCTCTCACCATACTTATCAATCTTCCCTCATATACTTTTAATTTCAAATTACAGATCCTTAACTCTCATGGCAATTTTAAGGGTATGTTAAATTGGGTATTTTTTCCCCCCTTTCTATTGATCGAATTCATAAACAGTGCAAAGTTTAGAAAGATTTGGGTTCTGATTCATATTTTTAGGGTTAAGTAGTTAAAAGCTATTCATAAGGGTATATATCTTCATTGTATAATGGCAAGCTTATGATGACTATTGTTTGTTTTTATTTTAGAATATATACTTCAACTTTGATAATCTTGGTTGACGGTGTTTCAGGATAAATATGATTGAAGATTGAACACGTACGAGAGTTGACAAGTTAACTTGAAGATGCTTCCCTATATTTGTATGTTTAAATGGTTTTATTCCACAGTTTCTTCATT
The DNA here is from genome assembly GCA_030686995.1 of Artemisia argyi. Taxonomy (NCBI): domain Eukaryota; kingdom Viridiplantae; phylum Streptophyta; class Magnoliopsida; order Asterales; family Asteraceae; genus Artemisia; species Artemisia argyi. The sequence goes on from CM060683.1 coordinate 161,406,504, forward strand.
GTTTGAAATGTCTCGATTCATGTGAATTTGATGTTGACGTTGATAACAAGAGTTATTTTATGATGACGTTTAGTATATCAAATGGATTTAACGAGTGCATGAACCATGTTCGATGAAATGTCTTAAAAGAAGTTTACATAGATGGTATGATTTCTTTATATCTTTTATAGAATCATGCTCTTTTAGCATATTTCAAATTCATTATTGCAATGTATATGGTGTATATTTAAAAGTTGAATGTGTTTGTAACTTTGTATTGCAAGTTAAAAGTTTTTCATAATTTTGGTTTGATACTATATTTATTAACAGTCAACAGAAATCCTTTTTGAATATGCTACGGGTTGGTTAATTCTTTTTCTACAGAAGCTCTTCTTACTGAACATGGAAAGAATGTTTTGATGTACTCATGTCTTATATGGTTTGTTCAAAAAAAATTCTTATATGGCTATAATATTTCAATAGGTTAAGTAGTTGTTCTAACTGTTGCACTAGAATATACTTTCGGTTCTACAGAAACTAAGTAACAATTAGCAGTTGTACCTCCTAACTCCACACTGACCTTTGAAATTGAGCTTGTATCTTTCGCGAAGGTTGGTTGATTACTTGAGTTGATTTATGATCACATTGATACATTTATATAGTTACTTGGCACTTAATGACAAAACGTTAATACCTTGTAGGATAAAGAATCGTGGGATATATATACCCTGAAGAACATTGAGCCGGCCCAAAATAAAAAGGAAGAAGGAAATATGTTGTTCAAGGCAGGAAAATCTCAAAGTTTCTAAGTGGTATGAAAAGGTAATATCATGTAAGTACATTGAGTACGAGGCTAATTTTGATGATGAGGAAAAGAAGCAAACAAAATCATTGCAATCTCAACAATGCAACGTGAAAGATGAAGCTGAAGGACTACAATCAGGTTAAGAAGCTTCGCACCAAGGTATGTCGGACCTAAGTTCTTACTTTTGATTCATTGAGTTCTGACCCATTTACTCACAAACGGGTTTGTTTTAGTTCATTATTATCTTTAGCCGTTTAAAGTGATCAAATTTATGGACTTTTATTAACTTACCTAGAAATCTGACATATGAGAAGCTTTCAACTTTGAATCAACTTATTTGAGCAAATTTTACTATATAAAATTAAATCTAATTTATATTGATTGTCATAAAAGTTAGAGTTAATTTCATAAATCGTCCCTGTGGTTTATCGGGTTTAACGGAATTGGTCCCTCACAAGAATTTTTAACGGGTTTAGTCCTTGTGGTTTTGACCCGTATCGGGTTTGGTCCCTTGACCAATATTTATGTTAGTTTGACTGTTAAACTTAGAAGAAATGACATATATACCCTTAAACGTAATTGGTCCGTGTGGTTTGTGGGATATAACGAATTTAGTCACTATGGTTTTTCTTTTTTTTTTTCAAAATTTTTTTTTTTGTCCGAATTTTTTTAAAATTTTTTTGACAAAAGTTTTAAAACTTTTTTGGCAGATTTTTATTTTTAAAATTTTAAAAACTTTTGAATACTTTTGATGGAGTTTTATTATAGAATTTTTTGACAAAAAAAATTTTCTACTAGATTTTTGTTAGATTTCTTGGCATTTTTTTTACAAGATTTTTTTAAAATAAGATTTATAAAAAATTTTGATTGAATTTTTTCATTCTGCGGAAAATATTCAAAAAAATTCAAATTTTTTTATATAAATATCAATCTTTTGTCAAAAAAATTAAAAAAAGTATTCAAAAAGTTCCAAAAAAATTAAAAAAATGTCAAAAAATTTTAAAAATATTACGACAGTTTTTTTAAACAATTTTTTTAAATAAAAATATTTTAAAAAAAAATTGTCATAATTTTTTTAAAAAAACTGACAACTTTTTTTTTCAAAAAATTTAGCCAGATTTTTTTTATATATTTTTTGACAAAAAATATCATTGAAATTTTTAAACTTTTTTTTTTAATATTTTTCGCAAAATATATGTATATATATTTTTGGCATTTTTTTTTTTAAAAAAAAGTTGACATCTATATAAAAAATTTTGATTTTTTTTACATTTTCCGTGGAATAGAAAAAATTCTGTCAAAATTTTTATAAAATAAAAAGAAAATCTTGTAAAAAACAAAAAAATAATAAAATAATAAACGCAAGGACTAAATTCGTTATATCCAACAAACCATAGGGACCATTTATGAAACACATTTAAGGGTATTTATGTCATTTCTGTCCCACTTGACGGTCAACAGACGGAGTTAGTGGTCAAGGGACCAAACCCGATACGGGTCAATACCACATGGACTAAACCCGTTAAAAATTCTTGCGAGGGACCAATTCCGTTAAACCCGACAAACCATAGGGACGATTTATGAAATTAACTCTAAAAGTTAAGAAAATGTTAGTGTGTCCACTCAGTGTCTACCTGGATACCTTAAAGGAGTTTGATATTTTGACAAGTAAAACATAAAACATAACCTGGATCAACCCATTAATAGCTAAATGGGTCAAAACTGAAACCTCTATAAATACATATGATAACATTGTTCTCTGTGTATGACAGGCAGTGGGTGTAAAGCGTCTGTTTTTTGTGGTGTCGGATGCCAAATACAAGGTCTGGGCGTTTGACATTAGAGAATAATTGTGGTAAGTTTTGCCTTCTCATTAGCTCACTTTATGTTGTAATATGGACTTTTGATACCCATATCATTATTCTTACACACTAAAGGACATATTATTATAAGACTCTTATTATAAAGATGTTTAGTTTTCATTCAAAGTGATCTTAGTACATTTAAGTTTTTTTAGCAACCTGTTAATATAATGAAACATGATTTGTTTATAGTTTATGCAAATAGTTAAATTACAAAAAGGGTCTTTGGGGACTACTCAACCCGAGGATAACAATTTGATCGTTCTTTTTGTTTCCTCATATCTTAAAAATTGCTACAGAAATTTTGATCCAACCATCTAACACATTTTGTTTGTAAGGTTATTTTTCAATTTTGTTTAATCTTTTCACATGTTTTGATGTTATTGAAGTTTTGTTTGTAAAGGACAACACACCACAAGTCAACCTACAAGTCATTAGGTTCACCACATCTGTCAACAGAAGTCAACCTACAAGTCAACCTACAAGTCATTAGGTTCACCACTGCTGCTAAGTTCAAGCTTCGTCAAAGTATTAAAGTGGTCTGTGGAATAATGTAAACATGTAGATGTAGTTTTTGATTCATAGCTGTAACTGTAATAGCCTAGCATAGTGTAGCAGTTATAGTTTAGTAGTTTAGAGCAAGTTTGACTTTTTACACTTTGACTAAAGTCTATAAATAGGCTATGTACTCATCATTTCCAGTTAATGAGATTTTAATCATTTTCTTGCCACAATGGCATTCTCTCTCATTCTCTTTAGTTTGTAAGGCTATTTTTCAATTTTGTTTAATATTTTCACATGTTTTGCATATCCTTTAAGTTTCTACACAAATAGTCGCTAACTGTTTGGAAATTAGCATTTGTTTTCCGAGATGTTTCACTTCCTTTTTAACTTTTTATAAGCCACCCGTGATTTATCACGGGTTTATAGGCTAGTATATATATATATATATATAGAGTTAGGATCAAATAAGAAACAATAATAAAAATAGGAAGGATAGGAAGTAATCATAACCACACATTTTAGATGCACCTTCATTCAAATTTCCCTCCCATATTAAAATGTGTGGCTAGAATTACTTCTTACCCTTCTTATATATATATATATATATATATATATATATATATATATATATATATATATATATATATATATATATAAAATTTGGGGACGTTGTGTTTAGGTGGAAAAATGCACAAGTCACACGGGTTGGGAAATGGGTCATTAATGGATTATGACATAAACATGTCATTTATTTTAAGTATTGGTCAATATGGGACAGATAGGGTTAACCCGAAACCACATTTTCTTTGCGTTTTTGATCTGGAAATCTTTCGCGGGATAAGGGTGGGATCTGTCTACATTATACCTCCCCCATACCCTGCTTCAGCAGGATTGGGTTTGTTGTTGTTGTGATCTGACCAGTTGTTCACATTTCGCCTAAACTTTTTGGATAGGGCTCGAGTAATGTCCATCATCTAATGAGCACACAACCTTGCCTATACCAAAATTTACTTGTATGACCCATTTCCAAACACGCCGACCAACCCATTTTACCACATTTGGTGATATGGTAACAAAGTCTGGCTGGTTTTGGATTTGATGAGGATAAGACTTCAACCGTCACAGAATTGGATTATGAATCTTCATCGCTAGAATCCAACTCAGTAATAGAGTCATCTGTTTCTGTGGAGCTTTCACTTAAAAAAGGGGACATGTGATGATCATCATCACCATTATCCTCATCCTCATCATCGTCTTCAGTTGCTAATGATTCATTATTGGTGTTGTCAATTGCTAAAGCCTTTTTTTGCTTCTCCTGTGCCTTCGCTAGCCTCACTTGCGCCACCACTACTGATAGTGTTGAGGTTATGTTGAGCAGGGTCACCAAAAAGTGCAATGTGCCTATGATACAGTTCTAATTCTTTCTCAGCAATAGCAATGAAGTGCCTTACCGTCTCTAGTGATTGCTCATATTTTGACTTCTCTAGTGCCTGCATGCACAAGAGTAGAGAAAACCAAAATGATGTTACTTTCATTCGCCATGGACTTGTTATGAGAGAAACAGCAAGTGATTCTGAATGTCTGCTTTTAATCATGAGGCGGGAAATCTAAACCACTTTATTGAAAACGAACCAATTTCGGTTGTTGCAAAGAGGATAAGGGGTACAATTTGGATCAGTCACTATATGGATAATTTTGATCAGTGCAAAATCAGGATCAGTGATTCAGAAATTGACCGGTGTGTTGGTGTACAATCTGGATCAGTCATTATTAAGATCTTATGTAATTCTTTAATATTATAGTATCCTAATCATATAAATAATGCATTGCTTATTCACTAAATTCAAAAGAGAAGGAATACAAAAGTATTGACAAGTCGACCCGACCCAACAAGAACCTGTTCTGACCTGCACCAAGTTTCTACTAATTAGTAAAACTGTTCCCCCTTTTTTTTTTTTTTTTCTGATACCCAACCCTCCCGTTTTGCCACCTTTAATTGAAATCAGTAAGTTCTAACACCCCCCGTGCACACAACACAATCATCAATAGTAAGGGGGAAATGTTAATAAACGTAAAACAACACAAAATACCTATTGCATGTTTTCTTCACTTCATAATTACCTTAGTCTGAAGTTTGGTAGTGATCCTATTCCGGTACCAGTTTTTACTTTTTATAAAATTTGTGTTGTACCCAAAGAGTTTTAGTGTGAATAAAGTGAGGATACCAACTACTAAATTGTTCAGAAGTTCAGAGTACTGGATAAGCAAAAACCTCATTTTATGCTTGCCAATTCATGTTACCTAGTACACCGTCCATTGAGCCAGTGGATGCATCATACACCATATATACTTAGAGGGAAGAACTTTTTGAGTATCAAGGTACTTTCAATAGGCTTATATACATTGAGAGCATGCTTAAATATAAGGAAAAATTAGACTGGCATTAGCTTGTAGTTTGATCCAAGGCTCAATATTTATCCAATCGAGTCTTTTGTATACCCCGTGTCCCCGTATAATTTAGGACCTATTTCAAAATATAATTTCTCTCTCAGGGATCACATGTGCAGTAAATAATTCCAGCAAAAGCAACTATTAGCATAGCATTATTCACTTTTTTTTAGCAAAGCATTATTCACTTTTTTTTAGGATAGCAATTATTCAAGACATAAAACTTATTTGTAGATCCACAATACTACTGTATTATTTACTATTTCAATATAGGAGAAATCTTTTATATATATAAGGCACAACATAATAACTTGATACTTGATTAAAGTAAAAAACATAAAATAACCAGGTGAAATAACGAGTATAAAGAACATGAATATACACTTGATAATTTTGTAGATCAACAGAAATGATCTATATAAAGATGGCAAGACGCTATTATAGATATTTCAAAATAGATATATGAAGAATACTGACCTTTTTCTTGGATAACGTGTCAATTGGACTCATAACCTCTGGCTGCACATACTCCTTTCCCCGGTAAAAAATAATGGTATCATCTCCAATTATCTGAATTGGGATTCCACCACTTAATCTTGCAAGTTCATTAGCATACTCTTGTATTTGACCAGATTTACAAGGCTTGCAGAAGACCTTTACCGTCTCATGTTTTTTCCAATGCATATGCATATTAAGAATAACACCTCCAAACACACCTCTTCTTCCAACTGGTACGTAATTGGACCCTTTTTGGGCCATCTTTTTCATGTAGAATCTTTCTTCACCTGTTATCTCAACTGGTTTCACCATTGGTCCCTGGAGTCTTGAAACTTCATAGCGCTCGAGTCTTTCTACAAGTAGAGCTTCCTTTATTTTTGCCTGAAATAGCAGTAGGCTGTTTACTTAAGTGATGTATAAAGCTGCATAGTCATCCAGTATAATGAAGTACGGAGTAGCATTTGAAAATCCAAGATTTTAAAAACAAAACTCTTGCTTTAGGCTTTAGTTCATAGATGATATATTTCCAGTTATTCTATTATAAATATTAGGGTCGGCAAAAGGTATCTAGTTATAACACAAAAGTTCCTCCACGCAAAGATATGGGAACAGCTGTGGATCTCTGAGGGGATGACAACCTACCAATGTCAGCATCAAAAAAACTATAACCCTGTGGTATCTGTTCACTATGAACACCCAACAATCAGCTTCCCTGAGCTAACCATGACATGCAAATAACATAATCTTGATCATCACTCATTAGTGTATCAAGCATAAATAAGTTGATCAGCTATGCAATTTTCAGATATATTGCGCTCATGTGACTAAATTTCAAAAACATTCTCGTGTTTGACTATTACCAGAAACACTGGAGGATGCATTTAGAGGGCTGAGAACAAGATATTCAATGCCTAATGTCACGGGTTACCGAATCTGACTGATGTGCTGCTCATGTGCAGTTAGTCACTGCAAGCATTATCTAACAGACACTGCAACAATCTCTAGGGGACATTATAGGTTACTCTTGTATCTTGTATTCTTTCAAATTACTCTTAATGCCCTTGTATGTAGCAATCCAAGAAAAGCATTTTAAGAAACAGTCTCATGTCTCTTTCTGTACATATCTTCCAAATTTTTGGCAAGCAAATCTGGTTAACTTAGCACTCGCTCACTCACCAAAAAAGCCAAGTGCCAAGGGCCCACGGAAGCAAGGTTGGCTGGAGCAAAAATCGTTTAGCATAGTACCTTACAAGCAAGTTCGATCTATGAAGTTTGAGCTTTTAGCAATTACAACTTGTAGGCGAGTATCACGTGAAACTTTCTAAAGATCGTTATGGTGAATTTGCACATCTCTGATTATGTCTTGAAATGTTATTTACCACAAAGATGCTTCCTCCCTCAAAATGAGGTCAATTTGGCTTTTACTTTCAAATGATCCTAACCATTTTTAGGCTTATATCGTTCCTGAGAATTTAGGGAGTGTTTAGGTTTGCTCATTACATCTACTTATTCCCATCACAATCAAGTAATCAACTTTAACGAAAGGAAATGCATAAGATAGTGTTAGGATTTGTTTATGTCTTAACAGAACGCGCTAATCTAATAAGCAGTTGTTTCAGAGTTGGACAATTCTGCTTAAGCAACTTCACACAACAACAACATACCCAATCCCGTGAAAGCGAGGTATGGACTGCTTAAGCAACTTCCAAGTAGCTTATTCAAAACTGCAGATTTGCTTCTAACCGAACACTCAAATCCTACTTATCGAGTTATCGAACCGCAATAAGCTAATCAGCAGTTTTAGGGGTCTTTGGGATTGATTATTTTTTCTGCTTATCTACATATATTTTAAGCAGAAGCAAGTAATATGCAGGTAGGGAGCTGCTTATTTCAAGTATTAATTTCAGCATAAACTGAAATGACAAACATATTTAACTAGATCCGAAACACCCCCTTAAAACTGCAGATTTGCTTCTAACCGAAAACTCAAATCCTACTTATCAAACCGCAATAAGCTAATCAGCAGTTCTATTCACAACTCATATGCTTTTTATCTTAAGTTTTACATAACTACAAATTATACAAAGATTTAGAAAAAGAATATAACCCTTTCAAGCTCTATATTCGATTCATTCCTGAGAATTTAGTAGGTATTTGTGTTTGGATTTGTAACAGGACGAACTAATCAAATAGGCAGTTATTTAAGTGTTTTGCAATTCTGCATAAGCAACTTCCAATTAGCTTATCCATATCTACTTACGTATTTGCTTATAGCTGAACAATCAAACCTACTTGTCTAAACGTAGTAAGCTAATCATCCATTTTTACACGCTTTTAATATCACATTTTCACCTTTACGAGCTTGGCAAACTTACATCTAGAAGGATGATCCCTCGACGCAGCAAAGCATTTCAAAAAATACAAATCATGTTAATTTGACGGGTCTCACTCGCGTTATTTGCTTCTAGCCAATCCTACTTATCAAACCGCAACAAGCTAATCATCAATTCTAATAACATTTCTACTTGTAATCAAATACGCTCTTCAGCATTCGTCAAACCTCATTTTTACGTATATAAACCACAACAAGCTAACCATCAGTTATAATAACATTTCTACACATACATTGAAAAAGAAAGTTAAGAATTCAACCTTTTCGAGCTTATATTCGATACGCTCCTCCGCATTGGCAAATTTCGCTTTATTTTTCGACCCTTTAACCGTGAGCCTTCGCGGGTCATTCTTATTAGCTCCTCTCCTCTTCTTCTTCTCCTTTTTCCTCTGCAGCTTCAGTCTTTTCTTGGTGAGCCATTTATACTTTTTTGGCGGGTCAATTTCAAATGTTTCGAACTTGGGTTTTCCATCTGATATCACACAACGCACTGATGATCCGTAGTTCCTAAAAAGATTGGATTTTTGGAATGCCCACCAGGTGTTTGATGAAATGCGTGAGTAAGTTGAAATGGGTTTTTGTTGTTGATGATGAATTGGCCTCAAAATTGAAGCAAAAAAGCGTCTTGTTAAGCTACCAATTGATCGACTTGCCATACCCTGAAACTTTTTTCAGGGGGCGTTTGGATAGTGTTCAGTGTAAATACCTTTTTAAAAACTTGAGTTAACTACATTTTTGGTCCTTGTGGTTGTCTCAAAATTGCACTTTTGATCCAATTTTCAAAAAACGTGATATTTCATTCCAAAAGCCTTAGGGGCTGTTTGATAAAACTGTATTGTTTAGCACTGAACGAGTCAAATATGCTGAGTAATTCAAAGGTGCTGAGTGATCATGATTCTGAATTAAAAAACTGTTTGATAAATGTTCTGACTATTGATTCTGAATAAACAGAAATTACCATTTTAACCTTGATTGTGGCTAATTTTAAATGAAACGTGTAGTCGATGAATAATGTTCATTTGTTAGAACTTATAGTCTAAAGAACAAATAGTACAAATTAAAAAGTAATCATATCAAGAAATCATAGATGCCATAAAAATATTTTAACAATCACATTACTTCATATTTGTTGACCAACGAATATATATAGGCAATCACTTGTCTAGTTTTTATATTATTATTTAAGATTATAGGAGTATTGAGATATTAATGTGGTTGTTGGTGACTTTGTGGTTTATCCATTCCATCACCCAAATGATTTTTCAAATTTAATACAGTAATAACCATAGTATAGGGAGACACATGTAATAGGGGTATGTGGGTAAACCAAATCTCACTGAATCATTTTGTCCACTCTTGTATGCAAAATCGCTCAGCGTGAAACTGTATTATTCATTTGCCACTTTTAATTTACCAAACAAACTGCCCGATTAATTTTTGGATGTTCAGCACTGAATTAGTTCATTCAGCAGTTATCAAACGGAGCCTTAATTTGCTGTTACATGTGCCAATCACGTGAGGACATAATTGTCTTTCTATTAATAAATTTATTCCCTATTAATATAAAAGTAACCCACCCGTTGCTACCTACCTCCCCCATTATTTTCAGCCCTAAAAAAAACACAAACATGGTGCGTTGCCCTCGCTGTGGATCACTAGCTGTTATAAAAATTTCATGGACGCAAACTAATCCAGGAAGACATTTTTATTGTTGTTCTAAAAGGATAAGCCTTCAATTTTAATTTTTCCCAATTTTTTTTCTTGATTTTGACCTAATTTTGAAATGTACTTTTATTTAGGGTCCCAATCATGGGATTATTGATTGATATGATCCACCAATGTGTAGTCGAGCTGTGCAAATCATTCCTGGGTTATTACGAAACATGAATGAGTCACAAGCTATTGTTGCTCAAAATCGTGGAACAATAAGAAGATTGAAAATGATGTTAGTGTTTAGTTGGGTGTTTTTCCTCATTTTATATCTTTTCAAATGATGTTAGGGTTTAGTTTGATTTTAGTTGGGTTGACTTGTAATGGCAGTCAAATGGACGTAGTTGTGAATTTTGTGTAATGAAGTCTTTTGAATGAATGAATGAAATGAAGTTGTTATTGGAATGCAATTTTTGTTTAGTTTAAGCTTACTTGTAGTGCAAATCGCCAAAATGTTCCCAAAAAAATCACCCATGCAAATGGTCACATGTATGAGAATCTTAGACTGTTAGAAGTGGCCAAAATGTACCAAAAAGCTCCAAATGCAAATAGCCACTTTGATTGACATATGCATATGCACAGGAAAGTGAAAATTGCCAAAATGTACCAACAATGTTAGACTGTTTATATTGTTTTTGTTCCCAATTATGCACTATATAAACGGCCTTGATGATTGTCATTTGCATATCAACAGCAAAGTGAAAGTATGAGTTCCAAGAAGAACATCAAAACAGGTGTTTTTGACAACTTTTATACTGTTATTTTACTTTTTATTTATTATTATTATTATTATTATTATTATTATTATTATTATTATTATTATTATTATTATTATTATTATTATTGTAGAAATCATTGACATATCCAGTAGTGAAAGTGAAGAAGCTTCTTATCAAGGGTCATGGGCTGATTATTTCCCAAAGGTTGAACAATCAAGTTCTGTCATGCCAAAGAAGGTTCAAGGTAGCAGCAGTGTTACCCCAAAACAATATATATTATAAGCAAATTTTTTATCAGAGGAAGAAGGTTCTAGGTTTGCCAAATAAGGAGAGTTGTGAAGATTTTGGCATCAAGCCATTTGCTGCCAAAGTTGCCAAAGATGGTTCAACAGGGAAAGGAAAAAGACCAGGGGTTAATTTGCAGCTGTAATGTACTTGTGATGGTTTGCATGACCAATAATAAAAATGTTGACTTTTTAAAGTCAATGTTCTACTATAATAAATGAACCTAATTTGCAGTTGTAATGTACTTGTGATGTTAATTTAATTGCAGTTTATTTACTCAATTATAAATGTTATCTGTTTTGGTTGGTGAAGCAATGGCAATGTGTTTGTATAGTATGATAGATTACATAGTTGACTTATCAAAGTCAAACAACAGTCACACAGACTTACATCACATAACAAAAGTAAATAAGACTTAATAAAAGTCAAACATAACAAAGTCTTAGAAATAGACATAACCAAATCTTACATAACATAACCAAGTCTTACATAATAAAGTCTTACAAATAGACATAACCAAGTCATAGTTAACAAAGACTATTTTACCGGGGTCTTGATCCCCTTTACCAAAAAAAAACAAAGACTTACAAATAGAAAGTCTAACATAAGCACATAAGAAAGTCTGCAAAAAAAACCATTTGCAGTCTTTTTTCTAGGTGATCTCCTTGTTGGTGCAGATGGATTGACACTTTGTGGAGATGGCCTAACAATTGGTGGAGATGGCTTGACAGTTAGTGCAGATTGATTGACAGTTTGTGGAGATGGCCTAACAATTGGTGGAGATGGCTTGACAGTTGGTGCAGATGGTTGTGATGGGTTGGCAGATGTTCTCACACTTGCAGATGGTTGTGATAGGTTGGCAGATGGTCTAACACTTGCAGATGATTGTGATGGCTTGACTCTTGGACCTCTTTGACCTTTGCAGGATCTTTTGTCATGACATGATTCCCCATAATTTTTGCAAGTTATACTTTTACCTTGTCTACTTAACTTCCCATTATTCACCATGTTATCATATATCTCAGCTGCACTTTTCTTCCTCTTTTTTGGTGGTCTACCAATAGGAGGGTGATAGTCTGGTGGTGTTATTGTGATTGGACTTGGTGACTTTTCCCACATATCTAGTCCCCTACAAGGATTTACCTTGAACCTATACATCTCTTGCCAAGTAGACAACCAATAACACTCACTGACCCAAGTCTCATGTAGTCCAGGCTCCATCCCATTGCTAGCCATGTCCCAGATGCATGCCACTGCATGCTTGCATAGCATTCCTGTGAGTTCCCACTTCTTACATGAGTAAGTCCTTTTATTCATGTTCACAACACATTGATCTCCATGAGGACCAGTTGCTTGATATATATCTCCTCCATTCCATGTAGCAATGACATCACCAGCATTCTTTTTAATCAGAGCATTAGGTGTAAGACTTGGTGCAGAGCATGAATAACAGAATAAATGTATTGAAAAACAATTAGTAAGTACCTTTTGTCTATCTGTTACAAAACTAAAATTTGAATTCCTGAACAGCTCCAAGTCATCTCCTAAGCAGTCTAGAAACCACTTCCAAGATTGTTTGTTTTCAGACTCAACCACTGCATAAGCCAAGGGATATATCCCATTATTTGGATCAACCCCCACAGCAGTCAATATCTGTCCTGGATATGATCCAGACATGAAACAACCATCAAGACCCAAGAGATCTCTCTTTCCAGCTTTAAATCCACTTTTTAAACCTCCCAAGCATACATAGATTCTTCTGAATTGCCTTGTTGGACTATCTGGTGCACAATTTCTCTCCACATCAATCTTTATTGTAGTGTCTGGATTTTGTTCTTGCAATTCTAAGGCTTAATCTCTTAACCTAGCATACTAGTGGATATAATCCCCTTCAACCCTATCATGTGCCATCTGTTTTGCCCTAAAAACTTTTGCATTTGAAACCCGTAATTCATATTTCTTTTGTATTTGATCTTTCAAAGCAGCTAAGGGTATCTTGGGGTTTGGTTTTAGTGATTCTTCTACTATTTTGGAAAGAAACTTAGCTGTACACTTTATCACATTTCTTGTTTGTAAACATGTATGGTTATCTTCAAAGACACATACCAAGTTTCTTCCTTTGATTTTGAACAATGTAGCAGCCATGGACAAGATTGAGCATCTATAACATTGACATTAGGTTTTTCTATCTGTGATACACTAGGCCCAAGACATGTATTTTTTTTCTTAAGCTTCTTGGACTTATGAACCTGTGATCCAGTTGGCCCAGTGGGCCCAAACTGTGATGCATTCTCATCACTAAAAATAGGTACAATTGCTCTACACTCAGCCCTTATCCTGGTTTTATCATTCCTTGTCAAGTATAAATCTCTTCTTGAATCAACTGAAATTCTTGTAACCTCTCCTTTATCAAATCTTTGTTACCAAAACTTTGCCCAACATAAAAGCTGTCACTGTAGAACTTCCCATCTTCAGCTTTGTGTTGTTTTGCTAACTTTTTTAAGGCTCTTTTCCTATTACACTCTGGATCATCTGAATCACTTCCACTTCCAAATTCTTCCAAGTCTTCTTTTTCTAAACATGGTTCATTTTGTTCAACTGGTTAATCTTGGGCCTCATTACATCCTACCCACTCAACATTGGCATCAGTGTGCTTCCTAAAATCTTCCATATCTACCTCAACATCATCAATATCATTCTCCCCCTCCATAACAAATTCATTGTCTTCACTTTCACCACTATCATTACTCTCCTCACTACCATCACTCTGTTTACTGTGATCACTAACTGTCTTATTTGGTTCACTAATAGTAGGATTATCATTTGGGTCAGCTTTCTTAGGCCTAGCACTTGACTCTTCCATTGCAGGGTCTAGGTCACAAAAGAATGGATCAAAGTCATCTCCTAAGTTAGGATCCTCATTTGGGTCACTTTCTTTAGGCATGTCAACAGGGTGCATAACATACAGCTCAATGAGTTTAAACTTATCAACATGCTTTATCAACCCCAAAACATCACTGTCATTGTTTAACATATAAAGACCACTATCTAAATTGCCATTAGGAATTTTATAACAATATTTCATATTGGGATTGACATAACCTAAGCCTGCTAACATACTTTTTACTTCAACTATTGAAAACCCATCTTCCTCAATTTGATCAAACCAACTTACCTTTCCACCATTGTAGACACGCTTTGGTGACCTAGTAAAGTAACCACCATGGTGTATCTCTAGGGAGAAAACACTTAGAAATTTACCTGTTGCAACAAAAAACATGATTTAAACCTCCCAACATTGACAGATTTGTACAAACCATTAAACCCCCCAAAACAACCAAAAACCTTAAATTACAATAACAAAATTAACTTACTGTATACGTGGTATGGATCAAATGTAGAACCAACAGGTCTCAAGACCCATTGACAAAGAAACATTTAAGGCTCTTCTCAATTAGGGTTTTTTTTTTTTTTTTTTTGGGAGAATTTGATCGGGTAAAGTAAGAGGGTGAGATGTGAAATCACTGTTTTGGGCAATTATACACTTTCATTTAGCGGGAAAGGTAAAAGGACGAATATACCCTTGTGTACTTATAATAAATCATGTGCTTCTCATGTGACACACTTTTTGATGGAACCGTTTAATTTGGACCAAAAGTGGAAGCAAATTAAGGCTTTTGGACTGAAATATCACGTGTTTTTTAAATTGGACCAAAAGTACAATTTTGAGACAACCACAAGGACCAAAAACGTAGTTAAGGGCTACATCGAAATTGAATGATAAGTGTGGCATTAAGGGTTACATCGAAACAAGAAGTTCGCAAGTATAACTATTTATCGTCATATGCCATCGCTATGCACGGACATTCGTCTAGGTTTAATTAAAAAAATAGAAAATGTTATCTATTATAGTCTTCCTCCTAATTTACCCCTTTAACCATGATTTAAATGAGAAAAGAATTCTACTATTTATCTTCTCATATCATATCTTCATTTTTATTATAGCTTTAATCATATACTCCCTTGCAAATTATGATATGTCTTATACTAAATGTAGATTTAAGTTAACAAATTGTCAATTTTATCCATGTATCATTACATCGATTAAAGGATACTTTTTTTTTTGGTGTGTGTATGTGTGTGAGTGTGGCATTAAGGGTTACATCTAAACAAGTTCGCAATAACTAAAAATTGAATGATAAGTGTGGTTGATGCGTGAGAATTGCACCAGGCTTTACCTCTCGATGGATCTCGAGAAGCTTACAACCCCTACCAGGCAGTGTACCTGATCGTTGTAGTATAGTATAGTGACAAGTACCGGGGGGATTGATCGTTCAACTCAGGAATAGTGTCGCTAGGATTAGAAAGCCTAAGAACTAGGTCTAGAGGTGTGGGATGATTCTTTTTGTATTTTTATATTTTTATGAAAGCAATTAAAAATCTCAGGTTTTAGAGGAGTGGGAGGAATTAGTTGCTAGTCAACTAACCCAATAACTACGATGCAATCAAAAAAAAATAACAGAAATGTAAATTAAACTAATTAAACTAGTGGTGTGAACAATAGATGGGAGAATTGTGTTTACTTAGATTTCACTACTCCCTAGATATCTTTTACAGGTTAATTGTTTGTTACAGTTGCGTGGATGACGGGTTATATTCCTTAATACCAATCGTGGGGTGGCGTACGTACTTCCCCAACTCTATAAGCTCCTACTTCACTCCTATGTCGAGCCTGCAAGAAGCTCCTAACATGGGATCACTAGAATTCGCTCATGCATTAAATACAACCATAAAAAGTACGCATTGGTTCATGTTTCCTAAGACGTTCAAGCATGTTACACAATAGAAGTCTGCCAGTTTTCTTAAGCCTAACATCGAAATCATTCATCCATTACAACTATAAACAAGCAATCAACCTATAATCAACATCTAGGTTTCATTACATCTAAGCAAACACACAATAGATCTAGCCTAGCATGTTAAAATCAAGACAAGCGTAAGATATATTCAAACAACACATAGACATATTGAATGAATTGAAAGGATACTTATCTTAATTGAACATGAAGGGTTTCAAAGGGTGAAAACCCTTGAAAATACTGTAAAAGTCGTGTTAGGGTTTATGCAATTCGACCCTAAAATTCTCCTCTCTTTAGAATGAAAATTACAAACACTATATATAGATTTACTAAGGTGACGGCGTCAAGAAGAAAGTTCTGACGCCGTCAACCCGCTGCCAAAAATATAATCAGATTGCCTAGATCCAGATCTGACGCCGTCATGTGTAATGTTGCTCTGGGCTGTCACCACTTTTACTCTTGACGGCCTTGATTTGACGGCGTCACGTTTTCACTGGGCCGTCACCAAAATTGCTTTTGACGCCGTCACAAAATTGCTCTTGACGCCGTCAGGTACTGTTCCCAGCAAGGAAAATTAAGACTTTGCCGTTTTCTTCACTTTTATGCTCCAAAAACGTCCAAAATGCTTCCTTTTCAAGAATTCACTCCCAAAGTACCCAAAATCACAAAAGGAACGATTTAGGGCAATATTTGATCAAATAAATTCAAATTCCGGCTTAAATGACCCCCTAAAAACGGATCATTTTTCGCCTCATCATATACCCTTACACTTGAAATTTGCTTGTCCTCAAGCAAATGCGCTTTTATTCTAGTCAAAATACAAGTTAGGGGTCATTTAACACTAATATAAAAGTAATTACAACAAATAATCGTTCCACTAAAGACCAAAGAGAAGCACGGAGGTCATACACTAGCACCTCACAAATAGTGTTTAGATACTCACATCTCTCAGGTGTAATAAAGTATATATCACAAAATGGAAATGGAAAATATCTCTCACTACCTGTCATAGCAAAATAGATTACAATAGGCTTGGGAAAGGATCAAACCTCTACCACATGGCGTAAGCACCTAGGATAAACTATCAAAGAGGTCTTTTAAAAGGGTTATAATGTTAGGTGTAGGGATATGGAATACATGGTTTTGTTGGATATAGGCAATCTTTACTGGTGGCGAGTTAATAATCTTGGTTAATTACATGTACAATATGGCGTTGCTAAGCCAAGACTAGACTCGACTTAAGCTAATAAATGAAAAATAACAAAAACATAAAACAAACATAGAATGAAACGGATGGTAGTCCGTATGTTTTTTTCTCTTTTCTTTTTCTATATATATATATATATATATATATATATATATATATATATATATATATATATATATATATATATATATATATATATATTACATACACTCTTACCCTACCATCCAAAATAATACATCAAAGGGAATGAACATTCCCCTTACACTTGAATTTTTACATACTTTACAATAAACTAATCTAATGACTCGAATTAATATAATCAAAACACTTGGAGCACTTTTAAAATAAACGCACATATGGGGGTAATATATGATGTTCTTCCCCATTACTCCATAACATTAGTACTTTACCCATGAGTCCCAATCGTCCCAAAACAATATGTATAAGGATATGACTCGACTTAGCAACCATGTAATCAATTAGATAATTAACTAAGGGTTTAAACAAATAACAATAATGCACTAAAGATGAGTGCATACACGGAAGGCTAAGGCGATTTGGTTGTACATTTAAGTGGGGTGTAACAAATTCTTCCTTTAAGTAAGATGCTTAAAGTTAGAAACGAAAAGATAGGCTCGGAGGGGTGTACTAGGGGTTTCGTATACTAAAAATGAGTACAACGCTAAGGGTGTGGGAAAAATTAATTGACTTTACTAGCCAAGTAATATGACTTAAATGGTCAAGTAATTATGATACGGGTTTAACACAAGGGTGATCCTAATGCCTCTTATCATGTAGTAAATCCTACTACACGAATGTAGTCTCACTAGCGGTCTCGGGATGCATCACTAACGCAAGTTCTAGAATCTAAATGCTACCGGTACACTCATAAGCACTAATAGTAAATGCTTTTCCTATAAAATCTAAAGACGAACCTCACAAATTTGGGTGGAAAATTTTTCTGAATGGTACGGTTTTGTACTAGTCATACAATCTCCTATCCATGAGACGCTTGCTAAGGCTAAAGTTTCACTCCAAAATGTTGTAAAAAAATTTAAATTTGGCGCTAAAATTACACTAACAAGTATTTCTCATAGTTTTATTACACATCTACCATCAAACAAATAAACTCAAGTGAAAGTGTATACTATAAGGTATCATCATTTACCCTCCCCTTCTTAGGATGAACATTGTCCCCAATGTTCAATTAAAGAATGTAAAAGTAAAACAGGTAAAAGAATGAAATCAAATACTCCCCTGATTCGTTCGGTATGGATAGTGTGGTAACAAGGTTAGATCTTCCTCCAAGAAAATGAACAATCAAAGCTTCCCTTCCAGAATATAAATCATCTTCTTGTCATACATAACCTGTTAAACCTGAGAAAACAAACAAGGCAACCTCGCGTAAAATCGGCGGCAATCTATATATGATAACAAATCCTAGAAAACAAAGTAAGATATAATGCTTGTGGAATAAATGTTTGTAGATTCCCTAGAGTTTATAAAACTAAAGATTCAACAAAATCTTTGAGACTCCGTTAGAAAAACAAAACTAGCAAAATTTCCAGAATTTTACACATGACGCCGTCAGGAATTTCTTCTTGACGCCGTCAGAAGTGACCTAAAGAAATCTTTACGTTAAGTTTCCGGAAAATTTCTGGAAAAACTTTGTCCTACTTCCTGGAAAATCCTGCAAAACATCATTATGACTCGATACAAGCATTTGACTCTAACAAATACGAATATACATGTTCATTTAATATTGTGGAGAATCATGATCGAGTTTGTTTCTTAAAAACATATTTGGGATTTCCCCTTACACTTATCTTTTGCGAAATACCTTTGGATGAAGTTAAGAAAAAGCCAAACGACAAAATAAAGTATTTTCACTATTTTATTTTGAAACATGATCTACCAACAATAAAAATAAAGCATGCATACGGAAACAAATAACAATCAAACAAATAAAAATCACACAAAACATGGGTTGCCTCCCAAGAAGCGCTTTTCTTTATTTACGAGTCTTGTAGCTAGACTCAAGGTCATGGGTTACTACGTGACCTGGGTGAGTTCCTCATTGAGGACATCTTTGGGATCAAGCTTAGGTTTCAACTTCCTATCGGTTTTCTTAGTGCGGTATGACCTTTCAAACTTTTCTCCATCCGGATCATACAAAATCATCTTCATCTGCCATGATCCGTCACCTTCCTTAGGTGGCTTGTCCCACCTCCATTTACACTTATCCCCCTCTCTCTTCCACTTGTTCATCTCTATGTTAATGGGCATTACGCTCAAGAACTCAATCATTTTCCTAAAGACTAGGGGGTCCTCAAAAGGGTCTAGCTCTTCATCTCTAGCTATGAGTTGTTCCACCGAATGTGTTTTATCGATGAAATCTTTTTCTAAATAAAATGGGCGTTGAGGTCCTATAAAGTTTCTTTCTATCCAAGGTCCATATCTAGATGGTCTCCTATTCATCTCTACCCAATGTGGTGTCGGTTCATCCTCACAATCATAGCTATGTTTCTTAACATCATATACCGACCAAGTATCGCCCTCACCTACCGCTATCTTAGACTCCTTACAATCTATCATGGCGCTAGCGGTTGCTAAAAATCCTCTTCCTACAAATAGTGGGCATGTAGTATCACTAACCATATCTAGGACGTGAAAATCCGCCAAAATAGTTAACTTCCCCACGTGAACAACTACATCCTTAATCATCCCAACCGGATGGGCAATACTCCCATCCGCTAGACCAATTAATACCTCCGTCTCCTCTAACTTTCCTAGCTTGAGAGTGGTGAAAAGGGATAAGGGAATCAAGTTGAGGCTTGACCCTAAATCGGCTAGTGTGTCGAAAGCTTCGGATCTTCCTATCTTACAAGGCAAAACAAATATACCCGGATCATCAAGCTTTTTAGGCAACTTGTTTTGAACGAAGGCGGTCCCATTTTTACCTAGTTTAAATTTCTCATATTTTTCTAGGAGGGCACTATAGTAGGGAGAACGGGCTAAGACATCAATGACGGGGCGTTCAAGGTGAAGCTCCTTGAATTCATCGTCAAGGTCTTGCGTAGGAAGTGTTTCAACTGTGGAGTTTATTCGACTCCTTGGACCGTTTTGAGCACTAGGGTTTAACAATAACAATGATAATAACATGCAGCGGAATAAGAACAAATCAAAGTTATTGACACAAGGTTTTTCACCATCATCACCTCCAATTATTATTTGATCAGAATAATAACATGTTACCTAATTGTAACAGGGATCTAAGACATCTCAGACCTTAGAGGTATCGAACACAAATAAGTTCTAGGCATCTACAAGACATATGCCCTAGAACACACACACCTTTCCTGTATTTTTACATTGTTGAAGACTTAATAAAACATACGACCTGTATCCTCTTTATATATTAGAGGATTAGGTTTACAAAGAATATTTCTAAATAATAAAAAGATCTGTAGCAATCTTTTTCCTGCATTTGAAGTTTCATCCTTTGTCACATTAAGTCCCTCTTGTTTTCATTCTTTTATTTATTTTGTCACATCAAATCAAGAATCCCAACAATCTTCCCCTATTTGATGATGACAAAACAAACAAAGTCGTGTACGAACTTCCCTAGGCGAAGTAGAGAAGTTGAGATATAGACATCTCCCTGAATGAAACAAGTATTGTCTTCCCCTTAAGCCATGCCATGCCACTCCAACATCTCTTCCCCTTTTTGTTATCAACAAATAGGGAACATATGAAATATGATCTTTACCACCACGAACCAATATCACAAACTTCCAATCCAAGCCTTCCAATGTTTCAAATTGCCCTCCATGAAGCACAAAACGAATAATGAACCCAAAACAATAGAAAACTCCAACTAGCAGTAGAAATAGTGATCAATAGTAGCAAACATCAAACACTTCCCCTTGAGTGGTGCATGAACATCAAATGAATAAACACATCATAAGAATAAGCTTCCCCTGAAATCAATGTGTTAATCATTTTCATGATTCTTCAAATCTGTAGGCTATATGTAATGATCACATGTGAAGAAAACCAAATATAACGAATTTGTTGAAGAAGTTGAATAACCCAAACTTGTGTTTTATGTCTTGTACTAACCACGTGACTTGAAACGTATACGTAAACCAATGTATAAGGAGATCGCAATCCCTTGACAATAACCACTGAGCACAATAACGTAACTCCTTCGAGTGTCTGTCAATTCTTCGTCACATCTTGAATGCACAAACAAGTTACCTCCTGCTAAAAGGTATAATAAAACACAAACTTGTGAAACTCAACTACAACATCAAATAAATGATAATCAACCTTCTTCGTAATCAATTCTTCAATTAAAACGAGCCTTAAATCTTTTATAAACCAAACCAATCTCTTTGTGTGTGTGAACTTCCCCTGTATGTGTGTAAACCAATAACCATATACTTCCCCTTACTACTCGTAAATGATGCTACTATATCGAACCAAATACAATAAGCACAGCAGTAGTACAAATAACACAGCAGCAGTTTGCACTATGAAACAAGCAGCAGAGCAATACCCGACAGCAGTAGAGTGTAATACTCAGCAGTAGTGTCGAGCAGCAGAGTAAATATGACAGCAGTAGAGTGAACTTTGTAGCAGCAGAGACTTTCAAACGCAGCAGTAGGATAAAAATTAAGTGCAGCAGCAGAATAAAAATGCTCAGCAACAGAAACCAATTATAACGATCCTCGACCAAATAGCAATAACGCACCCTTACTTCAGCAGTAACACATACGCCTTTAAATAATACTCCGTAATCCAATATAAATAAAACTCACCGACCCACGATTGATACTTGACCAATGAAATCAGATCTAGTGAACCGATAACCAATATGGAATTCTTGACAAACAAAATACGAAATTAATATTCATTGACCACCGATCCATCAATTTTGATTCAGCCAATTAATAATACTAATATACTCCTCACGAAAAATCAGCCCCACAATCAAATCTTTGTCGAAAATAAATACAAGGATATATAATATGAATTGAAAATCATAGAATATTGAGATCACATGCAGAACATGACAAGTGATTATCACATACAATTAATCAATGGAATTTATGCATAAAATTCACCTTTGTCGTCAAGTAATTCCCAATGATTAGTAACGAGAATTGATCAGCCGACTTAGAATTTCTTTATTTAACAGTACGCTAATCATCTTTAAACATAGCTTCTCTTCGACCACAAAAAAAAAAAAAAAAAAAAAAAAAAAAAAAAAAAAAAAAAAAAACTTAATATCGACAACTGCTTTCTTCGACAATAAAAACCTTGCGAGTCCCTAGACCACGAGCTAACCCATCTCTGATGACAATAAAAACCTTGCGAGTCCCTAGACCACGAGCTAACACTTCAATATTATTAATACGAGCACTCAACAATGCTAGGGTTTTACAACCTTGAAGTGAATAATAATACGTACATAAACTAACCCTAGGATCCTCCTTTTATAGACTAAGGAGTCCTACTAGGTTTACAATACCTTTCTCTACACGATAAGTATATTCTAGATAAATATAATATTTACACAATCTATTCTGTATTTATCTAAACCTTTTACATACTTATCCCATCAGCAGTAGATTCTGTCAGCAGCATTTATCCTCAGCAGCACTTTGACATCAGCAGCAGAATCATTACCACTAGCAGCAGTTTCAATTATAGCAGTAGTTTCACTCAGCAGCAGTTTCAGACCCAACAATCCTCCCCTAAACTTATTATTTATTTCTAAATAAGCAAGTTTCTTCTAAGCACAATTAATCACTTGGAGGATGCTTCCAAACTCTTCAACTCTTGAGAATTCAGTTGATCAAATATCTTCTTATACTTTGACAGTAAATGGAATGCTTGATCATCAGAATCATAATCTTTCTGTAACTTAAGTGATTTATCACCATTAACCATCTGATTGACAATTTTCCAGTATCTTACAACTGGGTAATCCATTTCAGCTAGCATATACAAAGTAATTGGTCCAATATCCAACACATGAACTCCAGAGTCTTGAAAAAGTCTCCATCTTCTTACTTTGTAATCTACTATCTCTGTCCATTCAGAATCATCCATTGAAGGTTCAAACATAAGTTTAAGAGCTCTCCACATAACATTATCAGAAGAAGTTATGATGTGATCAATTTGCTTTATCTCATACTTTTTACCATCAAACTTCTTAGCTCCAAACTTTGCCTTGTATAGCTTCCATAAATCTTCAACATCCTCTCTATCAAAGTAATGTAGCATCTGTTGAAATCTAAGAAACCTGTGAATTTTACCATCAGATCTCTGGACATCATGAAATGTTCCAACATTAGTATCATATCCTGTAGTTACTTTGGTAATAGGATATTTGACACCAATTGGTTTAGCATCAACCACTTCAGGATCTTCCATCTTGCCAACCATAGTGTAAACCTTCAATTGTTCTTTTAGATGCTCTGGAGGAATGTGATCAAAATCATGTTTAAATTCATTAACTTCAGGCATAGAACTGCTTCCTTCCCCAATCTTTCTCTTCTTCTTTGCAATTGATTTTTGAACAACACCTTTTCTTTTATCACCTTGCACAGAAGAAATAGTATTTGCTGCATCCACATCAGCTTCTTGAATATGCTCTGCTTCAACTACCTTTTCAGGTACCAACTTCTTGTTCATCTGAGCAATTTGTTCCAAATCCTCAGCACATCCCATAGCATAAAAAGTATCTGTTCTCTTCTTAGTTTGTTGATACAAGTCAAAAACTTCTTTTATCAGAATAAGGTTTCAACTGTACCAATGTCCATCCACCCATATTCTTTAGATACCTTTCATATTCTTTCCTTTGTTGTTTAACAGTTGGACCTTTAAATATTTTTATCTTTCTTCTAGCAGTAGCATTCTCTCTTCTCTTCTTTGTAGTAAAATCTATGTACAAAGATTGCACATCAAAAGTTGAAACTTCATTTTCTTCAATCTTTATCAGTTTATTGAGTTCAATATCAGCAGCCATCCTGATCTTCTCATTTGCCCATTCATCATAATTCTTTAAGTCTTCAGCCTCTTTCTCAGTTAACTGTTGTTTTTCCATATTAATCAACTCTTGTTCTCTAAATGCAGCAGCTGTATCATGTTCAACTTGCAATGGCTTAGGCCAAGAATCAAAAGGTACATCAGTAAAATCAATCCCTTATACATGATCCTTTCCTTTTCAACTTGCTTACCCTTTCCTTTATCAGTAGAAGATGAAGAAATAACCTTCTTTTGTTGAGCAGCAGGTTCTTTAATAACAATTCCTTTTTCAGGTTTTCTAGGTGCTGATGATTTTATTGTTGTTGCAGTTTGTTGTGGTTGTGAAGGAGTTGATACTGGTGTAGTTTTCTTGCTCAATAATACCATAGCTTCTTGTTGTGTGTATCCCTACAAAATCTTTGTATGAAGCATAAGCCAAGAATATTCTAATTGCTTCTATTCTTGCCACTGGAGCAAATACCTCATCATAATCAAGGCCTTCTTGTTGTGTGTATCCCTGTGCTACTAACCTTGCCTTATTTCTTATGACAATTCCTCTCTCATCTCTTTTGCATCTGAAAACCCATTTTGTGCCAATCACTCTTTTTCCATTTGGCAGTTCAACCAAAGTCCAAACTTCTTGCAGCTTAAATTGTAGAAGCTCATCTTGCATTGCCTCCACCTAACTTGCTTCTTGTAAGGCTTTATAAGTGTTTTTGGGTTCAATTTGAGAAAGAAAACATGCAAACAGGCAATTTTGAAGATCTTTATGACTATTTCTTTGATGCAGAGATTTGGCAAAGAAACTTTGATGTTGAAGATCTTTCAGTGCTTTAGTCATCTGCCTAGTTTGAATAGATGATTGTGGATCACTTAGAATTTGATCTTTTGGATGATCCTTGTGTATTCTTGTGGTAGTTGTAGGACTAACAGGAATATTGAGTTCCAAATTAGTGAAATCAGCAGCAGCTCCAAATAACTGACCATCAAGTGCATCATCATCTGTGTCATAATAAATATTCTCAAGAGGAGGCATATTTGGATCATCAGGATAGATAGAATCATCAATACGTCTACCCTGAGAGTCCAAATTAGGAAACATTGAAGTAGCAGTAGAGTTAGTAGGCTTGGAAGCAGAATGTGGTGGAGCAGTAGTTGTTACTTTTGGCCTAGCAGTAGAGTCTTCTGAGTCAGCAGCAGAGTCGTTGTTACACCTCGTGCCCGCTTTGACCAAAAACTTAAAATTTTTACGCGGAAACGCTTTGACCCGTATATGACCTCCTGTAACTCATTTATAAGCTAACTAAAATAAGTTACAAAACAAACATTGAGACTATTTTTAGAAGAATTAGACTCCAATACTTTTAAAATGAGTGGTGGCACCCTAATGTGCACTATGACCCCTAAAGTGCACTGTGACCCCTGAAGTGCACTATTGTCTCAAAATGACCCGTAACGCTTTGTAACATAAAATCGACACTTTAAAACTATATTTAAACATATGTAATCCACATTTAACTTAAAATATACATTATACCTTGTAACTCAAAATTCTTGACCCGTTAGACCCAAAATGGGTTAAAATGGACCTTGTCCCAAACACCCCTTTTTCTGCATAACCCTTTAGTGCACTTTTGACCCATTTTCCGGAAAAATGACTTTTATAACATTGACATCACACCAAAACTTCCAGAAATCATTAGAACATTATAAACATCAAATATATGCATAAACTTGGTCATAATGACCCGCAAAAATGTGCTTTACAAAGTAACGGGTGGAAATACCCATTTTGACCCATTTGCATACTACACTTAACCATATCACCTTTAACCATAAAATTAACACTTTAACCGTAAACCAAACACTCATTTAACAATAAAAACCATGACAACTTTGATCCATGACCATTGACCCGTTCACATCCCAAAATGGGTACAATTACACGTTATGCCAAACGCCCCTTTAACTTGACCGTAAACACATGAACTATACTATAACTTGTCCATTGACCACCAATTTATACACTTGACACTTGACCATACTTTACATAACATTAATGACTCACGGGGGTACAAACATGACACTTGAGCTCGGTATACTACCTAGCTCCTACTTTCTTACCATAACCTTCTAATCTTGCTTAACCAAGCCTTAATCCATATATCCAAGCCATCCATAAAAACGTGCCAACCTACAAAACGGTTAGACAACTAAACCGTAAGCACAAAGGCTTAGTAAGTAAAACGATCATAATAAAACATCATAACTCATTCACACATTAAGCATCATAATCCACTTATTTCATCGCAATACTAACATAGCACATACCTTGGCCACTTCAAGCCTTATCATTACATCTCAATCTTTCCTACTCACTTACACTAGTCCAACTAAACTCTAAATCTCTTTTGCTAGTTATGCCAAACTAGCCTTACATTTACTTCTTCATCACATCATCATTCAAACACTATAAAACATCTCATCATGACAATTATATAACACAAAATGTAAGAAATCATTATAATATCAAATCATAACCGGTTTACTTACCTTAGCTTTCAAAGCTAAGTTTAACAAGAACATAAGCATCCTCTTCATCATCATCACCATCCTTCATCATCACCCTTACCCCTTAGGCATAAACACAAACACTTTAACCACATGACCAAATAACCTTACCAATGGTCTCTACAACCATTATCTTACCTCTAAACATCTCTAATCATCATATAATCATATCTTGATTATATGATGATCAATCCAATAACTAACTACTTAAATGAGATTACTTACTTGTGTAGGATCATAGCTAGGGCTCTACCTTCTTGATGTAGAACACAAATCCTTCATCACATACTTGATTCTCTAACTTGTTCCCTCCCTTTTTTTCTTGTAAATCCGGATAAACAAACACCCCTTGGATAATATGGAAAATGCTAGAATCCTCCACATCCTAGATATTTACTTGCACATGTTTGGGCTAATGGCAAGAATCGCCCCTTAAGTCTCTTTTCTATTACTTTGGCCACAAACTAACTTATAATAACACTTAGTATATGACAACTTGAACCCCTTAAGTCTACTTCCTTCTATTTATGCCACACAATACTTTCATAACCTTATAATATGTTCTTTGACCACAAGATTGACTATCAAGTTTGACCATTACGCAACATTCGTTGACTAACCAATCACGTAAGGCCCTTAGTCCATTTCATCTAGGGTGGGGCCTATTTGTATCCGGGATACGGGTGTTACAATTCTATCCCCCTTATTTAGATTTTGTCCCCGAAATCTCTTGTCTATACTAACCAAAACTTAGTCCCATCTTACTCCCGTTATTAGCACTTTCCGTTCTTCATCCCTTTTTGGTTGCAACAATCTAAGTGATCTTGCAATTCAACACCTTCTATACGCACTTCATACCCTTAACTCATTTCATTTCACGCTTAACTCTTCTAATCCTTCATTTCTCTTTCAACCATTTTGTCATTTAAGACACAATCCTTGCCACTAATGTATACCATTAAACCCTTTCTACGTCTATCTGATAACCTAATAACTCGTTCCATTCTAACTTTCCCGTCAAGGACTATGTGGCACTTGAACATTTCGTACCATCTTAACTTTAATAAATAAATTATTTATTAACTTTCTACTTTACCGTAACCCTTTTTACTATCCCGATAGCATTTTACTACACGTTATGTTTGCCTTTACTTCTTATCCCATGCCTTCATAGCTCGTTAACCCACATTAGGTGTTAAAGTATAAGTTGAAATGATTAAAGTTTTAAAAGATATAATTATTTGCAATGCGAAATAATGATAAAGTGAAGTAATAAATGGTAACAAATGCTAATGTGGGTTAACGAGCTATGAAGGCATGGGATAAGAAGTAAAGGCAAACATAGCGTGTAGTAAAATGCTATCGGAATAGTAAAAAGGGTTACGGTAAAGTAGAAAATTAATAAATAATTTACTTATTAAAGTTAAGATGGTACGAAATGTTCAAGTGACATAGTCCTTGACGGGAAAGTTAGAATGGAACGAGTTAGTAGGTTATGTAATAGACGTAGAAATGGTTAAATGGTATACATTAGTGTCAAGGGTTGAATCTTGAATGACATAATGACTGAGAAGAAATGAAAGATTAGAAAAGTTAAGCAAGAAATAAAATGAGACAAGGGTATAAAGCGTGTTATAGTGAGATTAGAATTGCAAGATCACTTAGATCGTTGGAATCAAATGACTAAGGATTCTAAGTATGAGAACGGTGTATATTGTGATTTAGTTTTGGATAGTAACGGACGAGAGATTTCGGGGACTAAATCTAAATAAGGTGGGTAGAATTGTTAGACCCGTTTCCCGGATACAAATAGGCCCCACCCTATATGGAAATTGACCAAGCCTTACGTGATTGGTTAGTCAACGAATGTTGCATAATGGTCAAACCCGATAGTCAATCTTGTGGTCAAAGAATTTGTTATAAGGTTGTGAAAGTATTATGTGGCACAAATAGAAGGAAATAGACTTTAAGGGCTTGACTTGTTATATGCTTAATGTGTTATAAGTTGTTTGTGGCCAAAGTAATAGAAAAGAGACTTAAGGGGCCATTCTTGCCATTAGCCCAAACATGTGCAAGTATATATCTAGTTATCCATGAGTTTCCTGGAGGTTCTATCATTTTATAGAGGGTGTTTGTGTGTGATGGTTTATAAGGAAAAGAGGAGGAAAGATCAAGTTTGGAGGGTAAATTTATGAAGGGTTTAAGAAACTAATCAAGAAGATAGAGCCCTAGCCATGATCTCCCTACAAGTAAGTAATCCTTTGTCTTGACTACCTAAGGTTATAGATTAGGTGGGAAGTGGGATTTCATCATATGATCAAGATATGATCATATGGAATGGAGGTTGAGTATATTTGATGGGTTATGTTAACCCTTGATTTTGGCATTGATTATTATGTGTTAGGTTTTAGTTAATTATGAAGATTGATGATGATGATGAAGATGATGTCTTTGGTATTATATTAGCTATGGAAGGAGGTAAGTAAACCGGTTATAAGTTGATGTTATATGGATTTCTATACATTATGTGTTATGTGATGTTTATGTTAAGATTATATAATGATGCGTTATATATGTGCTTATGTGAAAGTCGATTGTAAGGCTAGTTTGGCATAACTTGTAAAAGAATGATAGAGTAGAATGGAATTGGATAAAGTATGAATGGCGACATTTAATGATGGCTTAAGGTATGAGTTATAGCTAATGTTATGATGGAATGATGGGTATGATACATAATGTATGTTTGATGTATGATGTCAAGTTATACCCATTTTACTTACTAAGCCTCGTGCTTACGGTTTAAGTGTTTAATGTTTTGTAGGTTGTGCAATGATGCTTAACTTAGACTAAGGTCTAAGGTTGGATTATGCGGAAGTTAGAAGATGGTAAGAAAGTAGGAGCTAGGTAGTATACCGAGCTCAAGTGTCATGTTTGTACCCCCGTGAGTCATTAATGTTATGTAAAGTATGGTCAAGTGTCAAGTGTATAAATTGGTGGTCAATGGACAAGTTATAGTATAGTTCTTGTGTTTACGGTCAAGTTAAAGGGGCGTTTGGCATAATGTGTAATTGTACCCATTTTGGGATGTGAACGGGTCAAGGGTCATGGATCAAAGTTGTCATGGTTTTTAATGTTAAATGAGTATTTGGTTTACGGTTAAAGTGTTAATTTTATGGTTAAAAGTGATATGGTTAAGTGTAGTATGCAAATGGGTCAAAATGGGTGTTTCCACCCGTTACTTTGTAAAGCACATTTTTGCGGGTCATTATGACCAAGTTTATGCATATATTTGATGTTTATAATGTCCTAATAATTTCTGAAAGTTTTGGTGCAATGTCATGTTATAAAAGTCGTTTTTCGGGAAAATAGGTCAAAAGTGCACTAAAGGGTTATGCAGAAAAAGGGGTGTTTGGGACAAGGTCCATTTTAACCCATTTTGGGTCTAACGTGTCAAGAATTGTGGGAAACCATGTATAATGTATATTTTTAGTTAAATGTGGATTACATGTGTTTAAATATAGGTCCAAAGTGTTGATTTAGTGTTTAAAGGTGTTACGGGTCAATAGTGCACTTTAGGGTCCCTTAGTGCACAAGAGGGTTTGACAGCTTTCTTTATTTTGTAGAAAATCAACCGTGACTTGTTAGAAGTCGTGTCACCTATCATTTTAAAAGTATTGGAGTCTAATTCTTCTAAAAATAGTCTCAATGTTTGTTTTGTAACTTATTTTAGTTAGCTTATAAATGAGTTACAGGAGGTCATATACGGGTCAAAGCGTTTCCGCGTAAAAATTTTAAGTTTTTGGTCAAAGCGGGCACGGGGTGTAACACAACGCTTTTTGTTACCATTTGTTACCATTTAAGGCTCACGGCTTTGTTTTTGTGGCCTCATTTGAAGACTTCCCGGCAGGTCACCCAAGCCAGTACTACTCTCACATGAGCACGCTTAACTGCCAGTTCCTAAGAACCCCACACGCAGTAGACCACAAAACGCGTTGTGTCATTGTAAGACGAATGTTATCTTATGAGCCCAGCATCTCTCCAGGCCACAGCCGATGTGGGATTTGCCTAGGGTGTTACAATCACCCCCCCCCCCCCCCCTTAGGGACTCATCGTCCTCGATGAGGTTTGCCCCACCATCCCGAACGGCTCAGGAGTGGCTCTGATACCACTTGTAACACCCCGCCTTACTCAGACCACAATATTGTCCGCTTTGCCCGCAGGCTCACGGCTTTGTTTTTGTGGCCTCATTTGAAGACTTCCCGGCAGGTCACCCAAGCCAGTACTACTCTCACATGAGCACGCTTAACTGCCAGTTCCTAAGAACCCAACACGCAGTAGACCACAAAACGCGTTGTGTCATTGTAAGACGAATGTTATCTTATGAGCCCAGCATCTCTCCAGGCCACAGCCGATGTGGGATTTGCCTAGGGTGTTACAATCACCCCCCCCCCTTAGAGACTCATCGTCCTCGATGAGGTTTGCCCCACCATCCCGAACGGCTCAGGAGTGGCTCTGATACCAAGTTGTTACACCCCGTGCCCGCTTTGACCAAAATTTTAAAACTTTTTACGCGAAAACGCTTGACTTTACGTACATTCCATCTTTCCTTTGACCATTGACCCGTTCACATCCCAAAATGGGTACAATTACACGTTATGCCAAACGCCCCTTTAACTTGACCGTAAACACAAGAACTATACTATAACTTGTCCATTGACCACCAATTTATACACTTGACACTTGACCATACTTTACATAACATTAATGACTCACGGGGGTACAAACATGACACTTGAGCTCGGTATACTACCTAGCTCTACTTTCTTACCATCTTCTAACTTCCGCATAATCCAACCTTAGACCTTAGTCTAAGTCAAGCATCATTGCACAACCTATAAAACATTAAACACTTAAACCGTAAGCACGAGGCTTAGTAAGTAAAGCGGATATAATTCAACATCATACATCATTCATACATTACACATCATAACCATTCATTCTCAACTCAACTTCCAACCTATTGTATCATTCTTATGCTAGTTATGCCAAACTAGCCTTATAATCTACTAGCACATAAGCACATACACATCAAGTATTTCATTGACCTTACATCAACAACACATAACATATAATGCATTGAAATCTATATAACATTAACTTATAACCGGTTTACTTACCTCCTTCCATAGCTAATATAATACCAAAGACATCATCTTCATCATCATCATCAATCTTCATAATTAACCAAAACTTGCAGGGAGATCATGGCTAGGGCTCTATCTTCTTGATTAGTTCCTTAAACCCTTCATAAATTTACCCTCCAAACTTGATCTTTCCTCCTCTTTTCCTTATAAACCGTCACACACAAACACCCTCTAGAAAATGATGGAACCTCCAGGAAACTCATGGATAACTAGATATATACTTGCACATGTTTGGGCTAATGGCAAGAATGGCCCCTTAAGTCTCTTTTCTATTACTTTGGCCACAAACAACTTATAACACATTAAGCATATAACAAGTCAAGCCCTTAAAGTCTATTTCCTTCTATTTGTGCCACATAATACTTTCATAACCTTATAACACATTCTTTGACCACAAGATTGACTATCGGGTTTGACCATTACGCAACATTCGTTGACTAACCAATCACGTAAGGCCCTTAGTCCATTTCATCTAGGGTGGGGCCTATTTGTATCCGGGATAGTTGTAACACCCCGTGAACGCTTTGACCAAAAGTTAGAATTTTTTTTACGCGGAAACGCTTGACTTTCCATCTTTCCTACTCACTTACACTAGTCCAACTAAACTCTCAATCTCTTTTGCTAGTTATGCCAAACTAGCCTTACATCTACTTCTTCATCACATCATCATTCAAACACTATAAAACATCTCATCATAACAATCATATAACACAAAATGTAAGAAATCATTATAATATCAAATCATAACCGGTTTACTTACCTTAGCTTTCAAAGCTAAGTTTAACAAGAACATAAGCATCCTCTTCATCATCATCACCATCCTTCATCATCACCCTTAGGCATAAACACAAACACTTTAACCACATGACCAAATAACCTTACCAATGGTCTCTACAACCATTATCTTACCTCTAAACATCTCTAATCATCATATAATCATATCTTGATTATATGATGATCAATCCAATAACTAACTACTTAAATGAGATTACTTACTTGTGTAGGATCATAGCTAGGAGAGTCCATAATCATGGAGCCTTCATCTTCTTCACCTTAAGTCATCATCTAGATTTTCCCTCCCTTTCTCCTCTCACTAGAACCGGACTTCAACTCCATCTAAAATGATGGAGAAAAGTCCAGAAATTACTAGTTATAACTAGTTAGGTGGTATCTTTGGGCAATGGCAAGAATGGCCCTTCTAGTCTCTTTTCTATTACTTTGGCCACAACCAACTTATAACATATTTAGCATATAACAAGTCAAGCCCTTAAAGTCTATTTCCTTCTATTTGTGCCACATAATAATTTCATAACCTTATAACACATTCTTTGACCACAAGATTGACTATCGAGTTTGACCATTACGCAACATTCATTGACTAACCAATCATGTAAGACCCTTAGTCCATTTCATCTAGGGTGGGGCCTATTTGTATCCGGGATACGGGTGTAACAATTCTATCCCCCTTATTTAGATTTCGACCCGAAATCTCTTGTCTATACTAACCAAAACTTAGTCCCATCTTACTCCCGTTATTAGCACTTTCCGTTCTTCATCCCTTTTTGATTGCAACAATCTAAGTGATCTTGCAATTCAACGCCTTCTATACGCACTTCATACCCTTAACTCATTTCATTTCACGTTTAACTCTTCTAATCCTTCATTTCTCTTTCAACCATTTTGTCATTTAAGACACAATCCTTGCCACTAATGTATTCCATTAAACCCTTTCTACGTCTATCAGATAACCTAATAACTCGTTCCATTCTAACTTTCCCTTCAAGGACTATGTGGCACTTGAACATTTCGTACCATCTTAACTTTAATAAGTAAATTATTTATTAACTTTCTACTTTACCGTAACCCTTTTTTTTTACTATTCCGATAGCATTTTACTACACATTACGTTTGCCTTTACTTCTTATCCCATGCCTTCATAGCTCGTCAACCCACATTAGCATTTGTTACCATTCATTACTTCACTTTATCATTATTTCGCATTGCAACAATTATATCTTTTAAAACTTTAATCATTTCAACTTATACTTTAACACCTAAACTCTAGGCTTTACACAACGACTCTTACTTCATGTCAAAAGTCTATCTCTTACTCTATCCACCTATATTAGTTCCTTACGACTTCTAACCATTCCTAGACTCCCATTTCTACCCTTTTACCCTAATCATGCCATGTCGGGAACACATAAGCCCACTCATTCATACTTCCTTATTTACATAGAGAGGCGTCCCAAACGATGTAAATAAAGAAGTACAAACTCATGGTTCGGTGATTCACAACTTCTTTATTCAAATGAAAAGGCGTCCCAATCCATTTAAACAAAGTGAATGTGGTAATGGTACGGATCCAAGTCTAAAAAGTTAAAAGGTAACGTAAAGAATAAAAAGAACGAAAAGATTTAAAAGCTAAATGTGAAACGGATAGTACGAGTGTTATGTCGGAAGTGTATAAGTAGGATGGCTTATGGTTTCTTTGTTTAAATGGATTGGGACGCCTTTTCATTTGAATAAAGAAGTTGTGAATCACCGAACCATGAGTTTGTACTTCTTTATTTACATCGTTTGGGACGCCTCTCTATGTAAATAAGGAAGTATGAATGAGTGGGCTTATGTGTTCCCGACATGGCATGATTAGGGTAAAAGGGTAGAAATGGGAGTCTAGGAATGGTTAGAAGTCGTAAGGAACTAATATAGGTGGATAGAGTAAGAGATAGACTTTTGACATGAAGTAAGAGTCGTTGTGTAAAGCCTAGAGTTTAGGTGTTAAAGTATAAGTTGAAATGATTAAAGTTTTAAAAGATATAATTGTTGCAATGCGAAATAATGATAAAGTGAAGTAATGAATGGTAACAAATGCTAAGGTGGGTTAACGAGCTATGAAGGCATGGGATAAGAAGTAAAGGCAAACATAGCGTGTAGTAAAATGCTATCGGAATAGTAAAAAGGGTTACGGTAAAGTAGAAAATTAATAAATAATTTACTTATTAAAGTTAAGATGGTACGAAATGTTCAAGTGACACATAGTCCTTGACGGGAAAGTTAGAATGGAACGAGTTAGTAGGTTATGTAATAGACGTAGAAATGGTTAAATGGTATACATTAGTGGCAAGGGTTGAATCTTGAATGACATAATGACTGAGAAGAAATGAAAGATTAGAAAAGTTAAGCAAGAAATAAAATGAGACAAGGGTATAAAGCGTGTTATAGTGAGATTAGAATTGCAAGATCACTTAGATCGTTGGAATCAAATGACTAAGGATTCTAAGTATGAGAACGGTGTATATTGTGATTTAGTTTTGGATAGTAACGGACGAGAGATTTCGGGGACGAAATCTAAATAAGGTGGGTAGAATTGTTAGACCCGTTTCCCGGATACAAATAGGCCCCACCCTATATGGAAATTGACCAAGCCTTACGTGATTGGTTAGTCAACGAATATTGCATAATGGTCAAGTGTCAAGTGTATAAATTGGTGGTCAATGGACAAGTTATAGTATAGTTCTTGTGTTTACGGTCAAGTTAAAGGGGCGTTTGGCATAACGTGTAATTGTACCCATTTTGGGATGTGAGCGGGTCAGTGGTCATGGATCAAAGTTGTCATGGTTTTTAATGTTAAACGAGTGTTTGGTTTACGGTTAAAGTGTTAATTTTATGGTTAAAGGTGATATGGTTAAGTGTAGTATGCAAATGGGTCAAAATGGGTGTTTCCACCCGTTACTTTGTAAAGCACATTTTTGCGGGTCATTATGACCAAGTTTATGCATATATTTGATGTTTATAATGTTCTAATGATTTCTGGAAGTTTTGGTGTTATGTCATGTTATAAAAGTCGTTTTTCCGGAAAATTGGTCAATAGTGCACCAAAGGGTCATGCAGAAAAAGGAGTGTTTGGGACAAGGTCCATTTTAACCCGTTTTGGGTCTAACGGGTCAAGAATTTTGGGAAACAAGGTATAATGTATATTTTAAGTTAGATATGGATTACGTGTGTTTAAATATAGGTCCAAAGTGTTGATTTAGTGTTTAAAGGTGTTACGGGTCAATAGTGCACTTTAGGGTCCCTTAGTGCACAAGAGGTGTTTGGCAGTTTTCTTTATTTTGTAGAAAATCAATCGGGACTTGTTAGAAGTCGTGTCACCTATCGTTTTAAAGGTATTTGAGTCTAGTTTCATCTAAAAATGGTTCCAAGGTCTATACGTTAACAAATTTTAGTCAATGGTCAAAGGAAAGATGGAATATATGTAAAGTCAAGCGTTTCCGCGTAAAAAAATTCTAACTTTTGGTCAAAGCGTAATTTTTCTGATAGGAACAGGCTAAACAAAAAGAAAAGCCCTATGGTTGTAAAGCTACAGCTCGAAAGCTGGCCTTACCTTCTATGTTTTTAGTAAAGGGCCTTTACACCCGTAGAAAAGCTCAACCAGTAAGGGCTTTATAGGAGAGACATCAACAACTACTTTGAGAGGCTCATTAGTTTCTTTTTCTGCTTCAATAGGTATTTCAATACCTTCTTCAGTTTCCTTAGGCTTCTCTTGAGTGACCACATCTTCTTTAGGACTTGGATCGGATTGAAAGGGAAGTAAGGTATGACCAACCTTTAACTTCTCAATCACAACAAATTCTTCTTGTGGTTTGTCAACACTACCAATAACTGGTACATAGTTCATTGTTTTGGTAAGCATATCGACATTAAACAGCCATTCAGGTCCTTTTCCCTCAGAATTAGATGTGTTCTCTGAAAACTTTATATGCAAATTCTCCTCTACATGTTTGGTTCTCTTATTGTATACTCTGAAAGCTTTACTAATCACAGAGTAACCAACCAAATTCCCTTCATCATCTTTTTCATCAAATTTGCCTAGCTGATCCTTAGTGTTCAAAATTGTAACAGGACATCCAAATGGTTTGAGAAAATCAATCAGTGGCTTCTTCCCATGAAATAACTCATATGGAGTCTTATTATGAGGCTTGACCACCTTACTTCTATTCTGCACAAAGCATGCAGTGTTCACAGCTTCAGCCCAAAAAGGAATAGGTAGTTTTGAATCAGCTAACATTGTTCTTGTAGCCTCAATAAGTGTCCTGTTTCTTCTTTCTGCAACACCGTTCTGTTGTGGAGTTCTTGCTACACTATACTGTCTAAGAATTCCTTTCCCCACACAGAATTGATTCATAACACTGTTCTTGAACTCAGTACCATTGTCACATCTTATTATCTTCACCTTGTGATTGTACAGATTTTCAACTCTTGTGATAAATGCCTTGAGTATTTCTGGAGTTTCATCTTTAGTGGCTAGAAAGAATACCCAAGTAAATCTGCTAAAGTCATCAGTGACAACAAGACAATATGACTTCTTGTTCAAGCTTTTGACAAATACAGGCCCAAATAAGTCCATGTGCAGTAGGTGTAATGGCTCAGTATTTATGTTCACAGTTTTGGACTTGAATGAAACTCTGTGTTGTTTACCCTTTTGACAGGCAACACAAGTTTCACAATTCTCAAAAGTCTTTGTAGGCATTCCTCTGACCAGATTTTCTTTTACCAATTTGTTCATGGTCTTGTAGTTCAGATGTCCCAATCTCCTATGCCATAATTTGGACTCATCAACAGTGGCCTTTGCAATTAGACAAGTCAAAGTCCTCTTAGGAACAATGTTCTTAATATGGTCACTGTATATATTTTCATTTCTAGGGACCTTCAAAAGCACAGATTTGTCATCTGGCAACTGATAGTCAGGAGAAAGGATCATACACTCAGTGTCTGTAAAAAGAACAAAGTTCTTTTTGTCACACAATTGTAAGACACTAAAAAGGTTAAACTTAAGTCCTTTCACAAGAAACACCTTCTCAAAGTCCAAATTTCCAGTTTTAAGAGTTCCTCTTCCAACAATCTTACCACCTTTTGGATCATTCCCAAAAGCAACATAACCACCATCAAAAGCCTCAAAGTCTTCAAGTTGAGACTCATCTCCTGTCATGTGTCCAGAACATCCACTGTCAACAATAACCATATCCTTAAGCTCATCCAGTAGATTGACCTGCACATGAAAAGTAGAGACATTAGTTCCTCTTGATGACCCAAGCCATTACTGACTTGGATCTGCCCTGTGCATCAACATAATCAAATTTATTTAAATCACTTGATGCATTGCTATCCTTGGAAACATAATTTGAATCAATAGTTTTTGGTTTCCAAGTCCAGCAAGCTGAGGCCTTAACAGCATAAAAGTGATTACCAACAACTGTAATTGTTAAAACTTTTGGCCCAGAAGTAGAAAGTTTTGTACTAGCAGCAGATTGCTTTCTAGCAGCAGAATGCATACTAGCAGCAGAATGCTTACTAGCAGTAGAGCCAGTAGAAGAACCAGTTGTAGTTTTGAAAACACCATTTGTTTTAGCAGCATAAATAGATCTAGTTGCACCAGATCTTAATAAAACAGCTCTTGGAACCATATTTCTGTTAGGATGTGGGTGAGTTTGTTTAGTTACATATTTGTGATTCACCCTAGTGTATTGATTCCAAACAGGCTTTTGGTGTTCAGGACATCTAACAATCAAGTGGTCAAAGCTACCACACTTATAACAAGCCTTCTTTTGTAATTGAAACTGATTACCTAATCTGTGTGAAACTAGGTTGTTGAAGTTTCTCTGGTTACCCCTAGGCTTATTATTGAACCTTTCCATCTGTTCTCTAGGTACCTCATTGTACTCTACCATTTTCGTAGAAAAGTTATTTCCTAACACAGGTTTGACAAACTTAACCTGTTCAATTTTAGGTTTAAACTTTGTAGGAATTTCTTCCTTTTTCACACTTTGTTCTTGTTTAACCTGTTCCTCATCACTGTCACTATCAGAATACCAATCTTCTATAATAGGAGCTTCAGGAAATTTTCTAGCCTCAACCTTAGGTGTCTCATTAACACTTGTGCTACATTCACCTACAGGTTTTTCAATATTTAGCTCACTAATGAAGGATAGTTCTTTTCCTGGTGGAGCAAAAGCACTTTTGGCTGGAGGAGCCACATCATTATATCCAATTCCACTACCTTTTCTCATCAAGTTATTCTCAATAGATTTATGAACTAAGTCAGAAGCATATTTTTGTTTTTGTACTCTTACTACATGTTTATCTTTTTCAGCAAGAGCTTCCTCTTTTTCTTTTTCAGCTTCTTCTAACTTATTTTTAAGAACTTCTACTTCACTGTTTTTCTTAAAAATTTCAATATCTCTGAGATTAAGTTGATCTACATATTCCTTCTCACATTCTTTGAGATATTCTAACCTTCTTTCAACATTTTGAATACCTACTTTGTAACCTAAGTTATCAAGTTTTAGGTGTTCAACTTCTCTATTTAAACTCTCCTTCCTAGACTTAAGTTCTTCTATAGTGTCAGCACAAGATTTAAAAGAACATACAGATAAGTCTGAATCATTTGATACCTCAGAGTCAGAGCCTGATGATGAACCATAGGCCATAAGTGCAAAGTTCTGAACCTTGGGTTGAGTAACAGCTACCAAAGAGAAATTTGGTTCTTCTTCAGCCATATCACTCCAATCATAATCTCCCAGTCCATCACAAGATACCAGTGCAGTCTTTGATTCTTCAATAACCTTCTTTGCAGCATCAACATTCTTCTTTGGAGCTCTACACTCTCTGGCAAAATGTCCCTTCCTATTGCAATTGTAGCACTCTATCTTTGATTTGTCAAAGCCTGGACTGTCCTTAGCTCTATATTTGACTTCTTTTCCAGTCTTCTTCAAGAACTTTCTTGCCCTCAAGGTTAACATGGCCATTTGCCATTTAAGATCAATTTCTTTAAGATCATCAGGATCAATGTAATCCAAATCTTGATTAATAACATGTGACCTTATAGTAGTTGTGAGCTTAGCCAAGAATGCACACAAAGCAATATCACTGGTAGAAATCTTATCATTTGAACTAGCAGCAGATCCATCAGCAGCAGATACTCCATAAGCAGTAGAATGAGCAGCAGAGTGAGATTCTTGAGATCCTTTTCCTTTAGAGGATACAAAGGCAAGATTTTGAGTACCAGAAGATGAAGTAGAAGAGGTAGATAGTTCTGATTCATACACTCTTAAATTGTTGTAGAGACTCTCCAACTTCATAGTTTCAAAATCAGGCTTATTCCTCCACACAACTGTGTGCATACTCCATTCAGGTGCAAGACTTCTAAGAAACTTTAGGTTTACATCTTCTTGTGGAACCACATAGCCAACAAGCTTTAGATGACTAACAAGTTGGTTTAGCCTGTTATATGTGCCAATTATCTTCTCTCCACTTTCAGAAGTAAAATTCTCAAACTGATGCTTCAGCATGTTTTTCCTGGATTTTTTTAGTAGCATCATTACCTCCAAACCTGAATTCAACAGCATCCATCAATTCCTTTCCAGATTCACAGTCATCAAAGTCCATTTGGAATTCATTAGGTATTCCCATTAAGAGAATACTATGTGCTTTGATTTCCATCTTCCTTACTGTGTTGGCTTCAGCAGACTTAATTGGTATCTCCTTTCCATCAGCACTCTTCTCAGGTACAGAATCACCATTAACAATCACATTCCACATGTTGAAATCAATCATGCGAATGTACTGTCTGATCCTTCTCTTCCAAAGCTCATACTCAGCAAGATTCAGCATGGGCACCCTTGAAGCAGTAACCATATGAGTTTCATCACTCATCTTAGCAATAGATTTGGAACAGCAACCTTTTAAGAAACAAAATCTTCTTGATAATAACTTCTAGATCACAAGCTCTGATACCAATTGTGGAGTTTATTCGACTCCTTGGACCGTTTTGAGCACTAGGGTTTAACAATAACAATGATAATAACATGCAGCGGAATAAGAACAAATCAAAGTTATTGACACAAGGTTTTTCACCATCATCACCTCCAATTATTATTTGATCAGAATAATAACATTTTACCTAATTGTAACAGGGATCTAAGACATCTCAGACCTTAGAGGTATCGAACACAAATAAGTTCTAGGCATCTACAAGACATATGCCCTAGAACACACACACCTTTCCTGTATTTTTACATTGTTGAAGACTTAATAAAACATACGACCTGTATCCTCTTTATATATTAGAGGATTAGGTTTACAAAGAATATTTCTAAATAATAAAAAGATCTGTAGCAATCTTTTTCCTGCATTTGAAGTTTCATCCTTTGTCACATTAAGTCCCTCTTGTTTTCATTCTTTTATTTATTTTGTCACATCAAATCAAGAATCCCAACATCAGCTATGCTTTTGACCAGTTTGATATCGGGTGTTTCATTTGATTGGTCCTTTTGAAGAATTTGGTTTTGCTTGAAACACGTGCTCATTGACTTAACCGAGTAGTATTGCGGACAAGAAGTGGGTGACGAAACTGATGATATGGAATTAACGTTTAGTTTCGGGTTCTTGACCGTGTCGCTTGGGAGTGCTCCCATTTTTCGGTCATTGAGAACTTTCAACAATGTGCCAATTTTGGTGGTCATCTCGCTCTGCTTTTGTTTGAAACCGGCTTCAAACTTAGATATGCGAGCTTTTTGAGATGCCATAAACTTGGACATCAATCATTCAAGATTGTTGGTACTACCATAGTTGTTAGAAGGATTGTTGCTGAAAGTACGGTTGGAGGGTGGACCGTTTGGTTGGTAACGATTAGGCGGATTGGAAGAATTGTTTTGATTTTGTTTCCACTTAAGGTGCGGGTGATTTTTCCAAGAAGGGTTGTAGGAATCACCGTAAGGGTTTGGCTCGGGTTTGAAAGTGTACCACTTATCTCCCGCTTCGTCGGTACGCGAGGACGCGTAGTCCGCAAAAGCTGTTCCGGGGAGTTCCACGCAATCACGAGTGTCATGAGGACCACTACATAATTCGCATGAAGAAGTGATTTTATTCACTTGGCTTGAAGGCTTAGGAGCTTCGTAAGATTTCATGAGAAACTTGACTTGGTCCTCAAGTTCCATGATCCTACGGTCGGGAGTGCTAGAATTGTTCGAAGGTAAAGATATTGCCTTGACCGTTTTGTTCAAATCACGGGGATCATTCCAACTTTCATTGTCATAGAGAGAAAGATCTTCTATGAGTTCCCATGATTCTTCCGCACTTAGATCACGTAGCTTGCCACCGGCCAATTGGTCAATGGTTCGCCTTGTGGAGAGATCGATATGGTCATAGAAGATTTGGACTTGGAGCCAAAGATCTATGCCATGATGAGGGACTTTTTGGAGTAAGTCCTTGAAATGAGTCCATGCTTCATATAGAGTTTCACCTTGACGTTGTTGGAACATCAAGATATCATTTCTAAGCTTAGTAGTTCTCCCCGGTGGGAAAAATTGAGCAAGGAAACGAGTGGTGAGATCATCCCATGAGGTGATGGATCCCGCGGGTAAACGTTCAAGCCATTGACTAGCTTGATCACGTAGAGAGAATTGGAATAGGCGTAATCGGGTCGACTCTCTAGTTGTAACATCAAGGTCTATAGAATCTACGATTTTAAGGAAGTCCTTGAGATGTTGATTAGGATCTTCGGAACGAAGTCCATGGAATGCACATCCGCTTTGCACCAACCGGATGGTGTCGGATCGCAAGGGAGACACATTGGCTCCTTGGGTGAGCTCAATAGTGTTTCGATAGCCTTGGTGGCTAGGTCGGGAATACTCTCCTAGGGTTCGGGGCTTAAGAGGTTGGTTAGCTAGTGGTGGGTTTATGGGTTCAAAGATGTTACCACCTTCCATGATGTCGGATGGTAAAGAGTTACGAACAAAGGCATGAAGAAATAAGATAGACTAAAGAAAACCTAAAATTAAAAATAAAATCTTACTAGAAAGGAATCTAGCAAGTAGACCTAATAAAAAGAAATTCTAACCTAGACAATAACTATTCCCCGGGCTGCGGCGCCAAAAACTTGATGCGTGAGAATTGCACCAGGCTTTACCTCTCGAGGGATCTCAAGAAGCTTACAACCCCCACCAGGCAGTTTACCTGATCGTTGTAGTATAGTATAGTGACAAGTACCGGGGGATTGATCGTTCAACTCAGGAATAGTGTCGCTAGGATTAGAAAGCCTAAGAACTAGGTCTAGAGGTGAGGGATGATTCTTTTTGTATTTTTATATTTTTATGAAAGCAATTAAAAATCTCAGGTTTTAGAGGAGTGGGCGGAATTAGTTGCTAGTCAACTAACCCAATAACTACGATGCAATCAAAATAAAATAAAAGAAATGTAAATTAAACTAATTAAACTAGTGGTGTGAACAATAGATGGGAGAATTGTGTTTACTTAGATTTCACTACTCCCTAGATATCTTTTACAGGTTAATTGTTTGTTACAGT
The DNA here is from genome assembly GCA_030686995.1 of Artemisia argyi. Classification (NCBI taxonomy): domain Eukaryota; kingdom Viridiplantae; phylum Streptophyta; class Magnoliopsida; order Asterales; family Asteraceae; genus Artemisia; species Artemisia argyi. The sequence goes on from CM060683.1 coordinate 161,449,951, forward strand.
TGCATGGATGACGGGTTATATTCCTTAATACCAATCGTGGGGTGGCGTACGTACTTCCCCAACTCTATAAGCTCCTACTTCACTCCTATGTCGAGCCTGCAAGAAGCTCCTAACATGGGATCACTAGAATTCGCTCATGCATTAAATACAACCATAAAAACCTTAGTACGCATTGGTTCATGTTTCTTAAAACATTCAAGCATGTTACACAATGGAAGTCTGCCAGTTTTCTTAAGCCTAACATCGAAATCATTCATCCATTACAACTATAAACAAGCAATCAACCTATAATCAACATCTAGGTTTCATTACATCTAAGCAAACACACAATAGATCTAGCCTAGCATGTTAAAATCAAGACAAACGTAAGATATATTCAAACAACACATAGACATATTGAATGAATTGAAAGGATACTTATCTTAATTGAACATGAAGGGTTTCAAAGGGTGAAAACCCTTGAAAATACTGTAAAAATCGTGTTAGGGTTTATGCAATTCGACCCTAAAATTCTCCTCTCTTTAGAATGAAAATTACAAAGACTATATATAGATTTACTAAGGTGACGGCGTCAAGAAGAAAGTTCTGACGCCGTTAACCTGCCGCCAAAAATAAAATCGGATTGCCTAGATCCAGATCTGACGCCGTCATGTGTAATGTTGCTCTGGGCCGTCACCACTTTTACTCTTGACGGCCTTGATTTGACGCCATCACGTTTTCACTGGGCCGTCACCAAAATTGCTCTTGACGCCGTCACAAAATTGCTCTTGACACCGTCAGGTACTGTTTCCAGCAAGGAAAATTAAGACTTTTCCGTTTTCTTCACTTTTATGCTCAAAAAACGTCCAAAATGCTTCCTTTTCCAGAATTCACTCCCAAAGTACCTAAAATCACAAAAGGAACGATTTAGGGCAATATTTGATCAAATAAATTCAAATTCCGGCTTAAATGACCCCCTAAAAATGGATCGTTTTTTCGCCTCATCAGTGGCATTAAGGGTTACATCGAAACAACAATTTCGCAAGTATAACTATTTATCGTCATATACCATCGCTATGCACGGACATTCGTCTAGGTTTAATTAAAAAACAGAATATGTGATCTATTATAGCCGTCCTCCTAATTTACCCCTTTAACCATGATTTAAATGAGAAAAGAGTTCTACTATTTATCTTCTCATATCATATCTTCATTTTTATTGTAGCTTTAATCATATACTCCCTTGCAAATTATGATATGTCTTATAATAAATGTAGATTTAAGTTAACAAATTGTCAATTTTATCCATGTATCATTACATCAATTAAAGGACACTTTTTGTGTGTGTGTGTGTGAGAGAGAGAGTGTGTGTGGTGGGGGGTGTTAAAGGGGCTTACCCGATAAAATATAAAAATTACAAAAATAGTCAGTACAATGGTATGTGACAGAAGTACCACATAACCTCTAGCAAACACTTGAACTTTCACTAAACCGTTTGTGACATGCCACAAAATGAACTAAATCAAACTGGAATGAAAGTCTTATATATACACAAGGACTATTTAATATATGTGATTAGAGATATTTTAACTTTTTGGGGTGGAAATCGGTTAAGGCTCTTGAGTTACCCCGAATCAACTTGATGAAAAGCTAAAAATGAGCTGAGCTTATAGAAGTTTGAGCCTTGTTTCTGCCTCATTTAGTGTACTTAACTAAACAAGCTGGAATTGAGTTGCGTCTTTTTTAGCCAATCATGAGAACGAGCCGAGATCAAGCTTGAAAATATGTGACATGCCGAGCTCAAGCTAAAAGCATAAGGAAAGGAATGAAAAGATTCTAAACTCGAGCTTGAGCCATATAAATAATAAACGAGCTTACTCTTATAAGGCACGAGATGGGTTTACACTTTAGACCATGAATGAAGGCCTTAGGGTTGTTTGTTTAAGCTTATATGTGGGCTTATGAGTTTATTTGATTTCTGCTTATATTTCATCAACCCTGATTTTTCAACTTATTTAAGACTTTTGGACTTATATAAGTTTATCATGTTATAATAAACTTATAAAATAGTATAATACCACAATTCTCAAAATAAAATTGGAAAATTAAAGCTTATGAAATATAAGTCAAAACACAAATAACCTCTTAAGCTACATAAATAGGTTGTGCTTAGGAGAGGCTTTTAAGGGGCTTAAACTTTTAAAATAAGTCAGCTTATAAAATAAGTCTCGTTTGTCACACGGGCTTATGGAGGCTTATATAAGCCACAAGGCTCCATAAGCCCAACCCCATTGAAAGAGGCTTATGAGGGCTTATATCTAGTTAAATTAATTGAATACCCTTTAAAATATAATAAATTATCACGCAAATACTAAAAGTATATATGTATTTAATTTGATGTATTTTTATGTCTTTACGTTAATTTGCTTCAGTTCCAACTAATTCGTCAAACAACTTTATAAAAATCTAAACTCCAGCTTTCGGCTTATAATATAAGCCTCACCGCAGCCCTAGCCCCAGCCTCAACTCCAGCTTCAGCTACATCTCCGACCCCGACCTCGACCTCAAACATACCCTTAACCTTATAGAATCACCCACTCAAACATACCCTTAACCTTAAACAAATACCCATTATATAACACTAAATGGAGTGGCATGTTTTCCTCCGTGAGGGAGTGTGTCACGATCGTGACTTCCATTCCAGACAACCCAATTCACCATAATTTGGTGAGTCACTCACCATGCTATTAAGGCTCACAAAGTGGAACCAAAATTATTAACTACTACATCCGTCTCACATTAAGTGTCCACTATGACTTTTTAAAGTCTTTTTTCCTTCAACTTTGACCTTAAATATATTTGTTTGTCTTATATAATATCTAATAAAAATTATACAAATGAAAATACATTTAAAAAACTTAATTCATTCATATATCTTACATCAAGTCTTATATAACACGAACAAAAATATTAAAAGTCAAAGTTGAAAGAAAAAAAGCTTAAGAAAATTATAATGGAAATTTAATGTGGGAAAGAAAGAGTAATTGTTGTTTTTTATTTATATTGTAAGTGTGTGTAGAGCAGTGAGTATATTTTTATAAGAGAAAATTAGCCAATTAAGCAAAAAAAACACTCTTGGTCCAAGACTTTTTTTAACCCTCTTCTCATTTTGTTTATGTTCAACTCACCTCTATGACATGTGTCCTTTGTCCCTTTACTCAACTGCTTGTACTGTGTTCCGCCACTTTTAGCCTAAACATAATAAAAGTGTATCCCTTCTTCCGGTTGTCACATTTCTTGATTACCGGTGGTACGAATCAATTGATCCACTCTTGTAAGTTAAAACACTTTTGATTTGTATTTCTTCATTTCATTCTTGTAATTAATACTCCCTTTTTATTCTTCTTATTATCAATCTTGTATTACTTCATATGTTGTTTTTAGTGCAAACGCTAACCACAAACATAAATAACGGGTATGTTTGGCAAAACTAGCTCTAAGCATAATGCTAGTAACCGTAAGCTGTTAACCGTAAAGTTGTTAACATGAGCTATAAGCTGTATCTATTTTTTAATAAAAGTGTTTGGTAAATTAGCTTGTTAAATGTAATTATAAGATGTAAAATGACATAAAGGGACATATTTATAATTGTAAACAAATGTTTGGAGGGTATATCAGTAATTTAGAATTTTAACAGCTCTAAGATTTTAAAAAGCTTCATGAATCAGCTTTTCATTTAAGAGCTATTTGTTTGAAATAAAAGCTAAAAGTTAATGTGTCCAAATGGAGCTATTTATTTTAGATGAGATTATTTTTATAACAAAAAGCTAACAGCTAACAGGCCCGTTGTTTTTAGTACCCTTTTTACTTGTCTTGTAACCTCGCCCGCCCTGTTGTATGCTGTTCTCGTTGGCTCTTGAAAATGCTGCTTTTTACTGACTTTGCATGCATACTGTGTTTTTACAGAATCGGATTATAGTAAAACAACCTAATGGAAGAACAAGTTCAAAGTCAACCAAATGAAATCAAAATACAACAAACTATGGATGAAGAAGAAGAAGATCGAATCAGTGATTTACACGATGCCTTACTACTTGATATCATGTCTCGTTTAGACTCAACAAAAGAGGCTATTACAACAGGTGTACTCTCCAAACGTTGGCAACATCTTTGGCCTTTACTTCCCAACCTCACCTTCCGTCATCCTATAACTAACAATCGTTCCCCCCCTGACCCGGATTTCTTTTCGTTTGTCAACCATACCCTAACTCAATGTCGCCAACTAAACCTCTACAAATTCAAACTTCATACCAAATACGATATCCAGTATGAATCGCTGGTCAATGAATGGATTCATTATGCTGTTAATCTTAATGTGAAAGAGTTTTATTTGATGCTAAGTACTCATGATTTAGTATCTAAGTATAACTTAGACCAGATTTGTTTCATCAACTCTCACTTTACTCATTTGTTTTTGTTCGGATGTATATTGAAACCGACTGGTGGCATTAATTGGACTAACCTTAAGAGTTTGTCTCTAGGTTGTGTGAAAGTAGACGAAGATTTAATTCAGAATATATTATCCGGAAGTCCTGTGCTAGATACATTGGACTTGTTCTACGTTTATGGTTTTAGGCGGATTGATATTAGTTCAAAGAGTGTTAAGAACTTGTGGTTGGGTGGATTCATGGACCGTGAACAAGATCCAAATACCGCACATGTTGAAATCAATGCTCCTTATATTTTTTCCCTAAAAATTAGTAGTATATTGAATTTGTCGAAACTTGTGCTGCTAAATGTATCTTCATTTGTGAAGGCTGAGTTAGATTATGTGCTCGTTGTGGATCATTCTGAGACAACGGGTAAAGAATTAGAAGAAGAGATGCTGAAAGGGTTGATACTTAAACTTCGCCATGTCAAGGAGCTTAAAATTGGGGATCTTTGTTTAGAGGTGCAACTTCCTTTTTACTTTGGCATATGTGTATCTTTGTGAAAATTATTTGTCACGCTCTTTAGTAGTATTTTATAGACTAATCTTCAAAAAACTTTTTATGAGTATACATAATTGAAGTCAAAGATGTGTACTCAGCAAAAGGTTAGATTTACAGCTTTAATATGATAAAACATTTTTTTCTGCAGCAACTTGCCAACTACTTCATTAAGTCTGATTTCTTAGGATCACATTACTGCCATACATAAACCCAATCATATGATTCTATGTTCCATATACGTATATTGCTAAAGAAAGTATGAACTAGCATCAGCAATCCTTATCACAAACACAAGTGTATGCTTAATTACCTTAGTTGGCTGCATACAAGTTACAATTCATTTGTGAGATTGAATATCTTTTTATGTTTTTATGATTGCAAGTTCTGTCTTCAGTTTGCTCTAATAACAATTAAGCCATGTTCTTCTGTTTGATGTTACGTTTTTTGTAGGCTCTCTCTGGTTTGGAAGCTAAAGGTTTCACTCGACCATCAAACATCAAGACAGATGAAACTTGAGACTGGGATGTACGATTGCTTATTCATGGTGCTTTTGGTTGATGAGTTTAATTTACAGTTGGCACTTGAAACTGTTAGTGCATTCCTAATGCATTTAACTTTGTATCTCCCAAGTGATTTTGATTTAGCACATTTTGGATCCTGGTTGGTTGGTTTGATCCTGAAAAACTAATTCAGTATTTGTTGGCAGTATGTTAAAACAATTCGTGGTTCGTAATTTTATTAAATATTGGTGTTAAATATTGCGTCCATGCATCTCTTATTTATGCTATAGTTGTTCAAATGTATCAAGTCTAAACTGGCAAGTATGTTTGATTGTGTCCATTTTGATTTTTTCTATGAGTCTGGTTCATTATGCATGTCTTGTAGTTTTTAGAACATCCAAATATGGCATTTTGATGAGCGAAATGGACTATGGGTTCTTAGTACGTATCATATGCTTTCATCTTGACCAAACACAGATCATGCATCCATGGTTCGGTAGAGGGGATGAGTAGTGAGATGAGTGGTTATACGTCCGGCTTTGACCCTGGCCTTGAACTGATATGTTGCCTGGAAATCATGCTTTAATTAATACCGCTCCAATGTCTAAGTTGTTATTGCTCCGGGGTTCTAGATTATGATGATGTTGTATGGCTATCTCCAACGTGTTCATTGTGCCTTTTGACTTGCTTGTGTTGTGGTACTGGTGCGTTTTCAGTGATGTTTTAGGTTCTTGTCACAAGTTTCGCACTACTTGGCAAATCAAACTGCAAAAGTTTCGCACTACTTGACAAATCAAACTGCTATACAAGTTTTCAGTATAGAAGTGCCTCATTTCAGTCATTTTGTATAACAGTGTGTTTTTGAAGCAATTAGCAAATCCATCATTTTCTTCACAAAAAGATGAATTGAGTTGCTTGTACCACTAATAATCAACCTATTTTCGAATTTGGTAGCTAGTAGTTTGTACAATGATTGATTACTAGATGTTCTTACCAACAAAACAGAAAAACCGAACTAAAACTAAACCGTTTGTCATGATCAATAAGGGGTTAGCATGTGAGGGAAATCACAAGATGCACGGAAGAAGCTGGTATGTTATATAATGTTTAACTAGAACTAGAACTAGAACTAGAACTAGAACTGTGAATTGCAGAAAGACTACATGATTTTAACCTTTTTTCCTAAGAATGTGTGCCACCGAACTCCACATCAGCACAAGGATATGTTTTACTTTCACAGGAGCGAGGAAACTTCGTTGACTAGACCCACCACGAAACCGGGCCCAAACCTCCATCCGACACAAGTGATCCCTGCAAAAGTCAAATTTATTCACACAATTTAGTCTTTTTGTTTCAGAACAAGCAATAGGATTGTACCGCTTCCAAGTGAGTTCTAGAAATACATTTTTTTTGTAATGGGTCAGAACAGGCAGACCCGGAACACTTTAGTTTAAAAAAATTAAGAATAACTAAAGTGTCATATATGAGTCCGAATATATATCATTTCAATTTTCAAGGATGTAATTTCTTCTATACCGTGATTGTTTAGTTTAGAGAATTTAGCAGCTTACAGTGATCTCCATAGGAGCAAATGGCTTCGTGCCTATTTGCTCCTTCGGAATTTCAGGGAACTTTACATTTTGAACTCGGAACCTAATCTGCAATCAGATATCGGAACATTAGAATATACTTTAACTTCCAATAAAAACAACTTCGTATCACTTATATCGCAAGACCAAATTCAGATGCAGACTAAATGATATCAACCTCGTCTTGTCCGTCTATAAAGTACTCCTCGTCATTGAAAAACCATGCCCATATGACTTGGTTCCTGGTTTATTACAAACACACAATTAGATCACATATTGGAAAACAAAAATTATCTAGTGTCTCGCAAACTACTTACGGAAATTGGTAAGAACTTACTTGTGGTCCGCGTCAGGCTTGCAACGGGAAGGTTCAGGCATTAGCAACTCTGGTATGTATATATCATCAAAAAATCCAAGTGTTACTGCAATTTGTTTAACCAATATTAGTAGGGGACCAATACTTAGACATTAAACCGTTTGATTCTTATGGTATGTTTGAAACGAGAAAATAACTTACATGACTATGCTCAAATATAAACAATGATGACATGTTGGTGATTGAAATAACTTACATGACTATGCTCAAAAAAAAAATATTTACAAAAAAGGACTAACTATGTGCTTACATGGTGTTCGTCAGATTTATATTTTATTAATCGGATAAAGAAAACAAACTCACAGCGTAAACCGTTAGAATTAGACTCCTTAAGTTTTGCAGATATAATTTCTCCTACATATGGCAGAAATATTATCAGCCTGAATTTTACCTGTGAAAAACAAAATCAATATTATGTCATCACACAGAAACTACACGCAAATGGTCAATTACATTTAAGTAGTTCATTGAAGTATTAATATAGCATGCAAATGACAATATCTAACTATGCTAACATGCAGTGCAATATCACATTATACTAACATGCGCTGCCACATCAGATATCAACTTTTTCAGTATGTACTTTTTCCATATTAATTTCTGGTTCAGTTTTTGACTAATTTTCAGAAGTATATGTCTATGCAGAGATGTAACAATATTATTGAAACAAAAAAGTTTAGCCAAAAGAAACAGGTAAAATGGGCCATAGGTTTAAACGAGTTGAAATTTGACCGAAGTCAATTTTACATGCATACAACCTCCTAAATGGATTGCATAAGAATATTTAGATTATTATTGTAATGATATCAACTTTGATCTCACAATTACAAGTTCAACGGATCCGGTGCAGCCCATTTTGACCCATCCTAGTTAGTGATGCCCCCCTTTTAACCCGGCCTGTTTTAACCAATTGCTAAACCCGCCCAACTTGCCACCTTTAATTAATTGACAATAAAATGTGCTGGCTAAAGGACAGAAAGTAAAACATACCGTGTAGGTTGGAGCACCCTCATTGGCAAAGATAAAACCACCATCAATTGATTCAATATCATACACAGATATGCATAACCCCAAATTTGCAATTACCTGTTATGTAAAGAAAAGTAATAATGATTCCATTTATGTTCTACAATCTAAAAATACATACAACACAAAATGACAAAAAATCAAAAAATATACAGCAATTTAAACCTTATCCACGAAGAGACTCTCTAGCTCTCCCTTGATTGCTTCTTCGAGAGAAAGACTTAAAAGATGAGGTTTCAGTCGCAAAGTATGCTCCAATTTGGTTAGGTTGAACATATTTACACCTGGCACGTAAAAAAAAAAAAACACCATTATCAGTGAGGTGGAATAACTCATCTGACTTTTATCCACATCTTTATGGTCTTTATGTCTTACTCAGATGAACTATGTAGACTTCTTATTCAATAAAAGAAAGCAAAAAAGAGGCAGCAAAAGCTTAGTCAAGAGAAACAAACAGCACGTCAAACAGTCTGTTTCATTAAATATTTACAAGTGGTTTCATTGCCTTTGATAGACTACTATCGGTCAATAGGAATCGATAACACTGACCCTTAATGTTTCAGTATAAATGCAGAATTTTTTACCATATGCAGCGGACAACATATTAAGTCGCCTAGCAACTTAGGTATGCAGATTAGAGCTACCAAACTACAAAGCGATACATAACCTACAAAAAAGTACTTCCAGATTGAAAATTTTAAAACAAGAGCGACTAACAATCAGTGATAGTAGTACTTGTGGTTCTGATATAAGATAGGCAACATTTTTCGAGTTCATATATGGATTCTGTTGGATGCATAAGTAGGTTACAACACACGTATGCTTGTTAAGATATTCAAATATGCAGTAACATGAACTTCACAATATCCATGGAAATAAAAATTTTACGAACTTTCAGGAAATTAATATGACAATTTGACAAAAAAGTAAAGTGTATGTACTTATGACTTGCAGGTTTTAACGGGAAACTAGATAAATTAACCTCATTCTTGTGCAAACAGAAAAAAAAAAAAAAATAAATAAATAATAATAATAATAATAATAATAATAATAATAATAATAATAATAATAATAATAATAATAATAATAATAATAATAATAATAATAATAATAATAATAATAATAATAATAATAATAATAATAATAATAATAATAATAATAATAATAATAATAATAATAATAATAATAATAATAATAATAATAATAATAATAATAATAATAATAATAATAATAATAATAATAATAATAATAATAATAATAATAATAATAATAATAATAATAATAATAATAATAATAATAATAATAATAATAATAATAATAATAATAATAATAATAATAATAATAATAATAATAATAATAATAATAATAATAATAATAATAATAATAATAATAATAATAATAATAATAATAATAATAATAATAATAATAATAATAATAATAATAATAATAATAATAATAATAATAATAATAATAATAATAATAATAATAATAATAATAATAATAATAATAATAATAATAATAATAATAATAATAATAATAATAATAATAATAATAATAATAATAATAATAATAATAAAAATAATAATAAATAAATAAAACACACTTAAAGCCAAACCCATTTTGGGTATTCTTTGTCGGGGCTAAGCTGACCCTTTTTTTACTTTAAACTTTATGATACATGTACTCTAAGCAGTAGTGTGTTATTATCCCACATCGGCCAAGTATGGGATTGGTTGATGGTTTATAAAGTCTAGGTGTCCCCTCCTCTTACAAGCTAGCTTTTTGAGTGAGTTCTACACTTATGAACATCGATACGAGCCTAGTATGGGATAGGTTCGTATCAATTTGTATCAGAGCTAGCCCTACCTTTCGAGGTTCCAACACTCAGAGTGGTGGCTTGGACCCAAAGAAGGGTGCCAACCGTGACCAACGAGCTCGGAGTGGTGGCCTATGGAGTGGTGGCTTGGACCCAAAGAGGGGTGCCAACAGTAACCAACATAGCTGTGACCAACGAGGACGTTGGTTCTTCAAAGGGTGGGGTATTCTTATGATCCCACATCCGCCAAGTATGGGATTGGTTGATGGTTTATAAAGTCTAGGTGTCCCCTCCTCTTACAATCTAGCTTTTTGAGTGCGTTCTAGACTTGGACTTATGAACATCAATATAAGCCTAGTATGGGATAGGTTCGTATCATAGTGCACATATATAAATCATGAGGTGCAAATCTTATTCAAGTTGCAACTTTTTCCATTTAGATGTCCCAGTTGGTTATTAGGGGGTGTTTGGGTAACAGCTTATCACAGTCTCATGTTTCTACACACCTAATAGGCATTTTTGAATGTTTGAGGAAGCCAAACGCCCAAACAGCTTACAATTATCATCATATTCAAGTTTCTTGAACAAGCTATTTGGAAATAACTTATGCTTATTTGAAACAAACTAATAAACAAATCCAAACACTACCTCAGTATCTCTTACATTGTGTTGTCATACAGAATATGCTGCAGAGGCGAACCAACGAATCATGGTTGCATATAGCACAATTACAGCTCGCTTCACTTTGCCACTAACTTTTATATTCATACAATTACCAATCTAATATTACTCTTAACTTCCTTTTTTCGAAAAGCTAATACTAAACACATGAAAAGCTCATGACCAAGCCAGAAATTTTTTCAAGCGGGTTCATATTATTTTTTCTTGTATAATCACATATTAATAACTAAATTATACTAAAATTACACTTAAACTGTGCTAAAACTACACTTAAATTACATAAATTTTATGTTTTGAGTGTAATTAAAGGGGTCATTACAATAACTTAGAGTGGTCATTTAAGTAATGTAACAAGACAATTGTAATTTTTAGTACAAAATCTCGGCCTCCAACTTAAGTGTAGCTCCGTCCGTTACTCACTAGATCCTATCCAAATTATAAACCACTGGTCCTTGGAATGAAAACAGCGTCCAACTCGATTACCGAGTTTCATTGTAAGGTCAGACCATTTAACATAATTCTATGCACTGTTTATAATGAACTTTGGGATTCTTATTTCTTAACCAAAGCGCAAAAAAACACCTAAAGTCCAAAGTTGACATTTTACGCAACATATTGCTCTTGGGTACTACTGGAACCACATTACAAACACCTAAAGTTACCCAATTTTCAGCTACTTTAAGAATGCACAAAGTTCATATTGTTTTTTGAAAGGCAACAAGATATATATTAAAGAGTCAGTTTCTCAAATAAAATCAAACAAGCAGATACATATAAAACTAAAATCCTAGAATTAGAAAACACAAAATAAAATAAAACAAAAAATAATCTTACCCCAGTAAATTATATGAGTAGAATTTGTATAGGTCTGCTTCTTTTTTTGACTGTTCGAAAGGGTGTAGGAGACAAGCAAACAAGCCAATGAGGGCTTTAAGTTAACCTTTGGGCTATTGTACTCTATATTTGGGCTGTAAAATTTGGGCCTAGTTCATTTGTTGATTTACAATTTCTGGTGTGCACTTTACGAAAATAACAACAATATCCAAACCCGTCGAAACGAGATATGAGTGAGGCGGCGAGATTGGGTGAGGTAAGATGTAGGCAGTCATAACTCTGCTCTAGGGTAAAAAGAATGCTTACAGAAAGATCTCCGACAAGTGTGTGTGATTGTGTTAACTTATTTATCAGTCTTATAAGTTAACTACTTAAGGAGCAGCCATGGTTTCTCAAAGATGTTAACTACTTCATAAATCAAAAAACACACACACACACACACACACATATATATATATATATATATATATATATATATATATATATATATATGGGCCGCCCATCCAGATCTAATCTTGACTTTTTGTAAAAAAGTCAAAATCCAACGCAACCTTCAATTAATCAATTGACTATTGAAACGATTTTTTTAATTTTTTTCCTTTTGAGCGATCCTTACTATTGTTATCTTCTTTACTTTTTTTATTTTTTCAGATTTTTCTGAGCACTTTTTTGTTTGGTGATTATGAGTGCTACCGTGATATTAAGGATATTATGAGTGCTACCGTGATATTAACGATAATTTACTTAAAAAATTACTTTGATATTAGTAAAAAAAATTAATATTACTGTTTTTTTATTACGATATTAAAAAAAGTTACGGTGATATTAAAAAAAGTTAACTTTTGATATTAAGAAAGCATGATAGTTACGGTGATATTAACAATTTTTATTAAGAAAAAGTTTTTATGATATTAAAAAAATTAATATCACTGTTTTTTTATTACGATATTAAAAAAAGTTACGGTGATATTAAAAAAAATTAACTTTGATATTAAGAAAGCATGATAGTTACGGTGATATTAACAATTTTTATTAAGAAAAGTTTTTATGATATTAAAAAAATTATTATGATATTAAATTTTTTATTAAAAAAAAAAGTTTATGTGATATCAAAATCTGATTTTGACTTTTTTACAAAAGTCAAGATCAGATCTTGACTTTTGTAAAAAAGTCAAAATCATACGCTAATATCACAATACCTTTAACGATGAAAATGATTTTTTTTTGAAATTTTTTTCAGCGATTCTTAATTATTTGTTGTCCTCTTTATTTTTCATATTTTTTTCATATTTTTTTGAATTTTTTTCAGAAAAAAAAAATAAAATAAAATAAAAAAATAAAAAAAAAATTAATATGATAGTAACGATTTAAAAAAAATAAAAAAACGGGATATTTACGATATTGCCACTCCGCCTTTTTCAGATGGTTGACTAGATGGAGGGCTGAGATTCGTCCGTACTATCCGCACTAAAAGACAAAAACATACCTGATCCTCACCCTATATATATATATATATATATATATATATATATATATATATATATATATATATATATATATATATATATATATATATATATATATATATATATATATATATATCTCCATTTTGTCTTAAGAATAGACTTATGGGGATAAAAAAAGCTTACGTGGATAAAAAAAATTGAGCTTATTTACTCGAGTATGCTTTCATAAAACTTGGTCAACCAAACAAAATTTTATCTTTAGAGAAACCTTATTCTTATATAAAATAAGTTTAAGCTCTCATCAAATTATGTAAGCTTGTTAGCCAAAATATAAATTTCATATACTAGTAAGATAAGATATATGTTAAAATAAGATTAAAAATTAGATTTATAAGATATAGTAAGTTTAATTGTTCCTTTAATAAAATTATGCTACACTTTATGTCTCAATATTGTTGTCCACGTTTACTTTTATAGTTGTCTTAGATTAATTATTTGTTTTTAAACATTGATGGCTATAATCTAACAGAATGCCTACCGCCTAGAATACCCCTGACTAAAAATTTAAATTACCAAAGCCTACCAGAAATTTAGCTAATTAGCTATGAGCAAAGCTGATTTTTTGCAAAGAACTCGCGTTAGTAATTTTATGTTCTTCTTGAAACATATGTGTTTTTTTTTTAAGACGAAAAATTAATATCAGAAGGAAATAAACTGTATCAAAAAGTAATAATCCAAAACAACGTTTAGAAGGAGGAAAAAAAAAAAAATCACTAGATTGTACGAGTAATAAGATTAATCTTATTCTATGCATTTTTTAACTTTGCTTTAAGAGCCTTTCTCGGTCCAGATGTCAAAGAGTTGGTTGGAATGCAGTGAACCCAATAAAGCTAATAACGAAACAGATCTGTAACCTCGGACACCGATATCTACAAATAAAGACAAAAAGTTTTACTCCACCAAATTCTGTTTTTGATAGTAATATTAATAATATTCGTACGCGCGCGGTTTAAAAAAAAAAATTAATGTTACGTAGTATATTTTTATTTATTAAAAACAAATAATTTAATCTTTGTTTAGGTTAATTTATGATTTCTAATTATAGTTTATTATTATTAAAAATAATCATTTAAAAAGTTTAATTATATTATTTTTTTCTTTTTTTTTGAACGGTGATTTTAATAACACAAACTAGCAAGAAGCTAGAAACTTACAAAGAAACAGTATGAGGGTTTTTAAGCCACTCGACCCAACTATAAGAAACTTTACATCTATAACGACACCAAAAAAACGAACGGGACACCATATCATCAAATAGATCCGCCTTTGAGGGAGATTCATTACCAAAGATACTCTTATTCCGATAATTCCAAATATGCCACCACATTATATAGCACACTCCTTCAAACAATTGTTTATACTTGATCGAAAGCCGAAGATTCAAAATCCAATCTAACCACTCTTCATATGAAGAGACCTCCATATAATCAATATCCCACCAACGAGCAATCTTACGCAATATATCCCTAGAAATAGGACACATGAAAAAAATATGCCTAGTCGATTCCGCCACCTTACCACATATAGGACATAAAATAGATTTAATATACATACCTCTACGAGAGATATTGAATCTAGTAGGAAGACAATCAAGTTTAACTTTCCATGCGAAAACATTTACCTTTATAAGGAATGCTTTAATCCATCTCGTCTTGGATGACACCTCCGGTAACATGAAACCATCAATCATCTTCCTAACCGACGTAACCGAGAAGTCACCCGAACCTTCCAAAGACCAAACCCATCTATCCTTCATATTAACAAGAACACAGCCCTCCACCTTTTCCTTTAGCTGATCGAATTGAAACAACTCAACACCTCCCATAGGAGTACGACAAAAAGAGAAATCAAGACTTGTATGAGAAAGCTTCGAGGCAACGTCAATTTGTTTGTGAGACTCCAACGCATAAACTCTAGGGTATAACGTTTTAAACGCAGATTCTCCACGTCAAGCAACCTCCCAAAAAGACGTGTTCGCCCCATTACCCAGTTTCGAATGAATTGAGCCAACCAAATCAATACCACGAGACTTGAACATCTCCACTTTATGAATGATATCAAGCCATATAGACGGATAATAAGATTTCGACAGCTTCCCAATTTTTCCATCTTCTCCATGCAACGCTTTTATCACCCTAGTCCATAAAGAACTTTGAGTAATAAATCGCCACACCCATTTGAACATAAGAGCTCTATTAAGCGCAAACAAACTTGACACACCAAGGCCTCCTTTATCTTTAGACGCCAACACATTTTTCCATTTTACCCATATCGATTTTTTACTAAAAGAATCAACACCAGTGAAAAAATGAGAACGAATGGACTCCATTCGATGTAACACCTTCACCGGAACTTTAGAAATAGACATATGATATATTGGGATTGATCCTAACACCGATTTAAGGAGGGTTAATCTACCTCCTATAGAAAGTGTCTTCAATTTCCATTTAGATAAACGAGCTGCCATACCCTCAATCACTTCATTCCAAGATTGAATACGAGACATAAGACCTCCCACTTTCGACCCTAGATAAGAAAAAGGAATATTAAGAGTTGTACAACCTATCTTCATCGCTGCTTGCTCCACTTTTTCGGATTACAGAAATACCCAAAAGCTTACTTTTAGTCATGTTGATACGGAGGCCCGATGCACGGTAAAAACATTCCAATACGTGAACAAGAGTTTCAATATTCGACTCGCTCCACTGACCCATAAATATAGCATCATCGGCATAAAACATATGTGATAAAGTTAGCGAAGGAGTTAACACGATACCTTTGAACAAACCAGCATCCACCACCCTTTGGAAAAAAAATATGTAAGCTCTCCATGACCAATATGAACAAGAAGGGAGATAACGGGTCCCCTTGTTTAAGCCCTTTATAAAACTGAAATTCCTGCGTAGGACTTCCATTCACAATAACTAATGAGGCGAAAAATGAACCGTTTTTAGGGGGTCATTTAAGCCGGAATTGGAATTTATTTGATCAAATATTGCCCTAAATCGTTCCTTTTGTGATTTTAGGTACTTTGGGAGTGAATTCTGGAAAAGGACGCATTTTGGATGTTTTTGGAGCATAAAAGTGAAGAAAACGGCAAAGACTTAATTTTCCATGCTGAGAACAGTACCTGACGGCGTCAAGAAGGAAAATGTGACGGCGTCAGAAGCAAAATCCATGATGACCCAGAGAAAACCTGAAGGCGTCAGATGAAGGGCGTCAAGAGTTATTTTGGTGATGGCCTGAAGATGGATTACACATGACAGCGTCAAACCCAGATCTAGGCAGTCCGAGGACTTTATTGGCGGCGAGATGACGGCGTCAGACATTTACTCTTGACGCCGTCACCTCACAAAATCTATATATACTTTTCTATTTTCATTCATTAAAAAGAGGAACTTGTGTGGAGAATACTAGGTCGAACCTAATAAACCCTAGGTCGTTTGTAACAGTATTTTCAAGGGTTTTCACCCCTTGAAACCTTTCATGTTCAATTAAGATAAGTCTTCTTTCAATTCATTCAATATGTCTATGTGTTGTTTGAATATATCTTATGCTTGTTATAACATGCTAGGCTAGATCTTTCATGTGTTTGCTTAGATGTAATGAAACCTAGATGTTGATTATAGGTTGATTGCTTGTTTATAGTTGTAATGGATGAATGATTTCAATGTTAGGCTTAAGAAAAATGGCAGATCTCCATTGTGTAACTTGCTTGAACGTCTTAAGAAACATGAACCGATGTGTACTAGGTTTTTATGATTGTATTTAATGCATGAGCGAATTCTAGTGATCCCATGTTAGGGGCTTCTTAGCCGGCTCGACATAGGAGTGAAGTAGGAGCTTATAGGATTGGGGAAGTAAGTACGCCACCCCATGAATGGTATAAGGAATACAATCCGTCATCCACGCAACTGTAAAAAGTAATTAACCTGTAAAAGATATCTAGGGAGTAGTGAAATCTAAGTAAACACAATTCTCCCATATATTGCTCACACCACTATCTTAAATTAGTTTATTTTCATTTTTGTTATTTTATTTTGATTGCATCTTAGTTATTGGGTTAGTTGACTAGCAACTAATTCCGCCCACTCCTTCAAAAACCGAGATTTTTAATTACTTTTATAAAATATAAAAAAATACAAAAAGAATCATCCCTCGTCTCTAGACCTAGTCTTTAGGTTTTCTAATCCTAGCGACACTATTCCTAAGTTGAACGATCAATCCCCCGGTACTTGTCACTATACTATACTACAACGATCAGGTACACTGCCTGTTGGGGGTTGTAAGCTTCTCGAGATCCCTCGAGAGGTAAAGCCTGGTGCAATTCCCACGCATCAAGTTTTTGGCGCCGCAGCCTGGGGAATAATTATTGTCTAGGTTAGAATTTCTTTTTATTAGGTCTACTTGCTAGATTCATTTCTAGTAAGGTTTTATTTTTATTTTTAGGTTCTCTTTAGTCTATCTCATTTCTTCGTGTTTTTGTTCGTAATCTTACCATCCGACATCATGGAAGGTGGTAACATCTTTGTACCCATAAACCCACCACAACAAAGCCACCTACAAAACCTACCACAACCAATCCATCCACCTATAAGGTCCATCCGCTTGCAATCCAGCACCATTCGATTGGTGCAAGTCGGGTGTGCATTCTATGGATTCTTTTTTGAAAACCTGACCCAACACCTCGAGAACCACCTAAAAATTACCAATTCTGTAGGATTAGGTGTTGATACTCAAGAAGGGGAACTCTTAGTCCTCTTTCAATTCTCTTTACATGGTCGGGCTCTTCAATGGTTATGCCAACTCCCTGAAAGATCCGTCTCCTCTTGGGACGATCTTGCTTCCTACTTCTTAACTAGATTCACATTGCCCAAGGAAGTTATTTTGCGACATAACCAAATTGAAACAGAAAATGATGAAGTAAGAAAGGTTAATGAGATGAATAAAGGTGAAACCAAGCTAGGGAGTAACACTTGTAGGAAAGGGCCATGGAATGATTATAGAATATTTAGGAGTTCCCACCAACCCTTGAGGAATTAAGGTATCATAAGTTCCTTCTAAAATGCCCTTGCCCTGCAAAGCATCGAAAACACCCATGGATTAGGAAACATAGTTCTATGAATCTTAAG
The DNA here is from genome assembly GCA_030686995.1 of Artemisia argyi. NCBI lineage: Eukaryota > Viridiplantae > Streptophyta > Magnoliopsida > Asterales > Asteraceae > Artemisia > Artemisia argyi. The sequence goes on from CM060683.1 coordinate 161,468,401, forward strand.
GTCCCATGCATGATTGGTCATATGTATAGAGAACACACCTATATCGATTTAAAGGCACCAATGAACATAATGTCTAGGCTTTATTATAATTGGATTATGAACGAGAAGTTGAAACCAAGACGGGACCCTTACAACCTTAACTGCATGAGTAATTTTGTTGAGAGGGTTAGGGGGTTACATGTTTTCATTGGGGATTTTGTTTATAGGTGCGACTTCATGATCTTGGAAGATGTTAGGGGAATTATTGATCAATCTTTGTGTCAGATTGTTTTAGGAGAACCTTTTGTCAAAACCTCTAAAATGACTTACAACCATGATGAGGGCACTATCACATTCGCAACCAAAGAGAAAAACATTAGATATAGGATGCCCCACAAAGAAGAGAGGTTTAGAGAAGTTGAGGATCTCGATGTTGACAACATCCCCGTGACTAAGGTTGAGAGTGATGAAGAGAGAAACATTAGAGGTTACAAAAAGAAAGAGATTTATTACTCGAAATGTTAGCTTTAGGCCCCGAATACAGGAAGGATGAGAAATTGATTAAGATGTTTGACACCGCATTCATGTTGCGGGATAGGAAAACGTAGTAACCCATGACCTTGAGTCTAGCTACAAGACTCGTAAATAAAGAAAAGCGCTTCTTGGGAGGCAACCCATGTTTTGTGTGATTTTTTATTTTGTTTGATTGTTATTTGCTTCCGTATGCATGCTTTATTTTTATTGTTGGTAGATCATGTTTCAAACTAAAATGGTGAAAATACTTTATTTTGTTGTTTGACTTAGTCTTAACTTCATCCAAAGGTATTTCGCAAAAGATAAGTGTAAGGGGAAACCCCAAATATGTTTTTAAGAAACAAACTCGATCATGATTCTCCACAATATTAAGTGAACATGTATATTCGTATTTGTTAGAGTCAAATGCTTGTATCGAGTCATAATGATGTTTTGCAGGATTTTCCAGGAAGTAGGACGAAGTTTTTCCAGAAATTTTCCGGAAACTTAACATAAGAATTTCTGCAGGTCACTTCTGACAGCGTCAGGAAGAAACTCCTAACGGCGTCACGTGTAAAATTCTGGAAATTTTACCAGTTTTGTTTTTCTAACGAAGTCTTAAAGTTTTTGTTGAATCTTTAGTTTTATAATCTTCAGGAGATATGCAAACATCATTCCACAAGCATTATATCTTATTTTGTTTTCTAGGATTTGTTAGCATATATAGATTGCCGCCGATTTTACGCGAGGTTGCCTTGTCTGTTTTCTCAGGTTTTACAGGTTATATATGACAAGAAGATGATTTATATTCTGGAAGGGAAGCTTTGAACGTTCATTTTCTTGGAGGAATATCTAACCTGGTTACCTTATTATCCATACCGAGCGAATCAGGAGAGTATTTGATTTCATTCTTTTTACTTATTTCACTTTTACATTCTTTACTTGAACATTGGGAACAATGTTCATCCTAAGTGTAAGGGGAGGGTAAAATGATGATACCTTACAGATACACTTTCGCTTGAGTTTGTTTGTTTGATGGTAGATGTGTAATAAAACTATGAGAAATACTTGTTAGTGTAATTTTAGCGCCAAATTTAATTTTTTTTACAACATTTAGGAGTGAAACTTTAGCCATAGCAAGCGTCTCATGGATAGGAGTCGTATGACTAGCACAAAACCGTACCATTCAGAAAAATTTTCCACCCAACTATGTGAGGTTCGCCTTTAGATTTGATAGGAAAAGCATTTACTATTAGTGCTTATGAGTGTACCAGTAGCATTTAGATTCTAGAACTTGAGTTAGTGATGCATCCCGAGACCGCTAGTGAGACTACATTCGTGTAGTAGGATTTACTACATGATAAGAGGCATTAGGATCACCCTTGTGTTAAACCCGTATCATAATTGCTTGACCATTTAAGTCATATTACTTGGCTAGTTAAGTCAACTAATTTTTCCCACACCTTAGCGTTGTACTCATTTTTAGTACACGAAACCCCTAGTACACCCCTCCGAGCCTATCTTTTGGTTTCTAACTTTAAGCATCTTACTTAAAGGAAGAATTTGTTACACCCCACTTAAATGTACAACCAAATCGCCTTAGCCTTCCGTGTATGCACTCATCTTTAGTGCATTATTGTTATTTGTTTAAACCCTTAGTTAATTATCTAATTGATTACATGGTTGCTAAGTCAAGTCATATCCTTGTACATATTGTTTTGGGACGATTGGGACTCATGGGTAAAGTACTTATTTTATGGAGTAATGGGGAAGAACATCATATTATTACCCCCATATGTACGTTAATCTTAAAAGTACTCCAAGTGTTTTGATTATCTTGATTCGAGTCATTAGATTAGTTTATTGTAAAGTATGTAAAAATTCAAGTGTAAGGGAAATGTTCATTCCCTATGATGTATTATTTTGGATGGTAGGTGATGAGGCGAAAAATGAACCACTTTTAGGGGGTCATTTAAGCCCGGAATTGAATTTATTTGATCAAATATTGCCCTAAATCGTTCCTTTTGTGATTTTAGGTACTTTGGGAGTGAAATCTGGAAAAGGAAGCAATTCGGACGTTTCTGGAGCATAAAAGTGAAGAAAACGCCAAAGACTTAATTTTCCAAGCTGGGAACAGTGTGTGACGGCGTCAAGAGTAACAAGTTGACGGCGTCAAGAGTAAAAATCATGACGGCCCAGTACAGAAATGAAGGCGTCACAAGGAAGAGCGTCAAGAGTTAAATACGTGACGGCCTGGAAAAGTGTAATACATGACGGCGTCAGATGTAGATCAAGGCAGTCCGAGGATTCTTTTGGCGGCGAGATGACGGCGTCACAAGGTTGTTCTTGACGCCGTCAGCCTCAATTATCTATATATAGTTTTCTAATTTTCATTCATTAAGAGGAACAAGTTTGGAGAAACCCTAAGGCCGAACCATATACGAATTTTACAGCTTTTTCAAGGGTTTTCAGCCCTTGAATGCTTACATGTGCTATTGAGATAAGTGTTCTTTTAATTCAATCAATATGTCTATGTGTTGGTTGTCTATATCTTGTGCTTGTCTTGATTCCACCATGCTAGGCTAGATTTATCTTGTGTTTGCTTAGATCTAATGAAACCTAGATGTTGATTATGTGTTGATTACTTGTTTATGGTTGTATTGGATGAATGATTTCAATGTTAGGCTTAAGAAAACTGGCAGATCTCCAAATGGTAACATGCTTGAACGTCTTAGGAAACATGAACCGATGTGTACTAGGTTTTTTTGGTTGTATTTAATGCATGAGTAAATTCTAATGATCCCATGTTAGGAGCTTCTTAGTCGGCTCGACATAGGAGTGAAGTAGGCACTCATAGGATTGGGGAGTTAAGTACGCCACGCCATGAATGGTATTAAGGAATACAATCCGTCATCCACGCAACTGTAACAAGTAATTAACGTGTAAAAGATATCTAGGGAGTAGTGAAATCTAAGTAAACACATTTCTCCACTTATTGCTCACAACCTTAGTTTAATATAGTTTTATTTTCATTTCTAGTATTTTATTTTGATTGCATCTTAGTATTGGGTTAGTTGACTAGCAACTAATTCCGCCCATATCCTTCAAAACCCGAGATTTTTACTTGCTTTCTAAAAAATATAAAAAAACAAAAATAATCATGCTTCATCTCTAGAACTAGTATTTAGGTTTTCTAATCCTAGCGACACTATTCCTAGCTGAACGATCAATCCCCCGGTACTTGTCACTATACTATACTACAACGATCAGGTACACTGCCTGGTGGGGGTTGTAAGCTTCTCGAGATCCCTCGAGAGGTAAAGCCTGGTGTAAACCTCACGCATCAAGTTTTTGGCGCCGCAGCCCGGGGAAATAGTTATTGTCTAGGTTAGAATCTCTTTTTATTAGGTCTACTTGCTAGATTCCTTTCTAGTAAGATTTTATTTTTATTTGTAGGTTTTCTTTAGTCTATCTTATTTCTTTGTGTTTTTGTTCGTAACTCTTCACCACCTGCCATTATGGCAACCGACGAATCCTCTAACTTAGGATCACTAGGAGTCGTAGTTCCATTAGAAACCTTGTCTTGCCTTATGCAGAACCCGAAAGACAAATGCGTAGATTAAGAAAATCTCACTCAACTCCTGAACCATCTAGCGTTGCCATCGATTTTGATGCACCCCTTTCTGAAGAAAATTTAGAAAATCACGTTACAACCCTAGCTCCCAACCCAACAACGAGATGAGTACCCCCGCAACTCCTACTCCTAAGCGCCTTAAGGACTACTCCTCTCCAACCCCCTCGTGGCTTCTCAAATGCCATTGTCTACCCAAACGAACACACCAATGAGGTCTTGCATGCGAACGATGTTTGGCTTGTCCAAAAGTGTGTGTAAGTTTTGTGGATTAGATGAGGAAGATCCAATTCAATACATTAAAGACTTCATGAAAATAGTAGACACCCTCCATACGGATGGGGCTACTAGAGACACGTCCCGATTACGATTCTTTCCTTTCACCCTATATGAAAGAGCCCAAGAGTGGTATGATAAACTTCCTTCTGAATTGATGAGGCGAAAAATGAACCACTTTTAGGGGGTCAGTTAAGCCGGAATTCGAATTTATTTGATCAAATATTGCCCTAAATCGTTCCTTTTGTGATTTTAGGTACTTTGGGAGAGAAATCTGGAAAAAGAAGCAATTCGGACGTTTTTGGAGCATAAAAGTGAAGAAAACGCCAAAGTCTTAATTTTCCTTGCTGGGAATAGTAGGTAACGGCGTCAAGAGTAACATCCTGACGGCGTCAAGAGCAATTTCCATGACGATCCAGTACAGATTTGACGGCGTCACAAGGAAGGGCGTCAAGAGGAAAATGCATGACGGCCTGGAAATGAATAACACATGACGGCGTCAGAAGTAGATCAAGGCAGCCCGAGAATTATTTTGGCGGCGAGGTGACGGCGTCACCTATTTGGTCTTGACGCCGTCAAACCCTATTTCCTATATATAGTTTTCTATTTTTTACATTAAAAGAGAGAGAAGTTTTGGAGAAACCCTAAGTACGATTTTGGTGCGAATTTTACAGGTTTTTCATGGGTTCCAAGCCCTTGATACCTTTCATGTGTAATTAAGATAAGTGTTCTTTTAATTCAATCAATATGTCTATGTGTTGGTTGTCTATATCTTGTTCTTGTCTTAATTCCATCATGCTAGGCTAGATCTATCTTGTGTTTGCTTGGATCTAATGAAACCTAGATGTTGATTATATGTTGATTACTTGTTTATAGTTTGTTTTGGATGAATGAATTTATATGTTAGGCTTAAGAAAACTGGCAGATCTCCAAATGGTAACATGCTTGAACGTCTTAGGAAACATGAACCTATTGCACTAAGGTCTTTATTGGTTGTATTTAATGCATGAGCCACTGTTTACAATCCCTATGGTTGTGCTGGGCATGGTATAGGAGGAGATAAGAGCTCATAGAATTGGGGAGTTATGTGCGATACCCCATGAATGGTATTAAGGAATACAATCCGTCATCCATACAACTATAACAAGTAATTAACGTGTAAAAGATGTCTAGGGAGTAGTGAAATCTAAGTAAACACATTTTCTCCACTTATTGCTCACAACCTTAGTATAATTTAGTTTATTTTCATTTCTTGTATTTTATTTTGATTGCATCTTTAGTATTGGGTTAGTTGACTAGCAACTAATTCCGCCCAAATCCTTCAAACCCGAGATTTTTACTTGCTTTCTAAAAAATATAAAAATACAAAAATAATCATCTTTCATCTTTAGAACTAGTATTTAGGTTTTTTAATCCTAGCGACACTATTCCTAGCTGAACGATCAATCCCCCGGTACTTGTCACTATACTATACTTCAACGATCAGGTACATTGCCTGGTGGGGGTTGTAAGCTTCTCGAGATCCCTTGAGAGGTAAAGCCTGGTGCAATTCCCACGCATCAAGTTTTTGGCGTCGCAGCCCGGGGAATAGTTATTGTCTAGGTTAGAATTTCTTTTTATTAGGTCTACTTGCTAGATTCCTTTCTAGTAAGATTTTATTTTTATTTTTAGGTTTTCTTTAGTCTATCTCATTTCTTTGTGTCTTTGTTTGTAACCACCCAACATCATGGACAACGGGAACATCTTTGAACCCGTCATCCCACCACAACAAAACCCACCACTAGAACCCCTTAGGCCCCGAACCTTAGGAGAGTATTCCCGACCTAGCCACCAAGGCTACCGAAACACCATTGAGCTCACCGGAGCCAATGTGATCCCCTTGCGATCCGACACCATCCGGTTGGTGCAAAGCGGATGTGCATTCCATGGACTTCGTTCCGAAGATCCAAACCAACATCTTAAGGACTTTCTAAAAATCGTAGATTCCATAGACCTAGGTGTTGAAACTAGAGAGACTACCCGATTACGCCTATTCCAATTCTCTCTACGGGATCAAGCTAGTCAATGGCTTGAGCGTTTACCCGCGGGATCCATCACCACATGGGATGATCTCACCACTCGTTTCCTTGCTCAATTTTTCCCACCGGGGAGAACTACTAAGCTTAGAAATGACATCTTGATGTTCCAACAACGTCAAAATGAATCTCTTTATGAAGCATGGACTCGTTTCAAGGACTTACTCCAAAAAGTCCCTCATCATGGCATAGATCTTTGGCTCCAAGTCCAAATTTTTTATGACCATATCGATATCTCCACGAGGCGAGCCATTGACCAGTCGGCAGGTGGTAAGCTACGTGATCTAAGTGCGGAACAATCATGGGAACTCATAGAAGATCTTGCTCTCTATGACAACGAAAGTTGGAATGATCCCCGTGATTTGAACAAAACGGTCAAGGCAATATCTTTGCCTTCGAACAATTCTAGCACTCCCGACCGTAGGATCATGGAACTTGAGGACCAAGTCAAGTTTCTCATGAAATCTTACGAAGCTCCTAAGCCTTCAAGCCAAGTGAACAAAATCACTTCTTCATGCGAATTATGTAGTGGTCCCCATGACACTCGTGATTGTGTGGAACTCCCCGGAACAGCTTTTGCGGACTACGCATCCTCGCGTACCGACGAAGCGGGAGATAAGTGGTGCACTTTCAAGCCCGAGCCAAACACTTACGGTGATTCATACAACCCCTCTTGGAAAAATCACCCAAACCTTAGGTGGAAACAAAATCAACCCAATTCTTCCAATCCGCCTAATCGTTACCAACCTAACGGTCCACCATCCAACCGTACTTTCAACAACAATCCTTCTAACAACTATGGTAGTACCAACAATCTTGAAGGGTGGATGTCTAAGTTCATGGCATCTCAATAAGCTCGCATATCTAAGTTTAAAGCCGATTTCAAACAAAAGCAAAGCGAGATGACCACTAGAATTGACGCATTGTTGAAAGTTCTCAATGACCGAGAAATGGGAGCACTCCCAAGCGACACGGTCAAGAATTCGAAACTAAACGTTAATTCCATATCCTCAGTTTCGTCACCCACTTCGTGTCCACAATACTACTCGGTTAAATCAACGAGCACGTGTTTCAAATAGAACCAAATTCTTCAAAAGGACCAATCAAATAAAACACCCAATATAGAACCGGTCAAAAGTATAGTTGAAACACCTCCTACGCAAGACCTTGACGATGAATTCAAAGAACTTCACCTTGAACGCCCCGTCAATGATGTCTTAGCGCGTGCTTCTTACTATAGTGCTCTCCTAGAAAAATATGAGAAGTTTAAACTAGGTAAAAATGGGACCGCCTTCGTTCAAAACAAGTTACCTAAATTCTTGATGGTCCGGGTATATTTGTTTTGCCTTGTAAGATAGGAAGATCCAAAGCTTTCGACACACTAGCCGATTTAGGGTCAAGCCTCAACTTGATTCCCTTATCCTTATTCACCGCTCTTAAGTTAGGAAAGCTAGAGGAAACGGAGGTATTGATAGGGCTAGCGGATGGGAGTATTGCCCACCCGTTGGAATGATTAAGGATGTAGTTGTTCACGTAGGAAAGTTAACTATATTAGCGGATTTTCACGTCCTAGACATGATTAGTGACACTACATGCCCATTATTGGTAGGGAGAGGATTTTTAGCAACCGCTAGCGCCATGATAGATTATAAGGAGTCTAAGATAGCGGTAGGTGAAGGCGATACTTGGTCAGTGTACGATGTAAAGAAGCATAGTTATGATTGTGTGATGAACCGACACCGCATTGGGTAGAGATGAATAGGAGACCGTCTAGATATGGACCTTGGATAGAAAGGAACTTCATAGGACCTCAATGCCCATTTTATCTAGAAAAGGATTTCATTGAAAAGACACATTCGGTAGAACAACTCATAGCTAGAGATGAACAACTAGATCCCTTTGAGGACCCCTTAGTCTTTAGGAAGATGATTGAGTTCTTGAGCGTAATGCCTATTAATATAGAGATAAATAAGTGGAAAAGAGAGGGAGACAAGTGTGAATGGAGGTGGGACAAGCCACCTAAAGAAGGTGACGGATCATGGCATATGAGAATGACTTTGTATGATCCGGATGGAGAAAAGTTTGAAAGGTCATACCATACTAAGGAAACCGATAGGAAGTTGAAGCCTATGTTTGATCCCAAGGATGTCCTCAATGAGGAACTCACCCGTATCACGTAGTAACCCATGACCTTGAGTCTAGCTACAAGACTCGTAAATAAAGAAAAACGCTTCTTAGGAGGCAACCCATGTTTTGTGTGATTTTATTTTTTGTTTGTTTGTTATTTGCTTCCGTATGCATGCTTTATTTTTATTGTTGGTAGATCATGTTTCTCAATTAAAATGTGAAAATAGTTTACTTTGTTGTTTTGGCCTAGTCTTAACTCCACCTAAAAGTATTTTTGCAAAAGATAAGTGTAAGGGGAAACCCCAAATATGTTTTTAAGAAACAAACCGATCATGATTCTCCACAATATTAAATGAACATGTATATTCGTATTTGTTAGAGTCAAATGCTTGTATTGAGTCATAATGAAGTTTTGCAGGATTTTCCAGGAAATAGGACCAAGTTTTTCCAGAAATTTTCCGGAAACTTAACATAAGAATTTCTGCAGGTCAATCCTGACGGCGTCATGAGTTAACTCTTGACGGCGTCAAGTGTAAAAATCTGAAAATTTTACCGGTTTTGTTTTTCTAACGGAGTCTTATGGTTTTTGTTGAATTATTAAGTTTTATAATCTCCAGGAAATCTGCAAACTTCATTCCACAAGCATTATATCTTATCTTGTTTTCTAGGATTTAATAACTTATATAGGATGCCGCCGATTTTACGCGAGGTTGTTTTGTCTATTTTCTCAGGATTTACAGGTTATGTATGACAAGAAGATGATTTATATTCTGGATGGGAAGCTTTGATTGTTCATTTTCTTGGAGGAAGATCTAACCTGGTTACCTTATTATCCATACCGAGCGAATCAGGGGAGTATTTGATTTCATTCTTTTTATTTTTTAACTTTTACATTCTTTACTTGAACATTGGGGACAATGTTCATCTTAAGTGTAAGGGGAGGGTAAAAAGATGATACCTTACATATGCACTTTCGCTTGAGTTTGTTTTGTTTAATGGTAGATGTGTAATAAAACTATGAGAAATACTTGTTAGTGTAATTTTAGCGCCAAATTTAAAATTTTTTACAACATTTAGGAGTGAAACTTTAGCCATAGCAAGCGTCTCATGGATAGGAGATTGTATGACTAGCACATAACCGTATATTCAGAAAAATTTTTCACCCAAATATGAGAGGTTCGCCTTTAGATTTGATAGGAAAAGCATTTATTATTAGTGCTTATGAGTGTACCGGTAGCATTTAGATTCTAGAACTTGCGTCAATGATGCATTCCGAGACCGCTAGTGAGACTAGATTCGTGTGGTAGGATTTACTACATGATAAGAGGCATTAGGATCACCCTTGTGTTAAACCCGTATTATAATTACTTGACCATTTATGTCATATTATTTGGCTAGTTAAGTCAACTAATTTTTCCCACACACCCTTAGCGTTGTACTCATTTTTAGTACACGAAACCCCTGGTACACCCCTCCGAGCCTATCTTTTCGTTTCTAACTTTAAGCATTTTACTTAAAGGAAGAATTTGTTACACCCCACTTAAATGTACAACCAAATCGCCTTAGCCTTCCGTGTATGCGCTCATTTTTAGTGCATTATTGTTATTTGTTAAACCCTAAGTTAACTATCTAATTGATTACATGGTTGCTAAGTCGAGTCATATCCTTGTACATATTGTTTTGGGACGATTGGGACTCATGGGTAAGTACTTGGAGTAATGGGGAAGAACATCATATATTACCCCCATATGTGCATTAATCTTAAAAGTGCTCCAAATGTTTTGATTTTCTTAATTCGAGTCATTTGTTTAGTTTATTGTAAAGTATGTAAAGATTCAAGTGTAAGGGGAATTCCATTCCCTATGATGTATTATTTTGGATGGTAGGGTAAGAGTGTATGCGAAAAAAAAATTCGAAAAAAAAAAAAAAAAAAAAAAAGAGAGAGAAAACATACGGACTACCATCCCTTTTCATTCTATGTTTATTTTATGTTTTTGTTATTTTTCATTTATTAGCTTAAGTCGAGTCTAGTCTTGGCTCAGCAACGCCATATTGTACATGTAATTAACTAAGATTGTTAACTCGCCACCAGTATAACTTCCTTTATCCAACAAAACCATGTATTTCATATCCCTACACCTAACGTTACAACCCTTTTAAAGACCTCTTTGATAGTTTATCCTAGGTGCTTACGCCATGTGGTGGAGGTTTGATCCTTTCCCAAGCCTATGATAATCTATTTTGCTATGACAGGTAGTGAGAGATATCTTCCATTTCCATATTGTAATTTATACTTTATTACACCCGAGAGATGTGAGTATCTAAACACTATTTGTGAGGTGCTAGTATATGACCTCCGTGCTTGTCTATTGGTCTTTAGTGGAACGATTAATTGTTGTAATTACTTTTATGTTATTGTTAAATGACCCCTAACTTGTATTTTGAGTAGAATAAAAGCGCATTTGCTTGAGGACAAGCAAATCTCAAGTGTAAGGGTATATGATGAGGCGAAAAATGAACCACTTTTAGGGGGTCATTTAAGCCGGAATTCGAATTTATTTGATCAAATATTGCCCTAAATCGTTCCTTTTGTGATTTTAGGTACTTTGGGAGAGAAATCTGGAAAAGAAAGCAATTCGGACGTTTTTTGAGCATAAAAGTGAAGAAAACTCCAAAGTCTTAATTTTCCTTGCTGGGAACAGTAGGTGACGGCGTCAAGAGTAACATCCTGACGGCGTCAAGAGCAATTTCCATGACGATCCAGTACAGATTTGACGGCGTCACAAGGAAGGGCGTCAAGAAGAAAATGCATGACGGCCTGGAAATGAATAACACATGACGGCGTCAGAAGTAGATCAAGGCAGTCCGAGAATTATTTTGGCGGCGAGGTGACGGCGTCACCTATTTGGTCTTGACGCAGTCAAACCCTATTTCCTATATATAGTTTTCTAATTTTTACATTAAAAGAGAGAGAAGTTTTGGAGAAACCCTAAGTACGATTTTGGTGCGAATTTTACAGGTTTTTCAAGGGTTCCAAGCCCTTGATACCTTTCATGTGTAATTAAGATATGTGTTCTTTTAATTCAATCAATATGTCTATGTGTTGGTTGTCTATATCTTGTTCTTGTCTTAATTCCATCATGCTAGGCTAGATCTATCTTGTGTTTGCTTGGATCTAATGAAACCTAGATGTTGATTATATGTTGATTACTTGTTTATAGTTTGTTTTGGATGAATGAATTTATATGTTAGGCTTAAGAAAACTGGCAGATCTCCAAATGGTAACATGCTTGAACGTCTTAGGAAACATGAACCTATTGCACTAAGGTCTTTATTGGTTGTATTTAATGCATGAGCCACTGTTACAATCCCTATGGTTGTGCTGGGCATGGTATAGGAGGAGATAAGAGCTCATAGAATTGGGGAGTTATGTGCGATACCCCATGAATGGTATTAAGGAATACAATCCGTCATCCATACAACTATAACAAGTAATTAACGTGTAAAAGATGTCTAGGGAGTAGTGAAATCTAAGTAAACACATTTTCTCCACTTATTGCTCACAACCTTAGTATAATTTAGTTTATTTTCATTTCTTGTATTTTATTTTGATTGCATCTTTAGTATTGGGTTAGTTGACTAGCAACTAATTCCGCCCAAATCCTTCAAACCCGAGATTTTTACTTGCTTTCTAAAAAATATAAAAATACAAAAATAATCATCTTTCATCTTTAGAACTAGTATTTAGGTTTTTTAATCCTAGCGACACTATTCCTAGCTGAACGATCAATCCCCCAGTACTTGTCACTATACTATACTACAACGATCAGGTACACTGCCTGGTGGGGGTTGTAAGCTTCTCGAGATCCCTTGAGAGGTAAAGCCTGGTGCAATTCCCACGCATCATGAATCTATTTTCACATGGGAGCAACTCATATTTAAGTTCTATGAGAAGTTCTTTCCACCTGGAAAAACCTCAGCGTTTAGAGATAGGATCCTCCGTTTTCGAAAAGGGAAGGACGAACCCTTCCATAAATCGTTGATTAGATTCAAAGATTTAATAAGACAAGTTCCCCATCATGGCATCGAGCTTTGGCTTTTGGTCCAAATCTTCTACGACAATGTCTCCTCTAATGATCGGAACGGAATCAACTAATCTAGAAAAGGGAGATTAGCCAATCTTAGTGCCGAAGAAGGATGTGATAGGATTGAAGAATATGCTCAAGACCAGGATGACACTTGGGATGAACCTGAGTTGACTGTCAGCATTTCTGAAATCACTTTAGATCGGTTGAGAAAAATTCACAAAAGAATGGAGTACCTAGGTGGGTCGCAGTTACCTAAACAACTTTCGAATCCTTACTTAATCTGCGACTACTGTGGGGGCCCGCATGAGGTAGAAGAACGCGGAGGAGCAGGCACGACTGAACATGCATGCTTGTCAGGAGGTGACATCTATGCTGATCCCTCCCTTTTGCCTTTTTACCAAAATGACGATTATACCCTCTGGGGAAATCTGGTAAAAAGAAAAGAAGGAGAGGAAGGTCCTGAATTCGAAATTAGGAGCACTTTTGAAGATGACCTTGGTCACTTCACTCAAGAATAAGGCTTGCAATTGAAAGGTCTTAATGAACTTGTTGACGAGCAGCAGAATGACATTGGAGAATTTTTCAACAAGCTTAACTCAGCCCTCGATAACCTTAAAATGCCATCAGTCAGCAAAAAAGACCCCATGCTCACGATTACCACTCGAGCTGGAACAACAACCAAGGACCCCCTTACCCAAGCTTGTCCCCCATCACTCCCAATCCAAACAAGCCTCGCGAGGAGGAGGAGGATGTAGGCAGCGAGACTCCCAACCAACCTCCCTTGACGACCCCTTCCCCATCAACCCCACCTAACCAACCTGTGAGAATCCCATTCCCATCCCGATTAAAGAACCAGAAAACTGAGAATGATAATAAAAGATTCTTGTCATACCTAAAAGACTCAGTAGTCACCATACCCCTCCTTGATGCTTGCTATCACATGCCGAAGTATAGCGCATACTTTAAAAAACTACTCGCTAACCGAAAGAAACTTGAGGGTCTTGTGACCCTGGGGGAAGAATGCTCAGTGGTGACCCATCGAGGGCTACAAAAAAAGGTAGACGATCCAGGCAGCTTCACCTTGCCTTGCTCCATAGGATCTCTATCAATAAAGAATGCTCTTGCCGATTTGGGGGCGAGTATCAATCTCATGCCTCACTCTATGTTCCTTAAATTAGGATACTATGGATTAAAGCCAACCCGTATGAACATCCAACTAGCCGATAGATCAGTCAAGCACCCCGTAGGGATATGCGAGAATGTGCTAGTCAAAGTTGGGAAATTCAAATTCCCGGTCGACTTCGTAATCCTGGATATGGAGGAGGATGACTTGGTAGTTGGTACCCATCATTTTAGGGAGACCATTTCTTGCTACCGCTCGTGCAGTCATTGATGTTTATGACGGCAAGTTAACCTTGCGAGTGGGAACCGATAGCACAACCTTCGACATTAAGGACTCTATGGACCTCTCTCTCGAAGCAGCTAACCGGCTCTATTTCATTGGGGAGGTCGATGAACTCACAGATGTCATTGATAGCTGTGTCGATGAACAAATCGAGGAAGGCTGGCTACGGGACGCGAGTTTTCTGCCTTTGCTAGAGGTGGAAAAGATGGAGGATGTTGGTGCAGTCTCCTTCTACCCTGGACAAGAGGCAACGGAGCATCTCGAGCTCCGAAAGCCCAAAAACAAGCTTAAGCCTTCTATTATCGAACCTCCTGAGTTAGATCTTAAGGAGCTTCCTAACCATTTAGAGTATGCCTTCCTTCAGGGAGAGGACCAACTGCCAGTAATCATAAACTCTTCCCTGGAACATGAACAAAAAGGTAAACTCTTAGAGGTCCTAAAGAAATATAAGGGAGTGCTCACATGGAGTGTAGCCGACATTAAGGGGATTGACTCAACTTTTTTGCACACATAAGATTCTCATGGAAGAAGATTATAAACCTACCGTGCAACCCCAGAGGCGGGTGAATCCCAACATTAAGGAAGTAGTAAAGAAAGAAGTCATCAAACTTCTGGATGGAGGATTGATCTACCCAATCTCGGATAACCCATGGGTCAGTCCTGTACAGGTTGTACCTAAGAAGGGTGGAATGACTGTAGTTAAGAATGACAAGGGTGAGATGGTGCCCCAGAGAACGGTCACTGGATGGCAGGTATGCATTGACTATCGAAAGCTCAATGATGCCACGAGGAAAGATCACTTTCCCTTACCATTCAGAGAGATTGTCTGGACACGAGTACTATTGCTTCTTGGATGGATTCTCAGGGTATTTTCAAATTCCCATAGCACCTGAGGACCAAGAAAAGACCACGTTTACTTGCCCTTATGGAACATTTGCCTACAAAAGGATGCCTTTTGGGCTATGTAATGCCCCCGCCACTTTGCAACGATGCATGACCGCAATCTTTCACGAACTTATGGAAGACAGCATGGAAGTGTTCATGGACGACTTTTCGGTCTTTGGGGACTCCTTCGACCGCTGTCTTGGTAATCTAGAAAAGATGCTTAAACGTTGTGAGGAAACCAACTTGGTGTTAAACTGGGAAAAGTGTCATTTCATGGTGAAAGAAGGGATTGTGTTAGGGCATAAGATCTCAGGGAACGGAATAGAGGTAGACCAAGCTAAAGTTGAAGCTATATCTAAGTTACCATACCCCACGACTGTTAAAGCAATACGTAGCTTCTTGGGGCACGCCGGGTTTTATCGGAGATTCATCAAAGACTTCTCCAAAATAGCTCGGCCAATGACTCAATTGCTTATGAAGGATGCTCCGTTCGATTTTTCCCAAGAATGCAAGGATGCATTCGATCTCTTAAAAAAGGAGCTCACACAAGCTCCAATCATGATTACACCCAACTGGGAGTTACCGTTTGAAATCATGTGTGACGCTAGCGATTTCGCTGTCGGGGCCGTATTGGGCCAACGGCGTGACAAGCTTTTCCAACCTATTTACTACGCTAGCAAAACCATGAATCTCGCTCAAGAGAATTACTCCACCACCGAAAAGGAATTATTAGCCGTAGTGTTCGCATTCGACAAATTTCGGCGATATCTTGTCCTTTCAAAGACAGTCGTTTTCATTGATCACTCGGCTCTTCGATATCTTTTTGCTAAGCAGGATGCTAAGCCACGACTAATTCGGTGGATCTTATTGCTACAAGAATTTGATGTTGAGATTCGTGATAAGAGGAGGGCAGAAAATCTGGCCGCAGATCATCTATCTCGTCTTGAAAACCCCTTGGATGAACACGATAGAAGTGAGATTAGGGATTCCTTTCCCGAGGAACAACTCATGTTAATGATTGATTCAGAGCCTTGGTACGCCGATGTTGCCAATTATCTCACAAGCAGACTCGTTCCTGAACACCTGATTAGATACGAAAGAAAAAGGTTATTTTCTTAGTTAAAATACTACTTTTGGGATGAACTATTTTTATTCCGAAGGTGTCCTGACCAAAGTATAAGACGTTGTGTTTCGGAAAGTAAGGCAGTAAAGATTATGAGGGAATGTCACTCGGGTCCCTCTGGCGGGCATCATGGTATAAGCACCACCGCCCGAAAGATTTTCGATGCGGGATTCTATTGGCCCATAATTTTCCGTGACGTCAAAGAAATGGTACAGGCATGCGATGCATGTCAACGGGCCGGGAACATATCACATAGGGATGAAGCGCCTCAGAATTTTATATAAGTATGTGAGGTCTTCGATGTTTGGGGAATTGACTTCATGGGACCCTTTCCATCTTCAAGGGGGGAACGAATACATTTTAGTTGCCATCGATTATGTTTCAAAATGGGTTGAGGCACAAGCCCTTAGGACCAATGATGCCAGGGTAGTTATTCATTTCCTGAAAAAGCTTTTCGCTAGATTCGGGATTCCTAAAGCTCTCATCAGCGATAGGGGGACCCACTTTTGCAATGCACAAATGGAAAAGGTCATGAAGAGGTATGGAGTATCCCATCGGTTCTCCACCGCCTATCATCCACAAACCAATGGCCAGGTCGAAAACACCAATAGGGCTATTAAAAGAATACTTGAAAAGACGGTTAGTCAAAATAGAAAAGACTGGTCATTTAAACTCGACGAAGCCTTGTGGGCATTCCGAACCGCCTATAAGACACCTATTGGAACGACCCCGTTTCGCATGGTGTATGGTAAGGCGTGTCACTTGCCAGTAGAGTTAGAACATAAGGCTTATTGGGCGCTTAAGACATGTAACTTAGATTATACAATTGCCGGAACTAATAGGTTCTTGCAATTACACGAGCTTGATGAGCTTAGGTTGGAAGCCTATGAATCTTCCATTACATATAAAGAGAGAGCAAAAAGATGGCATGACCAGAGAATTAAGAAACCCAAAGAATTTTCAGAGGGAGACAAAGTCCTATTGTACAATTCTCGGTTGAGATTATTTCCGGGAAAACTAAAGTCTAGATGGTATGGACCGTTTACGGTGAAAAATTCCTCTAAAACTGGAGCCGTTGTGTTATTAGACGATGAAGGTAGGGAATTTACTGTCAACATACAACGTGTAAAACATTATGTAACACCCCCTAATTTGAAATGCGGCAGCGGAATAGAAATTAGGGTGTTACGGTGAGGATCGAAGTCATAATGATAGAAAACGACTCGAAGAGACGTTTTAAAAACATAATTTCATTTATAAATATTTGAAATACAATAGGTCCTTATCAGAGTATTATAAAAACTTGATGTTTTGAACTAAATCAAACATCATTTATTTTACATCACATTTGATAATAATTAAACTTAATTTGGAGATTTTTTGCCGCCCGTTCCATGCTTGCTTCCCCTGTCAAATACCTGAGACACATGCTTAAAAGTCAACAAAATTGTTGAGTGAAATCATAGAGTTTGAATTTAATAATCATTTTGATACACAAGCAAGATTGTATTAGAAAATACAATCAGTTTGAAAACATTGATATTGCAGTTCATATATTGCACTAAGTCTCATGACACGCAAACGTTAACAAATACCTTTACGGCGGGTGTATATCAAATCAATGATACATTTTTGCCCTCGTGTAATAGGTGATTTGCTAGTTCCTATTTTTACTCAAATATAATTATCACGACTAATGCGGCTAACCACATGCATATGGCATTCCGTCAAGCATTAGTGGGACAGGCTGTCAATCCTTAAATAGATCTATTCATTATATTCGCGTTCACCGCAGTGATTAATGGTTCATGAATAAGGGTCTTTTGGCAATAGCTAACTTAGGCATATATCAGTCAGGAAAGCATACAGAAAATACTTGTGAATCTATTTATAGCATGTATCCCCCTCACGGAGTTTTGAAAATAATTAAATGTGAGGCTATGACTCACCTGGATTGATACTGAAAATGAAGAAAATAAAGTCGGATGAATTTTATGAAAACGGCTTCGAAACACAACCTGATAAATAAATTTATCTAAGAAATTGACCAAAAACTATTCGGTGATTATAAAGAAAATAACGAATATTAGATATTCGTTATGACGATTAAGTGATGTGCAGTGAAAATATTGTGATATGCATGATATGACAAAATATGATTTTTAAAAATTATCCATCGAAGTTTTAAATATAACTAAAATCTTTACCTTTTAAAATATCGTTATATATTATTAACGTTAAGTTAATAATATATATATATATATATATATATATATATATATATATATATATATATATATATAAATATAAACAATATTTAAACATGATATGAAAAAAATATATAAAATAAATAAGAATGATAAATAAATTTAGTCTTTGTCTCCTTTTCTAAATTTTTTACCATTTTTACACTTAACGATACTTGCGTTACACCGTTAGTCCTTTATATATATATTTCAACTATAGTCCTCTAATTTGTCCAAAAGTCCATACAAACCTTCTAATATTTATTTTTATCACATTTTATCCTTAGATTTCTGTATTTACAGGTTTAGTCCTTGATTTTTAATATTTACACATTTAGTCCTTCTAGGTGTCGTCGCGTTACATTTTTAGTCCAATTTTGCAAAAATGATTATGAAACTTTTCAAAAATTTTCCGAAGCTTATTTATTAAGTAAAAAGCTTATTTTAACTGCTTATTCATTTAAAAGCTTAATTTTTAACTTATGGGCCGATTAACATTTCAATTAAAGGTCCGTTAAGATTTTTGGAGGCGAGGGCATGGAAAAAGTTTTGGGCTTGGCCTTGGACCATTTTTAGGATTCTAAAAATATATTTTATAGGCCCAGTGGGCTTACGGATTTTAAACGCTTAGTGGGCTTTAGTTAAGCCCGCTCGACCACTTATAGTTTTTATAAGAAAAATTAAGTTAGAAACATTCGGTTAAGTCTTTTTAAAATGGGTCGATTAGAGTGTCTAAACATGATTATTTTTACGAGTTGTTAACATGAAAACTTTAGTTTGCTAGGTGGTCTATGACGTCGTGAAAAGAAATGGTACCATCGTTAAACTAAATTTTAAGTTATACGTGGGTTTAGTGGCTTGGTTGGGTCGGTATATAAACTTGAAAACTAACAAATATTACTAAGTGTTTATTCAATATTTATATTGATGGATGTAGATTTAAAATGAATGCATGACATGATTAATACGTTACAACTAATATGAATGGTGTGTGCTTCGTGATTCCTAAGCCATCCAAGATAGAGGCAAACCACGTTTCGTGTACTAACAATAAATATATAAGTGAATTTAACGTGTAAAGTGTAGACGTGCAAACAAGATATTCGAAATGCATGATAACATGAAATCGTATGAAATGGATTAAAAACAAACGTAAAAGACTTACAACACTTCTAAGGTGAACTAGGGTCGAGCTAGGAAGAAAAGAACACAAGAGTTCACTTCAAACAATATAACCCGATCGTTATATTAATTTCTTTGAACCCGAAATCTTTCCTTGCTTCCAATAATTAACCACGACTTCTAAGTCTTTCAAACACAGTTCGAAGGACACATTTACTAAGTGAAAGAGTGTGTGAAAACAATATGAAGAGTATGCATGCATGGACGTACTATATATATACTAATATATATCAATTTAGTAGTAAATTTCAATGTAACTTCTAGGTACACTATATCATGTCAGTACTAGTACTTAGATAGGATTTCTTTATTGTTTTAGGATGATATGTGAGTGCATAAAATAAGGATGGTGTTGGATGATTCATTGCCTATGTCGACCAAATTTATATTCATACATACGATTCATAAATCGTTTACCACTCGTACAAACTTGATCATCCTTAACAATTGAGCTTAGAATCATCCTAGGAATAATATTAGGAACGTGTAGAAACAAACTAGATTCAAAACGGTTGAGTTTTGAATATAGTTCAAATCGGTTTGGGTGTTTAAGGTTCGATTACTTTGCCACTTAAAAGCATATCAAAACTCATCGTAGGAACACGAGACTTGACACACTAATAGTTGGCTAGTAGGGTAACGAGATGGGGAAATAAAATTCGTACGTCGTGTGTAAAAATTAGAAATAAACGAGACGTTTTGGGGGACTCTTGAACTAGTCGATCGGATTAAAAACTAACTAATATTGGATTTTGGGCCTAATGGTGTGGGCTTAGGAATAGTAGAATAGGTGTGGGCCGAAAATAATTAAGGGTCCGGTTTGAGTTAATTAGGTAATTAGGAATTTTAATTATAATTAATAAATATAATTAGTATTAGGATTTAGGTTTAGGATTAAATAAAGATTTTAAGTTTCGTGTAACGTGTCGAGGATAAATTCCGTCATTTCGTGAATTATATTATTTTGTGAAAATCGCCAAAATAATATAATAAGAAAAATTTTAAATTTTTCCGAGAAAATGGGAATTAGAAATGGTAACGAAAGATTATTTATTTAGTAACGATTTGATTACAAGAAATTTTTACAGGGTTCTACAGTACCCACTTGTCATTCTGAATTTCGTCCCGAAATTCGATTTTAAGAAATCTAACAAGTGTGTTCTATGAAAATAAGTGTGGATATTTCTCACGGAATCTATCTTCTCTTTCCCATGTATAAGTCGGTCCTCGCTTAGAGTCCCATCTTACTTTTACAATGGGGATACAATTCTGTTTGAGTTGTTTAACTTCTCTATCCATTATTTCCACAGGCTCTTCTGTGAACACTAGTTTGTCGTCCAATCTAATCTCTTTTAGTGGAATGACGAGAGTTTCGTCTGTCAAACATTTCTTGAGTTGGGACACGTGAAACGTAGGGTGTACCCTACTAAGTTCATCCGGAAGTTCTAACTTATAAGCAACTGAACCAATTCTCTCCAGAATTTTGAAAGGTCCAATATACCTCGGATTTAACTTTCCACGTTTTCCAAAACGAATCATTCCTTTCCATGGCGAAACCTTCAACATGACTTTGTCTCCTACTTGAAATTCCATAGGCTTTCTCCTGACATCAGCATAACTTTTCTGTCTGTCACGAGCAGCTTGCAAGCGTTGCTTGATTTGGAATATCTTCTCAGTAGTATCATGTATTAGCTCTGGTCCGGTAAGTTGCATATCACCAACTTCTGTCCAACAGATTGGTGATCTGCACTTTCTTCCGTATAGTGCCTCAAAAGGTGCAGCCTTTATGCTGGCATGGTAGCTATTATTGTATGAAAATTCAACTAATGGCAAGTGTCTATCCCAACCTTTTCCGAAATCAATCACACATGCTCGGAGCATGTCTTCCAAGGTTTGGATTGTTCTCTCACTTTGTCCATCAGTTTGCGGATGATAAGCGGTGCTCATATCTAACTTAGTACCAAGAGATTTCTGTAGCGATTCCCAAAATCTCGATGTGAATCGGCTATCTCTATCAGAAATAATAGATATTGGTACCCCATGTCTGATCACAATTTCCTTAAAATACAACTGAGCGAGTGTTTCCATCTCGTCAGTTTCCTTGATTGGTAGGAAATGTGCAGACTTGGTTAATCGATCGATGATAACCCAGATTGTGTCTAATCCAGTCGAAGTCTTTGGTAATTTGGTAATAAAATCCATTGTGATTCTTTCCCATTTCCAGACTGGAATTTCTGGTTGCACGAGTAATCCTGATGGTTTCTGAGTCTCTGCTTTTACTCTAGAGCAGGTCAAACATTTACCAACGTACTCGGCGATATCAGCTTTCATATTTGGCCACCAATAATTCTTCTTAATATCTTGGTACATTTTATTGGAACCGGGATGAATAGAATATTTGGATTTATGAGATTCATGCATGATAAGGTCTCGAATACCTCCAAACAGAGGAATCCAATATCTTTCCTTAAAACATAACATTCCATCATTTCTTTTCACAAATTCTTTTTCATTATTTGGCATTCTGTCAACCTGATCTTCCAGGTTTGACTTCCTGTCAATTTTCTCATATTGCCGGTTTTCTTCTTGTAGAGCTTCCATTTGAGCTTTGATGATTTGGGCAGGAAGTGGCGAATGAATTGTCATCCCTAGAGATCGAACTCTAAGAGGTTTAATTCTATCTTTTCTACTCAACGCATCGGCTACTACATTCGCTTTACCAGGATGGTAACGAATTTCACAGTCGTAGTCATTGAGTAATTCTAACCATCTTCTTTGCCTCATGTTTAGCTCCTTTTGATCTAAGATATGCTGTAGACTCTTGTGATCGGTGAAAACCGTACACTTTGTACCATATAGGTAATGTCTCCATATCTTAAGAGCAAAAACTACTGCTCCTAATTCTAGATCATGAGTGGTGTAGTTTTCTTCATTCTTCTTCAGCTGTCGTGAAGCATAGGCTATAACTTTGTCTCTTTGCATTAGTACCGCACCTAAACCATGATGAGATGCGTCACAATACACTACAAAGTCCTCATTGCCTTCTGGTAATGCCAATATTGGTGCTTCACAAAGCTTTTGTTTCAGCAGTTGAAATGCTGACTCCTGCTTCTCTTCCCAGTTATACTTCTTGTTCTTCCGGGTTAGTTCCGTCAATGGTTTTGCAATCTTTGAAAAACCTTCTATAAATCTCCGGTAATAACCAGCGAGACCTAAGAATTGACGGATCTCGGTTGGGGAGGTAGGTGACGTCCAACCTTTAACTGCTTCTATCTTCGCGGGATCTACGTGGATACCTTTGCTGTTGATGATATGGCCTAAAAATTGAACGGTAGTAATCCAAAATTCACATTTGGAAAACTTGGCGTACAACTTTTCCTTCTTAAGCAACTCCAAAACGGTCCTTAAGTGTTCGGCATGCTCCTCTTCATTGCGCGAATAGATTAAAATATCATCAATGAACACAATAACGAATTTATCCAAGTATGGTTTACATACTCGGTTCATTAAATCCATGAATACAGCTGGTGCATTGGTAAGACCAAATGGCATCACCTGAAATTCATAATGTCCGTATCGTGTTCGAAAAGCTGTCTTGGGAATGTCCTCTTCCCTAACTCTTAATTGATGATATCCTGATCTAAGATCGATTTTTGAGTACACACTTGATCCTTGTAATTGGTCAAATAGATCGTCGATCCTTGGCAATGGATATCGATTCTTCACCGTGAGTTTGTTCAACTCTCTGTAATCGATACACATTCGGAACGTTCCATCTTTCTTTTTGACAAATAGGATTGGTGCTCCCCAAGGGGATGAACTCGGTTGGATGAAACCTTTATCTGATAGTTCTTTTAACTGTTCAGATAATTCTTTCATTTCGGAGGGGGCTAATCGATATGGTGCTTTTGCAACAGGTGCTGCTCCAGGCACTAAATCGATTCGGAATTCTACTTGACGAGTTGGTGGGATTCCAGGTAAGTCTTCGGGAAATACATCAGAAAATTCTCTTACAACTGGCACTTCATCAAGTTGTTTCTTCTTTTCTTTTGTTTCTCCTCCCGTTACTTGGATTTGAAATACATGGCATCCTTTGCTTATGTATTTCATCGTTTTGGCGTATGAAATGAAATTGAAAGAAGTTTTAGGTTTATCACCTTGGATGATTAAGGTTTCACCGTCGAATGGAATCTGGATGATTTTCTCATCACAAATTATTCTGGCACGGTGTTTAGATAACCAATCCATACCAATGATGATATCAAAACTTCCCAATTGGATGGGCATAAGATTGATGGGGAAAGATTTATTTAAAAGGGTTAAGGTGCAGTTTTCGATTAGGGTATTGGTACTTAAAATATTTCCATCTGCTAATTCTATTTCATAGATAGTATCTAATTCTACAGGAGTAATATTTAGATTTGCGGCAAACGAAGTAGACACAAAACTTTTATCCGCTCCTGAATCAAATAATATCTTAGCATCTTGTTGATTTAATAGGAACGTACCAGTAACAACCTCTGAATTCTGCGTCGTGTTCCCATCACCAAGTACATAAGCTCTTCCTCTGGCAACATTATTGGTAAATTTCGGACATTGAGGTCTGTAGTGTCCAATTTCTCCACAACCATGGCACTTTACTGCTATCGGTTGAGTATTGGCCCCAGTCGCTCGACAGTCCCTTGTCATATGACCAACTCTTTTACAGTTGCCGCAAACAGCTCTACATGCCCCAAAATGATGCATGTTGCACTTGTTACATGGGGGTAGCGTTCCAGAATAACCTTTATTTTCTGCAGGCACTGCTGCATAAGCTCGGGTAGCTTCTTGTCGATGATTTTGTTGTTGATGATGATTACTACGATTCTGCTGCTGATCTCTGTTGCGATTCCTGCCTTGATTGTTGTTGTTGCTGTAGCTACGGTTACCACTGTAACTGTTGTTATAGCTGCGGTTGTTGCCATTGTTACTCCCTCGGTGGTCAGCACTTCTCTTATGCTCATTAATCACAGAGGTAGAACCTCTTTTGATTACCCGGGTTAACAATCTCTGGGCAAGCTCCATAGCTTCTTCTACTGACTTTGGATTCTATGAAGTAACATCTCCTTCAATGGATGGTGGCAGTCCCTCTACGTATTTCTCCAATGCTTGTTCAACATCGGGTACTATAGTTGGACACAGCACCGACAACTCCAGAAACTTTCTGTCGTATGTCTTCAAGTCATTGTACTTTACAACTAGCTGATGAAATTCATCTTCTAGTTTTCGAATCTCTGTTCTTGGACAATACTTCTTCAACATCTTATTTTTCAGCTCATTCCACGAAAGTCTGAAAGCTTCATCTGGACCCATAGCATTCGCAGTAGTGTTCCACCACGATAATGCCTCTCCTTGAAGAGTTCCTGTAGCAAAGGTAACTTTTCTATTCTCAGGACAACCACTCCTCTTGAAGACTGTCTCAGTATGCTCAAACCAATGTGCCATTTCGGTCACTCCTTCAATTCCTTTGAAGTTTGTTGGCTTGCAAGTCATGAAATCCTTATAAGTACAATTACGTGGAGTAACTGTATTAGTTTCATGATTTGCACCATTGGTATTGTTCAAACGATCCGCTTCACGAGCTGCGGATATTCCCTCAGCAATCATTCTTTGAACCTCAGTGGGGGTCAAGATTACTTCTGGGTTAGAGTTTTCGCTACTTGCATGCTCCATTTTTCTATTAATAATACAAAAATATAGCATTTAGAATTTTAAACAACCACTTGTTTTAAAGATTCTTGTGAAGTAGGGAAAAATAATTTGGAGTCTTAATAATAATTGGGCATCATATGTAGTTTTTATTCTGATACAACAGTCATAATCATTCCGATATGTTAGATGCAATTGATAATACACATGAACAACCATAAGCATAAGTTAACATTTGTAGATAGTAATATCAAAACCAACAGCGTAACATTAATAACTTTAAATCAGTTGAGTTGTTATAACAAAACGATACAAGCTTATTAATGCCACATGCGGCAGGCTTGAATGCCTTATTACTAGTACAAATACCAACTGTCTCTAATGATTAGGTATGTTCACATGTTCTCCCATCTCAAAGATCTGAAATCGGAGCTCTTGCATCTCGGTATGATGTTGCATCTTCATATCCCCAACAATGTTTTCCAATGTATCTGCTCTTCGGCGTGCAAGCTGGGCTTCCCAAGTACGGTCTTGTCCCTCTCTCCGCAATGATATCGCAAAGGAACGTGTCTCCGAGATATCCGAACGTATCTGAGCTAACCCTTGCTGCAGCTCTATCCTATCGGCTATAAGGTTATGTAAGGTGTTGTGGGTAGTATCTGAATGATCGAAAGATGAATAATCAATCATTTGGAGAAGTGAGTCTATCTGATTTTCGTGATGCTCCAATCGCGTCACTACTACAGAAGGTGTAAAGGTAGAAGGAATTTCCATCCTAGCACTCTCGCCAGTTTCATCGATATGAGCTGGGGGAGTAAAACCAGGTGGATAGGGTAATGATGGTGAAAGGGGGGAAATAGAATCAGAAATACGAAGGCGGCTGGAGGTAGGTATATCTATTTCAGGGATAGGTTCTCTTTGGTGAAAATTATACGGATAGGTTTGGCTGAAAAGGTTGAGTAGGTGATCGGGTGCATAGGAATTATGACGTGGTAATGGTGTCGATAAAACAAAAGTATTGGGATTCTCAGGTGTTGTAGCAATTTCGTCTTGCTCGTAGGGTTCTGTTTCTTGGGAAACAGCGTCAGGTACAGAAGTAGAACGATAAACAGGCAAAGTAACGGACGCAACGGAAATATCAGAGTCGGATTCAAACATACTCATATTGACACAATACTGTAACAATTCATAAATAGCGCAGAATAAGAATTTATTATCATACAATTTTAACATATCGCAATTTAAAATATCATAGCTTAATGATTAACTTACGGAGTACTGTAGCAAGCAGGTACGGTGGGCAAAAATTTATATGATAAAACTTTAATTTATTTGAAAGTATGGTTATAGTTCAATGTTTGAAAACATTTGGTTCTCTATAACGATGTCTCTGATGCCAATCTGTAACACCCCCTAATTTGAAATGCGGCAGCGGAATAGAAATTAGGGTGTTACGGTGAGGATCGAAGTCATAATGATAGAAAACGACTCGAAGAGACGTTTTAAAAACATAATTTCATTTATAAATATTTGAAATACAATAGGTCCTTATCAGAGTATTATAAAAACTTGATGTTTTGAACTAAATCAAACATCATTTATTTTACATCACATTTGATAATAATTAAACATAATTTGGAGATTTTTTGCCGCCCGTTCCATGCTTGCTTCCCCTGTCAAATACCTGAGACACATGCTTAAAAGTCAACAAAATTGTTGAGTGAAATCATAGAGTTTGAATTTAATAATCATTTTGATACACAAGCAAGATTGTATTAGAAAATACAATCAGTTTGAAAACATTGATATTGCAGTTCATATATTGCACTAAGTCTCATGACACGCAAACGTTAACAAATACCTTTACGGCGGGTGTATATCAAATCAATGATACATTTTTGCCCTCGTGTAATAGGTGATTTGCCAGTTCCTATTTTTACTCAAATATAATTATCACGACTAATGCGGCTAACCACATGCATATGGCATTCCGTCAAGCATTAGTGGGACAGGCTGTCAAACCTTAAATAGATCTATTCATTATATTCGCGTTCACCGCAGTGATTAATGGTTCATGAATAAGGGTCTTTTGGCAATAGCTAACTTAGGCATATATCAGTCAGGAAAGCATACAGAAAATACTTGTGAATCTATTTATAGCATGTATCCCCCTCACGGAGTTTTGAAAATAATTAAATGTGAGGCTATGACTCACCTGGATTGATACTGAAAATGAAGAAAATAAAGTCGGATGAATTTTATGAAAACGGCTTCGAAACACAACCTGATAAATAAATTTATCTAAGAAATTGACCAAAAACTATTCGGTGATTATAAAGAAAATAACGAATATTAGATATTCGTTATGACGATTAAGTGATGTGCAGTGAAAATATTGTGATATGCATGATATGACAAAATATGATTTTTAAAAATTATCCATCGAAGTTTTAAATATAACTAAAATCTTTACCTTTTAAAATATCGTTATATATTATTAACGTTAAGTTAATAATATATATATATATATATATATATATATATATATATATATATATATATATATATATATATATATATATATATATATATATATATATATATAAATATAAACAATATTTAAACATGATATGAAAAAAATATATAAAATAAATAAGAATGATAAATAAATTTAGTCTTTGTCTCCTTTTCTAAATTTTTTACCATTTTTACACTTAACGATACTTGCGTTACACCGTTAGTCCTTTATATATATATTTCAACTATAGTCCTCTAATTTGTCCAAAAGTCCATACAAACCTTCTAATATTTATTTTTATCACATTTTATCCTTAGATTTCTGTATTTACAGGTTTAGTCCTTGATTTTCAATATTTACACATTTAGTCCTTCTAGGTGTCGTCGCGTTACATTTTTAGTCCAATTTTGCAAAAATGATTATGAAACTTTTCAAAAATTTTCCGAAGCTTATTTATTAAGTAACAAGCTTATTTTAATTGCTTATTCATTTAAAAGCTTAATTTTTAGCTTATGGGCCGATTAACATTTCAATTAAAGGTCCGTTAAGATTTTTGGAGGCGAGGGCATGGAAAAAGTTTTGGGCTTGGCCTTGGACCATTTTTAGGATTCTAAAAATATATTTTATAGGCCCAGTGGGCTTACGGATTTTAAACGCTTAGTGGGCTTTAGTTAAGCCCGCTCGACCACTTATAGTTTTTATAAGAAAAATTAAGTTAGAAACATTCGGTTAAGTCTTTTTAAAATGGGTCGATTAGAGTGTCTAAACATGATTATTTTTACGAGTTGTTAACATGAAAACTTTAGTTTGCTAGGTGGTCTATGACGTCGTGAAAAGAAATGGTACCATCGTTAAACTAAATTTTAAGTTATACGTGGGTTTAGTGGCTTGGTTGGGTCGGTATATAAACTTGAAAACTAACAAATATTACTAAGTGTTTATTCAATATTTATATCGATGGATGTAGATTTAAAATGAATGCATGACATGATTAATACGTTACAACTAATATGAATGGTGTGTGCTTCGTGATTCCTAAGCCATCCAAGATAGAGGCAAACCACGTTTCGTGTACTAACAATAAATATATAAGTGAATTTAACGTGTAAAGTGTAGACGTGCAAACAAGATATTCGAAATGCATGATAACATGAAATCGTATGAAATGGATTAAAAACAAACGTAAAAGACTTACAACACTTCTAAGGTGAACTAGGGTCGAGCTAGGAAGAAAAGAACACAAGAGTTCACTTCAAACAATATAACCCGATCGTTATATTAATTTCTTTGAACCCGAAATCTTTCCTTGCTTCCAATAATTAACCACGACTTCTAAGTCTTTCAAACACAGTTCGAAGGACACATTTACTAAGTGAAAGAGTGTGTGAAAACAATATGAAGAGTATGCATGCATGGACGTACTATATATATACTAATATATATCAATTTAGTAGTAAATTTCAATGTAACTTCTAGGTACACTATATCATGTCAGTACTAGTACTTAGATAGGATTTCTTTATTGTTTTAGGATGATATGTGAGTGCATAAAATAAGGATGGTGTTGGATGATTCATTGCCTATGTCGACCAAATTTATATTCATACATACGATTCATAAATCGTTTACCACTCGTACAAACTTGATCATCCTTAACAATTGAGCTTAGAATCATCCTAGGAATAATATTAGGAACGTGTAGAAACAAACTAGATTCAAAACGGTTGAGTTTTGAATATAGTTCAAATCGGTTTGGGTGTTTAAGGTTCGATTACTTTGCCACTTAAAAGCATATCAAAACTCATCGTAGGAACACGAGACTTGACACACTAATAGTTGGCTAGTAGGGTAACGAGATGGGGAAATAAAATTCGTACGTCGTGTGTAAAAATTAGAAATAAACGAGACGTTTTGGGGGACTCTTGAACTAGTCGATCGGATTAAAAACTAACTAATATTGGATTTTGGGCCTAATGGTGTGGGCTTAGGAATAGTAGAATAGGTGTGGGCCGAAAATAATTAAGGGTCCGGTTTGAGTTAATTAGGTAATTAGGAATTTTAATTATAATTAATAAATATAATTAGTATTAGGATTTAGGTTTAGGATTAAATAAAGATTTTAAGTTTCGTGTAACGTGTCGAGGATAAATTCCGTCATTTCGTGAATTATATTATTTTGTGAAAATCGCCAAAATAATATAATAAGAAAAATTTTAAATTTTTCCGAGAAAATGGGAATTAGAAATGGTAACGAAAGATTATTTATTTAGTAACGATTTGATTACAAGAAATTTTTACAGGGTTCTACAGTACCCACTTGTCATTCTGAATTTCGTCCCGAAATTCGATTTTAAGAAATCTAACAAGTGTGTTCTATGAAAATAAGTGTGGATATTTCTCACGGAATCTATCTTCTCTTTCCCATGTATAAGTCGGTCCTCGCTTAGAGTCCCATCTTACTTTTACAATGGGGATACAATTCTGTTTGAGTTGTTTAACTTCTCTATCCATTATTTCCACAGGCTCTTCTGTGAACACTAGTTTGTCGTCCAATCTAATCTCTTTTAGTGGAATGACGAGAGTTTCGTCTGTCAAACATTTCTTGAGTTGGGACACGTGAAACGTAGGGTGTACCCTACTAAGTTCATCCGGAAGTTCTAACTTATAAGCAACTGAACCAATTCTCTCCAGAATTTTGAAAGGTCCAATATACCTCGGATTTAACTTTCCACGTTTTCCAAAACGAATCATTCCTTTCCATGGCGAAACCTTCAACATGACTTTGTCTCCTACTTGAAATTCCATAGGCTTTCTCCTGACATCAGCATAACTTTTCTGTCTGTCACGAGCAGCTTGCAAGCGTTGCTTGATTTGGAATATCTTCTCAGTAGTATCATGTATTAGCTCTGGTCCGGTAAGTTGCATATCACCAACTTCTGTCCAACAGATTGGTGATCTGCACTTTCTTCCGTATAGTGCCTCAAAAGGTGCAGCCTTTATGCTGGCATGGTAGCTATTATTGTATGAAAATTCAACTAATGGCAAGTGTCTATCCCAACCTTTTCCGAAATCAATCACACATGCTCGGAGCATGTCTTCCAAGGTTTGGATTGTTCTCTCACTTTGTCCATCAGTTTGCGGATGATAAGCGGTGCTCATATCTAACTTAGTACCAAGAGATTTCTGTAGCGATTCCCAAAATCTCGATGTGAATCGGCTATCTCTATCAGAAATAATAGATATTGGTACCCCATGTCTGATCACAATTTCCTTAAAATACAACTGAGCGAGTGTTTCCATCTCGTCAGTTTCCTTGATTGGTAGGAAATGTGCAGACTTGGTTAATCGATCGATGATAACCCAGATTGTGTCTAATCCAGTCGAAGTCTTTGGTAATTTGGTAATAAAATCCATT
Organism: Artemisia argyi; assembly: GCA_030686995.1. Lineage (NCBI taxonomy): Eukaryota > Viridiplantae > Streptophyta > Magnoliopsida > Asterales > Asteraceae > Artemisia > Artemisia argyi. The sequence continues at coordinate 161,499,552 of CM060683.1, forward strand.
GTGATTCTTTCCCATTTCCAGACTGGAATTTCTGGTTGCACGAGTAATCCTGATGGTTTCTGAGTCTCTGCTTTTACTCTAGAGCAGGTCAAACATTTACCAACGTACTCGGCGATATCAGCTTTCATATTTGGCCACCAATAATTCTTCTTAATATCTTGGTACATTTTATTGGAACCGGGATGAATAGAATATTTGGATTTATGAGATTCATGCATGATAAGGTCTCGAATACCTCCAAACAGAGGAATCCAATATCTTTCCTTAAAACATAACATTCCATCATTTCTTTTCACAAATTCTTTTTCATTATTTGGCATTCTGTCAACCTGATCTTCCAGGTTTGACTTCCTGTCAATTTTCTCATATTGCCGGTTTTCTTCTTGTAGAGCTTCCATTTGAGCTTTGATGATTTGGGCAGGAAGTGGCGAATGAATTGTCATCCCTAGAGATCGAACTCTAAGAGGTTTAATTCTATCTTTTCTACTCAACGCATCGGCTACTACATTCGCTTTACCAGGATGGTAACGAATTTCACAGTCGTAGTCATTGAGTAATTCTAACCATCTTCTTTGCCTCATGTTTAGCTCCTTTTGATCTAAGATATGCTGTAGACTCTTGTGATCGGTGAAAACCGTACACTTTGTACCATATAGGTAATGTCTCCATATCTTAAGAGCAAAAACTACTGCTCCTAATTCTAGATCATGAGTGGTGTAGTTTTCTTCATTCTTCTTCAGCTGTCGTGAAGCATAGGCTATAACTTTGTCTCTTTGCATTAGTACCGCACCTAAACCATGATGAGATGCGTCACAATACACTACAAAGTCCTCATTGCCTTCTGGTAATGCCAATATTGGTGCTTCACAAAGCTTTTGTTTCAGCAGTTGAAATGCTGACTCCTGCTTCTCTTCCCAGTTATACTTCTTGTTCTTCCGGGTTAGTTCCGTCAATGGTTTTGCAATCTTTGAAAAACCTTCTATAAATCTCCGGTAATAACCAGCGAGACCTAAGAATTGACGGATCTCGGTTGGGGAGGTAGGTGACGTCCAACCTTTAACTGCTTCTATCTTCGCGGGATCTACGTGGATACCTTTGCTGTTGATGATATGGCCTAAAAATTGAACGGTAGTAATCCAAAATTCACATTTGGAAAACTTGGCGTACAACTTTTCCTTCTTAAGCAACTCCAAAACGGTCCTTAAGTGTTCGGCATGCTCCTCTTCATTGCGCGAATAGATTAAAATATCATCAATGAACACAATAACGAATTTATCCAAGTATGGTTTACATACTCGGTTCATTAAATCCATGAATACAGCTGGTGCATTGGTAAGACCAAATGGCATCACCTGAAATTCATAATGTCCGTATCGTGTTCGAAAAGCTGTCTTGGGAATGTCCTCTTCCCTAACTCTTAATTGATGATATCCTGATCTAAGATCGATTTTTGAGTACACACTTGATCCTTGTAATTGGTCAAATAGATCGTCGATCCTTGGCAATGGATATCGATTCTTCACCGTGAGTTTGTTCAACTCTCTGTAATCGATACACATTCGGAACGTTCCATCTTTCTTTTTGACAAATAGGATTGGTGCTCCCCAAGGGGATGAACTCGGTTGGATGAAACCTTTATCTGATAGTTCTTTTAACTGTTCAGATAATTCTTTCATTTCGGAGGGGGCTAATCGATATGGTGCTTTTGCAACAGGTGCTGCTCCAGGCACTAAATCGATTCGGAATTCTACTTGACGAGTTGGTGGGATTCCAGGTAAGTCTTCGGGAAATACATCAGAAAATTCTCTTACAACTGGCACTTCATCAAGTTGTTTCTTCTTTTCTTTTGTTTCTCCTCCCGTTACTTGGATTTGAAATACATGGCATCCTTTGCTTATGTATTTCATCGTTTTGGCGTATGAAATGAAATTGAAAGAAGTTTTAGGTTTATCACCTTGGATGATTAAGGTTTCACCGTCGAATGGAATCTGGATGATTTTCTCATCACAAATTATTCTGGCACGGTGTTTAGATAACCAATCCATACCAATGATGATATCAAAACTTCCCAATTGGATGGGCATAAGATTGATGGGGAAAGATTTATTTAAAAGGGTTAAGGTGCAGTTTTCGATTAGGGTATTGGTACTTAAAATATTTCCATCTGCTAATTCTATTTCATAGATAGTATCTAATTCTACAGGAGTAATATTTAGATTTGCGGCAAACGAAGTAGACACAAAACTTTTATCCGCTCCTGAATCAAATAATATCTTAGCATCTTGTTGATTTAATAGGAACGTACCAGTAACAACCTCTGAATTCTGCGTCGTGTTCCCATCACCAAGTACATAAGCTCTTCCTCTGGCAACATTATTGGTAAATTTCGGACATTGAGGTCTGTAGTGTCCAATTTCTCCACAACCATGGCACTTTACTGCTATCGGTTGAGTATTGGCCCCAGTCGCTCGACAGTCCCTTGTCATATGACCAACTCTTTTACAGTTGCCGCAAACAGCTCTACATGCCCCAAAATGATGCATGTTGCACTTGTTACATGGGGGTAGCGTTCCAGAATAACCTTTATTTTCTGCAGGCACTGCTGCATAAGCTCGGGTAGCTTCTTGTCGATGATTTTGTTGTTGATGATGATTACTACGATTCTGCTGCTGATCTCTGTTGCGATTCCTGCCTTGATTGTTGTTGTTGCTGTAGCTACGGTTACCACTGTAACTGTTGTTATAGCTGCGGTTGTTGCCATTGTTACTCCCTCGGTGGTCAGCACTTCTCTTATGCTCATTAATCACAGAGGTAGAACCTCTTTTGATTACCCGGGTTAACAATCTCTGGGCAAGCTCCATAGCTTCTTCTACTGACTTTGGATTCTATGAAGTAACATCTCCTTCAATGGATGGTGGCAGTCCCTCTACGTATTTCTCCAATGCTTGTTCAACATCGGGTACTATAGTTGGACACAGCACCGACAACTCCAGAAACTTTCTGTCGTATGTCTTCAAGTCATTGTACTTTACAACTAGCTGATGAAATTCATCTTCTAGTTTTCGAATCTCTGTTCTTGGACAATACTTCTTCAACATCTTATTTTTCAGCTCATTCCACGAAAGTCTGAAAGCTTCATCTGGACCCATAGCATTCGCAGTAGTGTTCCACCACGATAATGCCTCTCCTTGAAGAGTTCCTGTAGCAAAGGTAACTTTTCTATTCTCAGGACAACCACTCCTCTTGAAGACTGTCTCAGTATGCTCAAACCAATGTGCCATTTCGGTCACTCCTTCAATTCCTTTGAAGTTTGTTGGCTTGCAAGTCATGAAATCCTTATAAGTACAATTACGTGGAGTAACTGTATTAGTTTCATGATTTGCACCATTGGTATTGTTCAAACGATCCGCTTCACGAGCTGCGGATATTCCCTCAGCAATCATTCTTTGAACCTCAGTGGGGGTCAAGATTACTTCTGGGTTAGAGTTTTCGCTACTTGCATGCTCCATTTTTCTATTAATAATACAAAAATATAGCATTTAGAATTTTAAACAACCACTTGTTTTAAAGATTCTTGTGAAGTAGGGAAAAATAATTTGGAGTCTTAATAATAATTGGGCATCATATGTAGTTTTTATTCTGATACAACAGTCATAATCATTCCGATATGTTAGATGCAATTGATAATACACATGAACAACCATAAGCATAAGTTAACATTTGTAGATAGTAATATCAAAACCAACAGCGTAACATTAATAACTTTAAATCAGTTGAGTTGTTATAACAAAACGATACAAGCTTATTAATGCCACATGCGGCAGGCTTGAATGCCTTATTACTAGTACAAATACCAACTGTCTCTAATGATTAGGTATGTTCACATGTTCTCCCATCTCAAAGATCTGAAATCGGAGCTCTTGCATCTCGGTATGATGTTGCATCTTCATATCCCCAACAATGTTTTCCAATGTATCTGCTCTTCGGCGTGCAAGCTGGGCTTCCCAAGTACGGTCTTGTCCCTCTCTCCGCAATGATATCGCAAAGGAACGTGTCTCCGAGATATCCGAACGTATCTGAGCTAACCCTTGCTGCAGCTCTATCCTATCGGCTATAAGGTTATGTAAGGTGTTGTGGGTAGTATCTGAATGATCGAAAGATGAATAATCAATCATTTGGAGAAGTGAGTCTATCTGATTTTCGTGATGCTCCAATCGCGTCACTACTACAGAAGGTGTAAAGGTAGAAGGAATTTCCATCCTAGCACTCTCGCCAGTTTCATCGATATGAGCTGGGGGAGTAAAACCAGGTGGATAGGGTAATGATGGTGAAAGGGGGGAAATAGAATCAGAAATACGAAGGCGGCTGGAGGTAGGTATATCTATTTCAGGGATAGGTTCTCTTTGGTGAAAATTATACGGATAGGTTTGGCTGAAAAGGTTGAGTAGGTGATCGGGTGCATAGGAATTATGACGTGGTAATGGTGTCGATAAAACAAAAGTATTGGGATTCTCAGGTGTTGTAGCAATTTCGTCTTGCTCGTAGGGTTCTGTTTCTTGGGAAACAGCGTCAGGTACAGAAGTAGAACGATAAACAGGCAAAGTAACGGACGCAACGGAAATATCAGAGTCGGATTCAAACATACTCATATTGACACAATACTGTAACAATTCATAAATAGCGCAGAATAAGAATTTATTATCATACAATTTTAACATATCGCAATTTAAAATATCATAGCTTAATGATTAACTTACGGAGTACTGTAGCAAGCAGGTACGGTGGGCAAAAATTTATATGATAAAACTTTAATTTATTTGAAAGTATGGTTATAGTTCAATGTTTGAAAACATTTGGTTCTCTATAACGATGTCTCTGATGCCAATCTGTAACACCCCCTAATTTGAAATGCGGCAGCGGAATAGAAATTAGGGTGTTACGGTGAGGATCGAAGTCATAATGATAGAAAACGACTCGAAGAGACGTTTTAAAAACATAATTTCATTTATAAATATTTGAAATACAATAGGTCCTTATCAGAGTATTATAAAAACTTGATGTTTTGAACTAAATCAAACATCATTTATTTTACATCACATTTGATAATAATTAAACATAATTTGGAGATTTTTTGCCGCCCGTTCCATGCTTGCTTCCCCTGTCAAATACCTGAGACACATGCTTAAAAGTCAACAAAATTGTTGAGTGAAATCATAGAGTTTGAATTTAATAATCATTTTGATACACAAGCAAGATTGTATTAGAAAATACAATCAGTTTGAAAACATTGATATTGCAGTTCATATATTGCACTAAGTCTCATGACACGCAAACGTTAACAAATACCTTTACGGCGGGTGTATATCAAATCAATGATACATTTTTGCCCTCGTGTAATAGGTGATTTGCCAGTTCCTATTTTTACTCAAATATAATTATCACGACTAATGCGGCTAACCACATGCATATGGCATTCCGTCAAGCATTAGTGGGACAGGCTGTCAATCCTTAAATAGATCTATTCATTATATTCGCGTTCACCGCAGTGATTAATGGTTCATGAATAAGGGTCTTTTGGCAATAGCTAACTTAGGCATATATCAGTCAGGAAAGCATACAGAAAATACTTGTGAATCTATTTATAGCATGTATCCCCCTCACGGAGTTTTGAAAATAATTAAATGTGAGGCTATGACTCACCTGGATTGATACTGAAAATGAAGAAAATAAAGTCGGATGAATTTTATGAAAACGGCTTCGAAACACAACCTGATAAATAAATTTATCTAAGAAATTGACCAAAAACTATTCGGTGATTATAAAGAAAATAACGAATATTAGATATTCGTTATGACGATTAAGTGATGTGCAGTGAAAATATTGTGATATGCATGATATGACAAAATATGATTTTTAAAAATTATCCATCGAAGTTTTAAATATAACTAAAATCTTTACCTTTTAAAATATCGTTATATATTATTAACGTTAAGTTAATAATATATATATATATATATATATATATATATATATATATATATATATATATATATATATATATATATATATATAAAATATCGTTATATATTATTAACTAAAATCTTTACCTTTTAAAATATCGTTATATATTATTAACGTTATGAGTGTACCGGTAGCATTTAGATTCTAGAACTTGCGTTAGTGATGCATCCCGAGACCGCTAGTGAGACTACATTCGTGTAGTAGGATTTACTACATGATAAGAGGCATTAGGATCACCCTTGTGTTAAACTCGTATCATAATTACTTGACCATTTAAGTCATATTACTTGGCTAGTTAAGTCAACTAATTTTTCCCACACCCTTAGCGTTGTACTCATATTTAGTACACGAAACCCCTAGTACACCCCTCCGAGCCTATCTTTTCGTTTCTAACATTAAGCATTTTACTTAAAGGAAGAATTTGTTACACCCCACTTAAATTCACACCCAAATCGCCTTAGCCTTCCGTGTATGCGCTCATTTTTAGTGCATTATTGTTATTTGTTAAACCCTAAGTTAACTATCTACTCCGTAATTGATTACATGGTTGCTAAGTCGAGTTATATCCTTGTACATATTATTTTGGGACGATTGGGACTCATGGGTAAAGTACTTATTTTATGGAGTAATGGGGAAGAACATCATTTATTACCCCCATATGTGCGTTAATCTTAAAAGTGCTCCAAGTGTTTTGATTTTCTTAATTCGAGTCATTAGATTAGTTTATTGTAAAGTATGTAAAAATTCAAGTGTAAGGGGAATTTTCATTCCCTATGATGTATTATTTTGGATGGTAGGGTAAGAGTGTATGCACAAAAAAAAAAAAAAAAAAAAAAAAAAAAAAAAAAAAAAAAAATCGAAAAAATCAAGAAAAAGAAAAAGAAAAAGAAAAAGAAAATAGAAAAAGAAAAGAGAAAAACATACGGACTACCATCCCTTTTCATTCTTTGTTTGTTTTATATTTTTTTTTGTTCTTTTTGATTTATTAGCTTAAGTCGAGTCTAGTCTTGGCTTAGCAACGCCACATTGTACATGTAATTAACCAAGATTGTTAATTCGCCACCAGTAAAGACTGCCTATATCCAACAAAACCGTGTATTTCATATCCCTATACCTAACGTTACAACCCTTTAAAAGACCTCTTTGATAGTTTATCCTAGGTGCTTACGCCATGTGGTGGATGTTTGATCCTTTCCCAAGCCTATGGTAATCTATTTTGCTGTGACAGGTAGTGAGAGATATCTTCCGTTTCCATATTGTAATTTATACTTTATTACACCCGAGAGATGTGAGTATCTAAACACTATTTGTAAGGTGCTAGTGTATGACCTCCGTGCTTGTCTTTGGTCTTTAGTGGAACGATTATTTGTTGTAATTACTTTTATATTAGTGTTAAATGACCCCTAACTTGTATTTTGAGTAGAATAAAAGCGCATTTGCTTGAGGACAAGCAAATCTTAAGTGTAAGGGTATATGATGAGGCGAAAAATAAACCACTTTTAGGGGGTCATTTAAGCCCGGAATTGAATTTATTTGATCAAATATTGCCCTAAATAGTTCCTTTTGTGATTTTAGGTACTTTGGGAGTGAAATCTGGAAAAGGAAGCAATTCGGACGTTTTTTGAGCATAAAAGTGAAGAAAATGCCAAAGACTTAATTTTCCAAGCTGGGAACAGTGTGTGACGGCGTCAAGAGTAACAAGTTGACGGCGTCAAGAGTAAAAATCATGACGGCCCAGTACAGAAATGAAGGCGTCACAAGGAAGAGCATCAAGAGTTAAATACGTGACGGCCTGGAAAAGTGTAATACATGACGGCGTCAGATGTAGATCAAGGCAGTCCGAGGATTCTTTTGGCGGCGAGATGACGGCGTCACACGGTTGTTCTTGACGCCGTCAGCCTCAATTATCTATATATAGTTTTCTAATTTTCATTCATTAAGAGGAACAAGTTTGGAGAAACCCTAAGGCCGAACCATATACGAATTTTACAGCATTTTCAAGGGTTTTCAACCCTTGAATGCTTACATGTGCTATTGAGATAAGTGTTCTTTTAATTCAATCAATATGTCTATGTGTTGGTTGTCTATATCTTGTGCTTGTCTTGATTCCACCATGCTAGGCTAGATTTATCTTATGTTTGCTTAGATCTAATGAAACCTAGATGTTGATTATGTGTTGATTACTTGTTTATGGTTGTATTGGATGAATGATTTCAATGTTAGGCTTAAGAAAACTGGCAGATCTCCAAATGGTAACATGCTTGAACGTCTTAGGAAACATGAATCGATGTGTTATAGGTTTTATTGGTTGTATTTAATGCATGAGTAAATTCTAATGATCCCATGTTAGGAGCTTCTTAGCCGGCTCGACATAGGAGTGAAGTAGGCACTCATAGGATTGGGGAGTTAAGTACGCCACGCCATGAATGGTATTAAGGAATACAATCCGTCATCCACGCAACTATAACAAGTAATTAACGTGTAAAAGATATCTAGGGAGTAGTGAAATTTAAGTAAACACATTTCTCCACTTATTGCTCACAACCTTAGTTTAATATAGTTTTATTTTCATTTCTAGTATTTTATTTTGATTGCATCATAGTATTGGGTTAGTTGACTAGCAACTAATTCCGCCCATATCCTTCAAAACCAGAGATTTTTACTTGCTTTCTAAAAAATATAAAAATACAAAAATAATCATCCTTCATCTCTAGAACTAGTATTTAGGTTTTTTAATCCTAGCGACACTATTCCTAGCTGAACGATCAATCCCCCGGTACTTGTCACTATACTATACTACAACGATCAGGTACACTGCCTGGTGGGGGTTGTAAGCTTCTCGAGATCCCTCGAGAGGTAAAGCCTGGTGCAAACCCCACGCATCAGTAGGGTAAGAGTGTATGCAAAAAAAAAAAAAAAAAAAAAAAAAAAAAAAAAAAAAAAAATCGAAAAAATTAAGAAAAAGAAAAAAAAAATAGAAAAAAGTAAAGAGCAAAAAACATACGGACTACCATCCCGTTTCATTCTATGTTTGTTTTATGTTTTTATTATTTTTCATTTATTAGCTTAAGTCGAGTCTAGTCTTGGCTTAGCAACGCCATATTGTACATGTAATTAACCAAGATTGTTAACTCGCCACCAGTAAAGACTGCCTGTATCCAACAAAACCGTGTATTCCATATCCCTACACCTAACGTTACAACCCTTTAAAAGACCTCTTTGATAGTTTATCCTAGGTGCTTACGCCATGTGGTGGAGGTTTGATCCTTTCCCAAGCCTATGGTAATCTATTTTGCTATGACAGGTAGTGAGAGATGTTTTCCATTTCCATATTGTGATATTACTTTATTACACCCGAGAGATTTGAGTATCTAAACACTATTTGTGAGGTGCTAGTGTATGACTCCGTGCTTGTCTTTGGTCTTTAGTGGAACGATTATTTGTTGTAATTACTTTTATATTAGTGTTAAATGACCCCTAACTTGTATTTTGACTAGAATAAAAGCACATTTGCTTGAGGACAAGCAAATCTCAAGTGTAAGGGTATATGATGAGGCGAAAAATGAACCGTTTTTAGGGGGTCATTTAAGCCGGAATTGGAACTTATTTGATCAAATATTGCCCTAAATCGTTCATTTTGTGATTTTAGGTACTTTGGGAGTGAATTCTGAAAAAGGACGTATTTTGGACGTTTTTGGAGCATAAAAGTGAAGAAAACGGCAAAGACTTAATTTTCCATGCTGAGAACAGTACCTGACGGCGTCAAGAAGGAAAATGTGGCGGCGTCAGAAGCAAAATCCATGACGACCCAGAGAAAACCTGAAGGCGTCAGATGAAGGGCGTCAAGAGTTATTTTGGTGACGGCCTGAAGATGGATTACACATGACGGCGTCAAACTCATAGGATTGGGGAATTAAGTGCGCCACCCCATGAATGGTATTAAGGAATACAATCCGTCATCCACGCAACTGTAACAAGTAATTAACCTGTAAAAGATATCTAGGGAGTAGTGAAATCTAAGTAAACACAATTCTCCCATATATTGCTCACACCACTATCTTGAATTAGTTTATTTTCATTTTTGTTATTTTATTTTGATTGCATCTTAGTTATTGGGTTAGTTGACTAGCAACTAATTCCGCCCACTCCTTCAAAAACCGAGATTTTTAATTACTTTTATAAAATATAAAAAATACAAAAAGAATCATCCCTCATCTCTAGACCTAGTCTTTAGGTTTTCTAATCCTAGCGACACTATTCATAAGTTGAACGATCAATCCCTCGGTACTTGTCACTATACTATACTACAACGATCAGGTACACTGCCTGGTGGGGGTTGTAAGCTTCTCGAGATCCCTCGAGAGGTAAAGCCTGGTGCAATTCCCACGCATCAATAACCGAAACTCTAAAAGATTGAAGACAACTTTGAATCCACATACACCACTTCTCTCCAAAACCGAAATTCCTCAAAATGTCATTCAGAAAATCCCATCGAACCGAGTCATAAGCCTTTTCAAAATCAACTTTAAAGACCAAAGATTGTTTCTTCTTCCTACACCACTGAACAAGCTCATTCAATATAAATGGACCATCCAGAATTTGCTTATCAGCTACAAATGCAGATTGAATCTCATTAACAAGATCACCCAACACCACTACAAGGCGATTCACCAAGATCTTAGCAATAATTTTATACATGCTCCCAATTAAACTAATAGGTCTAAAGTCTTTGACCAAATTAGCATTAGGAGTTTTTGGAATCAACGTAACAAAAGAAGAATTACTGCCTTTAGGGAAATAACCTTCATGAAAGAAACAAGTCACCGCATCAACAACATCACTTTCAATGAGATTCCAATACCGACGATAGAAACCAAACGTAAATCCATCCGGACCTAGAGATTTATCAATTCCACAATCCTACACCGCTCTTTTATCTCCTTTTTAGAAACATCACATTCCAAATCAACAATTTGATCAGAATTAAGTAAAATTCATATCAAAACAAGTACGATTATCATGTGGCTGATTAAAACGATCTTTAAAGTGATTTAGAAACTCACTTTTCACCAAAGAGGGATCTTCAATCCATGTACCATCAACCAATATACCACGTATATTAAGCTGACTTCTCTTTTTATTAAGAACACCGTGATAATATTTAGAATTTTCATCACCCTCAATAGCCCATTTGATTTTCACTTTTTGTGCCACTTCCAAGGAATGAATCTTCTCCAATTCTTGAAGTGATCTAATAGTCTCAGATCTTCTATTAACCGCATTTCCTTCTCCATCACCTTTATCAATGATTGAATCACATTTCGCTTGTTCAACTTTCAAACTTATTTTCTTATTATTCAACTTCTCCTTATACAATTTGTTCCACATACGAATCTTCTCTTTCAAGTATTTAAGTTTTTTCATCATTCTAGCCAAAGCATTCGAGTTCATTAGAGGGGCTTCCTTCCAAGAGTCTTCAACAAACTTGTCAAAACCTTCCAACTCAAACCAGTAATGAAAAAATCTAAATGGAACCGGCCCATAATCAAAACACACCTCACGCATTAAAATCGGACGATGATCTGATAAATAACAATCCAAAGTGATGGAAGAAATATTAGGGCACGAACACATGAGACTCTTAGAAATAAGGAATCGATTGAGTTTACTCATTTTAGTGGCAGATTTGTGACACCAAGTGAATGAGCATCCTCCTAGAGGAACCTCCGTTAATTCCGCATTAGAAATAAATAGATTAAAAGCATCTGCACCTTTCCTATTAAACACCGAACCAAACCTTTCAGATTTGTTACGAACTTTACTAAAATCACCCATAATAATCATCTCACCTTCCCAATTAGACATCACGAGAGACAAATAATCCCATAACATCCTTTTCTCGGTTAGCTCTTGAGGAGCATACACCGAAATTAACAGAAGCTTTTTACTATTGGGCACCCAATTGCCTCTAACAATAACAAAGTAATCCGAAACATTAGCATTCAATTTCTTGAACAAATTTGAGTCCCAAACACAAAGAATCCCACCCGAATTGCCAACAAAAGTGCTATACACATAATCAAAAGCCAAATTTCCCCAACACCGTTTAATACAAAATAACTCGATAGACTCCATTTTTGTTTCTTGCAAAGATAAAAAATTTACCTTATTAGTCACACAAAGCTCCTTAACCCAATCTTTTTTGGCCTTTTGAGCGAGGCCTTGGATATTCAACGACAAAAAATTCATCAATGAACTTCATTCATTCCTTGCGATTCAATAATCTCTTCCATATTCTTCATGCAACCCTTCATATTATAACCCATTGTCTGTCCCACTTTAACCAAATCATCTATCAATTGCAATATTGAACCACCGGTTCTTGGAATTTCAGATTTCTTAAAGTAACCAGAGCATATGGATTCCTCTACATCATTCTTAGCTATGTTCTTCGAGTCTGCTTTCTTTTCTCCAAAGTTAACATCTTCCTGACCAACACTCTCTCTTCTATTCTTGTTTTTATCAGCTAAATATTCTCCATTATCATCTTTGGCGTCTCTTGGTGTATACCCTGGAGGGTATTTTAAAGACTCGTCTAAATTAGGATCTTTGTTGTCTACCTGTCGCTTTTTATTGAGTAAATCATAAAGGTTGAAAGGGTCCTCAGATTGCATAACTTTTTGCCCAACTGAATCTTCTTCACTATTATGTTTAAATTGTTTCTCCTCAAATTTAGTCTCAGGGACCGCATCCACGTCACTATCTCGTTCCAAATCTTCTACATTATTTGAATCTCCTGCATTTGGTTCAACTCCCGAATCAACATCTGAATCACTCTCCTCCTCATAACCTTCCACGAAGTCTGGAACCCAAACAGGTACTTCTTTAGCCCTCACCCAGACCACCTTTCCTCGGTATATAATTTTGAAGGACTCAAAGACATTAATCGTAATTTTGGTTTTGATGCAAATTCTTTTCCTAATGAAATACTTATCCTCCTGATCATCTACATCAAGTAAAACACCCCATTTGGAGGCAATACGATTAAATGTATTTTCAGACCACATCTGAATTGGAATTCCCTCAATCTCCACCAAATTACCCTATCATCAGTTGTAAAATCACATGAGGCTTGTTGAATCTGAGAAAACCAGGTACCCATAACCGTATCGATCTGAAAACTTTTCTTAGCCTACCAAGACCACCTTTAAATTTGATAAAGAAATGAAATCTTTTACCTTACCAAACAAGCACAGAGAATAATCTTTAAGATTCAAACACGAATCATCAAGCACCAAAGTTGGAGTGGAAACCATATCCTCCTTCGAATATTGAGAACCTTTTACAACATGCGCATATGAATTGGAAGTATTCTTTACTACATTATCATTATGAGCATCTCCTAAATTCTTTACCACATTACCACATTATCTTTTAAAGTATAGAACCTTTTACAACATGCGCAATTTTTGGCCATCAACGCGTGTTGTGTGAGTGAGTGTAGTAAGCAAAGACACGTCCTTGGTTGCCCGCAAGGACGAAGACACATCCTATTTGTATCTATTACGGGTGGTCTTACAAATATCTATTGCATGATTGTGACAATTGAAAAAGATCATTGAGCTAAATTAAGAGAAAATTAATGCATAGCACATGTTATATGCTTGTATTGGTTATGAGTAAACAAATTATATAGGAGGATATATATCAATGCTATTTCTAAAATATAAATCATACTAGTAATACATAAGATTGTTTAGGTTTGTTATACTATTTAAACAAATTAATATGCGTTTGAGAGTTGAGACACGACTGATATCAACTTTGGTTCGACCTTCTCGTTATGATAAAATGTACATTATGTAGAAAATGGAATTCATTTGGTAAAAATTCTCATAAATCTAAGTATCTTACGGCTACAACTTATCACACAAGCTAATATTGACATCTGTAAAGTCGGAGTTACGATCAAGGGCAGACCTATGGGGTTTTCGGGGGTTCACGGAAACCTGTAGATGTTTTTCGTCTAGTGTAAATTTTTGTTAAAAATCTCAATTTCTCTAAAATGAACCTGGTCTCGAAATTTTTCTTCAAACAAATACATGCATGCTTTGTTAAGTTATTCTACTAATATGTCAAAAGAAATATATATCTTCTTAATATGTTTACCAATTATAATGAAACTGTATCTTTTAATTTTTTTTATTTCTTTAATACTTGAAAAAAGAATTTGTGTATCCGGTAACTTAGAGTCCTATCCGCTCATGGTTACAATACAACTAAATTAATGAGACGTGTTTGGATGAAAAATTCTTACTCACACATCGCACTGACATTTATATAGTGCTTATTGTTACTTATTCACATCTTGATATGACATTTAGCTAAAAAACATGTTGAGTACGCCTCCTTAATCGATAGATGTAATTTATGCATGAGAAATTATATTTTCTTTTTCTTGTCTTTTACTCATTAGTCTCCTAACTTATATCATTGTTATATTTTTCTAAAATTAAACACCCAATACCTTGTTTACAGCAACATAACATGCTGTGACCATTATATCGACATAGGCACTAAGGCACTTAGCGTATAGAATTGTTAAACAATGGAACAAAGTAAACTTGGGTTGCGTTGCGTATATGTTCTGGAGTTAGAAACAAAAAAATGGTACTCTTAGATTTTTAGGAAGATACTAACTACTAACTACTAGTAAGATTTAAGCTAACATGTGACATTAGTAAATGAACAATAAATACCTCGTAACTAAATCTAAATTTTATACATATTTTCTTGAAGATTTCAAAGGTTTGACTTTAAAAGATACCAAAAGAATAACAAAACTGTAAAATATGAAATGAGAAAATATTATAATCCAATTTGGTAAGTACAAATTCTAAAATAAGAACATATCCATATCAAAACCAATATAATCATTTTCACGAATCACTGTCACCTATCTATACTACTATATAATGCATTTAGCACTATTTTATAATTAGAAAGACTTAAAATTCAGACTTTTACTTGCTTATTATGGAAGAATTTCAAAATTAATTGGTTAGGAAGTAGGTTGGTTTTGAAGCAAGTTGGTTAGAAAATTTGTTAGGAAGCATGTTTGTTGTTCAAACTAAAATTATTTGGCTTAACCATCTCTACCATCTCTACTTATAAAGCATAAAAACAACTAAATTTGTAACCGAATAATGGAATAACACAAAATATAGTTACAGATACCCGCCGCCGTATTACACAGATACCGTTCTAGTATTTAAAAATGGAATTATTAAATCGTTAGATCAATGTCACAACCAAACGCTGATGACTTGATGGTAGCAGTTGCTGGTAACCAATTTAAATACACAAACTTAGGCCCCGTTTGTTTGATTTATGACTTTTGTAATAAAGCAATGAATTAATAGTTATAAATAAATATTTGGTATAGTATTATCACAATCAAAGTGGGCTCTCTAATAAAAAATGATTCTAGGAAAAAAATGAGTGGAATGGGCGGATAGAAACCAATTATGAACCTCACCTCTTATACTCCCTCATAATTCACTTCTCCTCTAACTAATTTAATAATTGCTCCGTCTCAAAATAATTGTCAAGAGACAAAATTTATAAAATTTAATAAAAATGAGGCCACTTTAGTTTTCAACTAAATAAAATATTCCCCTGCCATGTATCTATATTTTACTTAAAAAAGAAAGTGAACAATTATTTTGAGACATCTTTAAATGAAAATATGAGCAATATTTTTAAGACGGAAAGAGTAACAAAAAATTCTCATACTCTCATAGTTTATTCGTTATTTTGATTAAAATAATCATTTTAATAAAATATTATTATTATCCTTCATTCCAATTTCTTTCATGCCTAAACCAAATCCGAATCCGATTTTAAACCTTCTTATAAACCAAATCCAAATCTTATTTTAAACCTTCTTATAAACCAAACGGGCCCTTAAAGTTTTCCTAATGAATCAAGCATATGTTTTGGCGTAACATAGCAGTTGAATTAGTATCGTCGTTGCTTATGCTAACCACGAGATACTTCGATAGTGTATACATATGCTATATATAGTTGCTACAATCAAGTTCTAATTCAAGTATACTTAAATTTTCTTGCTAGTTAATCGAGTATCACAAAGGACAATAATGAAGCTAATTATATGATAGGTACTCCATACCATCAAGGCATTAGTCTTGACCAAAATCTTCGTTTTAATGTTGCAAAGTTGACAAAAAATGGCGTGTAGCAAACGTTTGCAACATAATTTCGAATCTTATCTTAATATTATAAGATAGTAGTACTACTTAAAAGCACAAATTAAACATCACAAAGGAAAAAGCCAATATTGCAAGTTTGCAACATAAGATTGTTGTAATTTTAATGATCATGGCCCCATATAAAATGCACATGAAAAGTGGAAAGTAATACAGGTGTCTCATAGTCATATAGAAGTTTTTTGTAGCCTTCTTTTAAGTAACGGGCCCTTTGTACCAAAGGAATTCATATCGACATAAAAATCTATATATGCGTACATAACCCCACCACAAATTATACGTATGTTATTTTTTTTTGAACGACAAATTTTATTAACTAGCAAGGAGCTAGAAAAAAAACATTACAAGGTAATTAAATGGGAATTTTTAAGCCAATCATCTCATGAAAATTTCCTATTACAACGACTATGACACTAATTGAAAATTATACGTATGTTATTAATGAATGTATGTACTATGAAATGATTTTGAACATAATAATTTGTTTTTATTATTGTGAATTTGTGATGTGTCCAAATAACGTGTTATGAAAATGCTAAAGTTATTGGTCCACCTCTAAATTAGTCTACTTTATAACTTGTAAGTTTATTGTTGTAAAAAAAAAAAAAAAAAAAAACACTTTTGGCTTACTTTAAGTTTATCATTTTAGAATCAGTTGAGATGTGTTAATTACTTAATTTGAATATAGTTTTTTGTTAATATAATCACACCAAAGCACTTCACACGAGAAAGACAGTATTAATTAATTATTTTTTCTTCTCTTAAATCAAAACACAACAATAAGATGGTCACATGAATATGACAATTATAAATATATTAAAAGAGCAGTTTTTTACTGTACCATGAACAGTAACACGCATCGTATTATTGTATGAAACAGTTGGATGAACAGTGCACACTGCGCTGTCCCATGTTGTACGGTACTGTAGCAGATGTACTGTAGTTTTTTTTTTTTTTTTTTTTTTTTTTTTTGTGAAACTATGAATAATTTTCCTTAAATAAAAAAATACAAAACTTGCACAAAAATATTTTATTATCCGGTCATTCATTTTTGTTTAAAAAAAACAAATAACAAAAACAATACAAAAGAAAAATACAACACCATAAAAAAAATAACAAATCCGCAGCAAAGCGCGGGCTACCCCGCTAGTTATATTAGTAATACTTTAATAATTTCAAAATATTACAGTAGTTAAACTTATAGTACCTCTCCTTTATATAATTAGACAACCATAACTAATATATCCGTATCTATATTTATGTTATTACACAATGCTATTTATAACTTCAACTTAATTCCAACAACTCGACTAAAATTCATTTAAAAATCATTTCTAACATAGTTATTGGAGTACTTTTTTGTTCTCTATTACATTACTACTTTTTCTTTTACAATGCAAACAAAAGAACATTATCCATTTTGAAAATTGAAAAACAAAACAAACATTTAAACACTCAAAACAAATGAAACACCCTAAACACGTACTGCATCGATTGCGGTATAGTTAGATGTTGTACTCATAAATAAACTTGTGACTTATAATGATATAGCTTGTTTTGTGTAATTACGTGCATTTTATATAAGAACTCTACAGTTAAACATGTTCAGTGACAGTGATATAAGTTATGCAAAATCTTAAGAAGTTCTCACATGATTGTCAAAACATTGGCGTACCGTTACAGAGAAAATATCTGACGTGTTACAACACAAATATGTTTAAATTATGTTTCCATAATTAAGTAACCAAACAAATTGTTCATATAATAAATGAAAACATTAAATCGAGAGCATTTTAATAAAAAATATGTTGAAAAAAAAAAAAAAAACTAAATTGAAGTAACAGGAAAATTGAATTCCGTCTCATGTCTAAATTGAGCCACATGATTGCAAAAAAACAATTAATAAAGTTGACAGTAATCCACAAGAAATCATTATACAATATATTAAAAAGGCGGGATTTTACTGTAGCATTTGTGCTTTAAAGAGTTGTACCGCACAGTTGACTAAACAGTAACATTTGTGCTGTCCCATGTTGTATGTACTGTAGCATTACTGTAGCATCAGTACTGCAGCAATTTTTTTTTTTTTTTTTTTTTTTTTTTTTTTTTTTGTAACTATAAATAATTTTCCTTAAATAAAAAAATACAAAACTTGCACAAAAACATTTTATTATGCGGTTATTCATTTTTGTTTAAAAAAAATAAATAACAAAAACAATACAAAACAAAAATACTAAGAAAAATACAACACTATATAAAAAAATAACAAATCCGCGGCAAAGCGCGGGCTACCCTGCTAGTTTGTTTAAAATGTACAAAATGAAAAAACTTATAACACATTGATAACGTATCAATATTAGTGGCTCAATCCGACTAAACTACACACTCGAATCAAGCCCACATACTCAAGTTTGCGAGTCAGCCATGACAAGAACCATGTAAACCTAGGTCGAGGTAGATCTGGTAACATCTCTCAGGCCGCATAGTACATGCGCATGAGACAATTGTCGTCAACTGTCACTAACGATAAAAACGTACGAGTCAGACATAGCACAGTGGGAAACACACGACTAACATTATATGAAGCAAAGTACTCTCCTGTACGAGCCAAGGAAGGAAAGCCACCTGTCCTCCTTGTCTGCTCCCTAGTCCCTCGCAGCCGTTGATCACCCCTCAAGAGTTTATCTTTAAATCCTACTTGCCTCTCTATAAATAGAAGACACTACACACAGCTTCAACAAGTTTTCATACACTTGAAAAAATACTGCTTCACAACAGTCTCGTATGATTTTTGTTTAAGTGTTACCCGAGCTTATTGATCTCAACAAATTCATCGAGTCCTTACCGTTCAACACGGGAAACCAAACTACAAAACCATTCTCATCCGATCTTTTAAACCGATTTACATACCATTCGTAAACATCCGATCTTTTAAACCGATTTACATACCATTCGTAAACATGACGCCAACTTTGAGAACGTGATGCTTTAATAATTTCAACATATTAATTAAACTTATAGTACCTCTCCTTTATATAATTAGACAACCATAACTAGAATATCCGTATCTATATTTATGTTATTACACAATGCCATTCATATCTTCAACTTAATTCCAACTACTTGTCTAAAATTCATTTAAAAAATCATTTCTAACATATTTATTACTTTTTGATCTCTATTAGTACATTAACACTTTTTCTTTTACAAACAAAAAAATATTATCATTTTGAAAATCGGAAAACAAAACAAACATTTGAACACTCAAAATAAATGTGACACCTAGGAACATGCCGCATCGCCTATGGTATAGAGAGATGTTCTTATGCCTTACAATGATATAGTGTGTTTTGTGTAATTACAAGCATCTCACATGAGAACTCTATAGTTAAACATGCTCAACGACATTAATACTAAATTATGCAACATCTTAAAAAGTTCTCACATGATTGTCAAAAGATAGGCGTGCGGTTATGGAGAAAATAGGCGGCATGTTACAACTCAAATATGTTTAAAGTTATGTTTTCAAAATTAAATAATCAAATAATTTTTATTTAATAAATAAAACATTAAACCGAGGGCATTTAGAAAAACATGTTGAAAAAACCTAATTGAACTAATAAAAATTTCGATTTCTTCTCGTGGCAAAATTGAGCCACATGATTAAAAAAAAAAATCTACTCTTGAGTGTATAAGTCACAAAGAACATCTATTTAAAATGTAAAAAAATGAAGAAAAAAATATATATAACACACCTATACGAAAACTCTTTACCACAAGGATATAATTATTTAAATATACCAAAAGAAAGTTGATTTTCAGCAAATAGTTGCTCACTTTTTAATTTTTTTTTCAAGTAGTGGATTCGATCAAAATTATAGTGAAGTCGAGAAAAAAAAGTCGTGCAGTCAAGTAGTCTATATTTGATTTTTCCCCCCAAACATAGACCATGGTCTGTGCAGTGGATAAAAAACTTCTCTTTGTCTATTAAGAGTTTAATGAGTTTAGATGATATTTGATTGGTTGAAGACTATACGGGCATTTAGTTGGTGAAAAACTTTAACTTTTTTAGGAATTCATAAAACAACGGAAAAACTAAAAATCAATTTAGTCAACTTTTATTTAACAATTAAAAAAAAAAACATGAGTTTATCGCTTTCAAATTTTAACTAGAAAAATAAAAACCCAATGCATTATTCTCCACTTTTTTATCTGTAAAAAAAAAAAAAAAAAGAATTATTAATCTACGGCTATGTTTGGTACAAAGCTTTTTAGAGCTTTTTTAGGTAATGAGTGGTGAATAATGAGCTTTTTGATTTTTAGTGTTCGTTTGGTATGAGAGCTGTGAGCTTTGCTATTTTTTAAAAAAACTCATTTTTCTAATGTTTTTTTTATGAAGCTGTGAATTTTTTTGGCTACACTGCTACTGCTCACAGCTACTTTTGCCAAATATAGTCTACTATTCAAACATCTTGTTCTAACTCTAATCATTATTTATCTCCACTTTTTATCTTCGTTGTCGTTACCTACCGTTATAATCCGATATAGTATTTCAAACAGGAATAACATAACCCCATTGTTTTTAAAATTCTCTATCTCTTCTCGAAAAACCGTTACCTAAATTTTTTTTGGACGGATGGACTAAATTCTACTCCCTCCGTCCTATTTTAATTGTTCGCGGGCCCGAATTTGACCGTAAATATTTTTGTTTGTATTATATAACACTTGATGAAATTTATATCATTGAAAAGTTACGAACTTTTCAATGATATAAATTTCATCAAGTGTTATATAATACAAACAAAAATATTTACGGTCAAATTCGGGTCCGCAGACAATTAAAATGGGACGGAGGGAGTAATAAGCTAGTAGTATTATAAAATATTTAGTAAATTTTATTTATCAATATTTAACTCACCTTCAAAAAAATTTATAAAAAATAGAAAAACATGAACATGTCATACACACCTCCTCCTCCTTCATCTCCATCTCCTCCTTCCCCGCATCTCTCTCACTAAAAAAAAATCCCTTCAAATCAGCAAAGAATCATCCCACTTCACCAACCCCCAAAAAAACCCTAATTCCACACACACAGACACACAGTTAACCAATTAATCACCCAAATGATAAAACTAACCGATTGATGAAGCAATTTTGTAAACGAACGAGGATCATTATCCTCTCGTTGCTTTTCTTAACCGTTTTTTCCCCCATTTTTTTACTCTACCGTACGTCTTTTTTTATAAAACTTTTTTTACTGTTACTGTTATTTTTTATAAAGTTGATGATTTGATTGATGATGCTGACGTGTAAATGTTTGTTTTTTTTGTTATTGATGCAGAATCCAAGGGGTTTATTGAAGATATATCTGCTTTTGTATGATGATCATCTCATTTGCTACTTTTTATTTTTATTTTTTTTATATAAAATTTGTTAAGTTATAGATGTTTCGATATACGTTTAGTTTTGTCGATTTCGGTGTGTTGATGATATGCGAGAAAATGATTAGATCATACTCCTTACGCCCCATGGCGGAACTAGAACATTTTTTTTGGGTGGTGGGGGGAGGGGGGGGGCTAAATTTATTTTGGGGGGCCGAATAGGAGATTTGTTTGTAACCTCAACTAAATTACCCCTAAAACCTATAATATTTACACTAGGTGGCCTAATTTTTTTTTTTTTTTTTTTGGGGGGGACCCTCCCCTGCCCCTACATAGGTCCGCCAATGCTTACGCTCCGATATAATTGTCCGTTTTAGTAATAAAAATGATTTTACCAAAGTGCCGTTAATATGTTAGTCTTAGTCTTATTGTTATGGTTTATGTTGTTATTATCGTTTGTTAAAATGAGTTAATATTTGATGATGTTTAATTGATAAGTTATTGATAGTTTCAGAATGTAAAGATAGAATTAATGTGTGATAATTGATTGTTATTTGTAGCTTGGGAAATAATTAGATCATAGTTTTTTCGACTTCTGTCGATTTTGGTATAAATTGTGATTTTATTATTTGGATTAATTAAAAACGATTTATGATGTAACAAAGTTCATAAAATGATTAGATCATAGATGTGTTGATATTGTACTTTTTGTCGATTTTGGTATAAAATGTGATTTTATTATGTAGATTAATTTGAACTGATTTATGATGTAATAAAGCGTAGAACATGGTTAGATCATAGATGTTTTAATGTTGTACCTTTTTGTCGATTTTGGTATGGTTTTGTTATTTATTACGTAAAATTAATTTAAAATATTTTTTGTTACTCCAGAAAGGCAGGAGGGATTTGCTGAAGCCAAATCTAGTAAAGCAGGTAATTTCATGGTTTTTTTTAATGAGACGAAAAGATGTAAATTGTTATTAGTACGTTTTTGGGATATGCCGAAAGGTACTCACGGTTGTGGATGATATGTATTGTGTATTAGGAGGAAGGTGAAGGCATAAGAGAACCTGTCTTAAATGTGTACAAAGATGTAAACGTTGAGCCACTTATCAGTTCCGGATCGCCTGATTTGGTTGTTAAGTCTGATGATCCCACAAGCAGTGAAAACAATGATAGAAATGGAAATGGTTGGTATTTTGAGTTTTCTCATTGTGTCTCGATTGATTGTTTTTTTGTTGGCTGGTATTTTACTATTAATAATTATATGCTGATCCGTTTCAGGAGGGCATAATGGACAGAGCCCGGAAGAGAAAACACATTTAACTTTAGGGAAAAAGGTTAGATCTATTCTTCAGTATATTTCTAAGAATAGAACAGTATAAAAATAGTTAGTGAAGCTGTGTATGGTGATGACTGTACCATTTTGATTTTATTGATTCAAA
The DNA here is from genome assembly GCA_030686995.1 of Artemisia argyi. Taxonomy (NCBI): domain Eukaryota; kingdom Viridiplantae; phylum Streptophyta; class Magnoliopsida; order Asterales; family Asteraceae; genus Artemisia; species Artemisia argyi. Next base: position 161,522,688 of record CM060683.1, read on the forward strand.
AGATTTAGCTTGCTCCGCGCCAGCTTATTTACTTGTGTGGCTTAGTACACAGACTTCTTTCGAGTATATTACATGTCTGTATTTGTATTCCCTTTTGTCATATTACATAAACTTTTAGTTACTATAACTTGATCATTTTGAAAGTGATTATGTAATACTATTGAATAATCAAAACCAGATATAAGGATTTTCATCATTCATCACTTTTACCAAAACACTTCAAATTAATATATATAGAGACTGAAGTTTAAAGGTACATCCAAATGTTACTCGGTCAGCATACAGATCACAATTGATTTACATAGTTTTATTTTCCTCAAATGTATCATTTAACATAGATATCATGACTCTCTTCACTTATTAAGTCTATTGTGGACTTAATAGTGTTTTTATACTGTGCTTTTCTGTCAATAGCACATTATAGAATTATTTGAATTTGAAGTGTTAAGGAGCATTGCCATTTCTTATACATTTGCATCGTAAAATATTTTTGCCATTGCAAGATGCAAATCATTTATTCTTCTCAATTGCTTTAATGTTGTGACAGGTTGAGGCTGGTCGTGCAACACTTGGACATGATCAGGAGGTGCCATTGCATACACGAAGAGTATTGGATAGTAAGATCAAAGAAATGAAAGATCAGCTGATAAGAGCGAGAGCGTACTTGAGTTTTGCAATACCAGCTAACAATGCTCATCTAATAAAAGAGTTGCGGTTACGAATAAAAGAATTAGAACGCGCCATGGGAGATGTTAGCAAAGATACTGATTTGTCTAGGAGGTTAATTTTCATTTCTTTTCTTCTTATGCATGATTAAGCTTAAATAGCTGTTTTTATACAAGAAGGCAAGACTGATTTAAGCAATAAGCTTCCTTGCTAAAAGTTTCAAACATTAATTTTGCTAGATTAACTAAGAGGGGTATAGTTTCTTTCGATTTGTATATATTACCGATTAGATGGGTTTCATGCTAACCTTTTTTTATCTCTATGGATTTCACATGGGATCTTTTCTTTTTCTCTTCAGAGCTTTGCAAAGGATGAGGGCTATGGAGGTGTCCTTGCAGAAAGCTGCTCGCATTTATCCCGATTGCCCTAGCATGGTCAAGAAGCTGCGAGCTATGACTAACAATGCTGAAGAAATGATGCGGGTACAGAAGGAGCAGGAAGCATTTCTCGTTCAGTTGGCTGGAAGAACTACCCCTAAGGGGCTTCATTGCCTTTCCATGAGGCTCACATCTGAATATTTTGCTTCAAAATCTGAAGAAAGGGCGCTTCCTAGCAACCCGGATGTGCATGATTTGAATCTATATCACTTTGTTGTGTTTTCTGACAATGTTCTGGCATGTGCGGTGGTGGTGGACTCGACCATTTCCACTGCAAAGGTAGTTGGTCGCTTTATCTGCTTATTTCTTGTTCATCAGTCCTTTTTTTTTACCATATAGTTGGAGATCCGGGGAAGGATATTTAACTGGATAATACTGTGTAAAGGTGGCAAAATGGGTGGGTCGTATAAAATTCAATAATGGGTAATCTGTTTGGTTTGGTCGGACTGATTGGATTTACCAAAAAAATTCTTTGATCGTCTTTGGTATCTTATATAAATAATCCATGCGTTTAATATGAATACAAAAACCTTTTTAGCTTCTTTTTTAAAATTACGATTTGCCCCATCTGACTTATTAGAGATGAAACATAACCCAAATCAACCCATTATACGTAACTAAGCAAGTTGGTTAAAATTGCTACATCTAATTCCGAGGCATGATCTGGGAGATGATTACTTGAACCAGCATTGCAGCATTTTAGGAAGATTACTATTAGATGAATGATTCCTGCTTCTAACTGGCAGTCCTTGGCTTAATTGCATTCAAAGAAAAATAAACTATAATAAGCTGAATCTTTGGTACCTAAAAAATGGGACTGATGAAGCTTGAACAATAATGAATTCATCATTTCTTTGTCTACTACTAGTAGTTTAGAATAGAATTCGCGAAAATGCATGCATTGGTACAGACGTACAGTAAGAAAAATATATTCAAGTTTGCACTGTAAACTTATGTAGGATAACTAAGTAGCTCCACTACTTTTATATTGAAACGTGTGGTGAGTTAATTAAAGTTGTTCATTTGCAGGACCCGGGGAAAATTGTCTTTCATGTGGTCACAGATTCTCTCAACTTTGCAGCAATCTCTATGTGGTTCTTGTTGAATCCTCCTGGAAAAGCTTCAGTTCAGATTCACAACATGGACCATTTTGATTGGTTATCCACTAAATACGAGCCATCAGTTGCCGAGGGGCATGGTTCCCAGGACCCTAGATATACTTCTGCTCTGAACCACCTCCGTTTCTATCTACCTGACATCTTCCCGACATTGAATAAGATCGTGCTTCTTGACCATGATGTGGTTGTACAAAAAGACTTGACACGCCTTTGGAGGGTTAATATGTTGGGGAAAGTAAATGGGGCTGTGAATAGCTGTCAAGGGCAGGATCCTGGTTTTCGTCGAATGGATTTGTTACTCAACTTTTCTGATCCATTGGTGGGAAAAAGATTTAGCAACGAGGTTTGCACATGGGCGTTTGGTGTAAATGTGTTTGATATGCGAGAGTGGAGGAGGAGGAATCTGACCGCTGTTTATAACCACTACCTGCAACTGGTATGTAATTATCTTTGCTTTTTCTTGTTGATAGTAATTCAAAATTCTATCAGTTACTTGATATCTAATTTTAACCCTGTCGTTCTTCTATTTCATTGTTATCTGCTTCGAAATTGGCATCCAAGATATTCTAATGCTGGTGTCGTAATTTATAGATTTCCAATTGGCTTTTTAAGTTGCACCAAAAAAAATAAAATAATAATAATAAAAAAAATAAAAATAAAAATCCTAAAATGGTGCCTTCTTAATGTTAACAAGATCTGCGAATGTAGTTTTACATACATATTGTTAGCAATAGGCAACATTGAGCCAATTTTTCTTAAAAAAATAGGTCTACTATAAGGAAATTGTAAACACTTGGGTTTGCTCTGGTTGATACTTAAAGTTGGATCATTATAGTAGGCCAATATTTATAGCCTTTTAGGAAAATGATTCTCATGCCGACTCTTAGGTCTCTAGAAGTCTACATCATTACCCTTATCTATATACTTAGCTTGTAATTAATTAATGGTTTAAATGCAATCACAAAGACTACTATGTGATTAATGGTCCAATACAGGAGGTTGTAGGCTCTTGAGTATACTCCGGTTGACTTTTAAACTGTGTGTTCCATATCTTTAATAGGTTACTTCTTTGACTATTGTAAAAATAAACATACCCCAAATTGACCCATTTTCAAACAAGCGTTTTTTAAATTGCTTTCTTGAGGAATAACACACACACATTGCTGACCACAAAAGCTAGCATATCAATAATGGTTCACTTTAGCTAGAAGTGTCGATATATAAAAATTCGGCTGTAAAATGGGTTGAGCACGTCAAACATGCGCAAATTGTCCTGTGTATTTTTTATACATAAAACCTCCTTAATTTGTTAATTAAAACATGTTAGATTATTATGATTTTATATCTAAGAATTATAACTTGCGTATTCATATTTCTAATTTAGTTTTTCTAGAAAACATAGGTTTTTTGGTATGACCTTACCCTTGCTAGAAAATTTCCATTTTGACCCTTTATTCAACCAGCCCTTCTCGGGCATTTTCCCATCTCCCATTTTAGCTGTGCTATTTTATTTCTGTATTTAGTAGTCACTTCCAATAATACAATACTTCTTTAATCTCACCATGTATGATAACGCTGCAGGGAAAACAAAAGCCAATGTGGAAAGCTGGCAGTTTGCCTCTAGGCTGGATGACATTTTACAACCAGACCACAGGTTTAGACCGAAAATGGCATGTTCATGGATTAGGATATCATTCTGGTATTAAACAGGAAGATATCGAGCAGGCAGCAGTCATACACTATGACGGAGTTATGAAACCATGGTTAGATATTGGTATCGAGAAATATAAAACCTATTGGAGGAAACATGTCAAATACAATCACCCGTATCTGCAGCAGTGCAACATCACTTGATATCTTACCCACATTCTTATTAAACACAAAACATACTCCAGGTTATTTTACACACCCAAAATTATTTTTGATACTACGTCCATTCCATTTTTACACACTAACGCCTGTCGAGCCATAGTTTTTTTTTCCTTCTGACAATTTTGTCACAATGAATCTTCTTTGTGTATATTACTCGGTTTAGATGCCACTTCACTTATATTGATCGATAAGTTGCTCTTTCTTTTACGTTACAATTGAATGAAGCTACAACAGTTATCTGGTTCTTGGCTGCTATTTACTTAGAAGTCCTTATGTGATCGACAATCTACAACCAAGACATCCACTAGGTATATACGTCAGGGGTGTCTCGGAGAGTCAGACGCGATTTAAAATAATTAGTTTTGCAATATTTTGCAACACTGATGATTTTTGTTATTAAATTGGGATAAGCAGTCAATTTGAAAAATCATATCTAAGTGTGTGTTTGGCTAAGCTTATTTAGGTGCTTATTGGCTTATTTTGTTATCAAAATCAGTAAGCTTATCCAAGCACTTCCTAAAAATTGCTTATAAGTTTTTCAAGTAGTTAAAAAGTGTGTTTTGATAACACACCTCACAAGGCATGTTTCCAAAACACAATAAGCTCTTTCTAATAAGCTTAGTTAAACATCTGCAAAATTTGTCCTTGTGGTTTGGTCAAAATGCAGCTGCAGTCCCTATCTCACTATCCATCTGGGGAATTTTTGGTTGCAAATTTCGTCTGTGGCTAAACTAAATTGACTAAAATATCTTTTGTTTTCTCCCTTTTGGCCAAAGGGTGTTTTAGTCATTTAACTTTGGTCGGAGACCGAAAATGCAACCCAAAGTTTTCTACAAGGATTGTAGCTGCGCTTTCGGAAGGGCGGGACTATGCCTGTAATTTGGCCGAACCATAGAGATGATTTTTGTAATTATGAAAAGATCTATATAGATTTATGTTCTTTATATTGTCATATGGAGTATTTGAGATTAAATGTAACAAGTCTTGTGCATCTAAACTTTCAAACTTGTAACCATAGATCAGAGGATCTCCACAATCATAATTCTTATGACATGTTTATAGAGGCAAATCTGATTAATAAGAAGTTAGTATATGTTTAATCTCATGATTAAAAGCCAAGACATTAAACAATAATATTGTGTTATTTTGAACAATACTCTTTAATGGTAGTTGGTGGGATAAGTGGTGGACTGGAGATGTGGTGCAATCCAAATTGTGTGGTTGCATATTGGACAGAGATTTAAACTAATAATACATCAATAAAAGTTATATGCTTCATAAAACAATCTTTTGTGCACCAAAAAAAATCACTAGAGAGAATATGGCATCTATTTCAGCTTGCACTCCCACTCTTATTCCCAAGAAACCTTCCACTATTCTTGGTATGCTTTCTTATTCAACTTTTAATTACTTACATCATATCATTTTGCTAGGCTTATTAGCTTATTGACAACAAATCAATAATCAAGATGTAATAGTCTCAGCGAATGGAATGCTTTTGAATTGTGTCTCATCTTCAATTGGTCAATTTAAATGACTTCTAAATGCTTTCATACACAATAGCATAGTTTTATAGGTAAAACACGCTTAACAGCGGAGTTCTGATAAGATCCGGTGCATTAGTGTTGCGCCCCACACAATGGCGTAGTTTGGTTATCATCTGTGAAACGGTAATCATTTTGTAAGATTAAAAATTAGTGATTGATATAAGAAACCAAACAAGCAGTTGGTTCTACCAAGAAACATTTAGATTTTGTCGAATGGCGGTATGATTAAGATGGATGTAGAATTGTTTAGTATTAATTAGTGATTCCATTATTTGCATCTCATCTTTAGACTTTTGTGTATGTCTTATTGTCTTAGAAACTAGCCCATGATTCTAAAATTGACAAGTATAAAGACGAAATTAGAATCTGAGTCGATTAATATATGTGTTAACAATGAATTGTAAATATTATATAGTCAAACAACTGGCTAATGTGGGTTTTGCCGCCTAATTTTTGACATAGTATCTTTAAATTTACCAATGCTTAACCTTCATCATTGTATTTAACAAAAGATTAAGAAACTAGGATTTTGAACGGTATTTTACAGTAACATTTAGTTATACAAGCCTTATTGCGCTAGTTCGTGTTTCGTAATGGTCATTGACTCATTGCATTGTGTTGTTAGTTGTTATCGTTGTATAAGTTACACGTTCGAATAAGTTTAAAACTCATTATTTTCAGGGTTACCAAGTACACACAAGATGGGAAAAGTGACATGTTCTGTTGAAAGAGGTTCAACAAAGGAGAATTCATCGCGATTGGTGCTGACAAGCGTGTCTTCACTGGCTGCAACAACAATGGCTGCAACCATGACGAGCCCAATAGCCATGGCTCTAGTGGACGAGAGAATGAGCACGGAAGGAACTGGGCTACCCTTTGGTCTAAGCAACAACCTTCTTGGCTGGATATTGCTCGGCGTGTTTGGATTGATTTGGACTCTTTACTTTACCTACGTCGGAAGCCTCGATGAGGATGATGACTCGGGTTTATCACTATAGGGTTATTGTTTCTAAGCCAAGTTACATGAAGTTTTATGTAAAGATTTATTGACATAAAGGGTTGCTAAATGCTAATGTAGCAATTTACATATACAATGCCATTGTAAGTGTACATTACTTCTTCAAAAAAAAGGTTCCATCAAGTCTATGGTCCTAACTTTAACCTACTAGATAATGCATATAAACATTATATGACCAATAACAGCTAATCATTTAACTTTTCCTTAAGCACTCAAACATTTTTATAATCCATGTATAATGTTGTAACATATCATAATCGAAATTATCTTTTTATTAAAAGTATTTTCTTAAGGCATTTTGAAATTATTGATTGTAATTGGTTACAAAATCTCTAGACTGTAGTGTTAATCACAATAAAACTATTTTATGAACTATTGTAAAGTTTCTAGAGATTGTAAATTTGTATTTTATGAGCTGTTTTACGAACCTTTTTTTTTTTTTTTTTAAGTCGGTTAATAATAGAAATAATAATTGAAACGTAAGATAAGTAGTGATGAGTCCAATGTGGTTTTGGGGCCACTCGTACCGACTTTGTTTGAAGATATTTCTTTACTGTTTTTTACCCGCCTGTTTTTATTTTATTTCATTTGACAATCCCTTAACTATTAAGTATATCCAATAATGACAGTATACTTATAATATATGTCACTTCCTTCATTAAAGTTATAAAAGATGCCACATCTTTGGTAAAATAGTTTCTTTTTTTAGTTTACTTTGAGTACAAGAAGTTAGCTTAAACTTATTCAGTGGCCTTTTTAAGTGGGTTTCTCGAGTTATCGTTCTCTTAAATAGCAAAAGATAGTGTCACGACAGTCAGTGTTATGTTCTTATGAATGTTTCTTAGCTTTAGGGCGTGAGAGTATGAGACCACGAGTTATAATATAGGTTTGAGAAAAATTTTGTTTTTGCTTTATTAACAACGAATATGATATATAAGCACTATCAGTGGCGGAGCCATAAAGTCGGTTGGTTACTACATTTTTTTGTTAGGATGCACGCGCCCCCTTCCTCTGAGTAGTATGCAATTGATGCACATATAATTATATAAAGAAATTATCAAAGTTATGGTCTCAAGATTCGTTTGTCAGAAAAAAAAACCAACTACAAACATTAGGTCTAACATAGCAACAATATGAAAATGATCGCCGTATCAAAGGTTGTGAGTTTATGTTACGGCAGAAACAAGCATGAGTGCTATTTACTTTTTGGCATATGATATTTCACCACTTTTACATGCTATTCCACCACCTTTACCATATAACTACAAGGGACCACAGAGTAAAATCTACACGATCAAAAGGACCAAACAAAAAACCTTAAAATAAAATCAAAACACAACATATATATTGCACTTTTACCCTCCAACTTTCTGTTTTTTTCAATTGTAAACATCACCAAAACATCACACGTTCTAACCATTTTACCTGCCACCCCACCACTCAAACAACACCAACAAAGTTACCATCTTCATCCAATCATACCCACAAATTTCACACCTCAAGTTCATCATATGTCATGTACTCATATTCATAGTAAACTCAACTAGCCCATATCTTTATTTTTTGTGTTCTTTATCTGTTTTGCATTATTGTTAGCTATTCATTTTGTTATCAACTTATCATAAAACCAATGGCTGGGGATGGTTTTATTGTCCCATTAGATTCTTTATCTCAGCCAGCTTTGTTAACTAAGAAAACAGCTGTTTCGCGAAGTTGGGTTTCGGTTGATCATAATGGAAATAGTACAGTTTTGGACTTGGATAAATATGGTATTATGAAACGTGTCGAAATACATGCTAGAGATTTAAGGATACTTGATCCTTTGTTGTCATATCCGTCTGCGATTTTAGGCAGAGAAAAAGCAATTGTTCTTAACTTAGAGGTTTGTTGATTTCTTGGAATAAATGTTACCTTTTGTTGTTTTTGCATAATAAATTTGAATGGAAATTTTTTTGGTTTTTGTAGCATATCAAGGCAATTATCACAAGTGAAGAGGTATCTCTGCTTTTCATGTTCTGTTTTTTTTACTTGATAAGCAAAACTGTTAAGTTTTCTTTGGATAGCTTATTTTCTCTATTACAATGCAATAAGAAACTAGTAAACAGTTTAAATAATCAATCGCAAACACCACCTTTATTTGCGACTTGATTATTTGTGTAAAAGTGATTATTTAAGATCAAAATAAAGGTCACTTGACTAAAGGCATTAGTAGTTGTAAGACTGTACTTTTCAAATGTTGTCAAAGCTGAATGACTATTATAATGTTTTTCCAAACTTTGATAGTTTATATAATGGTTTCTGAAAGTTGGATGGCATCATAATGGTGATAACAACTTGGATTTGTTCTAAGTTACGTCGATAGTTTATATATGATGTTGAGTGGTGCATAGGTATTGCTTCGTGATCCACTTGATGATAATGTTATCCCCATTGTTGAAGAGCTTCAAAGAAGGCTGCCTCCGGTTAATGTCTATACAGGACAAGGAGACGATGAAGAGGGGACTGGGGTGCAAACTGATGCTCAAACAAACGAATCAAATGGTATATTCTTCTATAACATAACTAAATAATGGATCAGTTTCTCAATATCCTATTGATGTTCTGATTGAAGGTTTTTTGGTAAATGAATTTAGAATTCCCATTTGAGTTTCGGGCACTTGAAGTTGCACTAGAAGGTATCTGTAGTTTTCTTGATGCACGTACACGAGAACTAGAAACCGCTGCTTACCCTGCATTGGATGAATTAACCTCCATGGTGAGTTGCTGATTCTTGGTGTTGTAGTCTGAATAAATACTTCGTAAATGAGCATCCAAACACCCTCATAGATTATTAGTCATTTTAAGGTAAGCCAATTTATTATCATAAACAAGATTCAATAGTAGATGTAAACAAAGATGACCAGTAACCGTAATGTCAGAATAATCCATGTCCATGAACACCATACTATTCAAATTCATTCAATAATGTAACTAATGGGCTAATGTTTTCATAGGCGACTTACTTCAATAATAAAAAAGGCTGTTTAAGCATGGGATTAACTATCTGCGTGGATTTTTCTTGCAGTTTAGTGATGTTCATTTTCGGGTTTTTTGATGTGTCTATCAAAGTGAATTGTGCAGATAAGCAGTCGTAACCTGGATAGAGTGCGCAAGCTCAAGAGTGCAATGACAAGACTGACCAATCGTGTCGTTAAAGTACACTTTTTCTCTACTAAATCACCTCTTAGATCTTTTCTTCCGAAAAGATTAATTTCATTTTTCAGATTCGGATTGTAAGAATATTGAACACTCATCCAAACACCCCCTTAGTACTTGTGCCTAAATTTAAGGGTTATTAATGGTGTGATTTCAATCTGTTTAGGTAAGAGATGAACTTGAACAATTATTGGACGACGATGATGACATGGCAGACCTCTATTTGTCTAGGAAATTATCTTTTGCTTCTTCCCCGAGTAGTGATGGTGCCAACTTAACGTGGTCCCCTGCCTCTCCAACCATAGAATCTAAAATATCGAGAGCAAGCCGGGCAACCCCATTTTCTATCCATGGGGAAAACGACGTCGAGGAGCTTGAAATGTTGCTCGAGGTTCATCACAAAACCTACATGTTTATTTTGTTATTTTTTGACAAATAATGACTTAATTTGTAGTTCCGAAAACCAGTTTCTTGAACTAATTTTGTTTTTTTATAGGCTTACTTCATGCAAATTGAAGCTACATCAAATAAACTCACTACGGTAATTGCCATTTTTAGTTGGCTGTATGCTTATCTATTCAGTTTACTTGATGTGCTCTTTGAAGCGATTTGTATTCTACGTAGTATAAGATAAATACATTTTTTGTTGGTGTTTGCAGCTGCGCGAGTACATTGATGATACAGAGGATTACATCAATATTCAGGTACCGAGAATAGTCAAAACTTTTGAGGTTACAATATTAATGTGTTCCAAATATTTGACAAATATATAGTCGAACTTTGACCTAAACTATGAAGATGAAAACATTTTTTTTTTGTGTGTTTTTGCATACAGTTGGATAATCACCGAAATCAGCTAATTCAGGTAACTATCAATTTCGTGTCCATACATTTCATTTTATTTTATTTTATTTTTTTATTTTTTTTAACGAATTTGGTTTTATTTGATATAGCTGGAACTCTTCCTACTATCGGGGACAGTTTCATTGTCTGTTTACTCATTGGTGGCTGCAATATTTGGTATGAACATTCCACACCCATGGAACGATAACCATGGTTATGTATTCAAATGGGTACGCCACATGATCTTTCTGCATTAAGTACTTGTATACAAAACATACTCGTAACATGTACATAACTTATGTTTTTTCTTGTAGGTGATTTTATTTGCTGGAATATTAAGTGCATCAATCTTTATGTCAATAACAACTTATTCAAGACACAAAGGTCTTGTTGGATCTTGAGATGGGCTTGGTGTCCAAGTGCTTTAGATGCTTGTACACAATGTAGTTACGAGTGGTGCCTTCATGATACGCAAAACTATTTCGTGCTTGTATGCGTTGTACTTTGCTAGAATAAGAAGTTGCGTGAGCAGGAGTATGGGATGTACGACATATTACATTTTCGTGATTGCTAGAAAAACATCGACTAAATTTTACAAATAGAATTGTTATAAATGCTTTGCTTTTTAGAAACGAAAATATCGTTTATGAGAATGAAAAGCAAAATATCAGTGTAGAACTTATGCTCCCTCATCCCAAATCATATATGTCTGTCATTTCTTTTCGTCTCAAGTGTGTGACTAATATGATCTCTTATTCTCTTACAATTTAACAATATCCACTGCGTGTATGGATCAAATTTATGGCTGGTGATGACTTTTGAGAAGCTACGCCATGGTGTGTGTATAGACTGTTGGCGTTACATGATGAGATACTTGGAAATTTTGATTAAGCACTGCCTCATCCATTGACCCATTTGGTATTAGACTGTTTCTTTTGTTAGTACGCTAAGGACTCGATCTCTAGGAAAACATACAGCAGAAAAATGGTTCTTCTCCCAATGTTGGTCCGGATCTGCTTTGAAGAACCGTGATTGAATACTTGAATCTGCACACCACCCTACACACTCTTGTTTTCATATAGTTATGATCGCCATAACATTGCATATGATCATAAAGACAGTAATACATAATAACTGAAACCAAACTCAAGTCCATGTATTAAAAACAGTTGGAAATGTAAACATCCAGTTAAACACTACCTAATAAATCTGAAATCCAGCAAATCAAACCAATGATCCATAAATAATACTGTAATAACTAACCATAACAATAAAAATGTTCACACGAATCCAAAAATAAAATGAAAATTCAAGACTGAACTAATAAGTCCGGATAAAAACCATCCTAGTAACAAACTTACGACATGGCAACACTTTATTAATTTGACACAAATGATATTTCATTCATTTAGCTCAATTTGTTTACCAATGATGGTTAGGGCCTGCTTCAAAGAATCGTGGTTGAATCCAAACTGCCCTACGCATACGATTTTTAGTAGGAGAAGCATCCACAACTTCGTTTAGATAAACATTAGGGTATCCATATTTTTCGAACGTTAATCCACAAACAGAAACGTATTCATCATCTTTAAGATCAAACTCGTCTCGTTTTTTCTCAATCGTGTCAAAAAACTCAGTCCTAGAATACAAATAAGGCAAGCACGGCCCATCAAACTTCTCTTCAGCCTTCACAATAGTAAACGGTTTCCATTTCTTTTCATTAACCAAGAATGTCAAAAGATATTTTTTATCATCCAAATAGTGAAATGTTTGAGTCTTGTGATCGAACGTTGCTCCAGCAACATTTGACCTCAAGCGACCTTTGTCAACATTGTAATGAGTCCATACACTTTGCCCTTTTGAAATCACATGTAGTTCAAAATCATCCGAATCGTTGATTCTATTAAGTATGGAGACGATGCAATGAGGTGAGGTAGGTATGTCAGAAAATGACGCGACATGGCCTTCTATTTCTTGGTGTGGGAAATTAGGGAGTGTGATTTTGGCAAGAGAAAAGGGGGAAAAGAAGAAAAGCGACTCGTTTTTAAATAAAAGTAGCCATCCTTGATATGACGCAAGGCAAATTGCGCCTTCAAGTTCTTGAATGTTTCTTTTGTAGGTTTTGGAGTCAAGTTTGTTGTAGATTAGGCACTCGGGACTGTTGGGTTTGTGAAAAATTAACCATGGAATTTGACCTGGTTCATTTTGAGCTGACGCACTAAATGAAGCACATCGGAAATCTTTGCAGGTGCCACGAAAGCTTAAAAGCTCAATCAAAGTTAATCGATTAGCTATGGAGAATAGAATGTCAATGGGAAGATCGGCCCATGGTCTAAATTGATCCAAAACCTCGTCCATTTCCATGTCCATTCCTCACTTTTACCACCTTCTGTAACTAACAAATAATTTAGGTTAACCAACGAGAAATGTCAATATATATATGTATAAACTTTTAACCAAATTGGGTAATGTTAAATTATTTTTGGTAAGTTGTTTTTTGTGCATAGTAATGTGGGAGCTGAAGCTGATAGAATAACACAAATACAATACAAAAACAAAATTAACTTGAGTTTATAACATGCATATCATCAACTAGATTTTATCCATCTATAAATCACCTCCTAAGTTAGGCAATCATAAATTGCTAAAGAAATATTCTAAACTTTTTCATCATATATTTTCATATACGGAGTATATAGAAATAACAGTTCTATAATGTGCAATTTATGTACAAACAAACATAAAATTTTTACATGGTCAAGTAGATTCTAATTTAGCGAAAACTCATAGATTTTGTATATCAAAATTATCAATCCTAAATAACTGCATGATTAGTTCTTAATTATTCTTAAACTTCAAAAATCTTTTTAATCGATAGACATTTACAAATGCAGATCAAGGAGCTATAGCTTAACACCAACTAAGATTTATCAACTCATGACCCTGTGGGCGCCTAAATCTCATCGGATATCAAGGGTGTTCGACTGTTTGGAATTGTATTTGAAAATTGATTATCTAATTATTACGTTTATAAATCATAAATAAATAAGTGAGTTTCACATGCAAGTTCTAATAAATCATCAGATCCAAACGATCAAATGATCTTAAAGTACCAAAACAAAGAGTTAGTAGTAATGATTTCGCTAATGATTTATGCAAACACCATCACAAAGACCCTTTCAAAACGATCAAAGAGTAGCCTCCATTGCATATTATATGTACACGTTATATTGTACATACTCATGCACACATATTAACAATTGTACGTGGATCATATATATATATATATATGCCTCTAAATATACAAGAATGAAATCAACACTAAAATGAGAATATTCATTAAGAAGGATGTGTACGTACCTTCAATTTTGATGATTTAGGGTTTAAGAGGAGCCGCGAGAGGAAATAAGTTATGACGTCCAAATAAATAAATAAAATGATGAGAGGCCGTAATGTTTGTTCTTATCTTTACTATGTATAAAGAGTGTATAACTGTGTTTTAAACTCTCATTTTGAAAAGTATAATTACTAAAATCTCAATTGATATTATCTCTATCTCTACAATATTTCAAGAGAAAATATGTTGGATTACTAATATGCCTTTATGTCTCGCCACAAACTTTGTCCTATAATGTCTAAAATTAATATTGTTTTTAAAATTACCTTATTTTCACTTATTTTTTTTCTTCTTCACATATTCATCCCAATCCCTAACATGGTCACCAATTCTGCATAGAAAGTGCAATTTCAAGATTTTTGTGATGACTCAATGTCTAGAGACGACCTACTCTGACGGGGTCACAACCAATTAGTGACGTCATCACAGAAGGCGGTGGAGAAACGATACCCTAATTGGAGCAACTTTTGTCTCCGAACCCTAGACGATTTGTATCAGTTTTTTAGGTCTTTTTGGCCCTTTAAGACCTTATGTATTGTTGAGATAAGTTCTATCATCACTCAATCAATGATGTTTATCCTTAATTGTTTGATTATGGGTAAAGGGCATCCACCCGGTAAAATATATTACTCCAAAAAACAGTTAAGTACAAAAAAATGTGGCTGAAGTGCCACATTAACCTCAAGCAACCGCTAGAACAACCACAATATCATGCATGACATGCCATACATGAACCAACTAGCTGCACACAACTAGAAAACCAAAACAAAACAAGCACAAACTAAGACACATCAACCTTTATGCTAACCAAAAGAAAATAAACTATCAAAGTCTAATGTCATGCATGGCTACAACCTTTAATTGGGCTGCAGATCGACCACAATCATCAAAGTAATCATCATCATAACCATTGTAGTCACATATACCATCTTTCCATTGTTCCAAAAGACTTCTCTCATTCCCTCCACTACCGAAATAATTAGCGTCATTAGGATATTCAAGAACTTCATCGTCGTCACTATCAGAAACAAACACATTACCCACCTTAGAGAATGGGTTACCCACCTTGGTTGAAGAAGTACACGTAGAGGAAGAGATACTAGGCTTAGTAGCCGTATCGTGCTCCTTCTCTTTCAAATCATCTTTTTTTAGAGGTTTACAATCATCATCTACAAGAGTAACTTTCTCTTCAATAATTAGCTTTTCAATCTTTCCAATTTTCTTAACAATAGGAGTAGTACTTCCATTTCCACCCTTAGAAGAACTAGTAATAGCAGGTATACCAGATGCTAAAAAACTAGCCATATCATTTTGGCAATCAAGAACCTCATCATCACTATCTTCTTCAGCCACTTTAGTTTCCTTCTTAATTACTACTAACCTCCAAATCAGCCCCATCCTTAGGAGAAACACTTGTTGTACAAGGAATACCATTATCATCAGTATCAGCTATATCAAGAGCATCAATGGGTTCGATGCAGCAATATGTAACACACCCAATTTCGTGAATGCAATGGAATTCAAACTGGGTGTTACTTTATGGTATATTAGATATAATAATAGAAAATGAACTCTAATTGAGTCATTTTAAAACATTTATCATTCGATTTATTGAATTATCAGAGTTTTACAAAATAGAGAGGTCCCAGTAGTTTCACGGTTACATAATACATAAGTTTTCGAATGATGATAAAGTTTATAGCCTTCTAAATATCCGTGCTCCCCCGTGCCATCCTCGTAGCGTATGGACCTAAGATATAACATGCTTAAAATGTCAACACAAATGTTGAGTGGAATCCACAGGTTTAGTTAAATTGTGAACACAATATTCGTAGGGTGAGCTACGTAGTCTCACACCTATAGTTTGAAAACAAAAACAGTTATTATTGCACTGAGCTCATGACAACCAAAGCGTTATCCTCGTACCAATAAAATTGGCATAATTGTTACAATCGTAGCCCTAATAGGTAATTTGCCATTATACCTATTGTTCTCAAATATATTGCGTTCGATTGCCCTACCTAGGTCAATAAAAACGAGGTCCGTCAACCCCAATATGCCTATTCATAATATTCACGCTCACAAAAGCTAGTAACTAATGGTTTCATGATATAGGGACTTCAAACATGGCAATCATGGTACATAGTGCAAATAAAACATACAGGTAAGCATACAGTTCAAAGCATTGTGTTCGAGTAAAAATATCATGTACCTCCCACAATGGTTTGTAAAACAGTTAAACAATGGAAAATGGGGCTATGAACTCACCGTGAGTTGATGATGTTAAGTGTGTAATGAAAGCGATGGTGATGCGTGGTTTTGTAACCTTACAAAAGGTTTTACCTCTCAAGGGATCTCAAGAGGCTTGCAATCTCCACCAGGCAGTATACCTGACCGTTGTAGTATAGTATAATGGCAAGTATCGGGGGATTGATCATTCAACTCAAAGAATAGTGTTCGTTATTATTGAAATTAATCTAACTAGGTCTAAAGGTGAGGGATGATTCTTTTTGTATTTTTATATTTTATGGAAAGCAAGTAAAAATCTCGGGTTTTGGAAGAAGGGGCGGAATTAGTTATTAATCAACTTACCCAAAAACTACTAATTAAACTAGTGTGCCCGAAAAGTAAATAAGGGTTCTACAAGGGAAGTGAAGCGTATCTACCTATGATGTATTACTCCTTGCTAGCTATCCAATTCTACCTATTGAATTGTCATACCTTGTTTTAATTGACGGGTTGCATTCTGATATGTGCCTTTTTACACATATCTTTTCGTCCAATTTTTGAGTCAAAATTACCAAAAACACTTCAAAACGATCAAATAACGTCACAAATATCCTTGGAGTATGTTTTTGCGTGTTTCAGGTACAAAGGATTGAAAACAGACTGAAAACGAGCAAAATATGAAGAATTGTCAAAATCAGACCCTGAACTTTCAAGAAATGACAGAAATGGTCCCTGGAGAGAATTTTATGAGGAAAAGTCAACAAAAGTCCTCCAATAGTACTCAAATGACAAGATTGATCCTTGGATTGCATTTTCAAGAAATTACAAGTTTGGTCCCTCAAGTTTGCAAATTGGCAGAAATGGCCCTCGAGAATTACACTTTGAAGAAAAATCATACCTAAGTCCTTGGGAATGCATAACTTGGCAACATTGGCCCTTGATGATAGTTTGGAAGGATGGCAGTTTTGGTCCCTCAATAATTCAGAAATTACAAGAATAGTCCTTGGGCCATAAATCCTAAACTACTAAAACTAAACCTATCTCCTAAACATCACCAACCCATTACCCACTTAAACCCTTGGCCCAACAAACCACTAGCCCAACACTTGGTCCAGTCAAACAGTCAACCTTTATTAATAAAGCCAGGGTCAACATGGGTCAACGAGGTCAAAGGCAGTCAAACCTACACCACCCTTTCACCTTTCCCCCCTTTCACGGTTATCCAACAGTCCACCACCACCATGCCCGACCATACCCTGCTACACACCACCCCCTCCTCAAAAGCACACCATCACACTCTCCCAACCCACTAACCTTCTCTAAAACCATACCTACCCCAAATTGTCAACCTGGCAATGCAAACTTCACATAAAATGTTTTCACGCCAATTTTGGTTTAAGGGCTAGGATGTCTCAAAACTCAATCCAATGGTTGGGATTGCTTCGGGAAAGCACAAGGATAAAGTTTATGATGTTTTATCTCAGTAAAGAAGCATAAGTGGAGTTCTGCTACCTACCTCTTCACTTAGTATAAATAGGAAATGATTGTAAGCCCTTGGAGGCATCCTTTTCTTGTATCTTTTATGCATTTTAGCTTTAAATTTAATTGTATTTTCCAAATTCTCAGTCTAATTTAAGTTTACTTTCAATTTAAGTCAATTCATATTTTCACTTTCAATTTTAAGTTTCTTGTTCCTTGGTTCAATTGTACTTTGAATAACATCAATACCCTTTATAATATGTTTTAAAAGTGTTTGAAGTTGAAAGAAAGCAAATTTCAGAAAAAGAAAAGAAAAAGAGATAATTACAAAGAAAAAAAAATTGAAGAAAGAAGGAAGGAAGTAGTAGCAGTAATAAAGAATGGATGTGGTTTAGAGTCTCATGGGAGACAATAGGTTGTAATTTGTTCACTGGTTCCTAGTTTCCTCCTGGCTTTGGATGTCAAGTAAGAATTTGTACCAATTTTCTTAAAATTGTGTGATAAGTGTTCTTTGTTGTTATTCACTGTTTGAATCTGCTTATTTAGTGTTAGCTTAGCTTAGTGTAAGTTTATTAATCAAGTTAGATTGTTAATTTTGCTATTTACTTTGAAAACTCATAAAATCAGTAGAATTAGGGGTGTTTGGAACAAGCCTTGATCTGTGTTGTTGTTGTTATTTTAGCTTAAGGATAGTTGGTTCATTGTTATGAGGTTTGTTACAGTCCAAATTGATCTTTAGTTTGGACCATTTCTCACTCAAAGTCAAACTCATATTCAAATCCACTCACAGTCCAACTGTTAGTGAATTTGAGTCTCAAATCTTGTGAACCAACTCAAATCTAGTTTAGCTTAGTGGATTTGGTATGCATTAGGCTTAACTAACATAAAGTAGTAATCTGTGGTCACTCAAAATTCACTAAAGTCAAAATTTTCAAAAACCTTGTAAAGTCAAATATTGCATACTCAGATTTAGGGAGAAATTCAAATCCAATTCTAGGACTCAATAATGAATGGAAATCAGTAATCTTTGTTGATTTGAGTAATTTTCCAGCTTGAGAACATAAATCAAAAAGAATATTGCAATTTGAAACAGATTTGATCATAGTAATTTGATTTGGAAATTGGTCATTTGACTGAGAGCTCCCCTGCATCTCACGTTTTTGTCAGATTTAGAATGGTTGTAGATTTTTCACTTGGAAGTGTTAGGTCTTGAAATTTGTAGCTTTAGAAAGCCACCTAGGTAGACTATTTAGGACTGCTTTTAGTTTTGGCAAAATTGCTTATTTAGTGCTTATTGATAAGCCATCTTTTGGACTAGTTGAGACTGCATGTTGTTTAAGCTCAGTGTATACTGAGCTTGATGGATCTTGTTGGAGTCTTGATTATTGTTGTTGCTTTTGTTCTAGTTGTTGTTTCTAGTTGTTATAATTGTTGTTTATTAGTTTGTTTAAGCTTTTGAAAGCTTAACCGCTTATTTGAGTTTATTGGCTTTTTGGGCTGCTGCTACATTTTTGTTGTTGTTCTTGCTTGTTCTTGAGATTCTGCTTATTCCTGTTCTTGTTCTTGTTGTTGTTACTATTGTTATTGTTGTTTATGCTATTGCTGCATTAATTGGTAAAGCTCATTTGAGCTTTTGAACTTATTTGAGCTGTGTGACCTTTGAACAAGAATTAGAAAGAAAATAAAGAAAAAGCTTTTGATCTTGAATCTATTTTTGATTTTATAATATGAGTTAGAATTGGTTCAAGCAATTGTTTGTTGAATTCGTTTTTCAAATTACTTTTGTGTTTGTGTTTGTGAGTCAGTAAAAAGAAAGAGCAAAAAGAAAAAAAAAATAAAAAAAATAAACTTTGAGTAAAAAAGATAGGACTGGGACTCGAACCCCAGACCCCTCCCCACACAGACTCACAACACAACACACAAACACCACTGCGCCCTTGGGTCTTTTTCATTATAGACTTGCACACTAATTCTTTTATATAGTTACTAAACTGTTTTGCTTATCAAACTTATAAACTGCTTTTTTTGCTTATTTCAAGTGCTTATTTCAAATTTCTTATTTTTCTTAAGTTTCTTTTAACTTATTTGATTTTCCAGAAAAGCCTAGATTTATCTAAATAGTTTAGCTATTAATTTTGATTTAATCTGGTTAAAATAGTAATTAATTAATATTAAATAGGATTTTAATTAAATAATTATTTTTCTTTTTTCTAAAAATTTTCTTTGGTCATTTAGTGCGTAAGAAACTTGTTTGTGATCCCGTAGGACTTGCGTAGCTCAAATTTCACGTTTTTGCTTGCGCGTTGACGTTTATTTAGAATAAATGTCACGTTACTTGTTTATATTGTGTTTTAGGATTTCCCGCTACCTAATTATGTTTCCCGTAGTATTTTAGGACTTCCCTAGTTTTCCATTTGCCTTTGTTCCCTTTAGGTTGCTTTATTTTTATTCTCGTTCGTTAATTTTCAATTCTCGTTAATATAACGTACCACAAAACCAAATAATCTTTCTCAACCAAACATACAAGATTTTAATCTCGATCTTTTCACGAAGCTTTCCATTCACACCTCGTTGGGACACGACCCGGGAAATCACTTCCCGATCTTAACAAATATCACTTTCACGAGTTTACGAGGTAATCTTTTTCCTAAAAGGTTTACTTGTAATTCTCCACGTCTTGTTGTCTCACGATAACATTGACATCACATTTGTTGGTATTTTGATAAATTGTTTTGCACAAAAACACAACGAATCAAATGGCGCCGCTGCCGGGGAGGTTGTGTATCGAAAGTCTCGAAAAGGTTTAAACTATTAGTCTTGTAGAACCTTCGCAAGAAGTTTACGCTTTCATAAAACTTATAAAACACCAAAAATATTTTTCTTTTGTTTCTATATATGTATTATATATATAAAAGTTAAAAAACACAAAAAGACCTTCCCGTTTTCTTTGTTTAATAATAATCAACAATAAAATCTTTCCACCGTAAAACCAAGGCTGAACACTTACCAACTGGGGGTGTGACTATAATAAGTTCCCAAACTAAAGATCAAAACTTTCCGTTGTATCACCTGCGTTTTGGTAAACTTTTAATCGATAAGCTTACGTTAAGAGGAGTCGAAACGGTATAGGGCGATCCAACGAACTTCGCCCTAGTGAGAAATCCATTCTTTTCTCCCGCTCCTTGTACATTTATCCTTAAAGGTCGACCTTGTGTTCTTGATTATTGGTTTAAGTTCCCTTGTCGTTAAAGTTGGTCATTGTTTTGATTGAAAGTTTTTTTGTGGTGCATGCGTACTCGTTCGTTTACGTCAACAAGTCCTTTGCAATCTCTTAACAACATTCCAAGAAGAAGGCGTAATCGTCGACGTGCTCATACAATAGTCGAACCCGAGATTCGTACTATTCCTCCAAACATGGCCAATAATCGTACCATGTCCGAGCTCCTCCAAGCACCCACCGAGGGTTATGGAGAGGCCATCATTGTGCCGGCAATCGTAGCCGACAATTTTGAACTCAAGACCGGGTTACTTCAATTGGTAACTTTGAGTCAATACTTCGGTTTTGAAAGGGACGATCGTCATTCTCACATTCGATGGTTCAACAAGATCACTTCAACCATCAAATACAAAAACGTCCCTCAAGAGGCTATCAAGCTTCTTCTCTTTCCTTTTTCTCTCGAGGGTACGGCCCGGATTTGGCTTGAAAAACAACCCCCTCGTTCTATTGAAACATAGGAAGATCTCATGTCAAAATTTGTGCATGAATTCTTCCCCCGTCTAAGGCGACAAGCTTAACGAATTAAATCACAAAGTTTACTCAAAACTTTGATGAATCTTTTAGCGAGGCATGGGATCATTTTAAGGATTTACTTCGCAAGTGTCCTCACCATGGTTTTTCCGAGTTGCATCAAATTGATACTTTCTACAATGGTTTGAACCAAACCGATCAAGATTCTTTAAACAATGCCGCGGGTGGCAATCTCTTGAATCGGACTCCTAAAGATGCTTTAGCGATCATTGAGAACAAATCAAAGGTTCGTACTTCACGTGGTAAATCCGCTGTTTCCCAAGTGAATGCAACCTCATCTCGATCATCTCCTGTGAAAAATTCTAGCACCGATGCTAAGATTGACAAACTCACGGAGGCTATTCAAGCATTGGTTCTTTCTAAACAAAAGAAACTATCATCACCACAAACTTCTTCACCCGCTCAAGTTAAAGCGGTCGAGGAGACTTATGTCACTTATGGTGGAACTCATGCATATTATAATTGTACTACCACCGATGGTAGTCAATGTGATGTTAAGGCCGTAGCGGGATCTTACAACCAAGGAGGTAACCAATACCGTCCTCAAGTTGACCCAAACTTTCGTGCTAGCAATCAAAATGGTCCACCCGGTTTTTCTCAACCCAATAATCCAAATCGATTCAATCATAATCAACAACAAAGAAACCAAAATGTTCAAAATCAATTTCATGCCCCTAATAACCAATTTCCTAATCAAGGGGGTAGTTTCAACCAAGGATTTCAAGCTCCTAATTTTCAAACTCCTAATGTTGCTTCAAGTGAACTTGCTAATTACATTAAGGCAAATGAAGCTAGCATGAGGAGTATGCAAAACCAAATCAACACTTTGAAGAATGATTTTCAATCTTCAATGTCGAGACAAGGTAATGAGCTTAAGAATGAACTTCGTAATACTAATCACAAGATTGAACAATCTCAAAGTAATATTGAGAACATGTTTGCAAGTCTTATGAGTCAAATGAATCAAGCTTCTACTTCGGGTACTCTTCTGGGAAACACCATTCCCAACCCGAAGGGAGACTTGAAAGCTATTTCCACTCGTAGTGGTAAAGTAGTAAATGGACCCTCGACTCATATTCCTCCACCTTTGAAGGAAGTGGAACGAGAACCCGAGGTTATTAAGGACAAGGTGCAATCTCCAAGCTCACGAAGTACCGCACATGTCCAACCTTCGGATGTCCAACCATCAATTCCCGAGTTTTTTGTTCCTAAGAGCATTACTAAGCCTTCAATTCCATATCCTTCAAGGCTTAGTGATCAACAACTCCGTGATAAAACTAACAATCAAATAAAGAAGTTTCTTGAAATCTTTCAAAAACTACACTTCGATATTAGTTTCGTGGATGCTCTTCTCTACATGCCCAAGTTTGCTTCCACTTTCAAGAGTATTCTAAGCAACAAAGAGAAATTGTTTGAGCTTACCAATACTCGCTTGAATGAAAATTGTTCGGCGGTTCTTCTAAAGAAACTTCCCGAGAAGTTAGGAGACCCCGGGAAATTTCTCATTCCATGTGATTTCCAAAAGCCAGAAGAATGCTTCGCCTTGTCCGATCTTGGTGCTAGCATTAATATAATGCCTTTCTCTATTTGGCAAAAGCTTTAACTTCCCGAGCTTACACCAACACGAATGACTCTAGAATTAGCAACCCGAACGGTAACGGTTCCAAGGGGTATTGCTGAAGATGTCTTCGTAAAGGTTGGAAAGTTCCATTTCCCTGCCGACTTCGTAGTCGTTGATTTCGATGCCGATCCTCGTGTTCCCCTCATTTTGGGAAGACCTTTTCTTGAAAACGGCTCGAGCTTTAATCGATGTCTTCGAAGGTGAAATGACTCTTAGAGTTGGCGATGAAAAATTGTCATCAACATTGAAAACACTTCAAAAGATCTTCTCGACCTTGAACGAGAAACAATCAATCAAATTGATATCATCGACGTTACACGTGATGAATACCTTCATGAAGTGTTGCTGTTGAGCTTTTGAACTTATTTGAGCTGTGTGACATTTGAACAAGAATTAGAAAGAAAACAAAGAAAAAGCTTTTGATCTTGAATCTGTTTTTGATTTTGTAATATGAGTTAGAATTGGTTCAAGCAATTGTTTGTTGAATTTGTTTTTCAAATTACTTTTGTGTTTGTGTTTGTGAGTCAGTAAAAAGAAAGAGCAAAAAGAAAAAAAAATAAAAAAATAAACTTTGAGTAAGAAAATAGGACTGGACTCGAACCCCAGACCCCTCCCCACACAGACTCACAACACAACACACAAACACCACTGCGCCCTTGTGTCTTTTTCATTATAGACTTGCACACTAATTCTTTTATATAGTTACTAAACTGTTTTGCTTATCAAACTTATAAATTGCTTTTTCTGCTTATTTCAAGTGCTTATTTCAAATTTCTTATTTTTCTTAAGTTTCTTTTAACTTATTTGATTTTCCAGAAAAAGCCTAGATTTATCTAAATAGTTTAGCTATTAATTTTGATTTAATTTGGTTAAAATAGTAATTAATTAATATTAAATAGGATTTTAATTAAATAATTAATTTTCTTTTTTCTAAAAATTTTCTTTTGTTATTTAGTGCGTAAGAAACTTGTTTGTGATCTCATCGGACTTGCTAGCTCAAATTTCACGTTTTTGCTTGCGCGTTGACGTTTATTTAGAATAAATGTCACGTTACTTGTTTATATTGTGTTTTAGGATTTCCCGCTACCTAATTATGTTTCCCGTAGTATTTTAGGACTTCCCTTGTTTTCCATTTGCCTTTGTTCCCTTTAGGTTGCTTTATTTTTATTCTCGTTCGTTAATTTTCAATTCTCGTTAATTTAACGTACCACAAAATCAAATAATCTTTCTCAACCAAACATACAAGATTTTAATCTCGATCTTTTCATGAAGCTTTCCATTCACACCTCGTTGGGACACGACCCGGGAAATCACTTCCCGGTCTTAACAAATATCACTTTCACGAGTTTACGAGGTAATCTTTTTCCTAAAAGGTTAACTTGTAATTCTCCACGTCATGTTGTCTCACGATAACATTGACATCACGTTTGTTGGTATTTTGATAAATTGTTTTGCACAAAAACACAACGAATCGCATTCCTTAATACCATTCGTAGGGCCGTGTACGATATTCCCTAACTCTATAAGCTTCTACCTCTTCCTATGTCGAGCCGACAACTAGCTCCTAACATGGCATCTTCGATAGTTACTTACGCATTAAACACAACCAATTAATCATAGTACACATCCGATCATGTTTCTTAAGAAGTTCAAGCAAGTTACCAATTGGAGATAGCTAGTTTTCTTAAGCCTAACATCGATAAACAATCAACTAAACAAGAGACAAAAGGAAACAAGAATTATAAGCTAAACCAATTAGACCTATCAAAGTGTCACACCTAAATTGATGAAGATAGACACAAACATCAATAAAGAATCAATAAGATCTAATTAATTATATACAAGTTTCACACAATTATAAGTAGACACAAGGTGAATTGGCAAAACATAATCAATGAAGAGCAAGCAACAATAATAATGAAAGACATAATTAAGATAGAATCAACAAACCATTACAAGATGTTTATGGAGTGATTGAAACCCTCTAAGTTGCTAGGAAAACATGTACCCAAATCCTAGAATCGGACTTAGGGTTGGCGGCTTACAAATAATGAAGTTATGAGGTTATATTTATAGGCAATTTTTCTGTCGGCCCGATCTAATGGCGTCAGCTCTAAGGAGTGACGGCGTCAGGAAGCATTTTTCACCAAATTGTAGATCTTTTCGTTCCGAATCCGTGGCCTTATTAATCACCCAAATCCGATTTCGTATGCAAATGATATGGCCAAAATAGTAACAGCTACCGCGTGCGCAAGTTGTGACTAGTTAACACGTGATGGCCTACGTGACGCCGTCACCCTTTAATTCCACAAAACCTTCTGGCGCATCACGTGTAAATTAATATTCACCTCTTTGCCAATACATGATGCCGTCACCTACAAAGCGTGATGCCGTCAAGCACTGTTTCCAGCTTGATTTTGGAGACTTTGTCGTTTTCTTCACTTTTCGCTCCAAAAACGTCCAAAATGCTTCCTTTTCCAGATTTCTTCTCCAAAGTACCTAAAATGACAAAAGGAAGGATTTAGGGTAATATTTGATCAAATAATTATGACTTAGGGCTTAAATGACCCCCTAAAAGCGTAATACTTTTTGCCTCATCAAATACCCGAAAATGTGGCCATTATGACTCTTAAGGTTCATAATATTACGATCCTTTAAGTTGACACCCCTTGAAATATTTGAAGCATATCCATCAGGAACTTTGAGATTTTTTAAAATCTGCAAAAAGTTAGACTTCTCTACACTAGTCATAGTGTAGCATGCCGGGGGTAGGTACGCCTTTTTGTTAGGACCATTTACAAGGTGAAGTTTATGCCTAATTCCCATTTCCATGATATCCTTGCGACTGTTTGCATTATCTTTAGTCTTCCCATCTAAATTTAATAAAGTCCCAAGCACATTATCACAAACATTCTTTTCGATATGCATAACATCTAAGTTATGCCTAAGTAAATTATACTCCCAATATGGCAATTCAAAAAACACGCTTTTCTTTTTCCACAACTGGTGCTCACCATCAATATCTACTTCTATGACATTATCTGCATCCTCAAATGCACTCTTGTCATTTGTTGCCTCCATTGTATGAAGATGTGTATTGGTAGAACAAGATGCACCATCCCTTGTCCTCTTTTTCGATGAGTTATCTGGCTTTCTATATTTAAACCTACTACCACTTACTTGTTTCAAAATATCAGATCCAGTTAATTGAGTAGGTGGACCCTCCTTCTCGATTTTACCATCAAATCGATCATTTTGTAATCGATAATTATGATCTTTCTCTAACCATCTGTGATGTCCCATATAACAAAATTTTCTCCCATGCTTTAATTAAGTTGAACGAGTGGAATATGCACAAACAGGGAATGCTACGCGACCCTTAGTGCTCCAACCTGATAAATAAGCATAGGCGGGAAAATCATTCACGGTCCAAAGAAGTGAAGCTTTTAACTTGAAGTGTTGTTTAGAAAAAGCATCATAGGCATCCACACCAGCCCATAACAATTTAAGCTCACATATTAGAGGTTGGTGATAAACATCGATATCATTTCCAGATCCTTTCTCCCCTGGAATGATGGATGAAAGAATGACAGCTTGTTTTTTCATGCATATCCACGGAGGTAAATTGTAAGGAGTCAACAACACGGGCCATGTGCTATATGTTGTACTCATTGTGTGAAAAGGATTAAACCCATCACTAGCAAGGCCAAGTAAGAGCATCTGCCGGGTGTCTTAACTTTCCATCTTTTGTTCGACCCACGTCATGCCACCTCATTTCCTTTGCTGTTTTTTCACGCATGTATTTCCTTTTCAGCCTTGGAATCAACGGAAAATAACGCAAAACCTTTGCTGGCTTTTTAGGCTTTCTAGATTTTGAACTCTCCCCTACTTTATCACCTATACTAGATTTATATCTTTGAGCTTTGCATATATGACATGATTGCTGATCTTTTCTCTTATCCCAATAAATCATGCAATCGTTGGGACATGCATGAATTTTCTCGTAGTCGAGCCCAAGATCTGTAGTTAACTTCTTGGCTTCACTAGCAGATGATGGTAACGATGTGAGATGAGGAAATGCATCCTTTAAAAGCTCTAGCAACATGCTGAAGCACTTATTAGATATGCCACCAATGCATTTTAGATGGTACAAGTGTAAAGTGAATGACAAGTTTGAATACTTGCAACAAGGATATAATTCTTTGTCACATTCCTCTAAAATTCTTTTGTAGGGAATTTCTTTATCAACATAATCAGAACTTTGAGTAGTTTCTTGATCAGATTCATTGATATTCCCTTCAAGAATGGAAACACTTTCGTGTGAGTTATTCAAGGGTAAGGAACTTACACCTAAAGCATCTCGAACTAGCCCTCTTATGTCATCTTCACCAACCGAAGTTTCATGCACAATACTTGGATAAGAGTGTTGTGAAGGTATAGAATTCTCTCCATGAATTGTCCATGTTTTGTACCCTGGTAAAAATCCATATTGCAAAATGTGGGCATGAGCAGCATCGACTGCCTTCCGCTTACACGAACAATATTTAAGGCATGGACATGGAATTTGTCCTCTTATACTTCTAGGCCTAGCAAAATCTATAAAATACTGAACTCCATCTTTAAAAGTCTTACTTCCAATATCAGCTTTGATCCAACTGTTGTCCATTAATTTAACTTACCTAGCCAAGTACATGAATAATGGTAATACATAGCAGGATTTTTATAAGCAAACAATTTAAAGTCAACTTTGAATTAACAAACTTCCATTCCAGACAACATTTAGCACAATTCAACCCATTTAATGTTACACCTCTAGTATTTCATAGATATTAAAAGTTTACAGCTACTTCCTGACTCAACAATCAACTTGCTTAACACTTCTCTACCACAAGGAATTTAGTAATTTTCTAGTAACATACCACAAAAATGTAGCATTAACTAAACCGACTCATAACCTTGGAATTCATGTTGCTAAGATAACTTGTTTGAGCAAAGCTTTTAAGTACAGCGGGTCGAGAGCCAACAGACAACTGGCCCAGTCCTGATCTCGAACCCGTGTCTAGTCTAAGACTCACCAACTAACCATGTTCAATCCACAATGCATAATGTTCCAATATTTAATATACTGTGTTTTTATTAACCCATTGAGCTGCTGAACTAAATACTGGAGCTCTGCTTAATTTTATATACTGTGTTTTTATATACTCTACTGAACTAAATTTTTTAACATTGATTATTAACATATGCAGATGACATGATATTTTTGACAAATTTCAGTCTTGATAATGGAGAAGGGCCAAACTGATGTATCAAGAAAAATACTACATTGTACCAAATGTATGAAGATCCATATATTGAGCGATCCAGATCAGAAATGAACAAACATCTTACACTAGACTATATCATAATATTGTGTTAAGCTTAGGATTGTATCTTAGGAGATAATCTTTATTATTATATTTAAATATTGGTACCACCAATCAGAACACAAGGGGATAAGCATAAATCTTAGACTAGACTCCACATCAGACATACTTGTGAATCTGCATGAACTAAGCAGAGCTCCAAAAGATGATTATAATACTCGATTCTGAAAGGCTAGCTTCAGCGTTCACTAACATGTACCTTAAAAACAATATGACAATCAAATACTGAATCAACTCTATGCATACATGTGAATGGATTACTAGAGTCCAGTTCTAACCATTCCTATATGTGTGCTATAACAAAACTTTTAATAGTCCAGAGTCAAATTCTTCAGAGTATAGTGTAAAAATTACCAGACGTCCTCTCAATATCGATAACTTTGACCATAAGAAAAAATATTTTATTAATTTACGACAGACACGCTCATGACAGCACTTGCTTCAAACACCAGAAACCAAACTCCTGACCAGCCGACTTCGTTTATCATAGAAAACAGTCCCTAAAAAGATGGACAAACTTAAATGCTCTAATTCTTATACTTAATTTCATCTATCTAAAGGCTAATTTTCATGCTTATCTGCTAAACTGTATCCACCGCGTCGTGCCTGTTCTATATAGAATCAGAATCAGTTTTATAAAAGACGTACAAAAGCCATACACATTGCCAAATGAAACCTTGAAAAATCAGAATTCCAGTTTCTGATTATTTGACTGAAATACCTATAACTAGAGCCAAAAGTTATAATAATAACACGCTTTTATGTGTTTTGACATCCGTAAACAACACTCTAATCACTCTTATGGTTTCTCTCTTCAAATACCTATAACTAGAGCCAAAAGTTGGGAGCATAAACACACTTTTATGTGTTTTGACATCGGTAAACAACTTATGCTCATCACTTTATTTAACCTCTTTATCAAAAGCTTATCAAAAACCTAAACAATAATCATAACACGCGACTTTGCCAACCTATATAATTTAAAAAAGGGAAAATGATAAAAAAATGCATCGAACTTGACACTTTTTGCGATT
The DNA here is from genome assembly GCA_030686995.1 of Artemisia argyi. Lineage (NCBI taxonomy): Eukaryota > Viridiplantae > Streptophyta > Magnoliopsida > Asterales > Asteraceae > Artemisia > Artemisia argyi. The sequence goes on from CM060683.1 coordinate 161,552,378, forward strand.
ATGTGTAGCCAACTATTTTTGTTTTCATTGTAACACAAAACTTTTGAATTTTTATCATTGTATGTACTATTTCCAGCGTGTCCTTACACGTTGACTGCCAACTCATCCGGGTGTTACACATCGACTGCCAACTGATTTCCTTACTATTATTTTTTAGGGATAATAACAAAAAAATGCATCGAACTTGACCACTTTTGTCATTGTAACACAAACCTTTTGAATTTGTGTTATTCTATGTATCCACTCAAGCTAAACTAAGCATTGTTTGTCCTTTATACTAACGGACATTAGTACATAACATAAAATTTCGTTTTCTTACGTTTTCATCCATTTTTATACGTTTTCGTCCGTTTTCTTACATTTTCATCCATTTTTATACGTTTTCGTCCATTTTCTTATGTTTTAATACGCTTTCGTTCATTTTTATATGTTTTCGCCAATTTTCTTGCGTTTTTATACGTTTTCATACGTTTTTGTCCGTTTTCATACGTTTTTATTTGTTTTTTATGTGTAAAAAAGTATGAAAACGCAAGAAAAATGTATAAAAACGTATAAGAACGAACAAAAACGTGTAAGATCAAACTAAAACCTATAAAATTGAATGAAAATGTATAAAAACGAACGAAAACGTAAGAAATCAGTCAAAAATGTATAAAATGGACGAAACCATATAAAAACGAACAAAAACTAATGAAAACGGAAGAAAATGTACGAAACTTATAAAAACGTACCAAAACGAAAGAAAGCGTATAAAATGGATGAAAACGTTAGAAAGTGTACAAAAACGCACGAAAACGAATGAAAATGTAAGAAAATAGGTGAGATCTGTCACACCCCGTCAATGGCGGAAACACGAGATGTAACGAAGAAGGCGCATTGTATAACATTATAGTTTCACGATAAAATCTCTCGTTTCAAATGAGATCCAAAAAGCTCAAAATATATAATAGGTAGTTTGGAAAATCTTCGTCTGTCACAAATTGTTTTGAGTTTTATAAACAAATATTGCCCAAAAATGCTGGTTGCTACAAAAATGTATAAAAACAGAGAAAACGTATAAAAACGTAAGAAAACGGACGAAAACGTATAAAATGGATGTGATAACGCTTAAATTATACATGTTTTTAGGTGCGTTATTGTTAGTTTTGTGCATCATATTTGGTCATATTTGTACGTATTTGATACTTAATCATGGAAAAGTGTTTGTACAAGCAAATGTAGCCAAAAACAGGAAAAAGTGATAAAAAGATGAAGAAATAAAGTGAATATGCACAATTGGAGATTTTCGAGAAGGAATCGAGTAAAGAATCACACAAGGATGCAAGGATTTGATAGATTTAAGATTTATACGTTCATATATCAAAAGAATATCAAGTTCTATGGAAGGAATCGACATCAAAGTGGAAGAGAATGCATGCGACAAAGAATAATAAAGAAAAAACCAAGAAATCACGTTACAGGTTCAAACCAACCGGTCGGTTACAGCCCGTAACCGATTCGGTTGGCCGCATGCAGAAGAACAATCCGATCGGTTAGTCCTATTACCGATCGGATGGATGTTGACTGTTTTTTACAAGATTGAATTTAATGGCGTTTTTACTCCTCATTATCATGGTTGGCTAATCATTTCTCACTAATAACTTCTTGGGAACGTTTTACCTTGAGAATTAAGTGACTTGGAGGCTATTTAATCACATCTAAGCCTACAAACTTATTGTACCACAAAATCCTAAGTAATATCTTACACCAAAGTTATTACTATCTTATTATTTCTCACCCAAAAGGTTGCTTGAGCAGTAAAAATGTCCAGGAAGCTTTGAGTTAAAGTCTCAATAGTATGGTCAAGTGTGTGGAGTTGTTTATTCTATTTGGTAGTCAATTGGAGGCGTGTGGTTGCTACAGTTCCACGGATTTAGTTATTGTAATTCTCAATCTAGGTACACCTTGTTTATTTACAATGAACTCTTGTTACTTTGAATATAATGAATGTTTTGTTTACTACTTGTGTTTCGATATGATCGATATGGAGTGATTTGGTATATACTTGTGTGAATGATGTAGTTAGTCATGGAGTATTCTTTACTTTAAAAAGGTGATGCATAAAAATTCTTCTTAAATTATGAGTTTGTTGGGATCTAATCTTGCTTAATTAGTATGGGACATGATGTGTGACAAGCATTGTGTTTACTCTTTAAAAAGGATTTGGGAAGATTTCATCACGAAATAAGGCCGAAAGGGTTCGTAGGAATTCATGAGTAAAGAATTATTTTTAAACAACATCGTGTTTATGGAATTATTGTTCTAGTTGTCTTAGGCCGAAAGGAAGTAACTAGATGATTGAATTCTAGTAATGATTTAACATGATAAACACCATTGATTGTTGGTCATTCATATAAAAGTTGTGCATCATAACAAGTTTACACCAAGCTTAACATGAATACTCCAAATGATTGATTATAGAATCTCACACAAGTATATGTTTAGATAATATTGTTATTTAAAAGATTTGGATTTTAGTTAATAAGGATTGACAACCCTTTTTATACAAACTAGTTTTCTAATACTTTAATAAACAAATCCCTTGGACGATCTCGACTTACCCACCTTTACTAAAACGGACAAGTATACTTGCTCGTATGTGTTAAAAAGATAATCGGATAAGCGTGTTTATAAATTTTAAAACTTGTACACACCGTGAGCACATCAGGATGAAAACATAAGAAAACGAATGGAAACGTATAAAAAAGGATGAAAATGTAAGAAAACAGAATTTTAAGTTATGTACTAACGCCCGTTAGTATAAAGGACTAACGATGCCAAATTTAGCTTGACTGGATACATACAATAATAGAAATTCAAAAGGTTTGTGATACAATGACAAAAGTGGTCAAGTTCGATGCATTTTTTTGTTATTATCCCTAAAAAGTAATAGTCATGAAATGAGTTGGCAGTTGATGTGTAACGCCCGAATGAGTTGGCAGTCCACGTGTTGGGACACGCTGGAAATAGTACATACAATGACAAAAATTCAAAAGTTTTGTGTTACAATGAAAACAAAAATAATTGGCTACACACAATCGCAAAAAGTGTCAAGTTCGATGCATTTTTTAATCATTTTCCCTTTAAAAAAATAAAGCTTATCAACTAATGCCGTATGTCAAAAACCTCCTCAAAATTACTCAAAAAACCCAAACGACTAACGAAACCCCAAACACGGTCCTAAACAGCTTATAAGACATTAGAACCAAAGGCGCACACATCGCTTCACCTTTTATTTATCTTATAACGCTTGTTTTGGCTGCACATATGGCGCAGGCCACGATAACGCTATGTGACTGCCAATTAAATCCCTGACGACTAACGAAACCCCAAGCACGGTCCTAAACAGCTTATAAGACATTAAAACCAAAGGCGCACACATCTCAATAACAATTATAAATTAAAACAGTTACACATTATTCAGTTTATAAGTTATAAGCAATAAAATTAAGTAATGGAATTAAGCAGTAAAACATTTTATTGAAATAAGCAATAACCTTTAAATCGCATAAAATGAGCTAACCATTCCTTCAATAATCAAATAAGCTAACGATTCCTTCAATCATCAAATAAGCTAACCGTTCCTTCAAATCTGTCAAATCGTCCAAATTTTTAAAAACCCTAACCAAATTAACGAAGATGTAAAAGTGAATATGTGAATTGAGTGATTGAGAGGTGAAAGTGAATATGTGAATTGAGTGATTGAGAGGTCAGTTACCTCATTCATTCATTTAGTTATTTTTTATAAAGTGAAAGTCGTTTGAGAGGTAGTGATTTTTTATATATTGTTTAAAATAACTAACATTTTTGAGAGGTGATATTTTTATTATTGTTTAAAAAAGAATTTTGTAAAAGTGATAATTTGGTTAAAATAATAGACTATATATGTAAGGTGTAGTGATAAGTTGGTTTTATAAAGTGAAAGTGGTTTGAGAGGTAGTGATTTTTTATATATTGTTTAAAAAAAGAATTTTGTTTGAGAGGTGATATTTTTTTTATTGTTTAAAAAAAGAATTTTGTGAAAGTGATATGTTGGTTAAAATAATGGACTATATATGTAAGGTGTATATATTAGAAGGATAAAAAGTGTAACTTCAAATGAAAGTCCACACTTTTGTTTGTGTAATTTTGTTTGATTGGTTTTTAAAAATTTGCCCAAGGCATATTGTGTGGACTTTGTGGGTATATATTTTTTGTAGAAAAAAAACTCACATAACTGTGTGTGTATTGTGTGTGTATAATTTATTATCCACACTTGTAAGTGTGCTTAATTTTTTATACGTTCATCATCATTATGGAAAAAACATAAAATTTTACACATTTATTTAAGTGTAGAGAAATAAATGTGTACTATCAGCCTTTTTTTAGTGAATCTCATTTAACTGCCAAAATTAAACATTAACTAGGTTTTAAACCCGCGCGTTGCGCGAGATATTTGAGTACATAGTTATTGAGTTGTGAGTTTGACAATATAAGTATCAAAGGATGTTATTTGTATTGCAAGTATCCGAAAACAGAAATTAGCATCTTATAAGTTTACCTTGTCAAGCAATTTTATAAAGCTTAATAGATGTAATCTTTTCAGTTCAAAGGGAATGCAATATCTCATATGATACATGCTCTGTTTAAAAGAAATACATCATTCTAACTTCATATATACCGACACTAAACGCCATTAACTATACAATCCAGAAAAACTTATTTTTGAGGACACAAAACTCAATGTGGTACCAAAAAGAAGACCAAAATGGTAATTTCTAATCCTTTATATTACTTTTTTTTGTATACATATCTTTTATGGTTGAGACCACTTCCAATGTGAATTACCACAACAAATAATGAGTACTCACAGTCAGCCATTTCCATCGTGTTGCTCAGCTTCAGCTCGGGAGGGAAAACAACATGATATGATAGCTTTTTGTACCTACCGAGCTGCTCCGTGTACTTGAAACGATTCAAATGCATGACCAAAATATGTTGCTACTTCTTGATCTTCATCCTCTTCTCCAATTCTTGCAAACTGAGGCGATGTAAAAGTAACGGTTAGTATTTACATAGCAATTGCCAAAAACACATAATGCATATAGTGATTTTTGAAAGAAAAAAAATGCTAGTAACTGCAACAATAACATTTCATAATGCATAAACCCCCCTAAGCGTAATAACCACAACAATAACATTTTATAATCATGTCTAAAGCATTAATTTATTATGCTACTTGCAGGGGTGTTTGGGTAAGCGCATGGCTAAAAGTTTATGCATAGTTGGATAGTCTTAATCCAAAGACTATGCTCATTAGCTTATTTATCTCCAAGAAATCCCTCAGACTTTCAAAATAAGCGTAGTCAAAGACCTTGAAAGTGATTAGTACTTATCTTAAATGCAACAACCCATTACGTACCTAAATTACACTTAGCCAAAGACCCTCCTACTATAGTGGTTAATGATATCAGTTAACATAACTCTAAAAACATCCGTTAGTATCAGTTCAAAGTTGAAGAGTCTAGTGTCCATTACTTTTTGAACCACTTCAGTTAAGCAATTGATACCAATCCCATTTATAAAATTATTGCATCTCCAACCTAACATAGTTTTAATTGCTTAAACTCCTAACTTAACTGATTCCACTTTCTGCCACATAACTCAAATCAGAAAAGAAATAAACACAGGAAGGTATTTATACCGGACGCTCAACCTGATATAAATCATTTTAACCATATATATATGCCGCTCAACCTGACATACATTTTAAGCATACATGGCAATTACTGGTTTTGACATAAACTAAGTTTGACTGGTTACTCACCCTGCCTAACCTAGCAAGTGAAGTTTTCAATTTAGAGCATCCCATATCCATAAATCTATAAACTTGCCATACCATGCGACATTTCAAAGCAGAAGGCGTATCATTCGGTAAACGTTTTCCATTGCTAATTAACCTTAAATAGTATAAAAAGGAGGCATTAAAGCAGAAGGCGTATAAAAAAACCACACAAAAAACAATCTCAGCCTGTTAAAAAAAATAAAAAAAGAAAAAAAAAAGGAGGCATTAAAGCATTGAAGTAAAATACTATCCTAAACAGATATATAGGCATCTAACTTTTTCCAGTAGAGTAACATACCTTGATTAAGCGTAATTCGACAACTTTTAACGATCGGTGGATCCTTGAGGCGTCATCTTTAAATCTTGTTATAGTTGTACTTACTAATTATGTTTCTCCTATTGATTTTGGTATAGCAAGACCTGGAATTAATTTGAGTTGTTCTCTTTCTTAGCCATCTTCACCCCGCAAAGGCATCAAATTCTATGAGCACGCAATTCTTGGAGCTTGCAAGCCTGAACCGACAAATGGAAAAAACAAAATATATCAGTAAAAAATGATCTTTTTTCAAAAGATTCAAGACTGTGGACAACCTTCGTCAAGTAAGCCTACAAAAAAAGGATCATATAGACCCAATTTTTAGTAGCATATGAGGTTTTAAGCCAGCGCTCTGCGCCAGGATGTTTGAATACAACGTTACTGAATTATGTGTTTTTCAGAATGATTGTAAAACTGCCGCAATGTATATGCATCTTCAAACCAAACTAACAACAAAGAAATTGCAGAATTGATATAAGAAACTTTATTATACAGTTTCAAAAGTGGCTTATACTTTTAAAGAAAACAAACAGAATCATTTAAGTGCTGGTCTAATGTAGTCGAAACAAATTTGTTTCATTTTTAAGAGGTGTTTGGCATTGCTTATTTTTACTATCTTTTTGCTTTAGATTATTTTGAATTAAAATAAGCAGATTCTGATAAGCAAGTACAAAGTTGGTTATTTCAAAATTGATTTGATTAATTAAAAAAAATATTGTTTTTCTTCAGGAATGTTGATCTTTTTACAACAAAAGCAAATCCAAACACCCCCATTTCATACTTTCGCAATTTAATATAGGTTTAGTAGCCATCTTTAATGCATTTAGATTTAGACATATCACACACTTGCAATTCTAGAGTGCATAAAATTAGAAGAAAAAAACACTTCATAACACACTTAAGAGTAGTATACATACTTTTTCTACCTGTTGTTCATTAACCACCACATCTTTCCCATCCGACATTAAGCGTTTGCTTTCTTCCCCTGGCATGTCCTTCATTTCCGCCAAGTAATTCTTTATCCGCTTTTGATCCTAGAGAATTTCCTGACATCGGCTGCAAGTTCATCTACATCCACATTCAAGAGACCCTGCACACAATAACCCCAAATGGTTCACAAAAGCATACTTTGGAAGTGAACACAACCACGCTGGTTCTAAATTCTCTTTACCTTGAACATTACATCAAACAATCATATGTAACTGATTTTGGGACACTCGTTAGGCAAGAAACATTAGAACAACAGAACTCTCGATCACTATGAACACATCCACACTCCTAAGCTATTGAAGATGGACGCAACTGATTCGAAACATCATCAACTTCCTTCAAATTTCTTTGCAAAAAACCACATAAAAAACACCCGTAAGCTATCAAAGCTAGTCTAAAACAGCTTACTACCGCATAAATTTATCTTTTATACATAATAAAATATTCTAAAATGATCAGGACCCTTGGAACCTCTTTATGGCTATTTTAGTATCCCGACAAAAAACCTCAAAATGTCTAGCACCTCTGCCCTTGAAGGCTTTCAGAAAAGGCTCGTTTCCAACTGCAATATACCTGAGATAATCGACCTCAAACTATTAACTTTTATGTTTTCTCAAAAGACAATGTGAAGGATAGTGTCTGCATTTGCTTATCAGTTTAGTCTAAAAACTATATGGCCGTTTGGTTAGGCTCATAAGAAAAGCTTACGCCTTTTGTATAAAACTAATTATATATCTCCATGACAATTCCAGTATCTAAAGGTGACTGAATTTCTTTATGAGCCTAATTTTAAAAACTAAGTGGGTGTTTGGTTACGCTCATAAAGGTGACTGAATTTCTTTATGTTCCTGTAGCACTACTTTGTTCAAAATTTCATCTATTTATAAACTTAAAAATTATGCAGGATTTATGCAAGATTAATAATAACTTTAGGTGACCTGAATCCGGTTGCAATTTTCATTGCATTTAAACCATTCCCTTTTCATCTACTTTCATATCCACCTGTTTAACCCGTTACAGATATAACATAACATGAATTGACACAGTTATGCGTACTCGGGCTGAAATTTACCTTTCAATTGCTAGCTCAATCTGCAACTTCGATACCTGTGATTGAAAACATAACAGTGCATCGTTAGGTGTGTCGTCATAATTGTGACCCAAAGTGCATTTTATAAGGCATGTATATTTATTTTGATAAGAACATAAAAAATAGCAAGGGAGCAGGTCAAATGGGGAGAAATTTTGCCATAGCCTAAAAATAAGCAAATACGCAGAAAAAAATGCAAATACCAAACATCCTCTAATACAAACAACATGTATCATAATCGCATTCTTAATGCAGTTGACTTTTTAAAAAAAGGCAATCCCAATCACTATCCATTTTCCGTAATAACAACTTAATCACAATCTGTTAAGCTACAACGACAACATATTGAATTAAGCAATTAAGATTACGAATGCAATGATATACCTAAAGTAATAATAACTTAATAACATTTCATACCTAAAGTAACCAATACGTTATATCAAGCTCTATAAGCAACTCAACGCCATTGTTTCGGCTTAATTTTTCTGCTTATTTTTGGGCTTATATGTTTCTGCTTATTTTGGGCTTATGGTTTGGCTTATTTTCGGGCTTATTGGTTCCGCTTATTTGTGTTTATGGGTTTTAAGTGGAATACTATTTCATTTCTAATCAACAAAAAAACATATAATATAATATATAAAATTTATTAAAAATAAAAAAAAATGAAAAGACAAAAAGGATAAAGAATTATACCTTTAACAATTTCAACAGCTGATTTGTATTTTGTCACAACTTCAGAAGAAGAAAGATCAAGCTCCTTCCCTTCACCTCTTTCATCATCAGAAGCCATCTTTTTTTCTTCACAAAATCTGGAATAAAAAAATTAACATATCAAAAAGCAAAATTAATCCAAGAAATTAAAAGGTTTTGTTTGGTTATGTAATACATTTAACTTTAACAGAATCCCCAAAAAACAACACATAGCCCTAATTTGTAAATAAATTAAAAAATTACTCGTTTTCTTCTTCCTCATCTTCATGATCCGATCATCTGTGGTATGTGTGTGTTTCTGTTTGTGTTTTGTGGGTTGTGGAACATCGGAGAGGGTTCTGGAATGTGTGGTATGTGGGGGAGGGAGTAATATTGTGAGAGAGGAGAGCACAAATTCATGCTCCTGTTGCTAGGTTTTGTAGAAACACTCACACAAAACACTATAGATGCCCCGATGGCTGGTCCGATCGGGTTGGGCCGGCGGGTCCTTTACCGGTGCCGGAGCCACATATTGAGAGAGTGAGTAGAAGGGATAACTTTGGTGGATCCGGTATTTGTTATGAGCTTTGTGGGTTTGGGCTGCCCAAAAACAAAAAACGGGAAAAAAAAAACTGTTCCTAAAGGGGACGCTTTTTAATATATATATATATATATATATATATATATATATATATATATATATATATATATATATATATATATATATATATATATATATATATATATATAATAATAATAATAATAATAATAACTAGAAGGGTACCCGCGCAATGCGGCGGCGGGTACCCAATGACTATTTTTATGGCGAACAAATGTTTTTCATGTGACTTTTTAAGCACAGTAAGCGGGCCAACATTTTTTTTTCATTTTTTTTAACAATTACATAATAATTCAAATACATTTTAAACATTACAAATAAAACTTCAAATAAAATGACTAAACTACTAATCCATCATCACATTTATCATACCAACCCATGTATATTTGGATAAGCCCATTAATGGTCTAGATTTTCGAATAGTCCAACTACTAATCCATCAACACATTTACTACATGATGATGATGGATTAAATGAGCCATTACAACTCACAAGTAAATGGGTTTTATGAATATTAAAGTTGGCACAATTAAAGACATTTAATTTACATTTGAAGATTGGCTTGTTAATTTCAATTTCCTAATAAAGAAATGTTTTTGGTCTTAAAAATTTTTAAGACTTCTAAATATAGATGTCCTAAATACATTATAAGGTAGTATAGATAATAATTGTCAAAACTTGGACTTTCTAATCTTTTTTAACGAGTCAAAAATTCTTTCACGCCTATAGGCAAAATATCATGATCTAGCTATATGTATCACTAAATCACATCATATTCGAACAAACAAAAATAAATATCGGGTTGAAGAGGTCAATGAAATAAGTGTAGTTTGTGAGTTTGCGTTGTTTTTTACTAGAGATTTGCAACAAGCTACGTGTCCCAAATGGTAGTACTTGGAATAAGAAGTCTTGAAATAGAAATTGTTTTGACTTTTGATTTTGTCCCACACATCGGAGGTGAAACACGAGGCAACTTAAAGTATTAGTAAAACAATTCAAGATTAATATTAAGTTACGTTTAATCTTCTATTGTCTTACAATTTTAAACGCTTTACTTTAATTCATTTCTAACAACCGAAATTCCTTTAACGCCTAAATTTAATTCATTTGTAATAATCGAACTTCCGACAAAAAGTTATTTTTAACCTTTGAGCCTTAATTTAATTCACTTGTAATAAATCGAACTTCCGACTGATATTCTATCCTTGATAGCAGATCGATTAGCAATAATCGAGATGTTAAGTTTTCGTGGTACATGCAAAGATTTCGGGGTGCATACTGATGTGCATACCTCGTCTCATTGCATTGTCTCTATTATAATCTCAATCAACTATACATGACTCAAAATAGGATATCGGTATCTATACCTTTTGATATGAGCCGCCCCTTTAGTACATCAACATTTAATCACCAGATTCAAACCTTTTAATACATCACAAATATGAGATCCACACTGCATTTTTGGTTGAAGCTAACACATGCATTGGAAGCATACCACCATTTCAATAGTGTACCAAAGGATTTTAGCCTGCCACTGTTTCATTTTCGGTATGGTTCTTTGAGGGTGATCCGAAGCTACAGTGGTAGAATGTTTATTCGTTTAAGGTAAACAAACAAATCCACATTCGTGTCAGTTATTTAAGTGTCACCTCGCTAACACATTAGAATGTGACTTTGAATGTTGTCTTAAATTTCATCTTATGATCTGATTTTATTTGGTAAATGAATCTTGAGTCAGATTATGTTTATGGATTTTGGGATCTTGATTATGTTGCATCATGAAAAGGTCTAAAAGAGATTAAAAAAAAAGTTTTATGTTTCATTTCAATCATAGCGGAGACGCATTTCATATTTATGTGGCATGAAGAAGTCCTAATTTTTGAACCTCTTTATGTATTCAATACATTAATGCATTTGTCAAATAAAACATTTTATAAAGTTGTAAAAGTTATAGTATAGTGAATGTAAGTTTAAATAATCAAAAGGTCTAAAAATTATTAATGTGTTATTGTATAAACCTTTGTAAAAGATTTACCATATTGGTTGCTCTTACTTTTACCTCCTAAATTGCAATATACATTCATGGCAAATTACGATATGAAAGTGAAGCTAAACATTTTTTATTTTTTAATTTAGTTCTAGAAACTAACTTAGAAACTGTTGTTTTTATTTATTTCTTATAAAATAGCTAAACATGATTTAAAAGCTAAAGGTAAACATGTGTATTTATTAAAAAACTTAAATACATATTTGGTGAAGTTTATGTTTGTATTTTTGCTAATAAAACACTACCAAACAAATATTAACACTAATTATATCACTTTATCTTTCTTGTTTTATATTAAAACAAACATCAACTTCTAAATATACAACAAACAATGCATTTAAAACTAGAAAAAGATAGGAACCATGCATCAAATACCCTTGCTAGGCTTCCTAAATTTATCTTTTGTGACTTTTGCATGTCTTTGTCACCTCCCCTAACAGTTCTACCAAGTCACTGCTAAAATTGTTCTTCCTAAACCCTTCATTGACTCATTTTTGTGTTGAGATTTTGTTTTTTTAAAGAGAGAAATAATATTGTTTATACAATAGACTTTTGTGTTAACGAATTGTCCATCATTCCATTTGTGTTTTGCTTTGTTTTCCTTCTTTTCCTTCCATGTTTCGATGAAAAAAAAATGGTAATATACATTTATTTTATGTTTTATCAAAATCAATTTTAAATGATGCACAGTAAATTTTGAGATTGGTTTGGATTGTCTTTCATTAGTATTACTCTATTAGATAATGCTTTTGAATTTCATTGTTTACATGCATATAACATATGTTGATGATCAATTTTTACAGGACATACGTTGTTGTAAGAATTTTTATTATGGAGTAATATGTCTTTTACTTTTTTTTGGAGATTGTGGTTTGCTTCTTTGTGATTTATATTTTGCAGGATTCTTATGAGAAGCAAGCCTTATTTTCTCACAATATCATTCATACAAGGTAAATCATTTGAGCAACAAAACACTTTTTAAGATTCTTAAGCCTCGTAGTTAATAAACATCCAACATCATGTTTTATTTGATACTTGTTTATTATCTTGATAAGCTAAGTTTCAATGTTTATATTAATTGAGAAATTAGCAATATTTATGTTTAAACATTAACGGTATTTTCAAATGTAAAGTTCTTGGGTAAATATGAAAATAGTGTAGTAAACATGCAAGTTTTAGGTCATGTGCTCAAACCTCTCATGTGTTAGTACGATCATGAAAGCATAAAATTTTGGTAATGTTGTAACATTTGTGTATTGATTTTATTGTTTTAACTTATGGATAATTTAATGTAATGCAGGCCCTGTTTAAAACTACAAAAAATAGATATTTAATATTTTATATTAACTTTCTGGTTAATCGTGCACATGCACAACGTAATTTTCTTAGTTTTATCTGATAGTTCAATTTTGTTAAATAAAGTCTAGCAAAAAGCGAGAACAAAGGAATTTTACATTGTAAGGTTACAAACACACTTTGGATAAGTGATGCAACCATACCAAAGGGGTCGCGATTTCGAACATTTATTTGTGATCCAAGCAAACGAAACCAAACGTAATCTTTTATGTACTATGTTCACGAAATTGAGTTTAGTGATTATGAAAAACTAGAAGGGGGTTGAATAGTTTTACGTCTTTTTGTTTTATAAAAACTTTGTTTCAAAAATGTTGATTCGAGTTTGTGTGAAATGTGATCTTGCACAATATGAACAAGCATATATGTATATAAGCTAAATAACAAAGTAAGCAAAGTAATAAATGAGATATGGAAAGATCGAACCGCGAGACAAAAGATTTATAGTGGTTCGGCTATAAGGACACCTTCCTTACCCTACTCCACTCCCCGAGCACCTAACTCGAGAGTTTTCTTCACTATGTCAACAAGCTCGCTTATGGCGGAGAAAACCTTACACACCACTTATCACACCACAACTTTTTCACACCTTCTTCACAACTTCTTCACACCACTACTTTTTCACACCTAAGCACTTACTTAATTGCACACTACAATCTCTTCACAACTATTCTATCTTCACACCTTACTAGCCTAATTTCTTATCTATACAACTATCTAACAAATATTCACAACTTATGCACAACTAGATAAATGATATACAAAGGATGATTCACAATCAACTTAGATGTAGAGAGCACACTAAGTTGTAATACTTCTTGTCTTGAAGGATATAAGTATTCTTCTCTTGCACTTGAAATGTTGAAGCTTGAATCACTTGAAAACAAAAGCTTATGAATTTATGATCAAAGGATTTAAGAGATTAGGAATGGCGATTTAGATCAGAAAGTTTAGAGTACAAAAGGTGGGGAAAAAATTCAGAGAAAGACCAGTATTTATAGGGGAAAATACTGTGCAGGAGTGTGGCCCATCCACTTAATTGAGGGGCCGGTCCCCTTAATAATTAAGAGGGCCGCCCCTTATATCCGTTGCCCAGTTTTGTCATTTTGTGGGGAAGATTTTTCTTGACCATTTTTGTCATTTTTGGTTAAAAATTTGAATTTATATATTTATAATGATTTAAACATATTCTTTTAATTCCAAAAATGTTTTTTATAAAAGATATAAAATGTTTTGTGACATCTTATAAAGATTCTAGTGTTTAAGAAAATGTTCCTCTGATCATAGAATGCAATAGACATTTTGTTTATTCATACCTTAAGTGATTTGAATGCAATATTAATATAAATCACTAAATACTTGTTTACGACATGATTTTTAGTTCAATGGATTTACGTTTTGTGATTATCAAAACATAGAGATATTAATGAATGTTAATAATGTTTTTAGGCACTATTTATATCAACAATCTCTCCCTTTTTGATGATTACAAAACTTTAAACTCATGAAATCCAAAAATTTGTTTTTAGACAAGTATTTAGTGAGTTTATATTGACTTCTCTCTCTTTTTGTAATTGGGTATTTTTGTCTTTTTCTGGGGAAGGTTTTTCTGGAGAGAATTTGCCCTTTTTGGTTAAAAATTTGAATATATATATTTATAATGATTTAAACATATTTTTTTATTTCCAAAAATGATTTTGTAAAAGATATAATATGTTTAGTGACATTTGATAAAAATCAAGTGTTTAAGAAAAATGTTCCTTTAATCATAGAATGCAACAAACATTTTGTTTATTGATGAGTGTGTAAATACTCATCATTTTTACCATTTCTGAACTGCCAAAACATCCAAAAACACTCAATAATGAATCAAAATAGTGAAAACATCCAGGAAAGTGTTTTACATGTCTCAAATGCAAAAATACCAAAAATAGATGAAAAACGCACAAAGTTTGCATAATTGGCAGTTTCAGTCCCCCAACTTTCAAAAGTTGTCAAATCTAGTCCCTGGTCATTCTAAAAACTTGAAAAAGTCACCAAAGGCCCTTATATATCAAAAAGTTACATAATTAGTCCTTTGGTGAAAAGTTTCACAAAATGTCAAGTTTAGTCCCTGAACTTTGGAAATTGTCAAAAATGGTCCCTGGGATATGAAAAACTTTGAGAAAAACAAATTTTGTCCTTGCACTAACCTTTTTATGACAGGATTGGTCCTTGGTGGAAAGTTTGGTGGAAATTACACAAATGGTCCCTGAAGTTTGAAAGTTTGACGGTTTCAGTCCCTGGTGAAAAATAAATTGAAAAATCATTCCAGGTCCTTGTACTATTCATGATATGGCATAATTCACCCTTTAAAATACTTTTGAATATTGCCAAATTACAACCCTCAACTTTCCCATAATTACAAAATTAGTCCTTGTGTAAAAAAAACCTAACCGGATCCAATACCTAAATAATACTACTCCATTACCCAATCCATGTACCTAGCCTAGTCCAACCCACCTTATTTTCCTTGGGCCCAAAAATACCCAGCCCACTCCACAAACCCATTGCACCCTTTTATTAATAAAACTCGGTCAAACCGAGTCAACCCCTTCCCCCTTCCCTCTCAGACGTCCCCCACAACTCCACAACCTGCCAAAGCTCCACCGCCACCACTTGCAAGAAAATCATCACAACCCCACACCTCCCTACACCTACCTTTCACACCACATTTAATGCTTCTCCCCCAGTTGCACTCAATCAGGGAGCAAATTGCAAAAAAAACTCTTTTGGCGCCAAAACACGTGGCGCCTTGTTAGTGGACCAAATTCATTAGAAGAAGGTGGGATATGCTCAGAAAAGATCAAGAAACCCTAATGTGGGACTATAAATAGAAGAAGATGCAAGGAATTAAAGTGTGTAGTTAATTAGTAGTATTAAGTGTCGTTTAAATTTTATCTTGTTATTCTCTTTAAATTTCAAGCTTTTAAGCAATGTACTAAGAATTATAAGTGTATTGTAACTCCTTGGAAGTAATCAATTTCAAATTTTCATAGTTGTTTCAACTTATGCAATTCTGTCTCAATCTCAAGTATTAATTAAGCTCATTTGTTGTTTCTGAGTAATGTTGATGGATTCTTAGGCCACATAAGCTCCCCTAAAGCTTATTCAAGCTTATAGAGACTCTTAAAACACTGCTTAGTAAAGAAAATCAAAAATATAATAAAAAGTCAACAATAGTCAACTTTGTGTGTTCTTGAGTTTGATTGCAGGTTCTTGAAGTGAAAAGAACAAATTTGGAGCTGGTTTGGCCTATCTAAAGATAGGCTTCATAAGGAAAACCCTCTTTTCATGCTGAGGGTGCCCTTGTAAGATTTAACTCATTCTCTTTTTCACTAAAAGTTCTAGTTAGAGTAGCTTCTGTTTGCTTATTTCTTTTATTGCTAATCTGGTTTGCTTATGTTATTTGAATAGTGTTTGAGTAAGTTTTAGCAAATAATTAATAGCTTGTTTGTTTGAATCATTAGTTACTTAATGATTTAGAATTATCTATCAAAATATTAGTTTAAGAGGTATACTTGTTGTTGTAGTGATAATCTGTTTTCCAGTGCTTAAATTAGTTATATTCATCATAAATTGTGATTTGGATTCAAGCTTATACTCCCTAGTTGGCATTTTCTTTGAAAAAAAATTCTAAACAGTCAAATAAGGGAGTGTTTGGTTCAGTGAACCTTGCTGAGCTTTTGCTATTTTTTTGGGTGTTCTCTGCTTGTAACATGTCTCATTGAGTCCTTTTAGCTCTGTCAAACCTTAAAAATTGAGGTTTCATTTGTAAAAGTCAAAATCACAAGTTGAACCCCCCTCACAGTTAACTGAGAGGAGTTTGTGTCTTTAAATCTGTCACATTAGCTACTAAAGTTGTTAATTTAGCCTAAACTAGTCTTAGATTAGTATAATACAATCAATTCAGTCAGTTAGATCCAATAGAAATCAACCAAAGTCAAATTTTCAAGTTTTTTACAAAAGTCAAATTAGTCTATCTCAGATTTTCCTCAAAATTTCAGGATTATTTGTGATTTATGTGATTAGAATGGGGAGTTGAAATTTGTTGTGGTAAGAGTCTACCAGCTGAACTTTGAGCCCAAATTTTTGCTTAATTTTTGTGGAAGTCTAAGTGGGTCCCACAAATCCCCAAAGTGAGTTGCAGGGCAAGAGGTTGCCCTGTGCACAACAGACCTCCACCACACCACCAACTTTGGTGGTGGTTGTAGACCACCTCAGTGACCCTTCGTGGTCCAAGTTGACTTTTCCCAACCCCCCTCCTACCAGGGAGTGTGGATTGACCATTGGTTTGACTTTTAACCCAGTGGACCCCACTTAGTTTAGGCCCCAAAGTCTGTCCCATAATCTGAGTAAAACTCAGATTTGCAAAGTGCTTATTTGATTGCATACAGCTTATTTGTGGTTCATGTTTGTTATTTCTGGCTTATTTAAGATTGTTGAACTTATTTGAATCAAGTTTAACCATTGTGAACCCCACCCATAACCAATTGACCTCATTTGACCACTTAGTCAACATAAGTCAACTGTATAAGCCAAGGGGGTGCTTATAGCTTATTTATAAGCTATTTTCAAAAGTGGTTTTACAAAAGTTTTCTATTTTTAGTGGTAAAGTTAGTGTGTAAAAGAAAAATCCAAAAAAAATCAAGTTTAGAATAAGTGATAGTTTCTATTTAATTCAACTTAACTTTAATTTTCATTTTTAGATTTTAATTAAGTAATTAGTGATTTTATATTTTTATTAAATACCTTATATAGTAAAGTAATTTTAGTAATTTTGTCAGATTTTTATTTTGTCATTTAGTATTTATTAGATTTAATTTTAGTTTTCTTTATTATTAATTAATATTAAGTAATAAATATCATATTTAGTTTTTATAAGGTTAAACTTGGTTTTTATATTTTTCCTAGCTTTAATATAGTACATTAGACTTTTAGAAAATATCATTTTGAGTTCTACTGTTCATTTTCATTTTTCTTATTTAATTTGTTTAAATTAGACTTAAGTTAATTAAAAGGTAAATAATTAGTTGTTTAATCTTAAAACATAATTTTTAGAGTTTTTATAATTTTGTAGGATTCCTGTGATGGTTAAGTAATTTTATAAATTTTCTTGTAATTTTCTAAGTTAATTTAGTATTAATATTAATTAAAAGTAGTTTAATTAGTTTAATTAAGTTAAATAGTTTTCAATTTATAAAAAACCCATAAAAAGACAAAAATATTTATTTTCATTTTTTGTACTTTCTTCAAGTTCTAATTTAGGTTTAGAAAATATTTTTGCAACTTTTTAGTTTAATTTGTAATAGTTATAATTTTTAGTTAATTTAAATTAGATTTTAATAGTTTAATTAATTAAATAATATTTAAATAGTATTTTAATCATTTTCATAATTTCATTTTCATTTTTAATTTTAAGTTTTAAAAAGTGTCAAAAGCACCCCCTGTAGTTTGATAAATACCAAAATCCCACTTTTTCAGTCCGATTGCGTAAATCTGAATTGTGAATACGTGCATATATCTGTATATCTGATTTTTGTGAATATTATATCTGTGTACAAATACCATCATAACAGTAGCAATATCATCTCCACATCATCTGGCTACTGTCCTCAGTGCCACTATCTCACAAACGATTCTCAAAGGCACCATTGCAATCTCGCTGGGACTTTAACGACCCGGGAAAACACTATACTATCACCGGAGTATTGGTTCTAAGCTGTTTTTGACTTATTGACTTTGGTTAATAATAATCTGACGGTTTAGACCCAATCATTTATTCATACCTTAAGTGACTTGGATGCAAAGTGAATATAAATCGCTTAATACTTGTTTACGACATGATTCTTAGTTCAATGGATTTACGTTTTGTGATTATCAAAACATAGAGATATCAATGAATGTTAATAATGCTTTTAGACACTATTTATATCAACAATCTCCCACTTTTTGATGATTACAAAACTTTAAACTCATGAAGACTAAAAACTTGTTTTAGACAAGTATTAAGTGAGTTTATATTTACTTATCCCCCTTTTTGTAGAATCAAAAAGGTTATGCCAACTATCTTCATTAATGAAGTTAGATGGGTAGAGAGCTCCCCCTTGATGTGTGCTCCCCCTTAATTGAGGGCACCAAGGAAACGAGATATGGAATGCTTGGCTACAAAAAATATGTGAAGCATACACGACATATATATGCAAAGCAAGAATAAAGTAAACATATAAAGATTCATTCAAGCATTTAAGATGGTCATAGAAATGATCATCATTACAACATTCAATATGCTTGAAGCATATTGATTATAATAAAAGAAACAAAAGAATCCTAAATTGCCAAAGAGAGCTCTTGGGCTTGCTTGCAACACATGGTTGAATGGGTTTATTTGTTTGTGAGGATGATAAGCAAAAATCTTAGTTGTTTGATGGAGAAGGGTATTGAGCGGAAGAGGTGGATCTAACGATGTTGTATCGTGTTACGGGAGGTAATGGGTGAGGACGAGTGAGAAGATATTCAATCCAAGAGATATCTTCACTCAAGTAGAGGATTTGTTTTTGGAGAAAGATGCAACAAGGGCAAAAGTGAGTGTGGTTTGTAACTTGATCCAAGTTGAGAGAGTGGGGTAAGCAATTTGCATAGGGTGATGATGGAGGTTGCCCTTTGTTGCGTTGTGCAAGGTGCATAACAAGGAGATCACTTAGATCATGGATTTGGTTTATTTCTTCACGGAATATTTGCTTTTCTGTGGCAATGTAGAGTGAATCATTTTGGTTGATGTGAATGAATTGGGGTTGTGTAGTTGGAATTGAGATTGTTGGAAGTGTAGTTTGATGGTTGACCAGACTTATAGGGATCATTGTAGGTGGTTTGGGATTGAGATGTGTAGTTTGGAATGAAGGTGGATGTTTGGCCAATGTTGTATGGTTTGTAAAGAGGATCAAAGGAATGTCGTTTTGGGTTTGGAGTGAAGTTGGGGAAGTAAGAAGTTGGAGGTGTTGAGTGATTACCAACTTCATTAGTTATGATGGATTTGTTTCGAGGGCTTTTTCTTCGCCAAAAGGGTTTTTCCGTCATCCTTGCTAGCCTTGAGGCTTTTGGTTCTGGTTTGTTTGGAGAGGTCATGATGATATGAATGGAGAGTTTGAAGAGTGGGGTATTTATAGTGTGAGATTTGTGTGATTATGGATGGGTAATGGTGAAATGGGCTAAAAATCAGGACAAAATATGTTTGTGAATTTTGGGAAGTGTATAGTAAAATGGGCTAAAAATCAGAAAAGATTCTGTAAACTCGACCATCAGATGGCCGGTCCCCTTAATTATGGGCCGGTCCCCTTAATGATTAAGGGGGCCGCCTTATATAATTAAGGGGGCCGCCCATCTGGTGATTTTCAGATTGCCAGAAATGGGTTTTTGGCAGAAAATTGAAGAAATGTTGTGTTTTTGGGTTTGATTTCAAGCAAGTTCAACTCTTTGAGGCAATTTAGCATGTAGTATTGATGAGGCGAAAAGTGTACCGCTTTTAAGGGGTCATTTAAGCCCAAAATCATATTTACTTGATCAAATATTGCTCTAAATCGTTCCTTTTGTCATTTTAGGTTCTTTGAAGTGAAAATCTAGAAAATGAAGCATTTTGGACGTTTTTTGAGCGAAAAGTGAAGAAATGACAAACTCTCCAAAAATTAAGCTGGGAACAAAGAGTGACGGCGTCACACTATGGAGGTGACGGCATTATGAATGGAAAAAGAGGTGGATTTGATAAATACACGTGACACGCCAGAAAGATTTGTGAAGGACATGTGACGGCGTCACCCTTTAGTGTCGCCAAGGCCGTCACGTGTAACTACAAAAGGAGACGGCCCATAAAGATTATAAGGTGACAGCGTCAGAAGTGGATCTAGGCAATACGATGGCATCTTTGGCGGTGAGTTGATGGCGTCACAATTAAAACGTGACGCCGTTAGGTTGTAAAATCTATAAATATTTTTCTTAATCTCATTAATTAGTGTGCAACTTTTGGGAGAACTTAGGGTTAAACCCTAGCCACGATTTTTTTGTACTTTTTAAGGGTTTTCCACCCTTGATTCATCCATGCTTAATTAAAGATAAGTCTTCCATTAATCATTCAATATGTCTATGTGTTGTTTGATTTAATCTTACGCTTGTCTTTACATTAACATGCTAGGCTAGGTTTTTCTTGTGTTTGCTTAGATGTAATGAAACCTAGCTATTAATTATTAGTTGGTTATCTGTTATTAATTGTAATGGATGAATGATATCGATGTTAGGCTTAAGAAAACTGGCAGACTTCCAATTGGTAACATGCTTGAATGTCTTAAGAAACATGAATCGGATGTACACTATGATTATTTGGTTATATTTAATGCATCAGTAACTATCTGGGATACCATGTTAGGAGCTAGTAGTCGGCTCGACATAGGATTGAGGTAGAAGCTTATAGAGTTAGGGAAGATCGTGCGCACCCCTACGACTAGTATTAAGGAATATAACCCGTCATCCACGCAATTGTAACAAGCTAATCAACTAGTAAAAGATAGCTAGGAAGAAGTGAAACCTAAATAAACACATTTTCTCTCATATAAGGTTTCCACCACATTTACTTTGTGTTTATTTTATTTTATTTGTGTTTGTAGTTAATTTGGGTTAGTTGACTAGCAACTAATTCCGCCCACTCCTCCAATACTCGAGATTTTAATTTGCTTTAAAAAAAACATAAAAATACAAAAAGAATCATCCCTCACCTCTAGACCTAGTTAGAATTAGTTTCAATCATAACAAACACTATTCCTGAAGTAGAACGATCAATCCCCCGGTACTTGCCACTTTACTATACAACAACGGTCAGGTACACTGCTTGGTGGGGGGTGTAAGCTTCTCGAGATCCCTCGAGAGGTAAAACCTTTTGCGTAGGCTGCAACCCCACGCATCAAGTTTTTGGCGCCACTGCCTGGGGATTAGTTATGATTAGGCTGAGATTTCTTTTCATTAGGTATACTTACTAGATTCCTTTCTAGTAAGATTTTTATTTTCTTTTTATAGGTCTTCTTTAGTCCATATTATTTCTTTGTCTTTTTGTTCGTAACCATTACCATCCGACGTCATGGAAGGTGGTAATATCCTTGATCCCAACGCCCCACCACAACAAAACCCACTTCCTAGAGCACGCACATTGGGAGAGTATTCCCGACCTAGCTACCAAGGCTATCGAAACACCATTGAGCTCGCCCAAGGAGCCAATGTCACTCCCTTGCGATCCGACACCATCCGGTTGGTGCAAAGCGGATGCGCATTCCATGGACTTCGTTCCGAAGATCCAAATCAACATCTCAAGAATTTCCTCAAAATCGTAGATTCCATAGACCTTGATGTTGCCACTCGAGAGACGACCCGATTACGTCTCTTCCAATTCTCTCTGTGAGACCAAGCTAGTCAATAGCTTGAGCGTCTACCCGTCGGATCCATCACCTCTTGGGATGATCTCACCACGCATTTTCTTGCTCAGTTTTCCCACCGGGAAGAACTACCAAGCTAAGGAATGACATCTTGATGTTCCAACAACGTCAAGGCGAAACCCTCTACGAGGCATGGACTCGATTCAAGGACTTACTCCAAAAAGTCCCTCATCATGGCATAAACCTTTGGCTCCAAGTCCAAATCTTTTACGACCGTATCAATTCCTCTACAACGCAAACCATTGACCAAGAGATGTCTATAGATATAATTTATCCATCTCACATAGTTATAAAATTGTCATGATAAAGGAGTAATTTGTATATGTATAAAGATATATGTAACTTGTTGCTAGTACTTTGGCAACTACAAATTAAGTCATTTTTTTCTCAAAAAGATGGATATAAAAACACTCATGAGAACTGACATTAGACGATTGAAATATAACATATATTTACTCCTAAAATAGATTAAACTTAAAAAAGAACACATGAAAAATCAAAGAACACATTAATTTGAAGAAACCCACAAGCTACGAGTTTACATATAAACACATTACCACTTGACAAAGCAATTTGAGTGCTTTAAATGACTTTCATCTTGAATAAGCACCATCTTCCATTATGGGTATTAGAGTTCATTAGTAGATTTGATGAGCCAAAACTCTATTGTTTCTTGTTAAATAAGTACTGTAATAAACCCTCCTTAGAGTATGGGGAATCATAACACAAGTTATGAAATAACGTCATGCAACGTTAGCATCACATCATCTCAGCACCAAATAACATAACACCAAAAAATATCAGGAAATCATAACACCAAATAACACCACTTTTTACAAATTTACAAATTCTACCCTAAACAAATTCATTTATTAAACATTCAAACATTATATTATTAAAATTTGAATTTTAAATATATCCCGCTTCCGTTTGAATTTGAATTTTAAATATATCCCGCTCCGATTTAAATTTGAATTTTAAATATATCCCGCTCCTATTTGAATTTAAATTTCAAATATATCCCGCTCCTATTGTTTTAAACGGCTATAAATAGCATACCCATTTACAATTTTTTTTCAAACTTGAAACGTTTGAAATGGCTAATCGTTGGTCAGTCGAACAAGAAACCTTGCTAGCTCAAGCTTGGATTGCAGTTCATGAAGATCATGTCATCCACAATGCAATGTCTTTTTGGCACCTGGTTGTAGCCATTTTCAACGATCGTACTGACGGTGTCAATCGAAACAGAGATATGGTCATTAGTAAGTAGAGCAGACTCAACTGTGAATGTGTTGTATTCAATGGTATTTACCAACACTTGCGGCGAACAACCTATGACGATCACAATGTTTGTCTCACAAATGCAATGAGAACTTATGAAGATTGCTATGATGGGAAAAGCTTCAAATATGTTCACGCATGGGAGGTTTTGAGAACCCACCGCAGATGGGCCCAATAAAATACCTAATGGTGTTGTATGTCTTGTTTCGTATCGTATCTGTCATTTGTGTTGTATGTCTTGTTTCGTATCGTATCTGTCATTTGTGTTGTCATTTGTGTTTTATGTCTTGTTTTCGTATTGTGTTGTAATGTTAATTTAAGGAAATAAATTTATTTAGAAGAAACATACTAAACAGAAATACTTAAACGTTACATAAATACTCAATTAAAACATCACATAAACCTAACTTCAGTTGTAGTCCGGGTGATCCCAGGTTTGAGAGTTGTTTGAGTAGTAACCGTCCTCATATGCAGAGAACCTCGCAAACTTCTCTTGAAATAATTGATCTTCCAACCTACTCAACTCCCGCTCCTTGTCAGAGTTCCAACCACCATCATCAGCTGCCACATTTTCCTCAAAACTTAGATGAAAGCTATCCAAATTAGGCATCTTTTGTTGTTGATCAACAACTGTTGGTGCAGATGAACTTGATGCACCTTGCACAAATTGTTGTTGTTGTTGTTTCTGCTGCTGCTGCTCAACCATAGCAGCTTCAACATTTTCTTCATAACTCCAACGAATCTTGTTCGCTTTTTGGGCATGTATCTGACTCACACACCCCCGCAATGCCTCAACAACGGCATGATCTTTTCAAAATTCATCGTACAAAAAAGAATCGATCACAAATTTTCTTTCGTCAGACATGTGATCACACTCTGTGTATCGTGTTCTCATTCGTTGTTTGAGTGCCTTTGCGAGCTCAAAGCTGCTAATAACTTCGAGAATAGCTTCTTGACGAGCCGTGTCGTCCTTGTCGGCTTGGTTTTTGACCCACTTTTGCAATTGTTCGACGGTATGAGGGAGTTTGTCACAAGCCATTTTTTTTTTTTTTTTTTTTTTTTTTTTTTTTTTTCGAATAACATAAGTATATTTGAGGTATTTATAAGGGTTTGGAAAAAAAATATTTTTGAAAAATACAACCATTGTTAATAAAAACGGTAACTTTCAATTTTTTTTCTTCTCTTTTTCATCCTCGCCCAACGGCTATATTAATGCAAGGGGGTGTTTGTAATTTTTTCCTTTTGTTCTTTGCGTTACAACGCACGTTAATATCATAACTTGCATTACAACGTTGCAGCAACGTTTGGGAGGAGGAAGTGGTGAAACGGTGGAAACGCCGTTGTTGGCTTGCCAGCTAGGCAATAACGCAACTTGGGCGTTATGAGTCCCTGCGCTCTTAGGCAATGAAGTGCGACAATACAATATTTAATACTTAAAATAAAAAATTTAAAAGCAAAATAACATAAAAATAGTCCCTTACCATGAACCTGCCATTTATTGTTTGCATTTTCAGTTTTTCTCAACACCATTTTCTAGTTCTAACAACCGATGCTTTTAGTTTAGGCCTTTAGTTTATTGCAAACCAACATTACTTTGATTCGAATTTCTTGCAAAGTCCTCAGCCATAGAAACAAAACTACACCAACCATCTCATTAAAATCTTACCTATTACAAACACCATCCATAGCCATAGATCAAATCTCTTCAGATTTAATCCAACGGTCGATGCTCAAACTAACTTCAATCCGTGTGTAGGTCTATCAACCAATTAGATTTCACTATCCGGCTATACTTTCATATATAATGACCTTTTTCATCTTCTTGACACTCTCACCTACAACACTAAACCCCAAAAATGTGTGTTGGCCCAACCACAAACCCACAAACCTGAATAATCAACCCAACCCATAAGCTAACCCTAAACCTAAGAATTTATATATGCGCATACAACCTTATTTTTTCAGTCACCAAAACAACAATCTTTATTTATTTTCTCTTGTTACAAAGAAACATAAACCAAAAGAAGCCTTCCATTTCTTCTATCAAGCGTAGCTAAACAAACAACCAAATCGTCTGATGTGGTTCAGATGTTTTTGGCAAAAACAAACACACCCTAACCCTAATTCGAAACATGTCAACTGAAGAACTGATCATTGCTACTGAAGTTACCGCTTCTCATCCTCTTTATTTCGAGGTATGTAACTGATTTATCTAATTATATGCTAAGTTCGTTCGAATAATGTTTAATTTATTTTTATACATTTTTTAATTTGAATAGTATGATTTTTTTTTTTTTTTTTTTTTTTTTTTTTTTTTCAGTTTAGAAACCGCGTAAAAATAAAGACGGAAATTACTTGCTCACATTGTTGAAATAGGTGGTCTCGGAATTGATTGAAAAGGTTTTAGAGCAGCGGTGTCTGTGAAAAAGTATTTGTGAGATGGGAGGGTGGCCGGAGGGCATACCTTACGAAATCAAGGATCTTTGTGATAACACGATCCGGACATGGAGGGAAAAGGTTTGCGATGCTTTATGGAGAGGGTTTATAGGAATAGAGAACCAGTACCACATGGAGGGAAAAGACTTGTGATCCTTTATGGAGAAGGTTTATAGGAAAAGAGAACCAGTACCGGTTGACGTTTTAATCCAGATGAAGATAGAGGTTATTGGGCATATCCACAAGGATTTAGTTGAACGGGATGATTAATCCTATGAGGAACTCGAGGAGTTGATGAATCTAGATGACGAGGATGCCAAGATGAAGAAGAAGAAGAAGAAAGAAGAAGACTATGAACGTGATATTGTGTCCCATTCCCCTATGATGGCAGAGATGGATAAGCGTTGCAGGTTGTTGAAGAGAAAAGCATTGCGATCCTTTATGGAGAAGGGTTTATAGGAAAAGAGAACCGGTATCAGTTGACGTTTTAATCCAAATGAAGATAGAGGTTATTGGGCATATCCGCAAGGATTTAGTTGAACGGGATGATTTAAGTCAGTATGAGAGATCATTGATCTCTCCTTGAAGGTATGCTGGATAAATCCTATGAGGAACTCGAGGAGTTTGAATCCAGATGACGAGGACGCCAAGATGAAAAAGAAGAAGAAAGAAGAAGACTATGAACGTGATATTGAGTCCCATTCCCGTTGTTGAAGAGAAAAGCAGATGAAGGTGATGAAGAAGCAGCCAAAGAATTAGCAAAAAAAGCTTCTACTTGTTTTTAATTTCCGTTGTTTACTTTGTTGAACTACTACTACTAGTTTTTATTTTCCAGCTACTACTACTGCTTGCTTGTTTGTTTTTAATCGACATTTATATGCACATGCTTATGCTTTTGTTTGTCTTCGTGTTTTCTCATTCTCGCCCATTGCTATACATAATATTACTAGAGAGATAGACAAGGATCACTCTGTCTTAATGGCTAGCTAGGTGTTTTTTTTATGCACATACCTTTACATGCCTCCTTTTGTATCATGCTGGTTTTCCACCTATTCACAGTGTTTACATATGTTCTCTCTTTCAAACCATTCAACCTGCATATATACTACTTTTCATCTTCTTGTTTTCTTAACTCCTACTGCTCTCGTTTTAAAGGCTTTGATTATGTTCCATTCTGTCCCGCTTTAATTATAAGTTTGAATGGGAAGTGATTCCCTTCCTTTCAGAATTCCCCTTTGCCCTCCATCTGACATATATTCCTTCCACTAGTCAATTTTTTTACCCTCGTGTTTCCCATCTATCAGATCTACTAGACGCTTAACATTTGATTATTCCATCTTCCATGGCCCCTTTTGTATCATGCTGGTTTTCCATCACTTGCCTTACTGTCCTGTTAGAAACCCCTAAATGGCTCTTTGTTTTCTATTCACAATGTTTACATATGTTCTCTCTTTCAAACCATTCAACTTGCATATATACTACTTTTCATCTTCTACTTTTCTTAACTCCCACTGCTCTCGTTTTAAAGGCTTTGATTATGTTCCATTCTGCCCCGCTTTAATTATAAGTTTGAATGGGAAGTGATACCTCAATTCCCTTCCTTTCAGAATTCCCCTTTGCCCTCCATCTGACATATATTCCTTGATCCTTGATTGAAATGCTTTTGTATCAGGTATTAACTTGTTATCTCGTGGCAAACTGCATGTCATTGTGTTCATCTAATCACTTTAAGATCAATCAGAGATGCTTAACAGACATCATATTTTTTAATACATTGCAACTCTGTAAGCATATATTTGTATGTGTGCCATAATGCAATGTAGATAATCTTCCCTAAAAGAAATTTCATGACTTTTCTAGCTGATGATTTCAAGCATTAGTAGTATTAGAATTGAACCAAGCTTTTATTGCTCTGTTGTAAGCCTGGGAATCTCACACCCACACTTGGACCCATGTGAACTAGTACTCGGACATGACTTAAGACAGATAGAGACTAGAGGGAGATTGAAACTTAATCCTTTGCATTAAATTCCAATCATTAAGATACAAAACTGCAATACCAGCACACCCCTAACTTGTAGATAGAGATGTATGTGTCACCAACTTACTAATGTCACTAAACGGAATGTTGAGAAATTGCATACCGATTCCTCATGGTTGCAACCACATTCTTTATGACTGGGCGATCGACAGGATGTGGGCTGATTCATAGAAACGACACAGCTAGTGTCTGCAGCATTTCGTGCATCTGGGGTCCCTCTTGTTATGCAAGTGGTCTCGTACTCATTGGACCAATGTGAATCATCTAGCAGAAATTGAAACAACAGTCAGTTAAGTTGATCCTTTCAATTACCATGGCACACAGGGAGTATCTATTTATTACTATACTATCTAAGCAACAAAATGATATAAAACTCAATGCTCATTGTAAAGGGCCTAAAGGCCATAAATTGTCATTAAGGGGGATAAACTTTACCTCACAAACTTCTCTCTCTAGCCACCAACATATTGGGACTTTGAAGTCCCGTCAAACATGTCGCGGTCTAACACAGAAATCCCAACTGCACAATCAGATAAGATACGATTAAGTAACAATACAAGTATATGAAGGCAAGATACCATAAACTTTAAAATATTAAGTTCATTTTCAATACTTATCAGAGAGCAATGCAATTGTAAACTATTACTTTTGCTAAACGTTCTCTCAACCAGTCAACCCTCGTCTTAGAACTTCTTCATCGCTCTCTTTTTTACTTCTTATATCTCATTTGATTTAATAAATGGTGTTGTTCTGATGCCCTCCAATCTCATAACTAAGAATCTTTACAAAAAGATGCTTCTAAGAAACGGTTAACAAATCATAAAAATGTACTTAAAAAACCTTCGGTGAATACTCAAAGTTAGAAGAAATCATGATAACCACCACTCCTATCCCACTCTAATTTCTATAGTCTGCTAAATGGTATTTGCCCCAGTTACTGTTTAAACCATCTTCTAAGTAGGCATTTACACAATGCACTTATTTCCTGATTTCCTCTACTAACAAACTGGCAGAGATTGATAGATACAATAGGATAATGGTGAAGAAGAGTGTAGAGAAAGTATAGGATTTCATCGTCGTTACAAAAAGTAAAAGACAAGAAAGTCCAATAGTGTTGCGGAAATGGTTTTTTTCAATACAAATTGGCATAAATCATACACTGTAAGCAATTTGTGTTCTAATTTCCTTACATGATCAAGCAAAAAAAAAAAGGTGCTTGTTTTGTCACATTCAAGTAATCTTGTAATTATAGTTTAATGGCAACAGAATGTGTAGGGGTGAGCATCGGGCCGGTCCGGTCCCGTCCCGACCCGATACCAATAGTCCCGACTCTCGATTTCGCCGGAAAACCAAACCGATTCCCGACCCGAAACCAGTCGGTTCGGTATCGGGACAGTCCTGATTGGTCGGGATCAGTCGGATTTGTCGGTTTTCTTTGTTGTTTTTCGGTTTCCATCCCGTCCCGACCCGATACTGATAGTCCCGACACCCGATTGGCCGGAAAACGTAAACCGACTCCCGACCCGTTTACTAGTCGGAATCGGGACGGCGGGATGGTCGGAATCGGGACGGGAGGCGGTAGTCGGTCGGGTATGCTCAACCCTAAGAATGTGAATATAACAAACAAAAACATATACTGTAATAACAGAAAGTGCAGATTGAATCAAATCACCCTTTATGAGATCACAAAACTTGTATAAGAAAAAAATAGTTCAGTTATCAACTAACCCTATATTCTCTTTTACCATGTCAAAATTTACAACCCGATCAAAACATTAACAAACCAAGAACTTTCAATTGGACACTAAGAAGATGGTATATATGATCAGTAGAATTTACACTATTTGTTAGATTTTATGACTCGGGTCAACAAGATGAAAGTGCTAGCTCAGCCCAAGCTAAAGATGAGGCCTTGAGCTCTGATGATCCAGTGGTGCCGAGTTTGCTTTCTAATGTTGCACAAAAATCTTGCATGCTCACTTTATCTCTAGGCCTTGCATGAATGCAGCTTCTGACTACTTCTCGTATAGCCTCAAGATCTTCCACTCTGAAATGTTTCAGTGCAGGATCTACTACCAATGCCATCTTTTCTGGATCTTCCAGATAATCTTTAGCCTGATAATAATGGCAGCAAACCACCAGTCAGTTCATTAAACAATAAAAAGTAAACAAGAGATCGCAGAAAAAGGTACGTTTTTACACAAAACACGATTCCACACTAACTTTTTGGGTGGCAGAAAATGGTATGTGTTCCGGGTTCTAATTCTGGGGAGTAAATGTTTGAAAAAGACAGGTTGGGCTCATTGCCTGACCCAACTCGCATGTTTTGCCACTAATAGTTATTTCAAACAAAATGGAACGGGTAACTAGTCCAAATCGATAAATTTTAGTGCGGGTCAAACAGGTTGAGCTGAACCGATAACTCTTCTTTGTCTCTAATTTAGCTGTTTGACTCCTCACCGTAAGCATGTAGATCAACCAGAACCCTTTTTGACCCGTTATCCGACCCAAACTACTGTTTTGCCAACTGTAATTCTTACCCAGTCAACCAGGAATCCTTTGTCTTTGCAGATTGGAGGGCGTCCAGTAACGATTTCCAACAGAAGAACACCAAAAGAATAGATGTTACCATGGATATCCAAATGGCGTGCTTGTAACGAGCTCGGTTGAACACACATTGCGCCTTCGTTGCTGATAGTACTAGAGTTGTTCTCCGATCTCGTAAGAATGGTTTTCCAGCTTTCAAAATCAACCAGCTGCAAGATTCAAGAAAGCGAAAAAATCAACTTGCTGATAGTACTAGAGTTGTTCTCAGTTAATGTTAAACATTTATTATTTCTATTAAGCTCGTACCTTTGGTGAGAAATCTTCAGTAAGATATACTGCACTAGAGTTCAGCTCATATATAGTAAAAGGCGGTTCTATTTCAGTGTGAAGATACTTCAGACCTTTCGATATTCCTACAATGATCATCATTCTTTGTGTCCAACTTAGCGGTTGACACCCTTCTTCATCTGTGTAAAATATATATGTATTAATATATATCCAATTATGTTTCTGTAAAAGAATCTTGAAACCACTGATTCTTAATCCTATCGAGTGAGACTTACAATGAAGGTGCTCGGATAACGTCCCATTGGATGCATATTCGAAGACTAACATTCATGTAAATGGTACACCATAGTCGAGTCTAGTGGATGATGCCTTTCCATTCATTAACTTCTTAAGCAACACCCCAGAGCTCTATATGTCACTTTTTTTTCAGTACTCCGTTGTGCAGAAGCATGTTCTGCATTAAATATAAAGCATAAAAACAAACATCAGTTCTTAAGGAAATTAGCATAAAAAGCAAACATCAGTTACTAGGAAATTAGCTGTAACACTTAAAAATTATTCATAAAAAAGAAAAATCCACATATACGTAAGAACGTGCTAGCTGAGGTCTCTGGATCCGCTTTGAAAAACTATTTTGGCTCACGATTGCAAGTGTAGCGAACCCAAATTCAGCATGTTTCATGGTCAAGTTTTTTTGGTAAATTGTCATTTCCCATGTTTGCTAGTGTAACGAAGTGTTGGGAATTTGTCTGGTGAAGTCATTTTATGACACATTGAGCAAGACCAGATTCTGAAGGTTTGTGAGGTCGTAAAGTTGACCGCTGAGCTTATCATGAGAAAGGTTAAAGGGTTGTTAATTTAGTTTACCCAACGAACTCGGGTGGGATTTATCATCGAATCGCTTACGGTAGATCAACACCACCCGAGATCGATTAGGAATTACACCATTGAGTCGGTTGTTACTGCTCATGTCAAGAAAAATCAAATTCTTTAGATTTCCAATCAGTGGCAGAATATATTTAGTAAGATTATTGCCATCGATTCTAACTGAAGACATACTTGTGCAGTTTCCAATATCGGGTGGGAGAGACCGGATAAGTTGTTAGGAGTATTAATTAACAGCTTTTTAAAACGTGTGCATCTTTAATCTCTACGTTTTCATCAAATTCTCCTTTTCAAACCATCATCTCTGAGTTCTGCACAATATCTTAGCCCAAATAAACATCTGAATGTATCGTAATGGAGTTGATGTTGAACACATACATTTTTCATCCTCATGAATGATCCTACTACATTCACACTTTTTGTCATTTGAGTTTTAAACTTCTGATATTCATTAAACCTTTAGGTCTGGAATCTTATTTTGAGCGCTCTTCTTTATATTCATGACAGCATTGAGTTTGGTCTAGCTCGACTTCAAATGTTATCCAACATATACCAATTACTCTCTCTGTAATTTGCGTCAATTATATCTTCACTTATTTGATGATATCCTTCACTAGGTTTATTTTGTGCTTCTTTCTTGTAATAAGTTATCAAGATTCAATAAGTTATTTTAGATATTTTTTTAGTATGAAGTATGAACCACCACGGTTGGACTAAATTTGACTATTACACGTTGTACATATGGATTTCCTACACGTTGACTATAATTTGCCCGAAGTAATATTTCTTAAGTAAAACTACAAAAAAAACCTGACCTTTTGGGACTACGAAGTCGTCCCTTATTGCCAAAGGACATCGTCCCAAAAAAAGGGCACGATTTCTCGTCCCATTCTGGTTGTCTCTTATTGTTTGTCCCAAAAAAATATAAGACGACATTCTTTTTATGATTTGGGACGATATAAACCTGGGCCCCACAAGTAAGTCAACTGGTGAAAAACAAAATGGGACGACAACCCATATGAAAAAACGGGACGATTTTCTTGTCCCAAATTTATTATTATTATTATTTACTTTCTTTACTATTTTTAGTTAAATAAGAAAATGTTTTTAAAAAACAAAATGGGACGACATTGTAAAAGAAAAGAAGAACGATATAATCGTCCCAAATTGTGTCTGTTTATTTAATTAATATTCTGTTTAAGACGAGGCCACGTGGCGTTGCAAAATGGGATGAGTTTTCTTTTTAAATTGGGGACGATATTGTCGTCCCATATGCAGGTTCTGGGTGGCAAAAAAATATACAGTATGGCAGCATATTTTTCAGATTTTTTCCGGATTTTTTTCAAAAAAAATCTATCAAAACCTGCATATTTATAACCTGTAATCAACCACAATCCGCAATACAAATTCGACAATATGATACAATACCAAATTACTAAACGATACAATACCATTCTATTCCACATATCCACGATAGCATTCGACAAATACGATACAATTAAACTAACAAGTCACAAAGTTACTAATTAACAAGTCATAAAATTAACACAAATAGTAAAATCTTACATCCCTACGCCTACTCATAGTCCGACTCCGACTCCGCCTCGGCCCCCGCCCCCGCCCCTGCCTCCTCCTCCTCACTACTACTATCATCATTATTATCGGGAATGCGTTTCAAATGCGGATTATTTTGTAAGAAGTATTTGTTAAGGACGTCGGGTGGCACCATTCCATAATTTGAACTAGAACCCGGGCATGTAGTAGAGTTGGGAA
This sequence comes from Artemisia argyi, assembly GCA_030686995.1. Lineage (NCBI taxonomy): Eukaryota > Viridiplantae > Streptophyta > Magnoliopsida > Asterales > Asteraceae > Artemisia > Artemisia argyi. Next base: position 161,586,109 of record CM060683.1, read on the forward strand.
AGTGGGGACGAAAACAATTGTTAAAAGTATTATTAGGGTCGGGAAAGGGAGCTTGGATAGAAGAAGGGCCAGGAAAGGGAATAGGGCCGGGAAAAGGGTCGGGAAATTGGCCGGAAAATGGAACAGGATTAGGTGGGGGAAAGGGAACATTAAAGGGATTACCTTGGCTGTTGTAGTGGGCAAAAAACTGTCTAAGGTAAGATTTGATGGCGCTAAGTCTAGAATTAGCCGATCTAGCCTCTTGCTCACCCACGATAGCCCGTTGTTGTGCCACTTGAGTTTGCTTCCGAAACAACTCTTTCTCTTGTTGCTCGCGCCTCAACACCTCGGTCATATGCTGCCGAGTAATATAGTCTTGATCAAACGGCTGATGTGTGGACCTGTTAGTGCCACTGGCCATCACTATCCTGCCAATGCCCGACAAATTTTAGCGGTTGTCACTCGGAACAATTCTACGAATTATTTCTCACTCGGTCATCGACGGGATTGTACCTGCTTTAACTTGATCAAAAAGGGACTTCATCTCCAGCTGCGGAATGAGTTGGAGGCGTTGAAGCTACAGTAGAACCGATCATTTTACGAAGTCGTTCCTCCTTCCATAAAAAAAATCGCATCCATAATCCTTTGTCCCACCCTTTGATGCAGGACACACATAGTTTAGTTTACCACGAGAGTAAGCTTTATGCGATTCTCGCATAATTACGTCTCCTCGTCCACAAGGACAAGCAAAAGCTTCAAATTCCGCCAACTTGGGCATGTTAACAGTGTGTGTTTTTGGTTGTGAGGTTGAGTGGTTTTGAGGATAAGAGGTTGTGAAGTTGTTTGGATAAAAGTATATAAGAGCATATCTTGGTGGGAAGAGTTTTGGCGCCAAGATTTTGGTGGGAAAATTTGGTGGGAAACAGTGGCGGACCCAGGATTTTCAAAGGCGGGGGGCAATTTTTTTTTTTTTTTTTTTTTTTTAAATTCGTGATAAACTTTAATAAAAAGGTCATATTTTTTTTAATACCAAAAACTAAGGTTTTTACATTTTTGGCTTCAAGGTGGGGGGCAATTTGATTTTTTGGAGGGGTGCACTTTAATAAAAAGGTGCTAAAAAAAATTTTTTTACACTAAAATCTGAACTTTTTCGGCGAGTCGTGGAGGGCACCGCCCCCCAAAGCTAAAGCCTAGGTCCGCGGGAAATTTCGGTGGGAAGTTTTGGCAGGAAGTGCTTGGTGGGAAATAAGAGGTTGTGAGGTTGGTTTGAGGATAAACAGATATTTTGTCGAGTTGTTTCGTTTGCTTGTCGAGTTGTGTGATCTACACATGGGCTAAACATACTTATAAAAAGATATTGAAAGGTTGGAATTCTTATCGTTTAAAAGCAAATATAACGAGTGATATTGACAAAGTTCAAGTGTTTGAAGGGTTGAGGCTTACAACATCCTCACATGTCTATTTATAATGCAAGAAATAAAAGCTATGTACGTAAGTTCAAGGTTAAGTTCAAATAAAAGCTATGTACGTAAAGAAGTCTTTGGCAAGAAATAACATCTCGTGTATAATCAAATCATCTCGACTCACTCGTTAAACATGTTATGGATATCCATAACAACTCGACTCATCCGTTTAACATGTTATGGATATCCATAACAACTCGACTCATCCGTTAAACATGTTATGCATATACATAACAACTCGACCATTTAAAATGTTATGCATATCCATAACTCACGACCTTTATCAAGTATTTAAATTAAATAATTTTTTTAAATTAATTTATATATAAGTATTTTTAGATAGATTATTGGATTTAATTTTAAATTAAATTAAATAATTTTAAATATTTTTTATTAAATAAAAGTATTTAAATTAAATAATTTTTTAAAATTAATTTATATATAAGTATTTTTAGATAGATTATTGATTTAATTTTAAATTAAATTAAATAATTTTCAATATTTTTTATTAAATAAAAGTATTAAATTAAATAATTTTTTAAAATTAATTTACATATAAGTAGTTTTAGATAGATTATTGGATTATAAATGATATTATTTTAAAAGTTTCAAAAATGTTTTGTAAAATAAAATTGATTTATAAAGTCTAAAATCCAAAAAATATATACTTTTACATAATGCTTTGGCGGGTAAAAAATACACAGGCGGGAAGAAAATAATTCATCGAAATTTAAAAAAAAAATTAAATAGCAAAAAACATATTTTTACAGAATGGGACGACATTGTCGTCCCAAGGCCAAATTGTTTTGGTTGACTGCAGTTTTTGTTGAATACGTGTGGGCCCCATAATCAATTTGGGACTACATATATCGATCCATTTTTTTTTTTTTTTTTTTGTCCCCAATTGCTAGATAACAGAAACTGATCTAGGATGCATCCATACGCCCCTACTATTCGCATGCAGACCAATCAAAGGGACGTGGCAGAACATCACTCTACTGCCCTAGAGTCATGTCAGAGGTGCATCACTGACACGGACATGGAACCCCCATGCCTAGTGAAATAATTTGGCTCAGGTGTCAAACTAGAATAGGTCATTCAGAATATCATAAAATGATACAGAACTTAGGTCATAATAATCAGGTCAGAAATACATATCAGAGGTTCATGTCATAAGTCCAAATCAGAGGTCAAATCAGAAGGTTCAGATAACAAAGGTTCATACAGAAAAGGTTCAGAAACAAAAGGGTTTCATAGCAATGGCTTAGGGAATCCTAATAACGAAAGATAGCAAGAGAAAAGAAATCATGAGAAACCTTTACTGAAAAGGTCAGAATATCTGTACCTTAATTTAAAAGCAAAACGGACAAAGTAAACACAGCAACAAAGAGTCACTCCTGACTTGCAGAACCTAAAGGAATAATAAACCCAAAATTATTATTTTGATAAATTTAATTAAAATAAACTTTAAAATACTTTTATTTGATTTTTAATCTTTAATTTTGATAATTTACATTTTAGACCCTAAGCTTATAATATTACACTCTAAAAAACTGAACTATTATATTGGTCATTTTATACCTTAGATATTATTTAATCGTCAATAATAACCTTAAAGTAATAAAGTGCTAGTTCGGGAAAGTTACTTAAAATGGAAAGAAAACTTAAATCAATAATTTATATAAATGAACTATACGTAATATTGGGCTTATTATTCCTTTAGGTTCTGCAAGTCAGGAGTGATTTTCTGTTGTTGTGTTACTTTGTCCATTTTGCTTTTTAATTAAGGTCCAGATATTCTGACCTTTTCAGTAAAGGCTTCTCATGATCTCTTTTCCTTTGCTATCTTTCGTTATTAGGGTTCCCTAAGCCATTGCTATGAAACCCTTTTTGTTTCTGAACCTTTTCTGTATGAACCTTTGTTATCTGAACCTTCTGATTAAACCTTCTGATTTGACTTTCTAATTTGACCTCTGATTTGGACTTATGATATGCATTTCTGACATTCCCTAACAAGTCTGACAAGCTTCTAGAAGCGAGTGATTGGACTAAAACACCCTTAATCTCAGTTAATTTGTACGGGGTAGTTTTCTAGGGTTCATGTAAATTCTGGGTAGGATGAATTGGGGGGCGGAAATGGGTAAGTAATTTTATTTGGGGTTTGACCTGTGGTAAATAGTGTTTGACCGAGGAGGGAATGGGCTCAGGTTTTATTTAGGTGATGGGTTTGGGCTTTATTTTGTTATTTGGATATTGGACTTTGATATCAAAACCTTGGGCTTGTGATGTAGTAATTTCATTTTAATGGAAATGAAAATTACAAGGACAATTTGTGTAAACTTTGAAAATGCAAGGACTGATTCTGTCATCTTTGAGAAATATTATCCAAGGGCTATTTTTGACAAAATGATGATTCTTCAAGGTAGACTTTGGAACTTTAAGCATAAAAGTAATCCGAACTTGAAAATTCTTTCCCGGCTTCGAATCTTGAACCTTCTTCATACTCTCGTGCTCGGTTTTTCCTGTTTTTGTGTGATTTTCGTCACTTTGTAAAAATATCCGTACCTGCATATCACAAACACAAAAACACACGTTTCTTGGCATTTGTTAGCTCAAATAGTCGTTTTGGGCTGGTTTTTGGTCAAATAATAGTGAGTGAATAAGTACTCACCAAAATCCCCCCGACTAAGGTATTGTCGTGTCCTCATGCAATGTGATCAATTCACGCTCTTAGGATAAATAATTTCAAAACTCTTTTTACTAACTTTGAAAAGTAGCAAGGCGGTTCGAAAGAAGTAATAAAATCATTTATTCCCGAAAACGCTCCGTTTTCCAAAATTTTTCTTTATTCCTTTATTCCACTTACACTTTCTATTTTTGGATTTTTCACTTTATTCATGTGACGGTTTGTTGAACTTTCATTATTTTGAAAATAATTATTAGGGTCAACGAGTAGAAACACCTCTATTTAAGAAGTGACCATACGGATAAAAATCGTCATCCTTGATTTTTCACAAGTCCCCAAACTAAGCGTACAAACGAGATCACAGCTTATCTACAAATTAGATGCTATCACTACTCATAAAAGTTACTTGTGAAAACTTCTTACTCCCATTTCCTAGGTTTTGTATCTCAATATTTTATTTTGTTGAGAAATGAATTGCTTCATACTTTCTCGTTTCAATAATTTTTAGTCCGATAGTGATACCTAAGTTAAAACGATAAGTAGTTATTCATTTTCTCTTAAGAACCACTGCAATAGAAATTCGGTCCACATCAAGGAATTTGGGGTACATACAATATCAAGGATATAAGTTGCGGAGTACGATCACGTGCACCTCATGTGACTGATTACTAATCACTTATCACATGCACCCCACGCGCCAACAACTTATTTACATACATAAGCTCTTATTCAACAATACTTCAACTTTCATTTTTTCACTTTTCACTTTTTTCATATTTTTCATTTTTCTCATATTTTTCATACTTTTCTTGATTTTTTTCTCATAACATCAATGGAAGCTTATTGGGTAGCTCCAAAACCACATAGATAATCAACTTTGGACTTTTGATTTTTTTCACTTTTCGCTCTTATTTTTAGTGTTCCTTGATATGTACCCAATTTCTAAAGCAAAAATTCTCTTAAGAAAACAAAGAACTACATATTATTCAAACCTAAATACCACTAATTAACCTAGAACATCTATTATATATGGGTGACGTTTCTGATGGGATTAAAAAGCCACAAGTACCTCTTATGAGCTCTAAAGAGAACCACTACTCCACGTTTAGCATCTAACTTCTAAATAAACTCTATCATTTCTCGCTCTTCGCAATTTAAGATTCCAAATAATGAAACCAGCGAATACTTAGCCGATAATCAGCCACGCATATATAAAGTCAGTTACGGAAACTTGCAAATTCTAGAAGAAGAATTCGCGTTTTCTAGCTCCTTTTGTAAAAGACTAGCGAAAGCTTTTAAGCTGCGCATGTATAAAGTCAAGTACGGGAACTTGCAGATTCTTAAGAAAGAATTCGCATTTTATAGCTCCTGGTGTACAAAACTAGCACAAGCTTATGCGATTATCATTGGTTAAGGGAACAAGCTAGGGCTCAACACGCCCGGTCAAGTCAAAATATTTATTCCTACTCTCGCCAGCAAGAAAGTCAACAAGGTGTCAAAACACTTATTCAAACTTTATTATATTTTTGCACAATTTTTTCAACTTTTTCACATTTTTCTTTGCTTTTTTTCTCAAAAATTTTGAAATTTTTCTCATTTTTCAATTTTTTATTTTTGGTGGAAAAACGGAGTTGCAAGAGTACACGACATGTGAAAAATGCTAGGTCAAAATCGAATCGAAGATTCACCCTCCCCCCGACTAGAACGAAACATTGTCCTCAATGTATTATGGGTTAAGGCAATCCTAACAAAATTCTAGGCCGTTTATTAATTATGCCAAAGAAAACGTTAGTTGATAAGATTTAACGGATATAGGATTTCCAAGTAGCACCGATGAATGAGACTCCAAGTGAAGAGATAACGAGCACGAGAGTCATCATAAATCATAGACAATCCTGAACAATCATCACAAACAACCACGAAACACAAGAGTAGAAAAGGCACCCCCTCTTCACGTTATTTGTTAGAAAATAGAAAATAAGAAGATGAAATTAGATAAGCATGGGTTGCCACCCACGAAGCGCTTGTTTTTGTTCACCGAGTCACATGAGCTTGACTCGATCCCCGAATTAATTCGTCCTTGGGGAAAAACCGTAGAAAAATAATCTCATTCGGGCTTTCATTCAAAATATTTTGAAAAACTTATGACGTATTTGAAAGTTCCATCCCGAATAGATAACCGCTGGTATTTTAAGTATGAAAACTTTGAAAACCGATACCAGGGTCAAAAACAACATCCTCACTCCCCACGGAGTGAAGGATAAGAGAAATCACACCAAACATTATAAACGGCAAGAACGTCATGATAACAATCTTGAAAAACTCATCTTCATCAAAATAAAACTTCATAATTATAGAATTGTGAATCTTATCATTTAAGCTCATTTTAAAATCTTTTCCGGGTGGGAGGGATGGGAAAAACTTTTCATTCAAACAATCATTTTTAAGCACACCACCCGGATCATGATCAACATCAAAATCAAAACTGAAACTTTCATATTCAGGTTTAGAAAACTTTTCCATTTTACATTCAGATTCATCAAAACGAAATGATTCAAATTCCAGAAGAGAGATAAAAGCATGAGAAGTGGTACTGCCACGACTCGTCTCTTCCGAGTGATCAAAATGAAAAGCTTCAAATGTCGGATCAGAATAATCAGGACGATAAGTGGGATTGCAACTTATCTCCTCAGTCGTATTGAAGGTAAAACTCTCAAAGTCTGGTAAAAATTCCTCGAGCTCGGGCTCCAGAGGATCGTCAATTATAAGCTCAATCTTCGTCTTAACTTTATCCGGAGGGATTGACGGTTCTTCGTTCATCAAATTGTTAAGAAAAATAATATGCCCCTCCGAATCAAAGTAAGGATCGTCAATCTCAGAAATCGGAATCGTTTCAATTGCAAGAAATTCATCGACCTCTTCCCAAAAAGAATCATAATCCTTAGTCGGAGGAAATGATGGGGAAGAGTCGGAGACGAAAGTTTTAACAAAATCATCAAAGGTATAATCACAAACATCGATGCTTTTGACGGAGTACTTCTTCAAGTTCGAAGCATCGGCTTTAAAAATCATAATATCATCATCGTGTCGTAAAGTTAGAGTATCCTCATAATGGTCTACTAGGGCTTTAGCGGTTCGTAAAAACGGTCGCCCTAGTATTAGAGGAACTCTCGGATCAGCTTCAAAATTGACAACAACGAAATCTACCGGAAAAGTACACGAATTCACACGAACAAAAACGTCCTCAGCAATTCCAACTGGATGAGTGATCGATCGATTAGCAAGCTCCAAAGTCATTCTCGTCGGTTTAAGAGCCCCCATTCCAAGTTGTTCGTAGATCGATAATGGCATGAGGTTAATACTTGCACCCGAATCGGCCAGGGCGTTACAAACTTCTTGATCTTTCAAAGAACAAGGAATGAGAAACTTTCCCGAGTCACCAAGCTTTTCGGGAAGCTTCTTGAGAAGAATCGCGGAACATTGAGCATTTATCGGTGTTTCGGCTAATTCAAGCAATTTCTCTTTATTACTTATGAGGTTTTTGAACGTGGAAGCAAATTTCGACATATACACGAGAGCATCCATAAAATTTATATCAAAGTGCAATTTTTGAAAAATATCCAGAAATTTTTCCATTTGTTTTTTAGATTTTGCACGGAGCTCTTCATCATTAAATCGTGACGGATATGGCAATTTAGACTTGTATTTCACATTATTCTCAAAAACAACATTTTCTTTATCTTTCGATTTATGGACAACCGGAGGTTGGACGTTTTCAGCTCCTCCATTATTAACAGGAGGAACCGGGTCCTTTGTCGCCTCGGTCTCACAGTCTACTACCTTGGGTGGAGACGAAGAAGAAGAAGAGGTAGTAGGAGCTGTGGGTCCCTCATATGTAGCACCACTGCGAGTTATGATCGCCTTAACTTCGCCCCTCGGGTTTGCGATCGTGTTGCTTGGCAAAGATGTAATACCCGAACCCGAGGGTCGATCATTTAAACGTTTGTTAATATCACTGATTTGATTAGCAAACAACCGTGTTGACTCTTCATATTTTGCCATAAAAGATTGTTGGTTTTGAATCAATTGTTTAATCAAATCTTCCGTGGGCGACGGATTTGGAATAACACCTTGATTTTGATTATTGTTGAAATTCTGCCCACGGTTTTGGAAATTACCAAGATTTTGATTTCCATGATTTGCGTTCTGAAAATTCCCAGGGTTTCCATGGTTTTGTTGGTTTTGAAAATTATTCCCTTGAGGCGGGCCTTGATTGAAATTACCTTGTAAACCCCGGTTTTGATTAAACCCTTGATTATGATTTTGAAAACCATTATTAGCTCGACTCTGATTTTGATTTCCTTGATTATTACGATTCACAACATTATGATTCTGATTGACTTGATTGACTTGGTTTGGTTGTTCGAAACCGGGTGGTCCAAGAAAATTAGGAGAACGGTAGCTGAGGAGATTACGGTCTCCTTGAGGTTGTGGGTAACCGGTGTTGCCCGCGTTTGCAGCATACGCGTTCTCACGAGAAAAGGCACCGGTGGCCGGACATTCATAGTACACATGTGGACCACCACAAGTCTCACAACCGCGACTAACCATATTGACTTGATGGTTTGGTTTTTCAATAGACATTGCATCAACTTTCTTTGTTAAAGCCACAATCATATTTACCAATTCATCATTATTTTTTCCATTATTAGAAACTTGAGGTTTATTCCTTGACATTCTCACACTAGCTTTATTCTCAATTATCATGAAAGCATCATTCGTGTTCCTAGCCAACAAGTTACCACCCGCAGCAGAATTAAGCGAATCTTGATCCGTATGACATAACCCATTATAAAACGTATCAATCTGCTGAAGGTCAGTAAACCCGTGGTTCGGACATTTTTCCTTCAAATCTTTGAATCGGTCCCAAGCTTCACTAAACGTTTCATAAAAGCTTGTTGGAACCGAAAGATTTGAGAATGTAGGTTAGAAGTTTTAGAGGGAGGATAGAAGTAATTCACAAACTTGGAAGCGAGATCATTCCAAGTGTGAATCGAATTCGGCGGTTCCTTTTCCAGCCAAGTCCGGGCTGCTCCTTTTAAGGAGAAAGGAAATAACTTCAATTTCACCACATCGTGAGGAACTTGGTTCATTCTAATCGTCTCAGCGATGTCGGTGAAATTTCTGATGTGAGCATAAGGGTCTTCGTGATCGAACCCGTGAAAGGATATACCCGTGATCAAATTGAGTAATCCGTGATTGATCTCAAAATTGGCATTGATGTCCGGAATCACAATAGCTCTCCTCACACCACTGAACGGTGATTGGAGTTGTTCTTCCATCGGACGCAGATCAAATGCCGGTTGTTGTCCCAACGGCGGGATAACATTGTGCTGCGGACCACCCATCGGCGGGGGTCCGTTGTGTTCGTTTTGGTTCATCTCCTCCTCGTCAAGGAAATGAACCCGACTCGTATGTCGTAAAACCCGCTCGGGGTTAGAGAACGGAGACGTAAGACTCTCAAACGAAGAACGGGTGTGCATACACCACGAGCAAAATCAAAAAGAAAATGAAAAAGAAAAGAGAAAAGAAAATCTTTTTTTTTTTATATATATTTTTCACAAAAACTTTTTATTTCTTTTGTTTTTCTTTTCTTAAAACGTAATGTTAATCGAAAACCGTTTCTTTCAAAACCACGCGCGACGGGACGGGAGAGAATGATGGATCTCTCTTCAGCTAGCAATTTAATGTCTTAGCTATCCGTATTTCCCGCTTATTCGGTTGTAGTAATTGAAATAGTCCGATAAACAACTAAACTACGTTTTCGTTATATTGTGAGACTTATTTGGTTTACAACGCCCTTTCTTTCAATCGAGTCGAGGCTGTAACTTTTATTATTTTTTTGGTATTTTTGAAAACACTTTAGGAAAAGTGTTTTTGATTTTTCAATTTTTATAGAGATATATATACAAAGTAGAGGAAGGCTTAACAAAACACGATTTTCAAAAAGATATTCAAAAATTCACTTCGGCCATCCCCGGCAGCGGCGCCAAAAATTGATTCGTGTCAATTATAGTATATTTATATTCCGAGGAAATACTTGTGAAAGTAATTCCCGGGTCGTTCTCCCAACGAAGGCTCGAATGGAAAATCCGAATTATCGATTTGGGAATCGTGTAGTGTAAGTGAATAGTGAAAGAGTGATAGAATGAAAATAGCAATCAAGGTATTCAATTATTCACAAACAATGATAAAGCATGCAAAGAGTACAAGCTAATTATGCACCGAAATGAAAAACGTAAAAACGGAAACGCAACCGTAAAATTTAAAACGTAACGTATGACGAAAAATGATCCTACGAACTTGGAAATATTTTCTAAAAATTTAAAACTAATAAAAAGAATTTTAAGAAAAAGAAAAATATTTTTTAGACTTTTTATTTATTTTCTAGAATTAATTTCCTGTTTTTGGAATTAAAAATGAATTAAAAATAAGGAAAAATAGAAAATTAACTTGGAAAAATAAAAATTAAATTCTAAAAATTCTAAAATATTATAAAAGAAATTATAAAAATATTTTTGTATTTTTCAGAACCTTTTTAATATTTTTATTGATTTTTGGTATTTAAAAATTGATTTAAAATGAATAAAATCAAAATAAAATGAGAAAAATAGTAGAAATGGTTGGAAAAATTCCAGAAATTCTAAAATAATAAAAAGAACTTAAAAGAAAATTTTGGAAAGAAAATCAGTTGTGGAACTACTTATTCAAGCCAAATCAGCTTATGGCAAGTGCTTATTTATAAGCACTTGCCAAAGAAATTTAACCAATCTTTAAACACAGAAGTAATAAGCTAAAATGAGCTCAATGATGCTTAGTTAGGAAGATAAAGCTCACAGAAACACAAGTTCTAATCTAATAAGCAATCTCACTAAAACCTATGAATAAGCAGATATGGAAATTGAAGAAGCAAGAACAAACAGATTGTAAATAACTCTAATACAACTGTAAAGTAAGTAGTAACTCAGAAAAACCAAAGAATACTCAATCACAAGCTCAAGTAATCAAATGCAGGTCAATCACTCAAAATAGAAATTACGCTCAAAATCCTACTTGCAGGCCTCAAAAGGCAGAACTAAACAAGCTGAAATGCTATAAGCAATAGGGACAAGTGATTCACTAACAAGCAGAGATTCAAAATAACTAAAATACTATATCTAATCCTACAAAATGAAACTATTAAACCACATTAAAATAGCAGCAGTGAACAACCTAACCGATGCACAGTTGACTATTTAATTGTTATTCTACTATGACTTATTTGAATTTCTACTACTGAATTCTATTACCACTAGTATTATTAAGCTATTCTTAAACTAAATTAAGCTAACTTGAACTGAATTACACCTATAGCTGAAACCTTACTATCTGATTTATCTTATTTCAACAGTAAAGCAAGTTAAAATCAAAGTTTGACTATTTAGTAAATGTCCTACTGATTTTATGGAATACTACTTAATATTTACACTATTGCAACCTATGTGTGAAGAGAAACAGTTATGAAACAACATCATTACTACAATTAAGCTCAATTCCAAACACCCCTGCAGAAACCACAATTCACTACACTAATCTGTTATAAACCTCTAATGCTAATTCCAATGATCAAATGCTGTCAAATTACTATTGAAAAGCTCAAATGCACAGTTATGATCAACAAATTCCAACTAAATCTCAGCTACACTAAATCTACTTAATAAAACAGTAAATGCTCAAACTATAATATCAACTACAAAATACCAATCAAAAACATTAACTAAGCTACATATAAACTCTAATAAGAAACAGATTCAATTATAAAAACAACTAATGAACAACAGATTTACAAGATCACCAACTATGCTTTATTTGAAATGAAATGAAAAGTAACTTACAATCTCAAGTCACCTCAGCTAAAAATTGAGGTGATTCACTGTGCTTGCCTGTCTCTAGACAGGCTAAGTGCTTCCCTTACTCACTTATGCTTGTCAAATCCACCTTAGAACATAAAAACCTTCAACCAGTTGACTAATGTTGACCAAAGATCTATTGGACAATTCAACTTATTTAACTTCTAGAATCAAATTCACAATTTCTAAAAAACTAATTTGAGATGTAATCCACTTCTTAAACAGCTTATTTGTAAACTGAAATAACTACTTTTATGTTTTTATTTTCTAAATTTTATGAAAAACTTGAAAATAAATGAGAATTCAATGAAGAGTAAACTTGATTAAACTGCTTTATAAACTAAAATTAACTGAAATTTAATGGCATATAAGCTAAACAAATACAAGTAACAATAAGCTGAGATATTAAAAGTAATAAACTGATTTCATTAAGCAATTAAAAGTACAAAAGTGAATTACAATTGAAAAGAAAATCGGGCAGAGTTTAGCTACTCCAAACTCTACACACCAAATAAGCTTCCCTAAGCTTCTATTTATAGTGGTAGATGGAAGGATCTAGTAGGGAGGGGGTCACGGATTGCCAGCTTGGCAATCCGTGTGCTGTGCTTCTTTTGTGATCTTCTGAGCCCTTAGATCATATTTCAATCATTTCCCAATTATAATAGCCCTTTGATCAATCATTGTGATGTGTGAGAACCAATGAGATGATGCCACATAACCAAGCGTGTGCTAGTTTGATTCTGACATTCCCTGACAAGTCTGACAAGCTTCTAGAAGCGAGTGATTGGACTAAAACACCCTTAATCTCAGTTAATTTGTACGGGTAGTTTTCTAGGGTTCATGTAAATTCTGGGTAGGATGAATTGGGGGGCGGAAATGGGTAAGTAATTTTATTTGGGGTTTGACCTGTGGTAAATAGTGTTTGACCGAGGAGGGAATGGGCTCAGGTTTTATTTAGGTGATGGGTTTGGGCTTTATTTTGTTATTTGGATATTGGACTTGGATATCAAAACCTTGGGCTTGTGATGTAGTAATTTCATTTTAATGGAAATGAAAATTACAAGGACAATTTGTGTAAACTTTGAAAATGCAAGGACTGATTCTGTCATCTTTGAGAAATATTATCCAAGGGCTATTTTTGACAAAATGATGATTCTTCAAGGTAGACTTTGGAACTTTAAGCATACAAGTAATCCGAACTTGAAAATTCTTTCCCGGCTTCGAATCTTGAACCTTCTTCATACTCTCGTGCTCGGTTTTTCCTGTTTTTGTGTGATTTTCGTCACTTTGTAAAAATATCTGTACTTGCATATCACAAACACAAAAACACACGTTTTCTTGGCATTTGTTAGCTCAAATAGTCATTTTGGGCTGGTTTTTGGTCAAATAATAGTGAGTGAATAAGTACTCACCAGTTCTGTATCATTTTATGATATTTTGTATGACCTATTCTAGTTTGACACCCGAGCTAAATTATTCACTAGGCATGGGGGTTCCATGTCCGTGTCAGTGATGCACCTCTGACATATAACACCAGATAACATATTCTAGTAGGGTTGTGAAGGACGTGCATGCACACATCATCAATCACCAGATAACAGATAACATATAACAGAAACTGATCTAGGATGCATCCATACGCCCCTACCCATTCACATGCAGACCAATCAAAGGGACGTGACAGAACATCACTCTACTGCCCTAGAGTCATGTCAGAGGTGCATCACTGACACGGACATGGAACCCCCATGCCTAGTGAAATAATTTGGCTCGGGTGTCAAACTAGAATAGGTCATACAGAATATCATAAAATGATACAGAACTTAGGTCATAATAATCAGGTCAGAAATACATATCAGAGGTTCATGTCATAAGTCCAAATCAGAGGTCAAATCAGAAAGTCAAATCAGAAGGTTCAGATAACAAAGGTTCATACAGAAAAGGTTCAGAAACAAAAGGGTTTCAAAGCAATGGCTTAGGGAATCCTAATAACGAAAGATAGCAAGAGAAAAGAAATCATGAGACACCTTTACTGAAAAGGTCAGAATATCTGTGCCTTATTTCAAAAGCAAACGGACAATTAAGCACACACAGAATCAAAGATCACTCCTGCCTTGCAGAACCTAAAGGAATAATAAACCCAATATTACGTACAGTTCATTTACATAAATTACTGATTTAAGTTATCTTTCCATTTTATTATTCATCCTGGTTCTACCAAGATGTACAAAGATTTGAAGCAGTACTTTTGGTGGAATGGTATGAAACAAGATGTGGCTACTTTTGTATCGAAGTGCATGATCTGTCAGCAAGTCAAGATTGAACATCAGAGAGCTAGTGGGTTGTTACAGCCATTAGAAATTCCTACATGGAAGTGGGAAGAGATATCTATGGATTTTGTGACAGGGTTACCTACTACTCGGAAGAAACATGATGCGATTTGGGTGGTTGTTGATCGACTAACCAAGTCTGCTCATTTCTTACCAATTAGAAAGGAGTATGGAATTGGTAAATTGGCAGAGTTATTTCAGTAGGAAATTGTTAGACTTCATGGTACTCCTACGTCTATTGTATCTGACAGAGATCCGCGGTTTACTTCTAGATTTTGGAAAGGTTTGCAGAAGGCGTGGGGAACTCGTCTTAAATTCAGTACAACATTTCATCCTCAAACAGATGGTCAGTCAGAGAGGACTATTCAGACTCTAGAGGATATGTTGAGAGCTTGTGCTTTGGAATGGGCTGGTAATTGGGATGAATATTTGTGCTTGGTGGAGTTTGCTTACAACAATAGTTGGCATGCTAGCATCAAGGCAGCACCATTTGAACTTCTGTATGGTAGAAAATGTAGAGCACCTGTTTGTTGGAATGAAGTGGGTGAACGTTTGATTGAAGGTCCAGAACTGATTGAGATTACTAATGAGAAAGTAGCTGTAGCTATGGAGAAGCTGAAAGAGGCTAGATCTCGGCAGAAAAGTTATGCTGATAAGCATCGAAGTGATTTAGAGTTTCAGGTTGGAGAACGGGTATTTCTTAAAGTATCACCGTTTAGAGGAGTGAAACGTTTTGGAATAAAGGGCAAGCTCAGTCCTCGTTATATTGGTCCGTTTGAAATTCTGGAACGTATTGGAGAAGTTTCTTACCGTTTAGCACTTCCTCCGCAGTTATCGCATGTTCATGATGTCTTCCATGTATCTCTACTCAGGGGATACAATTATGATCCGTTACATATTGCTTCCTATCCGTTTGATCAGATTTAACCTGATATGACTTTGTCTGAAGAACCTGAAGCTATTTTAGATCGGCAAGAAAGATTCATGAGAAACAAAGTTATTCCGTTCGTAAAGATTCTTTGGAAGAATCACCCGGAGCGTGAAGCTACCTGGGAAACCGAAGAATCGATGCGAGCTACTTATCCTCATTTCTTTGCGTAGTCCGGTATGTTTGTTTTGTTTTCTATTCCGTGTCATTTCAATTTTCGCGGACGAAAATTTCTTTTTAGAGGGGAAGAAGTTGTAATACCTAAAATTTAAAAACACGTAAAAAGACCAAAATACCCTTATGACTTAAAATCATAAATAAATAATCATAAAATACCAAATAAGCTCTAATGATGTTATAATTAATCAGGTATAATCATATTAACTCAAGGAAGTTTACAAAATATATTTTTATGTTTTAAGAATATATATTATATGTTTAAAATACGAGAAGATACGAAATAAATTGTAAATAATATTAAACATGTCATGGGCTCTATATTTGTATTTTTTGGGTTAAACTAAATAATGTTTTGGATCCCTTGGCCCATTGGAAACCCCTTAACCGACCTGCCCCCTCCCTATCCATATATTCGGTCCTTGTGTTCATAATATATTATACGCTTTTCAAAAAGATCGAAACCCTAAACTCTCCAAGGAAAATTTTCGGTATTCTCTTAATTGCTTCTGTTCGAATCGTATCAAGTGCCAAGGTGTGGTTTGTGATCCTTATTCTATTCGTTTTACAGGTGCCATCTGTCCTAGTTTGTTTGTTTTCTTTAAATATAATACGCATGCATGAAACTGTAATATATATATGATTCGACCTAGTATGTATATTATATGCTAGGGAGTAATCATGAAATCATGAACTATATTAAATTGAATAAGGATGGGTAACATATGTATATGTATGCACGTGGGGTAATAAAAAGGGAAACATAAAAATCACAAATTAAAAGCACTAGTCGATCTACGTTTTTGTTTAATATTCGAATGGAGAATTTTTACGAGATGTATGTACATGTTAAAGTATCTAGGACATTCAAACTATGATAACGAACTACATATATAAACGGAAAAGATTGTGTTTGGTTTTATGTTTGTCGAACTATATATATATATACATGTATCAAATAAGTTGAACCTGGTTTTTGGGTTATGTTAATGCTTGTCGAGCTAAGATTAAAAAACAATAAAAGGTTTGTATTTGGTTTCTTAGCTGTCAAACAATAAAGAAAATATATAAAAGATTATGTTTGGTTTTGTACATGAAGTAAAAGGGTTGTGTTGTTTTTGTTTCGAAGCACAAGATCTCAAGTGGGCCTCGACTTGCATTTTGTGGGCATGAAAATATATGTAACAAAAAGGGACTTGTAAAAAATAGACATAGGGTCTCTTTTTCTTTTCTTGGTTCGATTTACAATAATAATAATGACTTGGGTTTTTATTTTACTTTTTGTTCGAAATGCATTAACAACGAAGTCGGGTTATATATATTCTCGAGTCATCGCGGCGTATATATTAATATTGTGGGTACATTAATAAATTATATAAAATAATAATGACGGGTCCAAAATTATTATTTTTATAAATTTAATTAAAATAAACTTTAAAATACTTTTATTTGACTTTTAATATTTAATTTTGATAATTTACATTTTAGGTCATAAGCTTATAATACTCTAAAAACTGAACTATTATATTGGTCATTTTATACCTTAGATATTATTTAATCGTCAATAATAACCTTAAAGTAATAAAGTGCTAGTTCGGGAAAGTTACTTAAAATGGAAAGATAACTTAAATCAGTAATTTATGTAAATGAACTGTACGTAATATTGGGTTTATTATTCCTTTAGGTTCTGCAAGGCAGGAGTGATCTTTGATTCTGTGTTTGCTTAATTGTCCGTTTGCTTTTGAAATAAGGTACAGATATTCTGACCTTTTCAGTAAAGGTTTCTCATGATATCTTTTCCTTTGCTATCTTTCATTATTAGGGTTCCCTATACCATTGCTATGAAACCCTTTTGTTTCTGAACCTTTTCTGTATGAACCTTTGTTATCTGAACCTTCTGATTAAACCTTCTGGTTTGACTTTCTGATTTGACCACTGATTTGGACTTATGACATGAGCCTCTGATATGTATTTCTGACCTGATTATTATGACCTAAGTTCTGTATCATTTTATGATATTCTGTATGACCTATTCTAGTTTGACACCCGAGCCAAATTATTTCACTAGGCATGGGGGTTCCATGTCCGTGTCAATGATGCACCTCTGACATGACTCTAGGGCAGTAGAGTGATGTTCTGCCACGTCCCTTTGATTGGTCTGCATGTGAATGGGTAGGGGCGTATGGATGCATCCTAGATCAGTTTCTGTTATATGTTATCTGTTATCTGGTGATTGATGCTGCGTGCATGCACGTCCTTCACAACCCTATGGTAGGTCTCCCCTACATATGCTGGCTTATGTGTGATTATGTTTATTATATGATATTTGTTTTTGGGCTCGTGGTAGATAACTATCCTTTACCTTTACCTTTATTTCTATTTCAGTTACTTTGATTATATTTCAGTTACTTCCGTTACACAATATTCTGTATTTGTTTCTGTTTCATATTACTTTGTTGTTATATCTGTTCACTGAGCTTGTAAAGCTCAGACGCATTTCTTTTCTTTCGCGGCAGGTATCTAAGCTAGGAGCTGTGTATAGTGGTGGTTTTTAAATCTATTCCTGATTTGTGTTTATGCTGAGTAAAAGTAAATGTTAAATGTAAAAGGAAGAGTTGTAAGTAGTACCATAGTGTTTTTTTTTTTTTTTTTTTTTTTTTTTTTTTTTTTTTTTTTTTTTTGATATTATCATAGAGTTGCAGTCTTATCAAGTATATGTTTTCATATGGCTAAACTTTAGGGATGGTTTATGCAATTTACTTGAAGAGTAGTTATAAATACATAGAATCCGGCCCCCAAAATTAAAAGAAAACCCTAACCACATCTATCAATCGTTGAAGATGGCTGCGACGCAATGGGGTATCGACCCGCAAACTGGTGGGTTGAGGAAATTGGATGAGGAGAAGCTAACGAAGGCTATGTGGAAAGATATTTATGAGAGTAATGGGTTGCCGTTGGACACACCTTACGTACTCAGAAGCCAGAAGGATTTATTGTCTAATAACATGACCTGGAGAGAAAAGACTATGGATGATTTATGGAGAAAGATTTATGGCAAAAGAGGTTTGATTAAAACAGAAGCAGATGATGGCGTTTGGAAGAAGAAGTTTATTGAACAGTTGGAGAAGGAATCAGATCAAGAGGATTTGAGTGAGTTTGAGAGAGAAAAGGCTCGTAAGATGCTGAGGAAGATGATGAATCCGGAGGAGGACGATGATAAACCTTTTGTTTTTACCGGTTTGATGGAAAGGCTCGATAGCCGTGGCAGGTTGTTGAAGAGAAAAGCAGATGAAGGTGATGAAGAAGCAGCCTTCAATCTAGCAAAACTAGCAACATCACCTACTTTGTTTTAATTTCCGTTGTTTACTTTGTTGAACTACTACTATTAGTTTTTATTTTGCAGCTACTACTGCTTGCTTGTTTGTTTGTTTTTAATCGACATTAATATGCACATGCTTATGTTTTTGTTTGTTTGTTTGTTTGTCTTCCTGTTTTTTCATTCTCGCCCATTGCTATAATATTACTAGATAGATAAACAAGGATCACTCTGTCTTAATGGCTAGCTAGGTGTATTTTTTTTTATGCACATACCTTTACATGCCTCCTTTTGTATCTTTCTGGTTTTCCATCACTTGCTCCCAAAATGGCTCTATTCAGAGTGTTTACATGGTGTTTCCAACATGTTCTCTCTTTCAAACCATTCAACTTGCATATATGCTTTTCATCTTCTTTTTCTTAACTCCCACTGCTCATTTTAAAGGCTTGATTATGTTCCATTCTGTCCCACTTTAATTAAAAGTTTGAATGGCCAATTGCAAGTGATACCTCAAATCCCTTCCTTTCAGAATTCCCCTTTGCCCTCCATCTGACATTCCTTCCGGCCACTAGTCGAATTTATGACCCTCGTGTTTCCCATCTATCAGATCTCGAGATGAATTACTAGACGCTTAACATTTGATTATTCTCAAAAGCATTCCATGGCCGCGTACGTGTCATATCAATCTTTTGCTTCTTGGATCTTCTATGCGACATTCATTCCATTTCTTGAAACAGCCACACTAAAATGGTTTAGACGAAGCTAAAGGGGTTGGTTATATTGCCATCTCCTACAGAGATTGCCCATTTGCAGGTAAACTTGTTTTCATTGGGTTTAACTTTTCTTACATTTACTAAACTATTTACCCTTTACTTGTTGGCACTTGCAATTTTGTCGTCTTCTTCTTCTTCGCACTCTGAACCCGTCTTTATAATCCGGCTCTTTTTTGCAACACCTTGTTTACATGCATTGGTATGACAGTGGTTGGATCCAAATTGCCGCTTCAACTTGTACTAAAGAGGGGGTGATATACACTGTGTGTGCATATTCATGTTGCTCACATGAGTTCAGTTGGTATCTAAATCCACGAAAAACTATGATATTCATCATTTACAAGATCCAATTCAAATATTCCACCAAGCATACAATACCGAAAACGAAACAGTGACATGCTAAAATTCTTTGGTAATCTATTGAAATGGTGGTATGCTTCCGGTGTGGAAGCTTCAACCGAAAATGCCAGCGTGGAGTTCAATAGTAAAAGGTTTGACTCTGGTGATTAAATGTTGCTGTACTAAAGGGGCGACTCATATCAAAAGGTATAGATACTGATATCCTGTGTTGAGTCCATGCACTTTCCCCTTTAGATATCAAGTTTCCTTCGACACATGTATCATCGACTGAGATAATAATAGAGACGATGCAATGAAGCGAGGTAGGCACATCAGTAAGCGTTGCAATTTATTTTCTTGTTTAGGCTGGGAGATTGATTTTGGCAAGGCATATAAGCAGGGGGAGCCAGAAATTTTTTGTCGAGGGGGCACACTTTGATAAATTTTAGAAATTACACTATAAATTGGTACTTAGGGGGGGGGGGGCAAATTAGTGAAATTACAAAAAAAGCCAAATATTTTCGAAAATTTACACTACAATTTTTTTCGCTAGGGGGGCACATGCCCCTTGTGCCCCCTTTTTATCTCCGCCAATGCATATAAGCCAAAAGAAGAATTTAGATTTGCCTTTGGATACGAGCCATCATTGATATGACGCGAGGAAATTGCGTCTTGGAGGTCTGGAATCAGCATTCCGTGCTGTCCGGCTTACAATAAAGTAACCATGGAGTTTTAGAAGATACGGTTTTAGTTGAAGCTTTAACTGACTGATCAGAAATCTTTACATGTACCATGAAAACTTAACAACTCGATTTTTGCTAATCGATCGGCTATCAAGGATAGAATATCAGTCGGAAGATCGGGCCATGATCTATATCAACTCAAACCATGGTCAGAAATTAATAATAGCTGCATGTAGCAAATGGTTTTTTTTAGTTATATGTATTATAAGTTTATAACTCTTTAAAAAAAATAATTTGGTTATTATAAATAAGCTCATCTCATCGTAAGCCTTTGTTGAGTATTCTTGGCTCAGCTTATGATAATAAGTTCATAAGCAAAGATATTAGATTATTGGTAAATTGATTGATCAAATAAACCATATATGAGTCAAAGACTCGCACTTCACACCCCTGAAGGCCTGAACATAAAAAACCCCATTTGTTACCCAATCAACCCACAAAAAGCAAGCTTTATCAAAATCCCTTAAATTGAGCTCATTTATAAACTTATCCAAACATAACTTATCTTTGCTTGCTAACTAAGCTAAAACAGACACCCCTTATTGAATTACTCGTACTCAGAAAAGTGAATAAAAATTTTAAACATGTACATACAAATCTACATAAATGAACATAAGCGATCACAAAATTAGACATTAACAATTTAACGTGCATGAACAAACAAGGCTTTTGTTCATATTCATTCGGGAGGCCATGTGTTGATCATCCAATGCGCAGACAAGCAGGAGGACAAGTGGCCTTCTCTCCTTGGCTTGTACGAGAGAATGCTTGCTTCCTATAAGGTCGTCATCTGCCCCCACTCCGCTATGTCAGGTTGTACGTTAACCGTTAGTGGCAGTTGGGGACAGTTGTCCCATGTGCATGTACTATGCTTGTAGGGAAAGCTACCAGGCCAAGTGTGGTCTGGGTTTGTAAGCGGTCTTCCTGATGGGCCGTGTTAACGGGCTTGAATCGTGCCTTAGATTTACCTACATATGATTTTTAGAGAAGTAAGCATCGACGATGAGATCACCGATTTGAAACATACACAACTCACCTTTTAAAGCGGTTGTTTTAGTGCGTTTATTATCAAATAAAACATTTTCAATAAATTCCCAAGCATCCTTAGCGGTTTTAGGGTGGTTTTGATGTCCGGTTTAACAAAGAAAAGATTTAAAAAAAAAAAAAAAAAAAAAAAAATCTATATTATGTGGGGTATATTTTGATGTCAAAAAACAACAATAATTATATTGTTACAGAATATTATGATGATTAAAAAAAATAAATAAAAACTAAAAAAGTAATAAGTAAATAGAGTGTAAAGGGTAAATGGGTTGGATCCAAGAAACCCACCCACCCATTTAATTAAAAGAATTAGAACTGCATGGATATTATAAATTAAACGAAAACCCTAACCACATCAATTTCGATCAATCGTTGAAGATGACGACCGTGACGCATTGGGGTATCAACCCCGAAACTGGTGGGTTGAAGCAACTGGATGAGGAGAAGCTAGCGAATGCTATGTGGAAAGATATTTGTAAGAGTAATGGGTTGCCGTTGGACACACCTTACGTACTCAGAAGCCAGAAGGATTTATTGTCTAATAACATGACCTGGAGCGAAAAGACTATGGATGATTTATGGAGAAAGATTTATAGGAAAAGAGGTTTGATTAAAACACCACCAGTTGACGTTTTAATCGACAGGAAGAAGGAGTTTATTGAACAGTTGGAGAAGAAATTAGCAGAAGAGGATTTGGATGAGTGTGAGATAAGAAAGATTGGTCTGATGATGAACAAAACCAATGAGGATCTCGACGAGTTGATGAATCCCAAGATGAATAATAAGAAGAAGAAATTTCCTTTTGACGTAATGGATATCCCTATGATGGATATGGCGGATAGGCGTGGCAGGTTGTTGAAGAGAAAAGCAGGTGATGAAAAAGCAGCCAAAGCCTTAGCAAAAGAAGCAACATCACCTACTTTGTTTTAATTTCCGTTGTTTACTTTGTTGCAGCTACTACTACTGCTTGTTTGTTTGTTTTTAATCGACATTTAATATGCACATGCGTATGCTTTTGTTTGTTTAATTTGTTTGTCTTCCTGTTTTTTCATTCTCGCCCATTGCTATACATAATATACTATAGATAGACAAGGATCACTCTGTCTTAATGGCTAGCTAGGTGTATTTATATATGCACATACTTTAGGATGCCTCCTTTTGTATCGCTATATCATGCTGGTTTTGCATCACTTGCTTGCTGTCCTGTCCTGTTAGAAACCCCAAAATGGCTCTTTGTTTTCTATTCAGAGTGTTTACATATGTTCTCTCTTTCAAACCATTCAACTTGCATATATACTTTTCATCTTCTTTTTCTTAACTCCCACTGCTCATTTTAAAGGCTTGATATTGTTCCGTCATCCATTCTGTCCCGCTTTAAAAGTTTGAATGGCCGACTGGAAGTGATACCTCAAATCCCTTCCGTTAACAATTCCCCCTTTTGCCCTTGACCTTACATTCCTTCCACTAGTCGAATTTTTGACCCTCGTGTTTCTCATCTATCAGATCTCGCGATGAATTATCGTTGCATTACTGCATCTCTGCACAACTAGACGCATAACATTTGATTTTTCTCAAAAGCATTCCATGGCTGCGCACATGTCATATTAATCTTTGCTTCTTGGATCTTCCAAGGGACATTCCATTTCTTGAAACAGCCACACTAATGGTTTAGACGAAGCTAAAGGGGTTATATTGCCATTTCCTACAGAGACTTCCCATTTGCCCTTGCTTGTTGGCACTTACAATTTTTTCCTCTTCTTCTTCGCACTTTGAAACCGTCTTTTTAATCCAGCTCTTTCTTGCAACACCTTGTTTACATGCATTGGTATGACAGGTGTTGAGTAGAAGATTATTCTTACCATTTTGGAATTTTATGATCTTTTTTAGTGTTGCTGTTGGTGCATGCTGTCTGTTACGCTTTTAACAACTCGTACAGCTTGCACATACTTCTTCTATTCATGTGCAGTCTCTCCTTGGTTTTATCATTTTCAAACTATATAAATCGATCAGTTTGAAATATTCACATATCTTGGATCCTTGATTGAAAGCTTTAGTATCATGTATGAACTTGTTATCTCATGACAAACTGCATTTCATTAATTATGTTCCTCTAATCTCTTTAAGATCAATCAGAGATGCTTAACAGATATCTTATTTTTGAAAACATTGTAACTTTGTAAGCATATATTTGTACGTGTGCCATAATGTAATGTAGATAATCTTCCTTACAGAAATTTCATGACTTTTCTAGCTGATGATATCAAACTCGACGCGATTAGTAGAATTAAAATTGTACCAAGCTTTTATTGCTCTGCTGTAAGCCTGGGAATTTCACATCCACACTTGGACCCATGTGAACTAGTACTCGGACATGACTTAAGACAGATAGAGAATTGAAATTCTTTGCATTAAATTTTAATCATCAAGATGCAAAACTGCATACCAGCACACCCGAACTTCTAGATAGAGATGTATGTGTTACCAACTTACTACTGTCACTAAATAGAATGTTGAGAAATTCCATACCAAGCTAGTCCTCGTGGTTGCAATCACATCCTTTATCATTGGGCGATCTACAGGATGTGGGCTGATGCATAGAAACGACACAGCTGCAGCATTTCGTGCATCTGAGGTCCCTCTTTGTTTAAGATCAGAGATGTCCACCGGATCCCTCTTGTTATGCAATTGGTCTCGTACCCATTGGACCAAGTGTGAACCATCTGGTATAGTCGAGTCTAGTGGATGCCTTCCTGTCATTAACTTCAAAAGTAACACCCCGGAGCTCTATTATGTCACTTTTTTCAGTACTCCGTCGTGCAGAAGCGTGTTCTGCGTTAAATATAAAGCATAAAAACACATATACGTAGGAACGTGCTAGCTGAAGTGACCATTTTGGCTGATGGTTGCAAGTATAGCGAACCCAAAATCAGCATGTTTCATGGTCATGTTTTCTGGTAAAATGTCATTTCCCATGCTTGCAAGTGTTTGGGAATTTGTCTGGTGAAGTCATTTTATGACACATTGAGCAAGATCAGATTCTGAAGCTAGGTTTTGTACGTATTTTTGTTTTCATAATAATCCAAGTCGAAATAAAATCTTGAAATCTTTGAAATCATGTCATAAATAAGACGATATGTCACGTCTTCTCATTGGAAAATCTTGTCATTGAATGACGGATGTGTATTAGTGAAAAAACTACTGCTTGTTTGTGCATGTCCCCTGAGTGCTCTCATGATTATGATTGTAAACAAAACTTCTTCACCTATCTTTGAAAGTTTATCCACACATTTGAAACGTGATATTCATAGAGCACATTTGATTTCACAAGAGTGCAAGACCTTTAAGGTTTGCCAGATATAATCAAAATCATTTCATACGATCGAGTCGTCATTAATTTTATGTAAATATGTGATACCATGAAGGATTATTGAACATCGACATACTATCAACCCATGGTTAGAATCATCTACTGCTACTTTAAATGTACGACCTAGCTATCTCTCCAATCATGTAATGTTCTCACCATTTCATCTTCAATGCTTTGAAGCAGTCATTTTCACCTCTGTATGGCATATTTTGTTGGGTGAAAAACTCGATTCTAGCTATCTCTCCAATCATGTAATGTTCTTTGTTTCTTTGTAGCATCTAGCTAGATTTTTGTATTCTAATAAAAAACCGCCGTTAAAAAAAAAAAAAAAAAAAAAAAAAAAAAAAAAAAAAAAAAAACTTTCAATGTACAACCTGTAACACATTGTGGTTTTAATTAAGTATTACATATCCATATGACTGGTCCTCATTATTGACTCATCCCAACGTATAATAGCTACTTACCGGAACTACAAAAAAATGTTGGTAAATTTACAAAACTAAAATCAAAGATGACACTTATTTAAAACTTCACTCAACTTTGTACCATACTGCTAAAACTAGGACATAAAATCACGTTTTGCCGAGTTTGCCCTTCTACACCAACTGCACACT
Organism: Artemisia argyi; assembly: GCA_030686995.1. Taxonomy (NCBI): domain Eukaryota; kingdom Viridiplantae; phylum Streptophyta; class Magnoliopsida; order Asterales; family Asteraceae; genus Artemisia; species Artemisia argyi. The sequence goes on from CM060683.1 coordinate 161,611,817, forward strand.
TATTTATCACTTTATTTAATAGTCCGCTACCCCTTCAACGTCACATAATTGGCCATATCTCCTCACACGCACCTTCATTCGATCTTCACGGAAATTGCACCGCCTTCACCGCCATCTCACTCCAATCATGATGACACCCGTCTCGTCCGTTTTCATGCACACCGGTCCGAACGGAACAAAAACGGAGATGCTGCGATCAACTTGCAAAGTGAGGGTCACATAGCAAACAAATGGGTTCTTTTCTCACCCAACGGTTTCTAGTTTGCGATGTATTACAAAGTGATTATGATTGTCTCAACAGATCGGTGTAATCCATGCGACCATTATTGACAAGGCCGGACTTACCTTCCCCATAAAAACATCTAATGAAAAAAAATGAATTCATGCTTTTTTACCCTACATATACTTTGTTTATTTGATGAAAATCCAAAGAATCATCTTAATTTTGATACCAATTTATTTCACTTCAAGTTTTCCAAAATTACTTGATCATGTTTTTCAAAAGCATTCGTAAACACTAGCTACTCAATACTATCTAGAAACACACACCCAAAAGCTTAAAAAGTAAACGCCGGAGTTCAAAAGAACCACAAAGCTTAACGATAGATTTCATCTCTGCCTTTGCGTATCTTGAAGGTTACCGGGGCGGTAATTCTAGGTGTGTTCTTAAAAAAAATTGGGGAAAAACATTATTTATATATTATAAATAAAGTTTAACATTTTTTATTTATTAAATTGTAAGTAAGTCAAAGGTATAATTTGGCTCATTTTGTAACCCCAAATAAAAACTAGAATGTTAACATTCAAACTATCCCAACAAATCAAGATCCTTCGATCAGAGAAACAAAACAAGTCACGACTCAAGACTGATCTTAATCAATATCCACGTAAATAAAAACAAAAGACATAACGATACTATATTGACTTGACACGAACATAAATTCATTCATGCATTTAGCTTGAATGTTCTACCAATGTTGGTTCGGATCAGCTTCAAAGAACCGTGGCTGAATCCACACCGCCCTTCGGGATTTCAAAGGAGAAGCATCGACAATTTCATTACAATACACAGTTAGACCACGATACGCATCATTGTATGTTAATCCACAAACCACGACATGTTCATCATCTTCAAGACCGGCTTTTTCGTGTTTCTTATTCTCAACAATGTCATGAAACATTCTTGTTCTACAAACATAAGGCAACATTTCAAGATCCTTTGATGTAGTCTTCATAATACGATACGGTTTCCATTCCTTGTCTTTAACCGAAAAAGTTAGCGTAGATTCCCCACTATCCATGTAATAAAAGGTATCATTCTCATGATCGAATGTTGCTCCAACAATGGTGGACTTTAAGCTAAAACGTTTTGATATCTTGTATCTAGTCCACGCATTTTCTCCTTTAGATATTGTGTGTACTTCAACATATGTTTCGTCAATTGAGCTAATAACCGAGACTATGCATTGAGGCGATGTAGGTACATGAGAAAACGCACCAACAAGACCATCAATTTGGTTGTTTGGGAAATTAGGGAGTGCGATTTTGGCAAGGGAAAAGGGGGAAAAGAAGAAAATTGTTTCGTCTTTAGACAAAAGAAGCCATCCTTCATACGACGCTAGGCAAATTGCGCCTTGGAGTTCTGGAATGTTCCGTTTGTAGGCTTTAGAGTTATGTTGGTTGTAGATCACGCATTCGGAGCTCTTGTCCTTGTGAAAAATTAACCATGGTGTTTCAGAACCGTTTTTAGCAGATGCTCCAGTTGAAGCAGATCGGAAACCTTTGCAAGTTCCACGAAAGCTTAGTAGCTCGATCAGTGCTAGTTGATCAGCGATAGGTGATAGAAGCTCGATCGGAAGATCTGACCACGGTCTATATCGATCCATGATTCAAAAATTATTCTTTCTGCGCATGTAGCAAATAGTTATTTAATTTGATTCTTTTTTAGAGAATCGAATGAATTCAACATATAGCAAAAATGTTAAATAGTACTTTTTGTTATGCGTTCAACAAGTACCAAAATACAAACTTAAATATGATCAATATTAAAATGAATATTTGAATGTCATGATAACATTTGCATATATCACCTAAATTTCAGATCCTATTATTCTTAACTTTCAGTTATGAGCAATATAAATACACATGCACGCGTACAAATTAGCAAAGGTATGTGAATATATGTATGTATATAAGAATCTAAACATAGACAGACTCACGAAGTTATAAAAGTATCATGAAATCAAGAAGAAAATGAGAAAAATGTGAATATTAATGAAGAGGGTTGTGTACCTTTAGTTTGATGATCTAGGGTTTTAGAGGAGTGCGTGAGAGCAAATACTTATGACGACCAAATAAATAAATAGAATGATGAGAAAATATTGATGTTTTGGTCTTATCAATTCAAAACTCGACCCCCCAACTGATCTCTACTAATTATCCATAATATTTTGTTTAAAAAATGTGATAATTATCACGCAACTATAAAATAAATGAGATTCGAGAAAAGTTTCTTATAGATGATATTTTGTTATATTAGGTGAGTGATACTCACATCACATAAATTGATACACACATCATAATTATGCAAATACTATATTGTAAAATATGAATTAATGATGTGATATTGTGGTGTGTGCTATAAATTTTTGTGATGTGAGTATTAATTCTTTTTATATTATTGATGATTTTTAATTAAAAATTAAATAAACAATGGGAAAAAAAAGGGTTAATATTGTTTTCACCTAACCCTCTCACCACCTTTCCCAAACAGACTTATGCACTTTTTTCACACACACCTTTCAAAATTCTCTCATCCTAATAAAACCCTAATATCATCAATCACAAACATGAGCAAATTGATGAATTAGAAGTAAGATTGTGTAATTCACATCCAATTAGGGCCCAATTCGTCTTCTATTCAATCTGGTTCATCACAAACATGATCCAATCGCTTATAAGAATCTTGTGTTTTGGTTATTTTTTTACTCCAATTTGATGTCTTTGTTCGTATTAAGGTTATTGAAGTTAATTAGATTTTTATAATATTTAAGATTGATATATTGTATTTTGTATATTTTAGGGTTTGTAGTGATTTAATTACATGTTATTGTTGTCTTTTATCTTTAATTATGATGTTAATAAGTATTTGTTATAATTGATTTTGTTGATGATGAACAAAACAGAATCACATGCAATTTGTTACGAATTATAGTATATTATTGTTGTTGTGATAGTTATTGAGGTTTTTATTCAGATTTTAGTATATTGTTATTTTGTTTATTGTTGTTGGTATGATTGTTGATGCACACTGTTTGTATGATGAAATACTTATGTGATAATCACAAGTGATTTAGCAAATTTGAGCATACATTTTAGACTGTAAAGTTATGTGTAATTTTTAAACATATTTATGTATGTTATATTTATTGTTTCTTTATGCAAGTCAACCAAGCACTCAAAGATTAACTTACAATTCTAGAAGATAAGTGATTTGGCTATCAAGTTGACTGACGATTATGGAAAAAATGAAAAGAAGTTCATTAAAATGATTGCTCTTAAGGATATGAATTTGCGTGTTTAGACTTTGATTAGTATTTATTGGAAAGAAATACTAATTGTAATTTGTATATTTGTTAACATATGAACTGGTTTATTGTTTCCATTATACCGTGTATGTTAATTATATTGTTATTAATCACATATGATTCAAATACTTTAGAAATATTTGTCATTTTATTTATATCTCAATTATGCATATTGAATTTTGTTATATTGATGTAATTCAAATATAATAATTTATTTAACTGGTTCATGGTTCATAAGCATTTGACTATGAAGATCATATGTTATTGTACTTACACTTACATGTGATTTCTATTTGGCAATCACATGTGATTCTACGTACAATCATATGTAATTTTGCAACAAGTTTATATAACTAACAAAATTATAAGCGTAAATTACGAAATCAGTATTTTTTGTTGATGCATTTTCTAACGGATGACAAAATCAGCTAGTGTTCTCAATTTGGTCATGTGCTAATGTGCAATCGTGTGATCCCATTAGTATCTTGACACGTGTCTCATCCACTATCTCTTGTCCCCCACTATCATTTGTCACTTGTCACACCCACTATCTCTTGTCCCCCATGTGTCCAGACAAAAATTACTTATTTACCCTTAGTTCTATAAGTCAAATAAATGTGCGATTTTGTACCCATTAAATGTGCTAATGTGCGAATTCGTTTTATTTCCAGATTCAAATGTGCGATTTAAATGTGCTAATGTGTGAATTCGTTTTATTTCCAGATTCAAATGTGCGATTTAAATGTGCTAATGTGCGAATTCGATTTATTTCCAGATTCAAATGTGCGATTAATAAAACATTTAACATAAGTCAATTCTTAATTCTTGTTTTTTTCCTATTTGTACCAAAAAATATATACTAAATTAAGTAGATTTTAAAAAGAGAATAATATTTACACTTTACACATTTTCAAAGCTAAACAAGCCGGGGTTCATATCTCTCTCTCTCTCTACTCACCGATAAATATTCAAAATTTCCGGCGACCACTAGCAGATTCTGGCGCCGCCTACAGGAAAATTTTTCGGCGAAGTCTTTTGTTCACCGAATCGATAGATCGGTGTGTTTACATCCTTTCTGGAGGGTTTTAGCTCCTAGCTCTCACCTGAACACCCCTAACGCGCCACCACCGCCTTCTGTCACCACCACCGAGACGCCATATGTATTCGGTGGTCTGCCGGTAAAGTTCTTCGATCTGAAGGATTTGATGTAAGTTGAGATAGATGAACACGATGGTTGTGTTGTGGTGGTGGTCGAGCAACGGATCTGATGGTGGTGGTGGAAGGTGATGGCTGAGAGAGAAAGTGTAGTGGTCACTATCTTTTGTTGCTCACTAACCACTACATCGTACCTTAACAAGGATTTGGAGCGGTGGTGAGTGGTGGTAAATATAAGAGAAGAAGATGAATGAAAATGAAAGAGATAAGAAGTGATATTTATTTATATTAACGAGGGGTAAATTAGTAATTTTATAATAATAGGAAAAAATATGTGGGAACACACCCACCTAACCATGTACTTTATTATTAAAAAAAATAGGCACATTCAGTGAGATCGCACGATCGCACATTAACACTTGACTAAATTGAGAACACTAGCTGATTTTGTCATCCGTTGAGAAATGCATCAACAAAAAGTACTGATTTCGTAATTAACGCAAATTATAAAGTATCGCATGCAATAGTATTGAATGAAAACTTTATTTAAAGTATTACAATCCTGGATCAATACAATAAATGACTTCAAAAGAATGTATTAAAGTAAATTGACAATCTATTCGAAAACACTATACAAGTTTCAATAACATTTTTCGTCATCTCTGATTTTGAAGGATTAGTACAAGTCATTTGTTATGGGTATTGGTCTTCTTTCCAAAACTTTCACATCTCTCTTATGTCTCAAGTTGTTTTTAGTTGCTTTCTCTTTTGAGCATTCTAAACGTTATTCTCTCAAACACGTAATTAAAATGAGAATTTGTATATCAAGATAATAAATTATTATAAGACATCATCTAACACGTAAATAATTTAAAGCACATACACAAAATATATAATTAATCACATGCAAATATATATATTTATTATTTAATTTATACTTCATGCATATCCGCATGTATGTATCCAATATATTCAAGTAATCTGCAATACCTCTAGTTACAATCACATGTGATTTTAAATATAATCACATGTAATTTAACATTCGAACAAAATAAAAATGTTACAACAATAATCGCATGCGATTTAACATATGTATAGTTTTTTAAGAAGCAAACAGATCAAGTTCGATTGAACTTACAATCAAAAAGAGTAACCATGTGTAATTTTTCCTTTTTGAGAACCAAACAAAATCACATGTGATTTGACCCGTAAGTAAATGGTATAACAAACTAACATCACATGACCCAAGATCATACCATAAACCATAGTTAGTATAACAACTAACTAAGCTAACTAGTATATGAAGCACTTGCACCAACCTAAAGTTGGACTAAACACATCCGACCCGTAGAGGGTGGACCTAAACCACATCCGACCCGTAAAGGATGGACCTAAACAATAGCTAGTCGTAAGACTAAGCTAACCCTAGCATTGGATCCAAGCTATCTAATCCTTGTTTCCTATACCATAAACACAATCCATTATCATAAAACATTATGATTAAGCTAACACATCATTTTACAACCGATTTACTACTTCAAAACGGCTTATCTACTCCAAAGAGCTAATGTCTAAACTTGATTCCTAAACAAGAATAACTAACACAACATAGCATTTCATCATTACATAACAATGGGTAATATCCTATTTAATCTATTTGCCAAACAACCCCTATCACATGCATATGATCATCCACCATGATCATATGAAAAACCTAAATCATCAATTTTATCACAGAATCATTGAAGGGACTTATCCCTCTAACCTTAATAAATCATCACCTTAGTTCAAAATACTTTTTACTCAAAATCCCCAAATTTCATCTTTCAAGAACCTTAACTTAAAATAAAATTAAAGAAATAACTAGGCCATACTTACTTTGGGGATGATGTTTTTGGGTTAGGACTTGCAATGCGATAGAATTTCTCTATCAAATTCTCACTATAAATGATCTCCTATTTTCCCTCTATTGAACTACACGACCCCCCCCCCCCCCCACCCCTACCCCCCACACATATATAAATAAACTCTTGAATGTGGTAGATATAATGAAAATTTGTTATTTTAACTAAAATTCTGGTAGAACTTTGGTACTGTGACACTTTTGGTCCTTCAAGTCTAATTCTTAAGGTTTTGGCCACAATTAACTTTCTTATTCCAAACACATATAAATTTTTACTTTTATCTTGACTTTCATTTATTTTCAAATGACTAACCAATCACAGATATTATTGTAACACTTAATTATAACAACCAAAGTAATAAGATGGCATTAATTATATAAAAGTACATCTTCGGGTTTTGGGGTGTAAGCAATATGGTAAACTTTAGTAAGTTTCTCAATTTATTTTTAGTAATTGACAATTAATCTAAGACAACCCAAAAGAAAAGGTAGACAACAAATTCGACTAAACTTAATTGTCAAATAAAATCAATCTTGAAGTAGACGATATTTTGACACAAATTAAATTTGCTTGTTTAATTTACCTTACACGAATAAGCATTCTACTACTGAAGGTTCGGATCAGCCCCAAAGAACCGTGGTTTATACCAAACCATTTAAAAACTAGTGTTTCTCAGGGTGATATCCGTTGGATTATAGAATTTTCCGCCATGTAGTTTGTTTATTAATCAAGCATATATAATGAGCATGATGGGAACCCTAATGACCTTAAAATCGCAACCGCGCTTGGGCCTCTAATATATCTTATAATACTCACCCATAATTCGAGCGGCGAAATCCTGAAAGTTTGGATTTGATTAGAAAACTAAAAAGACATTAAAGAAAACTAAACTGACAAAAAATATGGCAATAAAAGCAATAATTTGTCAAGGAAGAAATCTGGCAGCAAGCGCAAGCAATTCTTCAAACAGCAATAAAATCAAATGAAAGGAGTAGCAAAAACAAATACTCCCTCCGTCTCATATTAAGTGTCCACAATGGAATATTTGGATGTCCCAAATTAAGTTTCCATATTCTATTTCAAATAATAAGATGAGACTTTAGTAGGTAAAAATAATATTTGATTGGTGGATAGTGTAGTTAGTGGAATTTTCTAAAACTTTGTGCATGATGTAAGCAGATACTTAATATGAGACGGGGGAGTAACAAATTTGTTGACGAAGACATCCGACAACAAATAAAAATTAATCTTCATCATGCAGCAACAACAATAAAAACAAAGAAACAAAAGCAAAGCATATACAATATTTTGGTAAGGTTTTAGCCGAAATTGCAAGTTTTTAATATAGAAGGGCTAAATAGCGGTGGCCAGGGTTTGGCAAAGTGGCATAGAGGTATCGGTTTATAGTAGCCGACTAGATATCGGAATTAGACATGCTCATGATAACATGTAGGATTATATAATTCCCCTTTAAATAGCATGTTTATTAATCAAACATGTATAAAAAAAAGTGCATGAAAACTTTAATTAATGACCCTAAATCCACAAATGAGCCTCTAACAATGTTAATATTTTCTAGGGGTGATATCAACGTGTTTCTTATATGTAATGTTATAAATAGTGTGAAGCATGGCGTGGTGGCATAGTCACGCCTCAAGCCCTACGAGCCTTTGCGAAATCTTGGCGTTTCTTAAAGCGTGCTTAAAATGGTAAAAAAAATATTTATAAATTTATGTATTTATAATTTTATATTATTTTTTAAGATCAATTTCAAATACTAAAGCCCAAATTCCAAATAGTCAGGCCCAAATACGAGGCCTAAGTAAAAATTAAGGTTTGAAATTACAAGGCCCAAGAAAGAAATAGCCCAAATACTAGAAATTCAATTAAATGCTTCTAAAAATGGTGTCACACCTTACCAAAAGGTGCGCCTTTTCACGCCTTATCCCACACTATGCCTAGAACCTTCGCGCCTTTTCTCGCCTTTTCCCACACTACGCCTAGATCCATTTTATGGCGGCGAGGCTATGCCTCATGCCTTGGCAACGCCTTGGCGCGCCTTTTAGAATACTGCTTATACGGGTTCACTTGGCATCTTAATTATCAACAAATATCAATATTCTCATCATATCATTTACAGGATACCGATAACGAAAGGGTGACATGTTATAATTCGTCGGTTTACTAATTAAATTTTAGTATGCTTCAGATATCATCTTATATTTAACATGATATGTTAAGGCTAAACACAGTAATGAGGGTCAATCCATCTGATTTTTTCTGTCACGTCATCTTTATCTCTCCGACGATTGTTTGCCACAGTAAAGGCGACCTTTTTTTTTCAAAAAAAAAAAAAAAAAAAAAAAAAAAAACATTTTTTTATATATTTTCAAAACAAACCCTATTCAATTTCATAATTTAATTTCAAATTCAAAATTCAAAGCGGGATGATTCAAAATTCAAAGCGGGTTGATTTAAAATTTAAATTCAAATTCAAAAATTTGCTTATATATACCCACACTCTTTTGTTTCTCATACACACAACTCACACGCAGATTCTCAACAATGTCTCGCAAAGACTCCTCCTACCAATTTCCGGCTACAAAGGGTGATCTAAATCGTTTACACGACCATGATCTCCCAAACCAATTGATCGCATGTTTTGCCACAAAAGGGACGATCGAGTGGGATCGATCAATCGATCGATCGTCTCACCCTTACTGTGTGTAACCTATTGTGTTAGAGTATAATGCAGTTAAAAGTTTGACTTATCCTATGATCAAATGTTATGCACTACAACAAATCACTACACATGTTTCTAAACGTTTTCAACAAATGTGTGGATCTTTTAGTAATGTGTTTGTGCTTACGGATGAGCATAACTTTTTAAAATTTTTAAGCTTGTAAAAACAAAATTTTATTAGCTGAAAATTATCGTGGTCTCCCTCTTTTAAAAAATTTATGATTCATCTAGTGACAATGTTTTAAATGAATACAGTAATTACGGTATCTTGTCAAAAGTTGGTAAACTAAACAGATAGCATGTATATAAAACACTTTAACACGTATTGCAAAAAACTTTAAAATATTGATTGACTCATCGTTTCATATAAAAATTTTATTTTATCCAATTTTTGACTCATTAATTTGTACTTAAGTTGAAGGTGACTCATAGTGGACTTATTTTGACTTTATTCAGGTCAAACGTTTGGTCCCAGAGCATAATTGTAGTCTTTCTAGGCCCCCCACCGGCGCATGTTAACGAAAGCAACTCGCACACTGTTCGTTTGATATCCACGCGCTAATGCTTACGTGTATTATGCTCTTCTAAATTACTTGTTTAGTCCTTCCGCTATCAATTAATTCAAAACATGAATTAAGATTCTTTAAACCTTCATTTTTGAGCCTCAACTAAATATTACTAGAACGTTACCCGCGTAATGCGGCAGCGGGTACATGTGACTATATTTTGCGTTATTCGGTTATTTGGTTACACATTTAGTTGTCTTTATGCTTTATAAGTAAAGATGGTAGAGATGATTAAACCAAATAATTTTAGTTTGAACAACCAACCTGCTTCCTAACCAACTCCCTAACCAACCTGCTTGCTAACCAATTAATTATGAAATCCTTCCATAATAAGCAAATAAAAGTTAAATTTTAAGTTTTTCTAATTATAGAATAGTCCCAAATGCATTACATATCAATTAAATATTATAGGTTAATCTTTCAAACTCGACTTAATTATTGTTACGAAGTAATCATATTAGTAAAATTCAAACATGGTAATATAACTAATATTTTTGGAGCCGACACTTACGAGCTCAACCAACCTCAACTTTCATTTCATGTGATATCATTTAAGCATCTTTAAGAGTGCTCGGTACAAGCATTACGAATAATATGTTATTTGTCGGTCACCTCAATGTCATATCATTACCTTTCCAATAACATATCAACAACTAAAACGCACACCCTAACAAAAAAAACCAATAACACTTTGTAGGTCCTACAAAACACTCCATCAAAAATACTCATTTACTCACAAAAAATAAATAAAAAATAATAACGAAATGTTGGTGGAATGTCTGAGGAACTAATGGCGGACGAAACGGTGCAGTTTGGCACGCCGATCATCCGTTACTGATGCGAATGGCGGACGAAAAATCGCCTGTACCGTGCACTCTAACTACCATAGTGTAGTATTATCATTTATCATACATTTTATGTTTCAAGAACATTGATTAATTCAGATAAAAGTTGCAATCATAACGATAAACTAGTTTAGGAGTTGACTTTAATTTAGATTTTTTTTTTTTGAAAATTGACTTTCATTGGGGAAATTCAAGTTCAATTTGAAACCCGATGGGGGGAAAACCTTCAACTTAAGCCGCCCGAAAGAACGACACTTAAATTGAAGTAAACCCTGCCTTCTCCAGATTCGAACCCTTGTGGGTTGAAATCTTCATTGAAGGACTTTGAAATCGTACCGACAGGGCAGTGGTCCACAAGGGAGGACTTCCCGGTTTGGTAACCCAAACCGGTACTACTCTCTACTAGGCACGCTTAACTGAATAAGACATGCCCAATGGACCACAAGCCCATTGGTACTTTAATTTAGATAATATCGGTAAGTAATACTTCACCACCCAATAACTTCGCCAGAAAAGAACTATTGGAAACGAAGAAACATATGTTATATCATTATAACAAATTGAAGGCCCCGTTAACATGGAAGGCTTTTGTGTTCGTTTTTTTATTGGTGGTCGTATTAATTTAGATTGTAGTTAAAAGTAAACGATGAAGACTTTAAAGCATAAACAATGTGTCAGTCTTAACTCATAACCAATTTTAGCCATGTTAGAGTAGCATAGCCGGTCTAAGATAACAACAACTAGAAAAGCTATGCTCTCTATATACATTAATCCGTAAATCCATAATATTGTAGTACAGTATATGTTAACCTTAAGCTTTTTTTTTTTTTTTTTTTTTTCCTAGTGATTAAATGCAACCTAAAAGCCACGAGCCTCGAGTGAGTGATACCTCTGTTTAGACGTTTAATATGTGAGGATGAAAACTAATGAAGCAAACACTTGGTATAAACAAGAATCTTGAACTCTACTTCTCTTGCCACGCAGTCTTCTCATCTTAACTACTTATAATAGAAAAATGGTCAAGTGAAATGTTTAGTTTTTAACACTTCGTCAAATGAGAGAGAGTTACTAATCATATCAATCATTATTTATTTTGATTAAATCAGTAATGAATGATTTCTTAAAACTAAATTATACTGTAATTAATACTCTTATTAAAATACTCCGTTACTTAAAAATACAATGATTTATTCACATTGTACAACCAATTAAAATCATATATACCAAATTAAATACAACCAATTAAAAAACACCACTTACTAAAAAGTACAATAAAATGTTAATAGTGTACAATTTAAATAAGCTACAACATAATCCATATGAAATAATTAAACACATTAATTAATGTTATTTTCAAACACCGTAAAATGAAAAGTACATATTATTATACATATTATACAAATTAATAAAACAACAAAGTTTCACACAACCTAACAAGTTGATGGTATATATAGTTTTGAAAACTGGATGGCACCAACGGGTTCAACCGGGAAATGGCGTCGCCACCGGTTCGGCTAACCAATAAAAACTATCTGAAAACGAACTAAAGAGGACCCGTTGAAACCGATACAAACTGGTGAATCAGGCCTCATCGAGATCTATTTCTCCGGTTATTCATCACATGGTACCCGAAGGAAAAATTGAAAAGTGAAAAGTTAAAACTAAAAAAGAAAATGTTGAAAACATAAATTTCAAAAGGAAACTATTAATACAAATCACAAACCGGATTGACCTGGGACGCTTTAAACCCGACGGGTTAACCCGGTTTATTTTGACCCGTTTTCGACCAACCTAGCAAGTTGAACCGGTTTAAATCGACCCATTTTACGACCGGAACGGTTCAACCGGTTGAACCACCCTGATCGAACCGGGTTTTAAAACATTATGTTTAATCCCCAAATCTTCAAACTTTTATTATTTTTTGTTTATAACTTATAATTTTTTTTTATCAATAAATTATCTATCGCTATAAAATCTCGTTGCTATGCACGGGTACTCGTCTAGTTTTTTAAATGAGGAATATAATTAAAACAAAAATGAAAGGTGAAAAATAAAATATCATTAAGAAATGTGCTAAAGAATAACAATGAAACTGACTTAGCTCAGTTAGCTACCTGAGTTCCTTCTGAAGCTTGGAGAGAGATTTTACCTGGGTTTGAGTCTCGTAAATGATAAAGAATATCCGGATTTTCCTCTTATTGCGAAGCCGTGAGTTCTAGGGGTTTCCCTTCACGGGTCTCTCCTAGTAGTTCTGGTTCCGGGGCCTACTCGTTTGGATGGTTTAAATCGAGGGTCGGATTTCCTGTGTGATACCGTTAAATTCAATAATAATAATAATAATAATAATAATAATAATAATAATAATAATAATAATAATAATAATAATAATAATAATAATAATAATAATAATAAAATAACAATGATACATCTCGAATACAATTACATAAATAGATGCATTTTCTCTAAAATTCTCCGTTCTCATTTAAAATACGTGGTTAGATTCTTTCCCATCCTCCTCTTTTTAATTTTTCTTTATCATTCATTTATCTCATCGTCTACGCACACTGTTTTCTAGTAATTTACCTACATCTTAACTATATATAATGTAAAAATGATCAACCATGAAAGTGAACTCTTGAAACTTGGTCAACATTATTGAAAGTGATATCTTGAAATATTAACTACACATAATCTTATTAAAGGAAATTATGAAATGTAATTAATACTCTTATTAAAACACCTCATTACTTAAAAATATAATGATTTATTCACATTGTACAACTAATTAAAAATATATCTAACAAATTAAATACAACCAATTAAAACAATTAATACAAATCACAAACCGGGTTGACCCGGTACGCTTTAAACCCGACGGGTTGAACCGGTTTAATTTGACCCGTTTTCGACCCAACCTAGCAAGTTGACCCGGTTTAAATCGACCAACTTTTCGACCGGAACGGTTCAACCGGTTGAACCACCCGGGTCGAACCGGGTTTCAAAACATTATGTTTAATTCCCAAATCTTTAAACTTTTATTATTTTTCATTTATAACCTATAAACTTTTTATCTTAAGGACACATCATTTTCACATTCATTGTTCACTCATTCATTAAACTGTTGGTCTATTTGTTGTGTTAAAATTCAAGCGTAAATTTGTGAATATTGGTTGTTGATATAAACTATTTGTGAATATTAATTTGAATTTTACCACTAATTAAGGAAATAAGACTTTGTAACAAAACTTCTCATGTAAGCTTTATAAAATTCGGGCCAGCCTCAAGATATACGGCCCATCCTTATCAAGTGTTTGTACCAGACTTTTTGGAAAGCTTTCAAAGTTTATTCATACCAACATAAGAGTATATGACACAATATCATTCAAAAAAACCCCTTCATCAGCATCATAAAATCGCCACATATTTTCAGCTTCGATTCTTCAGGATTTTAATCATATATAAGATTTTATTTTTTCATCTTTTCTGTGTGATTATCAAATTCTTGTGAATGTATCAACTCAATTATGAATTGTTTGGTGCATGTTTGTCAGCTTTATGCCATTTTTTTTAATTGATTTTGAATGTGATATCAACATTTTAATATCGTTTATGTCAATTCTTATAGTGCAGTTACGATCAAGTATTCGGTGGTATTGAAATTCCGATTCACATGTTCCAGATTCGCCATTTCCTTTACTCCGCTCTTTTGTGTTTTGTTTTTTCAATTGTATTTGTTTAATGCTGAGACTGATTAATTATTTGTTTTTTCAATTGTATTTTTTTTCCCTTTTCATTACAGGCATGGTATGTGGGAAACTAGAACGAGTTAAAACCTCTAAAATCAGTTAATTGTGTCCCCATAACATGTTTCAGGATTCATTAGCATCTGAACTCTTGACATTTATCATTGGCAGTAAACATATATGGCTATCTTGGATCATATTTTATCGTCCTTATCATGTACGATTGTACCCTTCATTGTATCTTTTCTTTATATGTGTATCATATGTTTCTTTCTTATCCACTTTTTCTTTTTGGTTCAGATATTAAGAACCTGGCTGCTTGTGACGAAGGTGCACTTTTATTGTGAACGTTGTTCGACCAAGTTAATCAGAACGATTCGGTAGGTTCTTTTGAGATTAGCACCTTAGATTCTGGATTCATTCAAACTTAAATGGTTTGATGCACCCAAATCGTTTAATAACATAGCATTTTTTTAAAGGCGATATTGTCTAAAAGAAAGCCTGATTCTAAATCATATATGCAGAATTTTTTGGGAAATGTCATAAGTCAAATACTACCTGCATTACTCACTAATCTCATTGGTAAAAAAAATGTTGTTGACCATGTCTTCTATGATGTGGTAAAACGTGCTTCATCAATACTCATTGCAACAACTTATAATGCAACACCCCCTTCTGATTCTGTGGAACAACCATCAGTTTCATCTTCTCGATCAGCTAAAAGAGAACTTTTCACACATCATTTCGATTGTTTTATGTTTTATGTATAAACGTTACATAAAATACTTAACCATAATATCACACATATAATTATTTGCCGCTAGAAAATCCGTTGCTATGCACGGGTACTTGTCTAGTATAAAATAAAGATGTTAAGTAAAAAAATTACTACGAAAATACCTGAAAATATCCATAAACTTATGCGACATTGTTTGCAGTTAAACATATAAAAATAAATATGCTTCATGAAATCACTAGGCCCGCGTTGTCTTAGCATGACCATTCGATAGAGTTTATTGTGAAACCAGATAAGCCATAAATGTCAAAGCCCATGAAATTATGGCCATTCACTCAAGTATATGAAAAGAGATATTGAGCATGCTCGTGGTCGAGGGTATCATATGGCTCTGCATACTTGCATAAGGTAGTTGTGCCTTATTGGATAATGTAAACGATTCAACTCATTTGGTGTGTGTATGAATTGATATAACAGAAGCAATTGAACTATGTTTCGATCATCTCTTAGTAAGATAATCAGAAAATCCTGGGAGAAGTGAGTTTTGAGACCTTGGGAAATGGCCGTGGGTGGCGTTTAAATGTAGGGGTGTTGTGAGGGGTTTTGCACTCCCTTCGAATTTGGCGTTTTTAGTTCATTTCTTTTATATCTTTAGATCTCCTCTTTGGTGATCCTTGTTGTATTTTCTATTTGGCGGTTTACTATCATCTTTTGTTCTTTGCTTTTGAAAAAAGATAATCACAAAAGGCTTGACCACTTTGTTGGTATACGTAATCGAGATATCTCATAACTATTTCCGGCTATTTCACTAGCCACCCCAAATATACAGTTTAATCATGATATTTATATTATAACTTTTTAACCCATTAATTGGTCATATTTAAGATGTGCTAGTATCTTTTAAGCTTGAAATCTTGATATCTTATTGTTAGACCATTTTATTGGTTGTTGAATGAATAATCACAATACTTCAAACAAAAAAGAAGAATAATCACATACTTTCTCACAACACTCGATCTTTGTATAAAATAGAATCATTTAATTAAAAAGTAACAAATATATAGTAACATTATAAAACACTGGTCGGGTATTGATTGGCTCCAAACGGTCAACCTAATTTGACCAGGTGATGGTCAACTAGGTCAAACAGCCTAGAGTCAATGCTCACGGAATATAGTGGTTTCCCCGGGTCGTTATGTCTCGACGAGGTGTGATGGTTATCAAACGGGTTTGTGATCGGGTGAATTTGGACAGGAAAAGGTTTGTGAGTGATTAAGCTAAGGAATCTACAAGGAATAGCTTAAATAAGCTATATGAATAAGACTGGAAAGTAGGAAAAACCAGAAACGTTTAAAACTTAAAACGCGTACGTTCACGTTTAAATAAAACGTAAACGTACAAAATTAAAAGTGAAAACGGAAATCTGAAAACACCCATGGGGTGAAAATGACTTTTTTTTACAAACTAAAGGACAAAAGAAAATTTTTAGAAAAAGAAAATAAATTTTTACACTAATTAATTATTTATTATTAATTAAATACTAATTAAAACTAATTATTAATATTTAAAACACTTAAATACAATATAATATTCATTAAATACTAGAAAAATGAAAATAAAATTTCTAAAATTATAAAATAACTAAAAACTAATTTTAAAACTAAAAATAAGTATTTTTGTCTTTTTGTGATTTTTATATTAATTAATTACTAATTAAACATTAATTAACTAATTAAACTATTTTAAATTAAGAAAAATAGAAAATTTCTAAAATTATTTTACATTTTTTAAAAGCTAGGAAAAATATAAAAACTAGGTTTTACTTAATAAAAACTAATTATGCTATATAAAACTAATTATTAATTAATTATTAATAAAATTAAGATTAAATCTAATAAATACTAAATGACTAAATAAAAATCTGAGAAAATTACTAAAATTACTTTAATATAAAAGATAATTAATAAAAATATAAAAAAGCTAAGTACTTAATAAAAATCTAAAAATGAAAAATAAAATTTAAATTACATTAAATAGAAACTATCACTTAAAATTAAAACTTGATTTTTTGGAATTTTCTTTTTCTAAACTATTTTATCACTAAAATAAGACAACTTTTGTGAAAACAAAATTTTTACAACTTAAAAATAAGCATTGTGGGAGCTTTTTGGCTCCACAGTTGACTTTAGTTGACCAAAGTGGAAAATAAGCTCAAACCAGCTTAAGTGGGACCCACTCTTGAAAAATCTGATCTAAACTAGTTGTGTGGACATGTATAAGCTAGAATCAGCAATTGGAGACCATATAATAAGCAAATAAGCTTAAATAAGCACATCCAAAAACCAATAGCAGCTCAGAAAAGGGACAAAGTTTAGGGCCAAATCTAAGTGGGGTCCACAGGGTTTCAGGTCAAACAAAAAGTCAAGGTTTGAAGTCTACCAGGGGGGATTGAAAGAAGCTAAGTTGGACAAGTGGGGACCACTGTGGTGGGCTGTAGCAACCACCAAAGTAGTGGTGGCTGCTGTGTTGTCTGCTGCAGCAGGGGAGTGATGCCCCCTGCAGCCTACTTTGGATGAAGGTGGAGACCCACAGAAAAATCCTAAAAATCTAATAACTATGGGATCTTGTAGAAAAGGTGGGGGGTTACAAATCCTAAAAAGCTCATGATCTAAAACCTCTCACAAAATTCCAAATAAATCCTACTAGATTTGAAAAAAAAACTGAAATCATGTGTCACACCCCCAAAATCGGGTCCAGCGGAAGCATACATGTAGCTGGGGTGTAACTCAATTGATATCACAACACAAGTACAAAAAGGTTTTCACTTCAATCATTTAGAATAAAATTATTTAACCAAAATGTTGAATCTACATTGTTAAAAATAATGCGGAAGTAGACCCTTAATAGTTTTAAACGGTCCCCAAATGAATAATCAGAGTCTTCTATGACCATGCCATGCCCTGCCAAAACCTCCTGTAGCGTGCCATAGGTTAAACCTGAAAATACATGCTATAGTGTCAACACGAGGTTGGTGAGTTCATAGAGTTTGTTTAACAAATAAAGTCTATAGAAAAATGATCACACAGCAAAGGCATCGTAAATACACTCAGTTACAAATCCCGCCATAAGAGACTTGTAACCTGTGTGTTTACAACCCACTGCTAAAATATAGTTGCATGTTTAGTAGTCAAGTACCCGCGGTCATAATAAGTCACAATATAAGCACCATCTATATAATAATGTATGCCATGCAAAGCCCCTAATTAAATAATATGCGTCCCGTAACATGGTGGACGAGAGGTTGGCCGACCTCTAATAGCGCTATCCATACTACTAATAGGTGTCGAACAATGCGAATGTACGAACAGTACATCAGACAACTATTATATAAGATTAAGAACGCTCCAAACATGGGAGACTTAGCACGCTCCACCAATAAGGTGAGACTTTAGGGTTAAGAACGCTCCACCAATAAGGTGAGACTTTAGGTCATAGCACGTACAGTACATTAAGTTCAAAAGTTCAAAACAAGTTATAAGGTCAAATGAGTTCAAAGAGTCAAGTAGTAATTTATGTAAAAACGAGCATGTATTCTCCCCCAAAACGTTAACAAAACAATTTAAAAGAATAGGGGCTATAACTCACCTGGTGCGATAGCTACGATGATAAACTGGATACACAGAAATGAGGTTCGATCTCTAACCGCAACCTAATATGAATGATGAACGATCTAATGTAAGAAATGAAATGATGCTACACATGCAACTACGTATGTTATCGATACCACTTGTTAGTTTTGAAAATAACGTTTATCGTCGAAAAATACATTTTTGACGTCTCGTTAAGTTAATAACCACTTTCCATGTAAATATGTTGAAACGGTACTCCACGATTCTCGTTTGGTGTTCTATCGGCAAATATAAGGTTTTCGTCGCAAAATATAACATTTTCATTACTCGAAAATATGTCCAAATTGGCCTCGTAAAACTAGTTGCGAAATAGTGAATATTAAGTGTTAGGAAAGAAGCTCAGTAGTTTTGAGAATATTTTCACCTCATCTAAAAAGTCACAGAAGTGAAGTTTGTCCATACGGGTCTCGATCATAAAGATATATAGCCATCAAGTAAGGTGTTTGGGCTGTTACGGCAGATTCTGGGCAGTTTTCGGGAAAGTTTGGAAGACCATAAGTTGTTCGTTATAAATCCTTTTGACAAACGGTTGGATGTTTTGAAAACTAGGCTGGGTGAACTAACTTTTTGTCAATGATGTAAATTTGCTATAAATGAGTTTATCAATGAGTAAATTGGCTCTCAACATGATGTATTACAAAAACTGTTTTTCTATACTTAGTAATATTTTGCTAAAAAGCTGATGGAAATAAATAGAGTTTCGTCGATTTTGAAACGTGTATATCTTTGTCGTTATAAGCTTGTTTTCTACGTTCTTTATATCCCCGGAATCGTGGGACAACATACTAATATATTTTTGATAAGTCGGGATGGCTAGATCAAGTTTTACACCTCAGATTGCCCATTGAAAATCATGGGACAGCAAGTCAAATTTTCAGAAAATAGTTTTCGTCGTTAAACTTGCAAAAATCATATCTCCTTCGTTATAAACTCGTTTTAATCCGTTCTTTCGCCCACGGATTCGTTTTTGAAAGTATTTTCTAAATCTTTAGCCCAAAATTACCCGGAATCCCCTGATTTTTCTGGATTTTACAAAATGGGACAGCAACATTTATATAGTGGCTAAAATTCATTTTTCTTGTTTAATACTTGTCCAAATCCACTCCAATCACCACAAATCTAGTCTAATCCTACCATACACCTTCTTAAGGTGTCATGGGTTCCTAAACATCACCAACCTTGGTGGGTTTCATGGGGATAATCGTAGGTTAATTATAATCTCATAATAATTAAGAAATACTTGAAAAGTGGTATATATAACATAACTACTTGCATATTTAACCAATATACCATGAAAATACAACATGTTACTAATGAAATGAAGGTAATAGATGATGAAAAAAAATAACACTTGAAGCTTACTTGAATATATATGGAGTTTGATGAGAAATGGATTAAGAAACCTAGGTTTTTATCACAAAACCCTAACAAGGAATGAAAATAGAGCTTGATTATAACTTGATCTTGAAAAAATGATGGATCTTGGTGAAATTTGGTGTTTGGGTCGTGGCCTAGGAGAAGAGAAAAGGAGAGAAAACCTTCCATTTGATTTCTAAAAAATGAACTAGATATGTTAAATGTGTTTATGTTGAAAATATTTCCTCCAATGGCATTTTTGTAAATAATTGGTCAAGTTGACTAGATATTTGGAGGGGGGGGGGGGGGCTGAACATGTGTAAAAGTGAATGAGTATGTGATAAGCTTGGTGTTATCTGGTTCACGGAGTCGGTTTTGGTTCCGTTAATCACTAACTGTAAAGTTTTAAATCGCGAAACGTAAATTCGGGTATCGTAAAAATATGAAACTTGAAAGAATGACTAAACTTGTCAAAATACTCCATAATAAAATATAAAATGAATGGTAAGTTCCATCGGGTTGCTTAAACGCTGTTAAAACTGGAAACGCGGGTTAAAAACGCGTAATTCGCGTAAAACGCTGAACTGAAAAACGTAAAATTCCAAAACTTTAAGAATTGTCGTAAAATGAGAGAAAATCATATTTTTATTGTTTATAATGATTTATGGGCATATCGGGATGCCGGAAGGACGTTTAAACCTGAATGTAAATCTCGGACACGGCTTCGTGATTTTTGCAGAAATGATCCGACGAGCGCCAAACTCTCGAATTACCGTCAAAATAGTTTAACTTATGAGAATATGAAATAAAAATTTCGGACATGAATAGTGTTTTGTGAATAGTAAAAGTGAATAGTAACTTTCCGAGATAAAAATTGTAATTTCGACGTTTGAAACAGGACATGAAATTACGAGTTGTGACATCATGCCTTTTGACTTTTCACTAATGTGGAAAACTAGAAGGGGGGTTGAATAGTTTTACGTCGTTTTAAATTGTTATAAAACAAATTGTTTAAAAGTTTTCGTTGATTTATAAAATATAGATTCGATGGTATATGAAATCTAGTTATACACAATATGAACAACACTAAGTATATATACTATGAAGCAATAATTATGTAAGTAATGAAATAAGTAAAAGATGGAAAGATCAAACCGAGAGACAAGCGATTTATAGTGGTTCGGCTACAAGGCACCTTCCTTGCCCTACTCCACTCCCCGAGCACCTAACTCGAGAGTTTTCTTCACTATATCAACAAGCTCCCTTATGGCGGAGAAAACCGTACACACCAATATACACACCAATCTACACACCAATCTACACACCAATCTTCACACCAATCTTCACACCAATCTTCACACCAATCTTCTTCACACCTAGCTTTTACACACCAATCTTCTACACACCTTCTTCTACACACCAATCTTCACAACTATCCTACTTCACTACTAATCAACTTCTACTATCTACACAACTATTCTCTAACAAATATTCACAACTAATCACACTATGAAATAATAATCAATGATGATGCACAAACAACTTAGATGTGGAGATCACAACTAGTTGTAATACTTCTTGTCTTGAGGGATAGAAGTATTCTTCTCTTGCACTTGAATGGATTATGTATGGATCACTTTGAAACAAAGATTTAAGAATGTATGATCAAAGGATTTATAGATTGGAAATGGAGATCTAGAACAGAAAGTTCTGGAGTGCAAAAGGTGGGGAAAAAATCCAGGTTTAAGGTGGTATTTATAGGCAAACGTTTCTGACAGAGGAGCGTGGCCGGTCCCCTTAAAGCATGGCCGGCCCCCTTAAAATTAAGGGGGCCGCCCCTTATAATTAAGGGGGCCGCCCAACTGTAACGGCCAGAAACTTTGTCTTTTAGTGGGAAAAGTTTATTTGGTGAAAAACTAACTGATTTTGGTTAAATATTTGAAATCATATATTTAGTATGATTAAAACATTTTTCCTTATTACCAAAAGTGTTTTTCAAAAATATATAATAAGATTATATAATTAAATAAACTTTGTATTAGTTAATTAAATACCCCTTTGATCATACATTGCACTAAACACTTTGTTTATTCATACCTTAAGTGATTTGGATGTAAAGAGAAATATTAATCACCAAATACTTGTTTATATCATAACTTTTAGTTCTTTGAGGTTATATTTTGTAATGATCAAAACATAGAGATATTGATAAAAACTTAATAATGTTTTTTTTTTTTTTTTTTTTTTTTTTTTTTTTTTTTTTTTTTTTTTTAACATTTACACACACATAACCAACAAAAAAAAAATTCTCTCTAAGTGTGGGCGATTTTCTAACCCCCATTCCCTAAATCGTTTTTTCTCAATTCGATCCTTGATCTCTTGTTTTCCTGATTCCTCTTGATTCTAGTGATTAACATTAGTGTTTATCATTGGTTAATCTGGGTGGGTGATGTAAATCTTGATTTTTTGGGTCGAATTGGTGTAAAAAACGATTTAGGGTTTGTGAAACTTCAAATCGTTTTTCTCTTTTGTGAGGGTTTAGAAAATCGTTTTTGGTTTATCCCTAACTATTCTAATCGTTATTCATAAGTTTCTGCCTAACCAGATCTTGTGAATCGTTTCTTTAGGGATTAATCTTATGTTACAAATCGTTTTAGGGTTATGATCTTAACCGTCTTTACTCATTCTATCCCTTAATCGATTTTATGTTATCCCTAAATCGTTTTTTTAGGGATTTTTATCCCTAAATCGCTGTTTAGGGTTCTTTTTGAACCGACTTGCTTATTGTTTATCTATAATCGGTTTTATTGATCCTTAATATCCCTTGAGTGCTTTAAGTCGGTTTCTAACCTTCTTCTATATAAGGATCTTTAATCCTTTGCATATTCTTAATGTGCTTTGGATTATGATGCTTATTGGTTTTGGATCTGGCGCTGAACGGTTTCTAGACTCTTTTAGGGTTTAGATTATTTCAACTTGCAAGTAATTGGTGGTACGTTGCTGCTGCATGTCACGTGATTTTTTGGATGTTCGTTTGATGAAAGTGGGTTTAGAGAGATGCAAGTCAAGTTTGAAGGTAATCTTGTTCAAAAACCTCTCTATCTATCACAGATCTGTATTCGATGTCCATTCTCATAGGTCGTGTGATTGATTCTATGGAAGTTAATGGAAGTTAGGGTTTAACCCTATTGTATGTTACCAAGGGGAAGTCAATATCAGCTTGTGAATGTTCATCTCATGGTTATATCACATGTGCTCTAATTCTGATTCGTTGAAGGTTTGTGGGACTATGAAGATGATTATGGAAGTTTGGACTACTATGACGAATTGAAGACTCAAGTTTCTACTTGATTTGCAATTATTTTTTCTTTTATATTCGTTGTAGTTTATGTTCAATTATTAGTTATAAGTGTGGCATGTCACACTTATATTGTAAGTTATAGGTAAGGTGTTTCATTCCTATAGGTGAGTCTGTAAGTGTCCTAAGGGACTGAGATGAGGGAAGTCACTCTCATCCTTTGTACTTCAACGTTTTTTGGTGTAATGAATTTTGCCGGGGTGAATTAACCCTTTTACCCAAAAAAAAAAACTTAATAATGTTTTTAAGGCATTATTTATGTCAACAATCTCCGCCTTTTTGATTATTACAAAACCTTAAACTCAAAAGATTTAAAACTTGTTATTAGACAAGTATTATAGAGTTTACCATTTCTCTTCTCCCCCTTTTTGTAAAATCAAAAAGGTTAGGCCGAATAATCTTCGTGAAAGAAGTTTAAACGGGTAGAGAACTCCCCCTTGATGTATGCTCCCCCTCGTTTGAGAGCACAAAGGGAACGAGCAATTGGAATCTTGGCTACAAAAATATTTTGAAGAGAGCAACACACATATATATGCAAAAGCAACAATTATGCAAATAAAAATAGATTTATTCAAGCATGATAGAAATAATTAGCATAACAACATTCAATATGCTTGTAGCATATTGATTACACTAAAACAAAAGAAAAGATATAGTCCTATATTGCCTAAGAGAGCACTTGGACTTGCTTGCAACCCATGGTTGATTTGTTTTATTTGCTTGAAGGAAAACAAAAGCATGGAGCTTAGATATTTGATTGAGGTGGATATGGGGTGTTGCATGGAGCGGAAGAAGTGGATCTCACGACGTTGTATCGTGTTAAGGGTGGTATTGGATGATTACGAGTGAGAAGATATTCAATCCAAGAAATATCTTCACTCAAGTAGAGGATTTGTTTTTGAAGGAATATGCAACAAGGGCAAAAGTGAGTGTGATTTGTAACTTGATCCAAGTTAAGAGAGTGGGGAAGGCAATTTGCATAGGGTGATGATGGAGGTAGCCCTTTGTTGCGTTGTGCAAGATGCATAGCAAGGAGATCACTAAGATCATGGATTTGGTTTATTTCATCACGGAACCTTTGTTTTTCCGTGGCAACGTGGAGGGGATCATAGGTTTGGTATGGATGAGTTGGGTTTGAGTAGTTGGAATTGTAGTTTGATGGTTCATCAAACTTGCATGGATCATTATAAGTTGTTGGAGGTTGAGAGGTGTAGTTTGGCTTGAAGGAAGATGTTTGGCCAATGTTGTATGGTTTGTAAAGTGGATCAAATGAATGCCTTTGTTGGTTTGATGCAAAGTTTGGGAAATAAGAGGTTGGTGGTGAGGAATGATTTCCAACTACATTTGTGATGATAGATTTGTTTCGAGGACTTTTTCGTCGCCAAACGGGTTTTTCCGTCATCCTTGCTAGCCTTGAGGCTTTTGATTTTGGTTTGTTTGGAGAGTTCATGATGGGATGAATGGAGAGCTTTGAGAATTGGGGATATTTATAGTGTAAGATTTGTGTGTTTAAGGATGGATAAAGTTTGTTTGGAGGATTAGGACAAAATGTGTTGGTGAAAAATGGGAAATGTAGGTTGAAATGGGCTAAAAAGCAGAAAAGATTCTATAAACCCGACCATCAGATGGCCGGTCCCCTTAATTAGGGGGCGGTCCCCTTAAAATTAAGGGGGCCGCCTTACATAATTAAGGAGGCCGCCCATCTGGTGATTTCCAGATTGCCAGAATTGGGTTTTTGGCAGAAAATTTGCAGAAAGGTTGTGTTTTTGGACTTGGATTCAAGCAAGTTCAATTCCTTTAGGCAATATAGCATCTAATCTAATCAAGATATAGCATACATGCAAAAACACATAAGCAAAGGAGCAAATAATCAACACATAAGAAGTAATAGGAGGTAAACAAAGGCAAGCACACTTAATCTTCCTAAGGCACCTATCTTAGATTGAAGGCAAGGATCTTAGTGAGTGGAAAAACTAGTGATGGATCAAGATGACACCATTATTAGTGAATTTGTTCTAGTGAGTGTCTATATGCAACAAATGTGGAGTTGTGATTGTTTCGACTCCTAGAAGCAAAAAGAAATAGCGATCCTAAGAAACAATCCAAATAATCTCCTTGATTCAATTTTTGCTCGATCATGAGTGTCAAAGACATATATTAGATTATATACCTTGACAATTTATGTGAGAGTTTATGCATGATTTTGAAATATAATGTTTTTTTTTATTTTTTATTTTTTATTTTTTTTATTTATTTTTTTTTTGAATTAGTCAACAATGCAAGGAAAATGGTTTTCATGGGGTTCCTAGATTGTGAGAATAATTTTTAGAGAAAATTGATTGAGTTTTAAAAAAAAAATTATGCAAAGAAAATAAATTTTCCCAATCTTTAGTTTTGTGCGAAATAGATTCCTAGACTCAGAAAAGATGAAATGAGAGAAAAATAAATTTCATGCAAGTATTAATTTGAAATATTTCAATATAATTTAGTCAACTTGTTCCATCATTCCTAATCCTAAACGCAAGTAGTTGAATAATTCACGCTTAAGGGGTTTTGTGAATATATCCGCAATGTTATCTTCCGATGCAACATTTTCTATAGATATATTTCCTTTTTGTACATTATCCCTAAGAAAATGGTGACGTATTTCTATGTGTTTAGTCCTAGAGTGTTGCACAGGATTTTTACTTAAATCTATCGCACCTTTGTTATCGCACATAATGGGGACATTTTCTAACCTAATGCCATAGTCTATGAGAGCTTGTTTCATCCATAGTGCTTGTTGACATGCCTTTCCGGCGCTTACATATTCGGCTTCGGTGGTAGAAATAGCAAGAGCGGTTTGCTTCTTCGAAAACCAAGACGTTAGACAACATCCCATAAACGTGCAAATACCGCTAGTGCTCTTTCTATCTACGTAGTCTCCCGCATGATCCGAATCCGCATATACAATGGTTTCTATGCCGGATTCCTTAGGATACCATAATCCTAAGTGTATAGTGCCTTTAATGTATCGGAAGATACGCTTAACCGCTTCTAGGTGAGAGGTTTTGGGATCCTCTTGAAAACGGGCACAAAGGCAGACACTAAACATGATATCGGGTCTACTTGCCGTCAAGTATAGTAAACTACCTATCATTCCTCTATACTTGGAGTTATCTACGGACTCACCTTCATCGTCCTTTGTGAGCTTTACCTCCGTAGACATGGGTGTTTTTATGGGTTTTGAGTCTTCTAGGCCAAATTTCTTAAGCATTTCCTTAATGTACTTAGATTGGTTAAAGAATATTCCATCTTCTAATTGTTTTATTTGTAATCCTAGGAAGAAGTTAAGTTCACCCATCATACTCATCTCAAACTCATCATGCATGATTTTGGCAAATTCATCACACATGTCTTGACAAGTCGATCCAAATATAATGTCATCAACATATATTTGAACAATGATGAGATTAGGGTCTTTCCTTTTAGTGAAAAGAGTGTTATCTACCATTCCCATTGAATAATCATGTTTAATAAGAAAAGCTTTTAATCGATCATACCAAGCTTTGGGAGCTTGTTTGAGTCCATACAAAGCTTTCTTTAACTTATAAACATAATCAGGTTTTGCGAAGTCAATGAATCCTGGAGGTTGTGCCACATATACCTCCTCATTGATAAAACCGTTAAGGAATGCACTTTTCACATCCATTTGGAATAACTTAAAATCTAGGGCGCAAGCATAGGCAAGTAATATCCTAATTGATTCTAGTCTAGCTACGGGGGCATAAGTTTCATCATAATCAATTCCTTCTTGTTGATTATAACCTTGGGCAACTAACCTAGCTTTATTCCTAGTAACTATTCCATTCTCGTCTAACTTATTTCTATATACCCATTTGGTTCCTATGATGGTCATATCCTTTGGATTTGGGACTAGTTCCCAAACATCATTTGCCTTAAATTGATTTAATTCTTCTTGCATAGCTATAATCCAACTTTCATCCTTTAAAGCCTCACTAATATTCTTAGGTTCTATTGCTGAGAGGAAACAAAAGAAGTTGTTTTTATCTTGGGCTTGTGACCTAAGGGTTCTTTGGTTAAGATGTCCTATTATATTATCTAAAGGATGTGATCTAGATTCTTTAATATTAACGATTTCGTTATTTTCTAAGTGAGTTTCTTCATTGTCATTTCCTATGGGTTTTGTTTTACTAACCTCAATAGCTTCTTCTTCGACTAAATTATCATCTTCTAAAGGTATCGTTTTAGAAGGTGGTGGTGTTTCATCAAATGTTACATTTAGTGATTCCTCTACTTTCATTGAGTGTTTGTTAAGTATTATATATGCTTTACTATTTTGTGAGTATCCTAAAAATATTCCTTCATATGACTTTGGATCAAACTTAGTGAGGTAGTCCTTAGTGTTTAAGATATAGCATTTACTTCCAAATACTCTAAAGTAGCTTAAGTTAGGTTTTCTATTTCTTAATAACTCATAAGGAGTTTTTCCTAGAATTCTTCTAATTGATACCCTATTTAGAATATAAGTCGATGTATCTACGGCGTGACACCAAAATTTTTGTGGAATGGATTGTTCATTTAACATAGTTCTACTCATTTCTTGTAGTGACCTATTTTTTCTTTCTACTACCCCATTTGATTGAGGAGTACGAGGAGCGGAGAAATTATGAGATATTCCATTTAACTCACAATATTTTCCGAATTGTACTTCGTTATCAAATTCCCTTCCATGGTCCGTCCTAATGGCAACTATTGAGCATCCTAACTTATTTTGAATCATTTTGCTAAATATTTCGAATTTTTCAAAGGCTTGGGTTTTGTCACTTAAAAACCTAGTCCACGTGTATCGTGAGTAGTCATCTACTATTACTAAGGTATACTTGTTTCCTCCATAGCTCCGCACAGCGGATGGACCAAAAAGATCCATATGTAATAATTCTAGGCACCTAGTAGTGGATACTATATTCTTAGCTTTGTGGCTAGCATGAGCTTGTTTTCCAACTTTACATGCATCACAAAAATGTTTGTCATATTTTAGATTAGACAAGTTTCTAACTAATTCCTTAGAGGCCAAAGATTGTATTTGTTGCATGTTAGCATGTCCTAATCTCCTATGCCACAATGTGGAGTTTTCGTCTAGGGTCGTTAGGCATATCCTATCTTCAGGTTTGTTTCCTAGTTTCATAACATATACACCTCCTTTCCTAATACCTCTACCTATAATTTTTCCATTCTTAATTATTTCGCTATCTTCTTCGGAAAAGATAACTTTACATTTATTATCGCATATTTGGCCTACACTAAGTAAGTTATATGTTAAATTATTAACATGTTCAACATTTTCAATAGTAAGTGAGTCTTGAGAAATCGTACCTTTGCTAATAATTTTTCCACGCAAGTCACTACCAAAGATAACGTTACCTCCGTTGTATGCCTTATATGTAGAGAATAGCTTTCGGTTCCCTGTCATGTGCCTTGAGCATCCACTATCCTTGATCCATTCGTCAGGCTCCAAGTCAATTCCAAGGCATATTTCGTCGGTTGCTTTTGCCATGAAACACTTTTCTTCTCTTGGTTTTTCCACTTCTTCTTTGTCACTATCACTCCATGTTCTACTAACAAATGCACCTTGATTATCATAACTCGGCGGCTTTAGACATTCACCAACGAGATGATTTGGACTTCCACATCTAAAGCATTTTCTTTTCACGTAATTGTCACTTCTATTTCTTTGGAACGATTTTCTATCGTCATGTGATGATCTAGTGAATCTTCCTCGTCTCTTGAAGAATTTCTTGAATTCTCTTACGGCCATTGCATATTCTTCGTCTTCACTTTCGTCACTTGAATCATCATCATCACTAGGTTCCTTTTTGGCTTTTAGAGCAATGGATTTGATTTGTTCTTTCTTGACTTTGACCGTTTCCGAATCTCTTCTTATGATTTCTTCATGAACCTTCAAGTTGCCAATTAGTTCATCTAGTGATAACGTCATCAAGTTCTTTGATTCTTCAATTGCCGTGACCTTAGCTCGCCATTTTGGATGCAATGCCCTAAGAAATTTCCTAACACAATTTTTACTAGAAAATGTCTCATCAAGTGCTTTTAAACTTGTGATGATAGTGTTAAACTTAGTAAAAGCATTATCAATTGATTCCTCTTCCGGAATCATAAATTGTTCATATTGTTGTACAAGAAGATCTATTTTATTGTCTTTGACTTGGCTATTACCTTGGTGAGTGATTAGTAAAGAATCCCAAATTTCTTTTGCGGTTTTACACATAAAAATTCTTTCATATTCTTTGCGTGGTAACGCATTATAAATAACCATTTTAGCCTCAATATTTTTTGCTAGTTTCTTTTTCAAATCATCATTTTGTTTTTCAAAAGCTACAATTTCATCCATTTTAGTTTCAACATTATATTGAATAGGGGGAAAATCACCAAAGGTAATAATATGCCAAAGATCAAGATCTTTTGATTTCACATACGTTTCGAATCTATTTTTCCAATATAAAAATCCATCACTTTCAAATAGTGGTGGTCTTTGCATAGATTGCCCTTCTAAATATTTTAAAGATTCCATAGATCGTTACAAGTTTTAAAATACAATATATTTTAAAATTCTTGCTAGACGTGGCTCTTGATACCAATTGTGGAAAACTAGAAGGGGGGTTGAATAGTTTTACGTCGTTTTAATTGTTATAAAACAAATTGTTTAAAAGTTTTCGTTGATTTATAAAATATAGATTCGATGGTATATGAAATCTAGTTATACACAATATGAACAACACTAAGTATATATACTATGAAGCAATAATTATGTAAGTAATGAAATAAGTAAAAGATGGAAAGATCAAACCGAGAGACAAGCGATTTATAGTGGTTCGGCTACAAGGCACCTTCCTTGCCCTACTCCACTCCCCGAGCACCTAACTCGAGAGTTTTCTTCACTATATCAACAAGCTCCCTTATGGCGGAGAAAACCGTACACACCAATCTACACACCAATCTACACACCAATCTTCACACCAATCTTCACACCAATCTTCACACCAATCTTCTTCACACCTTCTTCTACACACCAATCTTCACAACTATCCTACTTCACTACTAATCAACTTCTACTATCTACACAACTATTCTCTAACAAATATTCACAACTAATCACACTATGAAATAATAATCAATGATGATGCACAAACAACTTAGATGTGGAGATCACAACTAGTTGTAATACTTCTTGTCTTGAGGGATAGAAGTATTCTTCTCTTGCACTTGAATGGATTATGTATGGATCACTTTGAAACAAAGATTTAAGAATGTATGATCAAAGGATTTATAGATTGGAAATGGAGATCTAGAACAGAAAGTTCTGGAGTGCAAAAGGTGGGGAAAAAATCCAGGTTTAAGGTGGTATTTATAGGCAAACGTTTCTGACAGAGGAGCGTGGCCGGTCCCCTTAAAGCATGGCCGGCCCCCTTAAAATTAAGGGGGCCGCCCCTTATAATTAAGGGGGCCGCCCAACTGTAACGGCCAGAAACTTTGTCTTTTAGTGGGGAAAGTTTATTTAGTGAAAAACTAACTGATTTTGGTTAAATATTTGAAATCATATATTTAGTATGATTAAAACATTTTTCCTTATTACCAAAAGTGTTTTTCAAAAATATATAATAAGATTATATAATTAAATAAACTTTGTCTTAGTTAATTAAATACCCCTTTGATCATACATTGCACTAAACACTTTGTTTATTCATACCTTAAGTGATTTGGATGTAAAGAGAAATATTAATCACCAAATACTTGTTTATGTCATAAGTTTTAGTTCTTTGAGGTTATATTTTGTAATGATCAAAACATAGAGATATTGATAAAAACTTAATAATGTTTTTAAGGCATTATTTATGTCAACAACTAAAACTTGGTTGTTGACTTTGGTGAACTTTGAGTGGTTTTAATTAATTGAAAATGAAATGTTATGCTATATAGAAAGTGAATTAAGCTATAAGAACATTATGTAGTCAAAATGGGTGAGATTTGGAACCCACAAACCTCAACAGTTAACTGTTGGGTGGGTTTGGGTGTGATTTTGACTTTGGTTGTTTAAGACTTGAGTTTGAGACTTGCTGTGACCTAAACTGACCTAAGGCTAACCATAACAAGAGATTAAAGCAGCAAAGGACCATTAGAACTCTCAACACAACTTGAACCAAACACCCCTTTTATCTAACTGTTTTGAGGATTTATGAACCAAATGGGTGTTCTAAATCATAACTCACATATATAAACCTATACTGAGCTAAATTACATGTAAATACACAGAATAAAACAACATTTAACAACAATAATTGGGAAACACAGATTATGCAAAAAATTAGAAAATGTCTTACAAAAGATCCAAGTTAGAACTGATGTGAGCCATGACCAATTTTCACTATCCTACTGCTCCCTTGAGCTCTAGACCATATGCCATTTCCATATCTGCCACTTCTTCTCTTCTTCTTCCTTCTTATTTTTTTATTTTATTTTATTTTTTTTGAATTTTATTTTGTATCTTTCTTATTTCTTTTCTTTTCTGAGTTTGAGATTTCTATTAACTTTAAATGACTTAAACAAGCTTATAAAAGCTACTGAGCATAGGTAAGAAGCAATTTAGTGAAACATTAAGAAATTTGAGATCTTGATGAAAATGCAAAGTACAATAAACTTAAAGGAAACTTGAAATTTTAACTGCAACAAACTTCAATTACACTACAACAATTTGATACAATCTTTCTAAAGTTAAAGAAAATTACATTGAATTAAAAACGACAACCATTTATAACTAAGTACTCTATTCTACATTAACTACTCCTGCTTCTTCTCTTTTTTCTTTCTTTTATACACCCTGGAGGTCCACAAAGACTTTCCCACATTGATTTATGACCATTGGATTAGTCCCTTTGATCTTGGCCGTTTAAATGGATTTTGGCGCCAATAATCCCACATGGCAGTTTTGGTTTTTAGCTAGTGTAGGATTGATTCTTGTCTGTTTGTTGTTGTCTAGGAGTGTAGGAGGGGGTGGGAGGTTGAGTATTGCAGAGGGTGAGAGTTGGGTTTGTGATGATGGTTTTGGCAGAGGGTTGCAGGGATGAGGTGGAAGGAGGGTCAAAGTTGGGGTGTTGACTGGGAGGGAGTTATATTAAAACGGGGTAATAAAAAATATGGAGGTGGGCTTTGGTTGTGAGATGGGCCGGATGGAATAGGTGGGCTGGATAAGGTTTTGGTTTTGGGTGGGGTTTGTTTTGGGTATTAATAAAAATAAGGGTCCGTTTGTTTATTTGTACCAAAAAGGACCAAATATGTAATTCCATCAAACTTTGAGGACCGAACCTGTAACTTTCCAAATTTTATCATAAGGACTATTTATGCCACATGTGAATAATAGAAGTGCCAAAGTTACAATTTTCCAAAATTTTAAACCCCGAGGACCATTTTTGTCATTCTTGAAAGTTTAGGGGTCATTTTTGCCAATCTGTGAAAAACTTTTATCCATGGATCAATATTGAACATTTTTGAGTTTCCAAGGACTAAAAATGATTTTTCATCCAAAAATATCCCACCAGGGACCAATTCTGCCAATGTTTGAAACTCCAGGGACCAAAACTGTCAATTCTCAAAACTTTTCAGATTTTTTCACCAAAGGGCTAAATATGACAACTTATGATTTTGAAAGGACCTTTGGTGATAATTTTCCATATTTTGAATGACCAGGGACTAGTTTTGTCATTTTATGAAAGTTGGGGGACTGAAACTGCCAATTTTGCAAACTTTGTACGTTTTTCATCTGTTTTTGCTCATTTTGCATCTAAAACATATAAAACACAATTTTGAAATATTTTTAGTATTTTGATGCATTTCCGAGTGTTTTTGTATGTTTTGCAATTCAGATTTGACAAAAAATGATGAGTGTTTGAGCACTCATCAGGTATCTACACGTAATGGTGATGGGTACCCTGTAAGTAAATATATTTTTGAGAAATATTATACAAAAAAATGTTATAGTATAATATTAAATATAACAACAAAATAAGTATTATTATCCAACCATGTAATAATATGATGCTCGCGCAACGCGGTAACGAAATTATATAGCCTAAGAGTAAGACCACGTGATGATTGCTAATTTTATTAACAATGGTTGTACAAAATTATAAATATCATTTTTTTAGAAAGACAAATTTTACAACCTACACCACCTATCTAACATGTCTCCAACGAGACTTAAACCCACAACCTCTAGGTTAATGAGCCACTCACATACTGCTGGGCTAATAGGCCTTTGTTATTACAAATATCATTTATTATTCAATTAATTGCAGTTAAATATGTTCGTATATTAAAAACATGAATTAAAAGGTAGCTATAATTTTAGAAATTTTGTTGTTAAATCATATATATATATATATATATATATATATATATATATATATATATATATATATATATATATATATATATATATATATATATATATATATATATATATATATATATATATATATATTTGTGTAAAACATGTATACAAAATGTGTTTTAAAATGTTGTAACTAATGATAATACGTTGTAAGTAACACAATACCATAATAAATTAGTGTGTAGGCGAAAATTTTAATACTTCATTATTTAGCAGTTCTCAAAAATTTTACAATGTATTATAGATGTAGACTTATAAGATTAATATTCATAAAAAAAATTTACATGCTACCATATAGTAATTACCAAGATTACAAAATAAGATACACATAGCATGTTCGGTATACGTTTATTTGGAGTTTTTTTTAGCTGTAAGTTTTTTGTTCTCCTTTAAAACAAGTAGCTCTATTTGAATACATCAACTTCAAGCTTTTATTTTAAACAAGTAGCTCAAAAACAAAAAGCTGGTTTGTTAAGATTTTAAAATATTTCGGAGCTGTTAAAATATAAAACTACTGTTAACAACTTATAATTATAGTTAACAGCTACTTTACCAAACACTTTATTAGAAAAATATATAACTTATAGCTCATGTTAACAACTTTGTAGTTTACAGAGGTCCCAGGTTCAAACCTTGGGGAGAAGATTAATCCCCTGGTGGCCACAGAGGTTCACCTGCGATGACTCCGGGCTATCCAAAAGGGTAGTCGCCTTGGGATTAGTCGGCTCGCAATGTCGAGTCGAAACACATGTAAAAAACAAAAACAAAAAAAACTTTGTAATTTACAGCATACAGTTTACAACATACAACTTATGAGGTATTTTATTTTGGTTACCACTATTTTGGTGCTTACCAAGGAACAAATCCTCACAATCCATCTAGTTTGATCTAATGGTGGGGATTAACCTAAGATTAATATATCAACCTACGTCCATATTTTTTCTTGTCTTTTTCTTTGTCTCTGTGTCTTTCTTATTTATCCATTCTTTTTAATTCATGTTTATTATTATATTTTTTTTAAACCATGTTTTTCTATTTTTTTTCTTCATTCAGGTGTTTTCCCGCTCTCATACGTTTTCGTCCGTTTTCAGACTTGTTTTTACGTTTTCATGCGTTTTCATCCGTTTTCTTACGTTTTCGCTCGTTTTCTTACGTTTTCGCTCGTTTTCATACGTCTTCGTCCGTTTTCGTTCGTTTTAGTCCATTTTCAATCATTTTCGTCCGTTTTCAGACTTGTTTTTAC
Source organism: Artemisia argyi (assembly GCA_030686995.1). Classification (NCBI taxonomy): domain Eukaryota; kingdom Viridiplantae; phylum Streptophyta; class Magnoliopsida; order Asterales; family Asteraceae; genus Artemisia; species Artemisia argyi. The sequence goes on from CM060683.1 coordinate 161,647,204, forward strand.
GCTTTCATACGTTTTCGCCCGTTTTTTTGCGTTTTCATCCGTTTTCTTACGTTTTCGCCCATTTTTGTTCGTTTTCATACGTTTTCACCTTGTTATCATCCGTTTTCTTTCACTTTCGTCCATTTTTCATATGTTTTCATACGTGTATTTACGCTTTCATACGTTTTCGTCTGTTTTCATACATATTTGTCCATTTTCTTATGTTTTCGTTCACTTACATCCGTTTTTAAAAATTTTCGGTCGTTTTCAGATATTTTCATATGTTTCTGAATATCACACCTGATATTTTGAATATCACAAGTGATATTCTGTGATATTCAGAATATCACGAGTGATATTCTAAATATCACAAGTGATTTTCTGAATATCACAAGTGATTTTCTGAATATCACAAGTAATTTTCAACTAATGTTTTGTAACACGAAATCACAAGTGATATTCAGAATATCACAAGTGACATTCAGAAAATCACAAGTGATAGCTATTCAAAATATCACAAGTGATATTTAGAAAAATCACAAGTTATATTCTGAAACGTATGAAAACGTAAAAAAATAGACGAATACGTATGAAAACGTAAGAAAATCACAAAATCACAAAATCACAAGTGATATTTGGAATATCACTTGTGATATTAAAAAACGTATCAAAACAGACGAAAACGTAAGAAAACGGACGGATACGTATGAAAACGAACGAAAACATATGAAAGTGTAAAGACACGTGTGAAAACGGACGAAAACGTATGAAAAATAGACGGAAACGAATGAAAATGGACGAAAACGTATGAAAACGAACAAAAATGGGCGAAAACATAAGAAAAAGGATGAAAATGTAAGAAAACGCAAGAAATCAAACGAAAGTGTAAGAAAGCGTAAAAACAAGTCAAAAAATGGACAAAAACGTATGAAAAATGGAAGTAAACGAAAGAAAATGGACAATAACGTATAAAAACGAACGAAAACGTAAGAAAACGCATGAAAACGTATGAAAACAGACGAAAATGGGCAAAAACGTAAGAAAACGGGCGAAAATGCAAGAAACAGACGAAAACACAAGAAAACGGACAAAAATGGATGAAAATGCACGGAAACAAAAGAAAACGGATGAAAACAGATGAAAACGTAAGAAAACGGATGAAAGCGGACGAAAATGGGCGAAAAAAGACGAAATCATAAGAAAACGAACAAAAACACAAGAAAACGGACAAAGAAATATGAAAGCGTAAAAACAAGTATGAAAATGGACGAAAACGTATGAAAAATGGACGAAAACAGAAGTAAACGAGCCAAAACGTATGAAACTGACGAAAAGGTATGAAAACGTAAGAAAACAGACGAAAACGTATGAAAACGAAACTAAACGGGAGAAAACGTACGAAAACAGATGAAAACGTATAAAAATAGACGAAAACGTATAAAAGCGAGAGAAAAAAAACTTACATTTATATATTAAATCTTAGGTTAATTCCTATTATTAGATCAAACTAGATGAATAATGAGGGTTTGTCATTTGATAAACATTAAAATAAAAATAAGCATTTGAACTTTTCTTTACAATAGCTAATTTTTGCCGAATATACTCGGGGGTAAAGCTAAAGATACGCAAAATATTTCTACAAATAAACACAAGTACGCAACATACTTAGTAAAGTGTCAAACGTACGCAACATATTTTCAAAAAATCGTCGATCTACGCAATATGACCTGCTGGCAGCAGGTTACCAGGTCACATAACTTTAAAAGTTACACCTTTGGTCCCTAAACTATCTCATATCTCGCGTACATGATCCTATTTTGGTAACGGTCGTTAAAAAAGTTTTTAAAAAAACTTTTTAACATTTTTTTTAAATCGAGATAAAATATTTTTTTTACTAATATTTAAAAAAAAAAATCAAAAAAATTTAAAAAATTAAAAAAAATCAATTTTTTTTAATTAAAATTAACAAAAAAGGAAAAAATTTAAAAAATTAATTTTTTTAAAGTTAATATTTAAAAAAAAATCAAAATTTAAAAAAAAAATTAATATTTGCGAAAAAAAACTATTTTTTTTATAAATACGCAATTTTTAAAAAAATTAAAAAAAGGAAAAAATTAAAAAAATTAATTTTTTTAAAGTTAATATTTAAAAAAAATCAAAATTAAAAAAAAAAATTTGCGAAAAAAAATTTATTTTTTTTATAAAAAAAATAATTTTTTTTAAAATGCGTATTTTTTAAAAATTAATTTTTATAAAAAAAATGCGCATTTTTTTTAAAAATGCGTATTTTAAAAAAAATTGTTTTTTTTTTATAAAAATTATTTAAAAAAAATTAATTTTTTTATTAAAAAAAATTATTTTTTTCGCAAATATTAATTTTTTTAAAAAATTTTGATTTTTTTTAAATATTAACTTTAAAAAAGTTAATTTTTTAATTTCCTTTTTTTTAATTATTTTAAAAAATACGTATTTATAAAAAAAAAAATTAATTTTTTTTTCGCAAATATTAATTTTTATAAATTTTTTTTATCTTTTTTAAATATTAACTTTAAAAAAATTGAATTTTTAAAATTTTTTCCTTTTTTTTTTTTAATTTTAAATTTTATTAACTTTTTTTTTCTAAATTTTAGTTAAAAAAAGATTTTATCTCGATTTAAGAAAAAAATGTTAAAAAGTTTTTTTAAAAACTTTTTTAACGACCGTTATCAAAATAGGATCATGTACGCGAGATATGAGACAGTTTAGGGACCAAAGGTTTAACTTTTAAAGTTAAGTGACCTGGTAACCTGCTGCCAGTATGTCATATTGCGTAGATCGAAGATTTTTTGAAAATTTGTTGCGTACTTTTAACACTTTACTAAGTATGTTGCGTACTTGTGTTTATTTGTAGAAATATGTTGCGTATTTTTAGTTTTACCCCAATATACCCGCAATCAGTGAATTAACCATGCTTTTCTAAAAAAAGTATCAAAATAAATAATCATATTTATATTTAGTAATTATCTAAAGACTACTACTAGTAATAACTTTATTTACAACAAATTTCTTACAATAAAATCATATTATTACAATAAATAAAATTAATATTGCACTAAAGAACAAAAGTAGAAAATATATTACCAATTTCAACTCTAGTGGGACCCACCTTTGAAATCTGGGGCAGAGACGGCAGTTTTATCTTCTGACCTCCTCTATAAACAATCTCCACTCTCTCTCTCTCTAGAAAATTTTATATAAAAAATTAAACTACTATAAAATAATTTATATGATGTTTTTGGTGTTAATTCTTTTGTGTGTGTGAATCAATCTAAAGCCAACCCTTTTGCTTTCAGACTTCTCAATTTCCATCATATAAAATTTTCAAGATTTAGAATCTTGAAATTAGGGTTCTTATTATCTTCTTCAATTTAAGGTCTGTTTTTTTGCTTTATGTTATTTGGTTAAGTTTTTTTTTCATCTGGGTTTTGCTTATTTTCTTTTATTTTGCCTTAATTTGCTTTATAAATGCCTATTTATAAAAAATAAAAAATACCCTTTTGTTGTTTTGATGTAATTTCAATTGGGTATTTTTTAATTTGGGTGTTTGATGAGTTTTAATATTTTTAAGTGATTTATAATTGGTATTTTTTTTGGTTTTTGTTTTCTTTCTATTTTTGTTTAGTTTGGCCTTAATTTGCAATTTTAAGATGACCCTTTTGTTTTTTTGGCAAAAAATTATTTTGGGTATTTGTTAAATTTATAAAATTTGTTTTGGTTTTTGAGTAATTTGATAATTAGTACTATTTTGGGTTTTTAGGGTTTTAATAAATTTGGGGATTTTATGGAGGAGATAGAAGCAGCTAATAAAGCTGCAGTTGAAAGTTGCCATAGGATTTTAAATCTATTAGCTCAACCTAAAGATCATGTACAAGCAATGAACCTAACATTACAAACAGGTGAAGCTGTTACTAAGTTTAAGAAAGTTGTATCGCTTCTTGATGATGGTTTAAGTCATTCTAGAGTTAGACGATTTAAGAAAACACAAAACTTTATCCCACAAAACATACTTTTAGACAACCCCGGATTTCAAGAACGGCAGAATGGTCTAGGTCCGAAACCGCTGCAGTTTCAAGAAATCGGCTCAAACGGCGTTAAGAGCATGAATGCTCTTCCGTTGTCGAACCATAAGCCGTCACTTGAATTGAGCTTAGTTGGGAAGAATTCAGTTCAAATAGGGAATCCCCAACAAAACGGTTCTGCTAATACTAGTTATCAGTTTCTGCAACATAATCATCAGTTGCAGCTTAAGCAGCAGGCTGAGATGATGTATCGGCGAAGTAATAGTGGGATTAATTTGAATTTTGATAATGCGGGTTGTACGCCTACTATTTCGTCAAATAGGTCTTTTATGTCGTCGTTGAGTATGGATGGGAGTGTGACTACTTTAGATGGGAGTTCTTTTCATTTGATCGGGTCGACGCGGTCAACTGATCAAGGCTCACAACAGCATAAACCGAGGTGTTCGGCTAGAGGAGAGGACGGGAGTGTGAAATGTGGGAGTTCTGGTAGATGTCACTGCAAGAAGAGGTTAACATTTTTATTCTACTTATCTGTAATGCAGTTTAATGCTTTCTATTTATCTCTTTGAATGATGTTAGTCTTTGGTTGTGCATTTGGGAAGTGATCAAGCACTTGAGCTACTTTTAAGGGATTTGTATATTGCTAGAAAAGTAGAAAATAATCATATGGTGGTGTTTTGTAAAAAGTGCTTATAAGCCATACCAGTTGCAGCTAAGCTGATTCACAGAGGGAAAAGTAGCATTACTATCTCATACAGCACGCTTTATAATATTTGAAAATTGAGATTATCCAATATGGCATAGTCCCTTCATAAAGCGCAATTAGCCAATTATTATTATCCATTTATCCACTATGTTAATGATATCATAATTTAAGTTTATTTTGTGTGTGTTCTGTTTATCAGGAAGCACAGGGTTAAGAGGTCAATCAAAGTACCGGCTGTTAGTAACAAGCTTGCAGATATCCCGCCTGATGAGTATTCTTGGAGAAAATATGGACAGAAGCCTATCAAAGGTTCTCCTCATCCGAGGTACATTTTAGAGACCTAACTAATTAAGAATTGATGCATTATAGAAAACCTATAACTCTATAAGTAAGTCTCTTAAAGTGATATTGTGTTGCTAAATCAAATTTGATGACCAAAATAGTTCAATGGGACGTAGAATATGCTTACACACTATTATTTATCTTGCATTAACATGTGTGCGTGATACTTGGATATTGGAAATTTGCATTGACAAATCCTGAAACATCATTTCTGCAAATATCATTGGATTTTTATTTTATAGCCTTGGTGGTTGAATTCATTTTGGCGGTTTTGACTTATCCTTTTCTGGGTCTTTTTTAATCTAATATGGCAAGAAACGAAAATGTAGCTTTTTGGGGCCCCCTCGGCTCAAAATGAAGATATGTCCCACAAAACATAAAGTCAATAATGGATGGAAATATTATGAATCCTCACTAGTTCAGTTCTTGAAACAAAGTTAGACACTTTTAATTGTGCTTACATGAAAATAACCCATGATGTATTCCTTGCTGAATCCTCCGTGTGACGGAGCCTTTAACCTGTCTAGCGTGTCCACTTTCCCAATAATCGACTATTTGGGTATAGAATTGGGGATACAAGATGGTCAATATTGGTCAGAAGTAGTCGAAACTAAGTAAGGCAAACCAAGAGAAAGTAATAAGAAGATACACAATGAAACTTGAGCTTGTGTACCGTGTTGATTTTATATAATGTACTCGCATGTACAAATGCATCATATCAGACTTTTAGAATGTCTGTAACAACGTCAGAACTAGTATACTTGCAACGCGATGACTCAATAATTGCAGTTTGTTTTGATATTCATATCTGTTTTAATTCACTTTAATATACTTTCATCCAACTAAAATGTTTGCTTGGTTGATGGCAACCAGGGGTTACTATAAATGCAGCAGTATGAGAGGTTGCCCGGCAAGAAAGCATGTGGAGCGGTGTTTGGATGATTCAGCAATGCTTATTGTCACATATGAAGGTGAACACAACCATACAAGGGTACCATCTCAGTCCGCAAACACATGAAAAAAAAGCTAAAGCCTTTATGTTGTTTGTTGTCTATTTTCAACTCTTTTTCTTGATCGCATTGGGTTGCTCCCGTATATGTTTTTAGTGCGATTTTGGGGGAATATATATGGAGGGCTGGATCACAAATATGAGATGGTTGGTTTTTGTTCTTTTTATGAACTTAGAGTAGACTTTTGGTGTTTTTTGTTGTTGTTGTGGTACATTGCGTCTTTGTTTTGGCTTAAAAGAGAACCCCTTTTGCTGGGATGAAAGCCTGAAAATGATTGGATGGATAGATATCTTAACAGTGTCTCTTATTGTCAAATGTTTGTCTTTGAATTCTTGTGCTTTTGATTCTTGTTCATGACCGTTCTGGAGAAGATCAACTGTACTTTCTTTGTGGTGACAAAGATGTTCTAGATGCTAAGAGTGTCTGCAGTTGGGTTAGGGGTAGGTATATACTACAAAGCTGGGGAAGCGTGTTAGATGAGTTTACTTAAAGTGTATTCTTCCTTTAGGTCGTGTTATATTCGGGGTGTTATATGTTACCAATCAAATGGCACTTGTTTGGCTCGTTGTTTGTTAACTGGTTGCACTTGGTCTGTAAGTGGGTTTGAAGTAGAGAAGTATGGTTGGGTTAAATTTGTGATTGCTGCTATGGGCTCAAACGGTAAATAGAGCGGGACGAATCTGTAAATGTTGCTACAGGCTCTGACGGGTTGGGTTAAGTTAAGTTGACATGAAATATAGAAAATAGTTCTTATTAATAAGTGAATTGGTAAGTAGATTGATTATATACACTTATGTTGATGTTTGTGAAATGAACTGTTTAACCTGTCGCCTTTTATGGTGCTTCTAAATTTTGTTCATTTGACCGCGTCGATAAGAAAATAACAGCATGCATACATGTATTGGAAGCGTGGTGATCCTTTACGTTGATCTTGGCATCTTCGTACTAAAATGACACAAATCACACAATTGCCTTGACATTACATCGTCCCACTTGGGGTTGCATCCTCTATATGGAAAGCCATTGTCTCCGGCACGAGCAGTTGAGCCATGTGTAAAAGGTTTGCCCTGACAAAGGATATTCATATGTTTTTAGTCCATCCATATCCGGGCCAACTTCGATGAGACGAATATATGGATATGCATTCAATATCAATATAAAACTATCGCTAAAGAAAATTATACATGTAAGACTGTTTACCAAGTTTGAACATGTAATCGAGAATAGCATCATTACAACCACAAATCTTTTATATACTAAAGGAATCACATCATTTTGGAGTTTTTTTTGACAAAACATTTTTAGTGGAAAAAAAAATTGGACCACTAGGAAAGCACGATTTTGACACATATGCGAAATCGAGCAATATGATTGGTTAATAAAAAGTCAAAATTGAATTGATTTTGCTCAAACTTTAAAAAATTTGGTGGAAAATTTGATTGAGAAAATAAACACATAAAAATATAGATGTCAAATTTATGAAAACAAAAACTTAAAAAAAGAGAAGATAATTAATAAAACAGTAGTGGTTGAATTATAAATATATTATATGGAGTTAAGTGTAAAATTATAAATCTCCATAGCTTTTTAACCAAAATTTATAAATGTAAAATTATAACGAATAAATATAGAAATAAGAATAAATTACATAAATGGTCTTTGCGGTTTGACAAAAGTTGCATCTATCATCCTGATAATTTAAAGGGGTATAAAGTGTAATGGGTTATTTGTTTATTATCTAAAGTTATCAAAAAACATAGATATTTATAATTTTGCACTTAACTCCATATGATATAATTAAAATTCAACCACTAACGTTTTATTAATTACCTCATTTTTTTTTTTAAGTTTTTGTTTTCATAAATTTGACACCTATATTTTTCGGTGTTTTTTTTCCTCAATCAAATTCCCTACAAATTTATTAAAGTTTGACCAAAATCAATTCAATTTTGACTTTTTATTGGCCAATCATATTGCTTGATTTCGCCTATGTGTCAAAATCGATCTTTCCTATTGGTCCAATTTTTTTCCACTAAGATTGATTTTGTAAAATCACTCCGAAATGATGAAATATTACATCATTTTGGAGTGACTTTGCAAAATCAATCTTAGTGAAAAAAATGGACCAATAGGAAAGCTCGATTTTGACACATAGGCAAAATCGAGCAATATGATTGGCCAATCAAAAGTCAAAATTGAATTGATTTTTGTCAAATTTTAATAAATTTGATGGAGAATTTGATTGAGGAAAAAAACACATAAAAATATAGGCGTCAAATTTATGAAATAAAAACTTAAAAAAAGAGGAGGTAATTAACAAAACATTAGTGATTGAATTTTAAATATATTATATGGAGTTAAGTGTAAAGTTATAAATCTCCAATGTTTTTTGATAACTTTAGATAACAAACAAATAACCCTTACACATATAACCCGTAGAGCATCCGGTGTGGTTGGATATTCGTCGTCGCCATCCTAGGTGGCTCACCGAGCTCGCCGCCACACCAGCGTTGGCTCGCCGTTGTTCGCCGAGCATGATCTCTTCATCTGCACGACGAAGTTGATTGTGTACGATTTGGTATTTTTTTTTCTTTTTCCAGTTTTTTGTTTTAGATATTATTGAATTTGTAAATGTTAAATGTTTATAAAGGTTTGTAAATATGTAGGTGTTTAGTAAATATGTAATTGTTTTTATACTAAACATAGGATTGCCATTACTTGAAATAACTACGATTACAACATTAAACTAAGAAACAAAAATTAAAACCCCTAAACAACCATAAGATAATAAAAACTACGAATCAAGACATTTAATTAAACTACGATTCAATTAAATGAATTATCCGACACATAGCCCTCGTGACTCAAATATGAGGCACTTGAATCGTCCTCACTCGATGGCACAGGTGGAAGTCCCATTTTCCATCGCCATTATGTTCGTTTGTTTCTCTGATCCTCTTTCCCTTTTAGGTACGCCTCACGCTCCCTTGACTGAGGTTCTTGCTCAGCTTCAAACTCTAAATAGACTTGCATATCCAGCTCGTACTGTTCTTCCTCAGTCAACTCACGAATGTTGGGTTGGTTTTTAGGTGGAAAGTTTGGTGGTTGATTGTTTGGGGGTGGATTGTTTTCTGGTGGAAACATAACTTCTGGTGGAGTGGCAGGTGGTGGGTTGTCATATTGGAACACCGAAAACAGATCTTGTGGGGGAGTGTTTTGTAGGGAATTGTCTTCAGGTGGTTGATTTTGAGAAACAACTTCACCTGGAACAGATGCTCTTATACTTTATAATATGAAATTTGTTTACAATTACATGAGTATTAGTATTAACTTGAGACTTACATCCATTAAACTTACAAAATTGTATAAATATACGAATTAGTTTTAATATATGTTAAATGTTTTTAAAATAAATATTAGTTTTAAACTTTCATCTACTAAAATATTCTTTTTACTATGCACGTTAAATAAGGACTCATGTTATTCAATTTAAAAGTTTAATTTATGAGTACACGGATTTGAATATTAAATACGGATAAATTATTATTAACGGTAATATAAATCTCAAATTTTAATCACGAGTTGCTGTGATATGAAAATAAATATACGTGATTGTACTTATAACGACTCATGTAATTATTATTTATAGTTTATATAATCCTAAAAACATTTTTCACCTGCCCTCGGTGACACATCTCAGACAAACGCGTTACAATTTAGAACACGTTAGAAAAAATTCGCTCTGACAAACGCACTACAATTTAGAACACGTTAAAAAAATTTCCGACCGCAACGCGGTGGGCGCCAAATTGGTTGTTCTATAAATGTGTTGATTGTGATTGTTGTTGGTCATTCAACTATTTTTAGTACGGAGTATTTTTCTATAAACGTGTGTTTTTCATTGCAATAACGAGAAAAGACTTTGATTTATAGAAAAATACTTATGTCAATTTTAATATGGATATTTAGTGTTCGAACTTTAATATTAATGTTAAATCACATATTGCCAAAAGATCCGTGTAGAACCAATATTTACCATAGAACCAATCAAACAATTTTAGCCACTCATTTTTTTTTTATCAAAATAAAAAAAAATAAATAAATAAACTTTCATCCTCTTTTTAAAATTAAATATCTCGCAAACCGTAAATCGTTACGCGAAAAAAAATATCATTGCGACGAGAATTAAATTATTTTTCTATAGACATGCATTGTTATATACTTTCGATGAACTTTTTTTTTTTCAAATTTCCGCCCAGAAAAATCATATATGATTTGTAAAATCATATGTGATTCGTTAAAAACAAATCATATGTAATTTTTACGAATCATATATGATTTTTACAAATCATATATGATTCGTAAGAATCATATGTGATTTGTAAAAATCAAATCATATATGATTTTTACGAATCATATATGATTTTTTTGGACGAAAATTTTTAAAAAAAAGTTGATCGGAAAAAAAAATTCGTCGAAAGTATATAACAAAGCATATCTATAGAAAGATGATTTAATTCTCATCGCGATGGTATTTTTTGTAGCTTGAAGATTTATCATTTGCAAGATTTGTTGTTTTTAAAAAAAACGTGAAAAATAAAAATGGGTGGCTATGATTACATCATTGGTTCTATGGCAAATATGAGTTCTACATTGATCTCATCTCATCACATATGATATGTCATGTGAATTTTAATGCCGAAAAGAAAACGTGAAAAAAATGACAAAAAAAAAAGGTTTGTCGAAATTATATCAAAGTGCCTGTGTATAAAAAGATAATTAAATGTTTGTCGTGACGGTATAATTTGTTTTGTTTAACGATTAATAGTTCGAATATTTAAATTATGTAAAAATGGGTGTAGCTTAATTTTAATTTAAATATCAATTAATCTCCCCTTTTTATTAACTAGAAAGATAGTGGCATTTGTCTCTTGATATGTTAGAATTTTTTTTATGTAAAAGATCTGTCCTCAATATGTAATTTTATGTTTTTTAATCTTTATGAGAAAAAAATGATGTACTAGTTTCTCCGATGCAAAATACAACAATAACTTGTTTTGTGTAAATTGGTCACTGGAAAGGAAGTGGTATATATAGGAAAAAAGTAGTGAGCTACTAGGTTTTTGTTTGATGTGACGGGTTTCACGACTTTTATGATAAGAGAAAAGTTCAAAATACATTTATCTGGTTTGCTAAAAGCCGTTTTACATTTTTTTTTTTTTTTTTTTTTTTTTTTAGGATAAAATCATTCACTGTTAGTAAAGTTGGCACAAATACATCACTCAGTTAGTAATATCAGTTACTATGGACTAACGATGCAAATGATTTTCCGTTATCTCCTAACAAGAGTTAAAATAGTTGCATCGTTAGTCCTCATTGAGTTAAAATATTTGCATCGTTAGTCCTCATGGACTATAAAGTTAAAATATTTGCATCATTAGTCCTCATTAAGTTAAAATATCTGCATCGTTAGTCCTCATTGAGTTAAAATATTTGCATCGTTAGTCATAATTGACAATTCTTACGCTTTTTTCTTTTTTCGTCCGTTTTTCTTACGTTTCGTCCATTTTTATTCCTTTTTGTCCGGTTTTCTCATGTTTTTATCAATTTGCATCCATTTTTCTCATGTTTTTATCCGTTTCTTCCGTTTTCTTATGTTTTTATCCGTGCTCATACACTTTTATTCGTTTTCGTCTATTATTCTATGTTTTCATCCGTTTTTCTTTTATTTTATATGGTTTCATATATATATATATATATATATATATATATATATATATATATATATATATATATATATATATATATATATATATATATATATATATATATATATAGTATGTATAAAAACGGATAAAAATATATAAAAACGTATGAAAACTTGACATTTGATAAAAATGTTTTTAAATCGATTTTAAATCACGATTTTGACCCCTTTCTTGTCTGAATCATCAAAAGTGTAAAACACAAAAGTTGTCCGGAATAATGTTTTACATCGTGGTTCGCGAGAATTTAACTTGAAATAGTGGCTGTTTACTACCAAAACTTAAGCGGTTATGAATTTGGTCGAAAACCGCTTAAGTTTTGGTAGTAAACAGCCACTATTTTAGTTTAAAATCACACGTGTCTTGATGTAAAATATTATTCCAAACAACTTTCGTGTTTTACACTTTTGATGATTCGGACCAGAAAGGGGTCAAAATCATGATTTAAAATCGATTCAGAAACATTTTTATCAAATGTCAAGTTTTCATACGTTTTTATCTATTTTCATATATTTTTATCCGTTTTCATACATATTATATATATAAAAATGGATGAAACCAGATAAAATATAAGAAAAACGGATGAAAACGTAGAATAATAGACGAAAACGAATAAAAGTGTATGTGCACGGATAAAAACATAAGAAAAACGAAAGAAACGGATAAAAACATGAGAAAAATGGATGCAAACTGATAAAAACATGAGAAAACCGGACGAAAAGGAATAAAAATGGACGAAACGTAAGAAAAACGGACGAAAAAAGAAAAAAGCGTAAGAATTGTCAATTAGGACTAACGATGCAAATATTTTAACTCAATGAGGACTAACGATGCAAATATTTTAACTTAATGAGGACTAATGATGCAAATATTTTAACTTTATAGTCCATGAGGACTAACGATGCAAATATTTTAACTCAATGAGGACTAACGATGCAACTATTTTAACTCTTGTTAGGAGATAACGGAAAATCATTTGCATCGTTAGTCCATAGTAACTGATATTACTAACTGAGTGATGTATTTGTGCCAACTTTACTAACAGCGAATGATTTTATTCTAAAAAAAAAAAAAAAAAAAAATATGTAAAACGGCTTTTAGCAAACCACATAAATGATTTTGAACTTTGCTTGAGATAATTACTGACATACCCCTGCACGGAGGGGTATGTCACAAAATAACCCATGTACCCGCCGTTTTCAAAACTACCCCACCATTCCCCTTACAACCCTACGCGACATCCGGGGAGTACACGTGTCAAGAAGCTAGCTCGGGCCAAAAAAAAAATATATATATATATATATATGCATGTCGCGTACACGTGTACGCGACACCCACCCCCCGTACGCGACATCTTAATAATTTTGCATGGGGAAGGAGCGTGTGCATGGGAAATTGATATTTTGCATGTTACGTTTTAGGGTTTAGGTTTTCAGTTATAGGGTTTAGGTATGTTTCACTTTTTTTTTTGTGTGTACTTAATAATTTATCTTCAAGTGTCATATTTCAACAAATAATTGTATATATCTAAGTACAAATAATTGAAACTGTATACTATCAACAATAATTTATCAACAATAATTGTATATATCAACAATAATTGTATACTATCAACAATAAAATTCATTTTTTTTATATTAATAAAACCTAAACCCTAAACACACACAATTTTTTTTGTCTATAAATAGGTATTTATCGTATTGTTTTTTAGTTGTTTGAATTTCTGTTTCTTAGTTATTGTATCGTATGTTATTGTTGTAGTTGTTGTTTCAAGTATGTTACGTGTTATGGTTAATATACTTGTTTGTTACTTTTAACCGTACATGACATTGTCATATCACTTGTACCCGTGGAGGGGTTTTTGGTTTGTAAGTTGGTTTAGACTACTTTCATAAAAGAGTTGTAAGCAACATGCATATATAGTTTTGGTTACTCATATATATAATGTTTTGTTTTATAGTAGTAGTTTTACCTTTTTGGCAATTGATATTATGAAATAAAATGGGCGAAAATTACTGACATGCCTCTGCATATGGGTAAAACAAGTTATTTTAATCGTACACGACATTGTCAGGGAGTTGTCATTTCAGAGTGTCATATTTCGTGTTTATGTATGGTTAAAAAATAACTTAAATGAAAGTTAACAAAAAAAAAACTTTATACATCAACATATACCATTACAAACTGTTCCAGAGTACAACTAACAACATCTTAACTAATCATATCCACATAAACTAGTATCCTCACACCTACTTAGATAAAACACCTTACCAAGTTTACATCTAACATCGGAGAAAAAGCCATCAACATCAGTCATATCAAATTTCGGTGGCCAACGATACGTAACAAACTGATGTATTAGCCAACATGTGATTACCCCACAATCGCTAAAATTTCCTTGTCGTGGGATAGGATATTCCACGTTGTTGTAATGGTACTCGAAACTGTAATGCTCACGTCCTGTCCTGCTAAAATGTCCCAGCTGTTCTAAACACGTGTTCACAGCTTTGGACCAATCCAATACAAATTTTCTTATTTCTTCAGCACGTTCCATGTTGGGCATAGAGTCGAGAACCAATAACTTGGAATCATACAAATCTATAATTGCTGTGACCCAGTGATTCCCTGTCGGGTTCATCGGCATCAACACCTACATATAAAGTTTATTTATGCATACACAATTACAAAGTCTTGTAAAGATTAATTTATACAAAACAAATATACATTCAAAGATCTTTACTTACATAACGTACTACATCCCAAGATGGGTACGGACGTGTGCGACCATCCAATGTTCCCCTAAGCGTCGGATTTATCGAAAGCATGGACACATAACCATTAACGCTCGGGGAAAGAGATGCCGTCCATGATCTAGCCACTGTCCATTGTTGGTTGTTGTCCCAGTTTCTCATTAATAACTCCATCCAACAATTCATATGCTGATTCAAAAGTTTAAACCTAACCATTTAATGTTCTTGAAACTTAAATAATCTAAACTTCAAACAATTTAAAAGAATACACTTACATCGTCAGACAACCAACCACATTTGTCCAATGGACCCGGATCGTTACCCAGCAGGTATAAATCCGGAAGTAGGTATTGCCAGAACGTAGTATCCAGAACCCAACCTTTTGGATGACAGTCAAGGTATATCCCGTATGGCGCCAAAAGGAATGCCTCCAAACTTTCATAATTATCGCGCCGTACCTAAACAAAAAAATAAATAAATAAATAAATAAATTATATACAATATGGTTACAAGTTCATTAATTATATAAAGAAATGTTAATAAATAAAAAACATTTTTAGTAGTACCTTTGTAGGATCAACATTATAACATACCAAAGGTGAGCTAGAACCTGTACCAACAACCTGAATATCCTCATGATCATCATCTACCGGTAATTCTTCATCTACCGGTAATTCTTCTAGGTTAAATCGCGGAATGGTCGCCGTACTCTTTTTTAGTTTAGCCTTAGCTCCACGTTTCTTAGGGAGGATTGTAGTGGGTCCCTGTTGGGTATACGGAAATTGCTGAAATTTACCTGGACGACAATCCCTCCTTGGTCGGTCGATCGGATGCTAAAAAAAGATTAACAAAAAAAAAAAAAAAAAGAAAAAAAAAATAACAATCAGTAATCAATTACAAATAATGACGAATTATAAAAATAATAATCGTAAAATAATATGTTACCTGGATGTCAGCAGCATCATTAGGGCGGGAAGATGGACCGGCCTGGTGATCAATGGGAGTGGCAAACACGGCGAAACCCATTGATGGAAAAGGGGATGTAAACCTAGACACAACGGGCGGTGTAGGAAGGTCTTCAAAGAAAGACTCATCTGGTGGACCACTAAATGGACGGTGGGATTGGGGGAACCCCTATATATTAAATCATAACGTAATGTTAGTATATAACCATTTCGTCATTAAAAATTACTAAACACAAAAAAAAAAAAAAAAAAAAAAAAAAAAAACCTGTGTGTTTTGACCAATATTTTCATCTGCAACAAAACTTGCTCCTCTATGTACTCCTTGTTTACCGCGGAGTTGGTCTTGCTGCATTAAAAATGTTAATGAAACAATTAACAACCTTTCAATAATATTTATACAAAAACTCAAAAGAAATTGATGTCAAACTGTTTACCATTTTTTTAATCTCGTCTAGCTTTAGCTGATATTCTTTAATCTTCTCATCATAATAATCAAACTTTTGTGCCACAGCCGGAGGTATTTCATAATCCATGTTTGCTTGTGGCTGTATAACCGGGGGTGCGACCGGATGCCCTTGCAAATACGCGTTACTATCACGCCACCACTCGGATAATTCCTCGTAATCATCCGGTGTAAGCCTAGGCAACGGTGTTCTTACCTTTAATAAAACATAGGAAATACACATGACATTAAAAAAATAAAACAATATTAAATTCATAATAGTTGAAAAAAATTGAATATCTCAAACTCACCCTCAATTGGTCGTCCAAAAACTTGTCAATACTTTCTCTAACGACCCCTTTATTATAACTCCATGCAACGGACCGGGGATGCAACACTTGATGATGACGGAAAAAATAAGGGCTAGCACCCCTGGGGAACATCTCCAATATCCAAATCTAAAATAAAAAAATTAAAAAAAAGTTAATTCGTTAAAATAACCACAATTATATGTATACATGAACTGTATAAATAGATTAATGGCATACCTTAAAAGACCATAGAAATCCATTCAGCGTGTACTTAGGAGGTTTAGTAGGGTTCCTGTCGGCGGAAAAGTGCTTATCCCGACGCTTAAATACTGCATCCTGGAGATGAGTGTACAATGTTGGCCATACATACGACCCCCACGGAAAGACATTCCACATATCTAAATCCTCAACTAGCCTAAACAAAAATCCGTCTACTATATTCCCAAGCTCAGTACCTTCTAACACCAACTTCAAAACAGCTAACAAACAAAGTCGAACCCCATCTTTGTCGCTCAACTTTTTAAACACGTCTTTGTTTATCATTTCTAACAAGTCTCTAACGTATATAGATCTGGAATCAATAGTAGAAGGGAACACACGTCTCCTAAATAAGTTAGGACCTTCCATATATGACTCCCTAAAATCAACCCCGAATCTTAAACCCGTGACAAGACAAAATTCCTCCCTACCAAACTGAATTTCAACCTCACCTAAACGATCAAGAGTACGTACACGATATCTTAGTGGAACTGTGTTTGTGTCTCCCTCTTGGCAAGCAACTTGGTGGCATAAAAAATAGTGTACTAACACCCCGCTCTCTTGCATATTCGGAATGTCTAACATCCAACCAAAACATGTTTCTCTAAACATTTTTTCCTTAGGGGTTTTCAATATCAGTTTTCTAATGTCCTGAATTAAAGACATCCTACTCCTACATGTAACTTGCGCAGGATAATCCTAAAATAACCAAAAAAACATAACAAATATATATGTCAAAAAAAAAATTATATTGAATTAACAAACATATATATATGTCCTAAATTAACAAACATATACATTATGACAAACTACATAACAAATATATATGTCCTGTATGTCCTAAATTAACAAAAATATATGTCCTAAATTAACAAACATGTATATGTTCTGAATAACCAACAAAAATATACGTAACAAATATATATGTCCTAAATTAACAAACATATACATAACAAATATATATGTCTTGAATTAACAAACATATACGTAACAAATAAACAATAATTATAATGACAAAAAAAAATTATATTTCAGAATTACCGGATATTCCGCCATTATGACAAACTACTCAACGACAACAGCCACTAACACAAGAAGACCACCAGCAACAACCACACCACCACCACAGACCACTACCAAAACAACACCACTGCACCAGCAACAAATGTTAAACCACAACTCCACACCACCAACAATACTGCACCACCACTGAACCACCACTGAACCACCACTGCACCAACAACAAAACAACACCGGCAACAACAAAACAACACCGAAACAACAAAACAACATCGGAAGTTTTTTTTTTTTTTAGGCTATGTGTTCATTTCTACATGACATGCCATTTTATGCACAATATTCACTAGTTCCGTCCCATCCATGCCACTATTCCGGTCAAAATATCAAATTCCCATGCAAAATATCAATTTCCCATGCACACGCTCCTTCCCCATGCAAAATTATTAAGATGTCGCGTACGGGGGGTGGGTGTCGCGTACACGTGTACGCGACATGCATATATATATATATATATATATATATATATATATATATATATATATATATATATATATTTTTTTTTTTTTGGCCCGAGCTAGCTTCTTGACACGTGTACTCCCCGGATGTCGCGTAGGGTTGTAAGGGGAATGGTGGGGTAGTTTTGAAAACGGCGGGTACATGGGTTATTTTGTGACATACCCCTCCGTGCAGGGGTATGTCAGTAATTATCTCTTGCTCTTATCATAAAAGTCCTGGAACCCGTCACATCAAACAAAAACCTAGTAGCCCACTACTTTTTTCCTATATATACCACTTCCTTTCCAGTGACCAATTTACACAAAACAAGTTATTGTTGTATTTTGCATCGGAGATACTAGTACATCATTTTTTTCTCATAAAGATTAAAAAGCATAAAATTACATATTGAGGACAGATCTTTTACATAAAAAAAATTCTAACATATCAAGAGACAAATGCCACTATCTTTCTAGTTAATAAAAAGGGGAGATTAATTGATATTTAAATTAAAATTAATTAATATTTAAATTAAAATTAAGCTACACCCATTTTTACATAATTTAAATATCTCACGAACTATTAATCGTTAAACAAAACAAATTATACCGTCACGACAAACATTTAATTATCTTTTTATACACAGGCACTTTGATATAATTTCGACAAACCTTTTTTTTTTGTCATTTTTTTCACGTTTTCTTTTCGGCATTAAAATTCACATGACATATCATATGTGATGAGATGGGATCAATATAGAACTCATATTTGCCATAGAACCAATGATGTAATCATAGCTACCCATTTTTATTTTTCACGTTTTTTTTTTTAAAAACAACATATCTTGCAAATGATAAATCTTCAAGCTACAAAAAATACCATCGCGACGAGAATTAAATCATCTGTCTATAGACATGCTTTGTTATATACTTTCTACGATTTTTTTTTTCGATCAACTTTTTTTTTTTTTTTTTTTTTTTTTTTTTTTTTTTTTTTTAAATTTTCGTCCAAAAAAATCATATATAATTCGTAAAAATCATACTACTATATGATTTGATTTTTACAAATCACATATGATTCTTACGAATCATATATGATTTGTAAAAATCATATATGATTCGTAAAAATTACATATGATTTGTTTTTAACGAATCACATATGATTTTACAAATCATATATGATTTTTCTGGGCAGAAATTTGAAAAAAAAAAAAAGTTCATCGAAAGTATATAACAATGCATGTCTATAGAAAAATAATTTAATTCTCGTCGCGATGATATTTTTTTTCGCGTAACGATTTACGGTTTGCGAGATATTTAATTTTAAAAAGAGGATGAAAGTTTATTTATTTATTTATTTTTTTAATTTTGATAAAAAAATGAGTGGCTAAAATTGTTTGATTGGTTCTATGGTAAATATTGGTTCTACACGGATCTTTTGGCAATATGTGATTTAACATTAATATTAAAGTTCGAACACTAAATATCCATATTAAAATTGACATAAGTATTTTTCTATAAATCAAAGTCTTTTCTCATTATTGCAATGAAAAACACACGTTTATAGAAAAATACTCCGTACTAAAAATAGTTGAATGACCAACAACAATCACAATCAACACATTTATAGAACAAGCAATTTGGCGCCCGTCGCGTTGCGGTCGGAAATTTTTTTAACGTGTTCTAAATTGTAGTGTGTTTGTCAGAGCAAATTTGTTCTAACGTGTTCTAAATTGTAACGCGTTTGTCTGAGATGTGTCACCGAGGGCAGGTGAAAAAAAAAACGTCATTTTTTAGACGTTTTCGTATATATTAAGCTAACACAATTTTTTCAAAAGTATATCTTTAGAGTTATTAGCATTTTTTTTAAGTATCTAATTGTCATCCGTGTATGCTAATAATGATCGTGCATTTTAAACGGTGCCACCTCCCCATTTTTGTCAAAACATCATAACTTAGCATTTATACTTTACTTAATAGCTTCCATCCACTCTTATACCAACCTCATCCAAAAAGATTACCAAAAGTCTTTTTGTGTCAGTTTGTGGTAGTAGTTTTTGTTGATACTTTCCGGCTTAAATCATATGAAAATGCATTTGCAAAACGGAACATGACATAAGTTTAAGTATAAAATAAAATCTAGCTAAAGCAACCCGTTAAATTGTTTGCACCACCTATGAAAAAGAAACAAAATTTTGGGCGTCAGCTGGTTATAAAATTGGGCTCTTGGGCTAACTGGTGGAAAATTGGAAATAGTATTTAATTGAATTGCGAAAGATTCCTGCGAGAATATGCGACCAACAACGATCACAATCAACACATTTATAGAATACTCATCTAGAGGTCATCTATGCTAAAAGTGTTGAATAACCAACAAAAATCACAAATTTCAACACCAACAACTCACCTATATATACAAAACCACACTCATTTCCCAAACACATCAAACAAACCCCCACTCACATCTCCAACAAACAACAGGTTTTTGTTATTCTGTTATTACATATTTTCATTTGAGTTTCTGTGTGTGTGATCCGGATATATTGTGATTATTAATTAGTTTGTGGTTTTCATATTTACAGTACTGATGACTAACGGTGTTATCCATTCCAAAGCTAGCAAATCATTTGCGCTTAGAAAACGCCCTCCTTACTTGGAGGTATTAATTAGTTTGTGGTTTTCATACTTACAGTACAACTAATTATTTTAAGTTTCTGTTAGTTAGGTGATTAATTTGTGTGTTTTTGATGTGTTCACAGATGATAAGTGATGCGATAGTGACGTTGAAGAAACGTAACGGGTCGAGTCGGTATGCGATTCAGAAGTTTATTCAAGACAAGTATAAGGACCATCTGCCTGCCAACTTTAAGAAAATGTTGTTGAATCACTTGAAGAACCTAGTTGCTAGTCACAAGCTAGTTAAGGTCAAAGCTTCTTACAAACTTCCTTCAGCTGCTAAAAAAGCTCCGGCTAAGAAGAAACCAGCTGCAAAAATGAAACCAGCTGCTAAGACGGTTACCAAGAAAGCTCCGGCAAAGAAGAAACCAGCTAAACCCAAAGCAGGTTCAGCTAAGGCGGCTGCTAAACCTAACCTGACTCCAAAGTCATTTCAGGAAGCTGCTGATATCTTTGGTGGTAAGTACTATATAGTAACTTGTAGAGGTGCACATTTTAACCTCTTCACCTATGTTATAATTATTTATGAATGGGTCGATTTGGGTTATGCTAAATTTTAAACTGGCTAGGATTTAAGTCAAATGGAAACGAGTTAAAAAATAATATCTTTTGAACTTACTCGATTCAAATAGAAACACTTTTCCTTAGGGACACAACCACGACACAAATTGACCAGGTGCATATAAGAAAAACTAAACAAGTGTAGATACACTATCTTTTCTGGAACGGGTTCATTTAAGAAAAGTATAGGTTATTAATAAAAATTAACACTACGCTGCAAAATTTCATGGGTGTCCCATGGACCTGGTGATCCACTCTGGCTCCGTGCCTGCATGTGAATAGAGGTACCAATTTGAGACCCATTGGTTAAATATATATTAGGGGATGAGTCTAGTTTGGTCTCAAATATTATAGATGGATCTGATTTGTTATTAGATTAGTACAATTATATAACAATTACCCTCCAATAGGTCTAGGCGGGTAAAAAAGAAACACTTTTTTTCTCCTTTTTGATGCCCGTGATCCAACCCGACCCGACCCATGTATTTTGCCACCTCTAGTTGTGAATGACGGATTTGATTAGTTCGACCTTTATAAAAAGTTTTTAAATTAACCCAACCAAGTTTATATATTATATTATATTGTGTCCTTTCCTTGGATCTCATTTTCACTTTGTACATTGTATATATGAAGTTAGCAGAAGTTGAAGCGCATTTGCACAAGTCTTGGTATTAAGGGGTGGCCATATACTCCTAATAAAGGTGATTCCCACTCCTCGAATTTTTGGGGATCTAATGAACATAATCCTGCGACCTATACCGAACATGCTATGTATAGTTCCACACGTGTAGAAACAGGACAACCCAAAACAACCTTAAAAGACTCTGTGAAACCTTTGACTATCAAGGCAACATACAAAGAGGATATTGTGAGGTTTCCATTCATACTTTCAGATGGATTAACAAAATTGAAAGAGCAGATTGCAACAAGATTTCCACTCAAGCTAGAAAGCTTTAGGCTCAAATATGAAGACAAAGATGGCGATATGATATTGATTGCATGTGACAGTGATTTAGATTTATCAGCGAATGATTTTAGACGACCAGACGGTCACACTGTCATAAGACTTGTGGTTTGCTTGCTTGTCAGTTAATCAGATTTCTTAGACTATCTTCAATTAAAACAATAAATTTGGTGCAATATGTGGTCTGGTACACTTATCTACGACATTTTAGACTTAATATAGTGCAACATCAAATCTTTTGCACCAAAACTCAAAAGCATTAAATTAACAGTTATTAATACTATTAAGAAAAGGTTTTTGGTGGTGTAAGTTTGCTAACGTGTCCATGTAATCAATGGATGAAAGTATTAGTAAATGAAGTTTGTTGCTAGTGATAAGTTAGTTAAGGTCAAAGCTTCTTGTAAGTTGTCGTCTGGTAAAATCGCTATGTGTGAAAGCAGGGAACCTTTTATGTAACAGGTGTTTTGTCTTTTTGAAGTGTTTCCCGTTGTTATATTGAATATAGGCATAATGTTTAACAAAAAAATTCCTGAATGCAAGTTTTCTTTTACCAACCTTTTTATCGTTTTTAAAGATCTTTGCAAGTGGTAGCTATTATCTCGCCTCCTTATGTGGTTGATGGTTTTTTTTCTTTCTTTAACTGAAACAAGTTTCTGGTGTGCCTTTTTTCAAACAACATATAAGGCATCTAATATATGGCAAATGATGGTGCAAATTATTTAGCTTCTGGTTCTGGTGTGATCTTTTTTTCTTTTTTAACTTCTTAAGTATATTAGGTTGCGTAAATTTCTTTTTGATTGATATTTCATTCAATTAATGGTACATGGGATTGTGAATCTTAGATATGTAACTTCACTTGAAATTTAAATATGCACACTATGAAATGTGAGCTCCTGCTGCTAATATCTTATCAAGCTTAGGTTAGCTGATTCTGCTGGATTTCAACAGTCATTAACAATGTAAAATTAATGTCTTCTTTTTTGTTGCAGGCTAATAACTATGAGATTATTCTTGCACATGAAGCCAAACAACGTACTTGGACTTTCCCATGGGCTCCTTTTTGTTCATCTACAATCGGTTGGTCTTACTTTCCCCATATACATAAGCGAGGTTGCTATCAGTCATGAGGCTTTATGTACGAAGAAAAGAGATTAATGGAGTGGCAATCATTGCAAGTTTCTCGATTGATCAGGTTTGTTAGTTTGTAACTTTGTGTTAATTTGTGACATGATTTCTGAAAATATAATGGACAGTCAATTATGCAGGACATTGAAGGAAGATCGACTGATATTAGAACAGGAGGACAAGGGTGACATGTCGTGTTTGGGGAAAGAGGTGAGCCTTTGCATTGTCTTTACTCTCTATTAATATCGTAACTTTTGAAAGAAGAAAAATTGAAACCCATAGTATGAAACTATGGAAGGTGTGAATCAATGTAACATCCGATTTACTTAGTTTTTTAAAATCATATTAATCTATAATATCATAGTTAAGTATACAGGTCTGCTACAATCACTTGCATCTATCTAGGCTAATATTCTATCCTAGGTTTATGAAACTAGGAAATGTATCTTAGTTATGTATACTTCAAGTCTCTAAATGGTAAAGAAACTAAGCACAGGAGCGAACAAGTACGGTTTTGGATTAATCCCAAAAAATGGTTCATTACCACTGTACTTTTGAAATGTTTGGTGATTTTGAGTCATGTTATAGTTATTATGTCATATTAATGTGTTCTAAGGGACTGCAATTATACATTTATACTTGGTGATGTTTATTATTCCTGAACCTGAAGATTTTTATTTCTGGACATAAGCTCAGGTAATGCATTAATGGAACTTAAAAAGTGTGAAACTCTTTTATTAATATAAAAAACTTTAGAACCTGGCAGGTTCGTTATAAACTTAAAAAATTGTGAATAAGAAACTTGGTACAAGTTTTACAGTGTTTATTATTACTTGATCAAGCATTGTGAACAAATGACCATGCTTAATAAGTAAAGCAAGCTAATATCCCCCCTACTCACACTAAATATGTTTACAAAATTCTTTGATTTTAATTTGTATTTTTCATGTAATTATGGGATGGGTCGGTAGAGTTATGTTATACATGTCATGTCAGTGATGTCACTAATCTCTTACAAATATCTTTTTGGTGATGGGCCTAATGATGAGGGCTGAGCTCTTTTACTAGGCCTAAGACGCTAGCCTTAAAAGATGTAAGATCATCATTTTATTACTCCATGAAATAATGCTGCATTTGCAAATAGTCTTTGGTTTATCATTTGCTGCTACAGGATTACTACAACTTTTGAATGTAAATTATTTTACAAGAACAGCCAAGTCCCATTGCTCTTCAAAGTCGTATCTTAAAGGAATGTAAATTACAAGCCCATTTTTAAATGATCTTGAGCAGCTTATCCCCGTTGTCTACTTACTGTTTAATCAAGTTGCAGATCTAGACTGCTTCTAAAAGGAGTTTGCATAATTGCAATCGACATGTTTTTGTACATATTGCACATTAGTTACTTTCTATATCTTAGATGGTTGAACAATTGGGTGACTGCACAATGGGCACTTGTTAATTGGGATAATTGTCTAGATGTATATATCTCTGCACTTTTTGCTCTGTTGTGTATCGTTCTATTTTTTTTCCTGTTAATTAAACATGCTTTTAAAAATGTTGAATGCTGTGTATCAAGTGGAGCGGTGTTTGGATGATTGAGCAATGCTTATTGTCACATGTGTAGACTTACAACCAGGCAAGGGTACAGTCTCATTCTGCAAACACATTAAAACAAATCGTGCTAAAAGAAAAAACTCGAGTCTTTATGTTGTTTGTTGTCTGTTTCTAGTGTGATTTGAGGGGAATATATATGGGGACCTGGATCACAAATATGGGATTTTGGTCTTTTTAAGAACTTAAGAGTAGACTTTTGGTGCATTGCCTTTTTGTTTTCGCTAAAGAGACCCCCATATCTGAAATGAAAGCCTGAAAATGATTGGATATTTTGCAGATAGATTAATTAACAGTCTCTTATCGTCAAGTGTTGTCTTCGAATTCCCGTGCTTTTCAACAATCTAACAAATAAAAAATAATTCGTTTCTTAATAAACTCAACGTATTACAATCTTACCATACAAAATCTACATTTTTTTTGCACGACTTGAACCCGGAACTTTTTAGTTGAGTAAATGCGCACGTGATATAGTACTGATGGGTTACAAACCCTTTGGTTAAAAATAAATTATTTGACTAAAACTAAAGAAATCACAATGTATAAGTTGTAGATAGGTCATAGGTGTATATTTACCAGAAAATGGAAATAGAGAAAATGAATACATTGATGAAAATGTGAAATTGTTATTTATACGATCCAATAAACATTCATATTCGCATCATGGTCATCGATCGGTGGCGGATTATATTCCGATGCACCCCTCTGTTCTCGAGTGTGAAACGGAAAGAAGAGAAATAGAGAGGATAAAGAAGAGAGAAAAGAAGAGGAGGGGAAAAAAATTGATTTTTAGTTTTGTGTTTCCAAATTGGAAAGAAAATAGAAGAGATTGGGAGGAGAAATTTGACATAATTTATTTCCCTATTTTTTTCTCTTCTCTTCAAAAAAATTTTCAGGCATCTAACTTGTGTCACGGTGACACAAATTTAAAGCATTAAATAAACACATTTATTCCCTCAAAAAACTTTATTTTTATATAAAACAATGATAAATTTGGTAAACATCGTCAATTTAAGAAACTCTTAATATAATTAATATGTAAATATGATAATTTCACTTTGTTTAATGGCTTAAAACTTGTGCTACCATTGCACAAGTTAGAAAGTCCTTTTCAACTTTTCATTCTTCTCTTTCAAAATAGAAGCTCAGTAAAAGAGTGAGTACGTTCTCCAGTCTTGGAACCGAAGTGACTTATTGGGCTTGTGATGCATGGGCCAAGGTGGACAGCCATTTTGGGTCAGGGTCATTTCAGGTTACAGACCACTTATTCCACTACTTGTATGTATTTAGATAGATCATAGATTGATGTCGCCTAATCTTTTTATTTACTTGCATCATAAATTAAAGACGCTACATAATATATTACTCTCTCCGTTTCAAAATAATAGTTCATGTTTCTTTTCTGATTGTCTCAAATTAGTTGTCTACTACTAAAAATAGATGAGAGAGTTTAATCAAGTTTACCATATTATCTCTTTTTGAAATTATTATTACAACCTACAAAGTTTAAAGTAAGAATTAATTAATTAGTTAAAGGTAAAACTGTCGTTATCCGAAAAGTAAGAAAGAAAAAACATTAATTATTATACTTTTCTTTAACCTTGTGTTTTTTTGTTGGGTAGATAATTATTTTGAGATGGTTTAAATGGTTGGTGGAATTACAGAGAACATTGCTTTTTGAATTACTACTATAACATGCTGCAAGTAAAATGACTTTCACTAAATTTATCAAAAAAAAAAAAAAAAAAATCCTCTATGGATAAACTAAAGAAAGTGTTCTGGCGCGTGACGACGCGTTGTTGTGGCTACGGTTGCGATTCCAGTATGCTTTTCTTCGGAATTTAATTACGAAGCCAATGGAACTCACCTTAGGGAAACCAATAGATAGTAAAAGCAAATACACAATGAGACTTGAGCTTGTGTATTGTGTCAATTTACACATTGTACTCACATTTACAAATGCATCATCTTTTCAGACCTTCAAAATCCATGTATCAATGTTACGACTAGTATACTTGCAATATGATGACGCAAAGCAAGAAACAAAGCAATTTTGCGACACTCAAGAAACAAAACTTCATTTTTAGTAGGATTGGTTTTGCCATCCAAAAGGGGGTTGCGGCGCAACTTGTTGCTCGCTTGCCTGCCATCCTATTGTAATCCGTTATATGGTCTTTACTCAAATTCGAGACCTTTTTGACTCAAAAAAAAAAAAAAAAAAAAAAAAAAAAAAAAAAAAATGATGACTCAATAATTGCAGTGTTCTGATATCTATATCTTTTTTAATTCACGTACGCGAATATACTCTGATCCAACTAAAATGTTTGCTCGATTGATGGTGAACAGGGGTTACTATAAATGCAGCAGCATGAGAGGCTGCCCGGCAAGAAAGCACGTGGAGCGGTGTTTGGATGATTCAGCAATGCTTATTGTCACATATGAAGGTGAACACAACCATACAACTATACAAGGGTACCATCTCAATCTGCAAACACATGAATAACAAAAAAAGCTAAAGCCTTAATGTTGTTTGTTGTCTTTTTTCAACTCTCTTTCTTTGATCGCATTGGTTTTCTCCAGTATATTCTTTTAGTGCGAGTTGGGGGGAATATATATGGATGGCTGGATCACAAATATGGGATGGTTGTTTTTTGTTCTTTTTATGAACTTAGAGTAGACTTTTGCCGTTTTTGTTGTTGTTGTGGTACATTGCGTCTTTGCTTTGGCTAAAGAGAACCCCTTTTGCTGGGATGAAAGCCTGAAAATGATTGGATTGCGGATTGGTGGTGTTGATGATTGTTAAGAAGAGTAACTGCAATTTTTATGTCATGACAAAGGTGGCTACATGCTAAAAGTATTTTGTTGACGAATACGTTTTCTTTTTTGCTTTATAATCAACTGTTTTTAAGTAGCTGAGTTGCGGAAAGTACTATAAACTATAAAGTACAAACCGCTCCGGCTTCATATGTGGCTCCAAGTAAGAAAAAAAATAATATGGGTGGCCGGGTGGGTTCAATGTGCTAATATTGCTATAGGATCAAATGGGTTAATATGGGTGGGTTTAATCTGTAGATGTTGCTCCAGGCTCAAATGCGTTGGGCAGGGCCGTTCTATTGATTTGAGTAGTCCGGTGCGAAATCATGAATGAGGCCCCCATAAATCACGAAAGTTTAACTATTTTTGAAAATAAAAAGTTTTTTGATACTACGTAAATACACTAAAAATTCAAAACATTTTAAACTTAGATATGTATAAAACTATAAATATTAATGGATGTATGCTAAATTGGAGGCCCCTTACAATGAGGAGCTCTGTGCGGTTGCACCACTTGCATATGCTAATCGCCGCCATCGGCGTTGGGTTAAGTTGACATGAAATATTTTTTGCTCTATAAAGCTCATTATAAATGATGTGTTTTATATATAGCTAACAAAATACATAATTAGAAGATAATCCTTCTAATTAATAAGTGAATTGGTATCTCGTAGAATTGATAACACGCATTGGTGATGTTTGTGAAATGGTCGTTTAACCGGTTGTCTTTCTATGTTATTGAATACTTTTAATCATTTGACAAGTTAGAGAAGAAAACTGGCAGGCATACGTTTGAGGGAAGTGTGTAGATCCTTACCATTGATGTCAATATCTTAGCATTAAAATGACACAATTGCATTGACGATTTGACGTTGCACCTGCACATAGGGTTGTATACTCCATATGGAATGAGGTGTCTTCGGCACAAGGAATTGAGCCATGTATAGAAGAGTTTTTCCAAGGACAATAGATCGAATATAGATTAGGTGAAATCGCATTCATTCCAAATCTATTCTCTTTTACAATCTGTATCGATATTTATATGTATTTGACCCTACCTTCATGGCTTCATCCGGCCATATCCGGGCCCACTAGATGAGACGGGTAACTGAAATACATTTGATATCAAGATGCCACTATCGTTAGGGTCTAAATGCAATTGAAAATTTCATTGATACAAATACATTTAAACTATATAGAGAATTATTAATACAAATATTTGATCTAAACTTGGGAAAACACAAAGTTATGAGTTGTAGATGCATATATTTACTTAAAAAAAAAAAAAAAAAAAAAAAAAAAAAAAAAAAAAAAAGGTTACATAATCCTGGGCTTCTTATGCATTGGCCGAAGGGGACAGCATTTTGGGTTGGGGTAATTTCATGTTATCGGCATCAACCAACAATATAACATCACATATATTTTCAGTCTAATCTCTCATTTAACCTATTTCACTACAGGGGTTAATTAATTTATGAATGTAAGATTAGAATATTCAGATGTCGAATATCCTACAATTACGTGCATCATAAATCCACAAAAGCTACATATATTTAACCATAAACTAATAATCCTTATTTCTAAAACCAATGTGCCAAGCAGAACCTTCTAAAAATGTTTTATGGGAGTTTAGAGAGAAGATTGTTCATTATTTGCTATTAGAGTGTCAGGTGTCGTGCGTGTTATAATATCCGTCATGTCAGTTTTCCTATTGAACAAAATAACACACTCACTTCACTTATTGATTTATGTTCAAAAAGAAAAAAGTTATAAAAAATCTATAAAAACGCTCGTTAACCGTTATGGCTATGGCACCACACCTATGGCGGAAATGGTCTACGCAACGGTAGGCTATGGCGTCGTTACAGGTTCCGTCATAGGTCCATAAAAGGTTTTAGGGAGCAAGGTGATGAATGAATACTAATCACCAATAATTCACCAAGAGGACTACATTTCCTCCATATGCACAATCTTACTCATAACGCAGCATTATCCTCATATGAATACATATAACACATAATAGAAGGCATCATCCCTCCATACAGAACCTTCCAAACCTCCTACAAATATTTAAGTTAACAGTGTCTCTTAATTATTGTCAAGTGTTCGTCTTCGAATTCTTGGGCTTTTGATTCCTGTTCATGATCGTTCTAGAGATGATTAACTGCACTTTGTATGTCCTGCCAAATATCTCTACATGCTAAGAGTGTCTGTAGTGGGTTAGGGATAAGTATCTCGTTGACGAGTATATTTTCCTTTTGCTTTTAATCAAATATACTACAAACAGTGACCAAGCTGGGGAAGGTTGTTAGATAAGTTTACTAGTGTCTTCTTCCTTTAGGTTGTGTACTCGTGTTATATTCGGGGTGTTATATGTTACCAATCAAATGGTACGTGTTCGGCTCATTGTTTGTTAACTCAAGCCTGTGCAAGAAGGATGGTTACACTTGGTCCGTAAGTGGGTTCAAAGAAAAAAAGAAGTATGGGTGGGTTCAATTTGTACTTAATTGTTGGTGGGGTAATATCATATTAAAGCACTATACTTGTCAAAAAATCACTTTTGAGTATCAATTTTTTTTCCTCATTGGGGTACTAAACTTTCATTTTTGTCTTCTTTTACGCACTTTGAGACATTTTTGCCCCTCGATTTTCAAAAATTTGAAGGGCAAAAACGTCTCAAAGTGCGTAAAAGAGGCAAAAAATGAAAGTTTAGTACCCCAATGAGGAAAAAAAAAGTTTGATACTTAAAAGTGATTATTTTAACAAGTATAGTGCTTTAATATGGTATTACCCCTTGTTGGTATAGGCTCAAATGGGTCTGTAAAGCCTACAGGCTCAAATTGATTGGGTTAATTAAGCTGACATGAAATACTTTTTGTTCATTTTTTTCGTTAAGTTCTCATTATAAATGATGTGTTATTTAGTTAACATAATACATAATTAGAAATTAATCTATCTTATTAACAAGTGAATGGATATTTCATTGATAAAATTTCGCCTTTACTTGTGAAATGAATCATTTAGCTGTCGTGTTTCTATGTTAATCTTAAATTTTGCTCACTTGACCGCTTTAATAAGAACACAAAAGCATGCATACGTGCAAGGAGAGCGTGCAGTGAGCAAACGTGGCTATCCTTTACATTGATCTCTGCATCTTTGTATCAAAATGACACAATTGCCTTGACCTTGCACTTTTCCACTTGCGTTGTATCCTCTATACAGAAAGTCATGTTTCGCGCACGAGTTAAGCCATGCCGAAAAGTGTTCGCTGCGACAAAGGATGACCATATGTATTTAACACGTCCATATCCAGGCCAAATTTGATGAGACGGGTAAATGAATATGCATTCGATATCAACATAAAACTATCGTTAAAGAAAATTATACATGTATGACAATTTATCATATTCAAAATGAAATCGAGAATAACATCACTACAAATACATGTAAACAATATAGAGAACCTGTTTAATGAATGAAAGTCATTTCAGTTTTTACTAAATGCAACTTATTACAATCACGCTATATATACAATCTACACTTGTTTTGCATGACTTAAACCCGCTATTTTTTTGTTGGGGAACTTCTTACACTGTCTCATAGTAGTGATGGTTACAAACCCTTTGGTTAAAAATACACTATTTGATTTAAACAAAAGAAATCGCAATGTATAAGCTGTGGATGGGTGTTTACTAGAAAATATAACAAATAATAATACCAAAATTATACCATGGGGAGGGGCGTAAACTACGATACCAAAGTACATGACTACATGGGCTCTAAACTGCAATACCAAAGTAGTTTTTTTCTTTTGAAGCTGTATTTTGAGATGGTTTATTTCCATTGGCTAAAATATGTTGAGGAATTATATATTTGTGGGTTGGCTTTTCAATCCTCAATGATGTGAAGATATAAGAATTGGCAACGTTGTCTATTTTTAACTTTGGTAATATATATCGACATGTTCCACAATTGTTTCATTTTGTTAGTAGAGATATCTAATACGTAACATTCTTTATGAATTTAAATCGGAAACAAAGCCGTATATTAAGGTGTGCGAGATGTGCTACCACACACAGAACCCCAAATTTTTAAGTGCCACAAAATATATATCCCGTTATATATTCTGGGACTCAAAATTCATTTCCAACAAAAACAGTGAAAGCTACACAATTTTATGTTGTAAATATTTGTTAAAACTTAAGATAAATCATCAAAATAATGTGTTTTTGTTTCAGTAGTTGGTATAATTTATTGTTGACTATTGTATTTAGTTATTGTATAAGATTTCGCGCAGGACTTCCGTTTGCTCAGTTACGAAACTGATTGAAAATAAATAAATTTATAACATACTGCACGGTTCTTAAACTAGTGAAGGTGAAAAACGAGCGTAAATGTGTCAAAAGTTGATAATGTTGCCATTTGTTTTATTGAGGAGTTCCTATTTCTCTGGCTCTCCCTTTAATTTGCTGACAAAAGAAAAATGGTGAAATTTATGAAATAATAACCGGCTTTTCAAGGTTATTTCATTAAATTCATTCGAACTTTGTTTTACTTACAAAATCACTCAAGTTTATTATTGTTTCAGTAAAAGAGCTCAAACTTTGATTTAACTATAAAAGGGGTACCACTAAATTTACCCTTAATCCACTATCTAAACCTTAATTTTTCATTTCAATCTCTATATGCTACTGTAGTTGACTAACCTTTAAATTTAATAGTGTAATATTTATTACTTTCACGCACATTTATGCATCTTATTTTTGAAGTAACCTTTTTAAAATAATACTTTGTTTTAATTTTTTTTTCTCACTTTCGTATTTCAATTACATGTCTACATTACAAAACCCATATATAATATTAGGATATCTTAGCTACAATTTTTTGTTGTCAATTCTCAACAATTTCATGTTTTAATTTGTGGGTTCTTGAATTTTCTGGTGGGTACCTAAACCATTTTAGTGGGTCCTGAATAAATTTTTTGTGTAATTTTAGTGAGGATTGTAGCTATCTTAGCTACAATAATTGTAGCAAATATATCCCCATATTATATATGGGTTTTGTTAGAAAGGTATCCACGTGCCCCAGCGGGTACCTGATAATTAGTTTTGTGATGAGCAAATGTTTTTCAATTTTAAACCTTTCTTATTATTTTATTTTTTTAAAACGGCAATTTTTTTACACCATACACCACCTATCACACAAATTGTATCTTACATACCGCTTGTTCAAATAATTTATAACCTAGTAGATATATCTTTTTCAAAAGTAGAACGTCTACATTATTAATAGTGTAAATAGTTAGCACTTTTATTACCGATTCAACCGCCGGGTCAACCCTGTTTTCTACTTAAAAAACAAAAAATAATAAAATAATTTTTTTTTCAACTGGGTCAACCGGTTCGACCACCGGATCAACCCGGTTTTCTATTAAAAAAAAGGAAAAAAACCAAACCCGACCAGGTTTCGAGAACCAGATTGACTCGCGTCTTTTAAAACCTGATCGATCTAACTCGTTAATCCGTTTTTAGAAACCCGATTTTTTTTTTGCCGGAACCAGTTCAACATGTTAACCCGGCCGAGTCGACCGAGTTTCAAAACACCGATTATAACCATGGTGTTTCTCAACCACATGTGATCAGATTCATATATAGATGAACGAATAAAATATTTGATCATACAATTTCCAGTCGTTATGCTTTGAAAAATGTTATCAAATCAAAATCAAAATAATAATGACAATAATCTGTAACATTTGTTTACTTTATAAATATATATTCTTAGATAAGTAAAAAAGAAGAAAAAATAAATAAAATGTAAGTAATTATTACTTTATAATAACATAAAGAGTAATAAGAAGGAAAATTCAATGATTAGCATAATAATGTGAGAACTTTAAGTAAAAAAATAATGATTAATTAATGATTAGTGTTTGGTTAGTAGTTCTAATATTGTGAAAACTTTTAAGAGAAAATTCTTACAATGGTACAAAAACTTTAACTTTTTTCAAAAAAAAGGTACAAAAGCAATACTTTTTTTCAAAACGGTCATATGCGAACGTGCGACTAGATTATTTTTTTTGACACGTGTCCAGACAAAAAGTACAATAGCAATCATTAGCACATGTGATAGTCGTCATTCACACATTTGTTTACAAAAGTACAATCCCAAATGTACGAATGACAGATGTGCGAATGTGCGAATGGCGGCTACCCCATGTGCTAATGATTGGGATTGTACTTCTTGTCTGGACACGTATCAACGAGTTAGTGGGATCGCACGTTCGTACATTCGCACATGACTATTTTGAGAAATGACATTCTCGATTTTTAATATCTATTTGACCAAAGGGAACTAAATGAAATACCTATTGAATTTGCTTATTATTTTGTGGTACATAAAGTTGGTCTAAAGAATTTAAAATTCAAATCCTGATTATTATATATTAGGGCTAATACAAAATTAAAGCATCATACTTGTAAAAAAAAAGCTCTTTTGAGTAGCGAACTTTTTTTTTTCTTCAATGGTGTACTAAACTTGCATTTTATTGCCAAAAATACGTACTTTGTATTATTTTCTGACCTTTTTGTGACATTTTTGCCCCTGACTTTTTAATAACTTGAGGGGCAAAAACGTCTAAAGTACGTATTTTTTGCAATAAAATGCAAGTTTAGTACACCAATGAGGAAAAAAAAGTTCGCTACTCAAAAGAGCTTCTTTTGACAAGTATGATGCTTTAATTTGGTATTACCCCTATATATTATTCACGATTCAAGTAAGTGATACATATTTTAACACTTAAAGACAACTCTAAAGGATATCTTTATCAATTTACTTATAGAATTCACAAAAATTAGACGATATTTGATACGACCCGGTTAGGGATTGTATCGGGATAGGGCACCACTTTTAGCGTGTGCGAGCTCCTTAAAAAATAGAAGAGAAGAACTAGAGAATTATTGATCTTAAAATTTTGATTGATTGATAAACTAAAATATTAGAAAGAGTATTTATAAGAAAAGGTAAAACCCTAATAGCTAAATGAGCCATGGGCTCGAGCCCAGGCGTATCATTCCTCACTCCTTTAAAATCACCTTGCCCTCAAGGTGTTGTCTTCAAAAGTTTACTTAATTCCTGGATTCCATGATCTTCTTTGAATTGTAGCCTCAATCGTTTTCTTTTTCCACCGGACATGACACAACACCCTTCTTCCATCTTTTGCTGCCCTACGACTCTTCTTGCGATATACACACTTCAAACAAACAACCAAACTCTCGCCGAAAACATCTCTACCCTCCAACATCTTAATCACAAACTCCTTGATTAAAACCAAATTTATTTCATCTATACTATTATCAGATATACCACTTCCATCCTTAAGTAGCGATATCACTATATTCGACTCATCTTCGTCAACCCTACACACTTCACCACCACCCACAACAACATCTTCCACTGATGAGGCGAAAAGTGTACCGCTTTTAAGGGGTCATTTAAGCCCGAATTCGTGATTATTTGATCAAATCTTGCCCTAAATCGTTCCTTTTGTCATTTTAGGTACTCTTGGAGAGAAATCTGGAAAAGGAAGCATTTTGGACATTTTTGGAGCATAAAAGTGAAGAAAACGACAAAGTCTCAATTTTCCTTGCTGGAATAGTACATGACGGCGTCAAGGCTCTCCACATGACGGCTTCAAGAGTTACAAAAGAGGTGGATGTGGAAAATACACGTGACGATCTAGAGAGATTTTAAGCATAGGAGATGACGGCGTCACCCAAGGCCGTCATGGTCCAAACATTAGTGACGGCCCAGAGCATTTTTACACATGACGGCGTCACAAATAGATCTAGGCAATACGATTTTATTATGGCGGCGAGTTGACGGCGTCACAATCCAATACATGACGCCGTCGCGATGTGTAATCTATATATAGTTTTCCAAATTTCATTCATTGGTGTGCAACTTTGAGGGAATGAACCCTAGTCCGAATTTTATCAGCTTTTCAAGGGTTTCAACCCCTTGAATCTTTCATGTTCAATTAAAGATAAGCATCCTTTCAAATCATTCAATATGTCTATGTGTTATTTGATTATATATTACGCTTGTCTTCTATTTAACATGCTAGGCTAGATTTCTTTTGTGTTCGCTTAGATGTAGTGAAACCTAGATATTGATTATTGGTTGATTGTTTGTTTATAATTGTTACAGATGATTGTATTCGATGTTAGTCTTAAGAAAACTGGCAGATTTCCATTGGTAACTTGCTTGAACATCTTAAGAAACATGATCGGAGGTGTACTATGATTTTTGGTTGTATTTAATGCGTAGGAGAATTCTAATGATCCCATGTTAGGAGCTTCTAACGGCTCGACATAGGAGTGAAGTAGGATCCTATAGAGTTAGGGAATATTGTACACGGCCCTACGACTAGTATTAAGGAATATGACCCGTCATCCATGCAATTGTAACAAGCTATCAACCTATAAAAGATATCTAGGGAGTAATGAAACATATGTAAACACAACTTTCCTCATTATTGTTACCACCACATTAGTATAATTAGTTTTATTTTCATTTTTGTTATTTTATTTTGATTGCATCTTTAGATTAATTGGGTTAATTGGCTAGCAACTAATTCCGCCCACTCCTTCAAAACCCGATATTTTTACTTGCTTTTATAAAATATAAAAATACAAAAAGAATCATCCCTCACCTCTAGACCTAGTTTAGTAGGCTTTCTAATCCTAGCGACACTATTCCTGAGTTGAACGATCAATCCCCCGGTACTTGTCACTATACTATACTACAACGATCAGGTACACTGCCTGGTGGAGGTTGTAAGCTTCTCAAGATCCCTTGAGAGGTAAAACCTATTGCAAGGGCACAATTACCACGTATCAAGTTTTTGGCGCCGTTGCCGGGGAATAGTTATTGTCTAGGTTAGGATTTCTTTTTATAAGGACTACTTGCTAGATTCCTTTCTAGTAAGATTTTATTTTTATTTTTAGGTTTTCTTTAGTCTATCTCATTTCTTAGTGTCTTTGTTCGTAACCTTTACCATCCGACATCATGGAAGGTGGTAACATCTTTGAACCCATCAACCCACTACAACAAAACCACCCACAGAACCCACCACTAGCAAACCAACCTCCTAGGCCCCGAACTTTAGGAGAGTATTCTCGTCCTAGCCACTAAGGCTATCGAAATACTATTGAGCTCACTCAAGGAGCGAATGTGTCCCCCTTGCGATCCGACACCATCCGGTTGGTGCGAAGCGGATGTGCATTCCATGGACTTCGTTCCGAATATCCAAATCAACATCTCAAGGATTTCCTTAAAATCGTAGATTCCATAGACCTTGATGTTGCAACTAAAGAGTCGACCCGATTACGCCTATTCCAATTCTCTCTACATGATCAAGCTAGTCAATGGCTTGAACGTTTACCCGCGGGATCCATCACCTCTTGGGATGATCTCACCACTCGATTCCATGCTCAATTTTTTCCACCGGGGAGAACTACCAAGCTTAGAAATGATATCTTGATGTTCCAACAACGTCAAGGTGAAACTCTATATGAAGCATGGACTCGTTTCAATGACTTACTCCAAAAAGTCCCTCATCATGGCATAGATCTTTGGCTCAAAGTCCAAATCTTCTATGACCATATTGACCTCCCCAAAAGGCGAATCATTTACCAATCGGCCGGTGGCAAGCTACGTGATCTAAGTGCGGAAGAATCATGGGAACTCATAGAAGATCTTACTCTCTATGACAACGAAAGTTGGAATGATCCCCGTGATTTGAACAAAACGGTCAAGGCAATATCTTTGCCTTCGAACAATTCTAGCACTCCCGACCGTAGGATCATGGAACTTGAGGACCAAGTCAAGTTTCTCATGAAATCTTACGAAGCTCCCAAGCCTTCAAGCCGAGTGAACAAAATCACTTCTTCGTGCGAATTATGTAGTGGTCCTCATGACACTCGTGATTGCGTGGAACTCCCCGGACAAGCTTTTGCGGATTACGCATCCTAGCGTACCGACGAAGCGGGAGATAAGTGGTACACTTTCAATCCCAAGCCAAACCCTTACGGTGATTCTTACAACCCTTCTTGGAAAAATCACCCGAACCTTAGGTGGAAACAAAATCAAAACATGCCCTAAAACAATTCTTCCAATCCACCTAATCGTTACCAACCAAACGGTCCATCCTCTATCCGTACTTTCAACAACAATCCTTCCAATAACTATGGTAGTACCAATAATCTTGAAGGATTGATGTCCAAGTTTATGGCATCTCAAGAAGCTCGCATAGCTAAGTTTGAAACCGAATTCAATCAACAACAAATGGAGATGACCAATAAGATTGACAACTTGTTGAAAGCCCTCAACAACCAAGTGCTAACTACACCTAGGAAGGACACTAGGGAAACTAATAGCGGAATCCAAATTAAGGACCCTTCGTCATCTAAACACGTCCACTTTGTCAACGTTGTCACCATTAAGCCAATAGATAAGAATATAGAAGAAAGTGACAAGGATGAAGTTGGAGTAGAAACCGGGACTAGGGATGAGGTTAAGGAAGTTGAGGATAATAAGGGAGAAAAGTTAGAGGAAGTAGAAAACGTAGAAGAATACTTTGATAATTTACCCACCAAGGAAGAATGGGAATATCACAAGGATCTATTCGATGATCCTGAGACACCATACATCATTGGTTCACCCCTTATTAAAGTAGGCGATCCCTCTAACATCAACATACCATGCAACATTGGGCATATGCATGTGTGGAAAGCTTATATCGATCCTAGGTCTCCTACAAACATCATGACTAGGACCTATTATAATTGGGTAATGAAGAAGCAACTTGGGTATAGGATGATGCCTAACACAAATCAGATAAGAAACTTTATAAGAAGAGTGAGAGGATTACATGTCTTTGTAGGAAACTTCACTTATGTTACCGACTTTGTGATTGTAGAGGATATTCTGTAACACCCCCAAAATACCGCAGCGGAAGACTGTGTCATTGGAATGCTACTTCAGGGCACAAAGTACAAGATATAGAAAACGACCTCTAAATGAGACGTTTTGAAAAGTTACCATTCGAATGGATAAAAGTCATAGTTTACAAACCAAAAGATCCCAAAGTAGAATAGTACATAAGTTTTTAAAGAGTATCGAATGGTAAATGATAAAAGCGAAAGTCTCCAAAAAGCATGCCCTAAGACTCTCCGCTCCACATACCTGCTATCGCCCTTCTAACCTGAGATAAACATGCTTAAAAGTGTCAACACAAAGGTTGGTGAGTTCATAGAGTTTGTTTAACAAATAAGTTTTATAGAAAATGTTCACACAGCAAAGGCATCGTAAATCCACTCAGTTACAAGTCCCGCCATAAGAGACTTGTAACCTGTGTGTTCACAACCCACTGCTAATATATATATAGTAAGATTAAACATGTATAAGTTCATCACAACAGTTAAGCAATTAGTCGTGAGTCTACACTTCACCTCCGAAGACCTCACGTTTGTATGTATGTTTCAATGGTTGTGCCCAACAACTTAATCTGGGGCCATTGGAAGTCTCAATGGTTGTGCCCAGCAATTTAATCTGGGGCCATTGAAAATATGTATGTATGTTTCAATGGTTGTGTCCAGCAACTTAATCTGGGGCCATTGGAAGTCTCAGTTGCTCAAGAATACACCATCACAGTTTAGTATAACACAGTTAAGTATAGCACAATCACGTATGTATGAAATCAAGTATAAAACAATCAAGTATAAATGTTTTGAGTATCAAGAAAGTATGTTTTGAGTATTTATACTAGTAAGCAAGTAGTTGAGCATGTATCTCCCCCAAAGAGTTAAAACAAGTATAAAGAGTAAAAGTGGGGCTATGACTCACCTGGAGTGAAGATACAAAGATGCGAAATGATAAGGACAACAAGGAGCGAACACTATCCGCAACTTCAAAGATTAGGAGTGTAGATGATGAAAACCTAATGATTCTTGAGTTTATATTTCAAAACCCTAACAAGGATCACTAAATAAACTTGAATATAACTTGATCTCCAAAAATTTATGGTTTCTTGTTGTTCTTCTTTTCTTGGCCGATCACCACACCAAAGGAAAGAAAAAGAGAGTGTTTGCTAGTTCTTGATGTGTTAAAATGAAGAATGTAATAATAATGAAGTTTATATATTTAGTTTTGGGAACAAGATCCACAAAAAAAGAAAGGGTCAAGGGGGGGGGGGGGGGGGCGGCATTTTCAATAGGGTAGGAAGAAAATGGTTGAACTTGTGTATTATTATGTTGATATAGTTAGATATTATTAGTTTTAGGGGATACCGGGTACCGAGTTAACTAAAAATAATTGTTAAAGATGTGAAATAAAATACGACGAAGTCGTAAAAGTTGTAAAATATTATTCCTGATGAGAATCGGGAGTCAAAATAATTATCTTGTTGAAACTACGCAAACCGACGGAGTTATAAGCTCCGACCGTAAAATGTAGCAATTGCTTTGAAAACACCGGGTAATTTAATATTATAATTTTTATATTATAAAAATGAGTATAAAAATATATTGGGATAATAGTCGGGAGTGTCGGACATGTTAGCCACATTTATAGTTCGCGTATTAGTGTTTATTTAAAATAAACATACGTAAATCGTTAATTATACCAAAAGTATAAATTTAGTTATCCTACGAGTGGAATAGTATGCATGTGCCCTAATGATGATATGCGGACTATTCCTAGTCCGTATGAAATGTCCCTGATAATAATGTATGAATTCGCTCCTAAACCAATACGGTTACGCGAATTTGAATACTCGTAAACTAAATTTACGATGACGTGAGTAATGCACGTGAATAGTGGTTTCCTCTCGGAAATGAATAGTGTCAAGTGAATAGTAAAATTTCTGAATGTTTCTCAGAATGTCAAATTGACCTAAAAAACGATGAATAATAAAACGATGAATAGAAATTTGTGAATAGT
Source organism: Artemisia argyi (assembly GCA_030686995.1). Taxonomy (NCBI): domain Eukaryota; kingdom Viridiplantae; phylum Streptophyta; class Magnoliopsida; order Asterales; family Asteraceae; genus Artemisia; species Artemisia argyi. The sequence goes on from CM060683.1 coordinate 161,688,057, forward strand.
AAATTGTCGAGGTTTGGAAAATGACCTAAAATTACGAGTTGTGACATATTCGTCCAGTAATAGATGGTTACCTAAGTCAAGTAGTGTTTAGAAAACCGTTTGTTGAGGCCTCTAAAATGAGTTATGACCCGTCCCTAGGGATAGTTAGATTCAATGAAGAAAACGATGAGATTGCTTACCAAATGCCCTATAAGATTGAACAATACCGCCTTCTATCAAACATCGAAAAGGAACACAAGCAATCGGTTTATTATAGGAATGATGAGGATAGACGTAGAGGAGTGGATTATGTCATGAGTAGAATACTTGGTTTCTACAAGGAATGTTTGCAACTAGGTCCGGAATACAAAACTAAGATTGGAGATGACCTAGAGAATGAGACCAATGATGAGGTCACGTAATTGCCCATGACCTTGAGTCTAGCTACAAGACTCGTAAAAAAAGAAAAGCGCTTCTTGGGAGGCAACCCATGTTTTGTGTGATTTTTATTTGTTTGATTGTTATTTGCTTCCGTATGCATGCTTTATTTTTATTGTTGGTAGATCATGTTTCAACTTAAATTGTGAAAATACTTTATTTTATTGTTTAATTTCGTCTTAACTTCATATAAAGGTATTTTGCAAAAGCTAAGTGTAAGGGGAAACTCCAAATTTGTTTATAAGAACGAAATTGATCTTGATTCGCAACAATATTAAATGAACATGTGTACTAGTATTTGTTAGAGTCAAATGCTTGTATCGAGTCATAATGATGTTTTGCAGGATTTTCCAGGAAGTAGGACATAAGTTTTTTTAGAAATTTTTCAGAAACATAACGTAAAGATTTCTGCAGGTCACTTTTGAAGGCGTTAGGAATTAACACCTGACGGCGTCATGTGTAAAATTCTGGAAATTTTGCGAGTTTTGTTTTTCTAACAGAGTCTTAAAGTTTTTGTTAATTCTTTAGTTTTATAAACTCCAGAAAATCTGCAAACATTCATTCCACAAGCATTATATCCCTTACATTCCTAGAAAGCGATTTAAGATATCTATGCTATTTTTCTAGGATTTGTTAGTATATATAGATTGCCGCCGATTTTACGTGAGGTTGCCTTGTTTGTTTTCTCAGGTTTAACAGGTTATATATGAGAAGAAGTTGATTTATTTTCTGAAAGGGAAGCTTTGAATGTTCATTTTCTTGGAGGAAGATCTAACCTTGTTGCCACACTATCCACACCGAACGAATCAGGGGAGTATTTGTTTTCATTCTTTTACCTGTTTTACTTTTACATCCTTTAATTGAACATTGGGGACAATGTTCATCCTAAGTGTAAGGGGAGGGAAAATGATAATACCTTATAGGATAATATTGCACTTGAGTTTGTTTGTTCGATGGTAGGTGTGTAATAAAACTAAGAGAAATACTTGTTAGTGTAATTTTAGCGCCAAATTTGAAATTTTTTACAACATTTAGGAGTGAAACTTTAGCCTTAGCAAGCATCTCATGGATAGGAGTCTGTGGAAAACTAGAAGGGGGGGTTGAATAGTTTTATGTCCTTTTAAAATTTATAAAAACAAGTTTGTTTTAAAAACTTCGATTCTAGTTTATGTGATCTCAATACTTGCACTATATGAACAATTATATAGTAACTAACTAACTAAGCTAATATAGTATAGGTAAATAAGTAAGTAATGAAAAGAGTTGGAGAGATCAAACCACAACACAAGGATTTATAGTGGTTTGGCTACAAGGTCACCTTCCTTGTTCCTACTCCACTCCCCGAGTCACCTACTCGAGAGTTTTCTTCACTACGTCAACAAACTCCCTTATGGCAGAGAAAACCTTAGACACCAATTTACACACCACAACTACGTCACAACTTGATCACAACTTCTACACAACTTCTTCACACCAATCTACTTCACACCTATCTTCTTCACACCTTTCTTCTACACACCAATCTTCTTCACATCAATCTACTTCACACCTATCTTCTTCACAACTACACTACTAAACAACTTCTTCTACCTACACAAATTCTAATTCTTCTAAACTACTAATTACAAGCACAACACAACTTCACAAATAATATACACAATATACACAACTACTCTTCAATGCTTCTTAAACTTAGTTGTAGAAGGAGTGTTCTTCTTTTGCACTTTGGATGAGGATGGATGAGATGGGATTAAATCACTTGAAATAAGGATTAGTAATCAAATGATCAAAGGGTTTTAGAAGAAGTTTAGAGAGTTTTAGATCTGAAATTATTGTGCAAAAGGTAAGGCAAAATTCCAGAATTAAGGTGGAATTTATAGGAGAAAAATTCTGACAGTTTCTGACACAGGAGCCTGGCCGGTCCCCTTAAATCATGGCCGGTCCCCTTAATTTTTAGGGGACCGCCCCTTATAATTAAGGGGGCCGCCCAGCTGTAACGGCCAGAAAACTTGTCTTTTAGTGGGGAAAGTTTATTTGGTGAAAAACTAACTGATTTTGGTTAAAAATTTGAATTCATATATTTAGTATGATTAAAATATTTTTCTTTATTGCCAAAAGTGTTTTTCAAAAATACATAATATGTTTATATAATTAAATAAACTTTGTATTAATTAATTAAATACTCCTTTGATCATGAGATGTATTAAGCACTTGTTTATCCATACCTTAAGTGATTAAGTTGGATATAATGATATAAACTAGCTTAATACTTGTTTACGTAGTAATCTTTCATTTGATGATTTTACATTTTGTGAACGTCAAAATATAGAGATATCGAAAAATATAAATAGCGTTTTTATGCATTATTTATGTCAACAATCTCCCTTTTTTTGATGATTACAAAATCTAAACTCATTAAGCAAAAATTAGTATATATGTACAAGTATTATTGTGAGTTTATATCAATTCTCCCCCTTTTTGTTAGCGTCAAAAAGGTTATCCCGATTTTATTGTAGCTCCCCCTTGATGTATACTCCCCCTCGTTTTGAGGTAAAAAAGAAATCGAGATATGGAATTCTTGCAAAAATATTGAGTGGACAAGCAACATATATATGTATATAGCATGCAAGAGTAGAAACTAAACATAACCATAATCATTGATCAAATAAAAAGGTTACAACAATCATTACATCAACAAACTAGATAATGATAAAATAAACCAAAGCTTAAACATGAAGGTCCTTTCTAGAGCTTGCCATCTAAAATGATGGTGATGGTGGAGGAGTGTTTGTTGATGGTGGTGGAGGAGATGTGTTTGTTGTTGGTGGTTGATGCAACAAGTTTTCGATGTGCGAAAACATGTATTGTATCTCATCTCTTAGTCCGAACACAATTGTTCGGTTGTGGATGCAACAAAGGCAAGTGTCTCCATGAGCTTCAAGTAAGCTCCATGGGACGGGGTTATAGGTTGGTGGGTTGATAGGGGATGATGAGAAGTGTGCATCAAGAGGTGTTAATGGTGATAATGAGAGGGTTAATGCAAGAGTTGTGTTTTGATTGGTAGGTGGTGATGGTTGAACTATTGGTGGAGGAGACAAGTGGGTGTTGATGTAGTCATTTATGGATGAAGTGGATGGTATGGAGGAAGTAGAGGGTCCATTTGTTGATGGTGTTTTGGAAGGTGCATTTGGTGCATTAGGGGATGAGCATTGAGGTGGTGGTGATGGGGTGGTGTTGTCTTCATTTATGAGGTCAATGAATAGTTGTTTGGGTGGAATAATGACAAGTTTTTGTTTCTTGGCATTGTTTGAATAGGTGGTTCTTGGTGATGACATGATAAAAGGATGAGGTTTGATGAAGGTTGAGGATGATGGAGTGTGAATTAAACATGCATGGGGATTATATAGTATGAAAACATGTTTAGAAGTAGAATTAATTTGAAATTGTATTGTTAGATTCCAAAATCAGTTTAGTTTTTAAGGGAAATGGTAGCTGAGACTAGCAAAAGAAGTTACAAGTTGCAAAAGAAAACAGTGTAAAAACTGTTCCAGATGGCCGGTCCCCTTAAATGGAGGCCGGTCCCCTTAAATTTAAGGGAGCCGCCCTTTATGAATTAAGGGGGCCGCCTATCTGACGACCCAGAAATCAAAAATTTTCAAAAATTTTCTGGAAAAATGTTATATTCAGTTTTGTTTTTGCAGCAAGCTCTATTTGGACTTTTCACATTTGTTTTGGTCTATTAGAAAGCATACATGTCATATATATATATATATATATATATATATATATATATATATATATATATATATATATATATATATATATATATATATATATATATATATATATACATAAAATAATCATGCAAGCATATATATATATTAAGTAATAAAGCATGCATTCATAAGCATATTTTAAACATAAATAAGCAAGTTAACATCCTATTCAAATATCCAAGAAAATAACAAGTACTTCCGAATATACTTCGGAAAAATAGCGCAAAAAAAAAAAAAAAAAAAAAGAAAAAAAAAATCACAATCATAAAAATAAATATTGTTCAACAAACATAATCTAAGCATATCATCTTTTTTCTTCCCGAAGATACCCTTCAACGTCTTCCCGATGGATTTGAAGCCACCTCTAACTTCTTCATGCAAACTCTTTTGTCGTCTAAGCATCTCGGTTGTTCGCTCATGAAGTACTTCATCGGTTTGAGCGCTAGGAGATGGGATTGAATACACGAGATAGTCAAGATCCTCTAAATTATCAACGAACTCTTAAAACGAAGGGGTACTAGCATCATGGATGTTTGATTGATGCTAAACCGTCAACTTATATTGACCAAAGAATGGTCAACAAAGTCAAAGAGCTTAGACCAATGCTTCCGGGTAATAAAGGGTATCACCAGGTCGTTATGTCCCGACGAGGTGTGATGGTTATTAAACGGGTTTGTGATCGGGTGAATTTGATGGAAACGGGTTTGAGAGTGATTAAGCTAAGGAATCTATAATGAAATAGCTTAAATAAGCGATTTGAATAAGACTGTAAAGTTTGGAAAACCAGAAACGTTTAAAACCTAAAACGCGTACGTTTACATTTAAATAAAACGTAAACGTACAAAATAAAAAGTGAAAACTGAAATCTGAAAACCCCCAGGGAGTGAAAATGACTTTTTTACAAACTAAAAGATAAAAGAAAATTTTTAGAAAAAGAAAATTAATTTTTACACTAATTAATTATTTAATATTAATTAATTACTAATTATTAATATTTAAAATACTTAAATACAATATAATATTAATTAAATACTAGAAAAATGAAAATAAAATTTCTAAAATTATAAAATAACTAAAAACAAGTTTTAAAATTAAAAATAAGTATTTTTGTCTTTTTGTGATTTTTATATTAATTAATTACTAATTATCTTAATTAAACTATTTAAACTAATTTAAATTACAAATAAAACTAAATTAACTTAAAAAATTATGGAAAAATTTATAAAACTATTTTATAACATTTAAAAGCTAGGAAAAATATAAAAACTAGGTATCACTTTATAAAAACTAATTATCCTATTTAAAATTTACTTATTAATTAATTATTAATAAAACTAAGATTAATTCTAATAAATACTAAATGATAAAATAAAAATCTGATAAAATTACTATAAATACTTTAATATAAGAGGAATTTAATAAAAATATAAAAAAGCTAAGTAATTAATAAAAATTTAAAAATGAAAATTAAAATTAAATTACATTAAATAGAAACTATCACTTAATATTAAATTGACTTTTCTGGATTTTTCTTTTGGAAACTTATTTTACACCTAAAAACAAGTAACTTTTGTAAAAACAAGTTTTATGGAGCTTAAAAATAAGCACAACAAGAGCTTATGAGCTTGACAGTTGACTTTGGTCAACTGTCCAAGCTATAAGCTGTGAAATAAGCTTGAACCTGAAACCAAGGGTAGATTTAGGTACAAGATGATGAGAATGATTGAAATAAGCTAGAATAACAATGAAAAGAAGTCAGAATAAGCTATTAACAAGTAATAAGCAATTCCAAGGTTTGGTTCAACAAGCAGGTCTGCAGGCTTATTCAAGCTTGATTTCAAGCTTATTCAATAAGCTAGAAGGCATATGAATACTGAAACCAACAAGGGTGGCACCAGGGCTTTCCAAAAAGCCCAAGTTCAGCCTGTGGGACCCACTTATGAGTCCAGGGGAGGGCTTGAAAGATGGGTATTTGGAACAAGGTCTGTGATGCAGGGCATTACCTTGCCCTGCAGGTGTCTTTGGATGGGTGTGGGGCCCATCAGAAAAATCACAAAAATGAATTGAGGGGGGGGGGGGGAAATAGAGGTGAGCTGGGACACAACAAACCCTAAAAATCCCAAAGCCTGATTCCAAATACACAATTCTATAAAAATCCTTGAATTTTTGGTTTTTTTCTGCACAACTAATTTTTGACTTTTTAACAAAAACCAAATTTTGACTTTGTTGAGTTTAGATCCTACTTTTACTGATTAAATAGGATGTAATAGACTGAATTGAAACCAAATTAAGATAAAGTTGCAACTTTTAAGCTAAAGTGATGATTTGTGGGGCTCAAATCCCTAATGCTACTGATTTGTGGGGTACCTAAACTAGTATTTTGACTTTAGGTAGTATGAACCCTGAGTTTTATGGTTAATAACACTTATATAAACCTAGAATGACATGTAGGAGACAATGTTAAACAACAATGACAACTGAGAGTTGGGTGAACAGTTTAAACCAAACACCCCTGAATGAACCTGTACTGTACTATAACTATGAAATTGAAAACTAATGCTACTGATTTTAAGCTCAAAACAGATTCACTACACTAAATAGGGACCAATTGATCACTAAATTACCACTAACAACCACAACCACAATGCTATGTAAAAATCAGACTTGGTACTTACAGATGATTCCAAGGGATGGACACTAAGCAAAGAATTATAACCCAAGGACACTAAACTTCTCCTACACCTCCCCTGAGGTCAATAAACCATACACATCCATATTCCACAAGGAATCTTGCCTCAATCAACCTCCACAGTTATTTTTGTATTGATGGACTAACTTCTTTGATTTTTTAAGATGTTGAGCCAAACTAATCCTTAGAATTTGTACCCTTTCAAAAACTTGTGAATGAGCTTATGTTAGCTTACTGGAACTCTAAAACACCACTTATAACAATAATTAAATGAAGATTTCAATACCACTTAAAAACACCAAAACTGAATTTAAGATAACAAACTTGAAATTAAGGTTGAATTATGTTTACAATAGCCTTAAGAGACTGAGTACAATAATTTTAAGCTAAAAAGTACCAATAGAAACCACAATTACACTAAGTCGACATTTATACTACACTAATTGACTATTCTAAATTAACTACTACTCTATTCTTCTTTCTTCTTTTCTTTTATAAGCTCTGAGAAGTCCCACTTTCTTTCCCACACATTTGTGAGCCATTGGATTGGCTTTAGATGATCTCAGCTGTTGAATTCCATTTTGGCGGGAAAGGTGGGATTGGGCAGTTGGGGAGTTTGGTGAGGTATATTAAATGAGGAGGGGGTTTGGTTGGGTGTAGTAATTGGTTTGGTGGAGTTGGTGAAAAGAATGGAGGAGGGGGGTGGACAAAGACCTGGTAATTAGGGGAGGTTAGTGGAGGGATTAGGGATGATGAATAGTGGACGGGTGAGGGTGTTTGACTGGGGTCAACGAGTCAGGGGTGGGTTTTTGTTTTTATATTTTGGAGTGGGCCAAGTAGTGGTGGGCTTGAGGTTTATGTGGATCAGGTTTGGGTTTGGTTTGGGCATTTTTAAACAAAAGGGTCCATTTGGCTTAATGTTATTTCATAAGGACCAAAGTGTAATTATCCTGAAATTTAGGGACTGAAAATGTACAAAATCCAAAGTGCTCACAAGTTCCAATCTTGCCATATTCCAATATTATAAGGACCATGAATTTATTTTTTTCCATTTTAAAACACCAGGGACCAAAATCAACAAGTTTGCAAAGTACAGGGACCAAACATGTAATTTCCATAAAACTTTCACCCAGGGACCCATTTTGATAACTTTTGATTTCCCAAGGTCCAAGAATGATTTTTCTTTCAAAAATATCCCACCAGGGACTAAATCTGCCAAAATCTAAAACTCCAGGGACCAAAATGTAAATTTCCAAAACTTTTCCAATTTTTCACCAAAGGACTAAATATGACAACTTATGATTGTAAAAGGACCTTTGGTGATAATTTTCCATATTTTGAATGACCAGGGACTAATTTTGTAATTTTATGAAAGTTGGGGGACTGAAACTGCCAATTTTGCAAACTTTGTACGTTTTTCATTTGTTTTTGCTCATTTTGCATCTAAAACATATAAAACACAATTTTGAAATATTTTTAGTATTTTGATGCATTACTGAGTGTTTTTGTATGTTTTTGCAGTTTAGATTGACCAAAAATGATGAGTGTTTGAGCACTCATCAATGTTTTCCTCCTCATCGTCATCGTCTTGTCTAGAAGATGATCCGTGAAAGCTATTACGACGAGATTTTCCCTTGTCACTTCGAGTTCGTCGAGCTTGTTTTAGAGCGAGAGGACGTAAGGTGAGATAGATGGACTCATAGATGCTATTGTCAAGATCGGGGTAGTACTCGATAACATGACGATAGAGACGAGTAAGAAACATTCCATATGGAAGATTGGCTTTGGGAGTTTTTCTAGCACACTCAATCCGTTTGATAAAGAAGTAGGCCAAATTGTACGGCTTTTCGACAGTGATACAATGCAACATGTGACCAAGGCACGCCGGGAGATGGTCCCGGTGACCTCCAGTACCGAACGCATTCTCACGAATGAGTTCTTCCCAACGCTTCATGTGGGGGCCCATTTCCTTGAGGAGAAGTTGGTATGAAGAGATTTGGACGTTTTTGGATTTTATTTTTCGGGTTGTAGTGGCACGCTCCACACCAAGGATTTGACGAATTTCGTCGGGATGAGGGATGTCGGAGAGATAAGGACCAAAGGTTGGTCGACAACGATGTAGAGATTCGAGGTCCCACTCGTTTGTGAAAACGGCTTGACCTCTAAAAGGAATTTGGAGGATTTGACCAAATTGCTCGAGAGTTAAAGTGATAAATTCATTTTGGATCATGAAGGAGATAGTGATGGCACCAAGATCATTGGTTTGAACCGTGACTTGGCTATAGAAATCAACTATGAAACGAGGAATGATTGGTTCGTTGATTTCAAAGAGGCAATTGAGGTTGATGCTTGATGTGCGTTTTGTTAGTACAAGTTTTAAAATTTATAAACACGAATTATCCGATTATTATCTAGCACATACGAGCAAGTATACTCGTCCGGTGTAATAAAGGTGGGTAAGTCGAGATCGTCCCAAGGGATTTGGTAGTTTTAGTAATTAGAAAAACATTTGATAAATAAGGGTTGTCAATCCAAATTTATGTAAAAGCTTAATGTAAAAGAAACTCAATAAAAACTAAATATATACTTATGTATAATTCCTTGATTGGTGAATTGGAAAGTTGGTATAAAACTTGTTATGATGCGCAACTAAAATTGAGTAGTTATACAATTCATGTTGTATGTCATGTTTTCACTACTACTAAGAATTCAATCAACTAAATGACTCCTTTCGGACATATCAAATTAATAAGAATTCAATCAACTAAATGACTCCTTTCGGACATATCAAATTAGTATGACAATCCTATAAACACATGGTTGTTTAGAAAATCAATTCTTTTCTTTTGAATTCCTACGAATCCTTTCGGTCCTTTTTTCATGATGAAATCGTTTCAAATCTATTTTAACAAGTAAATAAGATGGTTGTCAAGCATCCTATTCCATACTAAGTTGATGTATTAATATTTTGGAATAAAAACAAGTTGAAAATCCTTTCGGACCTATTTTTCAAGAAATTGTTTTTACCGACAAATTAAGCAAGAAAAGATGTTAAATCAACAAACTCATAAAAATAGATATGTTTTCATGCATCACCTTTTTCATAAGATAGTACTCCATTTACCAATCACATCATATACACAAGTATATCACAAATTACTCTATAGCAATCATAATAAAACACAAGTAAAATAGAAAACTTTCATAAAACTTAAAGTAACAATTGTTCATTATAAGTATCAAGGTGTACCTAGTCTTGAAATTACAATGAGAAAACTTTGTGGAACTATAGCAACCACACTCCTCCAATTGCTCACCAAAGTAAGTAAACAACTCAACACTCGAACCAATGCTTGAGACTTTAACTCAACACGTTCCGGACGTTTTTACAACACTTAGTAAACTTTCAGGCAATATAAGATAAGCTAACAAGATTTGGTGTAATACTAAGTTAGATAATTGTAGTACAAGTATCTCTAAGTCCTAAGTGCTCATTATATAGCTTAATGACACTTATGCTTCAAGTAAAAACATCCCTCCACAGTAAATAAGCAATAATGATCAGCCACAAATGATCATGGGGAGTAAATTCGCCAATTAATGCAAAACTTGTAACTTCAGTCACCACCAACCGATCGGTTTCTCGCCATCCGATCGGTTGGTCATTCTGGCACATATCCAGCCGATCCGGTTGCGGGTTGCAACCGATCGGTTGGATCTCGTCTGAACATGATTTCTTGTCTTTTCTTCGTCGTTTTACGTTGCATGCAATATTTTCCTTCGTGGCATGACTTTGTCCATTAGAACTTGATATTTCCTTGATAATTTCGTATAGCAAACTTGTCTTTATCAAATCCTTTTGTTCACGCAACGTTTCTTTCTTTTTTGATCCTCTCGAATCTCTCCAAAAATGCATGTCCACTTCAATTCTTCATATTTTGTTCACTTTTCCCTGCTTTTGGCTATATTTGCATGTATAAACACTTTTCCACGGTTTAAGTAACAAATGTATACAAATATGACCAATTTCCACTCATAAATCAAACAATAACGTGACTAAAAATATGTTAATTTTGAGCGTTATCAATGCTTGTGAATAAGCGAGTAATATAGTCGGATTGAGCAAAAGCTAGATCTACTACACGTCCCTCATGAACGTTTCTATCTTTAATTTCACGATATATACGTCCAATGGAAGGAGATGTAGTAGGGAGTTGGGAAACTTTGGGAATGTAGTTTTTAGTGCGGGAAAGATCTTCGGTAGTCGCTTTTGGCATTTTCACCTAAACACAACAATAATACAATATATATATATATATATATATATATATATATATATATATATATATATATATAAAGAAGAATAAAAGTGTATATATTGTTAAGACTTATGTTGGAACGTAAACATACTTCGACGATAATCCTAGGAAGTAGTTTACCATGTTCCTCAATATTATTCTTTTGAGGTGCTCTTCTTTCATCGTGTGGTTGTCTAACGAATCTTCCTCGCCTTTTGAAGAATTTCTTGAAATCTCTTACGGCCATGGCATATTCTTCGTCATCACTTTTGGAAGATGAGCTATCTTCGTTGTTGGATTCCTTTCTAGCTTTCAAGGCGATTGACTTGCTTTGCTCTCGTTTTCTTTTAACCATTTCGGAGTCCTTCTTTATAATAGCTTCGTAGACTTTCAAATTTTCAATTAATTCATCAAGTTGCAACGTTGACAAATTCTTTGATTCTTCAATAGCCGTCACTTTAGCTCGCCATTTTGGGTGAAGAGCCCTAAGAAACTTCATAACAAAATTCTTACTAGAAAAATTCTTATCAAGTGCTTTTAAACTTGTGATGATAGTGTTAAATCTAGCGAAAGCATTACCAATTGATTCCTCTTCCGGAATCGTGAATTGCTCATATTGTTGAACAAGTAGATATATTTTATTATCTTTGACTTGATTATTACCTTGGTGAGTTATTAATAAAGAGTTCCAAATTGCTTTTGCGGTTTCACACATAAAGATTCTTTCGTACTCTTTACGTGGTAGCGCATTATAAATAACCATTTTTGCTTCATTATAAGCAAGTTTTCTTTTTAAATCATCATTTTATTTTTCAAAAGGTACGATTTCATCTTTCTTTGTTTCGGGGTTATTTTGAATAGGTAAAAAAATCACCATTGGTAATAACATGCCAAAGATCTAGATCTTTTGATTTCACATAAGTTTCGAATCGATTTTTCCAATATAAAAATCCATCACTTTCAAATAGTGGTGGTCTTTGCATAGATTGCCCTTCTAAATATTTTTCAGATTCCATAGATCGTTACAAGTTTTAAAATACAATATATTTTAAAGATCTTGCAAGACGTGGCTCCTGATACCAATTGTGGAAAACTAGAAGGGGGGGGGGGGTTGAATAGTTTTACGTCCTTTTAAAATTTATAAAAGCAAGTTTGTTTTAAAAACTTCGATTCTAGTTTATGTGATCTCAATACTTGCACTATATGAACAATTATATAGTAACCAACTAACTAAGCTAATATAGTATAGGTAAATAAGTAAGTAATGAAAAGAGTTGGAGAGATCAAACCACAACACAATGATTTATAGTGGTTCGGCTACAAGCTCACCTTCCTTGTTCCTACTCCACTCCCCGAGTCACCTACTCGAGAGTTTTCTTCACTATGTCAACAAACTCCCTTATGGCGGAGAAAACCTTACACACCACAACTATGTCACAACTTGATCACAACTTCTACACAACTTCTTCACACCAATCTACTTCACACCTATCTTCTTCACACCAATCTTCTTCACATCAATCTATTTCACACCTATCTTCTTCACAACTACACTACTTCACTACTAAACAACTTCTTCTACCTACACAACTTCTAATTCTTCTAAACTACTAATTACAAGCACAACACAACTTCACAAATAATATACACAATATACACAACTACTCTTCAATGTTTGTTGAACTTAGTTGTAGAAGGAGTGTTCTTCTTTTACACTTTGGATGAGGATGGATGAGATGGGATTAAATCACTTGAAACAAGAATTAGTAATCAAATGATCAAAGGGTTTTGGAAGAAGTTTAGAGAGTTTTAGATCTGAAATTATTGTGCAAAAGGTAAGGCAAAATTCCATAATTAAGGTGGTATTTATAGGAGAAAAATTCTGACAGTTTCTGACACAGGAGCCTGGCCGGTCCCCTTAAATCATGGCCGGTCCCCTTAATTTTAAGGGGACCGCCCCTTATAATTAAGGGGGCCGCCCAGCTGTAACGGCTAAAAAACTTGTCTTTTAGTGGGGAAAGTTTATTTGGTTAAAAACTAACTGATTTTGGTTAAAAATTTGAATTCATATATTTAGTCTGATTAAAACATTTTTCTTTATTACCAAAAGTGTTTTTCAAAAATATATAATATGTTTATATAATTAAATAAACTTTGTATTAATTAATTAAATACCCCTTTGATCATGATATGTATTAAGCACTTGTTTATCCATACCTTAAGTGATTAAGTTGGATATAATGATATAAACTAGCTTAATACTTGTTTACGTAGTAATCTTTCGTTTGATGATTTTACATTTTGTGATCGTCAAAACATAGAGATATCAAAAAATATAAATAACGCTTTTATGTATTATTTATGTCAACAGAGTCGTATGACTAGTACAAAACTATACCATTCAGAAAAATTTCCACCCAAATATGTGAGGTTCGCCTTTAGATTTGATAGGAAAAGCATTCATTATTAGTGCTTATGAGTGTACCGGTAGCATTTAGATTCTAGAACTTGCGTTAGTGATGCATCCCGAGACCGCTAGTGAGACTACATTCGTGTAGTAGGATTCACTACATGATAAGAGGCATTAGGATCACCCTTGTGTTAAACCTGCATCATAATTACTTGACCATTTAAGTCATATTACTTGTCTAGTAAAGTCAATTAATTTTTCCCACACCTTAGCGTTGTACTCATTTTTAGTACACGATACCCCTAGTACACCCCTCCGAGCCTATCTTTTCGTTTCTAACTTTAAGCATATTACTTAAAGGAAGAATTTGTTACAACCCACCCAAATGTGCAACCAAATCGCCTTAGCCTTCCGTGTATCCACTCATCTTTAGTGCATTATTGTTATATGTTTAAACCCTTAGTTAATTATCTAATTGATTACATGGTTGCTAAGTCGAGTCACATCTTGTACATATTGTTTTGGGACGATTGGGACTCATGGGTAAAGTACTTGTGTTTTGGAGTAATGGGGAAGAACATCATATATTACCCCCATATGTGCATTAATCTTAAAATGTACTTCAAGTGTTTTGATTATCTTGATTCGAGTCATTATATTAGTTCATTGTAAAGTATGTAAAAAGTCAAGTGTAAGGGGAATGTACATTCCCTATGATGTATTATTTTGGATGGTAGGGTAAGAGTGTATTTAATATATATATATATATATATATATATATATATATATATATATATATATATATATATATATATATATATATATATATATATATATATATATCAAAAAATCAAGAAAAAGAAAAAAAAATATAGAAAAAGAAAAAGAGAAAAACATACGGACTATCATCCCGTTTCATTCTATGTTTATTTTATGTTTTTGTTATTTTTGATTCATTATCTTAAGTCGAGTCTAGTCTTGGCTTAGCAATGCCATATTGTATATGTAATTAACCAAGATGATTAACTCGCCACCAGTAAATATTGCCTTTATCCAACAAAACCGTGTATTCCATATCCCTACACCTAACGTTACAACCCTTTAAAAGACCTCTTTGATAGTTTATCCTAGGTGCTTACGCCAAGTGGTGGAGGTTTGATCCTTTCCCCAGCCTATGGTAATCTATTTTGCTATGACAGGTAGCGAGAGATGTTTTCCATTTCCATATTGTGATATATACTTTATTACACCCGAGAGATGAGAGTATATAAACACTATTTGTGAGGTGCTAGTGTATGACCTCCGTGCTTGTCTTTGGTTTTTAGTGAAATGATTATTTGTTGTAATTACTTTTATATTAGTGTTAAATGACCCCTAACTTGTATTTTGATTAGAATAAAAGCGCATTTGTTTGAGGACAAGCAAATCTCAAGTGTAAGGGTATTTGATGAGGCGAAAAGTATACCGCTTTAAAGGGGTCATTTAAGCCCGAATTCGTGATTATTTGATCAAATATTGCCCTAAATCGTTTCTTTTGTCATTTTAGGTACTTTTTGAGAGAAATCTGAAAAAGGAAGCATTTTGGACGTTTTTGAAGCATAAAAGTGAAGAAAACGGCAAAGTCTCAATTTTTCTTGCTGGAACAGTGCCTGACGACGTCAAGGCTCTCCACATGATGACGTCAAGAGTTACAAAAGAGGTGGATATGGAAAATACACTTGACGATCCAGAGAGTTTTTAAGCATAGGAGATGACGGCGTCACCCAAGGCCGTCATGGTCCAAACATTAGTGACGGCCCAGAGCATTTTTACACATGATGGTGTCACAAATAGATCTAAGCAATACGATTTTATCATGGCGGCGAGTTGACGTCGTCACAATCCAATACATGACGCAGTCACGATGTGTAATATATATATAGTTTTCCAAATTTCATTCATTGGTGTGCAACTTTGAGGGAATAAACCCTAGTCCGAATTTTATCAGCTTTTCAAGGGTTTCAACCCTTTGAATCTTTCATATTCAATTAAAGATAAGTATCCCTTCAAATCATTCAATATGTCTATGTGTTGTTTGATTATATCTTACGCGTGTCTTCTATTTAACATGCTAGGCTAGATTTCTTTTGTGTTTGCTTAGATGTAGTGAAACCTAGATGTTGATTATGGGTTGATTGTTTGTTTATAATTGTTACGGATGATTGTATTCGATGTTAGTCTTAAGAAAACTGACAGAATTCCATTGGTAACTTGCTTGAACGTCTTAAGAAACATGATCGGAGGTGTACTATGATTTTTGGTTGTATTTAATGCGTAGGAGAATTCTAATGATCCCATGTTAGGAGCTTCTAACGGCTCAACATAGGAGTGAAGTAGGATCCTATAGAGTTAGGGAATATTGTACACGGCCCTACGACTAGTATTAAGGAATATGACCCGTCATCCATGCACTTGTAACAAGCTATCAACCTGTAAAAGATATCTAGGGAGTAATGAAACCTAAGTAAACACAACTTTCCTCATTATTGTTACTACCACATTAGTATAATTAGTTTTATTTTCATTTTTGTTATTTTATTTTGATTGCATCTTTAGATTAATTGGGTTAGTTGGCTAGCAACTAATTCCGTCCACTCCTTCAAAACCCGAGATTTTTACTTGCTTTTATAAAATATAAAAATATAAAAAGAATCATCCCTCACCTCTAGACCTAGTTTAGTAGGCTTTCTAATTCTAGCGACACTATTCCTGAGTTGAACGATCAATCCCCCGGTACTTGTCACTATATTATACTACAACGATCAGGTACACTGCCTGGTGGGGGTTGTAAGCTTCACAAGATCCCTTGAGAGGTAAAACCTGTTGCGAGGGCGCAATTCCCACGTGTCATCCACACTTTTTTTATTTTCTGAAAATTCGCTAAACTCACTACGAACTTCCATGCTTTCCACATTACTCTCACCAATATCAAAAACATCGTTTATCGCGTTATTAACCACATCAACACCAATATATTCATCAATTATATGCTCTTTCTCCTTTTCTTCAATTGCCTCAAAACGAGCCTCGACTATATGGGCTAAGGAAGAGGCTTCTCCTAAAGTTTTAGGCCTTGTCCTCAACAGTTCTATTTGTAATGTTAATTTAAGTCCGGAAATATAAAACGATGTAAGTAAGGATTCAGAGATCCATGTTACTCGATTTGCAAGTACCACAAACTCACTCTCATATTCGGCCACCGTACCCATTTGCAAGAGCTTAGATAGTGCATATTCTATTTAAGCAATTGCATTTAATGTAATCGTATAAGTTTCAGTCAATTTTTTTTCGAGTTAATGTTCATGGCATCGAGCGGATGTGATCGGGATGCGGAATATGCACTATCTAAGCTCTTGCAAATGGTACGGTGGCCGAATATGAGAGTGAGTTTGTGGTACTTGCAAATCGAGTATCATGGATCTCTGAATCTTTACTTACATCGTTTTATATCTCCGGACTTAAACTGACATTACAAATAGAACTGTTGAGGGCAAGACCTAAAACTTTAGGAGAAGCCTTTTCCTTAGTCCATATAGTCAAGGCTTGTTTTGAGGCAATTAAAGAGAAGGAAAAAGAGCATATAATTGAAAAGAAATTAGATACCATTCCATCATTACAAAGTGAATTCGCTTCATCTGAGATTAAAAGGTGGTTAGATGCTGATGAATATATTGGTGTTGATGTGGTCAATAACGCGATAGATATTGTTTCGATATTGGTGAGAATAATGAAGTTCATAGCAAGTTTGAAGAATTTTCAGAAAATAAGAAAAATAGGGAAAGGATTGTTGTGGCTGGTTGTCATGATGAAATGGTTGCTCTATGGATGTATTATACAAATTCTCCAATAGAAGATAGAAGAATGTGGGATCCGGGATCACGGTCGTTCGAAGAAACACATTGAGGACAAGGTAACTTTGAAGGAGTGGGGAATGGTACGCTAGTTAATTATCTATCTTTGTTATTTAAGTCATATTTGAGTTTGAATAGGATTGTGTGTCATGTGAGTCATTGTTTATCAGGAATAAGTGTTTGAGCCCAAGCCCGGTTTGTAGGTTTAGGGTATCTAGGGTTTCGTCAAGTCTATTTAAGCAATTGCAATTAATGTAATCGTATAAGTTTCAGTCAATAATATTCTAGTTCTTCAATCTTCTTCTTAAGGAGCCCGCGCCCGTTTGAAGTGGTGCCCTATCCCGATACAACCCTTAACCGGGTCGTATCAATATTCAAATTTGAGTTGTTTTTACGGTAGTAAAAAAGTTTGAGTGACTTTAATGAAAAAGTTTTAAAACATTAGTGATTTTTATAATGAAACAACGAATGAGTAACTTTAGTTAAACAATGATAAAACATGATTATTACTAGTATTAAATAATACTTTCAAAAAAAAGAAACAACCAAAATTTCTGTTTACATCCGCATCTGTCTTCAAATGGACAATTAACAGCGATGGCACATGCACTTCATAAACAAGAATATTCTATAACATACCTCCTTTCACAAGGATATTCTAAATCATACCTCATTTCACAAGGATAATCTTTAATTAGAATAAGTTAAATAAAAAAACAAATATTTTGTAGACAGGTTAAGAGCCGGTTCTAAAGCAAACAAAAAGTTGGTATGGAGAAGAAAAAAACAATGATTTTGTGATGGAATGAACCATGCGCAAAAGCAAACTTAGCCCTATTTAAACAAGTCCCCTTTTCAAACCTAGCTCCTCTTTTTTGGCAACTTAACATTTCTCTCAAATATACATATCAACACCTGCAAATTACATTTGCTCACATGTCTCCCACCGTTAACCATTCGAAAGCTAAGAAATCACGTGCACGTAGAAAACATCCTCCTTACTTGAAGGTAATTTCATTAAGTACAACTTTCGTTAAATTCGTTAAAATGCTGTCATATATATATATATATATTTTATCATTAATTTGCGGTTTTGATTGTGTTTAGATGGTTAGTGATGCGATAATGAAGTTGAAGAAACGTAACGGGTCGAGTCAGTATGCGATTGGGAAGTTTATTGAAGAGAAGTATAAGGATCTGCCTGCAAATTTTAAGAAAAGGTTGTTGACTCAGTTGAAGAAGCTAGTTGCTAGTGACAAGTTAGTTAAGGTCAAAGCTTCCTACAAGCTTCCTTCAGCTGCTAAAACGGTTGCAGCTGCCAAGCTGAAGAAGGGAGCAGCTCTGGCTAAGAAGAAACCAACCGCACATGCCACCTTTAGCAAACATGGTAAGCATAGTTCCGTAGCTATACATATTCGCCACCAGCAAGTACAACCAAATCTGCATGATGAACTTGCGCAGCCCGAAACAACCAACAGAAACTCAGTGACACTTTTGACTATCAAAGCAACATACAAAGAGGATATGGTAAGGTTTTCATTCGAACGTTCAGATGGATTTCTAAAGTTGGAAGAGGAGATTGCTACAAGGTTTCAACTCAAGCTAGGTAGCTTTAGCCTCAAATATAAAGACGAAGATGACGATATGATATTGATAGCATGTGACAGTAGCTTAAGTGATTCAGTTGATGATTTTAGACTACCAGACGGCCGTCAAACTCCCATAAGACTCGTGGTATACCTGCCTGCTTGTTAATTAATCAGATCGCTTAAATCAAGACATCAAATTTGGTGTCATATTTAGTTTGTCACACTTACTAGTGACTTTTTACACCTGGTGTAATATCAAATCAACTTCTATTAATGCTATTAATAGAGCAATGCTACAACCACATAAAAACTTTCACAAAACCATCCACAAAATGATATGTCAGTTGTTGATTGGTTAATTAAAGAAAGGAAAGAGAAAGTATCACAAAATACACCAGTCAACTACTAACACATCATTTTGTGAAAGTTTGTTTGTGGCTCTAGCATTACTCTAAATAAAGGGTATCTACGTGTTGATACTATTAAAAGGGTTTTTGATGATGTAATTTTGTCGAGGGGTCATGTAATCAATGGTTGAAACTATTAGAAATAATAGCATGTTTGTATTTAAAGTTTTCTTCTAAATAAAACACTGTATACTATGCCAATTTCCACTTCTCGCGACGGGCACCTTTAGAGACTACGGATATAATTGCTAAAGGTCCTCTACACGACAAAAAAAGTCAGTTTCGTGGCCCCGTCTTTGACCAAAACTTTTAGCGACGAGTTGCTAAAGGTCGCTAGATGACTAAACACGTGCATATAAAATCTTTGAATTTGACTATGACTTATAGCGACAACTTTGTAGTCACAACAAGTGTAGTGACGATCAAGATTTTAGTCACGGTCAAAAAGTTTATTTCCTGCTAAGGGAAATTTACCCGCTAAAACTATAGTGACGACGTGACATCTACCCATCTTTTGGTGGTTCGAACTACACCGGAAAATACTCTTTTCATGGGCTACATAGTCTCATTTACTCATGGAGTCAGAAGTCGTTCTTGGAAAGTGTATGAACCACATTCATAAAACTAACGGTTTTGTTCTTCTTATCATGATTGTACTCTTGAAAAATCAATAAAAACATGTATGAAAGAAAAGTGAATTAATGGGGAGTAATGAAAACCCAATAAATTTTACATCTGACGAATGTTAACGTATCATGATGAATGTTAACGTATCATGATGAATGTTAACTGGTGAATATCAACGTATCGAGATGAATGTAAACGGTTAATGTTAACGTATTGTTATTGTTCATGATGTTTATGGGAATATAAAGATCAAGAATTGTTATTGTGGTTCTTGAGAATGTACAACTAGGCAAATAGTTTTTGCAATTTCATTATCGTAAGTTCATAACCGCCTGAAGCAACAATACTAACTACAAATATGGACCACATTCATAAACTAAGGGTTTTACTTCAGCACATATGTGAAACGACTCTTTACCATCAGTCGAGATGATATTGATATACAAGAGATGTTAAACATATCATTCGAGATGGTATTGATATACAAGGGATGTTAAACAGATCAGTCGAGATGATACTGATATACAAGATATGTTAAACAGATCTGTCGAGATGATATTGATATACAAGAGATGTTAAACAGAACAGTCAAGATGATATTGATATACAAGTGATGTTAAACATATCAGTCGAGATGATATTGATATACAAGAGATGTTAAACAGATCAGTCGGGATGATATTGATATACAAGAGATATTAAACAGATCATTCGAGATGATATCGATATATACGAGATGTTAACAAATCGGTCAAGATGATATTGATGTACAAGAGATGGTGAAGAAGCACCGTGAAATACTTAAGTATGTTATAATTCATAACAATCTTAATAATCCAACTTAAGTACTTCACGGGGCTTTTTTAACCTATTGTCCCACTGGTACAACCATAAGTATAGTAGCTGCAATGATAACATATAAATAGCTTGCACAGTCTCGGTTTACGACAAGAAGGTACATGGTTTCTTGGTCCAGTGGATACTAGAAATTGTATGAACCATTACTTTTTATGTAGTTCAAGAGATATTGATTCGTATGTGCACTCTCGATAAAATCCAATATAACATTGTTCGCTTAAACTGAATCTTAAGTTCAAAATGAAAAGCGCTAACAACGTTCGTATTGAATGAACATTGTTGTAGTCAAACACCGTTCGATTTAGTTACGTTTTTTTTGTAGCACTCTTGGTATTATTCTAATTAACATAATATTTTTTTAGAAATTAATTTATTACATAATTATAACTTTTTGGATTGGAAAAAAATTTGGAAAAACTTATAACGACGACTTGTGGTCGCTATAAGTGGTTTCGTCATCACTATAAGTTTGGCACCATTTTTTCACGAAAAGTCAAATATGCATGCCTAAAAATTTTGTTTCCCGCCTGACCAATAGTGATGACATGTCGTTGCTAAAGTTCCTGTGTGGTCGCTATAAGTTTTGGTAAACGACAAGATTGTCATTGACTTTGATCTAACCTATAGCGACGACATGTAGTCAATGTTTTAAAACTCAGGTTGACCCGACCTTTTGAACCAAGACCAGTCGGGAGATCGGGCTGGATGTGGCCGGGTTTTTGCTTATTTGAGAACTGGATGGAACCTTCGGTTTTTCATTGACTCGAGTTGACCCGTTTGATAATCCTGGCTGAGTCATGATTTTTTTTTTCAATTTTTTCAAACAACAAAAACCTTTTATTTCCTTAAAACTAACAAAACTCTTTTGTCATTTCATTTTCACTAAACTCAAAATTTGTGTTAGTTTAAGTTCTATAGTATATTTATATGGACAAACATATTATAATAAGTTTATAGTTAAATTAAAAAGTTAAAGTGGTGGTGACTGATATGGTTAAATTTTGATGAAATAACAAATTATAGTTATAAACTAATGTAGGATTATATTTGTTTGATTTTAAAAATTCATTAACAAAAATAGGATTTCAAAAACACTATAGAGTTATTTCATTTTTATAAACTTGAATTATAAATCCGTTGTAAACTAGAAATATAAATTGACTGTTTTTGCAATTTTTTAGTATTGTAGATATGAAAATCAAAGACTAAAACCTAATAGAGTAATCTCATTTTTATATGTTCAATTGAATGTAAGATCGAAATTTTACACAACAACCACCGCCACCACCCTAGCACAACCCACCACCACCACTTGTGCACAACCCATGGTCGGACTCCTCATTGTACGTGGTAGTTTTATTTTGTTTATTTATTTGTGGTGGTTTATGATTTTTAAGGTGGTTTATGATTTTGAATTGATGTTTATGTTTGTGTAGTACCCGATGTTGTTGTTTACCTCCGTTGTCGTTGATGCGGTTCCCAACCGCACAGCTGTTGCTGTTGCTCGACACCACCGCCACCATAGCCAACTAACCAAACTAAGTAAGTGATTTTCTTTTGTTAATTTATTTATTTTTTCTAATTTTGTATAATGTTTAAATGTGTAAATGTGTATATTTCTACAACTGATATCAAAGGTTTCTTGGCTCAGCGTTATGTGAGTGGTCTATCAACCTGAAAGTTATGGGTTCAGGTCTCGTCGAAGACATGTAAGATAATAAGATATAATTCATGTGATAGGTGGTGTAGGTCGTAAAAAGAACCAACAAACAACTTGTCTAAAAAAGTGTTTGAAGAAACCAAAAATGCCAACAAGCATTCGCATAAAAAAAGTGTTTAATGAAACAAAAATAATTAACAAATTAAATCCTCTTGCTATCCTTAGCAGCATACAATTGTGTTTTCTCGTTCTATATTTTTGCAATTTTAACTTATATATAAAACATAGGAGAGAGCTTACAGAGTAACGCCGATGCTAACAAGCGGAGGAAATAAAGTTGCTAAAGACATAATTCGGTATGTCAAACACCCACGTATAGAAACCAATTTGGAGATAATTGATGAAAACAAAGGTAGCCTTGCGTTCTTCATTCATGAAAAAACAAGAAATTCTTTCATTTATCACCATGAACGATGAAAAAGATAAAGCATCAAACCTTTATATAATAAAATAATGACATCTTTTGAGCATGCATTTGCTAAATGAAAACTTGAAGTTTTAATTGTATAATCATAATGGATATTAAAGTTGAAGCAAAATTTGGTTGAAATTGAGTAAATTTGTATCCGATTAGTTTATTATGAAAAAACAAGCAAAATGCTCAACTATTTGGAAACTTTTTTTAGTTTTGAACTTAAATGTGAAATACTATTACATTTAGAACATATTTTGTTAAATGAAAAACTGAAAGTTTTTAATTGTTTAATCATATTACTCAATTTTGCCGTAATAAATCATTCTGATTTGTTAATAGAAGTTAAAGTTGAAGCAAAATTTGGTCGAAATTAAATAAATTTGTATCTGATTAGTTTTATTTTAAAGAACGAAGCAAAATGCTCAACTAATTGGAAAAACTTTTTTTTTTTTTGACTTAAATGTGAAAAAATGTTATATTTTGATTGGTTAATGTAAGTTTTAATTAAATCCATTTTTTTAAAACAAAATAAATAAATAAATAAAAATAAGTGAGATCTTAAACTTGAACATATGAGTTTAACGGTAAAACTCTTAGTGTTCACAATTTTTTTAGTAAGTAGGTTATAAATGTAACGGATTTTCCAGAATATTATATTTTTTTAAAGAAAAATACATTTCTCATTAATATTATTATTGTTATTATTACTAAAACAAACTGATCGCCATACCATATGGCATATACTCTAGTACTCAGGGGATATAAATATCGAAATGAAGTGCGAGTTTTCCAAATTAAACTAATGTTAATATTAAGCCACGTGTATAGACGAGATTATAAACTAGTAAAAGTTATTTAACAATAGCAACAAATTTAAACAAGAAAACATTCAAAATCACACAAAATTTTGTTTTGGCGCTAATTATCTATACCTTTCGAGTCTCAAGTCAAGTATTGTTATTCTGAAACTGTAATTTGAATTATGTGTACTTAACCAAACTTCACTTGTAAAAGGTGTTCAGTAAAGAACAATGCCCATCTATAGTATTACTCCGTACAAAGGAGTGGTGATACAACCAAAAAGCAACTTCCACAAAGAAGTCTCACAAAAGGAGGTGTCACTTCATCATTGTCTTATAAATGGAAAAAGAGAGAAGTTATAAAAATTTACACCAATGATGAAGTGCCACCTCTTTTTATAGGTTTTTTTTTGGAAGTTGTTTTGTGGTTGTATCACCACTCGTTACAAAGATACAACACTAATGCGCTCACATGCACCAAGCCATTGTCACACTCGTAAAAAACACATATTCGGAGAATAAATTCAATAGTGATACTGTAAAAAAAAAGGGGTCATGTATCTCAATGAGTCAAGTCTTTCAAAAAAATACAATGCATATACACCAAGGAAATAGCAGTGAAAACGCATATCCATAAAACTGAGAAAGAAAAGAAAAACATGATTGGTGAGGTTTACTCTGCATGGAG
This sequence comes from Artemisia argyi, assembly GCA_030686995.1. Lineage (NCBI taxonomy): Eukaryota > Viridiplantae > Streptophyta > Magnoliopsida > Asterales > Asteraceae > Artemisia > Artemisia argyi. The sequence goes on from CM060683.1 coordinate 161,712,641, forward strand.
TAGAGGAAATTGGTCGTCGATTTCATTGCCGCGAGCTCTTTGCCTGTTAAAATAATCTGTCAATAGTTGCTTTTGCTCATTTGTCTTGTTTAGTTGGTCGTCCTTAATTGTGAGATTTTAGTTAACAAAAACACTGAACAGTTATATATTATGGCTTATATAGATGAAACAAAGAGAGACACTACATGCAGAATTTTGGATTACTTGAGGTAGTTGAACCTTAACAAACTCTCAAAGTTTTGGCTTTATCTTTAATTTTGCCTAGGGGGTAAAGAAGAAACAAAGAGAGAAGAACATTCCTAAGAATTATGGACATGCATGCGCTATCTGGAACCTGTTAATAACCAGCCACCCTCCACTCCAACTGCAAATCACATTTGTCAACCCATACGCTAACCCTAACTTACTAGCATGTCCACTGAAGAACCGATAGTTGTGACTACAGTGATAGAGGCGACCTGCGGCGATGCTCCATCACCTCCCACCGTTATCTATTCGAAAGCTAAGAAATCACTTGCGGTTAGAAAACATCCTCCTTACATGGAGGTAATTTCATGACGTACAGCTTTTGTGTTAAATTCGGTAAAATGCTGTCATATATTTAATTCGAGGTTTTGATTGTGTTTAGATGACAAGTGACATGATAGTGACCTTAAAGGAACGTAACAGGTCGAGTCAGTATGCGATTGGCCGGGAAGTTTACTGCAGAGAAGCATAAGACCTGCCTGTCAACTTTATTTAGAAAATGTTGTTGAATCAGTTGAAGAAGCTAGTTGCTATATTAGTGACAAGTTGGTTAATTATGGTCAAAGCTTCGTACAAGCTTCCTTCTAAGATTCTCATTTTCACTTTGTACATTGTATATATGAAGTTGGCGGAAGTAAGTTGAAGCCCAAATGCACAAGTCTTGGTATTAAGGGGTGGCCATATACTCCTAATAAGAGTGATTCCCCCTCGAATTTTCGGGGATCTAATGAACATAATCCTGCGACCCATACCAAACATGCTATGTATAGTTCCACACGTGTAGAAACAATTGTGATTGATGAACTTGGACATCCCAAAACAACCTTAAAAAAAGTCGGTGAAACCTTTGACTATCAATCAAGGCAACATACAAAGAGGATACTGTGAGGTTTCCATTCATACTTTCAGATGGATTTACAAAGTTGGAAGAGCTGATTGCAACAAGATTTCAGCTCAAGCTAGGAAGCTTTAGTCTCAAATATGAAGACGAAGATGGTGATATGATATTGATTGCATGTGACAGTAGTTTAGATGTATCAGTGGATGATTTTAGACAACCAGACTGTCACACTGTCATGAGACTCGTGGTTTGCCTGCTTGTCAATCAGATTTCTTAGACCATCTCCAATACCAAAACACCAACTTTGGTGTTAAAGTGTGGAGGTTCATCTTCAATCCAAACAACAAATTTGGTGTAATATGTGGTCTGGTACACTTACCAATGACATTTTACACTAAATATGGTGCAACGTCAAATTTTTGCACCAAAGCGTTAAATTAACAATATACGGAGTAATTATTAATACTATTAAGAAAAGGTTTTTGGTGATGTAAGTTTGCTAACGTGTTCATGAAATCAATGGATCGGATGAAAGTATTAGTAAATGAAGTTTGTTGCTAGTGATAAGTTAGTTAAGGTCAAAGCTTCTTATATATAAGTTGTCATCTGGTATAATCGCTATGTAAGCAGGTGTTTAGTCTTTTTGAACTGTTTCCTATTGTTATATTGAATAGTGGCATAATGTTTTAACCTATAAATTCCTGAATGCAAGTTTTTCCTTTACCAACCCTTTTAGTGTTTTGAAAGATCTTTGCTATTATCTCTCCTCCTTATGTGGTTGTTTTTTTTTTTTTTTTTTTGATAACTGAAAAAAGCTTCTGGTATGCCTTTGTTCAAACGACATTGAAATTTAAATATGAACTGAAAAAGCTTTTGGTTGATGGTTATCGGTGTTTTTTCTTTCTTTTAACGGTATATCAACTGAAAAAAGCTTCTGGCATGTACTATATAGCAAATGAGGTGCAAAATATTTAGCTTCTTTTTTAAGGCTTTTGGTTGTGTTAGTTTTGCTCGATTGAGATTTCAAGAGTATTGGTGTGATAATTGGCTAACGGTAAATGTGATTGTGATTCTTAGATATGTAACCTACACTTGAAATTTAAATATTTGTATGAAATATCAGCTCCTGCTGATTATTAATGTCTTCATTTTTGTTGCAGGCTGATAACTACGAGATTATTCTTGCACATGAAGGCAAAAGACATACTTAAACTTTCCCATGGGCTCCTTTTTGGTCATCTGCAATCTGTTGGTCTTAAAGTCCCCATATACATAAGCGAGGTTTCTGTCAGTGAGGAGGCTTCATGTATGAAGAAAAGAGGTTAATGGACTCGCAGTCATTGCAAGTTTTTCGATTGATCAGGTTTGTTAGTTTCTAACATTGTGTTAATTTTGTAACATGATTTCTGAAAATGTAACGGACAGTTAATTATGCAGGACATTAACGGAAGATCCACTAATATTGGTTCACTGTTTTACATTTGCCACTACACGAGAACCGGAGAACAAGGGTGATATGTCATGTGTTTGGGGTCTGGGGAAAGAGGTGAGCCATTTTTTGCATATTCTTTACTCTCTATTAATATAGTAAATTTTAAAGATTTTTTATTTTATTTTATTATTATTTATTTTTTTTGAAACCCACAGTATGAAACTATGAAAGGTGTGAATCATTAGTTGTAACATCCGATTTAATTACTTAGTTTTCCTAAACCATATTAATCTGTAATATCACAGTTAAGTATACGGGTCTGCTTTAATCACTTGCATCTACCCGGCTAATGTTCTATTCTAGGTCTAGGGAACTACGAAATGTATCTTTATTACATATACTTAAAGTTTCTATACGGTTTTGGATTAACGACAAAAAAATGGTCCTATTGCATTCTCACTAGACAACCATACAATCTCGCTTATCTCTTCGCTATGCGAATCATTCATCTCAAAGACGATGATAATAAATCTATGCCTTATGGGATGTTCCTAACCCACCTCTTCAACTACTTCATGAGAACATATCCATACCTCCAAAATCAACACTACTACCTTAGAAATCGAGTCTTAGAACCTATGACTAAGTCATGCATATTATCCTTCATTAAACCCATGAGAACACCTATTGATGATATGTCAAGTGCGAGACGCATTGGGGGAGACTAATTGAAGTCAAAGGACAAAGACATCTAGAAGTCACTTAATGGATGCACAAGATCATTACCTATTGTCTTGCGTTATATCTTTTCTTGTTCTAATGATACATGTTTCTTAAGACTTGATTGTATTGTAAGGCATTTGATATTTGTTATGACTTGAATGAATGCTTCTTATTTGACTTAATTGAATTGTGATTTATTTGACATATATCTTTTGAACATGCTTAAATTAGTTGCTTTATAACATGCTAAATGCTTTCTTCTTAATAGCATGATTGTCTCTTAAGTCTTTGCCTGAGATATAGATCTATATGTTTGTGTAGATATATAGACACTTACAGATTGAGAAATGAAAAACTGGGCAAATACCTCTGGCAACAGTCCCTTATCTGTTTGGCGGTCTCTTATCAATAAAGGATCGTCCAATGTTTAAAGGACCATCCAGAATAGGTCACGGATTTTGCACTATTTTCTTCCTTTCTGCAATCCTAAACCTATTGCATGTTTATCACCACCTTCTCCATATTTAGATAAACAAATTTATGTGCTAAAATCTTCCTAATGCATGTTTTGCCAAAACCATAATCATCATTGATTATTTAAACACCCATTCTTCATCCTCATCCTCATCCTCATCTTCACCATCTTTCACCTCTTCTTCATCTCCTACAATGGCATCCCCTTTAACCTCTTTGTCTCTCTCAAACAAAAGGCCTAAAATCACCATCATACCACCACAAACATGTTGATATAAATAATGCCTAAAAACGTTATTAATATTTTTCGATATCTCTACATTTTGATAATCACAAAATGTAAAATCATTAAACTTAAAATCATTACGTAAACAAGTATTTAGTTGTAAATATTTATTTTAACAAATTTATCACTTAAGGTATTAATAAACATATGTCTAATGCATTTTATGATCAAAGGAACTTTTAATTAATCACTAGATTTTTTATAAAATGAAACAAACATTTTACATGTTTTACAAAATCATTTTTGGTAAATAAAGGAAATTGTTTAATTCAAAATAAATATTTGAATTAAAATTTTCAACTAAAAATGGCAAAAATATTCTAGAAAAACCTTCTTCGGAAAAAGACAAAGCTGAGGAACGTTTGGAAGGGGCGGCCCCCTTAAATATAAGGGCGGCCGACCAGACTTTAAGGGGATCGGTCCCGCTTCTCAACCCCTCAGCTTTGCCTATAAATACTAGACTGTTTCCTGGCATTTTTTTCACCTTTTGCACTCCAAACTTTCTGTTTTAATTCTTCCTACATATTCTTCTAAATTATTTGATCATATAATCATAAGCTTTTGTTTCCAAATAATCCAAGCTTAAACCATTCAAGTGCAAGAGAAGAATACTCCTTTATCAACAAGAAAAGAAGTATTGTAGTTTAGTTGATATTGTCTTGAAGTTATGTATATTATTTGTAGAAGTGTGGTGTGTATACTTGTGTAATAAGTAGATCAAGGTGTGGTTTAAATAGTAAGGTTATTAGTGTGTTAGTAGTAGTATAAAGTCGTGAAGAAGTAGTGTAGAATTTGTGAGGAGTTGCGAAGTAGTTGTGGTGTGTATAAGTTGTGAAGAAGTTGTGACGAAGTCGTGTAGTAATTGAAGTCGTAAGATTGGTTCTAGCTAGGATTAGAACTCGACATTTTGCTTAATGTCAAAAATTGGTGTAACCAAAGGTGTATACGGTTTTCTTTACCACAAGGGAGTTTGTTGACATAGTGAAGAAAACTCTCGAGTAAGAGACTCGAGGAGTGCAGTAGGGCAAAGAGGTGCTTCGTTACCGAACCACTATAAATCCTTGTGTTGTGGTTTGATCGTTCCATCTCTTATCTTTCATTCATTACTTTACTTACGTAGTCTTCAATTACATACTTAGTTATATTTATTCACATTGTGCAAGGATTGATTTCACATACAATTGGATCGAAGTTTTTTTAAACAAAGTTTTTCATTATAAATTTAAAAGGACGTAAAACTATTCAACCCCCCCTTCTAGTTTTCCACAAAACATACTTCATTGATCTCATTCAAGAAGACACTACTCCTTCTCCAAAATCTCCACAATCTTCTCCTCAAGCACCAAGTGCACCTCTCAAAACTCCATCCACAAATGGAACATGCTTCTCCTCTTCTAGACCATAATCCTCCTCAAGGCCAATCTCATCTCCATTTTCATCCTTCATTAAAAACCTATCACCCTTGCTCAGCCAATCTAGCTCGGGTGCATACACACCATTTGTGAGTACCTTGTCACATTCCCTTGCAACTCTAAACTCTCCAAATCCAATCAATACCTCACCAAATGGGCATTTGGATTACACTCCTCCTACTCCACCATCTTCTCCAATCATGGGGTTTCCCATTCCCCACAACCTTGTGAATAACCACATCATGGGTTGTGCTTGTTGTTTTCACAACTTTCATCTCATCTCATCACTAAGAGATGAACTTCTGATACGTGGGAATCGCACCAGGCTTTACCTCTCAAGGGATCTTGAGAAGCTTACAACCCCCACCAGGCAGTGTACCTGATCGTTGTAGTATAGTATAGTGACAAGTACCGGGGGATTGATCGTTCAGCTAGGAATAGTGTCGCTAGGATTAGAAAACCTAAATACTAGTTTTAGAGATGAAGGATGATTATTTTTGTATTTTTAAATTTTTTTAGAAAGCAAGTAAACATCTCGGGTTTGAAGGATTTGGGCGGAATTAGTTGCTAGTCAACTAACCCAATACTAAAGATGTAATCAAAATAAAATACTAGAAATGAAAACAAACTAAATTAAACTAAGGTTGTGAGCAATAAGTGGAGAAATTGTGTTTACTTAGATTTCACTACTCCCTAGATATCTTTTACACGTTAATTACTTGTTATAGTTGCGTGGATGACGGATTGTATTCCTTAATACCATTCATGGGGTGGCACACTTAATTCCCCAATCCTATGAGTGCCTACTTCACTCCTATGTCGAGCCGGCTAAGAAGCTCCTAACATGGGATCATTAGAATTTACTCATGCATTAAATACAACCAATAAAACCTAGTGCACGTCAGTTCATGTTTCCTAAGACGTTCAAGCATGTTACCATTTGGAGATCTGCCAGTTTTCTTAAGCCTAACATCGAAATCATTCATCCAATACAACCATAAACAAGTAATCAACACATAATTAACATCTAGGTTTCATTAGATCTAAGCAAACACAAGATAGATCTAGCCTAGCATGATGGAATTAAGACAAGAACAAGATATAGACAACCAACACATAGACATGTTGATTGAATTAAAAGAATACTTATCTAAATTACACATGAAAGGGTTCAAGGGCTGAGAACCCTTGAAAAACCTATAAAATTCGTACTAAGTTCGGCCTTAGGGTTTCTCCAAAACTTATCTTTTTTATGAATGAAAATTAGAAAACTATATATAGGAAATTGAGGCTGACGGCGTCAAGACCAAATTGGTGACGCCGTCATCTCGCCGCCAAAAGAATTCTCGGACTGCATTGATCTACTTCTGACGCCGTCACGTTATAACTTTTTCCAGGCCGTCACGTATTTTACTCTTGATGCTCTACCTTGTGACGCCTTCATTTCTGTACTGGGTCGTCATGAAAATTACTCTTGACGCCGTCAGGATTTTCTTCTTGACGCCGTCACCTACTGTTCCCAGCAAGGAAAATTAAGACTTTGGCGTTTTCTTCACTTTTATGCTCCATAAACGTCCGAATTGCTTCCTTTTCCAGATTTCTCTCCCAAAGTACCTAAAATCACATAAGGAACGATTTAGGGCAATATTTGATCAATTAAATTCAATTCCGGGCTTAAATGACCCCCTAAAAGTGGTTCATTTTTCGCCTCATCATATACCCTTACACTTGAGATTTGCTTGTCCTCAAGCAAATGCGTTTTTATTCTACTCAAAATACAAGTTAGGGGTCATTTAACACTAATATAAAAGTAATTACAACAAATAATCGTTCCACTAAAGACCAATGACAAACACGGAGGTCATACACTAGCACCTCACAAATAGTGTTTAGATACTCACATCTCTCGGGTGTAATAAAGTATAAATTACAATATGGAAACGGAAGATATCTCTCACTACCTGTCATAGCAAAATAAATTAGCATAGGCTTGGGAAAGGATCAAACCTCCACCACATGGCGTAAGCACCTAGGATAAACTATCAAAGAGGTCTTTTAAAGGGTTGTAACGTTAGGTGTAGGGATATGAAATACACGGTTTTGTTGGATAAAGGAAGTTTTTACTGGTGGCGAGTTAACAATCTTGGTTAATTACATGTACAATATGGCGTTGCTAAGCCAAGACTAGACTCGACTTAAGCTAATAAATGAAAAATAACAAAAACATAAAATGAACATAGAATAAAAAGGGATGGTAGTCCGTATGTTTTTTCTCTTTTTTTCTTTTCTTTTTCTTGATTTTTCGATTTTTTTTTTTTTTTTTTTTTTTTTTTTTTTTTTTTTTTTTTTTGCATACACTCTTACCCTACCATCCGAAATAATACATCATAGGGAATGAAAATTCCCCTTACACTTGAATCTTTACATACTTTACAATTAACTATTCTAATGACTCGAATTAAGAAAATCAAAACACTTGGAGCACTTTTAAGATTAACGCACATATGGGGGTAATAATATGATGTTCTTCCCCATTACTCCATAAAATAAGTACTTTACCCATGAGTCCCAATCGTCCCAAAACAATATGTACAAGGATATGACTCGACTTAGCAACCATGTAATCAATTAGATAGTTAACTTAGAGTTTAACAAATAACAATAATGCACTAAAAATGAGCGCATACACGGAAGGCTAAGGCGATTTGGGTGTACATTTAAGTGGGGTGTAACAAATTCTTCCTTTAAGTAAAATGCTTAAAGTTAGAAACGAAAAGATAGGCTCGGAGGGGTGTACTAGGGGTTTCGTGTACTAAAAAATGAGTACAACGCTAAGGGTGTGGAAAAATTTAGTTGATTTAACTAGCCAAATAATATGACATAAATGGTCAAGTAATTATGATACGGGTTTAATACAAGGGTGATCCTAATGCCTCTTATCATGTAGTAAATCCTACCACACGAATGTAGTCTCACTAGCGGTCTCGGGATGCATCACTAACGCAAGTTCTAGAATCTAAATGCTACCGGTACACTCATAAGCACTAATAATAAATGTTTTTCCTATCAAATCTAAAGGCGAACCTCACATATTTGGGTGGAAAATTTTTCTGAATATACGGTTATGTGCTAGTCATACAATCTCCTATCCTTGAGACGCTTGCTATGGCTAAAGTTTCACTCCTAAATGTTGTAAAAAAATTTAAATTTGGCGCTAAAATTGCACTAACAAGTATTTCTCATAGTTTTATTACACATCTACCATCAAACAAAACAAACTCAAGCGAAAGTGTACATGTAAGGTATCATCATTTTACCCTCCCCTTACACTTAAGATGAACATTGTCCCCAATGTTCAAGTAAAGAATGTAAAAGTGAAAAAGTAAAAAGAATGAAATCAAATACTCCCCTGATTCGCTCGGTATGGATAATAAGGTGGTCAGGTTAAATCTTCCTCCAAGAAAATGAACAATCAAAGCTTCCCTTCCAGAATATAAATCATCTTCTTGTCATACATAACATGTGAATCCTGAGAAAATAGACAAGACAACCTCGCATAAAATCGGTGGCAACCTATATAAGTTACTAAATCCTAGAAAACAAAATAAGATATAATGCTTGTGGAATGAAGTTTGCAGATTTCTGGAGATTATAAAACTTAATAATTCACAAAAACCATAAGACTCCGTTAGAAAAACAAAACCGGTAAAATTTCCAGATTTTTACACATGACGCCGTCAAGAGTTAACTTGTGACGCCGTCAGAAGTGACCTGCTGAAATTCTTATGTTAAGTTTCCGGAAAATTTCTGGAAAAACTTGGTCCTACTTCCTGGAAAATCCTGCAAAACTTCATTATGACTCAATACAAGCATTTGACTCTAACAAATACGAATATACATGTTCATTTAATATTGTGGAGAATCATGATCGGTTTGTTTCTTAAAAACATATTTGGGGTTTCCCCTTACACTTATCTTTTGCAAAAATACTTTTAGGTGGAGTTAGGACTAGGCCAAAACAACAAAGTAAAGTATTTCCACTATTTACTTTAGAAACATGATCTACCAACAATAAAAATAAAGCATGCATATGGAAGCAAATAACAAACAAACAAAATAAAATCACACAAAACATGGGTTGCCTCCCAAGAAGCGCTTTTCTTTATTTACGAGTCTTGTAGCTAGACTCAAGGTCATAGGTTACTACGTGACCTCATCCCTTGAAATGATGTACCCCATGTAGTTGTGATCATTACTATTGTGGTGGTAATGCCTCAACCTATCGATACTTGCAATCACTTCTCAACCTACTTCACTTCTCAAGTTAGCCATCTCATCTTGGCTCACGCCTTCAATTGTGAAAGGCCCATACCACCAAGGACCTGGTTTATCGGGTGGTATTGTTGTTTCTAAGTGTCTCAAGAGTACCAAGTTCCCTTCCTCAAATGGTACATGATTTTCTGCGGGTTGAGTATGTTCGAATTCGACCTAAACCTTATTGCTTTTGCTTCTTTCATATTTAGCCTCCTTATAGCTTTTGATTCTTGCCTCCCATGCAAGAATTTTATTCTGAACACGAATGGGTGTCGTGTCAATGTTGTTTTTGATCTTTCTCCAACTCAAATTCTCATGCCCACTTCGCGGAGTCATGGGGAAGCTAATCTTTCTTTTTCCAGATTTAAGCTCAATTTTCCTACCTTCATACTTAATGATAGCCCTAGCGGTGGCGAGGAATGGTGCCCCAAGGATTATTGGCATGCATCCATCTCCTTTATCATCGATGATGATAAAATCAACGGGGTACATGAACCCTGCGACATTAACTAATACATCTTCTGCGATTCCTAGGGGGTATACGTACGAATGTCCAGCGAGGGACAACCTAACACGAGTAGGGGCTGGCATTTTTGACGTTAGTTGGATGTAAATAGTTAGGGGCATAAGATTTACTTCCGATCCTTGGTCGGCGAAAGCACTAAGATATTTCAAATCCCCGATGCTAGTTGGTATCTCAAAGTTCCCACACGCTATCTGCTTAGTAGCCACTTTTTGTACCAATAGCCTCTCGAATACTGATCCCCCAGGTAACGTATCATACTCATCTTTTACCTTTTCCTCTTTCTCAGAACCCTGTTTGGAAGGTTGGTTACGCCCGTGACCCTTAATCCAATTTGTTATGGTGTTTTCGTTTATATCATGTTTCAGGTAGTGACTCAAGGGTTGGGATTTTGGTGGTTTCTCTAAGGTCTATTTAGTAGGGGCTTCTACCTTCTCGTTATCCTTGTGGACAATTGTGATTGAATTAACAAATTGGGTCGTGGGAGTGGCGCTTTCTTTCCTTAGTAACATTCTTTCGGGGGTTCTCTGGTTGGCATACTCCTCTAATAGACTCATCATCTCATTCATTTTCTCCTGCATCTCCTCTTTTTGCTTATAAACTGCTTTCTCGAATCTAGCAAGCCGATCTGAGTGAGTTGCCATATATTCTCTCATCCTAGCTTCAAATTCCGAGCTAAGCTCCTCGGGAGGGGAACAAGGTGGGGCATAGTTTTGAAAAGTCTCGACATTTTCTCTAGAGGGTGACTCAGATAATGGTGCTGAAGTTGGTTTCGAGACAGAATTGACAGTAGCCCGTCTAGGACTTAAAGGTCTCCTTTGCCTTTCCTCAAAATAGTCAACTTTTGCCTCGAGTTTGCATAGGAGTTCATCGGGGATTTCGGTGGTTCCTCCAGATGTTGGGACTGCATTGATGGCCGCTTTTATTGTATGATTAAACTCCCACATCTCATGATTATCAGCAGCGAGCTCCTCGATAATTGCCTAGGACTCCTCGGCGTTCTTATCATGCACTTTACCTCCCGCGGCCCTATCAATTGTGCACTTAGTGTGATAGTCAACATGGTCGTAGAAAATCTGGACTAATAACCAAATGTTTATACCATGATGAGGGACCTTATGGAGGAGATCCTTAAAACGGGCCCATGCTTCGTAGAAAGTTTCACCTTGATGTTGTTCAAACATCAAAATGTCATTTCTAAGCATTGCAGTCTTCCCCGGTGGGAAGAATTGAGTAAGGAAGCGATTGGTGAGATTATCCCATGAGGTGATGGATCCCGCGGGTAAACGCTCAAGCCATTGACTAGCTTGATCCCGTAGAGAGAATTGGAATAGGCGTAATCGAGTTGTCTCTCTAGTTTCAACATCTAAGTCTATGGAGTCTACGATTTTAAGGAAGTCCTTAAGATGTTGGTTTGGATCTTCGGAACGAAGTCCATGGAATGCACATCCGCTTTGCACCAACCGGATGGTGTCGGATCGCAAGGGGGTCACATTGGCTCCGGTGAGCTCAATGGTGTTTCGATAGCCTTGGTGGCTAGGTCGGGAATACTCTCCTAAGGTTCGGGGCCTAAGAGGTTCTAGTGGTGGGTTTTGTTGTGGTGGGATGACGGGTTCAAAGATGTTCCCATCGTCCATGATGTCGGGTGGTGAAGAGTTACGAAGAAAAACACAAAGAAATAAGATAGACTAAAGAAAACCTAAAAATAAAAATAAAATCTTACTAGAAAGGAATCTAACAAGTAGACCTAATAAAAGAGATTCTAACCTAGACAATAACTATTCCCCGGGCTGCGGCGCCAAAAACTTGATACGTGGGGATCGCACCAGGCTTTACCTCTCAAGGGATCTTGAGAAGCTTACAACCCCCACCAGGCAGTGTACCTGATCGTTGTAGTATAGTATAGTGACAAGTACCGGGGGATTGATCGTTCAGCTAGGAATAGTGTCGCTAGGATTAGAAAACCTAAATACTAGTTCTAGAGATGAAGGATGATTATTTTTTTATTTTTATATTTTTTAGAAAGCAAGTAAAAATCTCGGGTTTGAAGGATTTGGGCGGAATTCGTTGCTAGTCAACTAACCCAATACTAAAGATGCAATCAAAATAAAATACTAGAAATGAAAACAAACTAAATTAAACAAAGGTTGTGAGCAATAAGTGGAGAAATTGTGTTTACTTAGATTTCACTACTCCCTAGATATCTTTTACACGTTAATTACTTGTTATAGTTGCGTGGATGACGGATTGTATTCCTTAATACCATTCATGGGGTGACGCACTTAATTCCCCAATCCTATGAGTGCCTACTTCACTCCTATGTCGAGCCGGCTAAGAAGCTCCTAACATGGGATCATTAGAATTTACTCATGCATTAAATACAACCAATAAAACCTAGTGCACGTCAGTTCATGTTTCCTAAGACGTTCAAGCATGTTACCATTTGGAGATCTGCCAGTTTTCTTAAGCCTAACATCGAAATCATTCATCCAATACAACCATAAACAAGTAATCAACACATAATTAACATCTAGGTTTCATTAGATCTAAGCAAACACAAGATAGATCTAGCCTAGCATGATGGAATTAAGACAAGAACAAGATATAGACAACCAACACATAGACATATTGATTGAATTAAAAGAATATTTATCTCAATTACACATGAAAGGGTTCAAGGGCTGAGAACCCTTGAAAAACCTGTAAAATTCGTACTAAGTTCGGCCTTAGGGTAGCTCCAAAACTTCTCCTTTTTATGAATGAAAATTAGAAAACTATATATAGGAAATTGAGGCTGACGGCATCAAGACCAAATTGGTGACGCCGTCATCTCGCCGCCAAAAGAATTCTCGGACTGCCTTGATCTACTTCTGACGCCGTCACGTTATAACTTTTTCCAGGCCGTCACGTATTTTACTCTTGACGCTCTACCTTGTGACGCCTTCATTTCTGTACTGGGTCGTCATGAAAATTACTCTTGACGCCGTCAGGATTTTCTTCTTGACGCCGTCACCTACTGTTCCCAGCAAGGAAAATTAAGACTTTGGCGTTTTCTTCACTTTTATGCTCCAAAAACGTCCGAATTGCTTCCTTTTCCAGATTTCTCTCCCAAAGTACCTAAAATCACAAAAGGAACGATTTAGGGCAATATTTGATCAAATAAATTCAATTCCGGGCTTAAATGACCCCCTAAAAGTGGTTCATTTTTCGCCTCATCAACTTCATCTCATGTTTGGCCATATTGAGTGTCTTCTTTCTCAACCAAAATTTCAACCTACTCCTCTTGCTTCCATGCAACCTTCAGCTCCACCATCTTACTCTTCACATTCCAACTAAACATTTCTATATGTTTAGTTAAATAATCAAGAGGACTATCTTTTGAGCTAAGCATGTTCTAGTAAGTTAGGTTTTTCTAGAAATAGCTTGTAAGATTGTGTAATGTATGAATCTTTGATGTTTGGTGATGTATGTTCTAGTCTTGTATGCTTTGTTATGAATGAATGAATCATGCTTCTGTGTTGTGATAATTATAATAGTTGCATTTAAATGTGTACAAATTAATCAACTTTAAAATAGGAAATAACTAAAATCACAACACATCTGCCCAGAACACACCTTCTAGCAGCGGTCCCTTTTATAGGGACGGTCCCCTATATTTAAGGGACCGTCCTAGTATATCAAGGACCGTCCCCAGTTTGGCATAAAAATGAGCTTTCTTATATTCTCTGCATGCTATGTATTATCTGATCTATCTTATTTCTCAAACAAATTTTCAACCATGGTGTAGCCAACTTAGCTACACCAATACGCTAATTTGAGGTATAAAACATCAAATTTTATGCCCGATTAACATCATAAATCCATTTCCACTCCAAAATATCTTTGAACTAACATCTATCATTGATATTTACACTAAAGTAGTTATTGTTGCAAATGTATGATGTTAGTTGCCATTTTAGTGACCGAAACTAGATTCAAGAAAACACACATAAAAAATAGCAAAAATATCAAATAATAGATGTTAGAGGTGATGGATTAGAAGGTTAGCAAGTTTAGGTTGTTAAGATAACATCATAATTGGGGTTTTATGCATGGAATTGGCGTTTTGGTGTAGCTATGTTGGCTACACCCTTGGTGTAGCTAAGATTTCCCCACATATATATATATATATATATATATATATATATATATATATATATATATATATATATATATATATATATATATATATATATATATATATATATATGTTTGTGTGTGTGTGTTTGTGTGTGTGTGTGTGCTCTAACTTGTTTTTGTAGCACAACATCATAGCTTGATTCCCCGGTGCCCTCATCTAGGGGGAGCACTAAGCTAGGGGAGCTTTTATACCGTCGATTTCTTTCCTTTCTACACATCAACGAAGCCTTTTTGATTCTACAAAAAAGGGGAGAAGTAAACGAAAAACTCGTTAAAAATTTATTAACACATAATTTTACCTAGCATGAGTTTATATTTTGTAATCATTGATGCGTGGAATTGCTCCCTCGCAAAAGGTTTTACCTCTCAAGGGATTTTGAGAAGCTTGCAATCCCCACCAGGCAGTGTACTGACCGTTGTAGTATAGTATAGTGACAAGTACAGGGGGATTGATCGTTCAACTCAAAGAATAGTGTTTGCTAGGGTTAAAACTCAATTAAACTAGGTCTAGAGATGAGGGATGATTCTTTTTGTATTTTTATATTTTAAATGAAAGCAAATAAAATCTCGGTTTTGGAAGGAGTGGGCGGAATTAGTTGCTAATCAACTAACCCAAATAACTAAAGATGCAATCAAAATAAAATAAACTAAACTTAAACTAAATTATGGTGAAAACAATAATGAGAGAAAATGTGTTTACTTAGATTTCACTACTCCCTAGCTATCTTTTACAGGTTGATTAGTTTGTTACAATTGCATGGATGATGGGTTATATTCCTTAATACCATTCGTAGGGCCGTGTACGATCTTCCCTAACTCTATAAGCTTCTACCTCTTCCTATGTCGAGCCGACTACTAGCTCCTAACATGGCCTCATTAGTAGTTACCTACGCATTAAATACAACCAATATATCATAGTACACCTCCGATCATGTTTCTTAAGACGTTCAAGCAAGTTACTAATTGGAAGTCTGCCAATTTTCTTAAGCCTAACATCGAATTCATTCATCCATAATAATTATAAACAAACAACCAACCCATAATCAATATCTGAGTTTCATTACATCTAAGCAAACACAAAGAAAACCTAGCCTAGCATGTTAAAGAGAAGACAAGCGTAAGATATAATCAAACAACACATAGACATATTGAAAGATTTGATGAAAGACTTATCTTCAATTAAGCATGGATGAAACAAGGGTTTGAAACCCTCAAAATATATGTAAAATTCGTCTAGGGTTTACTCCCTTCAAAGTTGCACACAATGAATGAAAACTAGAAAACTATATATAGATTTTACATCCTGACGGCGTCAAGAGTTAGGTCTGACGCCGTCAACTCGCCGCCAAAATAATACTCGTATTGCCTAGATCCACTTCTGACATCGTCACTCTTTTTGAACTTTGGGTCGTCTTTCTTTGGGTTATACGTGACGGCCTTGGCATTTTATAACGTGACGCTGTGACGAACTCTTTAGAAAACCTTCTGGTACGTCACGTGTAATTGATTTATCCACCTCTTTGTCAAGTCTTGACGCCGTCACTAGCAACCTGTGACGCCGTCATGTGCAATTTCCAGCATGATTTTGAGACTTTGTCGTTTTCTTCACTTTTTCGCTCTAAAAACGTCCAAAATGCTTCCTTTTGTAAATTTCCTCTCAAAAGTACCTAAAATGACGAAAGAAATGATTTAGGGAAATATTCGATCAAATGATATCGACTTTGGCCTTAAATGACCCCCCAAAAGCGGTACACTTTTCGCTTCATCAATAATCAGAAAGGCGGAAATTGTTAATACAAATAATGTCAAAAACGCTATTTGCATTATTCGGTCTCTATACGTTTTGATAATCACAAGATATAAAAACACGATACGTAAAGTTACGTTTAATAAGTTTTTAATCAAAAAAACCCATTTCGACAACGTAACGTCTACAACATCACTTCAGGTATGAACAAACACGATACCAACATTAGTAAAGTGATCAAATAATTTATTTTCTCAAAACTTCACATTTTTATGCGACAAAACATTTTTACAAAAATATTTTTATAATTAAAAAGAAATGTTTTATTAAAGAAAATAAATTTGAATTTCAAATAATATTACAGCTATTTTTCCCGCCTAAATTTGATAAGTTTTTCACCAGATAAACTTTCACCACGCCAGGACAAAAAAAGGAGCGTCTGTCGGGACGGTCCCTTAAATAGACGGACGGTCCCTTAGTGATAAAGGACCTTCCATATATAAGGTACCGTCACCTGCTCCTCCTAGCGCCTATAAATATTGCATTGTTTCTTTCAGAAAAATAACCCTCTTGGCACAGAAGCTTTCTGTTCTTTCTTTCTTCCTTCTTTGATTACTATTACATATCGATATGTATTTATAAGTGATTCTCTCATCCTCTAAACCAAAGTACAAGAAAAGAACACTCGAAGTCGTCAAGAATCGAAGTGTTATTGAATCCACACACAAACGTAACAAGTGTTACGATTCTCTTCTTCATCAAACTCTATCATTTGTATTAATTGTAAAGTTGTATATCTGACTTGTGTGTGAGTCGTGATTAGATGTATTA
The DNA here is from genome assembly GCA_030686995.1 of Artemisia argyi. Lineage (NCBI taxonomy): Eukaryota > Viridiplantae > Streptophyta > Magnoliopsida > Asterales > Asteraceae > Artemisia > Artemisia argyi. Next base: position 161,729,649 of record CM060683.1, read on the forward strand.
GGGTGTATCTGGACAAAGGTGTAAGTCTGAGAAGTGTTGTAACTAGATTAGGACTTGTATTAGTTTGTGTGTTGTTGTGTGAAGACTAGGACTTAGTGTAGTTCTAGTATAAAGATTGGGACTTAGTGAAGTCCTTGTGTGAAGACTTGAATCGGGTGAAGATTCAAGTGAACGGGAGTGCTCATTCGTGTGAAGTGGACGGAGTGATCGTCCGTGTGAATGCTTGGATCATGTGTCGATCTAAGTGGAAACGAATGCTTGTTTGTGTGGCCACGTGGGCCTTGGTGTAGATTGGTTCTAGCTAGGATTAGGACTCGACATTCCGCTTAGTATTGTTAAACTTGATGTAAGCTTGTGTACGATTTGCTCCGCATGATGGTGGTGTGTTGACATAGTGATTGTGAACTCTCGAGTGTGGTACTCGGGGAGTGGAGTAGGACGAAAAGTGAGACTATAAATCTCGGCGCCTTGGTTTGATTGTGTTCTTTCTTTACTCTTTTACTTACTTCTTTATTTACTTGCAATCACAACATTCATAGATTTCACATAATAATCAAATCTAACAATTTTGGCAAAGGAACTTAAAAGAGGTAAAAGTTTTAAAACATAATTATAAACGGTAAAACTATTTAACCCCCTTTTGGTTTATATAGACAACTCAACTTCATTTCTAAGAAAACTACCAATAACAAGTCAGACAATAGCACAGAAATGCCGGCAACTAGAAAACCAAGAATGCAGATTCATAGTGACAATCTTTTTTTTAAAAATATTTATCTATTTATTTTTTTTTTTTGCTCAAATGATATGGATTAAGAGCAAAGCAGACAAACAACAAAACAAATATGCAAATATGCAGAAAAGATGATAAATTAAGCAATAAAAGAAATAGCAGTAACATAAACAAACTAAGGTTGCCCTTATTTTACCAAGACCAGGTATGAGAGATGAAACCTTAACGCAGTAGAAAGTGTAAGAACTTGTGAGATCAGAAACCGCCTCCCCCGAAAAATCAAGAGTTAAGAAAAATCCCAATTTTTCCTGCCTTAGCCAAAATCACCAGAAACTATCAACCCCAATCACACCTGATTGACTAAAACCTTAAATCAATCAAAAAGAACTGTTAGTATAAAGTGCCCCTAATTTTTCAAAACCCTAATTTCAACCTTGAAACCGCAGATCTCGAATCACCGGTGATTATACAATAGTAATTAAAGCGTAGGCTCTTGATACCACACAGAAAACCACAGATAATAACAACCTTAACCAGATTAATGATCCAGAAGGTATAAAATCCCACAATATCATAACTTGAACTGAATGACTTTATTATAGCCAAACGATTACAAATACATAATGATTATCAGAAAGATAACCAAGTGTAGAGATACAAAAAAGATTAACAGTGTTTGGATTTAGGGATTATGCAGTAACTAAACAAGAGACTGAATATCTGTGTTTGTGATGATTTCTGAACCCTATGTATTGGGTTCTATATATAAGGCTAGGGTTAAACCCGTCTACACATGAAGTCCTTCTTCTTAGCTAATATGCACCACTAGTCCTTGACTTTATTCCTTAAGACTTCCAGCCATTTAATCAACATTTAGTTGTCCAGGTTAGGCCCTGCAACATTAATCATGCAGTAAGAATAGAACAAAACCAAGAAACTTAAACTGTAACCATGTTATAAAAACTAAGGGTGCGTTTGGTATGCTGCCATGAATCACAATGGGTATAAGTTTGATAGTAGTGGTGGGCCCCTCAGGTATAAAAAGATCTATATGTAACTCCCCCAAACCGGATCAGCGGAAGCATACAAGTCTTGGAGTGCAACTCGATTGTTATCACAACACAAGATACAAGGAACGGTTTTACTTTAACCGTATTAGAAGAAATTTCATAATAGAAAACATTCAATTTACATGATTTGAAAATAGTGCGGAAAATAAAGGTCCAGAAAAAGGATTTAAAGCGGTCCCAGATAATTTTAGTGTCATCTCTGACCATGCCATGCCATTCGCCAAGCTCCTTGATGCGTGGTTTTGCAACCTTGCAAAAGGTTTTACCTCTCGAGGGATCTCGAGAAGCTTGCAATCCCCACCAGGCAGTGTACCTGACCGTTGTAGTATAGTATAGTGGCAAGTACCGGAGGATTGATCGTTCAACTTAAAGAATATTGTTCGCTAGGGTTTAAACTCAATTAACCTAGGTCTAGAGGTGAGAGATGATTCTTTTTGTATTTTTATATTTTATGGAAAGCAAGTAAAAATCTCGGGGTTTGGAAGAAAGGGCGGAATTAGTTGCTAGTCAACTAACCCAAATAACTACAAATGCAAATAAAATAAAATGACACTAAAGTAAATGTTGAGAAAAACAATAATAAGAGAAAATATATTTACTTAGATTTCACTACTCCCTACAGGTGATTAAACGTCCATTTTTTATGCGAGATTTAAATTTTGGTATAAGGTTGAAAATTTTGGCCCAAAATTCAAATTTTTAGGCCAAAATTCAAATTTTTTTGGGTAAAATTTGGCGTCAAAATTTTTATAACTCAAAATTTTCTGGTAACATTTGAATTGTATTTCTTTGTGATTTTCAAATTTTGAGAAAGAAAATTTTCATATTCAATTTTTGGCGGGAAATTACGTAATCAATAAGATCAACCGAGAACGAACTTTCATCTTCACCAAACAATCTAATCTACAACAACAACCTTTGTTATCTTTCAAAAGATCCTCAGAACAACGTTTCACTTTGAATTCAAATCATGGCAACTCAACAAGACACTCATGCTGCCGGTGCCGAAAACCGACCTCCAATGCTTGAAAAGGGTGGATATCTCCCATGGACAAGCCGCATGCTTCGTTACATCAAAACTAAAGATAATGGCAAATTAATGATCAAATCCATAGAAAAAGGTCCATTTCAGCCAAGACAAGTTCAAATTCAAATGAAACACCTCCTACTCAACCATTCGTGCGTAAACAAACAGAAGCAGAATACACAGAGGAAGACAAGAAGTAGATCACTGCAGATGATATGGCAATGCATTTAATCCAACTTGGATTACCACGGGAGATCTTTGCTGCGGTCGACAGCTGTGAAACTGCTTATGCTATGTGGGAACGTGTTAGAAGGATATGTCATGGAACAGAGATTGGACAACAAGACGTTGAGAACAAACTTCTTACTAAATGGGAGAATTTCACATCCACTAAAGGTGAACAGATTGAATCCTACTACACAAGGTTTTGCACTTTGATGAATGAGTTAATCAGAAACAAGTTGACACCTCGGACAATTGCAACAAACATCAAATTCATCAATAACCTTCCAGAAGAATGGGGTCATTATGTTACAATTGTCAATCAAACAAAGGACTTACATAAGGTGAATTATGATCAACTCTATGACTTTTTGAAGCAAAACCAAGCTGAGGCTAATGAAGTAAGGGAAGAAAGATTGGCAAAGAATCATGATCCTCTTGCATTAATTGCTAATACACCAACACCATTACCAGTGAACACTCAACAACCATCATCATCTTCCACTCACAACTACATGCAACCATCATGCATTCTACAACCAACACCGGTCTACCAACAACAGTTCTACCCACAACAACAACAAGTTATTCCACAACAGCAACACCTACAATTCCAAGAACCGGAATTCACTGACAATGATGAAGCTACTGCAGCATTGTCCTAAGCGTTTGCTTTTCTGTCAAAGGCATTCCAAGGACGTTATTCTACACCAACAAACAACAACCAAATGATCTCATCGAACACTCGCAACAAGCAGTTTGCTCAGCCGAGTTTCAATATGGGTAATGGAGGCCAAATGGTTGGAGTTTATGGGAATCAGCAAGGATATGCTACTGGATTTAATATGGGCAATCAGAATATGCAGAATGCAGGTCAGTATGCAGGGAATCAGCATGGTCAGTATGCAGGGAATCAGATGGGTCAGTTTGTTGGAAATCAGAGGGGTCAGAATGTTGGTAATCAGGCAATGGGTAATCAGAATAGAAATGTTGCAGCTCCACTAGTTGGGAATTTGGGAAATGTGAATCAGGGTAATCCGGTAAAGTGTTTCAACTGCCAGGGTGTAGGTCATATGGCAAGGAACTGTCCTACTAAGCCGAACAAAAGAGACACATCGTACTTGCAGAAAGCATTGCTGTTGGCACAAAAGAATGATGCAGGGTTTCAGTTGAATGCAGAGGAGAATGATTTTATGGCTCTTATGGATGACATGGAAGATATAGAGGATATCGATGCGAACTGCATATTCATGGCAAATCTCCAGGAAGCTAAGTTTGACACGGATTCTGATACACTTCCTGTTTATGACACCAATGCACCATCTGAGGTATCAAATTTCAACCCATGTCACAATAATGATATATTTGATATGTCTCCTCATGAGGAACAGCATTTTGCGAAGCAAGCATCCACTTATGATACATTCCTGGACACGCCAAGTAGTAGCAATACTCCTTCAGCGACTCCAGATGTGAATCATAATGGAGGCTTCATTTCACAGCATGCTGAGAATGATGAGGAAACACGTGCTTTGTTTGAATCATTATTGAATAATTGTCGTATTGAAATTGAGAATGTGAAAAAGGTCAATCGCGATGTTAAGGCCGCGAATGTTAAATTGACCGCTGAGCTTGAGAGTTACAAAGAAAACGTTAAAGCTTTTTAATTTCATAACAAAAGAGTGTCTGAATTAGAAACTGGTTATCAAAATTCCGTTTCAAGGGAAAAACAATTGCAACTCAAGTTTGATACACTTGATGTTAATTCTTTCAAGAAGATAAAAGCTTTAAACACGGAAATTTCTGATTTACAAAACTAACTTTCTAAACAAAAAACAGCTTATACCAATCTTGAAAAAGAAAGGGATGAGTTGAAAAAGCACTTTGCAAAGAAAGAAGACAAACTTTTGGCCGAAATCGTAGAGTCAGAACACATGATTGCACATTTAGAAGAATTAGTGGTTAAGTTGGGTTAGTCAAGTCAAACAATGAAAATGATTTCAAATCAAACTAATCCGATTTACCATACGAAACATAAGTGGCTCTTGGTAACAACACCCCCAGTAATCTCAAGAAAGCTCAGCAAGAACATAATGTTTTGTATAATAGTAATGTGATTTACACCAAACATGATCCTCCTGTCGTTCGGGATTCTGTGCAAACGATAGAACATGTCGAAGAGAGCATAAATGAAATGAAACAAAAGGATTTGAAACCCATTGATTACAACAAATTGAACAAACTTTCGGGAATTACTTTTGTTCCACAAAAAGAACCATTTGTGTTTTCCATAAAACGACCATTCTCAAAAATGTTTTCTAAGAAAGTAATTGTTTCCAAATCTCTTTCAAAAATGGAACAAATGTCTTCTAACAACACTTTTAATACAAGTAAGGCTAGAAACATTCTGGATGACGTTAAAAAGAGAATTCAAGAACTTCAAAATATTGTTGCTTCTAAAACTACAATCAATATTAACAACTGGCATTCCAGTTTTCATATTGAGCGGAAAAAAGTTTTTGAAAACGAAATTACTATCCCACTGAATAACATCAGTGCGAGGGTAATCCATTTTGAACAAGCTTTCTTAAAAGAAACGGCCGACTTTGTCAAGGACCACAAATCCCTGGTAAACGAAGCTAATGATACTCGTGAAAACATGAATGTTTTGGAAAACCTAAATGATTCTCTCTTCGAAGCTGTTATGACCACTGATATTATGTCCATCATTTTACAAACATATTCTGTTCAAGACGATGAAAGACTAAGAGCTGAGACCTCTGAAATTGTTTCCAAATATGAAAATGCTCTTATAAAGCTTGAAAAAGAAAATGTGTCATGTTTTAAACAACTTGATCGAAAAAAGGAAGAATGCAAGTATGACAAACTGTCGTATGAGCGTGCTTTCAAGAACATGAAAGAGCAAAATGATCTTTTGAGGGCTCAGCTTGAAAGTCAAAAAAGGAAGGGTGAGGAAACTAAGTTTGCAAAACCATCGACTTCGGAGAAATCAAATGTTCCAAATATGGTTCAAAAACCAAAAATGTCAATTTCACGGTTTGCTCCAAAAGTCGATGAGAAAAAGGATTTGACAAAACCAGTCACTCCAACACCCTTGCCTAAGAAGAGTGAAAATGAAAAGATTGTTGATAAAGGAAAAGCGGTTGTCGAAACACCAAAAGTGATAGCACCTGGCCTTTTTAGGATTAGTCCCACTAGTGCGACTGCCTCAACATCTAAGACAAATGACAAGTGCATAAAGGCTAATTCTAAAGAATCTAGGGATGCTAAAAAGGACAACAATATAAATCCTAATGTGTGTGCCTCAACTTCTACAGGATTAGAAAGCACCTCTAGGAGCAGCAGACTACAGCCTAGGAGCAAGAATAAAGTAGAAGAACACCCTAGGAATTTATCGCTTTTTAATAAGAGACATGTTTCATCTGAATGTAATGTCGAGAGTACTGGTTATAATGCATGTAATGACTCTGTTTGTTTAATATACAAGAAATGTTTAATTAATGATGTTCATGATGAATGTGTTTCTAAGGATGTGAGTGTTACGCCTGAACAGAAGAGCGTTTTGAAAGGTCCTAGTGCAAAATCTAGATTTGTTGGAAACCTAATTAAAAGAATTAGGAACACCACTAATAGTCGCACACCTAGGAACTATCTTAAGCATTGTGTTTGGATTCCAATGGGTAGAGAATTTATACTCAAGGATGGCAAATTAGAAATAGTTCAAGCTAAACAAGTAGCAACTGTCTATGAGTGTGATTTAGAATGTACCCCTAACCCCATGGAACCAAATTCAAAACGGTGTCCAAATACGAATTCTTCTGTTATTGGCAGGTTATCGAAATATGTCTTTGGATCGTCGACTCGGGTTGCTCCAAGCATATGACCGGGAATTTAAAGCTGCTGATCAATTTCATCTGGAAATTCATGGGAACTGTACGCTTTGGAAATGATCATGTAGCAGCTATCTTGGGTTTTGGAGATCTTCAGTTTGGGAATTTTTTAATCACTCGAGTTTACTACGTCGAAGGGTTGGGACACAACTTGTTTTCAGTTGGGCAGTTTTGTGATGCAGATTTAGAAGTTGCATTCAGGAGAAACACAGTTTTTATTAGAAATTTGGTTGGTGATGATCTCTTAACTGGTAATCGTGGTACAAACTTGTATGCTATCGACATCAACCAAATGGCTTCTACATCACCAATTTGTCTTATGACAAGGGCAACCGAAACTAAGTCCTGGCTGTGGCATAGAAGATTATCCCATCTCAATTTCGACACCATCAACAAGTTAGCCAAAGACAACATCATCACCGGACTTTCTAAGTTCAAATACACCAAGGAACACCTATGTCCATCATGCGAACAAGGAAAAAGTAAAAGAGCATCATATAAACCCAAAACCGTACCTAGTTCAGAAGCAAGGTTACATATGTTGCACATGGACTTATGTGGCCCAATGAGAGTTGAAAGCATTAATGGGAAGAAGTATATTCTTGTTATTGTTGATGATTATTCAAGATATACTTGGGTAAAGTTTTTGAGGTCAAAAGACGAAGCACCAGGTACCATCATCACCTTTCTGAAGCGTATCCAAGTTCTACTTCAAGCTCTAGTAAGGATTGTAAGAACAGATAATGGCACAGAATTCACAAATCAGGAGTTAAGAACCTATTTTGAAGATGTTGGAATCACTCACCAAACATCAGTTGTTAGAACTCCACAGCAGAATGGGGTAGTTGAAAGAAGAAACCCAAATCTTGTGGAAGCTGCTCGCACAATGCTGATCTTTTCTAGTGCACCTCTATTCTTATGGGCTGATGTTGTAGCCACTGCTTGTTTTACTCAAAACCGATCCCTACTACATCCAAGATTCAATAAAACCCCATATGAGCTAGTGAACAACCGGAAACCTGACATCTCTTACCTTCACGTGTTTGGCGCTTTGTGCTATCCGACGAACGACAGAGAAGATCTAGGAAAGTTGAAAGCTAAGGGTGATATTGGAATCTTCATTGGATATTCAGAAAGCTCGAGGGCATTCAGGGTGTATAATTGAAGAACTAAAAGGATAATGGAGACGATGAATGTGAAGTTTGACGAGATTTCACAAATGGCTTCTGAGAGATACGCTCTAGAACCCGCGCTTAATCCAATGGCTTCTAATCATAACAGATTAGGACTCGCACCAAACATGCAGACTTCTGGACACATCAGTTCAGGACTCGTGCCTAATGGAGCTCATTTAACAAACACGGACAAACCTTCAGAACAAGAACTGGAAAATTTCTTCGAGTTAATGTTTGATGAATATTATGGTGGAACTTCGACAAATGCATCTCAACAACATTCCGCTGCACCCGCTCACAACCATCAACCACCACCACCACCACTGGATGCATCTACAACAATCGAAGCTGAAGCACCACCTACCTCAACATCATCTACATCTACTCAAGCCACTCCAGTACTTGAAACTGAACTACCAAGAGTTGATGAGCAAAATCAAAACACAAATTTTCAAGAAGAACCAACAAATAATTCAAACGATGTTGTGTTAGAAGAAGGAGAAGAAGTATTTGAAAACCCGTTTGCAACAAACTCTGCTGAATCTTCTTCAAGGTTACAAGAACCATCCAACACACATACGTTAAACCCAAGGTACCCTTCTACGTTTCAATGGACAAAAGACCATCCAATAGAACAAGTTATTGGTGAACCTTCAAAGCCAGTTCAGACGAGGAGACAACTTGCCACCGATCTCGAATTGTGCATTTACATTTGCTCAATAAGCCTCAAAGAACCAAAGAACATTCGGGAAGCAATGGCAGAAAACCCTTGGATTGAAGCGATGTAGGAGGAACTTCTTCAATACCTGTTACATGATAGTTGGGAACTTGTTGAACGACCACTTGATAAACGCGTTCTTGATCTCAAGTGGTTGTGGAAGAACAAACTGGATGAGGAAATGACTGTAATTCGTAACAAAGCTCGTCTCGTGGCTAAAGGATATCCACAAGAAGAAGGGATAGATTTCGAAGAATCATTCACGCCTGTAGCTAGACTTGAAGCAGTCCGGATTTTCTTAGCCTATGCAGCTCACAAAAACATCACAGTCTATCAGATGGACATTAAGACAGCTTTCTTGAATGGAACTCTGAAAGAAGAAGTGTATGTGAGTCAGCCAGAGGGATTCATCGACAAAGATCATCCAGACTACGTCTACAAGCTTAAGAAAGCCATCTATGGTTTAAAACAAGCTCCAAGAGCGTGGTATGACGAACTATCATCTTTCTTGCTCAAAAACAATTTCACAAAAGGAACGGTTGATGACACCTTCTTTATCAAAAAATTCAAAGATGACATTTTGATCATTCAAATTTACGTGGATGACATAATTTTTGGATCAACCAATCCTAACCATTCAAAAGATTTTGAAAATCTCATGAAAAGCAAATTTGAAATGTCCATGATGGGGGAACTAAAATTCTTTCTTGGTTTACAAATACATCAATCCCCTTGTGGTATTTTTATCAATCAAGCTAAATATACAATAGAGATTTTGAAAAAACATGGAATGGAAAATTGTGATTCTGTTGGTACTCCAATGGTCACTTCACCAAAAATTGATGCTGGTTTGTTTGGGAAACCCGTCGATCCGAAGAAATATCGGAGCATGATCGGTTCTCTCATGTACTTAACTGCTAGTCAACCTGATATTCAATTTGTTGTTTGTTTGTTAGCTCGGTTTCAGGCAAAGCCTACCGAACTTCACCTCAAAGAGGTTAAAAGGATCTTTCGGTACCTACGAAGAACCATTAACATGGGACTTTGGTATCCGAAGGATTCGGGGTTTAATCTAACAGCCGTTTCAGATGCCGACCATGCAGGAGATCAAGTTACAGCAAAAAGTACATCAGGTGGAGCACAATTTTTGGGTGAAAAGCTAGTAAGCTGGTCGTCAAAGAAACAGGATTGTACTGCGCTATCAACCGCCGAAGCCGAGTATGTGTCTCTATCTGCGTGTTGTGCCCAAGTTCTTTGGATGCGGACACAGCTCACAGATTATGGCTTTACTTTTGACAGAATACCTATGTATTGTGACTCAAAAAGTGTCATAGCCATCTCGTGCAATCCTGTACACCACTCTAAGACGAAGCATATCAAAGTCCGCTACCATTTCATCAAAGAACACGTGGAAGAGGGTACTGTTGAATTATTTTTCGTTAAGACTGATTACCAACTCGCCGATCTATTTACTAAAGCCCTTCCAAAAGAAAGGTTTGACTATTTAGTTCGACGAATTGGCATGCAAAGCCTAACTCCTGAGGAGCTAGAACGTCTTCTCTAATCTTCTTGAAAAATGTTTTCAAAATCGCTTCGCTGTAAATAATTTTGAAAAAACAAAATACAAAATTTGAAAAACCAACAAAAACAAAATACAAAAATATAAAATTTCAAAAAATACCAAAACAATAAAAAATCGAAAAATCCAAAAATATTCTTCTCACGACATGTCTCTCGTATAAATCAATATTCTGTACGTTTCTAGAAATGTCATTCGAAAATGATACGGACATGTACAGATGCTTGAACGGGAGTTATTTAAAATGTTTTTCTAAAACATGTCGTTTCTCAAAAGTTTCTTCACAATGGCTTTCGTATACTTCAGTACGAAACCAGGACCCGAATGATGACTTCTGATTATTTCAAATCATGGACTCGTATTTTCAAGGACGAATCCTTTTCAAATAGTTCGAGTCTAAACAAACGAAAAAGACTTCAAACAAAAACTCATTTTCAAACAAGAATTCTTGAGCACTTCTTCAATATTGTTCAAAAGATTTCTCAAAATCTCTCAAAATGAGTGCTCAAGATAACTCCCTCAAAACCCTTCACTGATTTTTAAATGTGCTATCATTAAGGGGGAGTACAAAAACAAAATAGTTCCGAATTCATGCAACAACAAATCTGTCTATCTCTCCAAAAAGCTTTTTCTTAATCAGTTGATATCAAAAATATCACGATCTGCTATTTTTGAGGGGGAGAAGAAAGATGTTTAAAGCTTGTGACTGAATCTCAAAAGAGCTAGACTCAGAATTTACCAATGAATTGACGAAGCTTAAAATGTCAGTAATCGAAAAGACTTGTCCTGGACGGGTAATAATTTCAAGCTAGTCTAACTAGTGATGTAAGCGTGTCTCGAATAGGACTTGTCTGAGTAGAATGTACCGTATCGAGAGACTTTCTTTGGACTTGACCAGGACGGGTAATAACTTCAAGCTAGTCTAACTAGTGATGTAAGCGTGTCTCGAATCGGTCATGTTCACTGAGAGTGGATCAATTCAAAAAGTGCAAACTCCTCACGCATGTGCAAATTTCTTAAAAATTCATGAGCACATGTGAAGTGGGAGTCCTTCATAAGAAACAAAAACTCTCAAAGTGTCAACAAAAATGTGTTTATATTCATAAACACTTTGAGAGATTTTCAATCAAAGGTTTCATGGCAATTATAGGATTCATGGAGTTATAAGGTGACTAAGGTTAGGGAAAACCGTCCTATGATCCGCCAGAGCCGGAGGGATCTACCCGAGGACAATTCCAATAGATTAGAATTAGAAGTCCTTAGGTATGATTGAAAAAAGGAGAAAATGAGAAAGGAGAAAGAAGGGGTTGAAGAATTAAAAAGAAAAGTTATGAAAAAGGGTGAAAAGAAATAGCCCTCCATATGTTCAACCTTAGGGCAGACACCGGGTTCAATTCATATGCTACTGGTTGTTACTAAGGTGACACCGGTATTGAAGATAAAGACGTCATGGACCCAGTGACGCACTGCACTAAACCTTCTAGCCACTCAAATTCTCTTAAAAGAGCTTGTTTCATTCTCACGGGGAACCGGCATAATCTATCGACCTGTCTCTTAGAGATGGTTGATATTGAAGCAGGAGACCTCTCCCTAATCTCCGCATAGGAAACCAAATGTGCACTTATCGAGTCTAGAGCCCCGAGATTCATTAAAAGATCTCATAGGAACACATGATATTTCTACACTGGTTGTTCATCATTAAGGACACTAGATGTAAACCTAAGAGTCCTTCGCAGATCTTAGCAATCTGCCAAGAACGTTTATGAGAGAATTACAAATGTATTTCTCAATGATTGAACGGAAATTCCTGCCAGGGTCAACATCAAGCAGCCCTGACAGCAGGTCACTTCGGTAATTCTTTATGGGTTACGCTTAGTGTTCGCGGTGGTTTCAAACGGTCTACAGTCGAGGAGTGATCCCCAGCGACTCACCTAATCATTGAGCTACTTAGTAGGTCTTGTAAGCTCTTTCGAGAGTATCTGATATGGGAACGGCCATGGTAAGGGTTAGAAGGAGTCTTCACACTATGTTGTTGACGATCTCTAATTCCTTATCTGTAAGTACCGGTTGTTTATTGCTAACTGTTTACCTGCAGCTATACATCATCTCCATGGCGAAAGATTCCACATGCTCATACATGCATCAACAAAGTCAAAGGAAAGTTCTCACAAAGATCAAAGGATAGCAACAGTCAAAGAAAGATTCTACGCCAAAAAGAAGAATCTACAAAGTAAAGTGACAAAGATCAACGTGAAAGAACGGGAATAACAAATGTATGTATGACAAAGACTTAAGACGTATGAGCATGTTGGAATGGCAGACAACCACCACAAACACAGAAGTGACGAATGGCAGATGACATCATCGGATCACTTCAACAACAATGAAGCATGATGAATTGGAACTATGATTCATCTAGTGATTCTTAAAGACGTCAAGAGCAATGAATGATAAAGTTTAAAGACAAAGATGATGACGTCGCGCAACCTCAATGACCAACACTTAGGGGGAGATTGTTAGAATCGTATTTTTATTTATAAAAAGTGTCGGTCATTAATGTATTGTTATAGGTTGCTTTAGAATATCATTATGATGAAGTTTATGTGTAGTTTTCATGATTTTATAAAGTCTAAGGGCTAGTTATGTAATAAGGTCAAAGATATGTGAAGCCCTAGACTTTGAGTATAAATACTCTTGTAAACCTCATTTGAGAGGTTGGTTCTCTTAGTCATTAACAAGGTTATTATTTCACACACTAGAGTTCCCACTCACTCTCTCTCTCTCTACTTACTTTCTCTCTCTAGGTTTAAGCTTGATTCGATAGTGATTTAGGTTGTTCTATGGTCCTACAATGTATAAAAATGGGTAAAACAAGAATTGGTATATATATGTTAACTTATGTTATTTAAACAAGTAAACTAGTGACTTCCATGGTAAAATCTGACCAAAATGGTATAGTTATGATATTGGATAATTACATATTATAGTATAGAACTTAACAAGGAAACCATAGCAATTTGAACCACTTAAAATGAGTACATGAGTCAAAAGTTATGGCCATAAGAAGTTAGCGAAACCAAAACGCCAAACTGCCTAGAAACAACCTGTTAGCATTCTGACTTTTTGAAAGTCGCACTTCTGGTCTGATTCATCAAAAAGGTAAAACACAAAAGTTGTCCGGAATGACGTTTTCGTTCAGGATCAAAGAAGCTCGAGCCCTGAAAACGCTTTACGAGTGATATTTTTCTTCAAATTCTTAACAGCCCATTTTTATACCAAATGACCATGTAATAGTTATGATTAAATGAAACCAAGAGGTCTAATGACCTAAAGCCAAGACCACAACCATGGCTAAGGCCAAGGTTGAGTTTCAAGACCATGGTAACAATGACCAAAGTCACGGCAAAGCTACGGCTAAAGACCATATAACTTACCAAGACGAAAACATGAACTAAAGAATTAATGGCAACATAAACATCCAATTCGGATCTACTCCATCAAAACAACCATGAAACTTTACAAGTAATATTCATACTAGACTCAAAAAACTCATTGTCATAACAATCTTCATCCAAAAGTAAACTTTCCTAAGTTTATTCAATTATTTGGACATGGAACTTTTCGGATCAAAAACTTATATATATTTTTATCAAATACTACAATAGTAGGGAGCCTTATGTGAGGGGTTCATTAAAGTAAACCGTCGAGATGAGTTGTGGATTTACGAATTAAAGTGTCCTGGCTCCTCGAATGTTTACTACATGACTTCTGAATTATGTCGGCCCGGACGGTAGTAAGCGATATATAAACTATACATGTTTCATAAACCATTTATTTTAAAAGACTTACACTATACTAAGTACTACATCATGGACTAAATGCAATACATATATAGGAAATTCTTCATATTCTTTACTCCAATCCTAAGTCGCAACATTCTATTATAGGTTACTCGTAGAAACCTTCGCGATTCGACCATCACATTCACTACTTGCTATATAACTTAAGGTGAGTTCATAGCCTCACTTTCCATTACTTAATTGTTTTACAAACCCTTGGGGGGAATACATGCTATTATTTTTCGACCGAACACAATGCTTTTCAATTGTATGCTACCTGATTGTTTTATTATTACTAAGTACCATCCTTGCTAAATCCAATATCCCTTATTATGAACCATTTAATCACTAGTAATAGTGAGCGCGAATATTGTGAATAGGCCTATTAGGAGACGAATCCCATTTGTATTGACTAAGTTCAAACAAATGCACTATATTTGAGATTTAGGTATGACAGCAAAGTACCTACCGGGATAACTCCGCCGATTGATATTGGTACCCGTTAACGTTTTGGTGTCATAAGCTTAGTGTAATAATAATAACTGTTTTGTTTTCCAACCATTGGTGTGAGTCTATAGCTCACACCACCAACATATTGTGTTCAACCATTAGACAAACTCTATGAATATCACTCAACTTTTGTGTTGACCTTTTAAGCATGTATTTCAGGTCCATGATGATCAAGGATGGCACAGAAGGGCACGGATATTCAAGAGGGCTATAAATTTTATTATCATTCGAAAACTCATTTAATGTAATTTGTAAACATGGAACCATCTGGGACCTCATTTTGTAATCTCTGATATTTATATAATTTGAATGATAAATCTTTTAAACGACTCAATTAGAGTTCGTTTTCTATTATTGTGACTATTGTGCCGTCGAGTAACACCCAGTTTGAATTCCGCTGCATCCATGAATTGGGGGTGTTACAGATTGGTACCAAAGCCATGGTCATAGAGAAACGGGTCTAATTGAGACCTAAACTATAACCACATTTACAAGCAAAAACATTTTTATAGTCTTCTGCTCTCCGTGTCTTCCATCCTCCAGACGATTATGGACTTATTAAGCATTTTATACTACACAAACAAGTTAGCATATGGATATATGTACCCTTAGCATAATTGAGCATTTCCCCGTAAGCATTTTATACTATATGAACATATTAGTATATTGATATATACACTCAATTTATTTTCAATCATTTTATCTAAACCATGGACTAAACATATTTGCGTATGCCTATTCTAGGGCATTTCGACACAACCACATTCTCCCAATCATGTTCCTACTCCAACATTTTATGTCCAAGATATTGTAACGAATTACAATACAATGGTCTTAATCATTTCTCAAATGTTTTGAGTCACACAATTGTCTAATCTACT
This sequence comes from Artemisia argyi, assembly GCA_030686995.1. Classification (NCBI taxonomy): domain Eukaryota; kingdom Viridiplantae; phylum Streptophyta; class Magnoliopsida; order Asterales; family Asteraceae; genus Artemisia; species Artemisia argyi. Next base: position 161,745,314 of record CM060683.1, read on the forward strand.
TCCCTAACATTGTGAATTGCACAATGGTCTAATCTACTTCTGAGACATTGTGATTTGCGCAATGGTCTCTGGAATTATTCCATCACCTCACCAATATCATTTCATATGATATCAAAAACCCATCACAATCTATCGATTTCCAAATAGAAATATGAGATTTCTAAAGGACAAACTAATCCATCACCTACAAAAGCTGAAGTTTCTCTACATTCGTCAAAGTTTTCTTCTGAAACCTTCATTGTTAAAAGTTCGTGATCCTGGCCAAGTATGGACTGTTTTAGAACTACTTAAAACTTACTTTCCACACATATCTACTCGTAATATCTTCTATGCAATGGAATGTGAAAACATAGGTTACAAGTCTTGTATGGGCGGCACTTGCAACTGAATGGTTTGACATCGCCTTTGTTTAGTGGACAGTTTCCCAAAAGCAACGGACATAACACAACTATACCTAATTTAGGTATTTGAAAATTTTATCGAACCTCGGCTAAATATAGATTAGTCACCTATATTTAACCTAGGGATAGTGAAACATAGTCTGACTAACTATGTTCGACTTAAAATTTTCAAATACTGAGAATAGTTGTACTAGGGTTATGTTCAGATTAATTTCCTACTTGAACTCGATAAACCACCAGAATTCAGTAAAAAGATCTAGAGATACGATAGTGCCTTACCACTCAGCAAGATCTTAACACCTTATTTTTACCATCTAATTTCATTCTTAAAAGTTTTCATTTATAAGATAATCCGAACTACTATCTTGGGATAGTTATCAATTCTTATCTTCATCCCGTAGAAGTAGTATCCTGTTTAGGTCCTAAGGATACCATTCCATCATAAACCTTTAAAATCTCTTAAAATTTTAAAGCAAACTTGACATCTCTACCAATATTAATGTTAAGCATACACTACATAATTTTGTTCATCAACATATCACATCATTATCTTCACAACCGTTACAACCACAAGCTCATTAACAGATCTTGATGCACTTTTAAAGCTCAAATCATCCTTAGTTACACCACAAGCACCATCGTCAGCTTTACAAGATTGAATATTCATCTTGTACTTTTGGAACACCAGTATCATCTCGTAATACACTACCTTGTAACTCACCGGCTAAGTATGAACGTTGTGTTGGGAATCCTTAAGTAGGATGATTTATAATTATTTGAATGGATTGGGAGGCCTTTTCATTTAAATAAAGAAATTGTAAATCACCGACCATAAGTTTATATTCCCCTATTTTCATTGTTTAGGATGCCTCTCTATGTAAATAAAGAATTATAAACAAGTGGGCTTATTTGTATCCAAAATAACATAAGTATGAAGTCAATAAACACTATGTACAACAACAGATTACCTACTAGACTATGATTGCAACTACCATCCCAATTTCCATTGATATTCAACTACTATATCAATTTCCATTTATTGGATTCCTATGTCAATTGCTATTGTTGTTCAACTACTATATCAATTGCTATTGGTACTTGACAACTATATCAATTTATATTTTATATTCTAACTATATCAATTTATGTACAACTGCTATATCAATATTCGACTGCTATATTGATGAGTGCTCAAACACTCATCATTTTTGTCGTATTTAAACTGCCAAAACATCCGAAAACGCTCAGAAATGCATCAAAATACTTAAAATATCCTAGGGATTGTATTTTATACGTTTCTAATGCAAAATGAGCAAAAACAATGAAAAACGAACAAAGTTTACACAATTGGCAGTTTTAGTCCCCCGACTTTCAAAAAGTTACAAAACTAGTCCCTACGCATTTGTTTTGAAAGAAAAGTCAACCTAAGGTGTTTAAAAGTCAAATATTATCAAAATTTATCCTTAGGCAAAAACTTTGGAAAATTTACACTTTTGGTCCCTGCAGTTTGGGAAATTGACGAAATCAGTCCCTGGGGAATTTTAAATGGAAAATACACTTTTGTAACCTTCATCTTTTGGGAATGTAACATGTTTGGTCCCTGGATTAACTTTGAGTAGTTGGCATTTATGGTCCTTAAAAATCACAAAACTACAAATTCGGTCCTTGTAATTAAAACCAAACAAAACCATACGGACCCTTGTATTTTTTTGGCAAACCCAATCCACACCAAAATCCTACCCCAGCCCATTGATGTTCCCAAGCCCACCAATGCCTAGCCCACGTCCATTTTAATAATATGGCCGGGTCAAAACAAGTCAACCCTCCCTCACCCTTCTCCTTTTTCTTCCCCGCCTAAATCCCAGCCCCCAAAACCTGCAATCCCCAACAAGTTTGTCCCCCCCCCCTCTTCTCCTACCCAGCCAACCTACATCCCACTCACCTCCCAAAGTCAAACCCAACAATATTATTACCCCCTCCTCCCACCTTATATCACCAAATCCTAGGTCTGCTAAGTGAAGATGTGGTCCAATCAATGGCTAAGAAGTGCTCCCAGGTGACAAAGACAAAACAAAGACACCAGACAAGGGACACAAAAGTGCAAAAAGAAGACAGAGCCTGGTTCAAGTATTCCAATTTTATTTTATTTTTAGTATAAGTACTTTTCATTTGTAAGCCTGGATGGCAGTTAGTGAGTAGTTTTAAGTAGTTTTTCATGTAATTTTCTCATTCAGTCACTAGTGTAGTTTTGTAAACTTTTAGTATTAATACAACTATTCCAGTTCCTTTAAAATTCCAAGTTCATCTTTTACAGCTTCATAATTCTTTTACATTCTCTTAAAACTTAGTTAAATTGTTGTTGTTGTTTTAAAGCTTTGGTACACTCACTGAGCATCTCAGTAATCAAAAAGAAAACACAGAAAAATATATTCAATAAGAAAAAGAAAAAAATATATATATATGAGAAAGAAAAAATCAAAAAGTTTGAAGATGACAGGTTATGGTTCAGGATGAAGTAGCAAGGATTGGGCATGGTTTAGAGCCCATTGGGGGCATATAGGTTGTGAACTTATGGTCTTGATACTCATTTGATCCGTGGCTTGGCTCAGATTGTAAGAACTTCTCAAATTTTTAGCATTGATTGAATTATTGATGTAGTTGTTATTTAAACTTGAATTCTGCATACTAGGGTGTATTTTAGTCTAGCTTAAACTTGTGCATCAGTTGATTTTAGTGAACCTTGTGATTTGATGTGTATAATTCTAACTAGTTTGCTGAGCAGGGGTGTTTGGGATAACCTTTTACCCTGAGTTCTTTTGGCTGTCAAGGTTTGAGACTAGATTAGGCAAGATACTTTAGGTCAAATTAGGTTAATATTAGCATAAAACCAGTAGTTTGTTAAGGAAAAGTCAAAATTAAGCTTCTAGTTTGATCATGCTTAACTGTTTGAGCTTATAGAATATCATAAGCTGTATATCAGTAGTTAACTTGTAACTTTTGCTTGAATTAGTCCAACTCCTTCCAAATACACCAATTTCAGTAAGCTTTGGATCAATTGAAACTAACATTGGTCAACCTTTTCATAAATTTCAAAAGTCAAAATTTGTAAGTCTGAGAAATAGGACAGATTTCATATCACTTTGTGGGTTTCAATTTTTGATGGAATTAAGTAGTATTTGTTGATTTGAACTATTTGTCAGTCCATTTATCTGAACCAAAAGAAAAAGTGGAATTTGAAAATCATTTACTTAGCTTAAATTGACCCCAAAGTCGTCTGTTTGGCCATACATGTCCCCTGCACCCAGGTATTGACCCAACTTCTTGGGTTCATTTGAGCTTATTTAGTGGGCCCCACCTTCAGTATTTTGGTCTTTTGGAAAGCTGGTTAGGTTATCTAGTTAAATCCATCATTAGTTTGCACTAGTTAGTTGTTTCCCTAGCTTATTTTGTCATCAAACTTGCCCCCCCCCCCAGTGCTTGTATCTGCTGGTGCACCTCAGTGTGCATTAAGCTTGTTAATCTTGGCCTTAGTTTGTTATTTGCTTGTTGATCTGTGATCATTTGCTTGTTTGTGACCCCTGAGATTGTGCTTGGTTATATTTGCTCCTTGTTTGAGCTTATAGAGCTTATTTGGCTTGCTAGCTTACTTCAATATCTAACTTTTTGCTTAATCCTTAACTGTTGGTGTTTTCATAATTGAATAAGCTTGTAAGTCTTGAAATCTGAGCTTGATTATCTGATTTAAGTTTTTTTTTAGCTTGTGCACTGAATTTCATGCTTACCCATGTTTCATATAAGTTTTTGAGTTCTTGGGGCTTGACTGCTTATTCATCAACCTAGGTGCCTCACTAGCCAACTTCACAAGCACCTAGATTCCTCACCACTTAAGCTCAGACTGAGTTTGTGGGATTTTTGGATAGCCCCTCAGGTCTACTTTTTAGATTTACAATTGGTTAGGACCCTAAGTCACCCCTGTGGGCCCCACCTTGGGCTGCAAGTAAGCCCTTAGACCTGTTTGGACCTGGTTGGACTCAGAATTGCTTATTGGTTTTTGTAGCTTAATTTGTTGCTTCTTCCTGTCATTTTGAGTTTAATTGTATCCCTTTAAGTTGTTTCAAAGCTTATTGTATAGCTTAGGTGTCTTTGGTAGCTTGTTTGAACTTACAAAAGGCTAATAAGCTCAAAGCTTGGCTGTTTTGCTTATTATTGCCCACAGTGCTTATTTTCCAATTATAACCAAACTTCCTTCGTAAAAAGTGCTTAAAATTAATTGTTAATCAGTTGTGTAAAAGAAAAAACAGAAAAAGACAAAAAAAATTAGAAGTGATAGCTTTTATTTAAGCCACTTTGGCTTATTTTCTGCTTATTTATAAGCAAAAGCTATTGTTAAATTTTTCTTAGGGTTCTGGTATCAAAATAGATTTTTAGGAATTTTTTCAGAATTTTCTGTAATCATTTAGTATTTTTTATAATTTAGTTTAATTTAAATTAATTAATTAAATAGTTTTTAATTAGTAATAATTAATTAAAAGTTAGAAAAAATAGTTTTTCTATTTTAAAATTAGTGTTATAATATTTTAGATTTTTTCTAAATTTTATTTTCATTTTTCTAGTTAATTTTCATAATTATTTGTAATTTAGGATATTTTAGTTAATTAAAAAGTAATTAATAATTAGTAATTAATTAATAGTAATTAATTAAATAGTGTAAAAATTATTTTTCTTTTTCTAAAATTTTTTTTAAGTTATTAGGATTGTAAAAATATAAATTTCACGTTCGTAGGACTTTGTTTACTCCCGTTTCACTTTTTTATTTGCGCGTTCGCGTTTATTTTAAACTGAAACGCGCGTTTTTAGGTTAAATTGCATTTTTAAGTCATCTGATCATTAGTAATTGTTAATTAAGTGTTTATAAGTCATTTTCCATCATTATCTTGTAGTATAACCATAATAATCAAATTCCTGACCTTTCTGATTAATCACCCGATCTTTTAAAACGTTCACAAATACAATTGCACGCCTCGTCGGGACTTAACGACCCGGGGATTCCCTAAACTCCTTGGTTAGTTGGTTTTTGACGTTTGACTTGGTTGACCATCCCCTGGTGAACTTAGTTGACCGTTCAGAACCAATCAAAATTTTGTGCCGCTGCCAGGGAGGCTGCTGCGTATCTGCACACGTTCTTTAAGATTAGTGGTTTTTCACACATCACTGTATAAACTCACCCACTTTTTGTAAATCTCAATCATAAAACAAAAACGTCATTAACACTTTTCCTAAAGTGTTAACAACACCAAAAAAATAAAAACAAATAAAACAGATCGTTACGTTTTCTATATCGGGTTTCTTTTAAGGTGATTCTTAAAGAAATACGATTTTGGTAAACGAAACGATACCAAAAATATTGTCCAAAAGTTTTTTCACCCATTCACAAAAACCCAAAAACATTCGTCTTTTCTTGTGAATAATTCTACATAAAAATAAACCGTCGCAAACCAAGACAGAACACCTACTAACTGGGAGTGTGAACATAATAAGTTCCCAAACGAAAGATTAAAACTTGCCTTTGTATCCATGTAGGTGGTGTACCTTTCTTAAAGAAGCCACTTACTTGCGATTATTGGTTTAAGTTCACTGTGGTTTTGCCTCGACTTTGTTTTGATTGATTTTTGGTTACTAGTGCATGCGCACTCGCTCTTCTAGGTCTACTAGCCCATTACGTGAGCTTGTACGAAAACCTAGAAGACCTCGTAGACGTTCCGCACCAACAGTCGGATCTGAGATCCGTACTGTTTCCACTCCAGCTGTCACTATGGCGGAAGACCGCCCTATGTGTGAGCTTCTCCAAGCACCCATCGAGGGTTACGGAGACGCTATTGTTGTCCCAGCCATCGTGGCTGATAGTTTTGAGCTCAAAACCGGGTTACTTAATCTTGTAACCTCAAGTCAGTTTTACGGTTTTGAGAGGGACGATCCTCATGCTCATATTCGATGGTTCAATAAAATCACATCGACCATCAAGTACAAAAATGTCCCGTGTGAAGCAATTAAGCTTCTTCTCTTCCCATTCTCCCTCGAGGGTCAAGCCCGGATTTGGCTTGAGAAACAACCCCCTCGATCTATTGAGACATGGGAGGATCTGGTAAAAAAGTTTGTGAATGAATTCTTCCCACCTTCTAAGACCACGAGTCTTAAAAACGAGATCACCAAGTTCACTCAAAAATATGATGAATCATTTGGTGAAGCGTGGGACCGTTTTAAAGAATTACTTCGCAAGTGTCCACATCATGGTTTCTCCGAGTTGATGCAACTCGATACTTTCTACAATGGCGTGAGCCAAGTTGATCGGGATTCTCTCAATGCCTCCGCGGGAGGTAACTTTTTGAGTAGAACCACCAAAGAAGCCTTAGCAATCATCGAGAACAAGTCTAAGGTCCGCTCTACACGAAGCAAGCCGGTTGTTTCACAAATTAGTGCGGGTCCTTCCACTTCATCTCCTTCGAGTCAGTCTAGCACCGATGCTAAGATTGACAAGCTTACTGAGGCTATTCAAGCTTTGGTTCTCGCCCAGACTAAGAAAGTTTCATTTCCACAACATCCTCCACCTGCTGAGGTTAAGAAAGTGGAAGTCTGTGTAACTTGTGGTGGGCCGCATGCCTACTACAATTGCACAGCTACTGATGGTTCTCCGTTTGAAGCTCATGCTGTAGTCGGGTCATCTAATCAAGGAGGCAATCAATATCGCCCTCCTATGGACCCGAACTACCGTCCTAATCATTATCCTGGACCTCCTGGTTTTCATCAAAACCAAAATGTCCAAAACCGTGGCCAGAATCAAAACAGAGGAAACCAAGGTTTTCAAAACCAAGGTAACTTCAATCAAGGTCATGGTTTTCAGAATCAAAACCAAGGTTTCCAAAATCAAGGTTTCCAACAACAAAATCAAGGAAACTTTAATAGAAACCAAGGTCAGGGTAATTTCAATCCCCGGGTATTTTCATGGAAACAACAACCCTAATCAGGGTAATTTTCAAAATCAAGGTCCCAATCAGAACAATCGTGCTCAAAATTTTAACAACCAAAATCAAGCCATTGTTCCTACTGGGCCTTCATCCGACGAGTTGTTAAAACAATTCATGAAGTCCCAAGAAGAAATGAACAAGTTGTTGGTCAGCCAGATTTCTAAAATTAAGAAGTCTTTAAATGAACGACCCTCGGGCTCAGGAACACTTCCGAGCAACACGATCGCTAACCCGAGGGGCGATGCTAAGGCGATCATAACTAGAAGTGGTGCTTCTTATGATGAACCCGCGATTCCTACTACCTCTTCTTTCTCTACTCCAAAGGTAGTGGAACGTGAACCTAAGGTGACCACGGACAAGGTGCAAACTCCAAGCTCACGAAGTACCGCACACGTCCAACCTCAGGTTATTCCAGAAACCAAACGTAAACCTGGAGTTGTCTTTGAACCACCTGAGACTCCAGTGGACAACCCTAAATCTAAAACTTCTATCCCTTACCCATCACGTCTCAATGAACAAAAGCTCCGCGAAAAAGCTAGTCACCAAATGGATAAATTTTTCCAAATCTTTCAAGATTTGCATTTTGACATTAGCTTCGCGGATGCTATTCTCTTGATGCCCAAGTTTGCATCAACAATCAAAAATCTGTTAAGTAATAAGGAAAAACTCTTTGAGATGGCAAGAACTCCATTGAATGAGCACTGCTCAGCCGTGCTCTTGAAAAAGCTTCCCGAAAAGCTTGGAGACCCCGGAAAGTTTCTCATTCCTTGTATTTTTTCGGGTATGGTTGAATGCTTCGCCTTGGCCGATCTTGGTGCTAGCATTAACCTGATTCCATATTCTGTGTGGAAGAAACTCTCTCTTCCCGAACTTACTCCCACGTGCATGACTTTAGAGCTTGCCGATCGATCGATTTCTCATCCTCTTGGCATAGCCGAGGACGTATTTGTTAGAGTGGGAAAGTTCCATTTTCCAGCAGATTTTGTGATTGTTGACTTTGATGCCGATTCGAGGGTCCCTCTCATTCTTGGAAGGGGATTTCTTAGAACTGGGCGTGCTCTTATCGATGTATTTGAGCAAGAGATCACATTGCGTGTTGGAACTGAAGCAATCACCTTTAACCTTGATCAAACATCAAGGTACTCCTCCAATTATGACTCTGAATCGGTAAACCGAATAGATGTCATCGATGTTGCGGCTGAGGAGTACGCTCAAGAGGTTTTAGGTTTCGTTGATGATTCTACGAGTGAAAATTTCACTCCGTCTTCTTATCCCATCATTGCTAATTCTGCTCCTTCCCTCACTCCGTTTGAGGGAATTGACTTCATCTTAGAAGAGATTGAGTCCTTTCTTAAAAGTGATTCGATTTCCGATGGAATCGATAACCAAGAGATTGACCCAGAGAGGGATATTCTTCTCCTTGAGAAATTGTTAAACGAAGATCCCTCTCCTCTTCCTGTTCTACCACAACAACTTCATAATCAGGAAATCAAATATGTTGAGGAAACTGATGATTTTCCTGAGGTCGAGCTTAAGGACTTGCCGCCTCATCTTGAATACGCATTTTTGGAGGGTGATGATAAATTGCCCGTCATAATTGCTAAGGATTTAAGTGATGAGGAAAAGGCTGCTCTAATAAAGGTTTTGAAGTCACATAAGCAAGCAATTGCTTGGCGTCTCTCCGACATAAAGGGCATTGACCCTGAATTTTGTACACATAAGATTTTAATGGAGGACGACTTCAAACTGGCAGTCCAACAACAAAGAAGGGTGAATCCAAAAATTTATGAGGTGATCAAACAAGAAGTTTTAAAACTCCTTGATGCCGGATTGATTTACCCTATCTCGGACAGTCCTTGGGTGAGCCCAATTCACTGCGTTCCAAAAAAGGGTGGCATTACTGTTGTCACAAATGAGGAAAATGAGTTGATTCCAACTCGTTTAGTTACGGGGTGGCGTGTCTGTATTGATTATCATAAGTTAAATGACGCCACCCATAAGGATCATTTTCCTCTACCCTTTATGGATCAGATGCTCGAGAGATTAGCGGGGAATGAGTACTATTGCTTCCTCGATGGTTTCTCGGGTTACTTTCAGATTCCCATTGATCTGCAAGATCAAGAAAAGACCACGTTCACGTGCCCCTATGGAACTTTTGCGTATAAACGCATGCCATTTGGCTTATGTAATGCTCCGGGCACGTTTCAACGATGTATGATGGCCATATTTTCCGACATGATCGGGAAAACTATGGAGGTCTTCATGGACGATTTTTCGGTCATTGGGGATTCGTTTCAAACATGTCTCTCCCATTTAGACAACATGCTTAAATGTTGTGAAGACACAAGGTTATGTCTAAATTGGGAGAAAAGTCACTTTATGGTCAAAGAGGGCATTGTCCTCGGCCATAAAATTTCAAAGAGTGGGATTGAGGTCGACAAAGCCAAAGTTGATGTCATAGCAAAATTACCTCATCCCACTACCCTCAAAGGTGTTAGGAGCTTTTTGGGTCATGCCGGTTTTTACTGTAGGTTCATTCAAGATTTTTCTAAAATCGCCCGGCCTATGACCCATCTCCTCGAGAAGGATGCTCCTTTTATCTTCTCTCCTGAGTGCATCGAAGCCTTTGAAACATTAAAAAAAAGGCTTACCGAGGCACCGATTCTTGTTGCCCCCGATTGGGACTTGCCCTTTGAGCTCATGTGTGATGCGAGTGATTATGCTATTGGGGCAGTTTTGGGGCAACGTAAAACAAAACACTTTCAGCCTATACACTATGCGAGCAAAACAATGACCGAGGCTCAAAGTCAGTACACCACCACTGAAAAAGAATTATTAGCTGTGGTGTATGCCTTTGAGAAATTTCGGCCATACTTGATATTGACCAAAAGCATAGTGTATACGGATCACTCGGCTTTGAAGTACCTCTTTGCAAAACAAGATGCAAAGCCGAGACTACTCCGTTGGGTTCTCCTCCTACAGGAATTTGATATCATAATTCGTGATAAAAAAGGAGCTGAGAACCTAGCTGCTGATCATCTCTCCCGATTGGAGAACCCCCATCAAGATGTCTTCGAGAAGAAGGAAATTAATGAAACCTTCCCTCTCGAGACACTCAATGTGGTTGCCTTTCGTGGAGATTCTATTACCCCATGGTTTGCTGATTTCGCAAACTACCATGCGGGTAATTTTGTGGTGAAAGGGATGTCGTCCCAACAGAAGAATAAATTCTTCAAGGATGTCAAACATTATTTCTGGGACGACCCCTACTTGTTTAAAATCTGTGCGGATCAAGTCATCCGGCGGTGTGTTTATGGCCAAGAAGCCTCTGAAATTCTAAAGGCTTGCCATGCTGGTCCCACGGGGGGCCACCATAATCCAAACTACACCGCCAAAAAGGTGTTTGATTCTGGCTTTTACTGGCCCACGATCTATAAGGATGCCCAAAAATTGGTCAAATCCTGTGACGCTTGTCAACGTCACGGGAACATTTCACAAAAGAATGAAATGCCACAAAATGCAATCCAAGTTTGTGAAATCTTTGACGTATGGGGCATCGACTTTATGGGGCCATTTCCATCATCTCATGGAAATAAGTACATACTCGTGGCTGTTGACTATTTGTCAAAATGGGTTGAAGCCAAAGCTTTACCCACTAATGATGCCCGAGTAGTCGTGAAATTTTTGAAAGCTCTTTTTGCTCGATTTGGAACTCCACGTGCTATAATTAGCGATCATGGTACGCATTTCTACAATGACAAATTCGACAAAGTCATGCAAAAGTATGTTGTAACTCACCGTCTATCTACTACGTACCACCCTCAAACAAGTGGACAAGTAGAAGTTTCCAATCGGGGCATTAAGAGAATATTGGAAAGAACTGTAGGAGAGAATCGTGCATCGTGGTCGGACAAATTAGATGATGCACTCTGGGCTTTCCGTACGGCGTATAAAACACCCATTGGGTGCACGCCATACAAGCTTGTGTACGGGAAAGCGTGCCATCTACCGATCAAGCTTGAGCATAAAGCCTATTGGGCCCTCAAGCATGCCAATTTTGACCTAAAAACAGCGGGTGATCACAGGAAAGTTCAACTGAATGAATTAAATGAACTTCGTGATCAAGCTTACGAGAACTCTTTGATCTATAAGGAAAAGACAAAGAAGATTCATGACTCAAAAATCAAAAACCGCGTTTTCAACGTTGGTGATCGAGTCCTTCTTTTCAACTCTAGACTAAAGATCTTCTCGGGAAAGCTTAAAACCCGATGGACTGGTCCATTCACTATCGCAAAGGTTTATCCTTATGGCACTGTCGAATTATCACAAAACGACGGTCCTAATTTCAAAGTGAATGGACATCAGCTGAAACACTACTTTGGAGAGGACATACCATCCATGGTTGTCCCGGATCTCCAAACGTTCCCCAAGGACAATTAAATTTGGGGATCGAGTCAAGCTAGCGACTCGATAAACAAAAACAATAGCAACAATACGGGTTTTCACCCGTATCTCTGATTTCTTTCTACTTTCTACCACCTAAGTGTGGGGGAATGGCCAACCCCCCCCCCCCCCCCCCCCCCCCGCTATTTGAAAATGTATATATGTATATAAGGTTTCATCAAAAAAAAAAATGTGTGATTGTTTGTACAGATAAATAAAGTGAAAAATACAAAACGATTTCCCACAGTTAGTCTTTAATATTATCTTTTTACGTTCAAGGATTCGGCATAATAGCCGGGACTTTGAATATTGAGGACAATATTCAATTCTAAGTGTGGGGGAGGGGAAAATTCTAGCGAATTTTATCACATTATATCCTAGAATCCCCGTTTTTGGCCTAAAATTTTAAAAAAATTTCACTTTATTTCAAAATTTTTATGGTAATCAGTCCGCCGTGTCTAAGCGACAAAAGGGATTGGCTAGTCCAGGAGCAAACGGCTCTTGGTAAAGACATCTCAAATCCGTTGACAGCTTGCAATTTGCCCAAAATTGTATGGTTCCTCAACTCCCCGAAAACAAATGAGTTGGCTAGCCCGCAAGATTATGGCTTGTGGTAAAGGCCATGGAAAAACCATAATTGGTAATCAGCTCACCAAGATGTTGACTATTCCATCAAGAGCTGGCTAGTCCAGGAGCAAACGGCTCCTGGTAAAGACAAACCAAATCCGTTAACAGCTGGTGGTTTGCTCAAAATCACACGGTTATCAGGTGTGCCACAGTTCTTACACCTGGCTACTCCAGAAGTGATGGCTTTTGGTAAAGAGTTTAAAATCCATCAAGTTTTCCAAAAATATTGCTTGGGACTAGCAATAGTTTAGTGTGGGGGATTGATGAGTGCTCAAACACTCATCATTTTTGTCGTATTTAAACTGCCAAAACATCCGAAAACGCTCAGAAATGCATCAAAATACTTAAAATATCCCAGAGATTGTATTTTATACGTTTCTAATGCAAAATGAGCAAAAACAATGAAAAACGAACAAAGTTTACACAATTGGCAGTTTTAGTCCCCCGACTTTCAAAAAGTTACAAAACTAGTCCCTACGCATTTGTTTTGAAAGAAAAGTCAACCTAAGGTGTTTAAAAGTCAAATATTATCAAAATTTATCCTTAGGTAAAAACTTTGGAAAATTTACACTTTTGGTCCCTGCAGTTTGGGAAATTGACGAAATCAGTCCCTGGGGAATTTTAAATGGAAAATACACTTTTGTAACCTTCATCTTTTGGGAATGTAACATGTTTGGTCCCTGGATTAACTTTGAGCAGTTGGCATTTATGGTCCTTAAAAATCACAAAACTACAAATTCGGTCCTTGTAATTAAAACCAAACAAAACCATACGGACCCTTGTATTTTATTGGCAAACCCAATCCACACCAAAATCCTACCCCAGCCCATTGATGTTCCCAAGCCCACCAATGCCTAGCCCACGTCCATTTTAATAATATGGTCGGGTCAAAACAAGTCAACCCTCCCTCACCCTTCTCCTTTTTCTTCCCCGCCTAAATCCCAGCCCCCAAAACCTGCAATCCCCAACAAGTTTGTCCCCCCCCCCCCCCCTCTTCTCCTACCCAGCCAACCTGCATCCCACTCACCTCCCAAAGTCAAACCCAACAATATTATTACCCCCTCCTCCCACCTTATATCACCAAATCCTAGGTCTGCTAAGTGAAGATGTGGTCCAATCAATGGCTAAGAAGTGCTCCCAGGTAACAAAGACAAAACAAAGACACCAGACAAGGGACACAAAAGTGCAAAAAGAAGACAGAGCCTGGTTCAAGTATTCCAATTTTATTGTTTTTTAGTATAAGTACTTTTCATTTGTAAGCCTGGATGGCAGTTAGTGAGTAGTTTTAAGTAGTTTTTCATGTAATTTTCTCATTCAGTCACTAGTGTAGTTTTGTAAACTTTTAGTATTAATACAACTATTCCAGTTCCTTTAAAATTCCAAGTTCATCTTTTACAGCTTCATAATTCTTTTACATTCTCTTAAAACTTAGTTAAATTGTTGTTGTTGTTTTAAAGCTTTGGTACACTCACTGAGCATCTCAGTAATCAAAAAGAAAACACTGAAAAAGATATTCAATAAGAAAAAGAAAAATATATATATATATATGAGAAAGAAAAAATCAAAAAGTTTGAAGATGACAGGTTATGGTTCAGGATGAAGTAGCAAGGATTGGGCATGGTTTAGAGCCCATTGGGGGCATATAGGTTGTGAACTTATGGTCTTGATACTCATTTGATCCGTGGCTTGGCTCAGATTGTAAGAACTTCTCAAATTTTTAGCATTGATTGAATTATTGATGTAGTTGTTATTTAAACTTGAATTTTGCATACTAGGGTGTATTTTAGTCTAGCTTAAACTTGTGCATCAGTTGATTTTAGTGAACCTTGTGATTTGGTGTGTATAATTCTAACTAGTTTGCTGAGCAGGGGTGTTTGGGATAACCTTTTACCCTGAGTTCTTTTGGCTGTCAAGGTTTGAGACTAGATTAGGCAAGATACTTTAGGTCAAATTAGGTTAATATTAGCATAAAACCAGTAGTTTGTTAAGGAAAAGTCAAAATTAAGCTTCTAGTTTGATCCTGCTTAACTGTTTGAGCTTATAGAATAGCATAAGATGTATATCAGTAGTTAACTTGTAACTTTTGCTTGAATTAGTCCAACTCCTTCCAAATACACCAATTTCAGTAAGCTTTGGATCAATTGAAACTAACATTGGTCAACCTTTTCATAAATTTCAAAAGTCAAAATTTGTAAGTCTGAGAAATAGGACAGATTTCATATCACTTTGTGGGTTTCAATTTTTGATGGAATTAAGTAGTATTTGTTGATTTGAACTATTTGTCAGTCCATTTATCTGAACCAAAGAAAAAGTGGAATTTGAAAATCATTTACTTAGCTTAAATTGACCCCAAAGTGGTCTGTTTGGCCATACATGTCCCCTGCACCCAGGTATTGACCCAACTTCTTGGGTTCATTTGAGCTTATTTAGTGGGCCCCACCTTCAGTATTTTGGTCTTTTGGAAAGCTGGTTAGGTTATCTAGTTAAATCCATCATTAGTTTGCACTAGTTAGTTGTTTCCCTAGCTTATTTTGTCATCAAACTTGCCCCCCCAGTGCTTGTATCTGCTGGTGCACCTCAGTGTGCATTAAGCTTGTTAATCTTGGCCTTAGTTTGTTATTTGCTTGTTGATCTGTGATCATTTGCTTGTTTGTGACCCCTGAGATTGTGCTTGGTTATATTTGCTCCTTGTTTGAGCTTATAGAGCTTATTTGGCTTGCTGGCTTACTTCAATATCTAACTTTTTGCTTAATCCTTAACTGTTGGTGTTTTCATAATTGAATAAGCTTGTAAGTCTTGTAATCTGAGCTTGATTATCTGATTTAAGTTTTTTTTTAGCTTGTGCACTGAATTTCATGCTTACCCATGTTTCATATAAGTTTTTGAGTTCTTGGGGCTTGACTGCTTATTCATCAACCTAGGTGCTTCACTAGCCAACTTCACAAGCACCTAGATTCCTCACCACTTAAGCTCAGACTGAGTTTGTGGGCTTTTTGGATAGCCCCTCAGGTCTACTTTTTAGATTTACAATTGGTTAGGACCCTAAGTCACCCCTGTGGGCCCCACCTTGGGCTGCAAGTAAGCCCTTAGACCTGTTTGGACCTGGTTGGACACAGAATTGCTTATTGGTTTTTGTAGCTTAATTTGTTGCTTCTTCGTGTCATTTTGAGTTTAATTGTATCCCTTTAAGTTGTTTCAAAGCTTATTGTATAGCTTAGGTGTCTTTGGTAGCTTGTTTGAACTTACAAAAGGCTAATAAGCTCAAAGCTTGGCTGTTTTGCTTATTATTGCCCACAGTGCTTATTTTCCAATTATAACCAATCTTCCTTTGTAAAAAGTGCTTAAAATTAGTTGTTAATCAGTTGTGTAAAAGAAAAAACAGAAAAAGACAAAAAAAAAATTAGAAGTGTTAGCTTCTATTTAAGCCACTTTGGCTTATTTTCTGCTTATTTATAAGCAAAAGCTATTGTTAAATTTTTCTTAGGGTTCTGGTATCAAAATAGATTTTTAGGAATTTTTTCAGAATTTTCTGTAATCATTTAGTATTTTTTATAATTTATTTTAATTTAAATTAATTAATTAAATAGTTTTTAATTAGTAATAATTAATTAAAAGTTAGAAAAAATAGTTTTTCTGTTTTAAAATTAGTGTTATAATATTTTAGATTTTTTCTAAATTTTATTTTCATTTTTCTAGTTAATTTTCATAATTATTTGTAATTTAGGATATTTTAGTTAATTAAAAAGTAATTAATAATTAGTAATTAATTAAATAGTGTAAAAATTATTTTTCTTTTTCTAAAAATTTTCTTAAGTTATTAGGATTGTAAAAATATAAATTTCACGTTCGTAGGACTTTGTTTACTCCCGTTTCACTTTTTTATTTGCGCGTTCGCGTTTATTTTAAACTGAAACGCGCGTTTTTAGGTTAAATTGCATTTTTAAGTCATCTGATCATCAGTAATTGTTAATTAAGTGTTTATAAGTCATTTTCCATCATTATCTTGTAGTATAACCATAATAATCAAATTCCTGACCTTTCTGATTAATCACCCGATCCTTTAAAACGTTCACAAATACAATTGCACACCTCGTCGGGACTTAACGACCCGGGGATTCCCTAAACTCCTTGGTTAGTTGGTTTTTGACGTTTGACTTGGTTGACCATCACCTGGTTAACTTAGTTGACCGTTCAGAACCAATCATATATCAATTTCCTTTGATATTCGACTATTATATGGATCTCTACTGATATTCAACTATGTTATCAATCTCTATTGACACACCGTATTCTGAGACAAATCAAACTACATCACTAGTAATCACAGACTCTAGTCCTCATAAGTAACCACACCTCTTCATCGATACCACTCCAACATATAACGCACACAGAACTTCGGGACGAAGTTCCCGTAAGGGGTAGAGACTGTAACAATTCACATTTTCAGGTTAACTTCTATTCCCGAAAATTTCACTATTCATTTTTACTATTCACTTTTACTATTCTTTTCTTTCGAAATTTAATTTTTATTTCATATTCTCGTGTGATAGATCATTTCCATGGCAAAATAAAAGTTTGACACTCATCAGATCATTTTCGCGAAAGTTATTAAGGAACTACACGTTTTAGGGTAAAACGTCATTCAAAAATCCTACGCCCAACGAACCTCGACCGCATTAATTTTTCCCGCATCAGAAAAATATTTGATACACTCATGATTTATTTGAGAATTAATTATGACTAAGAAAAATGTGACCAAATAAACCATCGACCGTGAGAAACAGAAATTTACGTTTTTAAGCGCTTTTACTTAGCCGTAACCTTAGCCTATACCTGCACCGCATTTCTAAGACGATTTGAGTTTTCACATTTTTGGAAAAAGTCAACATATTTTTCCCTCCTCCTTTGACCAAAAATAATTCCTTGATTTTTAGGCTTACGGTTTTATGTCTTAAAGACATTAAATACCAACCGACACTAGACTAAGCCCAGTCTAGACATTATAAGTCATTTGAAATCATTATTATCCTATTAGAAAAGTAACATTTTACTTTTCTCAACTTTACACAATATTCGTACGTTTTACGTTTTACGCGTTTTAAACCTACGTTTCCAGCGTTATCAGCGTTTTCACGATCCATTAAACTTATCACTCATTTTTATAAGATAATAATGAGTATATTGATGAGTTTAATCATTCCTATAAGTTTTGTATTTTTACGATACCCGATTTTACGTTTCGTAGCTTAACAGCTTACAATTAGCGATTAACGGAACCAAAACACACTCTGTAAAAGCAAGATAACATCAAAAATCATATCTAGTCATCCAAGATAAGCTATGCACGAAATTTTTGAGCAAGTCACAAGCCTTGTTGGCTTGTGATGAAGCCTTGATTACTTAGGATGGTTACATGTGTAAAACTTCCTATGTAAGCTTTGAAAAAGTCTTGCAAACTAACCTCCTCATTTTAGTATAATAGGCAACTCATTCCTCACTTAGTTTCTCATCAAAAACCTGGAAACACTCAATTATTATAGCAATTCATCCTTTGATTTTCAAGCTAGAACTTCTATATCATTGTTAAAGCTCTTGTTAAGCTTTACATGAATCAAGCTCTACTTCTTCCATTCAATTGGTGAACTCCATGCCACAACAAGAAGTGTTCTAGTAGAAGACTTCAAGTGCTTCCAATCCATCTCTACTTGCTATCAAAAGTGTAGAAGTATTGCTAAAGAGAAGTGAAAATTGTTCAATCAAAGTCCTAATCCGTATTCTTAAACTTACCTTTCTTTGTTGAAAGCCAAAAGTTGTAAGCAAAACCCTAACATACTTCTTGTTAAATATCATTTTCATGCTACTTATATTTCATTCCTACTATATTTTTGTCTTGTGATTATGTTCATGATGTATAAAAATGGGTAAAACAAGTATTGGTATATATATATCTTAACTTATGTTATTTAAACAAGTAAACTAGTGACTTCCATGGTAAAATCTGACCAAAATGGTATAGTTATGATATTGGAAAATTACATATTATAGTAGAGGACTTAACAAGAAAACCATAGCAATTTGAACCACTTAAAACGAGTACACGAGTCAAAAGTTATGGCCATAAGAAGTTAGCGAAACCAAAACGCCAAACTGCCTAGAAACAACCTGTTAGCATTCTGACTTTTTGAAAGTGCCACTTCTGGTCCGATTCATCAAAAAGTTAAAACACAAAAGTTGTCCGGAATGACGTTTTCATTCAGGAGCAAAGAAGCTCGAGCCCTGAAAACGCTTTACGAGTGATATTTTTCATCAAATTCTTAACAGCCCATTTTTATACCAAATGACCATGTAATAGTTATGATTAAATGAAACCAAGAGGTCTAATGACCTAAAGCCAAGACCACAACCATGGCTAAGGCCAAGGTTGAGTCTCAAGACCATGGTAACAATGACCAAGGTTACGGCAAAGCCACGGCTAAAGACCATATAACTTACCAACATGAAAACATGAACTAAAGAGTTAATGGCAACATAAACATCCAATTCGGATCTACTCCATCAAAACAACCATGAAACTTTACAAGTAATATTCATACTAGACTCAAGAAACTCATTGTAATAACAATCTTCATCCAAAAGTAAACTTTCCTAAGTTTATTCAATTATTTGGACATGGAACTTTTCGGATCAAAAACTTATATATATTTTTATCAAATACTACAATAGTAGGGAGCCTCATGTGAGGGGTTCATTAAAGTAAACCGTCGAGATGAGTTGTGGATTTACAAATTAAAGTGTCCTGGCTCCTCGAACGTTTACTACATGACTTCTAAATTATGTCGGCCCGAACGGTAGTAAGCGATATATAAACTATACATGTTTTATAAACCATTTCTTTTCAAAGACTTACACTATACTAAGTACTACATCATGGACTAAATGCAAGACATATATAGGCAATTCTTCATATTCTTTACTCCAATCCTAAGTCGCAACATTCTATTATAGGTTGCTCGTAGAAACCTTCGCGATTCGACCATCACATTCACTACTTGCTATATAACTTAAGGTGAGTTCATAGCCCCACTTTCCATTACTTAATTGTTTTACAAACCCTTGAGGGGAATACATGCTATTATTTTTTGACCGAACACAATGCTTTTCAATTGTATGCTACCTGATTGTTTTATTATTACTAAGTACCATCCTTGCTAAATCCAATATCCCTTATTATGAACCATTTAATCACTAGTAATAGTGAGCGCGAATATTGTGAATAGGCCTATTGGGATTGATGAATCCCATTTGTATTGACTAAGTTCAAACAAATGCACTATATTTGAGATTTAGGTATGACAGCAAAGTACCTACCGGGATAACTCCGCCAATTGATATTGGTACCCGTTAACGTTTTGGTGTCATAAGCTTAGTGTAATAATAATAACTGTTTTGTTTTCCAACCATTGGTGTGAGTCTATAGCTCACACCACCAACATATTGTGTTCAACCATTAAACAAACTCTATGAATATCACTCAACCTTTGTGTTGACCTTTTAAGCATGTATTTCAGGTCCATGATGATCAAGGATGGCACAGAAGGGCACGGATATTCAAGAGGGCTATAAATTTTATTATCATTCGAAAACTCATTTAATGTAATTTGTAAACATGGAACCATTTGGGACCTCATTTTGTAATCTCTGATATTTATATAATTTGAATGATAAATCTTTTAAACGACTAAATTAGAGTTCGTTTTCTATTATTGTGACTATTGTGTCGTCGAATAACACCCAGTTTGAATTCCGCTGCATCCATGAATTGGGGGTGTTACAGTAGTTTCACTAGCGGTTTCAGGATGCATCACTAACGCAAGTTCTAGAATCTAAGTACTACCGGTACACTCATAAGCATCTTTTCCTAACAAATTTAGGGGCGAACCTCACATATTTGGGGTGGAAAATTTTGAGTGGTACGGTTTTTCGTGCTAGCCATACAACTCTTATCCATGAGACGCTCATTAAGGATAAAGCTTCACTCTTAAATGTTGTAAAAAAATTTAAATTTGGCGCTAAAATTGCCCTAACAAGTATTTCTCTTAGTTTTATTACACACGTACTCTTAAACAAACAAACTCAAGTGCAATTGTATTCTCTAAGGTATCATCATTTACCCTCCCCTTACACTTAGGCTGAACATTATCCCCAATGTTCAATAAAAAGGATTTTAAAGTAATGAAGGTAAAAGAATGAAACAAATACTCCCCTGATTCGTTCGGTGTGGATAATGTGGTAACAAGGTTAGATCCTCATCCAAGAAAATGAACGTTGAAAGCTTCCCTCCAGAAATATAAATCATCTTCTTGTCCAATATAACCTGTTAAACCTGAGAAAACAATCATGGCAAACCTCGCGAAAAATCGGCGGCAATCTATATATATAATAAGGATATAATGCTTGTGGAATGAATGTTTGCAAATTTCCTGGAGTTTATAAAACTAAAGAATTAACAAAAACTTTAAGACTCCGGTAGAAAAACAAAACTCGCAAAAAATTTCAGAATTTTACACCTGACGTCGTCAGGTTATAATCCTGACGCCGTCAGAGTGTTCTGACAGAAATCTTATGTTAAGTTTCCGGAAAATTTCTGGAAAAACTCATGCCTTAATTCCTGGAATTCCTGCAAAACATCATTATGACTCGATACAAGCATTTGACTCAAACAAATACTAATATGCATGGTCGTTTAATATTGTTGTAGTCCATGTTCAAGCTCATTCTTAGAAACAAATTTAGATTTCCCTTACACTTATCTTTTGCGAAATACCTTTATATGAAATTAAGACGAAGTTAAACAACAAGGTAAAGCATTTTCACAATTTATTTTGAAACATGAGCCACAAACAATAAAAATAAAACATGCATACGAAAACAAATAAAATAAAACAAACAAACAATCAAACAAATAAAACAAATAAATCTTGGGTTGCCTCCCAAGAAGCGCTTTTCTTTATTTACAAGTCTTGTAGCTAGACTCAAGGTCACATCCTACTGTGTGTCACTTATGCTCACATACCCGAGTGTGAGCCATCCAATTGTTGCCTCATCTTTATTGTAGTCATTACTTAGCTCTAAACATCCGCGATAATACCTTTTATTCTTTTCATGAGGATATTTAAGCCCTTTCCTTTTATCATTCTCACTTAGCATATCGAGAGGTGGAAACCTATTGCATTTCTCAATAGAAAAATCCTTGAACCTAGGGTGTGCACGGGGCATTTGGTAAACAAAATCTTCATCCCCGTCCGAAAATGTAATTAACCCACCTTCCATGATTTTTTCATCTAATTTGGTTAACCTTTTGAAGGGCTTCCCAAACACAACTTGGGTTAAGCTACTATAGATAAACTCTCCTAGATTCTCCATAACTACAAACTCAACCAAATAGACAAAGTTTCCAACAAACACATGCAATGTCTTTGCCCTAGAAACAATATTATCTCATTTTTATTCTAACTCATTTACCATAATTTTATTGTATTCAGTACGCGAGATTATGTTCATTGGTAAAGATAAGTTAAGGTAAACATCAAAGCTCCTAAATTCTATCTTACAAGGAAACTGCATATTAAATGAGTCGTCATTCTCAATCCTTGTCCTAGGGTCGATATACCTAAGAGGATTCATCTCATCTTCCATCCTATCCTCATTAATAACATCACCATCATCTAAGTCCTCATCGGAGTCCGAATAGTAAAAAAGGACTAGCCCTATGGTCATTATAATGGTCAGACTCTTCCTTCTCAGAATTATTGTCAAAGTGATGGTCAGGCGAGAGGTTAGGTGGGTTCTCATTTTCCACTAAAGGGATTGGGACAGGTGGCTGGAAAATCCTACGATGAAAAACATGAATAACAGGAATCAAACGATCAATGCTATTATTATCCATCGAGATAGTTTACGAACAAATAAAACAAAGAAATAAGATAGACTAAAGAAGACCTATAAAAATAAAAATAAATATCTAACTAGAAAGGAATCTAGCAAGTAGACCTAATAAAAAGAAATTTCAACCTAGACAATAACTATTTTCCCGGGTTGCGGCGCCAAAAATTTGATGCCTGGTTTTGCAACCTTGCAAAAGGTTTTAGCTCTCGAGGGATCTCAAAAAGCTTGTAATCCCACCAGGCAGTGTACCTGACCGTTGTAGTATAGTATAGTGGCAAGTACTGGGGGATTGATCGTTCAACTCAAAGAATAGTGTTCGCTAGAGTTAAAACTCAATTAAACTAGGTCTAGAGGTGAGGGATGATTCTTTTTGTATTTTTATATTTTATGGAAAGCAAGTAAAAATCTCGGGTTTTGGAAGAAGAGGCGGAATTAGTTGCTAGTCAACTAACCCAAATAACTACAAATGCAAATAAAATAAAATGTCACTAAAGTAAATGTGGAGAAAAAAACAATAATAAGAGAAAATGTGTTTACTTAGATTTCACTACCCCCTAGCTATCTTTTACTAGTTGATTAGTTTGTTACAATTGCATGGATGATGGGTTATATTCCTTAATACCATTCATAGGGCCGTGTACGATCTTCCCTAACTCTATAAGCATCTACCTCTTCCTATGTCGAGCCGACTACTAGCTCCTAACATGGCCTCCTTAGTAGTTACTTATGCATTAAATATAACCAATTAATCGTAGTACACATCCGATCACGTTTCTTAAGACGTTCAAGCATGTTACCAATTGAAAGTATGCCAGTTTTCTTAAGCCTCTAACATCGAAATCATTCATCCACAACAATTATAAACAAAAAACCAACCAATAATTAAAAACTAAGATTCATTACATCTAAGCAAACACAAAGAAAGCATAAGATGGAATCAAACAACACATAGACATATTGAATGATTATTGGAAAACTTATCTTCAATTAAACATGGATGAAACAAGGGTTTGAAACCCTTAAACATAAGGTAAAATTCGTGCTAGGGTTTCTCTAAAGTTCTCCTCCCAAAGTTACACACTAATGAATGAAAAATCAAAAACTATATATAGAGTTTTGAGTCTGACGGCGTCAAGTGTAAATACTGACGCCGTCAACTCGCTGCCATAAAAACACTCGTATTGCCTAGATCCAATTCTGACGCCGTCATGTGTAAACTATCTCTTGGCCGTCTCTTGTATTTTGTAAGTGACGGCCTTGGTGACGCCGTCACATGTAAATCCTCCAAAAACATTCTGGCGCGTCACGTGTAACTTGATTATCCACCTCTTTGTCAATGAGTGACGGCGTTACATGCAAATCCTGATGCCGTCAGGTACTGTTTTCAGCATGATTTGGAGACTTTGTCATTTTTTTCACTTTTTCGCTCCAAAAACGTCCAAAATGCTTCCTTTTCCAGATTTCTTCTCAAAAGTACCTAAAATGACAAAAGGAACGGATTTAGGGAAATATTTGATCAAATAATCTTGACTTTGGGCTTAAATGACCCCCTAAAAGCGGTACACTTTTCGTCTCATCACTCCTCCAAAAGTAAGATATGTAGTGGAAAAGACCTCAGATAAAACATGCTAAAAGTTAACATAAAGGTTGAATGAATTCATAGGTTTAAATTAAAGTAGTTGATCACAATATTTCGAGTTTAGGAGAAAGTGGGCTACGTTGTTACATACCTGAAAGTTCAGATGTTACCACTGCACTAAGCTCATGACACGCAAAACGTTAACTGGCACCAATAACTATTGCCACAAGCATGTCCCTCAATCATGCACTACCCCAAGCTACGCACTTTGCCAGATACCTAGTGAAAAATCGAATATAGTACATCACATTCGGACCGAACTTACTCAACATGGCGGGCTTTTCAATTCCTATAGGCCTATATCCCTATATTCGCGTTTACGCGCAAGTGATTAATAGTGCATGATTGACGGACATGCTTTTGGCAATAGTGGTACTTAGTGCTTATCAGATGTTCAACAAAGTTTCTAGTTCAAAGAACAGTTTTCAAACAATTGTGATCATAGTAAAAATAGTAGCATGTATCTAACCCCAAGTAGTTTACGAAACAGTTAAGATAAATAAGAGTGGGGCTATGAACTTACCTCAGTATGCAGCAATGCAAGATGTCACAACTAGAATCAAGTAGTAAGACACAATGGCATTCAAGAAGCATAAGCACAACGGTATTGGATTGGCACAACCTAATAAGTATATAATTATCTCGGAGTATGTTTCGTAAAGTAAAGGAGTTTCAAAAGATAAAGTATTTTAGTTCTTTGTGGAATACTCGGGCTGATATTTGAAAGCGGTTAGTTTTAATGAAAAGAAGTAGTTGTTTGTATCTCGTGTGGTTTTCAGAAAAATATATAAATCCTTGTTTAGCTCATGCAAAGACAACAAAAGTAAGAGAATAACAATTAAATAACAAGAAAGATTGAAGAAAAGAGTGAAACGTTCTCATATAGAAGTCGTAAAACGAATAATAAATCAATACTCACGCCAATACGAATGAAAACTACAATGGAAGAACAAACGACACAGAATGAGTAAAAGAAAGAAAAGACAAGTCGATGTATGAGCTCGATGCTTACTCCGAATCCCAAAGGTATAACTTCTGTAAGTTTGGATAAAACCGTTTTATATCGCCTTTATATAAGAATTTTTTGACAAGTTTATAAATTTATAAAGTTGAAAGGTTTTGTAGACCTTGGCTTAACACTTCCATTTATATTACGTTTCCAAATTATCATGATTATTTGTAAACAAGTTTTATACGTTATATAAGTTACATATCGTTATTATTCACGTAACTATTAGGTTCGGTTTATCGGATAATTTGTGTCCGTTCGGGTCCAAACATATTAAGCTCAACGAGTCTAATATATTCTTCCGTCTCTTGTACCAAATCATACAATAATCCTACACTAATATCTTAAATCCTATAACGGTTACAATGAATTATTCAAATTACTAATCCATTACAAAAAATTTACAAATACAATGAATGGTGACAAAATCCCCGGTATAAGTCCCATAGCATCCACATCATCATTAAGTCACAAAAACATAACAAAGACAAAGATTAAGTTAGTATAAGGTTAAAGGAATGATGCAAATGAATCCGAAATTAGAGCTAATAGTAACAAATTGTATATTACCAAACCCACTTTATATTATAGACCCAACACCAAGATTCTCATGGGCTTCGACCCCAGACTAAATCCAAATGCACCCAATATGGGCTGTTTGAGCCTATTACTAAACAAACAAGCACACTCTAGTTTACTTGTGGCTGTTGAGCTCATATCAAAACAAACCAAACTACCCATGTAGTTTTCCTGTTAGACCCGAACTTACAAGACACACTCAAACACAAACACAACGCATGTGCTAACTTACCAACGCACCCTTAACAGACTAACGGTCCAAACCAGATTATTTTACCAATTCAGTAATACAAGCTCAATACTAGCGAAACCATAATCTAATAAGCAGTTTTTTTTAAAAAGCAAAGACCATAAGCCATAACTAGTTACCCAATAAGCTTACAAAATAATTTTAACACATAAAAAGGAAAACAAGAAAATAAGCTCAACCACACAAACACCTTCATGGTTACTGTTGACTTAAAAAAAAATCAAACACACCCTTCGTGGGTGTCTCTTATGAATTGAAACAAATCAACATAATACACCAAACCCTATGTGGGTTCTCGACGTGGACCAAGACTAAGCAAAACCAACAACCTCAAGTCGTGACTCCCTTGAGTCATGACTCACTTCTACTCGATGTGCCAACCAATCGGCTGAAACACCCAGATTTTTATTGAATATATATAAATCTGTAAACTGTATACATTGATAAAACTAGCGAAAGCGTATTTTCTACATCATACGGGCTTATTTCAAACGTCCCGTTAAAATAATAAACTTTGCAAAATACATAACAATGACCCTTTAGACTTGGTAAAGAAGTTGGTTCTTGATTTAGGGGCATTCCAAACTGATAACAAATGATGAAAATGAGAAGCTCGTTACCTAACCCGCGAGCTACACCATTTTAACCCATTACGCCCCATTTAGCATGTATATGGTATCATCTTTCATACCTACAAAAATATAAACTGAGAATGGTAAGTCTATAAGACTTAGTGAGATAACGGAACTGTATTAAATTATAAACTGAACATAAGCATGATGTTGAATAAGTATATATACTACGATTCTGACTACATGAATCATAATATTGACTAACTGCATAAGCACGACACTAACTCATTAAATACATGATACACCATGTTACCGACCGAGTACATAAGCATATTAAGTGCGTAATTGACTTCATAACTAAGCACATACTTAGTGCATAACTGATCGAGTACATAAGCACATAATGGGTGCGTAAAGCACATACTGACCGAGTGTATAACTGACTGCATAACTAAGCACATACTTAGTGCATAACTGACTGAGTACATAAGCACATAGTGAGTGTGTAAAACATATACTGACTGAGTGCATAAGCACATACTGACTGAGTACTTATAGCACAATACTGGATGAGTGCAAAAGCACATAATGGCTGAGTGCACAACTGACTGAATACATAACTAACGAGCCATATAAACATGTCAATAATCCATATAGGATGTCTAAGTTCTGAATTTGGAACATTTACTATTCTAAGGCTCGATTCTCCACTAAGGAGGTCTAAGTTCCAACTTTGTCTAGAACACATGTGTGATCACATATCTGACTATATACTTATAGTACTAAATACATTGAGTAATGCATAAATTAGCATTCTAACTAATTAAGTGCATAAAGCACTTGGTGCGCCTTATAAACTACATAAGCATATACCTAATAGAATCTGACATGCATATATAAATGCATCGCATGCCAGAAGTGAATAAAGAACTTTACACACATTACTAAACATATATAACATTCATATATAAATTATGGTTAAGCTAAATACTTGTGCTTGACTACAACTTGATACTATGCTGAGATGGAGCTTAAACTAAGCGGAATATAAAAACCAATCAATAATATGGTTACGAGGTTAATTAAGACATGATACTATAATTGAATTTATTACTAAAATTGAACTATAACATAAATCAAGGTTGAGGTATAACTTGATACTACAACTGAATTATAATATAAAGCTGAACTACTATAAGCTTAATGTTGAGATCGCTATCGCTAAGGCATATACTGAGGTTGAGCCATGACATACTACTGATTAAGAGCAATCAGGTCTACTTTATACTAAATATGGCCAAACAGGTCAACATGATAATGCATATGACCAGACAGGTCAACAAGCTA
The DNA here is from genome assembly GCA_030686995.1 of Artemisia argyi. Classification (NCBI taxonomy): domain Eukaryota; kingdom Viridiplantae; phylum Streptophyta; class Magnoliopsida; order Asterales; family Asteraceae; genus Artemisia; species Artemisia argyi. Next base: position 161,773,148 of record CM060683.1, read on the forward strand.
GTTAATATGACCAAAACATGTCAACATGATACTTAATATGACCAAACAGGTCAACATGATAGTTAATGTGATCAAACAGGTCTACAAGATACTTAATATGATAAAATGGGTCAACTTGATACTTAATATGATAAAATGGGTCAACTTGATACTTCATGTGACCAAACGCGTCAACTTGATACTTAATATGACCAAACGGGTCAATATGATAGTTAATATGACCAAACGGGTCAACATGATAATGAATATGACCACACGGGTCAACATGATATTGAATATGACCACACGGGTCAATATGATATTGAATATGACCACACGGGTCAACCTGATATTGAATATGACCATACGGGTCAACATAATACTGAATATGACTATACGGGTCAACATGATATTGAGTATAACCACATGGGTGAATATGACCACATGGGTCAATATGATACCGAATATGACCACACAGGTCAACATGATATTGAATATGACCACACAGGTCAACATGATACTGAATATGACCACACGGGTCAGCATGATATTAAATATGATCATACGGGTCAGCATGATATTAAATATGACAATACAGGTCAACATGATACTGAATATAACCACACGGGTCAACATGATATTGAATATGACCACACGGGTCAACATATTACTAAATATGACCGCACGGGTCAACATGATACATGACTTGAATATTACTTTGAGATATAATAAGGCATATATATGTACATATTAAACACACTTAATCTACTAAACATGTTAACTGAAAATCTGTTACTCACCTGGGCCATATAATACAAGATGAATGATTCTCAATATGTCTCAAACACCTATACCATGAGAGATGCACACGTATAATGTTAACACATGACAACTAGGCATTAATATAACATGATAATGCGAATATAATTGCAACTAAGCACACATAAACTATCTATAATGCATAAACTCATTAACTAGTTATCGCATAAATCTCGCCAAACATGCACTACTATGCTCGCGAACTCAAGCTAAGCTAACCAAGTCTTGTCACTCGGTTCTATACTTTCATAACATGAATTATCATCATATAGGTTGAGAACATAAGCTGTCATAGCTTATAATCATCCTGGACTTGCAAAAACATCTTATCATGTTGTAATTATCAAAACACTTAACAAAGTGTTTGCTGATTTTATGTAGCAGCCTATAAAGACATCATTTTGACTGACTTGCCTAATTAACCAGGTTATGTGGCTAATTTTCCATGAAAGTAGACTATTTTCCCTTTCCGAAAAGGTATGGCATGCTTCCAATAGAGATACGGTTTATCCGATATGAATTTTTCAAGTTCGGTTGGCTGCACATTTCAGAATCAGACCTTGCTGTACTAAATCACATTTTAGTCCAATTTAGCTACTAAATATGCCAAAACTTAAAGAATAGAAACTGATTTATACACATTAGACTTTCCGAAAAATCCGGCCATGATTCAATCCGAGCTACTATCAATTTTATACGCTATTTATAACACGACTAACCATTGCTGAAAATTTTAGCAACTTGTTTAACATCATATATCACACAAATCGCCTAAAGGGGTGTTTGGTTCAACTCAATAATCAGCATAAACACCTCCTAAACATGCTAACATACTCATAATCTCATTACTAACATAATCTCATCAAAACCATAATCATTATTCGCATAATCACAACATCACAAACCATGAAATTCATCATATAAATCATGTAATACACTTATTAAACATAACCCCATAACTCATAATCATAAATTAACACATGATTCACTACTTACCTTGAATCATGGAAGAACACATAAAACCTTGATGCCCCTTAATCCTTGATAACCTCTCATTTCTTGATTAGGCCTTGTTTAAATTTAATGGGACTTACCATGAACTTAGAATTCTTCATGGTGAAGTAATCATCTCCCTGCTTCTTTCTTTTCTTGGTGTTTCATGATATTAGAGATAAGGAGGGAGTGTATATATATATATATTTTTATCCTAAACCGACTTTCATATGAGCTAAAAGAGTATGATGATTTATTCCACTATTTTACCACTACTTTGTCACTTGAACACAATTAGCCCCTTGTAGTAGAATGTCTTGCAATCTAAATCATATATTGTTTACATATCAAGTCCCCACTTACTATATTATTTATAAAATCAAAGTGGGACTTTTATATTCAATCAACTAAAATAATAGATATATTCGTTACTACTTTATTTAAAATTCGGGATGTTACAATTCTTCCCTGCTTGGATTGTTCGTGTCCTCACGAATTACTGTTGTTTTAACTAAAATTATCCTCTATATTACTCAGGATCAAATGTAGGTTCTCCCCCACTTAGGCGTATATCATAATTTTATTCTAATATAAAACTGATAATCCACTAATAAGGATCAAACTAGGATTCATTTCCTCTATATATCGATCAAATTTATTAACATGATTATATTAGGTACCTGTTATCCATGTTGAAATCCTTTCTCCTGACCATATACACTTGGAGATTTTCTTGATTATCCTCTAAAATTAACTCAATAGGTTCGTAATCATCTCTATTCTTGAAGTTCATCTTAACTATTTCCTGAAAATATCTTAAAATTTCATAAGCTGACGTTAAAAGAAATGATTTATTTACCTGAATTTGCATAATATTCGCTAAAATCTCACATCCTGAAATTCTGTTTCACAACTCTGATCTGGAATATCTCTATTGAATGATCCGTATCCATTCTAAAACATTTTCATTTCAATTCTTTTGCCTCTTTCCTTTAAACTACTCAAATCGAGAAATGCTGAAACCCATTTTTCATATCTATTCTTTCATATTATGTAGCATTTCTAAATCGTAATCTTTTTCTGTGTGCTGAACATGATGGAGTACATAAACTATGCCATTTTATAATGACTATGTCTATGCTACTATACATGATCTAATACAATACTCATGATTAATTTAACACATTACTGTTCTAGTGAGCTCCCCAAGATATCTCATGATCTCTATAACTTTATGCCATATCAGGTGAATATTATTACGTTGATCAAGCGTCATAATAGTCACACCATATAATCATGAACTCATCGCTACCACAATCTACCCCAAGTCACTGACTAAAACATATCATCTACTGCACATAATCTAATGCGAATGCTGATTATATGCTACTATAAATTCTATATGCTTACTATATCATGAGTATCTGTTCCACGATTTGCTACTTTATCTGATATCTAAAAATGCCTTGTGCACTATACGACTATATTTGTAAGTTCATATAATATTTTGTATGGTGCTAATCACATAAACTGGTATGCATCGCTAAACATGTACTAATTATCTAATAAACATGAACTATGTACTGATAAACATGACTGAATAACTAATAAACATATAAACATGCGATGCAATTTAACTAAAAAAACAATTACCGAGCAAAGGTTCAAGTCAAAGCATCCCCTACTAATGGTGGATACTTAAATCACTTAAACCATCGCTCTGATACCAACTTGAAACGCCCATATTTTTTTTGAATATATATAAATCTGTAAACTATATACATTGATAAAACTAGCGGAAGCGTATTTTCTACATCATACAGGCTTATTTCAAACTTCCCGTTAAAATACTAAACTTTTCAAAATACATAACAATGACTCTATAAACTTGGTAAAGAAGCTGGTTCTTAATTTAGGGCCATTCCAAACTGATAATAAATTATGGAAATGAGAAGCTCGTTACCTAACCCGCGAGCTACACCAATTTAACCCATTACGCCCCATTTTGCATGTACATGGTCTCATCTTGCATGCCTACAAAAAATATAAACTGAGAACGATAAGTCTATAAGACTTAGTGAGATAACGGAACTGTATTAAATTATAAACTGAACATAAGCATGTTGCTGAATAAGTATATATACTACTATTCTGACTACATGAATCATAATATTGACTAACTGCATAAGCACGACACTAACTCATTAAATACATGATACACCATGTTACTGACCGAGTACATAAGCATATTGAGTGTGTAACTGACTGCATAACTAAGCACATACTTAGTGCATAACTAATCGAGTACATAAGCACATAATGGGTGCTTAAAGCACATATTGACCGAGTGCATAACTGATTGCATAACTAAGCACATACTTACTAAATAACTGTCTGAGTACATAAACATATACTGACTGAGTGCATAAGCATATACTGACTGAGTACTTATAGCACTATACTGGCTGAGTGCAAAACTGACTGAATACATAACTGACGAGCCATATAAACATGTTAATAATCCGTATAGGATGTCTGAGTTCCAAATTTAGAACATTTACTATTCTAAGGCTCGATTCTCCACTAAGGAGGTCTAAGTTCCAAGTTTGTCTGGAACACATGTGTGACCACATATCTAACTATATACTTAGAGTACTAAATACATTGAGTAATGCATAAAGTACCATTCTGACTAATTAAGTGCATAAAGCACTTGGCGCGCCTTATAAACTGCATAAGCATATACCTAATAGAATCTGGCATGCATATATAAATGCATCGCATGCCGGAAATGAATAAAGAACTTTACACACATTACTAAACAAATATAACATTCATATATAAATTAAGGTTAAGCTAAATACTTGTGCTTGACTACAATATGATACTATGCTGAGCTGGAGCCTAGACTAAGCTGAATACAGAAACCAAGCAATAATATGGTTACGAGGTTAATTAAGACATGATACTATAATTGAATTTATTAATAAAACTGTACTATAACATAAATCAGGGCTGAGCTATAACTTGATACTATAACTGAATTATAATAAAAAGTTGAACTACTATAAGCATAATGTTGAGACCGCTATCGCTATGGCATATACTAAGGTTGAGCCATGACATACTACTGATTAAGAGCAATCGGGTCTACTTTATACCGAATATGGCCAAACAGGTCAACATGATAATGCATATGACCAAATAGGTCAACAAGCTAGTTAATATGACCAAAACATGTCAACTTGATACTTAATATGACCAAACAGGTCAACATGATAGTTAATATGATCAAACAGGTCTACAAGATACTTAATATGATAAAATAGGTCAACTTGATACTTAATATGACCAAACGGGTCAACTTGATACTTAATATGACCAAACGCGTCAATATGATAGTTAATATGACCAAACGGGTCAACATGATAATGAATATGACAACACGGGTCATCATGATATTGAATATGACCACACAGGTCAATATGATCCTGAATATGACCACACGGGTCAACATGATATTGAATATGATCATACGGGTCAACATGATACTTAATATGACCACACGGGTCAACATGATATTGAATATGACCACACAGGTCAATATGATACTGAATATGACCACACGGGTCAACATGATATTGAATATGACCACACGGGTCAACATGATATATGACCATACGGGTCAGCATGATTAAATATGACCATTCAGGTCAACATGATACTCAATATGACCACACAGGTCAACATGATATTGAATATCACCACACGGGTCAATATGATACTGAATATGACCGCACGGGTCAACATGATACATGACTTGAATATTACTTGAGATATAATAAGGCATAGATATGTACATACTAAACACACTTAATCTATTAAACATGTTAACTGAAAATCTGCTACTCACCTGGGCCGTATAATGCAAGATGAATGATTCTCAATATGTCTTGAAAACCTGCATCATGATAGACACACACGTATAATGTTAACACATAAAAACTAGGCATGAATATAACATGATAATGCAAATATAAGTGTAACTAAGCACACATAAACTATCTATAATGCATAAACTCATAAACTAGTTACATCATAAATCTCGCCAAACATGCACTACTATGCTCGCGAACTCAATCTAAGCTAACCAAGTCTTGTCACTCGGTTCTATACTTTCATAACATGAATTATCATCATATATACTGAGAACATATGCTGTCATAGCATATAATCACCCGGGACTTGCAAAAACATCTTATCATGTTGTAATTATCAAAACACTTAACAAAGTGTTTGCTGATTTTCTGCAGCAGCCTATAAACACATCATTTTGACTGACTTATCTAATTAACCAGGTTATGAGGATAATTTTCCTTGAAAGTAGGCTATTTTACCTTTCCTAAAAGGTATGGCACGCTCCCAACGGAGCTGCGGTTTATCCGGTATGAATTTTTTGAAGTTCGGTTTGCTGCACATTTCAGAATCAGACCTTGGTGTACTAAATCACATTTTAGACCGATTTAGCTACTAAATATGCCAAAACTTAAAGAATAGAAACTGATGTATACACATTAGGCTTTTCGGAAAATCCGGCCATGATTCAATCCGAACTACTATCAATTTTATACGTTATTTCTAACACAATTAACCATTGCTAAAAATTTCAGCAACTTGTTTAACATCATATATCACACAAATCGCCTAAAGGGGTGTTTGGTTCAACTCAATAATCAACATAAACACCTCCTAAACATGCTAACATACTCATAATCTCATTACTAACATAATCCCATCAAAACCATAATCATTATTCGCATAATCACAACATCACAAACCATGAATTCATCATATAAATCATGTAATACACTTATTAAACATAACCCCATAATTTATAATCATAAATTAACACATGATTCACTATTTACCTTGAATCATGGAAGAACACATAAAACCTTGATGCCCCTTAATCCTTGATAAGCGCTTATTAATTCTTGATTAGGCCTTGTTTAAATTTAATGGGACTTTCCATGAACTTAGAATTCTTTCATATGAGCTAAAGAGTATGATGATTTATTCCACTATTTTACCACTATTTTGTCACTTGAACACAATTAGCCCCTTGTAGTAGAATGTCTTGCAAACTAAATCATATCTTGTTTACATATCAAGTCCTCACTTAGTATATTATTTATAACATCAAAGTATGACTTTTCTATTCAATCCACTAAAATAATAGATATATCCATTACTACTTTATTTAAAATTCGGGATGTTACATCGGTTAATACCCATAATCCAACAATAAGTACGAATCAAAGTAAAAATCACACAAACAAAATTTATAAACACGAAATAGTAAAAATTAACACGAAGTAAACACGATACGGGTCCGAGTCAACTCAACTTGTGAGTTGACTCGAACGAGTCACACGACTCGTAACGAGTCAAACGAGTTAGGTACTAAAAGTTTTAGATCCACACGAGTTTGTTTATAAAACGTTTAGCTTATTAGTTTTTTATATGAAAATCATTAAGTTGTTATTTGATTAGGGTTTCAAAATAATTTAAAAATAATAAGGAAAAGGGTGCGTGAGTTTTACCATTCAAGAGGGAGGGGTAGATGGTGGCGCGCAATGGTGGAGTGGTGGTGACGGCGGCGTCGTGGCTGTGGTGGTGGCTTGAACCAAACGAAACCCTAACGTGACCCTCTTGGTCTAATCTTCTCCAGAAACAATCTACTATGTTTGATCTATGCATTGGTAACGAAATAATGGTGGTTGGATTTCGGTGACGGCATCGGAACAGTGATTCCGGTGGAGGGAGTTACTAATAATGAAGGGAACCCTAAATGGGGCTTTTATATGACAGAGAGGGGGTAAAGTTGGGCAAAAAGGAAGAAGGTTGCGGGTGGAGTAAATATTAGTGGAGGGTAGGAAGGGTAATTTGACGATTCTTTTAATAAAAGTCTTGTGGGCCCCCATTTAGTATATCAAACTTGTGTTTTAATTTACGGGACTCGCGCCATTGAGTCCGAAATAATTTTTCAAATAAAAACGAATATTAATACGTATAATTTTTCTCGGATTAATTTATTTAGTAAAATGATTTGTTTCGTGCATTTTAGGTTGTGCCGACTCGATAAAGGAAAAACGGTCATGTTAAACAAGATATGCACAAAATTTTTTCAAACCCAAAAATGTTCAGAGAAGTTTAAAAGTTAAGAGATTTCAAAAATAAGTATTTTGGCTAGTAAAAATAAGTATTTTAGCTAGTAAAAATAAGTTTGGAAAAATTACGGAGTGTCACAACATACCTTGCCCATTTGAGGTATATGGAGTATGAATATATGTATCATTTATTCCTATATTTAAAAGATTTAAATCTTAAACAAACACATAATTCGAATGAAAATTCATTCCCTCATTCTCATCCGGATACCAAACACACCCTAATAAGTTAAAATTACAATTCTAAAAAAAATAATAAAACTCTTTTATTTTACTGGGTCAATTTCATATATATCCTTAAAAAATTTTAAAATCTAATATATATCTTTTTGATGCATTAAATGGATAGTATTTTATGCATAAAAAAAGTATACATGAAATTATCCTTATTTTACAGATAATTAAACACCTTTGGTGTTCTTGAAATGATCTATTGTTAGATATGACTTTAAAGTCAAAGTTTGGCTTGGGACTTGGCAGCTCGAATTTAAGCCATGGCTGACTAGTGACGTTTTCTTCTTCCAGCTCATCAAAATAGAATGAACACTGAACTGTCTGAACATGCACATATGATGATGTAATTGCTTACGTTCATTCTAATCATCACTACAAACGTTTCTTCACATTGTCTTTTTCGTGCAATTTATGAATTAGATATATTATGTCAATATCAATTTTTTACGTGTTTTTGGTTGGTCAGATGCTGTATTCCTACGTGGATATAAAATGCCGACAAGAGTCACTTGACGTTTGACTCTGTGTCTTCGACTTAGTCATGAAAGGACGACGAGAGTAAATTAAACTTATTTTTATTTGAACAAATAAGAGTAACTTATGATGGTTAGAGCATCAAGTATGATGGCTTAAGGCTCGGCCTTATGCTCATGAGAACAACGCCACGACCGACCTCCCCCTCCCATTTAACTCGCACCATGTACATGGCGTACACTAATCTCAATTTTTGGAAAAAATGACGGTTACTTTATAGATTTCTTTATAAATAAAGAGTAGTGCTACATCCACAAAACAGTTTCACAAAATAAATCCACAAAATGATTTGCAAGTGTTTGATTGGTTTATTTTGGTATAGGTTCTCTCTCTTCTTTTATACTAAGCCAATCAAACACATCTAAGTCATTTTTTGAATTTATTTTTGAGAAGTTTTTTGTAGATCTAGCATTACTCATAAATAAAATTAAACATTGTATATACCTTTTAAACACAACCATTCTTTCATACAATTTAAACTTTCACTTCCAAATCATAAATTGAGTTATTCAAATGTTGCTTTTATCAATAATATTTTCGAAATGTCACAACATCCAAACTTATTTTCTTCGTCATATTCCGCTACACCTTCATCCGCAAACTCAATATCCTCGTCACAACCCCAATTTGCTCCGTTTGGCAGCCAATATACTAAGCCACAATACACACCCAAGCAATATGAAATTTACCGACGTGATTTTCTTCAAAAAAAAATTTCAACAAACAACCACCACAATTCTTTTCACAACAACAAACACAACCGCCACAATCACCACCACAAGAAGCCGAGAGGTGACGATCAAAAGGCAAAAGATCCTTCAAACCTAATAAAAAACAACCACAACCGCAACCGTAACTGTGGCATCCTCAAAGGCCACTCGTTGGTCGCAAGAAGAGGAAACATTATTAGCTGAATGTTTTGTTATTATTTAGGAGGATAACTAAATCGGAAATAACCAAAATGAGCTATCATTTCGGTATCGGTTATATTGGAGTTCAACAAAGTGCTCCAACAAAACGTGACAAGGATATGTTAACAGAGAAGTGGCCAACATTGAACAGTAAATGCTAAAAGTTCAACTCTATCTACAAACATTTAAAATGTTTGAGTAGAAGTGCCAAAAATTAGTTAGATCTTTTGCAACGTTGTAAGGTGACGTATCGTGGCGAGAGGGGTGGAACAGTAAAAAAAAAAAAAAAAAACATAGAATATCTTGAGACAACACACCAAATGCGATGCGGCCAAATCCGTTAGTTCTAATGAAAACCCCGAATTCACTGAGTTATTCGGAGATGATCTGAGACCACGTCCTCTCGGCAAACTATAGAAAGTGAAAAAAAAAAAAAAAAAAAAAAAAAAAAAAAAAAAAAAAAAAAAACGGAACTGTAGGGTAACTCGCAAGATTTTGGGAAAGGTGTACAAAATGAACAAAGGCTTAAATAGGAGGTCGCTCAAAAGATGTACGAAATAACTAAACCGCAGTACGTGATTATCATGAAATTTGAAGAAATGAAGTTTCTCGCCACTAGCACCAAAAATTTAATGGAAAAGCATGTCATGAAGTGTTATGGGTTCATATTGATTTTTTTTTTTTTTTCTTTCCTTTTTTTAACTGAGTTCATATTGAATGAAGGGTGAACATATGCCATATTAAAATGTTTTATAAAAAGAAACACCTTGAAACACTTTCAAACCGACAACCAACACTCACTTTTAGAAAAAGACACATAGAGTTGAGATCCATGAAGAACCCATACATGTCATAGAACTTATCAACCAATCATATCCACCTATTTATATTTTCTATCTTTTTTTTCAAAACAATATATCTTGTAAACGGTAAATCTTCAAACTATAAAAAAAATATCATCGCGATGAGAATTAAATGATCTTTCTATAGATATGCATTGTTATATACTTTCGACAATTTTTTTTTTAAGTTTCCACCCAGAAAGAATCATATATGATTCGTAAAAATCATATATGATTCATAAAAAATCATATATGATTCGATTCTTACGAATCATATATGATTCTTACGAATCATATATGATTTCTTAAGAATCATATATGATTCGTAAGAATCATATATGATTTGTTAAAATCGAATCATATATGATTTTTACGAATCATATATGATTTTTTTGAGCGAAAAAAAAATTCATCGAAAAAAAAGTTCGTCGAAAGTATATAACAATGCATATCTATAGTAAGATAATTTAATTCTCGTCGCGATGGTATTTTTTTTTTTGTAACTTGACGATTTACGGTTTGCGAAATATTTAAGTTTTAAAAAAATGATGGAAGTTTATTTTTTTATTTTGATAAAAAATATGAGTGGCTAATATTGTTTGATGAGTTCTATGGTAAAAGTTGAATCTATAAAGAACTTTTGGCCACATACTTAAGCAGACGGAAAAACAAAAAAATTAATAAAAATAAAATAAAATAAAAAAACTCGGGTAAGATATAAGACCGAAATATAAATTTAAACGAGTGGGGAAACCCGCGCGTTGCGGCGGGAGTGTTTAGATATGTGTTTTATGTTGTATGTTTTGTGTTTTGCGAATAATAGGTTTTACGGTTTTAAAAGCTCGTTGATTTTCTAATATTCGTTTGCAAGTTTTATGCGAAATAAATTAACTTCGAAAAAGTTATACGTATTTATTGTTGTTTTTATTGGAAAAATTATTTCGTGAACTTTGATAACGGTTTTTTCCGATCTTGTAAAAAAGTATATCCCCGTGAAAATTTGTAATAACAAAATACCACTCTTTTTACCAAAGCCTAAACCAAAAATGCATACCATTATTAAAAAATACATTGGGTGATACTAAATAATTTTTCAGACCAATTTATACCATTTTCGGATTCAATCACAAACCCAACTCAATAATCATGCGTTGTAGCCCCAAATTTCGTTTAGATGCAAAACTATTCGGCCCAACCAAATTAACATTTAACCGGCCCAATACATGTTAGCCCAATCCAAATTAACCTTAGCCTAAATTCACATTTATATAACATACTCACACACACTTTTTCCCCTCTCTAATAACACAATTTCTTTCTCTCTCTTCACTCATTAATACACACACTCTTTCCCCTCTCTCTCTCTCTCTAAAACCCTCGCCGGAAACATCACCTCCGACCGGCCGTTGCCGGAAAATTTTCCGGCGATCTTCGAAATCCTCCCAATCGATAGATCGATCACTTTTAAACATTTCTGGAGCTTTTTAGCCTTCGAAGAGGCTGTTTGGACACCGAAACCACCACGGCCGCTGCTACTCCGTCGCAAGACCGGCACCACCTCCTTTCTACTCGGTAACACTCCACACGCTTTTCCCCTCCCCGATTTTATTGAGCCGTGACTCGTGAGTCACGGCGAGGAGTTAGATTATTTTTAGGTTTAGATGTTGTTATTTGTGTATGGATTTGTTTAGGTTTAGAGGTTAAGTTTTGTTGTTTTGTTTGTTTCGGATTTGTTTTGTTTGATTGGAATGTTAACATTTGTTATAGTATTTATGGTTTGAATTTTGTTGTAAAGTTATTTTTTAAAATTTTGTTATAACTTACACTGTCGTCGGAAAATGTTTGTGGAGGCCGGAAAATATCTGTCGTAGCTGGCTAAATTGTTGTATAGAGTAAATTGTTGTATAGACTTTGGATTTATAAGATTTTGTATATTTTGTTTCTTGTTGTAAATTTTTTATTGGTTGAATATGAAAAAAAAAAAAAAAAAATGTACAAACCACTGTAGCGTACAACATGCTACAGCAGCCCGGTTACTGTAGAAACCACTGTTTCGTACAACCCTTTGAAGCACGATTTTGCACCCATTTTCCTCCCCATCTTTAGTATATATATATAATTTAAAGGTGCGTGGGAGTTTCTCTCTCTCTTTTTTTTTTTTACGTGCGTGGGAGTTGACTATAGTTGATCTTGGACATGCGATAGAACCTATTTAAACCAGTCACCCTCCACTCCCAACTGCAAATTACATACCCAAACGCTAACCCTAACTTATTAACATGTCCACTGAAGAATCGATCGTTGCAACTCCGGCCCATTCCAAAGCCAAGAAATCACTTGCGGTTAGAAAACATCCACCTTACTTGGAGGTAATTTCATTGTGTACAACTTTTGTTAAATTCGTTAAAATGCTTTTATCTTTAATTCGTGGTTTTGAATGTGTTTACAGATGATAAGTGACGCGATAGTGACCTTAAAGAAACTTAACGGATCGAGTCAGTATGCGATTGGGAAGTTTATTGAAGACAAGTATAAGGACCTGCCTGTCAACTTTAAGAAAATGTTGTTGATTCAGTTGAAGAAGCTAGTTGCTAGTGACAAGTTGGTTAAGGTCAAAGCTTCCTACAAGCTTCCTTCTACTGCTAAGCTGAAGCTGAAAGCAGCCGCCAAGCCTAATCCAGCTGCAAAACCTAAAACAGCTCCAGCTAAACCTGCTGCGAAAACTAAACCAGCTGCTAAGGCTAAACTGGCTCCCAATGCTAAACCAGCCGCAAAGACGGTTACGAAGAAAGCTCCGGCAAAGAAGAAACCAGCTAAAGCTAAAGCAGGTTCAGCTAAGGCAGCTGCTAAACCTAACCCGACTCCAAAGGCTATGCCGGCTGCGAATAATTCCAACAAACCAGCTAGGCAAAGGGAGAGGAGTGCAAGGTTAATTACTTTGGAGGGAATCAGCAAACACTATGGGATGTCACTTGAGGAAGCTGCGGATATCCTTGGTGGTAAGTACAATATAGTAACTTGTTACCAATGTCTACAGGTACCAATTTTGACCTCGCTCTTCACCTATCTATACTACTATATAATGTATTTGGGACTATTTTAAAATTAGAAAGGCTTAAAAATTCAGACTTTTACTTACTAATTATGGAAACAACCATCCCTAACAATCACCCATAACAATTTATAACCACTTCAACAACCACCCCCAACAATTTATAACCACCTCAACAACCACTTTCCACCACCCCACCTCCCTCCTCTTTACCCCAACAATCCGCCCTCGCATCGCGCGGGCACCTTTCTAGTTTTATAAATGGGTCAATTTGGGTTATGCTAAAATTTAAACTCGCTAGCTAGATTTGAGTGAAATGGAAACGGGTAAAAAAAAATATCTTATGAACTTAGTTGATTCAAATAGAAACACTTGTTCGGAGGGTTATGACACAAATTGACTAGGTGCATATAAAAAAACTAAACAAGAATGGATACATTTTTTTTTCTTTTCTTGGAACGGGTTCTTTAAGACTGTTTATCAAGTGTGTTGGCAACCCAATTGAAGGTTATACGATACAAAAATAATATTTTTTTAATGAAACCATCCAATCTTACCATCCAACCAAGATCATATGGCAACCCAAGTTGACAAATGACAACCTTCAATCTACCACATGGCAGCCCACAAATGGCTACTTATTCTTTTTTTCTATTTTCATTTTCTTTTTCCTTTTTAATACTTATTATTTTATATTATTAGTTATGGTTGTTGATAAATGGTAAAAAAAATATATATATTGCTTGTATGTATTGGTTGTGTAGGTGGAGGAAAGATGAAATAATATTTTAATAAGAGATTTGGTTGCGGTAAGTTATTGATAAACATAGTCTAAGAAAAGTATAGGTTGTTAATAAAAATTTACACTACCTGTGACCCGCTCTAGCTCCGTGCCTGCTTGTGAATAGGGGTGGCAATTTGAGACTCATTGATTAAAATAAGTCAAGTTGATTAAATATCTATCAGGGGATAAGTCGAGTTGGGTCTCCTTAAATATTATAGATAGATCCAATTTGTTATTAGATAAGTCAAGTATATAACAGTTACCCCCAACGGGTCAAGGCGGGTCAGGTGGGTCAAAAAAGGCCTTTTTTCACTTTTTTCATACCCGTGACCTAACCCTGCCTGACCCACGTATTTTGCCACCTCAAGTTATGAATGAGGAAGTTGATTAGTTCGACCTTTATAAAAAGTTTTTAAATTAAACCAACCAAGTTTATATATAGTGTCATTTCCTTCTAAGGTTCTCATTTTCACTTACATTGTGTATATGAAGTTAGAAGAAGTAAGTTGAAGCGCATTTGCACAAGTCTTGGTATTAAGGGGTGGCCATATACTCCTAATGAAAGTGATTCCCACTCCTCGAATTTTCGGGGATCTAATGAACATAATCATGTGACCTATACCGAACATGTTACGCATGATTCCACACGTGTAGAAACAGTTGTGATTGATGGACTTGCACAACCTTAAAAAACTCGGTGAAACCTTTGACTATCAAGGCAACATACAAAGAGGATATTGTGAGGTTTCCATTCATACTTTCAGGTGGATTAACAAACTTGAAAGAGCATATTGCAACAAGATTTCGGCTCAAGCTAGAAAGTTTTAGGCTCAAATATGAAGACGGAGATGGCGATACGATATTGATTGCATGTGACGAAGATTTGAAATTATCAGCGAATGAGTTTAGACAACCAGACGGTCACACTGTCATGAGACTCGTGGTTTGCCTGCTTGTTAATTAATCATGTTTGTGCAAATATTGTACCTATATCTCCTTTATGTTTTAATGATGATAAATATATATTATGAGACAAATAAAATCGTTAGCGATAGCTCAAGTCCAAAAACACATGAAAACAGGTTCCGGCACGCTGGGCTCGTGCACAAGTGCGCCAAGACCAGTGCTCTAGAATCTGCTAACACTCGCTTGCTTTTCACAGTGCTTTCCTCTTGCCCGACAAAGTTTGATCTTTCAATGTATATGATATTTAAGATGTTTTATAATATCGCAAGTGGATTATGACTTAGAGAGATCGTGTCAAAATGTCTAGTCCCGTTTTACAATATCCGGCTCAAAACCTTTTATAAGACCTAACTCAAAGCCTTATAAAAACCAACTCAAAACATTTTATAAAACAAGCTAAACATTTGAAGGTTTATGTTTTCATAAAATGGTCAAATGAAAATATACAAATGAGTATAATCTTCATTTATGACTTAATTAGTTATTAAATGAGTCTACTCTCTTTTATTAAATAAGTTAATCTCACTTTTAAGTATTTAGCTAAATGCATTTGCTTTTGTGGGTTAATGGTTTACTAAATATGCAAAGTATTTAACTTAGTTGCATTAAAGTAATCACTAATCACCTAACAAGTTAATAGTGGCATTAACAAATATTATAAATGGATCTGGACAGCAGACAAGGAAGGGATTTTCTCGGTTAAGAAGGCTAAAAAGTTGCTGTGTTCGAGCTCTAATCAGCAGGTTATTCGGCATATATCTTGGAAAGGGTGGGCTCCGTTTAAATGTAAAATCATGGCATGGCGGGCTTCTATAGATCGTTTGCCTACGAAGACTGACTTAATCAAAAGAGGTGTTCCAATGCCGAGCGATCTGTGCGATTTTTGTAACTCGAATGCAGAAACTTCGACACACCTGTTCACTGGGTGTATTTTTGCAGCAGAGATTTGGTCCAGAATCGAAGCTTGGTGCCGCATTTCCCCGATCTTTGCTTTTGAAGTTTCGGATCTTCTAAAGGTAGCCGATTATCAAAGAGCTTCGAAAGACAACAAATACATCTTGCGAGGTATCATCATCACTACTTTATGGGCCGTTTGGAAGGAAAGGAATAATCGGATTTTCAACAACAAGCGTCGTAGAGCCATTGAGGTTGCGGAGCACATCAAATCTACCTCGTTCTTCTGGATTCGGAATAGATCCAAGTTTAAAGTTATAGATTGGATTGATTGGTGTAATTTTCCTTTGAACATCATGTAATTCGGTTGTTTTTTGCCTTTGGGCCCTTGTTTTGAGGTCCCTTTTGGCGCTTTTATAGAAGTCTAACTTTTCAAAAAAAAAAAAAAACAAATATTATAACATTTGAATTTTGAATTTATATTTTAAACTAAGAATCTCCTTTGGATGCTATGGACCATCTTTCCCTCTACACAAGGTCGCTTTGCAATGCATTGTTCACCTTTCCCTCTCTCCAAGTGGACGATAAGGTGTTTCCATCATTTTTCTCTAACCAAGGCTTATTTGAACCCTAATTAGCCATGGCTAGAGAAAAATGAACTTAAAAGTGAAGTGCACATGGGAGTTTAGCAAGAGGCAACGGCTAGTTTTAGGCAAGAAGACAAAACATGCTCGGCGCACTGGTCCTGCACGCCAGCTTGCTGGAGCAGCGCGTCGTGTCCTGTCTTGTCATCTCTTGGCTATAAATAGCACCCTCCTCTTGCCATGCTTACACCTCACCTCTTGCCCAACTATCAATTCACTCTTATTTCTCTCTAATATCTCTCTAAGTATTTCAATCATTCTTGTGTCTTAACATATCTTATGTCGTGGAATCCAACAGAGTTTGTCTCATACTTCCATTACTGCCGTTCGTTACGGTTTGAGGACAAACAAGATTATAGTTATCTTAAGAGGATTTTCCGTGACCTCTTTATCCATGAAGGTAACATCTCCTAGCCATTGACGACATAAAGCTTTAAGGTCACAAATGAAATGTGTATCAGTAACTCCATGTTCACAATTTCTTTTATAGGGTTTGAGTTTGATTATGTCTTTGATTGGACCATATTGAAGTATCAGTAGTCACGGATTTCAGCTCCTTCTCGTGGTCTTGTAAGTAATATATAACATGTTGATATGCCAATTTCGACTCGTTTACTTATGAATGGGCCAATTTGGGTTATTTTTATTCTAATGGACCAACTCGAAATTTCGAAGAACATTAGCTTAGCTTTAAAGGAAACGGGTTAAACGGGTGAAAGTCTCCGCAAAGTGTATTCTACTATCATTAATACAGAAAAACTCATAAAAGCATAGATTATTTATAAAATATTATAATTTGTGTACTCATATTCCGCACACTAGTTATTGTATAAAAAATTTGAATTTTTCAACAAATTAAATATGTTCTGGGTCAAACCAACTCTATTGACCCGTTGCTCAAACTGCATGATCCGCCTATTTTGCGATTTTTAATAAAATGCATCATATCCTTTTATGCTGAATGTTAGCATAATTATGAAGTGACCATGATTATGCTCTCTTTTTTAGGGAATGTGCAATGTACAAACCTGGGGAACACCTCCAGCAATTCGCAATGGTGACACACACATACACTTAAAAAGGTTCACTAAAAATTATATTGGAGGACACTTTGCTTAATTATTAACCTTTTGTAGGCGAGGTTGCTTCTCGGCGAAGAAATTCTGCGCAAGTCATAAATTCAGGGAATCAATCTAAAGAGAAGACTCAAGTGACCAATGATACAACAACTGGCAAAGATGCCATGGTGAGTTCCTTGAAATACACTGTAATTATTTGTTATATTAAATGAAGTGGCTATCCTATATCAAAATGTGTAACCTATGTAGCTCATAAGCTCCACAGCTCGCCCACACACCCCAGATGGAATGAATCTTAAATCGTCTAGCGGACAAAAAAGTTTGCCACTTGGTGGATCCTCGGATCAGAAGAATGCTGCTGCAAAGAACTAAGAGAAAGTTATCAGCAAGGGCTTACAAGGTCTACATTTAATTGATGAGGGAACGGTTCATTGACAAGCCAAATTAGCTTCAAATATCTTCTTGTATATTATAACCGTAAAACTTGTTATTCTTTTGACCCATATAAGACAAAGCCCGGCCCGTGACTACTTTAAGGCAAGAACGAGTTGAGTCCTATTCCTGTATGGTCAAGATGATGGAGAACTCTAAATGGGTAGTTATAACGAATTCTTCTCGTTTGCCTAATGCTTAATTAATACCTTGTGTGCTGATATCAGTTCGAAATTGCAATAGAATTTCGGCATTTCTCTACATTTGTCATTTGTTTATAACCAAGTTTATTTAAGACCAGGTGTTATGGTTGCATTTTACCACCAGTGGTGGCCACAATCAGCGCGCGGTCCCCATTATGGTGGTGGCACCATCATGTTTGGTGGTACACTTTTTGGGTTGTTTTAGTGGCGCATACCACCTTACTAAGTTCACCTCTTTTTTTATTTCTTTAATGTGTGTTGGTATGTTTGTATCAGATGAGTATTTTTATATGTTTGGTTATGTGGTGACCACTACGCGTTTAAAAGTGGTGGTAAGGTTGTGTGCTTAAAAGTTGATGTGGCGTTGACGTGAATGTGATCTGCCAAGTGACCATTACACCAGCCTTAATTATCACACGCGAAGTTTCATTTGCTGGTATTAATATATAAGAACCATAAAACAAGGGTTCTGTTGATGTAATTCTGTCGAGGGGTCATGTAATCAATGTATAAAACTATTAGTAAATGATGTCATGTTTGAATTTAAAGTTTTCTTCTAAATATAACAGTGTGTATGCATACGCGTATATGTATTTTTGCGGTTTTTATTTTCTGATTGGTTTCTTTGAGAACTTTGTGTTGGAATTATTATCAATCTAGTATCTTATGACCTTATCTCAATCAAGATTTCAAAATCATTTGAATTCTGAATGAATCTAGGAACCTATTCCATCTGCTTCTTCTTCTTCAAGTAGTATCTTCATTTTCAGTTATTTCTTCTTTAGTTTGATTTCTTTTTTTCTTTTCTTTTTTTTTTACTTTGTTGCATGTTGCCCATTATGAAGATCAATCCACCTACATCTTAATGTTTCTTCCATAAATATACAGGTATATTCTCCATATTTTGTTTTGTTCCTATTTTTACTGGTGTGATAATTTAAATGATGGTAAATGGGATAATGATTATTAGATATGTAATTGCACTTGAGAAATATATGCTCGAATGTGATTTTTTTTTTCATGGTTGATTCGGTTGAAGGACTTTGATATTTAGAAAGCACATGTATTAATTATAGGTGAACATAATACAAGTGTTTAGAGTGTTTTAGGTACAAAAAAAGTCTATGGTCTTATGCTACCAATTTTAGCAAAAACAATTCTTATATTAAGAACCATCTTAGGCCTATAAAGATTTGATTTTGTTTGAAGTGTTTTTAGTGGGCGTTTGGTTTGAGAGTATGGCTATAAGGGAATGAGTTTCATTCCCATTGTTGTTGTTTGGTTATTGGGTCTAGTTATTGAAAATGGGAATCAAACCCCTAAAACTAAGCATTTTCCAAACCCACTGAAGGTGGTGGGTTTCAAAACCCATTCCAATTACCAACCCATAGTGATTTCCAATTACCATACCCATAGTAAGTTGTAACATGTGAACTGATTTGTGGTTTTTTTTGTAAAACCTTCCCAAACATGGAGTTCGGAAGGTTTATGTAACGGATAGGTAAGTAGACCATCTGCATAAAATGTATATCTTTGACTGAATTCAGTTACGTACGGATTGGATGTGGTTGCTAGGGTTTTTGCCATTTAATCTGTTTATATGATATAAGATGCATCTCACCTATAGAAGTGATTTTGAGGCTTATGATGCTATCTGGTTTCTTTTTGTTGCAGGCTGATAACTATGAGAGAGTTTTTGCACATGAAGCCAGCTTGAACTTTCCCATGGGCTCCTTTTTGGTCGTCTACAATCGGTTGGTCTTAATTTCCCCATATACATAAGGGAGGTTGTTGTCAGTGAGGAGGCTTTATGTACGAAGAAGAGATTAATGGAGTGGCAATCATTGCAAGTTTCTCGATTGATCAGGTTTGTTAGTTTGTAACATTGTGTTAATTTTGTGACATGATTTCTGAAAATATAATGGACAGTTAATTATGCAGGACATTGAAGGAAGATCAACTGATATTACAACTTATATGGTCAGTTGCTCTTGGTTCACTCTTTACATTTGCCACTACAGTAGAACAGGAGGACGACAAGGGTGATATGTCATATGTTTGGGGAAAGAGGTGAGCCTTTTTGCATTGTCTTTACTCTCTATTAATATAGTAAATTTTGAAGGAAAAAAAAAATTGAAACCATATTATTCTGTAATGTCATAGTTAAGTGTATACAGGTCTGCTATAATCACTTGCATCTACCCAGGCTAATATTCTATCCTAGGTCTATGAAACTAGGAAATGTATCTTATTTATGTATACTTCAAGTTTCTATACGGTAAAGAAACTAAGCACAGGAGCGAACAAGTATGGTTTTGGATTAAACACAAAAAATGGTTCATTACCACTGTTCTTTCGAAATGTTTGGTGATTTTGAGTCATGTTATAGTTATGTAATATGAATGTGTTTGGTGATATTGTAGGAGACTTTAGCAATGCTCTACCTATGTAATATTATTGTGTTCTAAGGGACTGCAATTATACATTTGTACTCAGGGGCGCAGCTTCTAAGGGGCGGGGGGGGGCGAAACCGAAAATACCGAAATTTTTCTACACGAAAACTATATACCCTTACATCGCAAAAAAAATTTCGGGGGGTCGGCCGCCCCCCCCCCCCCCCCCCCCCCCCCCAATTTAATTCGGTTTCGACCCCCCATAGTGTTAGGGGAAAAAAAATTTAGATCCCGACCCCCCACTCGAAATTTCCAAGCTTCGCGCCTGTTTGTACTTAGTAACGTTTATTATTCCTGAACCTGAAGAGTTTTATTTGTGGACATAAAGGTCAGGCAGGTAATGCATTAATGGAACTTCAAAAGTGTGAAACTCTTTTAGTATAAACTTTAGAACCTGATAGGTTCATTTTATTATAGACTTTAAAAGTGTGAATAAGAAACTTGGTACAAGTTTTACAGTGTTTATTATTATTTGATCAGGCATTGTGAACAAATATGACCATGCTTCGTAAGTAAAGCACAGTAATATCCATACTCACGGAGTCACGGTAGAGTTAGGTTATACGTGTCATGATACACCAGTTAGTTGTTGATGGGCCTAATGACGAGGGCTGAGATGTTGTACTAGGCCTAAGACTAGCCTTAAAAGATGTAAGATCATCATTTTATTATGAAATAATGCTCCATTTGCAAATAGTCTTTGGTTTATCATTTGCTGCTACAGGATTACTACAACTTTTGAATGTGAATTATTGTACAAGAACAGCCAAGGCACATTGCTCTGCAAAGTCGTGGTATTAATTCCCCTTTATCTTAAAGGAATGTAAGTACGAGGCCATTTTTAAATAATCTTGAACAGCTTATCGCCGTCGTCTACTTATTGTTTAATCAAGTTGCAGATCTAGACTACATCTAAAAGGCTTTTGTATAATTGCAATCAACATGTTTTTCTACCTAGCTAGTGGCTAGTGCACATTAGTTACTTTCTACATCTTAGATGGTTGAACAATTGGGCGACAACACAATGGGTATTTGTTAATTGGGCTAATTGTCTAGAAATGTATACAACTTGTCACTTTCTGCTCTCTTATGTATCGTTCTATTTTCTTTCCTATTAAATAAACATACTTTTAAAAAAGTTGAATGTCGTTGTGTATCAAGTGGAGCGGTGTTTGGATGATTCAGCAATGTTTTTTGTCACATATGTAGGCGAGCACAACCATACAAGGGTAGAGTCTCAATCTGCAAACACATAAAAGCAAATCTTGATAGAAGAAAAAAGCTCGAGCCTTTATGTTGTTTGTTGTCGATGTTTTTAGTGCGGTTTGAGGGGTATATAAATGGAAGGCTGGATCACAAATATGAGATGGTTGGTTTTTGTTCTTTTTATGAACTTAGAGTAGACTTTTGGCGTTTTTTGGTGTTGATAAAATTGCGTCTTTGTTTTGGCTAAAGAGAACCAAAACACAATGGGTATTTGTTTTGCTGGGATAAAAGCCTGAAAATGATTGGATTTTTTGCGGATAGATAAGTTAACAGTGTCTCTTATCATCAAGTGCTCGTCTTTGAATTCTTGTGCTTTGATTCTTGTTCATGATTGTTCTAGAGATGATTAACTGCAGTTTGTATGTCATCAAAGATCTCTACATGCTAAGAGTGTCTGCAGTGGGTTAGGGGTAAGTCTCACTGACGAGTATATCTTCTTTTTGCTTTTAATCAAATATACTACAAACAATGACCAAGCTGGGCAAGGTTGTTAGATGAGTTTACTTAAAGTGTATTCTTCCTTTAGGTCGTATTATATTCGGGGTGTTATATGTTACCAATCAAATAGTACGTGTTCGTTCTGTGCAAGAAGGGCGGTTGCTCTTGGTCCGTAAGTGGGTTCGAAGTAGAGAAGAAGTATGGGTGGGTTCAATATGTACTTGTGTTGCTATAGGCTCAAAGGGGTGGATATGGTTGGGTTAAATCTGTAAATGTTGCTACAGGCTCAAATGGATCGGGTTAAGTTGACATGAAATACTTTTTTGTTCAATTTTTTGTTAAGTTCTCGTTATAAATGATGTGTTATTTAGTTACATAATACATAATTAGAAAATAATCTTTCTTATTAACAAGTGAATTGATATTTCGTAGAATTGATAAAATTTCACCGATGCTTGTGAAATGAATCCTTTAGCCGTTGTCTTTCTATGTTAATCTTAAATTTTGCTCATTTGACCGCTTTTATAAGAAAACAATGGTGTGCATACGTGTAAGGGGAACGTGGTGTGAGTAGGGTCGTCCCGTGGATTTTGAGAGCCCTGTGCCGTAATTACAAATTGGCTTTCGTGAATCGAAAGACTCAATTACATGTAAACAACCTCACTAAAAGTGCAATCAATGTAGGTATACAAAAAGAAAATTAACACATTCTTGACAAAATATCTTCATAAAATTTTATTTAAAAGCAGCTAATTCAAACCAAAATTGAACATGCATGGTTAATTTGGTATCAATATTTATATGCTCGAACGAATGACAAAGAATGTGTAGTCATTATCTAAAATAATTGGAATCATGGGACAGTTGAACATTCTCGATTTAAAAGACAAGTTTAATACGGACAAGATCACTAGTATATATAGACATGTTTTTCTATTACATTTTATGTTAGACAAACATACATATGAGGGAAACTTAAAATAAAAACGCATGAAAATATATAGCATTAGTCATTGCCTGTTCAATAAATTTTTAAAAAAGTTATCAATTTATACATAAGAAACTTCCATTTGATGGGCCCTTTTATATTTAATAGACTCAAATTTTTGGCCCTTTCAAAGTGTGAGGCCCTGTGCAGTTAGGCTAGCTGCACAGGTAGATATTGGGTCTGAGTGTTAGTAAAGCGTGGCTATCCTTTACATTGATCTCTACATCTTTGTATTAAAATGACACAATTGCCTTGTCCTTGCACTTTTCCACTTGGGTTTCTATCATCTTCATGGAAAGTCATGTTTCCGGCAAGCCATGCTTAAAAATGTTCGCCCTGACAAAGGATAACCATATGTATCTCATCCGTCCATATCCAGGCCAACTTTGATGAGACGGGTAAATGAATATGCATTCAATATCAAGATAAAACTATCGTTAAAGAAAATTATACTTGTATGACAATTTACCCTATTCAAAATGAAATCGAGAATATTACAAACTCGTGTAAACAATATAGAGAACTTTTTTAACGAATACAAATCATTTTCAGTTTTAAATGCAACGTATTACAATCACACTATATAAAATCTACACTTGTTGTTTTGCATGACTTAAACCCATGACTTTTTGGTCAGACAACTTCTTATACTATCTCATAGTAGACTAGTAGTGATACAAACCCTTTAGTTAAAAAAACACTCTTTGATTTAAACTAACAATGTATAAATTGTAGATGGGTATTATTTACTAGAAAATATAAATTAATAAGAAAACAAAAGAGATAAAAAATAATTAAAAAAAAAATAACACATGTAATTTTATATGTACGATCCAATAAAAATCAATAATAGTTTCATATTCACCGATGGGTGGCGGATCAGATAGATGTTTCATGTATGTTCTAAGTGACTAAGGTGTTCTTTGTATATTAAAACGCTTTGAGTCTAATCTATTCGCACATTTAAATCTAAATTTGTGGCTAAAATTTCTGAATCTAATTTCCATCTTAGTATGAATAAGTGGTTGTGAAATCTGAATCTGACTCAAATAAAATTGTTTGTTTTTTGTAAAAATGTCTAAATGTGTTAAACTATTAGGATTTACAATTTAGATATAAAACGATTTCATTTGCACGAGAAATAAACTTTATTAAATATAAAAGAAACAAATTATATAATATAATAAATTAAAAGTTAAAAGTATTTTAAACAAAACATGCAATCTCATGATTATTTGACAAATAGAAAACGTGTCGGTGTTTAATTTGAACATTTTAAAATGATCAACTAAATGTATCGCTTTAGAGTTGAGATGTAAGAGTGTAAAACCGAACCTTTCAACTTGAACAATATATAAATTGTCACATATTATCTTATATATTCTTTATCTAACATGACATATGCAATGATTTTATTTAATACTTTTAATTACGAAGACAAAGGTGAAACATAACAAAAGAACAAATAAAATTAAGAAAAAAATCATAACAAAACAAAAAATAATAAATAATAATTAAAAAATAAGAAGTGTTAAGACACCCCTTCTCATTTAGTTTAATAAAAGGTTTACACCTCTTGTTGCCTCTTAATTATCAGGAAAAAAAAACACTGATTGCTTCTTACCACCTTTTAATGACATGAATAAAACAAACATTATTTTTGGGCCAAATTCCCAGCCGCATCTGAGTGAGTCAAATTAAAAAGCTGCTAAGAGATATTTTAAGAAAAACAAGGGAAATTCACAAAAATACCCAATTTTTCAAACCTATTTCACAAAATACCTAAAATTTTTCATAAAAAAGTAAAATATCTATAAATCTGCAAATTTTGGGATCCTTTGCGAAATTTCAAAAAAAAAATCAAAAATTTTGATATTTCTTTTAAAAAAATTGATAAATTTTCAACATTTCTTAAAAAAATGAAAATTTTAGATATTTCAAAAAAAAAATCAGAAATTTAAAAAATATATATATATCGAAATTTTAGATAAATCTTAAAAAATCAAAATATATATATATATATATATATATATATATATATATATATATATATATATATATATATATATATATATATATATATATATATATATATATATATATATCTTAAAAAATTGAAAAATTTTCAATATTTCTTAAAATATCAAAAAATTTCGATATTTCTAAAAAAAATCAAAAAATTCGATAATTCTTTAAAAAAACAAAAAAAATCGATATTTCTTAGAAAAAAAATCGAAAATCATATTTCTTAAAAAAAATCAAAATTTTTTGAATTTACGGAATATGGTAAATTGTCATACAAGTAGAATTGTTACGTTGTGTATTGTTGAGTCTGGTGTAAATGGTAGGCAATTATCAACTACAGGTTTTCATTGAAAATTCGCAAAACCCTAATCACTAAATATTTGCTGGTTTTTTTTCTTTTCTTTTTCTCATTTCAGAAGTTTAAACACTTTGCGGGTTTTCAATCTGTTTTAATTTTGGAGACCTTGGATCTGTGTAAAATGGGGCTATGAAAGCTGTGAAAAATGCCCGTATGTGAAAATTGGGGGATATGAAAAATGTGTCGTGTATTTTTTTATATAGAAATATCGAAAAGTTTTTTTCGATTTTTTTAAGAAATATCAAAAAATTTTGATTTTTTAAGAGAAATATCGAAATTTTCAATTTTATTTAAAAATTTCGCAAAGGATCACGAATTTTGCGAATTTTATGAGTATTTTTAGGGAAAAAATTGTGTATTTTATGAAATAGGTTTTTGAAAAATTAAGGAGCCATTTAGTTGTAAAAAAAATTTCTTGTTTTTCTATTTCTAAATTCCTTGAGAAGAGAATAATTTTTCTTCTTTAGGAAAGAGTTGAGAATTTTGAAAACCCGTTTAGTTTGAGTTATATTTTTCTTTTCTTTTTTTAAATGAAAGGTTGGAGTTATAGCGGTGGCGGCGATGGCGTGCGGTAGAAGATGACACGAGAGATCAGGTTTAGAATGATGTATGTTTTATTTTGAACAGATCCCATATTTTTTATTGAGAAATAAATGAGAAAGAAAAAGTGAAAAAAGTATAATAGTCTTTTCAATTTTTTAGTTAAAAATTTTAGAAAATGAGAATTTCACTATTTTTAAAAATTGTTTGAAAAAAATGCGATTAAACAGGTTTACAGTTTTTTCATTTTCAAATGAAAATTTTTTTGAAAAAATTGAGCATTTCTCTCCAATTTTGTGAATTTCTCGAAAAACAAACACCACGTAAGTCTTGGAACCGAAGTGATTTATTGGGCTTGTGATGCCTGGGCCAATGGGGACAGTCATTTTGGGCAGGGTTCATTTTCAGAACACTTATATTTCAGTACTGAAATCGTTGCAAGTATTTAGATAAGATTGATGTCAACTAATCTGTTATTACTTGCGACATAGATCTACAAAAGTATCCCAGCAAAACCTTTAAATGGTTGATGGGAGTTACTGTTATAGTTTTGAATTACTATTATGGCATATTGCAAGTAAAATGTCTTTCACTAAATGCAATCACAAAAACATACTTCTGTGAATAAATTAGAGCATAAGAGATGGTACTAAACTATATCTACTTTTAACTTTACACATTTCTAAAAATTGCAGTTTTTAAACATCAATGTAAATACAAAACACATTCACTTCAATGTATTTACATTGTGCGAATATCCTATACCAGTTATAATTAATGACTTTAAGTATTTACCTTTTATCAAGAAAAAGATGTTGACTTAAAGTATATCTTGACCTGTGGAACTTATTTGTACACGCAAGTTCCTCCTTGTTGTGGTGTATTAAATTGATGTGGTTCTGTATCGATACTCTCAGACTATGTCAATCTTTTTACACCTTTGGTCAATATCTATAACAGAAGTTATTTCATTTACCGAACAATTTTATGTTTGTTTTGACCATTGATATCTCACAACTAACAATATTCAATACTTATTGATTAGCACATCACCAGTGGAGTTTTGGCTATATTGGAGTAAATTTGTTACACTATTTAACTACTTTTATTTCAAAAACATAAAAAATAGACAACGGTTGTGTACACTGTAAAGGACGTTACAAATGGCATCCCTTTACACGCGCGTAAAGATAACGTTATAACCAAAATTCCATCACATCATTCACGTCCATCACACGCATTCCTTTTTTAATAGCCACGTCAGATTCGCTTTACGATATTTGCAGAAACTAAAAACCCAACTATTTGAGATCTAGAATTTCAATAATCAGGTTAATTTAAAACACAGAACTTAAATCTGGAGATCAATTAACATAACATAAACAACAACTAATAATAATATTGAGACTCATCATCAAATATCTAAACTTAAATTTGGGCATAAAAAACAATCTCATTACACCCATTACCAAACACCCTAATTAAAAACTTTACAACTAATTTTAGTTCCCTACAATCCAACAAACAACTAACCAAACACTCCAATTCCTCCACTTTTTCTAGAACAATCCTCGACAACACAATAATCCTCACTTCCTTGTCCTGGTAGAGCCTCTCTTAGCCGGAGCCGCCTTAGCCGCCACCTTCTTAGCCGCAGGAGCTTTCTTGGCCGCCGCCTTCGCCTTTGGAGCCGCAGCCGCCTTCTTTGGAGTGGATTTCGCTGAGGTCTTGGCTACCTTAGCAGCCGGCTTAGCAGCTTCCTTTGCTTTCGGCTTGGCAGCTGGCTTAGCTTTGGCAGCCGGCTTGGCCTTAGCAGCCGGCTTAGCTTTGGCAGCTGGCTTAGCTTTAGCAGCCGGCTTAGCCTTAGCAGCGGGCTTAGCTTTTGCAGCAGGTTTAGCTTTTGCAGCTGGCTTCTTCTTAGCTGGAGCTTTTTTAGCAGCTGGCTTAGCGGCGGCTGGCTTCTTCTTGGCAGCAGCAGGCTTCTTCTTAGCAGCAGGTTTCTTCTTGGCAGCTGGCTTGGCGGCTGAAGGAAGCTTGTAAGAGCCTTTGACCTTGACAAGCTTGTCACTAGCAACAAGCTTCTTCAACTGAGTCAACAACTGCTTCTTGAAATTAGCAGGCAGATTCTTATGCTTTTCTTCAATAAACTTCCCAATCGCATGCTGACTCGATCCATTCCTTTCCTTCAAACTCACTATCGCCTCACATATCATCTGTACAACACACATTCAAAACACACACTAATTAATCCCCTCCCTAACAACATTATAACAAACTTAACAGAATCAGTTCTAACAACTTTTTTATAAAATTAACCACTAATTAAACAACATTTTTATAAAATTAACAGAAACTTAACAGAATTAGTTACAACAACATTTTTATAAAATTAACCACTAATTAAACAACATTTTTATATAAACAGTTAAATCAGTTAAATTATCATCTAAAACACATTTTATAAACAAAATAAATAAAATAAAACCTAATTTTTATAAAAATGACACAAAATGTAACACAACTAGTTAAATCAGTTAATAATTAGTTAAATCAGTTATAAATTAGTTGAATCAGTTATAAATTATACATTATTTTATAAAAATAACACAAAATGTAACAAAATTAGTTAAATCAGTTATATTATCATGTAAACATAACAGTATATAAATAATAAGCATAAATGTAATAGAATAAGTGAAATGAGTTACGAACCTCGAAATAAGTAGGATGAGAAGCGGTACTCTTAGGTTTACGAGCAGCAGGTGCCTTCTTGGCTTTCTTAGGCTTAGATTCCTTAGTTTCAGCAGCGGCGGGAGCATTTTCCGTCGCCGGAGCATCGTCGGCGGTAGGTTCGACGGTGGCCGGAACTTCAGTGGCAGCGATTGGCTCTTCAGTCGTCATTTTTTGATGAGATTGGATTGAAATTAGGGTTAGGGTTTGTGAATTCTTATTATCAGATGAATGTGAGAGAGTGAATGTGAGGAAGATGAAAATGAATGGGGGTTTATATATGAGGGCATATCCGGATAGTGAATCCTGATTGGTGGAAATAGCTGCACACGGATTGAGGTTAGATTCAATCTTCACCGTTGGATTAAATTTATTAAGATTTGATCTATGGTTGTGAGATGGTGTATTGTGGAGGATTGGATGGTGCTTGTAATAAGATTTTATTTAGAAGGGTTGTGTAGCTGTGTTTCTAGGCTTGATTTAATTAGCTGTATCTTGAGTTTTAGTTGATGAATTTTAGTAAACTTTTTTTTGTATTGTAGGGAATTAAGTTAGCTTCGTAATGAGTATTTACATTGTCGTTAACGATTAGCGGTTTGGGAGATAATTGGATTTGAAGTGATGATAGTCGAAACGTTTGGTTTTTAGTAGTGGTTCGTGGTTTTAAGCGGTTTTACGAAATGTTTGATAGTCGTTTTTTGATTTTTTTTTGTTTGTGTGATGCTAATGTGATTAGGTTACATGTGGGTTCGAGAATCGGGGGAAATGGATAAGAATCGAGTGTGCTATGGTGTTTCGAATGTGGTCAAGGATGAACACTATTTCTTTTAACTAAAGGTTAAAGTAAATACATGTCACTTGTTGTATATTGTACTAAGGTACATATTTATTGTTATAGATGATCAAAATGTAATTTAATGGAGGTTATGAAACAATACACATTATTAATTATTACAGTTTACATGTTTTGTTTTTGCTAAAATTATAAAATGGGTAGGTGTTAAAGAATATTATCAAGTGCAAAGGTGTATCATTGTATGCAACTTGTGACTTTGTAAAACATCATATGCAGTAATGCATCAGCTAAATTACAAACATAATTATGCTCTAAATCAAGAATGCAAATAGTTGACAAACAAATATTAAAACAGATTGCAACCAAAATGAAAGATAACGCATATGGAATCACACATAATAGTTACAAGACATAACCAATATCACGTAAATTCAGTTTGAGTGCTCATACTCTAAAGAGACGGTGTTTGAACGTTACCAGAAAGCTAAAGCAAAGTCACATCGTAAATTCAATAGATCAATGTTGCATCATGTCATCTGGTACTCGTCTTGGGTGAAAGGGGGTTCACGAATGAGGTGAGGCACACAAAATAGGCGTTCAAGTAGTGGATGAGGGTACCTAAAAATATATAGTGAGTTTCGCTATGTCCAACCAAATGCTTTAACAAACTCAAACAATAATTGAAGTGTTCACGAACAGCAAACCTTAGTTGATGAGGCTATCAAATATGGCACGACAGTAAAAAGGCATTTCTTGATATCTTAGTGTGTAAAACACGGCCAATAGGGGCGAGATCAAGATTATCTTGACTCGTTCAAAGAGATCTTTTTCAACGAACTTTATGAATCTCTAATCTTTCATATTCTTACGTATACACGCATTGTTCGCTCAATATGAGGTAACTAAAATTGAAACATTCTCAAACGTTAACATTTATAGTAAATACAAATTTTATTAGACTAGTAAATATAACAAAATGACCACCAAGCATTCTGTTTGAAGACATCATGACCCATTTTTAGATGGTAAAATTAAAGTTGTGGTTCCCTAATAAAACTCTTGTCCCAGTTTTTTCTCATCAAGAAAAACCGAAAGATCGATGTTTATACTAACATGAAATGTGTGGTTGATTCGGAAAACAAGTAGCTCATTCAGATCCATCACCAAGTCATTATATATAGTCCAGTGATATAATTATTTTTTTGTAGTCATGATGTTGACAAACTAAAGTTTATCTTCACACAAACTTATATCTAATTTATATGACTAAAACTTGTTATAAATATTGATTTATTCAATTCAGGAACATAGGTGATAACATACATATTTTTAAAAAATCCAAACTTAAAGTCATACTTTAGAACAAGACCACTCAATTTCTTTTGACAGATAAATGAACTATTTGGTGATAACTAGCCATTTTATTGATGTCAACATACATAAGAGATAGAACGATCATGGTATGATGAAATTTAGGAAATAATTATTAAACATTCATATTTTCTCTATGTACAATTTATCAATTTAACTAGCAATTGGTTGGTTAGTAAACCAAAATAATATCAGCCACATTATTTTAACTTGACTCAAGATGGTTTTCTAGCACAACTTATTGATTATTCTGTTCTGGATCTATATTACCCGATTCGACCAACATAAACGATCAACTCCTAGAAGGTTTACATAAAGAGACATTTGTTGGTCCTTGACAACAGTTTTCTTATCCGGAGACAGTTATATGATAATCATTTTCTTCTTGTGTACGCATAGTCGTTCTTGACTTTGTGCGGTTTGGTGGTCGCTTATGCTTCAGCGATGTTGTAACGTCCGTGATTCTGATAATAACCAAATGCAAATCCTCTCGATAACAAGTAAATATATGTAAGTTGGTAGATAGATGGTGTTGTTGGAAACAAGGCTTGTTTATAAAGGACGTAATATAACCATTATAAAGGAAGAACCCTTTACTACTTCTAGTCTAAAAACAAATGTTATATACTTATTATATAGAATAGTTAGGGATTAATACAGCTTATTTGCTTATTCCGTTTTGATATGAATATGAAAGCAATTTGACGTGTTTAGGGATTGGGATTGCTAATCTACAATGTTTTCAAAACAACTTCTATACAGAGAGCAATAGCACATAAATACTTAAATAGTTCTAATTAGCAAACCTCAAACACAATGTTAGAATTTCTCAATTTCTAGTTGCCAACATGACTTGCTTCTTATACATGCTAATAAGTCGGAATTTCTGGTTTCGGGTTTTCATGTTGTTGTGTATAACATCGACAAAGACCTTAAAAGTAACCTTGGTAAACTCATAAATGAGTTTTAGAGTGATGCGGATGAAAATGACAATGTGTACATTGAATGTGAAATATGTCATAAGATGAAACTTCAAGTGAGGTACATTCCAAAATTGAACATCTTTGTTTTGATCCATCTATTCTAAATTTTTCAAACTTAGAAAATAAACTAAATGATCTATGCAACATAAGTAGAATATATTTTTCGCAAAATAAATCTTGGGTCATACGGAAGTAATCTTGAAAAAGAAATTATTCTAGAAGATAAAATGTCTAAACTTGATAGTAGCATAGAAATTGATCTAGAATGAGCAATGTGTCAAGACCACAAAGATGACATAAATAAGGCTAATGAAATGGCTAATATACTATCGAGATTTGAATTGAGCTCTAAGTCTCTTAGAAACTTACTAAGTAGTCAAAAGAAGTTTGGAGATAGAACCGGCTTAGGTTATGACTCGGATGAACATCAACAAACAAGCCTAAGCAAATCAAATTTATAAAACATCTTAAAAATGACTAAATGTAGTTAATCAAGTGTTTTTAAAACCATTATCATCACTAATGAATATTAAAGAAATTAGTCACCAGTGAAATTGCTTAGAAATAGAGATAATGTGTAAAGGGACATTATTATCTTTTGTCGACATCCACACCATGTGCATATGAGTGCAATGGATGTCTTCGACTAACCATCTCGGACTCATGAGAAACTGGGTACCAAGTTGTCTTGCAAGCTATGTCTTTAGATGTACAAGGGAAGTCACTCGTGGATACGAATCTACATCCACTCTTTTGTCACACGTGAGAAGAATCATCAAAAAATGGAATTTTGCATCTCTCATAACACATTTCGTGGTAACGTATCATTAAGGATAGTTAGCGTTTGATAATCTTGCTTGCTATATGCCTAATTGATATGTGCTTATGTGATCATATGAATGCTTGCTATATGCTTATGTGCTATGTGCAAATTAAGTGTTGATTGCTTTGCTTGATAACTCTTGATATTAGACATTTCATCTAAATGCTTATCCTTAATAGGATTCAAGCAATTATTTAGAAAATAATGGTCTTACCACAACCATTATCAATATTGCTTTTTGCGTTTATCAATCACTATGAATGATGCACACTTTTAACGTTCTCAACATCTCTTCTCTAATTCTCGTCTTTGAAATCCTCACAACATTGACATGATTGACTTCTATTCAACTCGATGCAAGCCTCGTATTTGAATCTCATTCTCTCTAATTCCTCTATCTCGACTCTATTTCCACTCCTAATTCAGCGTGTCGCCAATATCGAGTCTCTTCTACTTCTTTTGTCTCGATTCCACTCAATACCCCTTCCTCAGCCTACTCGTGCGTATTGTATATTCTTTGTATTTAGAACCCTAAGTTGTTAAGAAAACTTGCTTTTAAAAATGGATAATAACTAAGATACTTAAGTTGAAAAATTCTAAGTGTCTTTAAAATCAGTCAAAACTTTTCTCTTGGACACCCTTCTGCCGATGGTCCCAGACCATATGGCGGTCCTATCGGCGGTCCCTTATCGATAAGGGACCGTTAGGTATTTTGCACTCTTACTCCGCTTTTCTTATCTATCTGAGTAAAATAAAGCCAAACAAACCCCTTGTGATGAAGCAGTGACGAAAAACCTTTCATACACCTAAATTCTTAATCACTACACTAAAACTAAAATCAAAGGTTCTAAAATCAAGATCATTCACCACTCTTGCATACTAGTCACAAATTGTAAGTTAATTTTACGTAATTTTTTCCTTAACTTATAATTAGGGTTCATACTAATAAAATTATATTTGTTGGATTTTCAACTTTTTGAAATTAACTACAATTCACACATTATCTCAAAAATTAGTTACTTACAACACCTTTATAAATGAATACATAGGTCAAATGAGTAAGTTTTCAATTGTTTCAATAATATGAAAATCCCCAATTCAAATGTGCTTTTATGTCTTAAAACACTACTTCATCACACATTGTTAATATATGTCAAAAACATAGCCTCAATAAATGAACTCCAAAAGTTAAGACTTTAAAATGGAAATCTTAAGTAAGTTGACTACAACCAAAGAAATGATAAAACGGGATTAATTTTAAAATATAACTAATTATGTACTTATTTCTTGTTAGGTAAAAATGCCTAAACCTACTGGTCTTGATCATCAAGAGACACGCGATTACATCCCCAAACTCTCACACCTCTATCCCACTCCTATTAGAGAAGCATTTGAAAACGTGGAAACTAGGTGTTTCCATGAGGGTCGTCGAGTTTATGGAGACTATTGTGACATGAACTACCTCGATGCCATGTTTGAACTTGTCCACCTTGACCGTCTCTATAAAATAAATGAGTAGATTGTTCCACGATTTGTCCTTGAATTTTATACTTAGCTTAATCTTCTTGCCGATCATGAGGGTGAGATATACATCAACTTTATTATCCAAAATCAACCAATTTCTTGCCCTATTCCCGTATTCGGGCAAATCCTCGGCGTTCCCACTGAAGGGCAATGCACATTCACTCATGAATGAAGCCTTGATGCTCTTGCT
Source organism: Artemisia argyi (assembly GCA_030686995.1). Classification (NCBI taxonomy): domain Eukaryota; kingdom Viridiplantae; phylum Streptophyta; class Magnoliopsida; order Asterales; family Asteraceae; genus Artemisia; species Artemisia argyi. The sequence continues at coordinate 161,808,229 of CM060683.1, forward strand.
AGGAGCTCTCCTTTTTATGGAAAATACGCCACTGAACCTCCAACTCCGTACGAGGTCAGAGCCTTCGTTCAAAAAGATCGAAATGGTCCTGATATTCGACTACGTAGAGGGGAACCTACTCTCGTTAGTGAATACCAAATAGTAACGAAAGAAGTTGTTGATCACATGAAATCCATGACCGAGATCATTCGCGAGAATGTTTTATGTCTTGGAGGAAACCGTGACCACGTCCCTGCTTGTCTTAGTCATATCCTTTTCTGTGTTGCCAATACAATACCCCACAACCTTGCATACTTTATGGCCAAAAGAATGGAGTTTGTCCGCAGTAAACCCAACATGATCTTGCCATATGACATGTTGTTGTCTCGTCTCTTTCGTCATGTTATGCAACAATAACCACATCTTAGGTATGTAGAATATAAGGTTGTTGAACCAGTCATGCTTCCACTAACTCAAAATCTAGGGCGTAGAACTAGGTCTGATCATGGGATAAGAAGGACTATAGGTGCGGGGTCCTCTTCTCATGGACCATTATCTAATCCCGACGATGATGATGGTGATAACCTTGACGAAGGAACCTCCCGAGTAAGTACCCTATCTCCAACCACTTATGTCAACTCTCTACCTTCTGGATATCCCCAAATCTTTCATGATCCTCCTCCCGAGGAACGAGACATGAACAATATTTTCTCACGACAAACTCAAGTCATGAACATGCAACATCAACTAAGAGATGAAAGTTGAGGGGCATGGAAGTCAATCGGGAAAGGTTTTCGCAACCTACTAAAGAAGAAGTAGCTAACAACATCCTACTTTGTTTTATGTGTTCACTAAACATGTTCTAAAACTTTTATAGACGTTATGTTTCATATGTATTTGGTTATTTAGTACTATTGACTTTATGGTGGTAGAGTCGGGTGATCTCCTCAAATTTTATCACCCATAAAATCCTTGTCTATTGGAATGACTATCATAAACTTACCTTTGCCTACTCATTTAAATGAATGCATTCTTTTATATGAATTTGTTGCTCTTATTACATGCTTAATCGTTGATTTATGCTTTTGAATGAATCATGAAGATTTGTATAGCTATGTATTTTGCCAGAATGATCTGCAGGTGCAGGATTGCAAAAATGAAAAACTGGGCAAAAGTTTTGCAACTCACTGTCGGCGGTCCTTTATCAATAAAGGATCGTCGGGCAATTAATGGACCGTCAGACATGGGTCACGGATTTCTGCACTGTTTCTCATTTCTAGCAAACCTGAAACCTATTTGCATGTTTATCACCACCATTGCCATGTTTAGTTTAACAAATATATGTGCTTAAATCTTCCTAATGCCTGCTTTGCCCAAATCATAATCATTTTGATTATTTAAACTATTCTCCTTCATTTTCTTCATCATCTTCATCTTCACCTTTCTCTTCTTCTACAATGGGTTCTCCCTCAATCTCATTGTGTCTTTCAAACAAAATGCCTAAAATCACTCTCACACCACCAAAATCACCCTTCATTGACCTTACCTTTGATAACACTACTCAATCTCAAACTTCATCTCCTAAAATGCCTAGTGCACCTCACAAAACACCATCCATTAGAGGCACTTCATCATCCTCATCAAGACCCAACTCATATCTATTCACATCATTTATCAAAAATTCATCTCTCTTACTCACTCATTCCAGCTTGGGTGCTTACACACCATTTGTAAGTGATTCTTCACTATCATTTACCACCTCAAGCTCTCCAAGTCCACCAAATACTACAACATCTCTACTCTCAACATCCATTGGAGATCTATCAACCTATCTTGGAAACATGTCTCCTCCTCCTAGAAGCACACATCCACCACCACCAAACACTTCTCTAACTCTCTCACTAAATGGGCCTTTGGACTACACTCCATCCTCTCCACCACCATCTCCAATTATAGGACATCCTCTCCAATACAACTTTGTAAACAACCACACCATCGATTGTGCATGTTTTTATCATAACTTCCATCTCATCTCATCCCTAAGAGATGATCTCCACTACATGTTTGGTTACATTGAATTTCTTCTCTGCCGACTAAATGTTCAACCAACTCCTCTTGATTCCATGTCATCTTCGGCTCCACCATATTCTCCACATTCTTATCCTCCACCCTCAAACTAAAAATCTCTACATGTTTAGTTAAAATAATCATCAGAACTATCTTTTGGGCCAAGCATGTTCTAGGAAGTTAGGATTTTCTAGAAATAATTTGTTGTTGTATGAATCTATGTTGATTAGGAGATGTATGTTCTTAATCATGTATGTTTTGGATGTTTTCTTATGAATGGATGAATTATGATGATTTTATATTGTGTTATTTATAATGGTTATCTTTAAAATGCCATGAAAATCTAACTTAAAATTGGGAAAACACTTAACACACCTCTAAACTATCAAGCCTACTGACGGCGGTCCCTTATCAAAGTGGAGGTACCTTAGTGATAAAGGACCGTCCAATTGTTTACGGGACCGTCCTCATTAGTGCTTATAACCTGATTCTTGCATGCTTTGTTTTTTCTGATTTCACATCCTTTCTTTTCAATCTATCATATCTATCTCATTTCTCTTCTCAATCTTCGATATTCTTCTATATATGTGTATGTTCTTTGTCTTCTAACTTGTTTTTGTAGCACAACACCATAACTCGATTCCCCGGTGCCCTCATCTAGGGGGAGCACTAAGCAAGGGAGAGCTCTCAATTTCAGTCGATTTCTCTCTTTCTACTCTTCGACGAAGCCTTTTTGATTCTACAAAAAGGGGGAGAAGTGAACGAAACTCATCTAAAAATTTATAAAAACGTAAATTTACCTAACATGAGTTTATATTTTATAATCATCAAAAAGGGGGAGATTGTTAATACAAATAATGTCAAAAACGTCATTTGCATTATTCGGTTTCTGCATGTTTTGATAATCACAAAATATGAAAACACGTTACGTAAACTTACGGTTAATAAGTTTTTGGATGAGAAAACTCGTTTACTTAACGTATCTACTACAACGTCACTTCAGGTATGAACAAACTCAATACCGACACTATTAGAGTGATCAAAAAGTTTATATTCACAAAACCTTACATTTTTATGTATGACAAAACATTTTCACAAAAGTATTTTTGTGTTTTTAAAGAAATGTTTTATTAAGAAAATATATTCAAAATTCAAATATTGTAACATCCATATTTCCTGCCCAAAATAGTAAAAGTTTTCACCAGATAAACTTTCACCACGTCAGGACAAAAAGAGGAGCGTCTGTCAGGACGGTCCCTTAGTGATAAAGGACCATTACATGTTTAAGGGACCGTCATCTTCTCTCCTGGCGTCTAGAAAATGTAGATTGGTTCTAGCTAGGTTTAGAACTCGATATTCCGCTTAGTGTCGTTAAACTTGGTGTAAGCTTGTGTATGGATTGCTCCGCTTGAAGGAGTGTGTTGACATAGTGATTGAAAACTCTTGAGTGTGGTACTCGGGGAGTGGAGTAGGACAAAGAGTGAACTTCGTGCTGAACCACTATAAATCTCGGCGTCTCTTTTGGTTGTACTCTTTCCTTTACACCATTTATGTTTGGGAGGTGATTTGCACACCAAATAAATTGATGAGGACACCACAATTATGCACATGGTATGTTGTAACATATGCATTAAAGGTGTAATATTGTGGTGTCTCCATCAATTTATTTGGTGTGTAAATCATCTCCCTTTATGTTTTTGTATATAGTTAACTTGATATCACATAACTAGCAAATCTAGTAACTTTGCAATAAAAACATAAACGGACCTAACAAAGTGAAAACTAACTTTAATAAGCAATAATAAACGGTGAAACTATTCAACCCCCCCCCCCCTTCTAGTTTCTACAGTACTTCTTATTGGCTTTCATGAGTAAAATGGAAATGAAGAATGTTAAAGAAGCAATATCTGACTCAACCTAGATTAAAGCCATGCAAGAGGAAATTCACCAATTTGATTGACTTAATGTATAGACATTAGTTGAAAGACCAACTAGCAAAACCTTTTTTGGTCTTAAGTGATCTTCAATAACAAATTATATGGATGAAGAACAAACATTCATTAGAAACAAAGCTCGTCTAGTTGCGAAGGGGTGTCAAAAAGAAGGAATTGAGTTCAAAAAATCTTTTGCACCTATGGCGAGGATTGAAGCAATCAGGATGTCTTTTGCCTTATGTTGCACACAAGTCCTTCACTATATATCAGATAGATGTGAAGACTGCCATTCCAAATGATGTTCTGAAAGAAGAAGTATACGTGATTCAACATGAAGCTTTCAATGATCTGGAGCATCCAGACTATCTCTACAAGCTAGAAAAATCTCTTTACGGATGAAGCAAGCTCCTCGCGCATGGTATGAAGCGTTGTAGAATTTTTTGATCTCCTACCAGTTCACTAAATGCGTTATTGATCTGACATTGTTCACATACGGGGATGACATCCTGGTGGTATAGATTTATGTTGATGGCATTATTTTTTTGTTCTACAAACCCTAAATTTTCATTAAATTCTTCAAAACTAATGAAGAATCGCTTTGAAATGTTGATGATAGGGGAAATATCATTTTTCATTGGTTTACAAGTAAACCAATCCCCCCGTGGTATCTTCATAAAACAATCAAAATATCCTTTAGAAATATTAAAGAAACATGAAATGGAAACTTGTGATCCCCTTGGTATTCCAATGGTGGAAAAGCTCAAAATTGGTGCAGATTTACTTCGGACGCCCGTAGATCAAAAGAAATATCAAAGTATGATCGAGTATCCTATGTATCTGACATCTAGTTGACCATAAATTGTATTTGCTACTTGATTATTTGCTCATTACCAGGAAAGGCCTACTAAGAAACACCTCAAGGAGGTTAATCGTATCTTTTGGTATCTCTGAGGGACCATTAACATGGGAATTTGGTATTCGAAAGATACCAGTATTTACTATTTCAGATGCTGATCATGTAGGTTGCCAAGATACACGAAAGAGTAGATCAGGTGGCATACAATTTCTAGGATAAAAACTCATGAGTTAGTCATCAAAGAAGTAGGACTTCACTGCTATTTCGACTACTCAGTCAGGATATGTGTCTTTATCCGGATGTTGTGCTCAAGTTCTATGGATGAGAACACGACTGATGGATTATTGTTTCTTCTTCGATAAAATATAATTTATTGTGATTTGAAGAGTGCCATAGCCATTTCTTGCAACCAGGTCCAACACTCACGAACAAAGCATATTGTTGTCCGGTACCATTTCATTAAAGAACATGTGAAAAAGGTACGATTGAGCTATATTTTGTCAACAATAGCTTAAGAAATACTTTCGCAAGGCTGTTAATTCTTTATAATTGGTTAAAGAATACACTACAGTAGACCGTTGCCAATCAATTAATGGGCTTCTTAGATTTTATGGGGAGTGGCGTCGTAATCCAAGAAATGGGCAAAAAACTTTCCAACTAGCTGAGTTAAATTACCTTCTTTAACACATTTATTTACTCGATGTACCTTGTAGATAGAATTGCTCTTTGGATGGCTCACAGTCATATCAATTGTCTTCAATGAGAAATCTAATTGATAAATCAACTCTCTTATCTTCTCTCGATGACATTAGATGGAATAGATCGGTCCTTATTAAGATTAACATCTTAGCATGGCATCTCTCAAGTGAACTACTTGCTGGAATCTTAACAAACGTGGATTGATATGGATACAATTAGATGTGTGATATGTGATTATGATATTGAAACCACTAATCATCTTTTCATCGACTGCAGAATAGCCTAAATGCCATGGAATTCGGATAAGGATTGGTGGAGCCTTCGAGATTCTCAAAATCTTTGGCGAACCTTATCACATGGGATGATTATGTCACTTTCCCCCTAAAGTTAAACCCTTTTTAATGATATTGTCCGAACTATCTTCTTTCTCATCACAAATACCTTTAGTCAAATATTTCAATGTTATATTACCAAGGTAAAAAATCTCTTACCCAAAAAAATAACATTTCAATGCGATGGAGGCTCGTAGCAGAAATCATACCCTTTATCATTGGTTTCATCTTTATTTTGGTCATTTCTAGGTTTCATCGTAAACCTAATTGGTTACTTCCAATTACGTAAATCAATAGTTCAAATCGCACTCAAAGGTAGGGCATTTCTCATTTCTATAGGAACTTCTGTACTAGAAACAATGGTATCTCCAATTATAGCCCCCCTGGGATGTAAAATATTTCTCTTATCACCATCCCTATAGTGTATGAGACGAATGTATACAAAGCTTGAATTATATCTCAAAGAAGAGGCAAGGCTACTCTGAATGTTTGAAAGAAACTTGCAAGTTAACATCACACACCACATGATGACATAATCGGATTTTACAAATTTGGGGTTGTTTTACAATTCATCATACTATATAACTATTTCAGTCACGTGTTTTTCAATAGACGAACAATGACCATTATGAGGATTTAATTTGATAGTGATGATGAACAATGATGAAATATTTGAGTATTTTGTTCAACATCTTTTAATTACATATAATGCAAACAAACTGACAATCTTGTTCATCAATTATAACAGTTTTGTTCATCATTCCAAAATTTTGATCAGTTACGACAGTCTTGTTCATCAGCTATAACTTGTTCATCAGACAGTCTTGTTCATCATTCTAAAATTTTGTTAACCAGTTACAACAGTTTTGTTCATTAGTCCGAACTTGTTATTCATTAATAAAAAAAAAGAAAAAGAAAAAAAGAATGAGGATTGGAGAAAAGGAAAAAAAGATTGAAAGAAAGGGAGATGAAAAAGTGTTTTGACAAATTATCGTGAATGAGGGGTGAATGTGGTGACATTTGTAACTTACATCTTGTGATCTATATATTTATAATTTTGAGGCTTTTCACACGATCACCACCCAGTAAGTTCATCCTTGTTAGAACGACTGGACTGTTAACTTTGATAATTCCCCATAAACATCATATTATCATTGAACCATAATAAATAGAATACATTTCTTGGAGAATAAGATAAATAGATGGGCTTAACTCATAACAATAATGAACCTACTAAATGGGCTAAACTATAATCATTAATACACCCACGCAGTTGGAAAGGGAGGCCTTCGGAAGTTCAAACTAGAGCGAAACTCGAGAAACAATGCAGTAGGGAGACCCTTTGTAAATATATCGGCATACTGAAAACGCGAAGGCATATGAAGAACACAAACCTGCCCTGAAGCAACAAAGTTATGGACAAAATGTATATCGATCTCAATGTGTTTCGTACGTTGATGCTGAACCGGATTCGCAAACATTTACACGACACAAACACACAATAAACAAGAGTGGTTGTAAATAAAGAAGTATGCAACTCATGCAACAGATTACGAATCCATGCAGTCTCAGCAACCACATTAGCAGCACCGCGATATTCAACTTCGGCACTGGAGCACGACAAAGTAACTTGGCGCTTGGCAGGCCACGATAAAAGATTATCACCAAGAAATACGCAATACCTAGAAGTGGACCGTCGAGTAACATGGCAACCGACCTAGTCAACATCAGTATAGGCAGTAAGCTGGGTAGTAGGTAAGGCATGAAGCTGTAGACCATAATCAAGAGTACCTCGAATATAGCACAAAATGTGCTTCAAAGCCGTAAAGTGTGACTCACAAGGGTCATGCATATAAAGATAGTCCTGCTGAACAACATAAGATAAATCTGGTCATGTAAAAGTAAGATATTGAAATGCACCAGCAAGGCTATGATATAAAGTAGGGTCACTGACATGATCACTGATGAGGCGAAAAATGAACCACTTTTAGGGGGTCATTTAAGCCCGAATCCGACTTTATTTGATCAAATATTGCCCTAAATCGTTCCTTTTGTGATTTTAGGTACTTTGGGAGAGAAATCTGGAAAAGAAAGCAATTCGGACGTTTTTGGAGCATAAAAGTGAAGAAAACGCCAAAGTCTTAATTTTCCATGCTGGGAACAGTGCATGACGGCGTCAAGAGCAAAAGCTTGACGGCGTCAAGAGCAAATTTCATAAATTTCCATGACTACCCAGAAGAGTTTTGACGGCGTCACGTAGGAAGGGCGTCAAGAGTAAATGAGTCGTGACGGCCTGGAAGTACTTAAGTCTTGACGGCGTCAGAAATGGATCTAGGCAGTCCGAGGAGAGTTTTGGCGGCGAGGTGACGGCGTCACAAGATTACTCTTGACGCCGTCAGCCCTATTTTTCTATATATAGTTTTCTAATTTTTCACATTTAGAGAGAAGTTTTGGGAGAAACCCTAAGTACGATTTTGGTGTAACTTTACAGGTTTTTCAAGGGTTCCAACCCCTTGATACCTTGCATGATTAATCAAGATACGTGTTCTTCTAATTCAATCAATATGTCTATGTGTTGGTTGTCTATATCATGTTCTTGTCTTAATTCTATCATGCTAGGCCAGATCTCTTTTGTGTTTGCTTAGATCTAATGAAACCTAGATATTGATTATGTGTTGATTACTTGTTTATTCTTGTCTTGGATGAATGATTTATATGTTAGGCTTAAGAAAACTGGCAGATCTCCAAATGGTAACATGCTTGAACGTCTTAAGAAACATGAACCGAGGCGCACTAGGTCTTTATTGGTTGTATTTAATGCATGAGCCACTGTTTACAATCCCTATAGTTGTGCTGGGCATGGTGTAGGAGGAGATAAGAGCTCATAGAATTGGGGAGTTATGTGTGCCACCCCATGAATGGTATTAAGGAATACGATCCATCATCCATGCAATTATAACAAGTAATTAACGTGTAAAAGATATCTAGGGAGTAGTGAAATCTAAGTAAACACATTTTCTCCAATTATTGTTCACAACTTTAGTATAAATTAGCTTATTTTCATTTTTAGTATTTTATTTTGATTGCATCTTAGTATTGGGTTAGTTGAATAGCAACTAATTCCGCTCACTCTTCCAAAACCCGAGATTTTAATTTGCTTTCTAAAAAATATAAAAACACAAAAATAATCATCCCTCACCTTTAGAACTAGTATTTAGGCTTTCTAATCCTAGCGACACTATTCCTAAGCTGAACGATCAATCCCCCGGTACTTGTCACTATACTATACTACAACGATCAGGTACACTGCCTGGTGGGGGTTGTAAGCTTCTCGAGATCCCTCGAGAGGTAAAGCCTGTTGCGATTCCCACGCATCAATCACCATCAGAACCAAGCTTATATTGAGTATCAACATGGGTTACAATTCTGTATATAAGTTCGCTTAAGAATTTCCTCTGCAAATTTTGACTGAAACAAAAACATGCCTGAAGCCAATTGCTGAGCAGAAATACCAAGAAAATAATAGAGCCAAGATCTATCATAGCAAACTCACTGTGAAGAAAGCAATAATACGTTGTAGAAGAGTTGTAGAAGAAGTTGTGAGAAGAATGTCATCCACATATAACAATAGATAAGCAATATCTGAACCGCGATGGAAAACAAATAGTGACATACCGGTTTTGCTGTGTTGAAAATCGATTCGTGTAACAAAGCTAGAAAATCATTGAAACCATGCACGAGGGGCCTATTTAATGATCGCTGCAAATGACAAACATAATCAGGGTGATGAGAGTCAACAAACCCAGGGGGCTTATGCATATACACTGTCTCAGATAAGTGACCATGAAGAAAGGCATTCCTCACGTCAAGCTAATGAATAGGTCAATCCCGTGATAACGCAAGACTCAAAAAGTACGAATGATAGCCGGCTTAACCACCAGACTAAAAGTCTCATCACAGTTAATCCCCTGTTGTTGTCTGCGTACATTAGCAACGAGCCGAGCTTTTGTACCTGCTTAATGATCAGCCATCTGCATGAAACTTATGCCTGAAAAGCCACATAGAATGAACAACATTAACATTAGCTGGACGGGGGCACAAGAACCCACAATTTGTTAGTAATTAAAGCATTATATTCATCTAACATGGCTTCCTTCCAGTTGGGGTCTCGAAGAGCATGAACGTACGAGCGAGGAAGCGGAGAAGTAGTGGTAACATAACAATTCATATGTTCAAGCGGTTTAAAAATGTTGGCTTTAGCACGAGTGACCATGGGATGCATAGACACATTTTGGGTGGTATTAGTAGCGTGAGTGGGAGTATTGGTGGTATCCGATTAGATTGGGGGAGACATATTGGGCCTGGGATGGTGTATTGCTAACGGGTTGTGTAATTGGTGTTGGGTTGGTAGAGGATTGGTTGACGGGCTGAATATTAACTAGTGTACTGGGTGGTTCAAACGTTGATTAGGCTGGGTGGAGGATTGTTGTGTTGTATGGTAATATGGGTGGTAAAAGGAAATCATAAGCGGGTGTAGTGGAAGATGTAATAGTTCCAAATGGGAAAACATCTTCATCAAGTTGCATATGTCTCGAAAAAATTATCTTATTTGAGTATAAGTCGAGACATCGATAACCATGGTATTTGGCAGGGTAACCTAGAAATATGCAAGGTGTAGATCAGGGTTCGAGTTTGTGTGCAACATCAACGTGAGGATAACAAAGAAATCCAAAACACGCAACTGTTCATATATGGGTGTTTGGTTATAGAGTTTGGTGAATGGTATTTCATTATTAATGGCAGTAGAAGGCAATATTTTCAAAAGGTGAGCGACCATGTTAAGAGCTTCCACCCAATAAAAAGGAGGTATGTGAGCTTGAAAAAGAAATGTACGGATAAGGTTATTAATGGTGCGAAGCATACGTTCGGATTTTCCATTATGCTGGGAAGTACAAGGACAAGAAAAGCGAAATTGTATGCCATTTGGCGAAAAAGGTCATGGAAACGGGTGTTGTCATGGTCACATTGCAAAGCCTTAATGTCTACATTAAATTGTTTCTTGAATAAGTATGAAAAGCAACAAAAGTGTCAAACAAATCCGTTTTTTATGCAAATGGTAGACCCAAACAAAGTGTGAAAACTGATCTAAGAAAATAACATAATATTTAATCTTCACTTTCTCTCGGAATGGAGATGTCATAAATCCGAGTGAATAATTTCAAACGCATACTCAAAAGAAGACTCAGAACTATAAAACGAAAGCTTAGCATGTTTACCTAATTGACACGCATGACATAAAAGCGGGCAACTTTGATTGATTACACGAAATGAAATTACTTAACTTTAAGCGACGAAGCACATCTTCCCCAGGATGACCGAATGTAGTGGAACTAAACGAAAGCAAAACAACTTGAGATTGAAACGGAGGTTGCTGAGTGACCAGGTAAAGGTCACCCGTACTATCAAAACGGAGAAGAAGCCTTCGGGTTTGGTAATCTTTCACAGAAAAACCATAAGCATCAAATGCAACTTAAACATCATTGTCATGGGTAAATATACGAGCAGAAATTAAATCCTTAATTATTTGAGGTGTGACTAGAATAAGATTTAAATAAAGAGGCTTATGAGATGTATGCAAGCCTCTCTACCTTAGGTAGAACCGGAAGCAGCCTCTCTACCTTAGGTAGGGGTAAGGCTGTCTACATATCAACCTCCCCCATACACCGTGGAAGATGGTATTGGGACCCATAACCCGTGGAAGACGGTATTGGGAGTTACTTTACTTTACTTTTACTTTTATGAGATGTATGCAAGAAGCTATGTACGGTATGAGTGACACGAATAGAGTGACCCTTGCCAACAAATACAGATGGATAAATGCTCGAATTACTAAAGGAATTGAGTATACTTGTATTGTTTTCCAAGTGAGAAGATGCTCCAGTGTTTATGTTCTAAGAGGGATCTTGAGGAGTCATAGTCTGAAATGGATGCAGAAGCATGGTTGCTTGAGACTAAAAAGCATTAGGCATATATGCATAATTCCCTGGAACATAATATGAACCCCCTGGACTTGCAAATTGGGCCTGTGGTATAGTAGGTGGAAACATAGGTTGTTTGACTAGAAAAGGGCGTGTTGGGTCTGTAACAGGGCCGTATGACAATTCTATTGACCCATACCAATTTGATGATAAAAGTATCCCATATTGGGCCTAAGTGGATTAACAAATGGTATAGGTTGCAAGCCAAAAGCCCAAAAGTATGTGAACTAGGTACCTGGTGAAAATTGTGATTTCCCATAAGACACTGATTGTGTAGACGTGGAGGATTTGGTATTAGTTCCAGTCTGATTTTTTGTTCTGAGAAGACATAGAGGACGTCCCTGAGCCCTTTTCATTCATACCAGTGGGTTGAGTGGCAGATCCCACCATCATGATTAATAATTTAACATTAAATAGGCGACAATTAAATAAACGACAACACGATGGCTTAACTAACAAAAATAATGAACCTTGCCTTTTCATTCATACCATGTTAACTTTGATAATTCCCCATAAACATCATATTATCATTAGACCATAATATATAGAAGGGTTAATGACATGTAATAGCAACGTACTTTCCCATTTGTGCTATTATCAGATACGAACCGAAAATAATACAAAAATACCCATCCAACTTTAAAAACTTTGTTTCATTATCAGATACGAATTTTAAAATATCATATATCAGATATAAACTTAAAAAAAAAATTGTTTCATTAGCAACGTACTTTCTCATTTGTCCAAATATCAGATACGAACTTTAATTTTTTTTTTTTGTGATATTTGAACAAATGAAAAAGTACGATGCTAATGAAACAATCTTTTTTTAAAGTTCTTATCTGATATATGATATTTTAAAGTTCGTATCTGATAATGAAACAAAATTTTTAAAGTTGGACGGGTATTCTTGTATTATTTTGGGTTCATATATGATAATGACACAAATTAGAAAGTACATTGTTATTACGTGCCGTTAACCCTATATAGAATACATTGCTTGAAGAATAAGATAAATACATGGGCTTAACTCATAACAATAATGAACCTACTAAATGGGCTAAACTATAATCGCTAATATGGATCACAAACCAAATCGTTGCTTAACATTTTTGTTCTCTAGCTTTTTGTTAGAGTTCTTGTGTTCATAAAATTATGCCGTTAAAAAAAAGTCATGTTACTATTAACACTTCTAATAAACACATGCACATCAAAATGGTACTCAATTTATTATAGCTAATTAGATTTAGAGCCCCTGTAAACGTGCAAGTTCTCTTTTTTTTCTAAAAGTGTTAACTTTGACACATTTTCAATAATATATTAAAAAAATATCTGTGAGAATTAACATATAACACGTTTATAAATTATAACAAAGATTTTATTGATTGACAAAAAACGTAGACTATATATTTAACATGTTCAATATTTGTTGATCACATAATTGGAATATATGTTAAAAAAGTTTGTTCATCAAGTCTTCTTATATACTTTATATCTTTTTATAAGATCCTTACGAGAGACACAAGATAAGTGTGTGCTTATGAAAGAATAAAAATTCAAATTTGATTACAATTATAACACGAATGTAACATTGTTTTGATATCTACTATCTCTCTTACTCTTAGTATGTATATATATACGCCTCTATAGTTTATACGTATACAAAGCTTTCATATTCGCACTTTTTTATACTAGAAAAATATCATAAACGAGCTATCTGTATTCTAAACTAAGGTTATTTTTAATCGCAAACTCAAGATGGCAGACTTCTACATACCTTTTGAAATCCAAGCCGAAATCATGAAAAGGCTTCCCGTCAAATCACTGATTCGTTTCACATCCGTTTCAAAATCATGGAAGTCTTTTATATATAGCTCTAAGTTTATTCGTGATCACCAAGTCATGCGGTCGCAACATCATCTTCTCTTACATTGCATTGGATCCGATGCATTAAGTAATGTGATCAAGGTTAAATATGTGTCGATTGTGGACGATGATACGATCCCACGTCATAAGACTTGCATGAATAGTCCCACGTCAGTTAATCTACTCGACAATCCAAAATTAGTTGTTGGTAGCTCTGGAGGCTTGTTCTGTTTTTATAATTTTAGTGGAAACATAAATGATTCTCCAACAACTAGTACTGCTATTATTTGGAATCCAACAATTAAAAAATCAGTTGCTATTGACGTGCCTAATATGTTGCAAACAGGATCATATTACACTATTGTTGGCTTTGGGGTTTCTCCTGGTACTAGTGACCCTATGCTTGTCAAGATTACATTTGATACTAGGAAGCAGGTCGAATATCCCACCATTCCTAGTCAAGTTGAGGTTTTTACATTGAGCTTAGGATTTTGGAGAAGTCCACGTAGCAATCTGCCTCGTAGATCAGTTACGTTCATGTCTAATCAGGTAGTTATTAATGAGTTTATTTATTGGCTTGCTTTTGATAGATCTTATGTGGATGGTCACTCTTATCGTCTGATTATGTCATTTAATATGATAAGTGAAGAATTTACCGAAGTATATCTCCCCGAGAGTTTAACAAGTAGCAAAGGTTATAAGTTTATATATATATCTGAGCTAAGGGAGTCCCTTGTTGTGGTCGAGATCAATCCTGGGTCCAATGTAACTGTTTGGATTCTGCAGAATTGTGATCCAAAATCGTTTACGAAGCTATTTACCTTTAACACGCCAAATATATCATTATTAGATACATTTGTATTTAGAAAGAGTGGCGAACTTATAATTGTGAAGAACAAATTTTCTAAAGAGGACGAACTTTTTGTCTATGAACCCAACTCACAACAAGTTAATTATTTTTGGAGTTCTGGAGAATTATCTATCATCTACGCGGTTCCTTACATAGAAACACTACTTTTGCTTGATCATAAAGATAACGACAACATTTCAAAGAGTGGAGCAGATAAGAGACAAGGATTGGGTTGGGCACGCAAGGTATGGAGATCGATGAAAAGTTGCGTACACTGATGCTTCTGCTATTAACTTCTCTTATGATGGCGATTCTCACATTTTTTTCCTGAACATCATGCACAATCATGCTGTTTGTCTAGTTACACAGGTCGGCCATCAATTTTGTTTTCCTGTTACTTTTTTGTTCAAGATGACCCATGAGGAGTGTAAAACACTACAACCTTGTAACTGTCTTTATAGGAATCATATTCTTCAATTTGGCAAGCTTTAATGCATAGCTGTTTTTTTCTTACTTAAAACTTAAAAGGAATGGAAACATGTTACATTTTAACCTTTACGCCCACTTGCATAGCCGTCTTTTTATACATCTTGTAGATTCTCTTTCGCAACTCGCTTCCTCTTGGAGGTCAAGAATTATTCTGTGATGAAAATCACATGCCATTGTTTCTCTAAGGCAACATATGATCTCTTTAATGAAGCCTATGAGTGCCAAACATAGGTCTTTCTGTAATTAGGTTTGATATATTGCTTACTACTAATCATTTGTTCCTTCCATGTCAAAAAAGGTACTAACGTAAAGTACGTAACATGACTACATGAGTATTCGACTATTGTGGCTTGAATCGAGAATCAGCTTTTTATGCTTGGACAAACAATTTGCGCGTAAAATCTCGTTACAAGGGTCAAATAATCAGTCTCACAACCAATATTTGGACACTTTTGTTTTTAGGGTCAGTTCTCGGCTTCCTTCCTTAAGGTTAATAAATCTGTAAAATATTCGGAGTCTTTCAAATACTGCATAGTGAGAACCACTTTGAGATACTTTTGACCTCAGCAGATTTAAACACCACATTCACTTCATCTAATTTAGTTTTACAGCTTAAAATTTTTCATGCAAACAAATTTTTGATACAAAAAGACATTCAAAGAATTCTAGAGATCTACTAGTTTGGTCAGCGCCACTTCATGCTTTCTTGATTTTGCTTTCGATTTTCTGAATAGAATGTTTTAGCTCTTTCTGAATATTTACTCGCGAAGGTGACATGACAATGTCATGCCAAACCGAGCCACTTCCATAAATGGGATTTGGGTTATTATAAAGTTCATATATCGAGTCTGCTTTCTCAATCAAACTTTCTACCAACTTTAAGCTCGATATCTCATCTGGATCAACCAACAATGTCTTCTCTTTTTCTTTCCATCCTATCAACTTTATGCACATTTCTTTCACATATTATCACCAAAAAGATATAGCAATTAATAAAATTGTGAGAAAAATAAAATAGATATACCTTTGGTGGTCCATCAAGATCATTGGTTAGATATAGTCTCGCACCGTCTACTAAGTTGCAATATGTCATAAATGCCATGGCAAATCGCTTGTGTGATGTTAACTGTGACCTCACCCTCACTGCCCTTCTACACATGATTGCTCTCCTGTTAACAATTAAACAAACTCGATCAATTCAATGACATAGCTTTGGTTAAAGGTAGCAAAATGGGCGGCTCAGTCAGGTTTTTAACAAGTCAAAACGGATGACTTCTCACAAATGCTGAAATGGTCGGGTTGGGTTGCCAGTTACCAACTCGCCCATTTTGCCTCCTTTTCTTCATGTCTTTGTAAAAATATATTTTAAACAGATAAAAGTATTTTCCGGCTATATGATTACCTTATGCCTCTTATAACAGCTAAATAAGGATCACAAACAACCCCGCATAGCTCTATCCTGTATGGTCTTCTTTTAGTAAGGCCATCTAATGGTTCACTTTCTTCATCAAGTTGCTCCCAATAGTTTTCAGTAACACTTCCGTCATCGTGCCTTTTGTATCCAGGTCCCATACGATAACGCTTACGGTGGACATTTCTTGCCATTGTTATTGTTTGGACAACAAATGGGACCCACGACAGAGTTCCGTCCATAATCACATCTCTCCCCTCGTTCAGTGCTGTTACAAGCAGGGATGATGCTGCATCTGTAGACGATTGATGCACCTGTGAATCGAATTGTTTGTGTTAACTCACATAATATGTGTTATTAGGAATAAACGAGAGGCTTCTTACATTTATAACATGCTAAAGGATGTATATTTGTGTGTGTTAGAAGACGTACCAGTTCAGCTGTTTGAAGCATGTCATGATGGCCTCTGGAGCTAAGAGCTCGGTAAATAACATCAGACTCTTTGAAGGCATCCGCTTCTATTACAACCGCATTTGCTGATGCTCCTGCCCAAAATGGTCTGCGTTCATTCAAACCCGGTTACTTATGCATGGGTCAGTTTTTGTCATAACTCCAATGTGTCAAATTATTTTTCTAGCTAAAAGTGGGTCGGATGAGTCATATACATTGGAAGTCACCCAATATATCCACCTAAAGTGTCATATTCAAAGATTAATCTTGTAATAATAATTCAGGTTAATCAAACGCATACTTACAATAATGGACAAAAAGGTGTTTGCGGGTCAAGCCACCCCAAACAGTTGCAGTGCGTACTGAAAAATGACCTGTTTTGTTCTGAACCTATTTTGACCATTACACCCCCCCACATTTTCTCGCCTATAATGTGTCGCAGTGACAAAAAAAGATGACTCTTTGGCATTTACACAGTACTAGTTTAGAATGTTTGAAGAAAAAAAATTGCTATTGTTCTAACTGTATGAAGCGAGTAAATGGTATATAATCTTCATGACGTACTCTTTAAGAATGTCTTTCAGAGCTGTGCTCTTTCCAGCTCCCATGCCACCACCCATGAAGAGAAGAACAGGACTTCTATCTTTGTGGGCCATCGGAACCATAACGTTAGTACATTGTGATTCGTCTGCAGATACAAGGCCTATTGCTTTCATTTCCTCAACCAAAGTTGTAAACACTCTTGCCACTTTCAGGTTCTTTGTTACCCTCTCAAATCTTTGTTCCCTGTCTCATTACAAATATACACAAAATGGACATTTCATAAGATACATATGTAATGCTTTAACAGCATAACGGAAAGATCCATCATTATCACTTATAGTTTGCTCTTGCACATGTCATTTGCTAAGTTACCACCTCACTTCTATGAACATTAGAAGTTTAGAACTAAGCTTTGCATTGTTAATGCGACATTTTGGACGTTTATAGTGTATATATAATTATATATCATATTCTTTGAATGTATTTTCGCAGTATCTTTACTCCTATCACAACCACCATACGTCCATAATGTACCTAGTGGCTTGCATGACTATGTCCTTGAGCTTCTTTTTCGGCTCTTGAGCTTCCAAACCAGCCAGTACCTGAAATCGTAAACCAAAAAATTATATGTATCAGATCCATATATACCATATAGATTCATATTCAAATAGATCTACAAAGAAATACCTGACTGATAATGAAAGGAGCGTTGCTCCAATGAAACGCAAAGTAACTCAAAATACATCTCTCAAATTCCTCCACCAATTTTATAAACAACGAATCCGCTTCTGTCTCTTCAGCAAAAAACATATACATCTCTTCCTCACACCCTTCCGCTTTCACCATATATTCAGCAGCAAATCTAATCAAGTGCGGACACTCCTTACTATTAGAGAATCCAATTTGTCTAGCTGCATGAACACACGCATTTTACACACTATATATTACGTATAAAAACATAGCTAATGATCTACATAAATATTTTTGATCTTACCAACATACTGAGGGAATCTCTCGAGTTTCAAAGGTTGGCCCGTGTCTGAAAGACGTATACGAGGAATCATTTGATATCTTTTTCTCTTGAAGCCAAAGTGCATGGTGGCAGCAATGACTAAGCCAATGGAAGACGCAACAATGATTTGTTTGTACGTTGGCTTTTCGCCGCTAGAATCATCAGTATCTGCAAAGAGAACATTTTTCATTTGACATTTCGCGAAAAATGAAATTTATTTGTGTAACATTATTACCTTCTGCCATGACTTGAGGTCACCTTAGTTTTTAAGTTTTTGAGATGAATATTTGAATATGCAGAAGAAGGTGATGATGGTTTGTTTTGGACATGTTGAGATCTGAAAAATGTTGTAAAGAAAGAATTAATCAAGTGTGTAGCGAGAGAGATGGAGGGGGAAGTGGAGTAGAAGTTTATTAGGAGCTTTGTAAGAATGTGTATTTATATGACGTGGGATTAAATATTAAAAGCACGAATTAAAACTTTTATAAAGACTTTTTTTCACTTAGATTACTAGTTGTAAGAGGATATCAAGAACACTTATTAGTGTGTCATCTTAGTGTCATATCATCATTTTTTCAATAACTCAACAATAACTAAAACATTCTCCTCTCCTTAACAATAAAAATAATAACTGTTAATTGATGCATATAGGTTTAACAAAACAACCCACAAAAATAATCACCCGCTAAAAAAAAGAACCAACAACGGAGGGATGAATGGTGCGTTTCACCGGTGAAGAACAACGGCCAACGACAACAATTTTTTTTTTTTTTTTTTTTTTTTTTTTTTTTTTTTTTTTAACTGCAATTTTATTCACACTTATATTACCTATCTCACAATATATCTTATAAATGACTCCAGCAAGGCTTGAACCACAACCTCTAGGTTGGCGGGCAATTCACATGCATACCACTAAACAAAAGGCCTTGGGTTTCAAAACTTAAATTCTGATGATGGTACCATAACATATCTATTACTTAGGAGGATATATGAACTTTAGCGAAGAACCAATTTAGTCCTGAGGTAAGGTGTAACCAGTTACACCAAACTATTTTATGATGGATTTATTTGGTCTTTTTTATTCTTGCTCGAACCGGATGAAGAAAAATTATCATGTCCGGTTCACAAAACTATTTAGAGGTTGGGTCTAGCTAGTTGGATCTCTCTAAATATTATAGAAGAGTCTAATGGTTATTTGGTTGAAAGTAAAACTATAACAATTACCGAGTGGGTGTAGGCGGGTCCAGCGGGTTTTTTTCTTTTTTTTTTCTTCATATTTTACTATGATCAAGACTCATGTAGTCATGTAGACCCAAACTCAACCCATCTAGACCCGGACCTATTTAAACCCACACTTTTAGAAGACCCATCTAGACCCGTGTCCTATTTTGACCCAAACTCATCAAGACTCGTGACTTGATCCGACCCAACTATTTTGCCACCTCTAGAATATATATATATATATATATATATATATATATATATATATATATATATATATATATATATATATATATATGAATCAAATTGTATACGAAATATGTTCATATATACTGGATCTGGGCCTAGTGGGTAAATAAGTTTACAAGCCTATAACAAAATGAATAACATACCCAAACTTATCCTACCCTAAAATAATATATCTAGAAGTAACCTTGTCTGAAAAGTGGAAGGCATGTTTCATTTCATCACTACGTACAATTTTTTGAGCAGCTTAACTAACAAACAAACACCATAACAAGTAACAACGCGTCATGTTCTTCCCCTGTGACTGGGATTCCAAAATCCAAACCAAAGGAAGAAAGAAAATGTTATGCATGGACAGAGACACGTGAGGCGCACGTGTACAAGGTGGAAGCAAAGGAAACTGATCAAGTGAAGGTTTACCCTAATTATGGACAAGGTCGAAGTATTCAAATAACTGTTGATTTGAAAAAAGAAGAGAATGCTCATGCCCACTCAGTCGTACATGTGTATGATACGGCGTTTGAGCAGGGCCGGCTTTAAGGGAGTGCAAGAGGTGCCATTGCACAGGGCCACCACTTAACGAGGGCCACAAAATTCCATGCACTTTATTATATGTATATACATAACATAAGGCTTGAGTTTAATTAGTTTACGCACTAGTGATACATGTGTATTTTGTATGTGTGTTTAAGGGCCTCTTTGTGATGATGGCGCGGGGCCATCAAAATCCATGAGACGGCCCTGCGTTTGAGAATGGTGTGCTCAGTGTCATCTTTCCAAAACTTGATATTTACTAGTACTAGTTATTATCATCTTATTAGCTATTATGTTGTTGTTGTTGTTGTTTAAGCTGTCTAATCCTATAAATAGTTAGGTTTCAAGAATGTTAGGTTAATTACTATCTTTTTCGTATGTTTTTAATTTGGTATCAGTAACTTTATAGTTATCTAACCGCAGTTAATTACTTTCCTTCTTAATTAGGTAGTAGTGTTTGTCTTCATTTTTGGAATTTAGTAATTGGGGTTTTTTTGTTACAGTATGAGATAGGATCTGAGATCTATACATCCCAATTTTGTCGTCAATGGGTTGTCATTTTAATTAGTATGATATATGCACAATCGTCATTGCTATAGTCTGAAACATTTCAAGCTTGACCAAATTGTTTATGGGTAGCACTTAATTAGGATGATTCCAACGTAATTTAAACAAAAATGTACTAGAGACAACGTTGAATGTGTTTGGACACTTTTACTCTCAATACCACCCATAATTTTGGCAATTCATATGGAAAATCTAACTTTTTTGGGCCAGGTTTTAGTTGTTTGTGGAATCATGATTTAATAAGATAGATTTAGTAGTTTCTTAGACCTAGGATAGAATATTAGCCTGGGTAGATGCTGGTGATTATAGCAAACCTGTATACTTTTAACTATGATATTATAGATTAATATGGTTTTAAAAAAACTAAGTAAATCGGATGTTACAAACTTCATTAACTAATACTTTCATCCATTGATTAGAAGAACACTTTAGCAAACTTACATCTCCAAAAACCTTTTCTTAATAGTATTAATAATTTTTAATTTAACGCTTTTGAGTTTTGGTGCAAAAAATTTGATGTTGCGCCATATTTAGTGTAAAATGCCGTTGGTAAGTGTACCAGACCACATATTGCACCAAATTTATTGTTTTAATTGAAGATAGTCTAGGAAATCTGATTAACTAACAAGCAGGAAAACCAAGAGTCTTATGACAATGTGACCGTCTGGTCGTCTAAAATCATTCACTAATAAATCTAAATCACTGTCACATGCAATCAATATCAAATCACCATCTTTGTCTTCATATTTGAGCTTAAAGTTTCCTAGCTTGAGCCGAAATCTTGTTGCAATCAGCTCTTTCAACTTTGTTAATCCATCTGAAAGTATGAATGGAAACCTCACAGTATCGTCTTTGTATGTTCCCTTGATAGTCAAAGGTTTCACTGAGTTTTTTAAGGTTGTTTTGGGCTGTCCAAGTTCATCAATCAGAATTGTTTCTACACGTGTGGAACTATACATAGCATGTTCTGTATGGGTCGCAGGATTAAGTTCATTAGACCGCTGAAAATTCGAGGAGTGGGAATCACTCTTATTAGGAGTATGTGGCCACCCCTTAATACCAAGATTTGTGCAAATGCGCTTCAACTTACTTCTGCTAACTTCATATATACAATGTACAAAGTGAAAATGAGAACCTTAGAAGGAAAGGACACTATATATAAACTTGGTTGGGTTAATTTAAAAACTTTTAACAAAGGTCAAACTAATCAACTCCGTCATTCACAACTAGAGGTGGCAAAATACATGGGTCGGGTCTTGGGTCACCG
This sequence comes from Artemisia argyi, assembly GCA_030686995.1. Taxonomy (NCBI): domain Eukaryota; kingdom Viridiplantae; phylum Streptophyta; class Magnoliopsida; order Asterales; family Asteraceae; genus Artemisia; species Artemisia argyi. The sequence continues at coordinate 161,830,590 of CM060683.1, forward strand.
GTATGAAAACAGGGGAAAAAGTGTTTTTTTCCCTAGACCCGTTGGGGGTAATTGTTATATTATTGCACTTCTTATCTAATAACAAATCGGATCTATCTATAATATTTAAGGAGACCCAATCGGAAGGACACTATATATAAACTTGATTGGGCTAATTTAGAAACGTTTTATAAAAAGGTTGAACTAATCAACCTATACTTTTCTTATACGCACCCTGTCAAAATAATAGTGCAACTACTCTTGTTTAGTTTTTCTTACAAGTGTTTCTCAAAACAAGTGTTTCTATTCGAATCTACTAAGTTCATAAGATTATTTATTTAACCCGTTTCCATTTCACTTAAGCCTAGCTAGCCAGTTTAAAATTTAGCATAACCGAAATTAGACCCATTTATGTTAGAGTTTGACAATCAAATAACACATATTGCGGAAGCTAGGATCAAGTATAACACATAAATATTAACTAAAACATAAATAGTAAATGTACCCGATGCACTTCAAATAAACCTTGATTCTTGGACAATTAGATCAATGATAAACCCCTTACCGTTTTGTTTATCGATCTCTTGATAATTACTAAAGTAAGTAATTACCTCGTTCTTGTACACACAAACTACCAACGAATAAAGGTTTGTTGCAAGTAAACAAAACACTTAATTTTGGATTAAACCAAAATCGACCCAAACCCTTTGTGGGGTGTGAACCGATCGGCCAAGGAAAACAAGGAGCAAAGAAAAGACTTTAGGGTTAGAGTGTGTGCACAAAAGATGTGAAAGTCTAACCCTTGGCCTTGTATATATATTAGAGAATACTTGGAGGACAAGACAAACATGGGTTGGGCTTGCCCCTCCCTTGTTCGACCGGCCTAGCACATCCCTAAGGGATTCTAGATCCTTCTTGACTCCTAAGTTACACTCTAGTCCATACCTTTCGTCCCTAACGATAGTTAGTCCATACGGTTAATAACTAACGACCGTTTAGTCCATTAAGTGTTATAAATATATATATTCGATACATTTACTATATATATATATATATATATATATATATATATATATATATATATATATTTATTTTACATTATTCTTGTTTGTAAAGTGTGCAATCCCGATGTCTCGGGTTCGATCCTAGACATTTACTTATTAATGTTTATACGTAACATTTAACAGCTCCCACTCGTATACTCATTAATAATAAAATGACATTGGTTAGCGTCTTGCAACACTCCAATGCCCCTAGTTCAATCCGAGCTAGGTTTCCTGGAAAAACCTTTAATGATTCATCATTATAATTATCCTTTCATTACTAATACCACATTAATAAAGATGTGAGTTCCTTTATTAAATTTCTGTTTCTCGTTTCTTTATGATTGAACAAAATTACCAAAACATCTGAACGTATTCCAGATAGACTTTGGGCATGGCCATGCAAACATTTTGTCAACCCTACGAGGGGCCCAGCAGTATTAAACTTCTAAACAAATCAGAAGGAATAAATTCTTTCTTGACTACAAGAATAACCCATGAACTTTGCAACACTTCTGAAAACAACCCTTATAACTCCCTGTTACGGTGAGCGGTAGATTGCTTCACAAAAATGCACTACATCCATGACACTTATCTGGTATCTCAAGTCTGAGGATAACTTTAAATATGATTCTCACATTAAATCTTAAATCATATTGTTGGGATAAGTCCAATATTCAATTCATCAAATATCATGTGAAATTGGTATGACTACGCATCAATATACTTTCAAGTATATCCTAAACCAATACTCAAATTTGTCTTAGTTTAATGATATTCCCATATCATTAATCGACAATGGACATTTAGAATAATTAATTATTCATGGATCTTAAACATGCAAATATAGGATATATTATTAAGACAATGATAAATAAACATAAAACATATTTTATTCCATTAAAATAATAATTGTACATTACATCCTTTATCCAAACACTAATCACAAATGGGCATGAAACTTTCAGCTAATCTAAGTCCTACACCTTTAGCATGCTTGTAAAGCTTAGTGCCAGGTAGAGGCTTTGTTAATTGATCTGCCAAGTTATCATCTGTGTGAACTTTGAGCATTTCGATTTCGCCTATTTCGACTTGTTCTCGAACATAGTGATGCTTAATCGGGAAATGTCTGGTGCCTTTCATGATTCCAGGCTCATTAGCAAATGTAATTGCAGCTGAATTGTCACAATACATTTTAATAGGTCTTTGAATCGAAGGCATAACTCCAAGCCCCGAAACAAACTTCCTAATCCAAACAGCTTCCATTGCAGCTTCTGAAGCAGCTATATACTCACTTTCTGTAGCAGACATTGCTAGTACACTCTGCTTTCTGCTCCTCCATTAATGACAAAGACATAACCCGTCTGAGACTTCGTATCATCCTTATCACCTTTCCAAGAAGCATCGCAGTAACCTGTAACATCAAGTTCTGCTGATGGATTTCCCCCATAAACAAAGAACATCTCTTTAGTAGCCCTAAGGTACTTAAGAATATTCTTAACAGCAGTCCAGTGAGCTACACCTGGATTTTGCTGATATCGACTGGTTAAATTCTGAGCAAATGCTACATCAGGTCTTGTACTTTTCACCGCATACATTATAGATCCCACAGCCGAAGCATAAGGGACTCTTTTCATGCGTTGCACCTCTGCAGGTGTTGAAGCACAAACCTTGTTGCTCAAGCCATGTTGTTCTTGCATTGGCAAATATCCTTTCTTGGAATTTTGCATACTGAATCTCTTCAGTATTTTATCAATGTAAGCACTTTGGCTTAATCCAATTAATCGCTGAGATCTATCTCTATATATCTTGATTCCCAGAATAAATGCAGCTTCCCCTAAATCTTTCATAGAAAAACACTTTCCAAGATATGCCTTAACCTTTTGCAAACTTGGAATGTCGTTTCCCATGATCAATATGTCATCAACATATAATATAAGGAAAATTACATTACTCCCACTAACTTTGTGATATACACATGGCTCATCAAGATTTTGAGTGAATCCATACTTTTTAATTTCACCATCAAATCTCTTATTCCATTGTCGTGATGCTTGCTTTAATCCATAAATGGATCTTTTAAGCTTGCATACACGATTTGGGAATTCTGGATTTACATACCCCTCAGGCTGCGCCATATAGATGTCTTCATCTAGGCGACCATTTAAGAAGGCGGTTTTTACATCCATTTGCCAAATCTCATAGTCATAGTAAGCAGCTATGGCTATAAGAATCCTAATTGCCCTTATGTCAGCTACAGGAGAAAAGGTCTCCTCATAGTCAACACCAAAAGTTTGTGTATAGCCTTTAGCTACACAACGGGCCTTATAGGTGTGTACAACGCCATCCATGTCAGTCTTTTTCTTGTAGAGCCATTTACTCCCAACTAGTTTGGCACCCGGAGGTAGGTCTACTTCTTCCCAGACATCATTGTCTTCCATGGATTGCATTTCCCCATCCATAGCTTCTTTCCATTTGGCCTTTTCAGGTCCATTCATGGCAGCTTTATAACTTGTAGGCTCATCAAGATCACCCAGTATATTCTCATCACTCTCTACATTAAGACATAGACGAGTAGGAGCTTTTACTGGTCTTGTTGACCTACGAATGGGAATCACTTCAACTTCAGGTGGAGGACCTAAACTTTCAGGTTCTACCGGAAGTTGGTTAGTGTTTTCAGAAGGTTCTACATCTTCTTGACCGTCTTCCAGATCATATACTCTCCCACTGAATTCTTGAGATATGAGCTCCCTTTCAAGGAAGTCTCCATACCTTGCAACAAATACTTTGTTTTCAGGTGGGTAATAAAAGTAGTATCCCATAGTTTCCTTAGGGTATCCTACGAAGATGCACTTCACAGATCTTTGTTGGAGTTTGTCTGCTGAGTCACGTTTAACATACGCCTCACAACCCCAGACCTTTAGATAAGACAGGTTAGGAGCTTTTCCAGTCCATACCTCATATGGTGTCTTATCAACCTTCTTTGTTGGAACCATATTTAGAATGCGAACTGCAGATTCTAAGGCATAATCCCAAAACGAGAAAGGAAGAGTTGTTAGATTATACATAGATCGTATCATGTCTTGCAATGTACGATTCCTTCTTTCAGATACACCATTTTGCTGTGGAGTATATGGAGAAGTAAGGTGCTGGACAATTCCCTCCTTTGCTAGATAATCTATGAACTCCTGACTCAGGTATTCACCACCTCTATCGGATCGAAGAGCTTTAATTTTCTTTCCTAGTTGCAACTCTACTTCTGCTTTAAACACTTTGAATGTTTCAAATACCTCATGCTTATGTTTAAGTAAATAAACATAACCATAACGGCTGTAATCATCCGTGAATGTTAAGAAGTAACTAGCACCCCTCCTTGACACATGTCTAAGTGGTCCACACACATCTGTGTGAATAAGACCAAGTAGATCATTAGCCCTTTCAATCCTATTTTTAAAGGGTTTCTTAGTCATCTTCCCAGCAATGCAAGATTCACATTTATCAAATGATTCATCATTGATCTTATTTAAAAGCCCATCATGTTGCAGCTTTTTCATGCGATCTTTGCCAATGTGAGCAAGTCGACAATGCCAAAGATAAGATGAATCCAGACCTTTCTTGATTCTCTTATTGTTGATGCTATACATTGAATTATTTTTAACAAAAGCATTATCATTATCATTCATATCAATTTCAAATACACCATTCACAGCAATAACATTAAAATAAAAAACATTATTTAAAGAAACTGAAATTCCATTGCTTGAAATAGTATGATGAAAACCTTGGTTCAACAAACATGAAAATGAAATTACACCTCTAACAATTGACGGTGCATAATGACAATTATTTAAAGATAGTACTAAGCCCGAAGGCAACACTAAATTAAAAACTCCTATAGCTTCAACTCCTGCATGCGCTCCGTTACCAACGTGCAAGAATTGTTGTCCATAGGCCAGCTTTCTCTCAACTCTAAACCCCTGCAAGGTATTGCAAATATGAATGCCACATCCCGTATCATATACCCGTGAATTCAATTTAGGAGTAAGAGTGAATAATTCAATCATAAAGAACGCACCTGATGTGCTGGGGTTACCAGCATCATTCCCCTGCTTCTTGAGTCGCAAGTCATGAATGTAGAGAGGGCAATTGCGCTTCCAATGGCCCTTTTCATGACAATGGTGACAAGCCTGATCCTTCTTGTTTGGTGGATTCAACTTGTTCTGCTTAGGCTGATGTTGCTTCATCTTGGGTTGAGGTTGATAGGCCATGACCTGCTTGCCTTTATCACCTTTACCTTTGCCTTTGTTCACATGCGATTTCTTCTGGATTCTCCCCCCATGAATTGCCAACACTTGTGGGGTAGGAGTCTTGACCTTGGCTGGTAGACTTTTCTCATAATCAACAAGCAATGCGAGTAATTCTGAGACTGTCTTCCCCGAGCAATGCATGTTGAAGTTCTGCACAAAACCAGCAAAATCCCTGTTGAGGGATCTGTTGATCAAGTGCACTTGCACATTCTCGGGGTAACCAAAACCAATTCTGTGAAGTTGATCAAAGGAATCTTTCATCTCATCCACATAATCGGCTACTGGTTTACCATCACCATGCTTGCAGTTGTGTAGCTTGTCAAGTTCATCATACAATTCAACTACAGGTGACTTCTCATAAGATTGCCTGAGGTTATCAAGCATATTCTTAGGAGACGAGTACTCATACTTCTTTTGTAATTGAGCACTCATGCTAGTGAGCATTAAACAAGCAACCTCATTATACTTAGCATTAGTCACCTTCCATTCTGCCTTTGCTTCTGGTGTTGCAGTAGCAGCAGGTTCAGCAGGGCATTCCTCGGTCACATAATCAATTTTACCAGACGCCCTCAAGACAATTCTGAGCGAACGGTACCAGTCATTGAAATTCTTTCCAGTCAGTTTTTCTCTCTCAAGATGACTCTTGAAAGCAGAAATCACAGTTTGGTTATCGGGTTGAGCCATATCTACAGATAAAGTTCAAATATTAGTATTTTCGATAATCAATATCTTCAAGAAAATAAAATACCCAAGGCTATATTCATATAACCAACTAATTTTCCTGAAAATCTAGGATCCAACTTTACATAGATTCCACCACATCAGTTGATCTGCTAGTGGTGAAAGTACAAAAGTTGGTAATCTGTCGAACAATAATTGGCAAACAAGATTTCCAATTCCTAGATCATTATGGGATTTACTACAAATTGATTCATCAATTTGCCTTGTAAGCATGTTTCATCCCATCTCATGCCTTAAGTTCTAGGTCTCACGCACAACTTAATTAAATCGTCTACCTTAGAAACTGTAAAATTACAATTATGGTCTCACGCGTTAAAAGAATTTTACCTTGTTAAAGTAATTTAGCCTAGGTCTCACGTTTACTAAATTAAAATTCCAAGTGTTTCTTTTAGGTAGATGGCACGTAACTTAAATTATTAAGGGTATTAATTTTTGATATGTCAATCAAAATTATGTACAAAGATGCATGCACTCATCTTTATAACATAAGTTTTCATAAAACCTTTTTATATACAGTTCGTGAAATTAATACACAAAGTTTTACTTGAGGTTTATGCCAAAACCCTAAGATGACTTTCTACAACATATGATTTTAAAAGTAATTCGTTTAAGACATATTCAAGATTATGATAACCAAGGCAGACTCTAAGGCTCTTTTCTAAGCCTTCAAATCACGGTTATGAATATCATCTTAAAAGACTTAATTTTAAAAGCATATTTGCACAAAACATCATTCAAGCAAAAGTTTATGGATTCAATCTCAAAATAGTAATAAAGTTGAATTTTGCTAGTCTCGCCTGGGAGCTGATTACCGTGCGAATCGGACCACGATTGGCAATAAGACCTTGCAAGATTCTTACTTTATCACTTTAGGGTTTCACAATTATTAGTCCGTATTAATTTTCTTTATAAAAACAACCCTTTTATTGCTTACATCAAGTCCAACTAAAAACAATAAAACAAGTACCAAAGAAAATCAAAACAACCAATAATAATAAAGTGAAACAATTAGCCACATGCAATTCGTATTAGAAAAGATCCTAATAAAATCAATTCTAGGTATAATAATGCATGTAATCAACTAAGGCCTTCCCCTCTTAATGGAGGTGAGTCACATACATTGACGAATCAATTGCGTAGGCCAACGCTAAAAACACACCACATAGCATATCATAATTGATTTTAATATGTATTGGAGTCTTCCCCAATTTAAGATCTATCTTAACATGTGATAAAAAACAAGATCCATGACAAACATGCATGTAAGTCACGGATTAAAACCTAACAATTAGCAATTAGGTCACAAGATACGTTCAATTAACCGGTTAATGACCTAGGGTTTCTAGTGATTACACATAATCTTAGAAAACCACAAAACCCTAATTAGGGTTTCATGGAAAAATCGACCCCCCCCCCCAAAATTAGGGTTAGGGTTTCGAAATTTTTAGAAAAAATAATAAGGAAAAACCCTAGATCAAAAAAAACATGTATCTAAAACAATTAAAGATCCGGTTTTTATTACGTTTTAGTAATCAATTACATGTTATACATGGCTCGTGATGCCACTGTTAGAGTTTGACAATCAAATAACACATATTGCGGAAGCTAGGATCAAGTATAACACATAAATATTAACTAAAACATAAATAGTAAACGTACCCGATGCACTTCAAATAAACCTTGATTCTTGGACAATTAGATCAATGATAAACCCCTTACAGTTTTGTTTATCGATCTCTTGATAATTACTAAAGTAAGTAATTACCTCGTTCTTGTACACACAAACTACCAACGAATAAAGGTTTGTTGCAAGTAAACAAAACACTTAATTTTGGATTAAACCAAAATCGACCCAAACCCTTTGTGGGGTGTGAACCGATCGGCCAAGGAAAACAAGGAGCAAAGAAAAGACTTTAGGGTTAGAGTGTGTGCACAAAAGATGTGAAAGTTTAACCCTTGGCCTTGTATATATATTAGAGAATACTTGGAGGACAAGACAAACATGGGTTGGGCTTGCCCCTCCCTTGTTCGACCGGCCTAGCACATCCCTAAGGGATTCTAGATCCTTCTTGACTCCTAAGTTACACTCTAGTCCATACCTTTCGTCCCTAACGATAGTTAGTCCATACGGTTAATAACTAACGACCGTTTAGTCCATTAAGTGTTATAAATATATATATTCGATACATTTAATATATATATATATATTTATTTATTTTACATTATTCTTGTTTGTAAAGTGTGCAATCCCGAGGTCTCGGGTTCGATCCTAGACATTTACTTATTAATGTTTATACGTAACATTTAACAATTTATAACATAGGTGAAGAGGTTATATTGTACTTACCACCAAGGATATCCGCAGCTTCCTGAAATGACTTTGGAGACAGGTTAGGTTTAGCCGCCACCTTAGCTGAACATGCTTTGGCCTTAGCTGGTTTCTTCTTTGCTGGAGCTTTCTTCGTAACCGTCTTTGAGGCTGGTTTAGCTTTTGAAGCCGGCTTAGCCTTAGCAGCCGGTTTCTTCTTAGCTGGAGCTTTTTTAGCAGCTGGATTAGGCTTGGCGGCTGCTTTCGGCTTCGCCTTAGCAGCTGAAGGAAGCTTGTAGGAAGCTTTGATCTTAACTAGCTTGTGACTAGAAACTAGGTTCTTCAACTGAATCAACAACATTTTCTTAAAGTTGACAGGCAGGTCCTTATACTTGTCTTGAATAAACTTCCGAATCGCATACTGACTCGATCCGTTACGTTCCTTCAACGTCACTATGGCATCACTAATCATCTGCAAACACAATCAAAACCACAAATTAAAGATAAAAAATATATATAACAGCATGCATTTTAACGAATTTAACAAAAGTTGTACGTAGTAATCAGGGTTCTAAATAGCGCGCCATAGCGGCGCTATAGCGGCGCCATAGCGCGAGGCGTGGCCTCCACGTTACGAAACAGGCCAATGCGTCTTCTTAAGGCGTAGCGTGTTATGAAGCGCGAAAAAGCGTGGTAAGGCGTGCTATAGCGTGAAGCGTGGCGCTTTATTTTGAAGCTTTTGTAGGATTTAGTGATTTACTATTATTGGGCTAGAAGGAACTTGGGTTTGGGCTAACTTTATAAATCAAATGCTAAAAGATAATATAACAAGTGAATGTGAATATGTGAATGTGATGTTTTATACTGTAGTTTTTAGGTTTTTACATTTTATCTTTTAGCAGTTGGAAAATGATATGCATGACTAATTTTAATGACTAAAAGTGTGCCTAAAAATTAGATGAAGACATGTGGCAGACTCAAAGGTGAAGATTTAGAGGGAGAAAGTGTATATGACATGTGTCAAGTGATGAATGAATTAGGCCTAATATTAGTCACATGAGTTAGTCATGTGTATCATTACTCTTAGCAGTTTACTCTCACGAAGAAGGTTTTATTTAAAGAAATGACGAAAAATGCAATAATAGTTTAGCTTTTTGAGTTTATTTCTTATGTATAACGCGTTTTGTAAACTTGATGTATTATATATATATATATATATGAAATATGATATAAATATATAAATTTATAAAAAAATTATGCCGCCTTGGTCACGCCTCAAAAAACGCTATAGCTTCGCTATAGCTCGTATAGCTTGAGGCTTGGCTTCGTCGCCACGCCACGCCTCACGCTATTTATAACCTTGGTAGTAATGAAAATACCTCAAAGTAAGGAGGATGTTTTGTAAGCGCAAGTGGTTTCCTAGCTTTGGAATGGATAACACCGTTACTCATCACTACTGTAAAATATCTAACTACAGAATAACAGAATGTGAGATATTGATAACTGTAAATAAAGTAAAATTTACGGTTAAAAAAAATGAATTTAAAGGACCTGTTTGTTGTTTGTTGGAGATGTGAGAGGAGATTGCGGTAGTTGTGATGTTATTTTTGGGGTTTTATAGGTGTCAAAAAGTTGAGAGTTAAGGGCAGCTTCCAGGAAGTTTCTTAGCTTAGTTAGCTAGAATTTAATAAACACAAATACAACACCAGACAAGTCTACTTATAAGATATATTCAATCATTGTCAACACATAAACAAATGTTGAAAAGAGTACCTGTCAACAAAAAGAGAACACTTTTTTCAACAAAAGGAAAGCCTATCAATAAAAGAGAACACTTGTTTCAACATTTAAGTAGTGTATTTAACCATTCAACAAAGAGAGAACGCTTTTTTCAACAAAAGGAAAACCTATCAATAAAAGAGAACACTTGTTTCAACATTTAAGTAGTGTATTTAACCATTGTAAAATAGGAATTCGATTTCTAGAGGAATTGCAAAAAGGAAATGAAGACGACTTCCTAATAGTATCTTAATAGGTGGAACTATTTTTGGTATTTATTGTTTTAATGAAATTCAGTAAATTCTCATTTTTGAAGATAGGTTTATCGGAAAAACAAAAATAAATGAACTACTTACAGGGATAAAAGCAATTACTTATGGGCAATCTACCTAAACGTTGGGCAAACTTGCAATGAGTTAAATTATGAGTTTATCAAGATGTGAACGATAATAAACATGTTTAAACACAAATGAACAACACTATCTCATACAAAGAATTGAAACTCGTAAATATTTTATTTCACACGAGTCAACCTTTGATACAACATGATGATTAATGATCAAATGAGAAGGAAACTTAAAATAAGAAGGATGAAAAATAATTATAACTACACATTTGAGATGGATCGACTTGAATTAGATGCATCACTAGTCTTTTAGATGCACCATAATATATTTTCTAGCAAAAAATTAGATGCATATACATATATTGATGCATTTCATCAAGTTAGACAAATCCTATAAATTTTTCGTCCTCTGCGTGTCAAATTTGTTTTTAGTACTACTTTGCATCGTTTTCACTTCAAAATCACTTTCGAAACTAATTGGGATGCATCTAAATGAATAGAGATGCATCTAAATCAAGTCGATGCATCTCAAATGTGTAGTTATAATTATTTCTCATCCTTCTCATTTTAAATTTTCTTCTCACTGGATCCTTACCCACAACATGATACAGTGTTACTTATCATGTTTGTTCCGTCAATATTTTCAGTAAAAACCTATACCGAGTTTGGAGTGACGGGATAAGGAAGAATCATTTTCATTCCTCAGCATTACCAAGCAACATTATACGCAATGGAATACCATTGCATAATTTGCATTCCTTTGTATTATCATTATCTTTCACTTTTCTATTCCTCAATTTCAACTAAGCATAGTTTTGGTTATCACCAAAAGTAAACAATAATAAACATATTTAAACACAATTGAATATTTGATTGTAATAGTAAAGTACTTTCTAGGGGTGTTCAAGGGGCGGTGTGATTAGGTTAGTAAAAAATAAAAGCCATTTTTTCATGGGCAGTGGCGAAGCTAGAAAATTTTCAGTGAGGGGTCGGGATCTAAAATTTTTTATTGCTTAACGTATAAAAAAAATTTCACAATTAAAATGGGGGGTCGAAACCGAATATACCGAAATTTTTCTACATGAAAACTATATACCCTCTACATTGCAAAAAAAATTTCGGGGGGTCGGGCGCCCCTCCCCGCCCCTATGTAGCTGCGCCATTGTTCATGGGGTAGTTCATTTTACTATCCGTAACCAAATCGCTCAGGGCGGTTACCCGGGCATGCGAGTACCCAAAATAAGCGGTTACTCGCGGTTCGGATCACGATTAACCATCTAAAGCATTTATTGAATTGAACCGAGTAGAAAGTTCCATAATCCAAAACGTAAAATGCAATTAGACAAGACTGTGATAACTGTTATGAATATATTAATAATATTGATTGTACACATTAATCATCATAATCATCACCTTTATGATTAGTCTTGTAACACCCAATATATACTTAATACCATTCATGTTAAGGTCCCTATAAATAGAGGTACCTAATGTAATGTAAAAACACACCAATAACAAGTTCTATCTTTCCCTCGCATACTCTCTTATGTTCCTTTGATTGTTGTTGTTATTGTGTTAGGCCGTTGTTTCACAACACGTTATCAGCACGAAGTCTCCGAGAAAAAGTCAAACCACGGATGAACTACAGCAGTCATGGTTGGATTTTTTGTTTGGAATTCACGAGAATAATTTATAGGTAAGTAAGTATCCAATATTAACATGCCTTTATTTTTATAATATTCACATTCAGGATTACATGCATGATATGTTAATTCTGTTTAAATAATATTGTTCACTTCAAAGTCATTGACATCAACATTAAGAGCGATGAACATAAATTCGTGATTATATATAGATAATCAACAACCTTGTGTTATTATATTTGTCAAGATCTTTAAGATTTGTTATAATCTCCTCAAGAGAATCAAAGTATATCATAACGCTCTAGCTAAAAGGTGTGGAATCGTACCAAGGCTAGACGATGATTATTGGAACTTCAGTAATATGTTAACAGATATTCAATGTTGTGAGGTATTTTACTTGCTTCGATGAACTTGTTTTAGACTAATATTAAGATCGTTACTTTCTTAGTTTGCGTATTAACAACTGTATACACCGCCTTTTATTCTCAAGATTAAGATATTTCATAACTGTTGCGATCATATAATTTTACTCTAATGGTTTTTCTCTTTAATATGATACAGTAAATATCGTTTTTCACATACTTTTTTGTTTATATGTAATGTGTGGTGTGTGGTTTGCTGATTGACTTGTGACTATTATATATGTATATTATGCTTTGTATTAACTTGTATGATAATATGTTTAGAGTATTGATGGATATGAATGCTCATCTTAACAATGTACTGTTATTGAGTATAGGTACGGTTATGCTAACTTTATGAGATCAAATACTCTCTTGAATGCTTCATATGTATGACGTGTTAAAATATCTTATATGTTTATTACTTGCATTGAACATTACCATGAGATATACACTTGTACATCACTTGATAATGACGTTTTGTTTTGGTTAATAGTATGTATATGTGTTATATTTGCCTCTATATTCATCTAGTAATTTCATTAGTGTAAGTATAATTATGTGATTATAGACTGTGCCTTCAATACATGTTGTGTGATTCAATATATCTAGTAATTTCAATATATGTGATTGACAACATGTTGTGTGAGTTCAATTGTGATGCGTATGTTAACAGTCTATGTATTACGGAGTAATATATTTTATGCATGGTTATTTTTGTTTTACTAAGTGTTGGTTGTACATAGATAATAATGTTCAAATGTTAAGTAACTATTTGTTATATGTGCGAAATTTGCAAGTGTCATATGCGGCTAACCTTGTTCACCTTAACTATTTATGACTTTGATTATTAGTTGAAAAATATTTGAAACTAAAACCTTTTTATCTAAGTTTGTTAATATGAAACGAATCATAACTTGCTATACTGTGGTATCAAGTTTTATATAATTATAGTTTCATTATGACATTGACACTATTAGATATACCTATGCATTACATATTTTCTATTGTTGGCTTATGAACTTTAATTTGCCTTAGTTTAATGGCGTAAAGTCTAGTAACAATTAGCATCTAACCTCTGCTTCATATGCATTGTATGGTTTGCTTACGCCGGTAATAGAATATTGCATTCTTAGTTTATTCCTCAAACATTGTCATATGTTTTGGAATTTTGATGCTAAAGCTTAGACATATGAAGATAAACACTAGGACATGATTAACGAAATAGGAATGTTGCTAAAAATAATGAAGGTATTAAATATTAGAATAAGATGTCTCCATTGATTTGAAATGGTGTGATTGAGTTTGTTATGTGGCTTATTTATCATTTGATTTATTTGTTTGCATATAACACACTGAATTAATTGATTTATGAGCAACTTCACAATATATGTTACTGTATGTTTTATTTTTGATTTATGAGCAACTTCACAATATATGTTACTGTATGTTTTATTTCTTTTGATAATGCTATAGGCTAATGTGTGAGTATTATATGAAAGCTATAAAATAATGCATATAAATTTGATTTGAGAAATAAAAGAATAAATGTGATGATATACTAATGTCTTCATATAGTCAAGTGCAATTTAAGCACATGTGGTCATAAATAGAAGTTTATGAGCCAAAATTATTTACTGAGTGGCATGCCGGTTAGACCATCTCGGGTCAATGATGATGCGAAATATATAGAAGAACCATAAGTTTCTTCAAAGATAGTTTTGATTGTTCTCAATGGAATGAAAGTTAATTGTTCATGTATCACCACCAAGTTAAGTAAGGACTTTGTCCTATAAAGTTTTGGAAAGAATATAAAGGGGATGTATTCAGGCCTATACATCCGTCATGTGGATCATTTTGAGTTTTAAAATCGATGCATCGTCAAAATGATTATCAAATACGCAACTTAAAGTTAGCGCAATTAGTGACTCTACTTATAAAATGCGAGCACTGTTTTCCAAATTAAATCATTGAAAATGGGGGTGAATACATTCAAGTATTGGGTGATTATTGGAATAAGTGTTGAACATAAAAGTAGCTCATGTTCATACGTGAATTTCTTTTGTTGAAACGTTTATTAACCGTATCCAGTTGATTGCAAAGCCAATAATTATGAGAACAAAAATATTAGTTTATGGGGCATGTTATAATATGAATTCGCATCTTGCCAACAATTATAATGAATCCTCCCCATTAGAATGGTTTTGGTCACGAACCATATGTTTTCCATATAAGAATTTTGTAAATGTGCGGTATATGTTTTTTTGTAAATCCATCACAACGCACAACAATGGGATGTTGAAATAATTCATTCAGGGGGAAGAAAATGAGCAGCAATGGATATGGAATGAATTATGATATAAATGTTGATCCTCACAGTAATGAATATGAACTTTAAGTTAAAGGGACATCTTATATTCCAGATCTAGTAATTGCCAGCATGTTTGTGACCTAAAATAAGTGACTAGATAATATAAATGCTGCTAATGCTCCAATTAAAATGTGTGTCCCAAAAGTACAACCAATGAATGGTAGTAAGTCTATGGCACGGCTGCAGCGTGATAGAAAAATTGATTCCAAATAAAAGTCCTCGAATGATTAGATAAAATGGAGCAAGAAAATGAAGATGGTCAAATCGAGGTAATAAGACCCCATAATAGTCAAGAGACACTAGACATGTAGGTTATTGAAAAACCCCGGATACATGAAAAACTATGAGATCTCAATAAACGATATATAATGTCTAGTAAAGTGTGGAATCGAAAAGAAATGAATCGACGTCGATAGCTATATATGATAATGCGCATGATAATGATTATGTAAATAAATAATATAGCGCTAAAATGAATGTGAGGATCTTGGATTGATGTATGGCTAAAATTTAATGACGCAAGTAACTAATGAAAGATTAAAGTCTCTTTTGACGAGACATGGTTACTGGGACTTGAAGTCTGTACATATGACTTATTGGATATGCATCGGTTTTTATGAGAAAACGAAATGAAATTATGCATAAGGTACAAGTGATGGCACACATATATTTTCTCAAAGACTTGAAAATGATCATGTAGATGCATGTTCTCATGTGGTGGATCCAATAATGTATTTTAATATTGTATAAGTCTGGCAATGTGTAAAATAATTGATATGCGTTTTAAAAGATAAATGAATAGAGCTCGTGTGTTAAAATTTTATTGAAGGACATAAAATGCATGAAGCATGCTTGTGAATTTTAATACTTAAAGCATATAAGAAAAGTTCTCGAGAAAACTACTTGATTGTATTGAATTAATCATGTGTTTGGCATATATGTTATAATCGCCTTAGTGTATAGTATTGTGCCAAATAAAGAATTTTGCTTGCCTATGAAACTTTGTAAAGAGATCTAGATGTGAATCTGTTTTAAGTTTCATACAATTTGATTTTATGATTGTAAAGGCGATTGAATGCATAAAAGTTGAATTTGAAACAAAAGATGCAGCTTGTCTTAGCTTATGAATTGAACATCTTAAAAGATGTAATCATTGCATCATGAAAGCTAAAGAAAGATGCTATACATCTTTATACGGATAAATGACGCTCATGTTTTTGAGGTCACATGATGAAGAAAGACCCCTTGATTTATAAAGATGATGATCACAATATCAATTTAAAGTGTCATACTAAAATGTGTATGAAACATTTATGATTCTCGCTAATAGTCATACATGATATAATATCATTTGAATTAATTGTGTTTGCAATGAATAACTTGTAAAGTACGATGATGTACTTAAATGAGATGTATGATGTATCTTAATCCTTAAATTGGATATGCGAACAAAATGTAAAGAATATTTATTCATGTGATTCTATCAAGACACATTAAGTTGCATTTCACTGATTCAATGAGCTTAAGTGATGTGATCATCAGGGGGAGAGAAGATACGCGTTGCACTCTTTTTCCCTTGACCACGGTTTTGTCCCCACAGGGTTTTCCGGCAAGGTTTTTAACGAGGCAACATCCCCGAGCATATAAATGAGTTATGTACTCTTTTTCCTTCACTAGAATTTTGTCCCACTGGGTTTTATCTAGTAAGGTTTTAACGAGGCATAATCCTCAAATGGAGTAAAACAAATATTTTGGTATCTTCAAGGTACAAAGGAGATGGGTTTATACTTCACTAACCCATCAAATACAAGTTTAGTTGGTTTTGCAGATACATGATATATGTCTGACCCTCACAATGGTTGATCTCAAACTATTATGTATTCAAAATGGCAATACTACAATTTCATGGCGTTACGTAAAGCAAACAATCGCAACCACTTCAACTAATCATGCAGAAAGTTTAGCCATCCATGAAGCAAGCCGAGAATGTGTTTGGTTAAGAAATGTTATACTACATATTCGTGAATCTTGTGGTATTTATGCTGGAAATTAGGGACCAACAATTTTACACGAGGACAATGCAGCATGCATTGCTCAATTGAAGGAAAGGTTTATTAAAGATTCGTTCAAGCGACAATCTAGCAGATTTATTTACAAAGGCACTCCCTACCTCAACATTTAAGAAATTGATATATGGCATCGGAATGCGGAGTTTCAGTGAGCTCAAGTGAAGTGATCATGAGGGGGAATAATACGCATTGCACTCTTTTTCCCTTAGCTATGGTTTTTCTCCCACTGGGTTTTTTCCTAGCAAGGTTTTTAATGAGGCAGTATCCAAAGCGTATTTTGAATGATGTACAATCAAGGGGGAATGTTATGAATATATTAATAATATTGATTGTACACATTAATCATCATAATCACCACATTTATGATTAGTCTTGTAACACCCAATATATACTTAATACCATTCATGTTAAGGTCCCTATAAATAGAGGTACCTAATGTAATGTAAAAACACACCAATAACAAGTTCTATATTTCCCTCACATACTCTCTTATGTTCCTTTGATTGTTGTTGTTATTGTGTTAGGCCGTTGTTTCACAACAATAACATTTTTTTCCAAAACTGTCGTCATTTTGTTTACAAAAAACCAAAAGATAGCTCTACACAAGACTTTTGCCAAGGCGTGTCAAGTAAAAACTTGCATAAAGTTCACTAACAAAAAAAATCAAGGCAGGTGAGTAGATCCATTAGTTCATCAGACACTTTTACGGTAGCACATTAAGGGCCATGACATCGCTACGTTAAGCAATCAAATAAAGATTACACGTTGATATGGTATTTAACTATATGTAGGTTTCAAATTAGTTTCTATCTAAGCCGTCACCCACCGGTGAATATGAAGCTAATATTGATGTTTATTGGATCGTATAAATAACGATTTCATCAATGTATTCATCCAAATAAAATTACATATATATTTTTTCTTATTATATTTATATTTTCTAGTAAATATACCAATCTACAACTTATATTTATATTTCTATTTTATGTTGGATTTGTTGGTTTTTTTATCGAGTCGGATGATTAAAAATTATCATGTCCGGTTCATCATCAATAGACCATATATTTGTCATTTCATGTTTTCGAAAAAAAGAAAAAAAATATGATTCAAATAAATATGTTCATATTTACTGGATTTGGGCCTTTACAAATTACAATCCCCTTATCGTTCCAATGAACAAAATCCAAACTTATCCTACCATAAAATAATAGGCGAAAATCATGAAATAGTAATTAACATTCAGTTTTGTTTTAATTTAGTCACTGTAACTTTTTTTTTTATTATAAATAATAATGAAGTTTGAAAAGTGTTCTATTTTAGTCTCTCAAAGTTTCAGTAGTATTATATTATTATGTACGAGTAATTTTTACTTTTGAGTAAATAAAATGAAACACTTTTCAGTTTGGTTTTTATTTTATAACATATATCTCTTTTCACATGTACATAAGTTGGTTGTACTTTAAGTTGGTTGGGGTTAGTGAAATTCAAGGGGTGAGCATTTATAGTTACGGGACAATCAAACAATGCACATATGAATATCATAAAGATACTTCTTTGAACAATTACACAATATTAGAACAGTGTTGAAACTTGGATGATTTTTGGTTAATTTAAAGTTTGAGTGACTTAATTGAAATATTCATTAAACTTTGTTACTAATAGGCAACATTTATATCTGGAAGTAACCTTGTCGGAAAAGTGGAAGCAATATATGTTTCATTCCATCACTACAACACAATTTATTTGTTCATCAGCTTAACAAACAAACACCATAACAAGTCATGCCGTCACCCTTTTCCGATCAATATTGCCGCAGCCGTGCACATGGAGGACACTGAAACAGCTGGGACTCCAAACCAAATGGAAAAAAGAAAATGTTATGGACAAATGAGGTGCATGTGTACAATGTGGAAGCAAAGGAACTGATGTACAAAAGGTTTACCCTGGAGGAATGGGTCGAAGGTTGAAATAACATTTACTTTGAAAAAAGAGGAGAATGCTCATGTAATGGATCTCACTCGGGAGTATGGTTATATGACTGATTTGCCCAAAAATGCGAATATTGTGGTGTTCGATATTGCTTTTGAGAATGGTGTGCTTAGTGTCATCTTTCCAAAACTTGATATTTGCTAGTAGTTATTATCATCTTGAGGGACAGATGTATGTTGTAAGTATGAGGGGTTGGTCCCCATGGCTAGCCGAAAAAGTTATATTATTTATTTATTTATTTATTTTGACCTTCTTTCGAAAGTGCCCTCACCCAAAACTCAAATTGCCCTTCACCCACATACTAAAACCCAACAGTTAACACTCTAAAGCCTTATAAATATTTCATCTCTAAGTAAGAATACTCGATTTATCATTACGATCCTAATTAATAAGAGTGATTCCCACTACTATATTCGAGGAGGGGGAATCAGTCTTATTAGGGTCCGTTTGGTTTATAAGTGGGGTTGGATTAGGATTTGGATTTGGTATAGGATTTGGATTTGTGGTAGTTTTAGGAGAGAAAAATTATAGTTATTTAAATATATTTTATAATAAATTTTAAATTAAAAGTATTATTTAAATACTAAAATAAGATAGAATGTGAAAAGAAGATAGCGAGGTTGTACATATTTAATTTAAATGAGAGGTAGTGAAAAATAGAGGTCTCACTTGTGAAAGAGGAATGACACAAAACCATCCATTTTTATATGGAATAACTTTTTGGAAATCATTCACTGTTTTTATTCAGAAAACTTCAACCAAACAATTGTTTTATCATGAAATCCATTCTTTTGATTCTATACCCTCAAAACAAACATGCCCTTAATTATTATGAGTATATGGCCATCCCTTAATACCAAGACTTGTGCAATTACGCTTCAACTTACTTATGCTAACTTCATATATACAATGTACAAAGTGAAAATGAGAACCCTAGAAGGAAAGGACACTATATATAAACTTGGTTGGGTTATTTGCAAATCACAACAAGTAGACACGGAGCCAATGAGTCACAATAAGTGTATAAAAACACTATTTTATTTAGAATAAAACTTTAAATACAAACATGACATCATTTACTAACAGTTTTATCCATTGATTACATGACACCTCGACAGAATTACATCAACATAAACCGTGTTCAATTGTATCAATATGTAGATACCCTTTATTAATGGCATTAATAGAAGTTTACTTGATATTACACCAAATTTGATGTCTTGATTTAAGCGATCGGATTAAATAACAAGCAGGCAAACCACGAGTCTTATGGCAGTTTGACGGCCGTCTGGTAATGTAAAATCACCAACCGATACACTCAAGCTACCGTCACATGCTATCAATATAATATCGCCATCTTCGTCTTTATATTTGAGGCTAAAGCTACCTACCTTCAGTTGAAACCTTGTAGCAATCTGCTCTTCCAACTTTATAAATCCATCTGAAAGTTTGAATGAAAACCTTACCATATCCTTTTTGTATGTTGCTTTGATAGTTAAAATTGTTTCGGGCTGCGCAAGTTCATCAGGCAGATTTTTTTGTACTTGCTGGTGGCGAATAGATGTGGAACTATGCTTACTATGTTTGCTAAAGGTGGCAGGGCTATGAGTTATATTTGCTGTAAAATGTGGTTCATTGGACCCCTTAAAAATGGAGTTAAGGGAATCACTTTTGTCAGTCTCATTTGGCCACCTTGATACACCAAAACTTCTGCAAAGGCCCTTCAACGTAGCTGTACTAGCTATATATACAATGTACAAAGTGAAAATGAAGATTTTAGAAGTGTTTTAAAACTTTGTTGTAAGAATATGTCATGATGTTCATTACCATACTACCCATTAATGTATTATATGTTCCATATATTTAAATCATATGTTACTATAATATGATATAGTAATACTATGATAAATCAAGTCTTTGACCATTAAAGCTTGGTAATGATGGACATATTAACCTTAGAGCCATATATATACTAGTCTCCTCCCTTCCAATACGCACAAGTAGAATAATTGTAACTATCCATCAAGCTCTCTACAATCAAGTGGGTCACTAGTTGTGCTTAAAGTATTTTCTACATCATGTCAACATACGCTATGGCTTCCGGTATGTTGTACTCGTTTATCTTATCTATATGGTTATATTATCATATTCTAAGATCATTGTGGCATAATAGTTTAAAGTGTTCATCATGTATATTTGATGCTAATCTCTAGACATATAATCGCTAACATGTGGTATCTAGAGCCAGGGCCGCCTAGTGGATTTGGGAGGCCCTGTGCTCCAACCGAAATATAGACTCTTTAGTCATGAAAAATTCAAGTATGCGCTTAGTTAATATAGTGAAACTTGTTTTAAGTTATCCAAAAACACTAAAAACAAGGTCGCAAAGAGAGTAAGTGAGTATGAAACTAAAAAACATCACAACAAAAGTGAGTGCTAGAAAACTAAGAATGAAAATAAATAAATAAATAAATAAATAAATAATCCTTACCTGCCATTATCTCAGCAAAAATATAGACATTTTTGTGAGCTTTATTTCTAGGCTGCATTAATATTATATACAAATAAGATAAAATTGAATGCCCTAATTTTTTTGTGGGCTCACACATGCACATATTGCACACCCTGCTATCTGGGCCTGTCTAGAGCGTTTTGAGTATAATAATAATCCATATTATAAATGATCTTGTATTGCCAGAGAATTGTGACCCGTTAATTTTGTCATGTCGAATAGTTTATTCCCGTTTTTGTTTGTACCTTCTAATCTTCTACTACTTTATGTGATGGACTTACATAACTTAATTGGTTGATGCATGAAAAGTAAAATGCTAGAATACAACAACCTATTGAGATAAACGACTTGAAAAGGCATGGAAAACATAATATAATTTTTTTCACATGGACTTACTTTACCATATAATTTAATTTATGTTTTCACAATATCATCTAATATGTATGTTATCTTAGAGAATGTTATGATTGATTTTTTTATAAGTTTATAGAGATTATGAATTTTATCCGAAGAAAAAATTATTCTTGTATAACTAATAATTTTAAAGATGAAAGTTAGTATATTTTTGTCATACATATATAGTTATCCAAAGATGCTTGATAGTGTATCATTATTAGTGGTCCAAGCTCACTAAACACATAATCGAATCAAGTCCAAACAACAAGAAATCTGAGTCAATCTTGACAAGAACTATGTAAACCCAGGTCGGGCTAGGCATGGTAACATCTCTCAGGTTGCATAGTACATGCGCAAACGATTAAGACGTACGAGTCTGACATAGCATAGTGGAGAACGCACGATCAACAAAGTATGAGACATAGCACTCTCATGTACGAGCCAAGGAGCGCAGGCCGCCTATCCTCTTTGTCTGCTCTTTAGATGATCAACACCTGGCTCTCTCGTAGCCGTTGATCAACTCTCAAGGGTTTATCTCTAAACCCTACTTGCCTCTCTATAAATATAAGGCAACACACACAACTTTACAAGTTTTGCACACTTGGGCAAATGCTACTTCACAACAGTAAAGTATGGTCTTTGTTTAAATGTTATTCGAGCTTCTTGATCCTTATTAATCTCATCAGGTCCTTACTGTTCAACACGGGAAACCAAACAACAAAATTATTCCCATCTCATCTCTTTGAATCGATTTACATACCATACGTAAACATGGCGTCATCCGTGGGGGACATGATACAAAATAACCGCAAATTTCTTGAAAATTTTCACCTATTTTCACTCATTTCTCACTTAAAAATGTAGAATTTGTTTTCCTTCTTGCATAAATTTATTAACCAAACATATCTGGTGAACAACCCCCTCAAATTTCGGACATAACCAACGACCACCTCGGACCCATCCAGGTGGACGACCTCACTCACATAGAAGAAGGTCGAAAAACACTCAAAAATGAGGAACACCGGTCAGCAAGAATCCTCACAAGAAAACCACTAAGAGAGAGGCATGCAACGAATGACCATGTTTGAAAATTATCGGTAGAAGTTGAGCAGTTATGGCCGGGTCAGCAATCAAGCTCTCCTTTTGAGTACAACAAACGTTTAGCAAACACCAACAATTCTTCTACCATCCTCTCCTTTTGAGTCTTATAGAAAGCAACACGTTCAAAATTATCAGTATTGGATTGAGCAGTTATGGCCAGGTCAGCAGTCAAGCTCTTAACCTCGGTATTAACCTCGGTAAGCAACTCAGCAAGCTGGCTCTTCAAACCAGTCACTTCCTCTTCATGCCGCTTAGCATCATCGGCTTCACTAGCCTTCAGGGTCTAAAATATTTCTCCTTGTGAGATGTAACCCTGAGAATTTTCTCTTGCAGACTCTACACCTGATCCTCAAGCTTCTCCTTTCCAGGTGAACCAGCCTGAGCAATTTCTTCTTCAAGGCTCTTTGCATGAACCTCCATCTTTAGCATGGTAGCCTCATTAGCCCCCAAAAGTTTCTTCAACCTAGAAACCTCGGTCCTCGGTACTAGCCTAATGCACAAAACTTGCCCGGACCTTAAGAAATGTACACTCATTGATAATCTCAACCAGGCCGCGGTCAAAGGAAATAAGACTCTTGCCAAGGGTCCTATTAGGGAATTGGGCCTGATGAACATCACCTTCAACATAAGACTTGTCAGAATCCCTAGAGGTACAAGCATCATCAATCATCAAGCCAGTACGGAACACAAGGGTAGAATCACCCAAGTCTTTAGGAATTGCGGGTCAATTTTCCTAGGAGATGGCTTGATCACCATCACTTCCACCACCCCGAGACTTGGTCCCACTAGCTTGGGATACCTTCTGAACTTGGCCCAAACCGTTACCTATTACGGTCACACATGCAAGACTTAGTTACACTTGCACATGCAAAAGTAAAAAGATACAAGAAAGAAGAAATAACCATACCATTTTCAGCCTGGGAAAATACATCATCATTGATTTTGTGAGACTTGGATTTCTTTCTGGTAGACACCCTTGACCCAGAGGTAATGCCAACATCAACATTAACGGCTTTGTCAGCTTCCGCTTCATCATCATCTTGAATAGGGTACACGGTCATTAAAGGGGTAACATTCAAAGGCTCAGGATGTGAGGGATTAGTTTTCTCACCAGCATCAATAGTCCCACTCCCACCATCCTCAGCACGATTTCTTTTCTAAAGCAAATGCTCCGACAAGGTGATTTAGTAATCCACATCCTCCATCGCATGGTCAACAATAGGCACTTTGCCTGTTGGCATAGGTGGTGGGGGAAGAGGACTGGCACCATCATCAGGGTTCACCTGAATAACTGGCTCAGTATCACACCCGCATCATCATGCTCAACAAGCAACGATGAAATGTCTATCATTGAAAAACAAAGAGAAAAAAGCTTATGGTTAGATCAAACAACTAAAACTAGAAACAAGAAGAGCGTGCAAAAACAACAACTCACCCTCATCATCCCTAAAGAGCACAAGGTCTTCCCCAAGCTTCCAATACTGACTCAGGTTGGCCAGCACCGAAACACCCTCCAGCATTGGCCTCCTATAAACACACAACTCATTCAATTCGAGTAAACAACTCATGGTCACCCGGAGGAATACCAAGTAAATCAACCAGGTTAGGGTTAACTCTGTTACTCCACCTAAGGTATGAATGAGACAAAATATCTTAATGAATAGTGATCCACACCCAATTTTTGTACCAACCTGACAAACCCTTAGCGGTCCCAATAATGGTAAAACCATCCTCCTTACTAAACTTCCTCTCCACCGTCCACCATGACCCACACTTCCGTAAGTGGAACATACGATGAAAAATAGGCAAACTACGCCGCAGGTTCAACCCAACACAAGCAAGGATAAAGGCATTAAGCATTTGATATCCCAAAGGATATACTTGAGAAAAGACACAAAAAAATACCTATTTCTAAAGAAGAGGGAACGAAAAAGCGAGCTAACCTTGCTTCGCCATCTTCCTTTCAAGAATCTGGATAAAGAGAAAACCTTTAAAGGTAGAAAAGCCGTTGGCTGTTTCGAAGCAAAGAAAATGGAGCCCGTTTATAGGGGCAAGTAAAAAGTAAGTTAAAAGCATAACTCCTTACCCCCTCATGCCCTATTTATAAGAGGGTAAAAATCAATGTTAGTGGGAAATAGGTGGCTACGGCCCATTGGGCCAGAACATAGAAGTCACGTGTGTGCTATTCATGACCCAATAAGACACAAGTAGAGTCAGTATTAGGATGACGTCAAGAACAGTCGAATCGACAGGTCTGAACCGCCAAAAAATGGATGGAAGGGATTTGAAATTATTTCGAAGAGATTCCTTTTGCATTTCCCTTACAAACATTTAATGCAATCTTACCTTGAGCACCTCGTACGTCACTTGGGAAACGCGGTCTACAGCCTAAGTCATCATCACAAGGAAACTTATGAGTCAACCTGGAAAATCAAACCTGATACGCGGACGGACTGGGGGACTCAATTACTTCAAAGTCCAACATCATCTCACTTGTACGTACATTACTAGACTAGAGGGACTTGATAGCGTATCATTATTAGTTGCCCAAAACCACTAAACACAGGCTCGAATCAAGCCCAAACAACAAAAGTTCGCGAGTTAATCTTGACAAGAACTATCTAAAACCAGGACGAGCTAGGCCTGGTAACACTTCTCAGGCTGCATAGTACATGCGCAAGAGACAATTGTTCCCAACTATCACTAACAGTTAAGACGTACGAGTCTGTCATAGCACAGTGAGGAACAAACGACCAATAAAATAGGAGACAAAGCACTCTCATGTACGAGCCAAGGAGTGCAGGCTACCTATCCTCCTTATCTGATCTCTAGATGATCAACACCTAGCTCTCTCGCAGCTGTTGATCATCTCTCAAGGGTTTATCTCTGAACACTGCTTGCCTCTATATAAATAAAAGGCAATACACATAACTTCCTAAGTTTCACACACTTGGGCAAATGCCGATTCACAATAGTAAAGAATGGAATTTGTTTAAATGTTACCCGAGCTTCTTGATCCTCATCAATCTCATCGGGTCCTTACCATTAAACACAAAAACCCAAACAACAAAACCATTCCCATCCCATATCTTTAAACCAATTTACATACCATACGTAAATAATGCTTATATATTTTACGAAGTCTATTTGATTCTCTTGAAAGGTTTTATTGCATTATAATAATAATGAGGATATATTGTTGTGTTTACCCAAAGGAAACCAATAATATATATTTCATTTATTTCTTTTGTATGGATTTTCTTAATTAGTAAACATATACATTTTTTGTAGCTATTAAACTTCACTCTTAAGCTTCTTCTATTACCTTGTTTACCGGTGTGAATTTCTATGAATGAAGTGAACAAGTCACTTTCCATTTAGGTGCTCTAGATCTTGACTTGGCGCTATTAGAAGATAAGCATGCTGACCTTACTGATGCTAGTACAGAGGCTCAAAAATCACACCATAAGGCATGGGTAAGGTCTAACAGACTATGCTTGAACTTTATGCGGATGACAATTGCCAACAACATTAAGTCTTTTCTTCCTGGCATTGGGAATCAGAATGCTAAGGATTTTCTTAAGCTTGTGGAAGAGAAGTTTCACTATGCTAATAAACACTAGTAGGGACACTTATGGCTAAACTCACCACCATGAAATTTGATGGTTCCAAGAGTATGCATCAACATGTTCTTGACATGACCAATACCACAGAAAGACTTGAGATACTGGGTATGAATGTGGATGACTCTTTCTTGGTGCAATTCATAATGAATTCACTTCCTTCTGAATATGGACCGCTTCACATCAATTATAACACATTAAAGGATAAGTAGAATATTGATGAAATATCTGGTAAGCTCATTCAAGAGGAAGCAAGACTAAAGAAACAAAGAGTTCACTCCGTTAACTTGGTGAATCAAGGAGTTGACAAGAAGCTTAAACCAAAAGCCAAGAACTTTAAGAAGAAACAACATGCTACAACCTCAAAGGTTGCTAAGGGTGAAAAGAAGGACAAAGGGGCAACAAATGCAATTTTTGCAGGAAAGTGGGATATTTCTAAAAGGATTGTCCTAAGTGTAACGCTTGGTTCAAAAAGAAATGTTAGGAATCATCCTAACACATAAATGGAACGACATTTACGGGATTACATTAGTTATCCTATTTAGCTAAAACACAAGGACTTATTATGTAATATTGTAATACTTTAGATTGTGTTTGGCTATAAATACTGAAACGCCCATACTAGATTTTTTTTTTTTTTTTTTTTTTTTTTTTTTACCCAAAATATAACAACCTAGGGCGTTTCTTGGTATTAGAGAGGGTTTAGGATAAGCTCGATTACCCATGAGCTCTACCGGTAGCTAACCCGCGACCCTTAGCCTTAAACTCGATCTCACCTATAAGAAACATAAACGAAGCAACGTAAGCAATAAGCTTAGTGAGATAACACATATAAACTGAAAATATAAGATATAAAGCTAGAAGGTTGCTTCGTTAAATACTTCCCCACTTGGTGATCATGATGCTTAATAGCACTTGTAATCGAGGCTACGTGCTTCATAATCATACACATGAATGATATAACTGTCATATATGTACTAGTCATATACATAGAACGTCATGAATCCTTATTTGGTTCTAAGTAGCTTTTAAAGCTCTCGTCGTCCACTTAGGACGACTTATCTGATCTTAGGGGTGCATCACATGATGCACTATTCATCCATTAATGATGTCTATACATTGCATTAAGTATTTAGTGTCTCATGTGCTCTTACGAGTCATCCACGTAGGATGTTTAAGACCCACTTTGGGTCATAATATGAACATAATATACTGGTCACCTACTAAGGATGTCTAAACTTCGCTTAAAGCGACTGACGAGTCATATAAGCATGCTGGTCATCCACATAGGATGTCTAAGTCTCACTTTGAGACGTAAGCCATCTAAAGGCTCATGTCATCCACATAGGATGTAAGTTCCACTTTGGAACGCGTGATCACACTATAATACATGTCGTCCACTTAGGACGTCTAATGAGTTCTACACTCGCACTGATCATCCACTTAGGACGTCTAGGTCCCACTTTAGGACATAAAGCCATTTAAAGGCTCCTGTCATCCACGTAGGATGTCTAATTCCATTTTCGGAACATCTTTTTTATTTGTATCATCCACATAGGATGTTAAACTAAGCAATGATTCAATAGTTATGCTAAAAACATATTACTGAGACCACATGGGTCAATATGGGCTATTTTGACCCGTCTAAGCTATTTCACATGTGATATATCACGTAGGGTATTAAAACACATAATACACAATTATACTAATATAAACTCGTAACACGAGTAGGTGATATATCTAACAGGCTACAAAGGTCCTGTTTCTAATGTAATATATGTTACTCACCTTGATATAGCTTGTAATCTATCGCGAGCTCCCCATAAACGTCACCGGCTAACCATATAACCTATGAACATGTAAATTGTAATTAACACAAGGATTACTAAGAATATGGCTTAACTTGTCATAATCAACCATTAAGAATGTACTAAGCCATAAGCGGGTGTTTGGTTCCGCGGCTTAACGTGTGACATATACACACTTTCTGAAAATCAACATCATAAATTGATGTTATGGCACCCTAACAAGGTACCTATAATATAACCAAGATCTTATACACGATTACTAGTGTTCTTGATGATTTCTTAAAAATCATAATTCCACATAATCATGTGAAATTCTACTAGAACCCCACAAATGGCATAAAAACTTATTCTTTAAGCTTTACCACAAAAAAGGGAGCTCTAAAAAAACAATTTAAAGATCAAGATATGATTTACCTCAAATTAACTTGTGGGAACACAAGTATATACGTTTATGAGCTTATGTGAGGTGATATCTTGCTTAAACCTTGCTTAAAATTAACCTTAAATTGAAACCCTAGCTTTTTGATGGATAGAGTGTGTGTGTGACGTTATACAGAAGGAGGGAAAAGAAGAGTCCAGGAACTTCTGATGAATCCTAAGGTTATCTAAAAGATATAAGTGTTTTAATTTAACTTTCACCTATTGACAGAATTAGTCCCTGGTGGGAGAACCATTACACGGATAGTCCCTTTTCTTTAAAACTAGTTTCCTGAAACATAGGTCAATACGCCGTATCTACTGTGCAACAGCAAAAACTTCTTGTCAATCCAAGTTTCTGGAATACTATATACATTTTACTAAAATATAAAATTTTGGGTGTTACAACTCTCCCCCACTTATTCGGTTTGTGTCCTCACAAACCATTCCTGATGAAAAGTGGGGTAGTGTCTGGTGAGCTCTTTCGCTGCTCCTATTTATCTACTCTAACTTCCTGTTTCTGTGCTTCCATCGAATTAAAAGAAAGACCTCTTAAACTTTAAACATCTTGACCTCTGTGTCAATAATTTCTACTTGCTTCTTTACATAGACGAGCTTTTATTCCATAACTATGATAACTGCTAGTGAGACATACTTTTGCCTCACCTATTAAACATGATCTTAGCTGGAATACAAGATAGGTGCCAAGAATATTGTTGAGTTCTTCTGATTCTACAAATCTGAATGGCACCTTTCTAATTCGATCTGCTAAATCGGATGATTCATTTTTAATGAAATAGTATTTAGATACCTAGATCAACTATTGGACATTCTACTGCTCGGTTTCTCTTATCCCTATAGGATTTCAGCTTGTCTTAGACTATCTTTAGTCTTTCTTAACTTGGTAGTTCTCTTGGAACTTCTATCTGAATTTGGAAGTGAATCTGCCATCTCCATTAAGAGTTATAGAGACAGATACTCTATGACTAGCGACAATTCACAAATATCTCATTTCTCGAGAGTTTCTAGAATGCTAATCTCTTAATAAATATCAGTTAAAAGTTTGGAAGTGTGTTCTAGCGACAGTCGTCACTATCTTATAGCTGCATTATTTCACATGACATGGGTCATAAACTGATCATGATTGTATTCAGGTATACATACTGTCAGGCATGGTATACCTACTGCCATACAAGATGATTAAACCTCTTGAATTTATTTTCTCAATAGAATTAACCAATCGCACATGGGCTAACTCTGACTACGTGCATATAGCACATTTCTAAATGAATTTGGGGTAAACGCTAAACTGAATTATTGAAGCTGTTCTTAAACTGATTTCTAGCAGTTACAAGTTAAGTAATGTCACTATACTTGGAACTGATCACTCTTGTTTTCAAAATTCAGTATTAAGCGTCTTTGAAGCCAAACTTTACTATTGACAGTTCGGCTACTAATAGGATAATGTGTGGAACTTACTAATTGCTATTGAAACTGCGCGTCTATAACTCGTTGTTGAGTGAGTACATAGAACACGTTACTGAATGCATGACTGACTACAAAACTATGCACATATTAAGTGCATAACTGAGTACTTATAGTACTATTAGTGCATAAGCACTATACTGACTATGCTTAAGGTATTATTTAACTACACGATTTGCACTTAGAGAGGCGTGCATACTCACAATACGGGGTGCACTAGGCACACTACTGATTAGGTGTATAGAGATACAGCGGCATAGGAATTTTCACGCAAAGACTCTCTTAAGAGATAGTGATCAAAACTGTTGCGAGAATATCATGGCAACTAATTTAGTCATGATTTTCAATAAATGAATAACCCTATCTTCCTGACCGTTTTCATGAAAATGGTAAACGATTTCTGAATACATATGAATACATGATTTATCTGAAATCTGTATATGAAGTTTAAACACTAGTATGCTGATTTGACTGTTATAATGAGGATAAATATCCTATATCTGACTACATTTTCCTGTAAACGCAATTCTACGAGGGCACCTAATAATGAAGCCTACTCGATAGATAAACGATTATATTATTATTCGGACAATTGACTACTATTCCTGAAGCATCATGCTGATATACTATCCTAAACAATTTACGATAAATTCTCTGGCAATATTTTCCTATTCCACGCGGAAAATCTAGGGACTGCAACTTGTCAAACATTTATCGATGTTCTGAACTTATCTCGATAATAGTTAAGGCATTACCCTACATGATTTACTAAGTTTCTTTCTTGTTCGGCCATTAAGTAGAAAGCACGGCACATTCAGGTGACATGTTAGAAATTATTTATTACTTGAGTACTCAAATCCTGACGGATTGTCTCCTGTCTCCTGAGTTCTCGTGAGCTTATTACTGTGGGAGTTTTGGGTCAACCCCATATCATAATGGCACCGAATTTTCACTGGACCATCCTTAGTGTCCTCACTAACAGTGACAATTCAAGGAATTGAACTTCTCATAACGAGAATTCATGTTTTGAGAACTTAGCATAAAGCTTTTCTTATCTCAATATATTGAAAACTTGACGCAAATGAGTTCATGATTACTGACTTAGAATAAATATGACTTAGAATAAATCAGGATATCACCAATGATTATCATAGTTGACTTATCTAATCATTGAATAGCAAACCCGATTTATGAAGTCCATATAAGCTGTTGGGGCATTAATTAAGTCAAATGGCGTAATAACGAATTCATACCGCCCCATCTGGTCTGAAAGACTGCGTTCGGGACATCTCTTCCCGAATCGATAATTGAGGTATCGTGATCTTAGATCTGCTTTAGAAAAGAACTCAGGCCCTAAAACTAATCAAATAAATTATCGATCCTGGGATAAAGTATCAATTCTGGATAATGACATATTAGATTCTCGATAGTCAGTCTACCTTTAGACATTATGATCTTGTTCTTAAGAAGAACCGGAGCTACCGAAGGTGAACTACTGGAGCAATTAAAGCCCTTATCTAACCATTCTTGTAACTGTTTCATTAATTCTTGCATCCTAGAAGGAGCAAGTCTGCAGGAAGTTTCAACAATAGGGGTACTCCCTAAAATAAGATCAATACAAAATTCTATTTCCTTGTCAGGTCAGGTAGTTTACCTAGGAATTCTTCGAGAATTATAATAGGAAATCTCGGACAGCTGAAATGCTATCAAGGTCTGTAGTAACTTTCTGAGAATCAATGACATGAATTAGGTATACTTAACGGTCATGAGCCGATACCTCTTGGATTTAGTATTCGTTTTTATAGTCGGGGATACTTTCTTACGCTCGCCACAAATGAACGTTTCTCCCCCACTTAGGCATTAGCCCATATGATTTATTCTAACATGAATGACTGCTCGTTCTTATCGAAGTCATATATCAAATCTTATCGTCTATTGCCTCTTTAAGTTTGATGAGGCCTATACTGACTCGCTGGATGATAACTCTCGGTTGGATGACTTAGTCACGATTGACCGAATCGTACATAATCAATTGAACACACGAGCAGGTATTATATTCACGGAGGAGGTACCTGTCATACTATCGTGTGTCTAATTAATTTTCATGGGTAGCATTAGAAGACATGATCTGAAGATCTCAGCATTAAACTATGGAATATGAGCATCTTCACGCTCGGCTGTTACTACATATTCGAGAGAATTTCTATGGTTCCGTAATTATATATACATCGTAACTGGTTTCGGTCATGGAAATCTTAAATAAGTCTGTAAACTGATAAGTGAATCTGACACGTCGATAAGGAACTTCAACGTATTTCTTAATTTACACAGAGGAATGATTTCTGTGTACAGAGTCTCTCAGACTCATTATGATTTAAATACTGATTTTGAATCATTGCTTAACATGATACGTATAGATCCTATAATTCTATGCTTATTCCTACCAACATGTTCAATCGTTAAGTATGACATGATGCCGGTAAACACTCGTTATGTGATGCAATTATTACCACGTTGGCCAGGCGTCGTAAGAATTTCATCATATAGCTAAGTTTTCACTGTCATCATATTATACAGAATTCATGAACAATAATATACATGCTCAACATGTTGATAACGTATATTGCACTATTACTGAAATTATATGCACATGCGGAATGTGTGACTCTACAGGTCGTCCAGAGCCTAGGTTTAAGTCTAAGTATCCATCTACGGTGGATACCTAAATCCCTTAAACCACAGCTCTGATACCAACTTGAAACGCCCATACTAGATTTTTTTTTTTTTTTTTTTTTTACCCAAAATATAACAACCTAGGGCGTTTCTTGGTATTAGAGAGGGTTTAGGATAAGCTCGATTACCCATGAGCTCTACCGGTAGCTAACCCGCGACCCTTAGCCTTAAACTCGATCTCACCTATAAGAAACATAAACGAAGCAACGTAAGCAATAAGCTTAGTGAGATAACACATATAAACTGAAAATATAAGATATAAAGCTAGAAGGTTGCTTCGTTAAATACTTCCCCACTTGGTGATCATGATGCTTAATAGCACTTGTAATCGAGGCTACGTGCTTCATAATCATACACATGAATGATATAACTGTCATATATGTACTAGTCATATACATAGAACGTCATGAATCCTTATTTGGTTCTAAGTAGCTTTTAAAGCTCTCGTCGTCCACTTAGGACGACTTATCTGATCTTAGGGGTGCATCACATGATGCACTATTCATCCATTAATGATGTCTATACATTGCATTAAGTATTTAGTGTCTCATGTGCTCTTACGAGTCATCCACGTAGGATGTTTAAGACCCACTTTGGGTCATAATATGAACATAATATACTGGTCACCTACTAAGGATGTCTAAACTTCGCTTAAAGCGACTGACGAGTCATATAAGCATGCTGGTCATCCACATAGGATGTCTAAGTCTCACTTTGAGACGTAAGCCATCTAAAGGCTCATGTCATCCACATAGGATGTAAGTTCCACTTTGGAACGCGTGATCACACTATAATACATGTCGTCCACTTAGGACGTCTAATGAGTTCTACACTCGCACTGATCATCCACTTAGGACGTCTAGGTCCCACTTTAGGACATAAAGCCATTTAAAGGCTCCTGTCATCCACGTAGGATGTCTAATTCCATTTTCGGAACATCTTTTTTATTTGTATCATCCACATAGGATGTTAAACTAAGCAATGATTCAATAGTTATGCTAAAAACATATTACTGAGACCACATGGGTCAATATGGGCTATTTTGACCCGTCTAAGCTATTTCACATGTGATATATCACGTAGGGTATTAAAACACATAATACACAATTATACTAATATAAACTCGTAACACGAGTAGGTGATATATCTAACAGGCTACAAAGGTCCTGTTTCTAATGTAATATATGTTACTCACCTTGATATAGCTTGTAATCTATCGCGAGCTCCCCATAAACGTCACCGGCTAACCATATAACCTATGAACATGTAAATTGTAATTAACACAAGGATTACTAAGAATATGGCTTAACTTGTCATAATCAACCATTAAGAATGAACTAAGCCATAAGCGGGTGTTTGGTTCCGCGGCTTAACGTGTGACATATACACACTTTCTGAAAATCAACATCATAAATTGATGTTATGGCACCCTAACAAGGTACCTATAATATAACCAAGATCTTATACACGATTACTAGTGTTCTTGATGATTTCTTAAAAATCATAATTCCACATAATCATGTGAAATTCTACTAGAACCCCACAAATGGCATAAAAACTTATTCTTTAAGCTTTACCACAAAAAAGGGAGCTCTAAAAAAACAATTTAAAGATCAAGATATGATTTACCTCAAATTAACTTGTGGGAACACAAGTATATACGTTTATGAGCTTATGTGAGGTGATATCTTGCTTAAACCTTGCTTAAAATTAACCTTAAATTGAAACCCTAGCTTTTTGATGGATAGAGTGTGTGTGTGACGTTATACAGAAGGAGGGAAAAGAAGAGTCCAGGAACTTCTGATGAATCCTAAGGTTATCTAAAAGATATAAGTGTTTTAATTTAACTTTCACCTATTGACAGAATTAGTCCCTGGTGGGAGAACCATTACACGGATAGTCCCTTTTCTTTAAAACTAGTTTCCTGAAACATAGGTCAATACGCCGTATCTACTGTGCAACAGCAAAAACTTCTTGTCAATCCAAGTTTCTGGAATACTATATACATTTTACTAAAATATAAAATTTTGGGTGTTACAAATACCCTCCTAGACTTCACTAGGAGGGTGATGCTTAGTGTGTAACCTTTCATTTTCATATTATAAAGAAAACACCTAGTATTCATTCTCTCTCTACTTTCTCTCACTAGAAATGGCTAACTCTTGGTTTGATCTTCCCATTTGAATCCACCCTCAGAACGAGTTTCTGCTAAGTCTTTGTTTGAGAGAAGCTTAAGGTATGAATAAAGTAATCTTAAAGATGTCATGAATTTCTCTTTGTTTAATTTCACAAATGGATCTTCAGAATCATCAGAATTATACTCTGGGACTGTATTATTCATGTGAAATTCCTTCATGTTTGCCATTAACATCACATCTGCTGCATCGGCTTCTAAATCTGCTGTATTGGCCTCTAAATCTTCATATTCATCATCAGATGGAATATCTGCCATAAAACTTTGCAAAACAGCATTGAGATTACCCCCTTCATCTTCCATGTGACTAAGTGTGGCATCGTTTCCATCATTAGTGTCAAAGAGTGGAGTTGAATCATAATCACGAGCTTCCACATTTGCCATATTTTCAGTATATTCCATAAATGCCATGCTTGGTTCGATAAGATCTTCTTCATCATCAGTATCTTCCATTATGTTTAAGCATTCAGAAGTTGAAGTCATTACGCATTTGCCTTTCTTAGTAGATATTTGTCTAAGCTTCACTAGATTTTGTAGAAGAGATTGCATATGATCATTTA
Source organism: Artemisia argyi (assembly GCA_030686995.1). NCBI lineage: Eukaryota > Viridiplantae > Streptophyta > Magnoliopsida > Asterales > Asteraceae > Artemisia > Artemisia argyi. The sequence goes on from CM060683.1 coordinate 161,866,395, forward strand.
GTGTCACACGAAATTGTGGATGGTCAAGAGGTGATGTACGTCTTATACTTGATGGTTGGTTGGTTGAAGAGTATAGAGTACTTAGGGATTCGAAGGTGCACAAACTCTCTACACCGCTCTTAGTCATACATTAGTGCAAGTTTAAGTCACAAGTTCGGGTTATTTTACTCCAGTCTCAAATTCGTCATATTGGGTTTTCTCCATCAACTACAAAGATCCGTCAAAATGATAATGGGGTCGGTAAAGAGTTAGCTGAGAGGAGTATAAAAGAGTAGAGATGTTATCAGCAGTTGATTCTCACGGGATATTTATGGCACTTCACACATATTCGACCTATTGTACATACATGGTTACGCTGCCTCCGTTTTCCATCGTAAACATAGTGTGTATGCTTCCGATTCCGCGAAGACATCGTAGGGGAAGAAAGGGTGGGTGTTATGTTGCTTTCTTTGAATTTTCTTGATTTCTTTGCAAAACCACTCATTTTTCCATGAGGATCTGCAATCAGGGAGAAGAAATGTGCACATCAAGGACGCATAATAGACTCACGTGATCGAGCTTACAATTTTATTACTACTGGAGAGACGTCCGCAGAGATGATCAGTGGTTCATTTTTGTGATTTTGGTGTAATCGTTTCAACTCTCGCGGGTTGTGAAGTGTGAAGTAGCCTACATATGTGAGAAGATCTTGCTGATTTCTTGCATGTTACCCTTGAACAGAGTTTCCGCATTGACCATAACTTTGATTAAGTGACTAGTCAGATTTGCTTGGTGTGGTTTACGGTGTTATCTACAAATTCCGCTGCGTACTTAAAACTTCAAAAGTTAGATGACATGTTAACTACATCAAAGCTTCGAATCTGTTGAAGACGGTTGTCAGCTTGGGGGGAAGCTGATTCAGAAACTTCGCCAAAAAGAAGTGTATGGAGAAGCTGCTAAACACATGCAACATGAATTGGGGGATATGCATATTACATCATTTGCCTACAAGTGAAGATAAGATTCTCAAGTCGAGGTACAAGATAAAGACAAAGAGCGTCAATTGCCGTCATCCTCAGCATTTGAAGAGCCTATTAAGACCTTTCTTTATTTGTATTTGTACTTGTAGGAAATGCTGTAAGTAATCCCTTATGTCGCCCCATTGAGGGAAGATTGTTAGGAATCATCCTAACACGTAAATGGAACAACATTTACGGGATTACATTAGTTATCCTATTTATCCAAAACACAAGGACTTGTTATGTAATAGTGTAATACTTTAGATTGTGTTTGGCTATAAATACCCTCCTAGACTTCACTAGGAGGGTGATGCTTAGTGTGCAACCTTTCATATTCATATTATCAATAAAACACCTAGTATTCCTTCTCTATCTACTTTCTCTTACTAGAAATGGCTAACTCTTGGATTGATCTTCCCCGACCTCCCGATTCACAATATCAATCTAAAACTATGATCCAACAAGAAAGGTTTACATTATGTTTTTGTATGACTTGAATAAAACTTTTCAGAAGTTCCTTCTATTACTTGGTGTTTTGATTATGGTGCTACTACTCATGTTTCCAATATTATGCACAGATTCCTTATAATCCAAACCACGAGCCCAGCTAATAACTTTATCATTATGGGGAACTAAATGTAGGCCCTGATTGTAGGAGTAGGGACTTATAGATTGAACTTAGATATCGAGTTTCACTTGGATATAATGAATACTCTCTATGTATTTCTAGAAATTTATTTTCTGTTCTGAGACTTAATGTTAGTGGGTACACTTTTGGTGGTGGGAATGGTCGTTTTAATTTATATAAGAATAAAGCCTTTATTGGTTATTGATGAGGCGAAAAATGAACCATTTTTAGGGGGTCATTTAAGCCCGGAACTGAATTTATTTGATCAAATATTGCCCTAAATCGTTCCTTTTGTGATTTTAGGTACTTTGGGAGTGAATTCAGGAAAAGGAAGCATTTTGGACGTTTTTGGAGCATAAAAGTGAAGAAAACGACAAAGATCTAGGCAGTCCGAGAAACTATTTGGCGACGAGATGACGGCGTCAGATATTTGTTCTTGACGCCGTCACCTATCAAAATCTAAATACAGTTTTCTATTTTTCATTCATAAAAGAGGAACTTGTGTGGAGAAAACTAGGGCCGAACTTTGTAAACCCTAGGTCATATTTTACAGTGTTTTTAAGGGTTTTCACCCCTTGAATCCTTTCATGTTCAATTAAGATAAGTCTTCTTTTAATTCATTCAATATGTCTATGTGTTGTTTGAATATATCTTATGCTTGTCTTGATTCCAACATGCTAGGCTAGATCTATCTTGTGTTTGCTTAGATGTAATGAAACCTAGATGTTAATTATGTGTTGATTACTTGTTTATTGTTGTATTGGATGAATGATTTCAATGTTAGGCTTAAGAAAATTGGCAGATCTCCATTGTGTAACATGCTTGAACGTCTTAGGAAATATGAACCGATGTGTACTAGGTTTTATTGGTTGTATTTAATGCATGAGCAAATTCTAGTGATCCCATGTTAGGAGCTTCTTAGCCGGCTCGACATAGGAGTGAAGTAGGCGCTCATAGGATTGGGGAAGTAAGTACGCCACCCCATGAATAGTATTAAGGAATACAATCCGTCATCCACGCAACTATAACAAGTAATTAACGTGTAAAAGATATCTAGGGAGCAGTGAAATCTAAGTAAACACAATTCTCCCACATATTGCTCACAACTTTAGTTTAATTTAGTTTTATTTTCATTTTAGTATTTTATTTTGATTGCATCTTAGTATTGGGTTAGTTGACTAGCAACTAATTCCGCCAAACTCCTTCAAAACCGAGATTTTTACTTGCTTTCATAAAAAATATAAAAATACAAAAAGAATCATCCCTCATCTCTAGACCTAGTATTTAGGTTTTCTAATCCTAGCGACACTATTCCTAGCTGAACGATCAATCCCCCGGTACTTGTCATTATACTATACTACATCGATCAAGTACACTGCCTGGTGGGGGTTATAAGCTTCTCGAGAGGTAAAGCCTGGTGCAAATCCCTACGCATCAGAAACCTAGATGTTGATTATAGGTTGATTGCTTGTTTATAGTTGTAATGGATGAATGATTTCAATGTTAGGCTTAAGAAAACTGGCAGATCTCCATTGTGTAACTTGCTTGAACGTCTTAAGAAACATGAACCGATGTGTACTAGGTTTTATGGTTGTATTTAATGCATGAGCGAATTCTAGTGATCCCATGTTAGGAGCTTCTTAGCCGGCTCGACATAGGAGTGAAGTAGGAGCTTATAGAATTGGGGAAGTAAGTACGCCACCCCATGAATGGTATTAAGGAATACAATCTGTCATCCATGCAACTGTAACAAGTAATTAACCCGTAAAAGATATCTAGGGAGTTGTGAAATCTAAGTAAACACAATTCTTCCACATATTGCTCACACCACTAGTTTAATTTAGTTTATTTACATTTTTGTTATTTTATTTTGATTGCATCTTAGTTATTGGGTTAGTTGATTAGCAACTAATTCCGCCTACTCCTCTAAAAACCGAGATTTTACTTGCTTTCACAAAAGTATAAAAATACAAAAAGAATCATCCCTCACCTCTAGACATAGTTTTTAGGTTTTCAAATCCTAGCGACACTATTCCTGAGTTGAACGATCAATCCCCCGGCACTTGTCACTATACTATACTACAACGATCAGGTACACTGCCTGGTGGGGGTTGTAAGCTTATCGAGATCCCTCGAGAGGTAAAGCCTGGTGCAATTCCCACACATCAAGTTTTTGGCGCCGCAGCCCGGGGAATAGTTATTGTCTTGGTTAGAATTTCTTTTTATTAGGTCTACTTACTAGAATCCTTTCTAGTGAGATTTTTATTTTTATTTTTATAGGATTCCTTTAGTTTATCTTTTTCTTTGTGCCCTTTATTTGTAAAACCATTTTCATTTGTCTTCATGACGGATGAGATTCCATTTAGATCATTAACAATAGAGGAACAATTAGTTTACTCGGATAGATTTGCTTTCTGTTGTTCCAATGATTTTTTAAGTGATCTTAGCTATATACAAGAGGAGATGGGTGTAATGTTTGATAGGTTTGACGAGTTATACGCATGTGTGGCCTATATTAAACAATCATTGTTAGGATCAATTCCTTTTAGTAAGACCCTTTGGAAAAATTTTGTGGAAAGCCTCCAAACCGTGAACCATGAGTTCAATGAATTAATGGGTTTGTATACATCACAACTTGAGGAAACAATTAAGGAGGATTTAGCCGAACATGATCATATTGAGCAAAAAGATGAATCCTTTAGGCAAATTGAACATTGTAATCAAGTTATTGAGGAAGGTTCTTATGAATTAGACTTAGAACTTGAAATGGCTAGAGAAGGATTTGAGATACTTAGGAACATGTTTAGGTTAGATTCTACTAAAACACGTGATGAGGATATAGGTGATGTTGAGAAAAGGAAGGATGAGGTAAATAACACAAACCTACAAAGTACCCCACAACTCCCACCATAACTTGAGGAATACACACCACCCGTGACTTACCCGTAAGAAGTAGAAGAGACTATAGGAGCCCCAATAGAGGTAGAACCCTTGTACCAAACACCACTAGAGGATATAGGTTTGAATACTTTTAGTGATAACCTTACTCTTAGTTCTAGGGAATTACCTAGTGTTGATGAACCGAAACCTCAATCTTCACACAACTTTCCATCCTTAGATATACATCTAGGAGACAAAAGAGGAGCCGACCTACCTATCAACCCATGTAGTCCGGGTAGTCTTAGGATAAAGGTAGTGGACTCTAAGCCTTGTAGAAAGGAAACCAATATAAGAGTGGAAAATGACCTTACATGCTTACATCACCCATTTATGTTTGATCACAAGAAACATTATGGGTTTAAACCGGGTTTATTAGGTCAAGATGGATCCCCAACTAGTAATCTCTTGAAGTTGATTGAAAATGATCCCTTTCTAGGAGAAAATCTTAATCCACCCATTAATCTGATTGAATTAGGTAAGGTTATGATGATAGGAGCACACCCCTTTGAGCATATAATTCATCCACCACTCTTTCCTCATGAGGCATATTTCCACCCTAAGAGTATGTATCGCTACTTCCACCCGCACTTAATCCTAAGTGTAGGGAAAACTTCTCTTATTTCCATTAAATAAGGTTAGAGTCAGGCTCGTGACTCGAACAAAAACAAGCGCTTCTTGGGAGACAACCCAAGCCTATTTTATTTGTTTGTTTGATTTTTTGTTTTATTGTTATTTGTTTCCGTATGCATGCTTTATTTATGTTGTTGGTAGATCATGTTTCAAAATAAAATTGTGAAAATACTTCATTTTGTCGTTTGACTTCGTCTTAACTTCATACAAAGGTATTTTGCAAAAGATAAGTGTAAAGGGAAACCCCAAATATGTTTTTAAGAAACGAAATTGATCATGATTCTCCACACTATTAAATGAACATGTGTATTAGTATTTGTTAGAGTCAAATGCTTGTATCGAGTCATAATGATGTTTTGCAGGATTTTCCAGGAAGTAGGACCAAGTTTTTCCAGAAATTTTCCGGAAACTTAACATAAGGATTTCTGCAGGTCACTCCTGACGGCGTCAGGAAGAAATTCCTGACGGCGTCACGTGTAAATATCTGGAAATTTTACCAGTTTTGTTTTTCTAATGGAGTCTTAAAGTTTTTGTTGAATCTTTAGTTTTATAATCTCCAGGAAATCTGCAAACATCATTCCACAAGCATTATATCTTACATTGTTTTCTAGGATTTGTTAGCATATATAGATTGCCGCCGATTTAACGCGAGGTTGCCTTGTTTGTTTTCTCAGGTTTAACAGGTTATGTTTGACAAGAAGATGATTTATATTCTGGAAGGGAAGCTTTGATTGTTCATTTTCTTGGAGGAAGATCTAACCTGGTTACCATATTATCCATACCGAGCGAATCAGGCAAGTATTTGATTTCATTCTTTTACCTATTTCACTTTTACATTCTTTAATTGAACATTGGGGACAATGTTCATCCTAAGTGTAAGGGGAGGGTAAAATGATGATACCTTATAGTATTCACTTTCGCTTGAGTTTGTTTGTTTGATGGTAGATGTGTAATAAAACTATGAGAAATACTTGTTAGTGTAATTTTAGAGCCAAATTTAAATTTTTTTACAACATTTAGGAGTGAAACTTTAGCCTTAGCAAGCGTCTCATGGATAGGAGTCGTATGACTAGCACAAAACCGTACCATTCAGAAAAATTTTCCACCCAAATATGTGAGGTTCGCCTTTAGATTTGATAGGAAAATCATTCATTATTAGTGCTTATGAGTGTACCGGTAGCATTTAGATTCTAGAACTTGCGTTAGTGATGCATCCCGAGACCGCTAGTGAGACTACATTCGTGTAGTAGGATTTACTACATGATAAGAGGCATTAGGATCACCCTTGTGTTTAAACACGTATCATAATTACTTGACCATTTAAGTCATATTACTTGGCTAGTTAAGTCAATTAATTTTTCCCACACCCTTAGCGTTGTACTCATTTTTAGTACACGAAACCCCTAGTACACCCCTCCGAGCCTATCTTTTCGTTTCTAACTTTAAGCATCTTACTTAAAGGAAGAATTTGTTACACCCCACTTAAATGTACAACCAAATCGCCTTAGCCTTCCGATGCACTCATCTTTAGTGCATTATTGTTATTTGTTTAAACCCTTAGTTAATTATCTAATTGATTACATGGTTGCTAAGTCGAGTCATATCCTTGTACATATTGTTTTGGGATGATTGGGACTCATGGGTAAAGTACTTATGTTATGGAGTAATGGGGAAGAACATCATATTATTACCCCCATACGTACGTTAATCTAAAAAGTACTCCAAGTGTTTTGATTATCTTGATTCGAGTAATTAGATTAGTTTATTGTAAAGTATGTAAAAATTCAAGTGTAAGGGGAATATTCATTCCCTATGATGTATTATTTTGGATGGTAGGGTAAAAGTGTATGAAAAAAAAATCGAAAAAATTAAGAAAAAGAAAAAAAAAATAGAAAAAGAAAAGAGAAACATACAGACTACCATCCCGTTTCAATCTATGTTTATTTTATGTTTTTGTTATTTTTCATTTATTAGCTTAAGTCGAGTCTAGTCTTGGCTTAGCAACGCCATATTGTACATGTAATTAACCAAGATTATTAACTCGCCACCAGTAAAGATTGCCTATATCCAACAAAACCGTGTATTCCATATCCCTACACCTAACATTACAACCCTTTAAAAGACCTCTTTGATAGTTTATCTTAGGTGCTTACGCCATGTGGTGGAGGTTTGATCCTTTCCCAAGCCTATGGTAATCTATTTTGCTATGACAGGTAGTGAGAGATGTTTTCCATTTCCATATTGTCATATATACTTTATTACACCCGAGAGATGTGAGTATCTAAACACTATTTGTGAGGTGCTAGTATATGACCTCCGTGCTTGTCTTTGGTCTTTAGTGGAACGATTATTTGTTGTATTACTTTTATATTAGTGTTGAATGACCCCTAACTTGTATTTTGATTAGAATAAAAGCGCAATTGCTTGAGGACAAGCAAATCTCAAGTGTAAGGGTATATGATGAGGCGAAAAATGAACCGTTTTAGGGGGTCATTTAAGCCCGGAACTGAATTTATTTGATCAAATATTGCCCTAAATCGTTTCTTTTGTGATTTTAGGTACTTTGGGAGTGAATTCTGGAAAAGGAAGCATTTTGGACGTTTTTGGAGCATAAAAGTGAAGAAAACGACAAAGACTTAATTTTCCTTGCTGGGAACAGTATCTGACGGCGTCAAGAAGAATTTTATGACGGCGTCAGGAGCAAAATGCATGACGACCCAGAGAAAACGTGACGGCGTCAGAAGTAGGGCATCAAGAGTTATTTTGGTGACGGCCTGGAATGAGATTACACATGACGGCGTTAGATCCAGATCTAAGCAGTCCGAGAACTTTATTGGCGGCGAGATGACTGCGTCAAAAATTTCCTCTTGACGCCGTCACCTCACAAAATCTATATATACTTTTCTATCTTTTATTCATTAGAAGAGGAACGTGTGTGGAGAATACTAGGGCCGAACCTAATAAACCCTAGGTCGTTTGTAACAGTATTTTCAAGGGTTTTCACCCCTTGAAACCCTTCATGTTCAATGGAGATAAGTTTTCTTTCAATTCATTCAATATGTCTATGTGTTGTTTGAATATATCTTATGCTTGTCTTGATTTTAACATGCAAGGCTAGATCTATTGTGTGTTTGCTTAGATGTAATGAAACCTAGATGTTGATTATAGGTTGATTGCTTGTTTATAGTTGTAATGGATGAATGATTTCAATGTTAGGCTTAAGAAAACTGGCAGATATCCATTGTGTAACTTGCTTGAACGTCTTAAGAAACATGAACCGATGTGTACTAGGTTTTTATTGTTGTATTTAATGCATGAGCGAATTCTAGAGATCCCATGTTAGGAGCTTCTTAGCCGGCTCGACATAGGAGTGAAGTAGGAGCTTATAGAATTGGGGAAGTAAGTACGCCACCCCATGAATGGTATTAAGGAATACAATCCGTCATCCACGCAACTGTAACAAGTAATTAACCCGTAAAAGATATCTAGGGAGTAGTGAAATCTAAGTAAACACAATTCTCCCACATATTTCTCACACCACTAGTTTAATTTAGTTTATTTACATTTTTGTTATTTTATTTTGATTGCATCTTAGTTATTGGGTTAGTTGATTAGCAACTAATTCCGCCCACTCCTCTAAAAACCGAGTTTTTACTTGCTTTCATAAAAATATAAAAATACAGAAAGAATCATCCCTCACCTCTAGACCTAGTTTTTAGATTTTCTAATCCTAACGACACTATTCCTGAGTTGAACGATCAATCCCCCGGTACTTGTCACTATACTATACTACAACGATCAGGTACACTGCCTGGTGGGGGTTGTAAGCTTCTCGAGATCCCTCGAGAGGTAAAGCCTGGTGCAATTCCCACGCATCAGTTATGGTATTGTTATTGATAATTTATATAAATTGAAACTTGATGATGTCTTTTCTAAATCTCTATATATTGTTGATCTTAATTTTTGAATGAAACGTAGCATGGTGAACTAACATTCCGCCTTTTTGTGGAAAAAATGTTTGGGTCATATATCCAAAGAAAGATTAAAAAGATTGGTGAAAAATGAGATTCTTTACTGAATCTGTAATTCAATGATTTTGGCTTATATGTGGGATGCATTAAGGGCAAGCAAACCAAACATAAGAAGAAAGGTGCCACAAGAAGCAATAATCTTTTTGAAATTATACAAACTAATATTTGTGGACAATTTGATACTCCATCCTTCACTGGAGAAAAATATTTTATCACCTTTATAGATATATCTATTTGCTGCATGAAAAATCTCAATCTATAAATACTCTTAAGGTGTTTGTAAACGAGGTTGACAGGCAACTTAACAAAAAGGTGAAAATCATAAGATCGGATAGAGGTGGTGAATATTATGGAAAGTATGATGAATCTGGACAACGTTTTAGTCCCTTTGTAAAGTTCCTCGAAAATCACAACATATTTGCTCAATATACTATGTCGGGTACGCTACAACAAAATGGTGTGGCAGAAAGGTGAATTACAACATTAATAGATATTGTTAGGATCGTGATAATTAAATCCTCTTTACCCAAAAGTTTGTGTTATGGACTGGATTGAAACCTAGTTTGAGACGCCTGCATATCCAGGGTTGTCCAACACAAGCACATGTTTACAATCCAAAATAAAAGAAATTGAATTCTCAAACCATTATCAATTAATTTATTGGTTACCTATAGAAGTCCAAAGGGAATAGGTTTTATTGTCCAAACCACAGTTCTAGAATTGTTGAAACAGGCAATGCCAATTTTTTGGAAAATGATGAAGTTAGTGGGAGTGTTGAAAATCAAGTTGTGGATATTAACGAAATAAGGGATCATGATCCATCACCCGTGAATGTTCATAAATCCACAACTACACCGAATGTTGTTCCTGTATTTCAAAATCAAGAATAACATTTAAATGATGAACAAACACTCTATGAAGCAACTAACTTACCAACTCAAACAAGTGAACCTGTTGCAATAGCATTAAACAAACCTACAAGGGTTAGAAACTCAGCTATTCCTGATGATTATATTGCTTACTTGCAAGAGACAGATTTTGATATTGACATTGATAATGATCCTGTAACTTTTTCACAAGCCATAGAAAGTGATAAGTCTGAAATATAGATTGATGCTATGAAAGAAGAGTTGAAATCAATGGCTCAACATAATGTATGGGATCTCATAAACTTGCCAGAAGTTTCTAAACAAGATGGTTGTAAATGGGTCTTTAAGACCAAGCACGACTCTAAAAGCAATGTTGAAAGATATGAAGCCAGACTTGTAACCAACGGTTATACTCAAAAAAACGGCATTGATTACAATGAGACTTTTTCACTCGTCTCAAAGAAGGATTCATTGAGAATAATCTTGGCATTAGTGGATCATTTTGACATAGAGCTACATTAAATGGATATAAAAACCGCCTTTCTGAATGACTAAAACAAGATTCTAGGCAATGGCATATAAAGTTCAATAATACCAATAAATCTTTCGGTTTTGAAGAAATCATTGTTGACTGATGTATATACTGCAAGAACAGTGGGAGCAAGTTTATATTTTTGGTACTATATGTTGATGAGATTTTACTAGCGACTAATGAATTTGGTTTATTGCATAAGACTAAAGAATATATCTAAGAATTTTGAAATGAAAGATATGGGTGAGGCATCCTACGTGATTTGAATTTCAATATTTCTCCGTGACAGATCTGAATGTCTATTAGGACTGTCTCAAAAAGCCTATATCGTTAAGATTCTTGAGAGATTCAATATGAGCAAGTGCTCAGATGGTGTAATTAAAAGGGAGATAAATTTAGTCTTAAACAATGTCCAAAGAATGCTGTAGAATGAAAGGAAATGGGAAACATTACATATGCTTCAATAGTGGGAAGCTTAATGTATATACAAACTTGAACTAGACCTGACATCAGTTTTGCGATCGGGATGCTCAGTAGATATCAAAATAATCATGGTATTCATCATTGGAAAGCTGCTAAGAAAATATTGAGATTTCTTCAAGGAACAAAGGATTACATGCTTACTTATAAAATGTCCAATCACTTTTTTTGGGGTAAAAGGTCAACGACCCGATAAATATATTACTCCAAAAAGCATTTAAGTACAACGGATATAGGTGAATCCCATATCTCAGCCTGTTACATAGGTGAAAAGCTTACATAACAAGATACTTCCTATCTTTTAAACAAGAAAACAAACCACTAACCACATGATAACAAAAGACTCTGACAAAAATGTAACTACTTCCTACGACCTTGGAGATTAAAGCCATACATGGCATTAAGAGCATCCAAATTCCCTGGAAGATCATAAATTTGCTTCGAATAATCTTCATAGTCATCAAACTCATCTTCACGCTCATGACCACCACCAAACAGATTTGCTGATTCATCAAACGTGTTAAGAACCTCATCATCATCACTATCAGAAACCACAACCTCACCCACCTTAGAAAATGGGTTAACCTTCTTAGTAGAATAGGTAGACGATGCAGGAGAAATACTAATTTTAGGAGACCCATACTGCTCCTTTTATTTCATATCACTCACAAGAGGAACTTATGATGCATTACTAGTCTTTAACGACTCATCCTCATTAACATCCATTGTACTACCAGAAACCACATCCTTATTGGTGTCATTAGTAGGAATACCAAAACCATCCGTATCATCCATATTAAGAGCATCAAACTGGTTAGATGTAGAAATCTTTGTTCCACTTGAACTAGCCACATCAGAAGTCTTCTTCTTAGTTCCATCCACTCGCTTGGGTTCAGTAGGAGGCACTTTGGGTCTATATTGCATCTTTTTACCCACATTAGGCTTTGTGAAGTCTCCTTTATTAGGACCAGATTGGCCACCACTATTACTCTTCTTCTTAGTATTGACCGTTTGGAAACCATCATAAACACTTGGTGTAGGCTGAGTAGCAGTTGGAACAAATATAGGACAATCAATTAGAGCATGACCAAAAATCTTACACTTATCATAACGAGGTGGTTTCCACTCGTATTCAACCTGTATCTTCTCAATAGTCGAACCCGACCCATCAAGTAAAGGTATCTAAACAGTAAGGCCATCCCTAAGCACCTCATCCGACTTCACTTCAATCATGCATCTAGCAAAACTATTACGGCCCCGCGATTCCTTGCACATTTGGCTAGTATAAGCATCTCACCTTTTGGGCGTACCAATCAATGTGGCAAGAAGACTAAGGCCATCATCAGAAAACATAACAAGAGGAACATCATGGAATTTAACCCACACCGGAATATTGGTCAAATCATCTTTAAGTAAGTTGGTGTTCAATGTCCATGGTTTAAGAATAATAGGTACATTTCTAATCAACCAAGGACCGTTTTCAAGAACAACATCAACACCTTTCTTCGAATTGAACTTAAAGAAAAAGAACCCATTTGCATTCATCATAACTTTTTGTATACCAAACTTAGCTCACGCATTTCATACATAGTAATCAACAATAGGAAAAGCAAGGCGTTGACCAAGGAAATACCCATAAAGAGTATTCTCAAACCTAGTGTTCACCTCTTCAACCACTTTCATAGGGAGAGAAAGATCTACACCATTTGATTTCATGCTACATTCCATCCTACGAAAGTTAGATGTGTATTTCTTAGGTTCATTAGAAGTAGCACAAATATATGATGTAGGAGGTTGTTTCAAAGCATCCACGCCAACCTTATCAATACCAACAGCCCCATGTGAATTCATATCAATCTTTTCAGAATCTTTAGCTTGGTTAGCAGCCCCACGTGAACCATTCGGATCAGAAACAAAAGAATCAAGTGAAACCGGCTTCACTTGTTTATTTTTGTCCACTAGCGTAGATAATTCAATATCACAATCTTCAACACTCTACTCATTAATAATAGGACCAGACGATACATTCAAAGCGACACTATTAGTTTTCATCATTGAGGCTGAACTTAACTCACAAAAGCTAGTAGTAACTGTAGCCGCGTTAGAAGAATTAGGTTGCGTAGTACCTAGTGAAACCGGCTTCACAAGGTCATCATTAGGGTTTCTAACACTCCTAGCAGCTTCACGAGTTTTAGAACGTTTAAATTGAGCACTCAATTCCTCTAAGTTCACATTAATTGGAGCATTAAGCTCATCAACATCAACATGAGGAAATTTAGATACATTCTTATTACCATCAGATTGCACCCCAGTAAATGCAACAGATTTAGACCCCTTTGTAGCACTATTCTTATTGAGAAACCCTTTATCCATCTCTCGCAAACCCTCAACCAGTAAAACAATATAGATCGACCCCCAAAACAGTAAACCCTAACTAAAAGTTAGGGTTTTAATCATGAAAACCATGAACCTAACCACCAGCCATCATACGAAACAATAATGATAAGATAATAAGCTGATACGCAATAAATACCAGAAGGAGAGATCGAAACCTAATAAATAAAAACGATTAGGGAAAACCCTAAAGTCGGTTAAAGAGAAAAAAAAAAAAAAAAAAACCCAGATCGATTGAATAAAAAAGTGTGATTACAGCAACACTAGATCAAGTAATGAAACTCAATCAATAGGAGTAGAAATCAAACGAATAGATAGTTGTAGGAGTAGAAATCAAATCAATAGGAGTAAAAAACCAGATCGATTTCATTTGTGTACTTTTAATATAATATTGAGTTTTTTTTTGTCTTATACCCTCCGATCGGTTGGATCAGTTCACCCGATAAACATAGTCTTAGGTTGACAACCTTCAATCTACCACATGTCAATCAATGAATGCCTATTTGTTTTCTTTTTCTTTTTATACTTATTATTTTGTAAAAAAAAAAAAAGAAAAAAAAAAAAAAAGATTGGTTGTATGTATTAATTAAGTTAGGCTGTTGATATATATATATATATATATATATATATATATATATATATATATATAGTTTTGTTGTATGTATAAGTTGTATAGGTGGAAAAGTAAAAAAAATAATATTTTAATAAAAAGATTGGGTTGAATCCGAATAAATGTAGTCTAAGTATTCCTGCACTCCCAAAATAACTTCCTAATTTAAAGTATTACTATTTGATTCTCTCACTGTTTGTTAACTTTGTTTTTTCCCCTCTCTATCTGCATATCTTTGATTTGTTTTTCTAGGCCTTGATTGTCTGTGTTTCTCTAAACATCCTACAAAGAATGATTTGATATCTATTTGAAACGCCATTTTACACTTTTGAATAGGACAAACTCATAGATGCATGAAAGAACCTATATAGTTCGAGATGTGCCATGGAAACTAAAGCAAAAGAAGTATATACAATGAAGACAAAGAGAATGAGACAAACAACAAAACTAGTTTATGACACACAAGTATAAATTGGCCTACCCAAAATTCTAAAAACAATAAAGCACATGGAAATTGAGATAGAGAATCCGGTGACATGGAAAAGTATAATTAAATTTGTGATTGTATCACACTATTATAACTTTTGTCTTTCATATGTATGAAATATGTAAAGGCATTTTACCTTTTAAATACTACGTAGTATAATTTAGGGCTCGTTTGGTATATAGATGAGTTTATGATTTAGATTTGGATTTAAATTTAAACTTGAATTAAGATTTGGATGTGAAAATGAATATGAAGTAAAAAATACTCCAATAAAAGTAAAACATCATAATGCTAGGCTTAGAGGGCTAGGTATGGTAACGCCGAAGTCGGCGTTATGCCTTGCTGGCACTGTTGGCCAGCTTTACCGTACCGGAGTTATGGCATTGAGCTCCAAGTTATTGCAATAACTCACAACGAAACGCATATATGGACAAAACATGCATTGTTTATTTATTTATTGGGATTTAAATTGGTTGTTTTTGTGGTTTTGGTGTGTGTCGAGAGTGTGTGCTGAGGTGTGTGTGCTGGTGAGGAAGAAGACTTTTTTTTTTTTTTTTTTTTTTTTTTTTTAATTAAAAACGAAAAAAAGGGATGTGTTGGTTCAAAGCCAAGAAGATTATATCTCCCGTTCAAATGTGATAGTAAGTGTGCGATGTTTTTTTTTTTTTTTTTTTTAAATGATATTTTTAGTTTTGTTTAATAAATGAAATTATTTTTATATAATAAATGAAGATATATATATATATATATATATATATATATATATATATATATATATATATATATATATATATATATTTTAAAATAATTGGAAAAGGAAAAACATATAATGTAAAGTAAAATAACTCTCAATACCGTCTTTCACGGGTTATGGGTCTCAATACCATTTTTTACGGTGTATGGGGGAAGTTGAGACGTAGACAGCCTTATCCCTAGCTACCTAAGGTAGAGAGGCTGCTTCCGGTTCTACCATAGGTAGAAAAAGACCTCCGGCCTTGCAAGGGGTGAGGATCGAATCCTTGACCTCTGTCTCCAAAGGCAAGGGTGTTAAGTACTTAATCAAACCTTGCTATTTAAAAGGAAAAAAATATGTAGGTCCTAAAAAGTTGATGTTATGGGGTGTTATGATAAGAGTTGATTTTTGGGTGTTAAATATTTTGGTGTTGAAATGATGTAGCGTTGCTTTTTTGGTGTTATGGTATTACGATACCTAGCCCTCCTAGTAGGGCTCAAACTTTGAATGTTGTCATTGTCATCGTTTTCAACTATAATACATCTCAACCAACTAAACTACAAAGCAAAAGATATCTAGCCCAACATTCATTCAAAGACTTGGTCGCCCCAATTCGTCACCCACAATCTATGGTCTCCTAAAGTGATCGCCCACTAGTCGCCTACTCCTTTTTGGTCGCTTACAAGTTTTCCAGCCGCATTTGTAATAAATTAAGTCGCCTACAAGGTCGCGAAAGACATGTCTAGGGTTGAAATTTTTTCCTAGATTGAATCTAATGTATGAGATTTAATAGTTCGTTTTGGTAAAAACAAGTTATGCGAAGTTCATTTCAGTAAATAGGTACTAGTTATGGGTCGTTAATTTTTTTTTTTTTTTTAATCATTCATTTTGGTTTAATAGATTTGAAAATTTAATTTGTACATGCAATAAATTGTTTGGAATTTTCTTGTTATTAGCTTAATGTTGCTTTCTTCTTAATTATTTTCAATATTTAGTTATATCATTTGGAGGAGCCATGTGCACGAAATAAAAAATTATAACTAAAATATAGTAATAACTCGCTTTTATTTAATTGCTAATTTAATTATGGCTAAATTATGGCTTGGTCACTGTAAAAAAAGTCATCAGTTTCCATTTCTTTGCACAATGGAAAACCTAAAATCTCACCTTTTTATCACAAAAGGTAAATAGGAAGCTTCTTGGGCTTGGGCATGGCGACTGCAACCGTATTAGCAGTTGAAGGAAGCTTGTAAGAAGCTTTGACCTTAACCAACTTGTCACTAGCAACTAGCTTCTTAATCTGATTCAACAACATTTTCTTAAAGTTGACAGGTCCAGTGACTCGACCGGTTACGTTCCTTCAACGTCGCTATCGCGTCACTAACCATCTAAACACAAAAAATAACAGCATTTTAACGAAATTAACAAAAGTTGTACGTAATGAAACTACCTTCAAGTAAGGTGGATGTTTTCCAACCGCAAGTGATTTCTTAGCTTTCGAATGGATAACGGTGGGAGACATGTGAGAAAATTATGGTTAGGGTTTGGGTCGTGAAATGCAATTTTGAAAGTGTAAATGAAGATCATGAAAAATGTTTGGTGGGGAATTAAGGGAAGAAGACTTGCTCAAGGGGGTGCTTGTTTAAATATAAAAAGTATGCCACGCCACGGATTCCATAGCATGTCCTTAATCATCACGAAATGAGTGTGAAATCATTGGTAAACTCTTTTGTTTTCTTCTCGTTGCCCTAGTTAATCTCGCCACTAGACTTTTTGTTTTGAAAAATTATGAATGGACTTAACAAGTCGACTTAATATCATGACAGGTATGTTTGATTAAACAATTTGGTTATTTACTTATTTCTGTCGCTTGTAACTGTCGCCGGCTCTCCCCCTTCCAAATTCCTCCTCTATAGTTCTTCTTGTTAACGAGTCCCAAGGTTCTTTGTACACTTTTTCTATTGGTTTTAGTAATTGCCGCGTATTATTGACATCATCATACATTCATACAGACTGATAGAATAGACACAAATGGGCCAATCCATATTACAAACAAAAACGGGCTAAATAATCTCTATTAACACGTCCCTACAGTTTGAGCGAGAAAAGAACGAATAATGAAACTGGTTTGAAATACTCCAAATAAGGATGACGGAAGTCACACTACCAAAAAACTTCCGACGACATGTCATCGGGATATAGTTATTCAAATTTGACTTTTGCCCCGCCTCAATATTCTACCCAACTGTTGAACGAGGTTAGTGTTAGATTAGTGTTAATCACATTTCGGGTTGATTATGTCCCCACGACATCGGGACATATCTTGACTAATTCTTTGACCGTGTTTAGCGTTTCATTTGTAAATGTTTTGATGTGGCATATATATTTCCCGATGACATGTCGTCGGGTAAAGTTTAACCAGATTGTTGAATTTGATTATTGGTAATTACGGGTGGGGATGACGTGCCATTTTTATTTCCCGTGGAAGCTTTCGAAAATGTTGACCGAGCTTAGCGTCAAACCGAACGATGTTAAACCATAATTAAAGTCATTCCACTTATCATTTCTGAAGTTTCCAAATGCTTAATTACGTTTGAAATGCTAAATTGCTTTGGTGTTAAACATTTAAACTTTAAAGCATACGAATTACGTTACAAATTAATCGATAAAAGTTTAGACATTAAAGCATACGGAATTACATTACAAATCGATAAACGTCAAACATTAAAGCGTACAAATTACATTACATATCGATAAAAGTTCAAACATTAAAGAGTACGAATTACATTACAAATCGATAAAAGCTTAAACATTAAAGCGTACGAATTACTCCAAACCAAGATTTTTCATGTCATTATAAAAGTCGTGAAGTAGTGCACTTGAATGAATTGTGTGGTTCTGGGGATGCATATACATTTCTACTGTTTTCTCGAGTATCTTTATCTTTTCGGTCAAGATAATTTGCAGTTTGAACACTCTGCATTTTCAGGACTCGATGTTGAATGTTACGTTCCTTTAACATCACTATCGTGTCACTAACCATCTAGACACAATCAAAACCACAAATTAAACCTAAAAAATAACAGCATTTTAATGAATTTAACAAAAATTGTACATAATGAAACCACCTCCAATTTAAGGTGGATTTTTCTAACCGCAAGTGATTTCTTAGCTTTCAAATGGATAACGGTGGGAGACATGTGAGTAAATTATGGTTAGTGTTTGGGTCGTGAAATGCAATTTTGAAAGTGTAAATGAAGATCATGAAAAGTGTTTTCGTGGGGGAAGAAAGGAGAAGAGGGAATTGAATGTGGGTGGGGGGGGGGGGGGGGGGGGGGGGGGGGGTGCTTGTTTAAATACAAGTTTACCACGGATTCCATAGCATGTCCTATTGTCCTTAATCATCAATCATCACAAAATGAGTGTGAAATCATTGGTAAACTCTTCTTGTTTTCTTCTCCTTACCCTAGTTAATCTCGCCACTAAACCTTTTGTCTTGAAAAATTATAAATGGACCTAACAAGTCGACTTAATGTCATGACAAGTATATTTGATTAAACAATTTGACACTACAAAAAATAGTGCTATTCTCCATACTTATTTTGTCACGGTACGAACAACTATGGACTTTTATTATATGGATAAAAGTTTTGCTACACTTATAAATGTTGGAATTATTATATCATGACAATCATATTAATAAATCATGAACATCAAAGTGAGCATGAGCGGAAGCAATTATAATAGATCGAATAACATGTAATTAATTAATCATTAATTTAAATAGTAAACATACCGTAGTGATTCTAGCCCGAACAAAAATCAATGCAATCTTCCGGAACCAATGAACCCTAATTAGGGTTTATAAGGATTATATGAATTACCCCTTACATTTTTTGTAATTCAATCCAAGAATCAAACAATAGTGTGTTTGATTCACGTTCTTGTACACACGTACTAATTCAAGGAAAAGTTTATGCAAGTAATAATCACAAAACAATTTTTGGACACAAGAAAATCGAAACCCTAAGGGGTGTTCGGTTTTGGTTCGACCAAGACAAGAGAAGGAGAAGAAAACACCAAGTTGTGTGTGTACAAGTTATGAGAAAAACCTTCACCTTGGGTTTGCTTATATACTAGACTTTACTTGGAGCTCAAGGCACAAAGGAGGTGGGTTGACCTCCTTGGGCCGATCGGTTTGGTGCCCCCTAGGGGTTTCCGGAACCTTCTCTTGTTTCCATGTATTGTCTAGTAATTAGTTTCCTAATCTTCGTTTAATAATTAATTAGTCATTAATCAATAATACTAATTATTATTTAATTGTTTTGTGTTTAATAATTAATTATAACATTTTATAAATAATTATTACATTTCCTCTTCATACGTATTGTGTGCAATCCCGTGATCTCAAGTTCGATCCTAACACACGACTATTATTATTTTGTCTATAAAACTAACAGCTCCCACTTAGACATATCATAATAGTGTGATCACATCGATTAGCGTCTTGCAACACGTCGATGCCTCTAGTACAACTTGAGTAAGGCTCCTGGAAAACCTTTTAATGATTTCTCATTATTATTATTCATTTGTTTCTAATACTACATTAATAAGGATATGGATCTAGGTCATTCCTTAATTAACCATTCTGTTTCTCGTTCTTAGAAATTGACAAGATTACCAAATCTTTTGAACCTTTCATAAAAGACCTTGGGCGTGGCCACGCAAACACCTTGACAACCCTACGAGGGGCCCAGCAGTATTAAACTCCAAAAATTAATTTGAAGGAACAAATTCTTTATTGACTACAAGCAAAACACACAAACTTTGTAACACTTCCGAAAACAACTCTTATGACTACCAGTTACGTATAGCGTTAAGTTGTTCCACAAAAAATATACTACATTCATGACCGTTATCTTGTATCTCAAGTCTAAGGATAACTTCTTATGATTTACTTAATGACAAGATCCATAAAGTAACATCATATAGTTGGGATAAGTCCTATATTCAGTATCATCGAATATCATCTGAAATGACATGTCTACGCATCAATATACTTAAGTATATTATATCAACTTCAGATTTGTCTTAATTTAATAATATTCCCATATTAATAACTGACAACGGACAATTTAGAATAACTCTTATTCATGGATTTAAGCATGCAAAAATAGGACAACAATAATTAATAATAGAAATAAACATACCAACATACTTTATTTCATTAAAATAATAATTGTTTACAATATCCTTTATCCAAATACTAATCACAGTTATGCATGAAACTTCTAGCTAATTTAAGTCCAATTCCATTGGCCAATTCATTAAGCTTCTCTTTCGCCAAAGCCTTAGTGAACGGATCAGCTAAGTTATCATCTGTGTGAACCTTCAACAGATTTATTTCACCTTCGTCAACCTTTTCACGAACAAAGTGATACTTCCGTAGAAAATGTCTGGTGCCTCTCATGACTCCAGGTTCATTGGCAAATATGATTGCAGCAGAATTGTCACAATACATATTAATAGGTAATTCAATTGAAGGCATAACACCAAGCCCAGAAACGAATTTCCTAATCCAAACAGCCTCCATAGCAGCTTCCGAAGCAGCAATGTATTCAGCTTCTGTTGCAGACATCGCAATTGTACTCTGCTTCTTGCTCCTCCAGTCTACAGCTCCTCCATTGATAACAAAGACATAACCCGTCTGAGACTTCGAATCATCTTTATTACTTTGAAAGGATGCATCACAGAAACCTGTAACACAAAGTTCTGTAGATGGATTTCCACCATATACCAAAAACATATCTTTTGTATTCCTCAAATACTTAAGAATATGTTTAACAGCAATCCAATGTTTTTCACCTGGATTCTGTTGAAATTGACTGGTAATATTTTGAGCAAACGCCACATCTGGCCTTGTGCACTTAACCGCATACATAATAGATCCTACAGCCGAAGCATAAGGAACTTTACTCATGCGAATCACCTCATCAGGTGTTGAAGCACAAAACTCATTACATAAGCCATGTTTTACTTCCATCGGCAAATATCCTTTCTTGGAATTTTGCATATTGAATCTTTTCAATATTTTGTCAATGTAAGCACTTTGACTTAATCCAATTAACCGCCTTGATCTATCTCTATAGATTTTGATTCCCAGAATGTATGCAGCTTCTCCTAAATCTTTCATAGAAAAGCACTTTCCAAGATATGCCTTTACTGCTTGCAAACTTGGAATGTCTTTTCCCATGATCAATATGTCATCAACATATAGAATTAGGAAAGTTACATTATCACTCCCACTAGCTTTGTGATACACACATGGCTCATCAAGATTTTGAGTGAATCCAAACTTTTTAATTTCAGCATCAAACCTCTTGTTCCATTGTCGTGATGCTTGCTTTAATCCATAAATGGACCTCTTAAGCTTGCAAACACGATTTGGAAATTCTGGATTTTCAAACCCTTCTGGTTGTGCCATATAGATGTCTTCATCTAGATGACCATTTAAGAAAGCGGTTTTCACATCCATTTGCCAAATCTCATAGTCATAGTACGCTGCTATAGCTATGAGTATTCTTATAGCTCTTATGTCTGCTACAGGAGAAAATGTCTCCTCGTAATCAATTCCAAAAGTTTGAGTAAAACCTTTAGCAACTAGACGAGCCTTATAAATGTGTGCATATCCATCCATATCAGTCTTGATTTTGTAAAGCCACTTACTCCCAACTACTTTGGCACCAGGAGGTAAGTCAACTTCTTCCCAGACTTCATTGTCATGCATGGATTGTATTTCCCCATCCATAGCAGCTTTCCATTTAGCTTTTTGAGGGCTATTAATGGCAGCTCTATAACTAGTAGGTTCATTAAGATCCCCTAGTGTATGCTGATCAACCTCTACATTAAGACATAGACGGTCAGGAGCTTTCACAGATCTCGCAGATCTGCGAATGGGAATTACTTCAACTTCCGATGGAGGACCCAGACTTTCCGGTTCTATAGGAAGTGTGCTAGTGTTTTCTGAAGGTAATGCATTATTTAGATCATCTTCTAGATCATATACCCTCCCACTGATTTCTTGAACCACAAATTCACTTTCAAGGAAATCACCATATCTTGCAACAAACACTTTGTTCTCAGGTGGGTAGTAAAAGTAGTAACCCATAGTTTCCTTAGGGTATCCTACAAAAATGCATTTAACAGATCTTTGTTGGAGTTTATCTTGTGAGTCACGTTTAACATACGCCTCACAACCCCAGACCTTTAAATAAGACAAGTTCGGAGCTTTTCCAGTCCATATCTCATATGGTGTCTTATCAACCTTCTTGGTGGGAACCATATTCAAAATACGAACAGCTGATTCAAGAGCATAATCCCAAAAGGACAAAGGAAGATTAGTAAGATTATACATTGATCGAACCATGTCCAACAATGTACGATTCCTTCTCTCAGATACACCATTTTGTTGTGGAGTATATGGAGATGTGAGATTCTGGACAATTCCATTCTCAGTTAAGAAATCTTTAAAATCTTGACTAAGGTATTCACCACCTCGATCAGAACGAAGAGCTTTAATCTTCTTTCCCAATTGCAATTCTACTTCTGCTTTGAAAACTTTAAATGTTTCAAATACTTCATGTTTATGTTTAAGTAAATAAACATAACCATAACGGCTGAAATCATCTGTAAAAGTTAAGAAGTAGACAGCACCTCTCCTTAACACATGTCTAAGTGGTCCACATACATCCGTGTGTATTAAACCAAGTAGATCTGAAGCTCTTTCCATATTATTATGAAAAGGTTTCTTCGTCATCTTCCCAGAAATACAAGATTCGCATTTATCAAATGACTCATCATTGATATTATTCAAAATCCCTTCACGTTTTAGCTTTTGCATGCGAGTCTTGCCTATATGGGCAAGTCTACAGTGCCAAAGGTAAGACGAATTCAAGTCATACTTCATTCTCTTACTTATGCTGTACATCGAATTATTATTATTGTTGGAAGTCACACAATTATTCATATCAATTTCAAACACACCATTCACAGCAACAACATTAAAATAAAATACACCATTTAAAGAAACAGAAATTTTATTGCCATCAATAGTATGAGAAAAACCAAGATCCAACAAACATGAAAAGGAAACAACACCTCTAATTATAGAAGGTGCATAATGACAATTGTTTAAACAAAGTACTAAACCCGAAGGTAAAACTAAATCAAACATTCCTATGGCTTCAACTGCTGATTGTGCTCCATTTCCCACATGCAGAAATTGCTCCCCATAAGCTAGTCTCCTTTCCTCTCTAAACCCCTACAGTGTATTACAAATATTAATACCACATCCAGTATCATATACCCAGGAATTTATTTCACGAGATAAAGTAAATAATTCAATGACAAATAAGTTACCTGAAGTGCTGGCGCCCATGTGCCCAGTCTTCTTAACCTTATTGTTTCGCAAGTCATCGAGATAAAGAGGACAATTCCTCTTCCAATGGCCCATCACCTTGCAGTAATGGCATCCTTGATCCTTCTTTGGATTATTCTTGATAGGAGGGTTCTTCTTAGGTTGAGGTGGTTGATAAGCCATAACTTGCTTATTCTTATCATCCTTCTTCTTTCCTTTACCCTTCTTCTTGTTCGCATTTGGCTTGTTAATTCTACCCCTTGTATTGCTAGTACTTGGGGCGTAGGAGCCTTTTGTGGTGTACCTTTCTCATAATCAATGAGCAGTGCGTGCAATTCACTTACAGTCTTCCCCACGCAATGCATATTGAAGTTCCTCACAAAACCACTAAATTCCTTATCAAGGGATCTATTGATTAAGTGCACAGCCATATCATTGTCATAGGGTTTCCCAAGTGTTTGTAGTTGATCCATGTAACTCTTCATTTTCAACACATGAGCACCCACAGGTTCACCAGGACCCTGCTTACAACCATGTAGAGCTTCCATCAAATCGTAAATCTCTACATTTGATGGTTTCTCATAAAGTTTCTTGAGTTCATCAATCATGTCCTTGGGAAAATACTCCTCAAACTGTCTTTGAAGAGCTGTGGACATTCCCCCTAACATCATTGCGGCCACATCAATATGTTCCTTGCAATCAAGATTCCATTTGGCTTTAGCAGCATCAGTAGCTGCCGTGCCTTCAGGTTCAGCAGGACAAGGCGTTTTCAAGATTTCGAGTTGACCAGTCACTCGCAGGACAATCCTTAGTGAACGGTACCAATCATTGAAATTTTCCGAGCCAGTCAATTTTTCTCGTTCAAAATAAGTTTTGAACACAGAACGTAAGTTGGTGTTATCAGTTTGAGCCATTTCTACAGATAAAGAAAGTTCAAAACATTAGTATTTTTGATAATACAATTTTTCAAGAAAATTAAAATACCCAAGGAAAATAAATCCATAGAATAATCTTGAAAACTAGGATCCTCCATAAACATAGTTTCATCACATTTAGTTGATCTGCTAGTAATGAAAGTATAATATGAGGTAACTTGTCGTACAAGTAATTGGCATAACATTTGTCCAATTCCTAGATATATGAGATTTACAATCACAAAACATTTGTTTTGTAAGCATGTTTAGTCCCCATCTTAATGCCTTGAGTCCAAGTCTCACTTCCTACTCAATTTAAGTCGTCTAACTTAAAAACTGTAAATTCATAAATCCATCACATCAGTTGATCTGCTAGCAATGAATTTATGAAATTTACCTTTCCATTGCAATCTCGCCAAGTCTCACTATGACGTAAATCACAACTTCAAGTGTTCTTAATTAGATGGCATTCAACTTAATTTTTATAAGGGTATAACTATTTTGATATGATCAAAATAATGTATGAAGAAGCATGCATACAACTTCATAACATTGGTTTTACAAAACAATTTTATTACCAATTTGCTAAGAGTAAAATAACAAAGTTTTGATTGAGGTATCGGGTTCACCAATTAAAGAATAACCATCAATTATCGTCCACTATATCGTACTTTTGCATAAGCCCGAAAGCTTAGTGTTTCGGATAATCATTGTGGAATTGTGGATTATTCACCCTTAAGATGACAATGTACATGTAATGGTTGTTCGATAAGTCTAATTTACACACAAACGAGCGTTAAGACAGAATGTTGTCTATCTAAGGCCACAATTTAATGCGTTGCCATCCTTATACCCATCTTATAGTGTGTAAACTTCGGTCGAGCCTATTTAACCATTACGTACAAAAACATCAATCAACCAATCATTTGAAATTTTAATTCTTAAAAACCAAAACAATTTCGCCATTATTTAGTCCGTATTATTTTTCTATTCAAAAAAATTACCCTTTTCGTTTATATAAACATGTCTCACACAATAAATAAACAAAACAAGTAATAAGTAATAAAAAATAAAACAACTAAATAAACACATATACATAATCATAACAATTAAATATGTATAAAACATGTAGCCACATGCAAATCTTATTAAAAAGTCCTATTAATAATCAAATCTAGGCGTATAACGTATTAATTCAATTAGGGCTTTCTTTTTCTTAGAAAAAGAGCCACATACATCGATAAATCGATTGCGTAAGCCAAAATTAAATAAATACCACATAGCACATAATTGATTACTTAATATTGGAGTCTTCCCCAATTCGACATCTATAAAATTTACATGTTATAATATAACTTAACCATTAATATATATAAGCGATTTAAACCATTTAAATAACACAATAAAAATCCATGCAAATATGCACTTTTTCATGGATTTAGCTTAACAATTAACATATTGCACCAAGATCGTTTACTAAAACGCATAACAATTACATGACATCTTAGGGTTTCTAATTAGGTTTTAATAAAATTAAAAGCAAAACCCTAAAAACCCTTAGGTCATTCGACCCAAATTAGGGTTAGGGATAAAAAAAAACATAAACCCTAAAAAAAAACATGTGACTATACGAATCAAAATCCAATTTTTATGCGTTGCGATAATTAATTACACATTATAACGGCTCTAGATGCCACTGTTGGAATTATTATATCATGACAATCATATTAATAAACCATGAACATCAAAGTGAGCATGAGCGGAAGCAATTATAATAGATCGAATAACATGTAATTAATTAATCATTAATTTAAATAGTAAATATACCGTAGTGTTTCTAGCCCGAACAAGAATCAATGCAATCTTCCGGAACCAATGAACCCTAATTAGGGTTTATAAGGATTATATGAATTACCCCTTACCTTTTTTGTAATTCAATCCAAGAATCAAACAATAGTGTGTTTGATTCACGTTCTTGTACACACGTACTAATTCAAGGAAAAGTTTATGCAAGTAATAATCACAAAACAATTTTTGGTCACAAGAAAATCGAAACCCTAAGGGGTGTTCGGTTTTGGTTCGACCAAGACAAGAGAAGGAGAAGAAAACACCAAGTTGTGTGTGTACAAGTTATGAGAAAACCTTCACCTTGGGTTTGCTTATATACTAGACTTTACTTGGAGCTCAAGGCACAAAGGAGGTGGGTTGACCTCCTTGGGCCGATCGGTTTGGTGCCCCCTAGGGGTTTCCGGAACCTTCTCTTGTTTCCATGTATTGTCTAGTAATTAGTTTCCTAATCTTCGTTTAATAATTAATTAGTCATTAATCAATAATACTAATTATTATTTAATTGTTTTGTGTTTAATAATTAATTATAACATTTTATAAATAATTATTACATTTCCTCTTCATACGTATTGTGTGCAATCCCGTGATCTCAAGTTCGATCCTAACACACGACTATTATTATTTTGTCTATAAAACTAACAATAAATGTCACAAATATTTAAAAAAAATAATCCACATATATAAGTGTGTACAATTACAATAAAGTTACACTTATAGGTGTATTAAATGTCTCCACACTTTTATTTTTGAACATTTTTTGCAAGTCCGTCACACTCTTGGGTGAGGACATTCAAAGAATATTTTCACACTTTTAACTATAGACATTTAGATAATATCTCCACAATTATATATGTAGCAAAATTTGTCACACCCATTATTAACACACATGAGAAAGTGTGGAATCAATAATTTTACATATTTTTAAATGTGGCCGGCCTTTAAAATGTGAAAATTCAACTAGTTTTTTTGTAGTCTGGTTATTTACGTATTTATGTCACTTGTAACTGTCGCCAGCTCTCCCCCTTCCAAATTCATCCTCTATACTTCTTGTTAACGAGTTCCCAAGGTTCTTTGTACACTTTTTCTATTGGTTTTAGTAATTGCCGTGTATTATGGACATCATCATACATATGTTACATTAGAATGATAGAATATAATAGACACAAATGGGCCAAGCCATATTACAAACAAAAACGGGCTAAATAATCTGTATTAACACGTCCATGCAGTTTGAGCGAGAAAAGAACGAACACCGAATTGAAACTCGTCAGAAATTCTCCAAATAAGGATGACTGAAGTTACTTTGTAAAAATTATGGGTGAAAATGAGACGAGCCGCTCGTAAAATGCTCGGGATTGGATAGGTAAACAACTCAAACGAGCCGAGTCTAAACGAGCTCGAGCCCGAGCTCAAGCCTAAGTTGCAGCTCATTTATTAATGGAGCTCGAGCCCGAGCTTTACATACAAAGCTCGATCTGGCTCGCGAGCCTAAACGACACTAGGATATTTTCAATATTAAACATATATAAAATGTTATGCATCTGTATTATAGGTGAGCTTATTAACAAGCTTATTAACGAGCTCGAAATAGATATATTACGAGCCAAGCTTTATTTTTTTTATTGCTAAATTGTATAAATGAGTCGAGCCCGAGCCAATATAACATGCCATGAGTCGAGCTCGAGCTTAAAAAATAAGCCTCGAACCGAGTCGAGTTCGAGCTTTATAAACTTAAACGAGCTCGAGCTCTTGCAGGCTCGGCTCGTTTCCACCCCTAGTAAAAATATGTGCATACTGATAACGAGATGGCACATGTTGAACATGAACTTGACTATATCACTAACGAAATGAATGTCAATCTCTATATAGCATTGATATTATCACAATAATCAATGGTGGCAGAAAACAAAGACGCATGCAACTCCCGAAGTAAATTACGAATCTAGACAGTCTCAACAACTACGTTAGCAACACCACGATACTCTTCTTCAGCACTAGAAGGAGAGATTGTATGCTGATGTTTAGAGGACCAAAAAGGTAAATTAGCCCCCAAGAACACAAAATAACTGGAGCTCGAACGCCGTGTGACAGGACAATCAACCAAATCAGCATCAAAATACATTGTGAGAGCAGCAGCAGAAGATGCATATAAACTGTAATCCATGATCCAAAGTCCCAAAGTCATATCGTAAGATACGTTTGAGAGATGCTAAATGAAGCTCTCGTGGATCATGCATATAAAAGCATATGGAATATGGTAATCCTGTCAAAGCTACTTTACTTCATAAAGCAGTTTATATGTTTTCCTTTTTGCTGCAGCAGACAGCAGTGCTAATTCATTTGTTGTTCCATTTCTTGCAGCCCGCTCATAAATGGATTGTATGGCATCTTTATATTCCATGCTTGCGTATTGGAATACCTAAGGTATTGTTTGTAAGGGATATCTAGATTCCATTTACTGTCAAGAGTTTTCTTTGCATTTCGTTGTAGTTATTGATTTTGCCACCCTTGATTCAGGGTGCTGCCATTTTGATTGCATTTTTCATGTCTACTGTGTTCCATGAGGTATACTACTCTCTTTTATCCTCATTATAGTTACGTGCAACTTAAGGTGAAAATTTGGGCTTTGTTCGGGATTTCAGACTACATTTATCTCTATCGGGCCAGTAAAAAAGTGTGGCTTAGAAGGAAACGGATCTGATGTGTAAAATGTCATTTATGCATTTAACCTTCTAAACTTTTGTATTCAAATATTAGACTATTAGTAAAAGGGCAAATAATAAAAAAAGGTAATATACTTGCCACAATTTCATCGAATGGGTAGTGAACTATTTTTTTTTTTTTTTTAGGGTAATTTTCTTTCAAAATCATCATCTTTAGGGTATTTTCTAAAAATTTTGGACAATTTTGCCCTTCATAGCTAATACAAAATTTTTTTTCCCGAAGGGTAAAATTGTCTAAAATTTTTGCAAAATACCCTAAAGATGATGAATTTGAAAGAAAATTACCCTCAAAATGAAAAAAAATAGTTCACTACCCATTCGATGAATTTGTGACAAGTATATTACCTTTTAATATCATTTACCCTTAGTAAAATCATGTAACTTTTGTAAAATCATATTTGACACAATAGATATTTATATCAAAAAAGTTAGAATACTGGCCTGTTTCTTTGTTTAAGTCAACCAGGCCGTTCATTTTAAAAAGTGCCAAGTTACAAGTTTTGACCCGTTACCTGATCCGCCACGCTGCCAATTTTCCTACCTTCATCCTGAGCTGTTTACTTACAATTTTATTGTTTTTCTATATCCTTAAGCTTTGTATTGCTGTTCCCTGTGACATTTTCAAGTTTTGGGCCTTTATTGGGATCATGTTCCAGGTAATAAAGGCTATATTATCACTTTTTAGGTGATGATAAAAGCCACAAACTCCAGATAAAGAGTAACCAACATAAAGAAAACACATAAATCCAAATGGATGATTTAAGATCCAAACCATGCTATGGCAACGATAAGCAAATTGAGCCTTATAAATTTCAAGATTTTATATGCCACAGTGCATCTTAGACATCATCTTCACAAACCCATGCAGAAAATACCAATAATGGTCCAACTGTTTTGACTTTAAGAAAGTCAAAAGTGGGTCGATATCAAGAATATGGAGTTTGACTGATCCAGAAATGCAAAGGAAGAAGAGAGTTGCTAGCTATAAAGCTTATACTGTTGAAGGTAAACTCAAAGGGTCAATCAAGAAAAACTTTAGGTGGTTTAAAGATAGATACACAAAAATTGTTTATGGTTTCAGAACATAAACCCTTTTTATGATCATCTGAGTTGATCATTTTGAAGTTTACAGTATGTATTTTTGCAAAGATTGTGACTTTCTTTATTTATTAGTTTTTACTTGATATGTACTTTTTATATGTTAAAAAAAAAAAAAAAAAAAAAAAAAAAAAAAAAAAAAAAAAAAAAAAAAAAAAACCCTCACCGTGCCTCCAAACACAACCATACTCAAGCCTGCTCCTGCGGTATAGGGAGGTAGGATATAGAAAATCACACCCTATACAAGGGTATAAGGACTATTATTATTTAACGTGTTTGAAATAATCTTAACAAATGTTTTGACTAAAAAGATAAAGGTTGTTTACTTATTTAAAAGTGGCTGAATAAAAGATTGCCAACTCGCAAAAATAACTGGTGATCTATCTTTGCGCACCCCTAGTCGATGCAACTTATGGTTTCATGCTTCTTATGTGTTGAAAATGACTGGTGATCTATCTTTGCGCACCCCTAGTCGATTCAACTTACGGTTTCATGCTTCTTATGTGTTGAAAACAATGACCTATGGTAGAGTGACTGAAGCCAACCATGACGAATGTTTTATGGTTCTCATATATGTTAATACCAACAATATGAAACTTCCTGTGTGATAATAAGGTTGGTGTAATGGTCACTTGACCGACTACATTCACCTCATCGTCACGTCAACTTTTAATCACGCAACCTTACCAACGCCTTTACAGACGTAGTGGTCACCATATAAAAAAAAAAAAAAAAAAAAAAAAAAAAAAAAAAAAAAAAAAAAAAAAAACCTTAGTTTGGTGGTCTGCACCACCAAACCAACCTAAAAAGTGGACCACCACACACCACTGTAATGGGGACCGCGCGCGTTGGTGGCCACCACGGGTGGTAAAATGCAACCATAACACCCGGTCTTAAATAAATTTGGTTATAACCAAATGACAAATGTAGAGAAATGCCGAAATTCTATTGCAATTTTGAACTGTTATCAGCACCCAAGATATTAACTAAGCATAACGCAAACGAGAAGAATTCGTTATAACTAAGCATTTAGAGTTCTCCATCATCTTGACCTGACAGGAATAGGACTCAACTCATTCTTGCCTTAAAGTAGTCACGGGCTTGATTTTATATGGGTCAAAAGAATAACAAGTTTTATGGTTATAATATACAAGATATTTGAAGCTAATTTGGCTTGTCAATGAACCGTTTCCTCGTCATTAAGATGTAGACCTTGCCAATCTTCTCATACTTCTGTTTCTTATTTCCTGCTTTCAGGCCCTGCCAAGGTAGACTGAACATATAAAAGACGTCATTTAACCGAGAGAGCACGAGTGACTAAGAGAAAGAGGAGGCATGTCGAAGGAATCACCTTCCTCTTAAGAAATACATGACGACATATCCGAGAGACCCTAAATCGTCCCTCCTGCTTCGTTCTTAACAATCAGAAAACAAAATATACAAAGGTCAATATTCATAAGACGACATGTTCCCTTAAATGAGTATTTATTAGTTAAAGTATAGAAATACACACCAATGCCTAGGTGAGCATTCATGCTTGCATATCGGGCAGTTCCAGTCAAGTTTTTATTTTTCTCTGCAGAGCGATGACCACACACTGTGGTTATCACTTAAGAAATGAAGTTTCATGCAGTATTTTGAGGGAAATAATGAGTATACACACCCTAATTAGAGAATATGTTGGTCAATAATCTGACCTGTACCGAATGTGTTGGTGAGTATTATCCCGATATCTTGATACTAGACCAAAGTCAATGATGTAAACCTGCAATTAGGCGAACGAGGGATATTGCAAGGTAGTCCTAAGGCTCCAAATTGGAAACTAAAGGAATGGTCAACTGCATTACTGATTTGCTCAGAGACCCAAGACCATAAGAAAATTATCCGGCTTGATGTCACGATGTAGAAATGATTTGGATTGAACAAATTCAATACGGTTAATCTGAAACAAGCCCCATCATCAGTAAGAAACTGTATTTTAAAAGTTGAGGCACAAAGAAAATTTCCGTTTGATCAGCAAGCATAAGAGCTGTTTTTAAAGAAAATTTCCTGCTACAGAAATTGAATAAATCCTTGAGACTAAGCCCAAGCAAATCCCTCACTAAGACGTTGTAGTCTCCCTCCACACCAAACCATCTCATATTTGGTACACCAGCTGCAATATATTAACTTTGGTGATCAATCAAATGAGTCAATAATAGACCGTTAAAGAAAACTACTGAAAGAAACATCTTATTGCAGCTACTTACTTCCTCCTTGTAAATTCCTGTATAACTTGGACTCGTATAGCAGCTGATGGCGCTTTGTCAACATTTTCCTGAACATACCATCATAGTCAAACAAACACAGAGTAAAGACATTTCCTAACTGAAAGTTTGGAAGAAACTTGTATATTATTGACTTGGAGCAATTAGCGAGGACGAACAACTTCTATACGCTGTAAAACTAGTACCAAGTTTCTTATTCACACTTTTAGAGTTTATAATAATGAACTTGTGAGGTTCTAAAGTTTATAATAAAAGAGTTTCACACTTTTTAAGTTCCATTAATGCATAACCTGAGCTTATGTCCACACATAAAACGCACTCCTGAATAATTAACATTACCAAGTATAAATGTATAATTTTTAGTCCCTTAGTTAGAACACATTAATAATACATAATAACTACAACATGACTCAAAATCACCAAACATTTCGAAAGAACAGTGGTAATGAACCATTTTTTATATTTAATCCAAAACGTACTTATCCGCTCCTGCGCTTAGTTTCTTTACCATATAGAAACTTTAAGTATACATAACTAAGATACATTTCGTAGTTCCATAGACCTAGAGCAGAACATTAGCCAGGGTAGATGCAAGTGATATAGCAGACCCGTACACTTAACTATGATATTACAGATTAATATGGTTTTAAGAAAACTAAGTAAATTGGATGGTTTTAACCTTGCTCAATGATGCCCCCCATCTTGTTTATCTTGTCTCAGTGTGGTGGCAGGTTGACTGGGCTTGGTGAGCAGGTGGGAGTGGAAATGTAATTGAGAAGGTATGGTCTTGGTGCTATGATATCTTTGGGTGAATTAAGAGTATGCAGCCATGGGTTGGCTACTACTCTATGAATGAGAATAGTGCAGTTTGTTTTAACAATGTTTGAATATGTAGAATAGATATGTCTGATATCAGATAGTATGTCTATTGTTGTATTAAAACTGAATGGGAATTGTCCATTGCAGTTGACCGAATGTTTTGTAATTTGTTTTGTTGATAGTAATATAATTCACCCTTTTGCACAAAAAAAAAAAAAAAAAAAAAAAAAAAAAAAAAAAAAAAGTAAATTGGATGTTACAATGATTCACACCTTCCATAGTTTCATGCTATGGGTTTCAATTTTTTTCTTTAAAAAGTTACGATGTTAATAGAGTAAAGACAATGCAAAAAGGCTCACCTCTTTCCCCAAACATATGAGCAACTGACCATATAAGGTGTAATATCAGTCGATCTTCCTTCAATGTCCTGCATAATTAATTGTCCATTATATTTTCAGAAATCATGTCACAAAATTAACACAATGTTACAAACTAACAAACCTGTTCAATCAAGGAACTTGCAATGATTGCCACTCTATTGATCTCTTTTCTTCATACATAAACCTTCCTCATGGACAGCTACCTCGCTTATGTATATGGGGAAATGAAGACCAACAGATTGCAGATGACCAAAAAGTAGCCCATGGGAAAGTTCAAGGATGCTGTTGAGTTTCATGTGCAAGAATAATCTCATAGTTATCAGCCTGCAACAAAAAAGTAGACATTAATTATTACATTGTTCGTGACTGTTGAAATCCAGCAGAATCAGCTGACCTAAGCTTGATAAGATATTAACAGCAGCAGCTGACATTTCATAAAAATGTAGTGTGCATATTTAAATTTCAAGTGTAGTTACATATCTAAGAATCACAATCCCATTAACCATTAACTAAATAATCACACTAATAGTCATGAAATCTTAATCGAAAGAAAGTAACACAACCAGAAGCCTTAAAAAAGAAGCTAAATATTTTGCATCTTCATTTGCTATATATTACATGCCTTAATTAGAAAATAATTCCAACATAAAGTTTCTTAATCACAAGGGCACTCCTCAAAGAAACCAATTAGAAAATTAAAACCGCAAAAATACGTATACAGGCATAAAAACACTCTTTTATTTAGACGAAAACTTTAAATACAAACATGACATCAATTACTAACATTTTTATCCATTGATTACATGACACCTCGACAAAATTACATCAGCAGAACCCCTTGTTTAACAGTATCATTTAATGTCAACTTAAACCAACCCATTTGTGCCAACATCTATACAGATTAAACCAACCCATATTTACTTCTCTATTTTGAACCGACTTATGAATCAAGTGCAATCTCCCTTTGTGTGCAGGCTTGAGAGAACAAACAACGAGCCATCAAGACGACCCATTAACATATAACGATCCAAATATAACACAGCCTAAAGGAACTGTGTGTAGTACTTTCCAAAACTCAGCTACTCGAACTTATTTGATTATTAAAAAAAAAAAAAAAAAAAAAAAAGCTCGTCAACAAAATACTTACCCTCAACCCAGATGTAGCCACTCTTAGTATGAAGACATCTTTGTCACTGCATACAAAGTGCAGTTAATCTTCTCCAGAACGATCATTAACAAGAATCAAAAGCACAGCTGCACAGGAATTCAAAGACAACACTTGACGATAAGAGACACTGTTAACTAATCTGTACACAAAATATCCAATCATTTTCAGGCTTTCATTTCAGAAATGGGGGTCTCTTTAGCCAAAACAAAAAGGCAATGCACCACACCAAAAGTCTACTAAGTTCTTAAAAAGACCAAAATCCCATATTTCTGATCCAGCCCCCCATATATATTCCCCTCAAATCATACAGAAAACATA
The DNA here is from genome assembly GCA_030686995.1 of Artemisia argyi. Taxonomy (NCBI): domain Eukaryota; kingdom Viridiplantae; phylum Streptophyta; class Magnoliopsida; order Asterales; family Asteraceae; genus Artemisia; species Artemisia argyi. The sequence continues at coordinate 161,901,678 of CM060683.1, forward strand.
GACAACAAACAACATTCAGGCTCGAACTTTTTCTTTTATGAAGATTTGTTTTTGTGTATATGCAGAATGAGACTGTGTACCCTTGCCTGGTTGTAAGTCCACAATGTGACAATAAGCATTGATGAATCATCCAAATACCGTTCAACTTGATACACAACATTGAACATTTTTAAAAGTATGTTTTATTAACAGGAAAAAAAATATATATATATAGAACGATACACAACAGAGCAAAAAGTGCAGAGATATATACATCTAGAAAATTATCCCAATTAACAAATGCCCATTGTGCAGTCACCCAATCGATCAACCATCTAAGATCTAGAAAGTAACTAATGTGCACTATGTACAAAAACATGTCGATTGCAATTATACAAAAGCCTTTTTTGAAACAGTCTAGCTAGATCTGCAACTTGATTAAACAATAAGTAGACAACGGCGATAAGCTGTTCAAGATCATTTAAAAATGGCCTCGTACTTTACATTCCTTTAAGATAAAGGGGGAATCAATACCACGACTTTGAAGAGCAATGGACCTTGGCTGTTCTTGTAACAATAATTTACATTCAAAAGTTGTAGTAATCCTGTGCAGCAAATGATAAACCAAAGCCTGTTTGCAAATGGAGCATTATATCATAACAAAAAGATGATCTTACATCTTTTGAGGCTAGTCTTAGGCCTAGTAAATCAGCTCAGCCCTCGGCATTAGACCCGTCAACAACTAATTGGTAAAAAGATATTTGTAAGAGATTAGTGACATGACACATAACTCTAGCAATCCATCCCATAATTACATAAAAATACGAATTAAAATTAAAAAAATAATAATAATAAAATAAAAATAATAAAATAAAAATAAAAATAAAAATAAAATTGTAAACATGTTTACCGTGAGTAGGGATATTACCGTGCTTTACTTATGAAGCATGGTCATATTTGTTCACAATGCCTGATCAAGTAATAATAAACGCTGTAAAACCTGCACCAAGTTTCTTATTCACACTTTTAAAGTTTACTATAATAAAAGAGTTTCATACTTTTTTAGTTCCATTAATGCATTATCCCGAGCTTATGTCCACACATAAAACTCTTCAGGAATAATAAACATTACCAAGTATAAATGTATAATTTTTAGTGCCTTAGAACACATTAAGAATACACAGTAACAATAACATGACTCAAAATCACCAAACATTTCGAAAGATGAATGGTAATGAACCATTTTTTGTGTTTAATCCAAAGCCGTACTTGTCCGCTCATGTGCTTAGTTTCTTTACCATTTAGAAACTTGAAGTATACATAACTAAGATACATTTCCTAGTTTCATAGACCTAAGATAGAATATTAGCCTGGGTAGATGCAAGTGATTATAGCAGACCTGCATACTTAACTATGATATTATAGATTAATATGGTTTTAAAAACTAAGTAAATCAGATGTTACAATGATTCACACCTTCCATAGTTTCAAACTATGGGTTTCAAACTTTTTTCTTTCAAAAGTCACTATATTAATAGAGAGTAAAGACAATGCAAAAAGGCTCACCTCTTTTCCCAAACACATGACATATCACTCTTGTCCTCCTGTTCTAGTGTAGTGGCAAATGTAATGAGTGAACCAAGAGCAACTGACCATATAAGGTGTAATATCAGTCAATCTTCCTTCGATGTCCTGCATAATTAACTGTCCATTATATTTTCAGAAATCATGTCACAAAATTAACACAATGTTACAAACTAACAAACCTGATCAATCTAAAACCTTGCAATAATTGCGATTTCATTAATCTCTTTTCTTCATACTGAGGCCTCCTCACTGACAGCAACCTCGCTTATGTATATGGGGAAATTAAGACCAATATCTATTGCAGATGACCAAAAAGGAGCCCATGGGATGGTTTAAGTATGTTTTTTGCATCATGTGCAAGAATAATCTCATAGTTATCAGCCTGCAACAAAAACGAAGACATTAATTATTACACTGTTAGTGGCTGTTGAAATCAAAGAGAATCAACTAATGTAACAATAATTAAATGAAATATCAATCAAAAAGAAATTTACATAAACTAATCAAACCAAAACAGAAGCTAAATAATTTGCACCATCATTTGCTATATATTAGATGCCTGATATGTCGTTTGAACAAAGGCACACCAGAAGCTTTTTTCAGTTAACAGAAAGAAGAAAAAAACCATCAACCACATAAGGAAGCTAGATAATAGCTACCACTTGCAAAGATCTTTAAAAACAAAGGAAAACTTGCATTCAGTAATTTATAGGTTAAATATTATGCCTATACTCCATATAACAACGGCCGGGGTGTTCACGGGGCGGTTCAGCTCAGCTCAGTTAGAGATTTTAACTATCACGGAGCGGGTGGTTCATTTTACTATCCGAAACCAAACCGGACATGCGGGTACAAGAAATGAGCGGTTACCCGCAGTTCGGCCGTTCGGGTCACAATTAACCATTCTAAAAAATTAATTGAATTGAATCGGACGAACAATAACATAAATTAGAACGATAAAATTAAATAACATTGAAGACATTAGGGTCACAGGAAGGTAAGTTGTTACGTCGCAATAAAAAACATTAAATTATCATATGTAACAAAATAACTAATACTATTTATTTGACGTTTATAGGTTACGATCACTTTAATCGCACGTAATTCATAGACATTAGTAAATGATCACATTAGGTAATTAAAAATGCGTTATGCTATAAAAGTAGTGCAAGCATATCGTTGGTACTTGTACATTAATATGAATGGTTTGTTCAAACCTAAATGTACATTATACACGGTTCGGTTTGGGTAACCGCGGATAACTATATGTAAAAACCAAAACCGAACCGTGATAAGCGGGTTTTTCGGGTTTCGGATTTTCTTGGTTTCAGTTTATTTGGTTATTGGTTTTTATCGGTTTTGGATTGAGCAGATCGGCTCGGTTCGTCAATTTCTCGGTTATTTTGAACATTATGCCTATATTCAATATAGCAACGGGAAACACTTCAAAAAGACTAAACACCTGTTACATAAAAGGTTCTCCTGCTTCCATACATAGCGATTTTACCATACGACAACTTATAAGAAGCTTTGATCTTAACTAACTTATCACTAGCAACAAACTTCATTTACTAATACTTTCTACCATTGATTACATGGACATGTTAGCAAACTTACATGACCAAAAACCTTTTCTTAATAGTGCTAATAACACTCTAGAGATTTGGAGCAAAGTTTTAGTGTTGCACCATACTTAGAGTAAAATGTCGTTGGTTAATGAACTCGGACCACATGTTACACCAAATTTGGTATTTTGATTGAAGATGAACCTCCACACTTTAACACCAACTTTGGTGTTATGGTATTGGAAATAGTCTAAGAAATCTGATTAATTGACAAGCAGGCAGACCACGAGTCTTATGACAGTGTGACCGTCTGGTTGTCTAAAATCATCCGCTGATACATCTAAACTACTGTCACACGCAATCAATATCATATCACCATCTTGGTCTTCATATTTGAGCTTAAAGCTACCTAGCTTGAGTTGAAACCTTGTCGCAATATGCTCTTCCAACTTTACAAATCCATCTGAAAGTTTGAATGGAAACCTTACCTTATCCTCTTTGTATGTTGCTTTGATAGTCAAAAGTGTCACTGAGTTTCTGTTGGTTGTTTCAGGCTGCGCAAGTTCATGAGGCAGATTTGTTTGTACTTGCTGGTGACGAATATGCTTACCATGTTTGTCAAAGGTCGCAGGACTAGGAACTATATTTGTAGCAAAATGTGGTTCATTGGATCCCTTAAAAATCGAGTTAAAGGAATCACTTTTATCAGTCTCATATGAGCACCTTGATGCACCAATACTTCTGCAAAGGCCCTTCAACGTAGCTCTGCTAGCTATATATACAATGTGCAAAGTGAAAATGAGGAATTTAAAAGTGTTTAAAACTTCAAACCTAACCCCATTTAGTGGTTACCTCAATTTTGATTAACCCTGGTTTTGGGGTTAACATGCAGTTAAGTGGGAAGTTAACCAAGAGGATGCACTAATCAACCCCGATATCCAAAACAAGTGATTAAATATGAATTTGCTATGTTAATATGACATTTTTTGTTCAACCATTTTCCATTTCGATTAAATCTAAAGCTTGCCTAGTTTAAAATATCACAACCCATGTCTACTTATTTATGGTTAAGGAGGTATAAAAGTGCCATCTCTAGACATTACCAACAAGTGAATATTGATTATACTTACCACGAACGATGCCCGCGGCTTCCTCCATTAGCTCTCCAAAGTGTTTGATGTCTTCCTCCAAAGTAATTAGCCTGCCACTTGTCTTTGGAGCCACTTTAGCTGAAGCTTTCTTCCCCGGCATCCATCTAGTCGATGTCCTTGCTACTTTAGCTGCCGGCTTAGTGGCCTTTGTAGCCGATTTTGCCTTAGCTGCTGGTTTAGCTTTTGGAGCAGCCTTAGTTTTTGCAGGTGCGGTTGGTTTCTTCTTAACCGGAGCTGCTCCCTTCTTGGGCTTGGCGGCCGCAACCGTTTTAGCAGCTGAAGGAAGCTTGTAAGAAGCTTTGACCTTAACCAGCTTATCACTAGCAACAAGCTTCTTCAGCTGAATCAACAGCATTTTCTTAAAATCTGCAGGCAGATGGTCCTTATAGTTGTCTTGAATAAACTTCCCAATCGCATGCTGACTAGACCCGTTACGTTCCTTCAACGTCACAATCGCATCACTTATCATCTGTACGCACATTCAAAATACAAAGAAATTAATCACATAACTAACAGAAACTTAAAATAATTAGTTGTACGTAGTAATGAAATGTACCTTCAAGTAAGGAGGGTGTTTAATTGATTTGCTAGCTTTGGAATGGATAACACCGTTAGTCATCAGTACTGTAAATATGACCACCACAAACTAATTAATAGTCACAATATATCTGGATCACACACACAAACCATACAATCAAATGAAAATATGTAAAACAGAATAACAAAATATCTAATAACAAAATATATAATAACGGACCTGTTGTTTGTTGGAGATGTGAGACGAAAAAAAATGAGTTGGGTTTTGTTTGATTTGTTTGGGAAAGGAGGTGGCAATGATATTTAAGGGGGCTGCGGAAAGGGTGAAATCGATTCTTTTAATTATGATAGGTAAGAGAATTGTGGGTCCTACCACCGTGGTTACATCACATGTGGACGTGGAGGTTCTTTTAAATACTCCACTACTCCCAGTGGACCATTTCTTTAGTTAAAGAAAAAAGAAACAAATTTGGATACGTGTTAAGACCCTTGCCTCTAGATATCTAGATACAGAGGTTAAGGGTTCGATCATCACCCCTTGAAAGGCCGGAGATTCTTTTATACTTTTGGGAGAACCGGAAGCAGCTTCTCTGCCTTAGGTAGGGGTAAGGTTGTCTACATCTCAACCTCTCCATGCACCGTAGAAAACAGTATTAAAACCATAACATATGTAAAACGGTATTTAAAGTTACTTTTTTAGTTATACGTGTTAACTTTTTTCTTACATTTTTGTAAGTGTGAAAATTGGGATGGTCGGTTGCATATCTTTACATTTATTAACGAAACAAAATGTAAATAATTTAATAAAGTTTTACACACTTTTCAAAATATATATATATATATATACACGAGGGATAATTGTTTGAAAATGTAACAAACTTGTCATATTTTACAATATTATGTATGTTGCTTTTAATTTTACTAAATAATACGAATAATTGCCTAATCAGTCTTTGTGTGCATTATTTAGTAAAATATACACAACATTGTAAAACGTGTCAAGTTCTTTACATTTTCAAACAATTATTCCCTTTATTATATTACAATAACACAAAAGGGATAATTGTTTGAAAATGTAACGAACTTGCCACATTTTACAATGTTGTGTATGTTGCTTTATATTTTACTAAATAATGCACACAATAGACCGATTAGGCAATTATTCGCATTATTTAGTAAAATTAAAAGCAACATACACAACATTATAAAACGTGACAAGTTCATTACATTTTGAAACAATTATCCTTATATATTATACAGGCGACCCCACTCTGAGTTGTTGCTCTGTTATCGAGTCTTTTTTCTAAAGTAATGGAAGGGGACGAAAAGGAAAAAAAAAATATGAGCGTTCTTGAGTTTTTTTATGATGGAAAGGTAGGGGACTGGAAGATGGGAGGGAGGGAAATGTATAAGTTTTGTGTGTCAATATGTTCCGCCCATATTTGAGGGGATTAGGAAGGGAAACCAGTAATTAACATCATGAGACTTTGTTAAATTACAATCTTATCCTTAACCCTCAAGCAAGAAACCAACTGTAAGTTTATCCTTTGAATTCTAGTTTCAACCTAGGGAATGTTTAATTGATTACTGTTCGTGTGTTTGATACGTAAATAATGTTGCTTAGTATTTTGATTTACATAGACTGATACTTCTTGTATTCTTCATTATGATGCTACTGTTCGTGCACGAGAGTTATGTGTTTCAACTTTAGATATAGCATTAGGGTAAGGATCCAGTAAGAAGAAAACTTAAAATGAGAAGGATGAGAAATAACTATAACCACACATTTGAGATGCATCGACTTGATTTAGATGCATCTCTATTCATTTAGATGTATCCCAATTAGTTCCGAAAAGTGATTTGAAGTGAAAACGATGCAAAGTAGTACTAACAACAAATTTGACCCGCAGAGGACGAAAAATGTATAGGATTTGCCTAACTTGATGAAATGCATCTAATATAAGTATATGCATCTAATTTTTTGCTAGAAAATATATTATGGTGCATCTAAAAGATTAGGGATGCATCTAATTTAAGTCGATGCATCTCAAATGTGTGGTTATAGTTATTTCTCATCCTTCTCATTTTAAGTTTTCTTCTTGTTTGATCCTAAGTCTATAGCATTATAGAAACAAGTCACTTTATATCTTAACTATTTTCTATATAGTGTTTCATCCCTAATTAATGTAACCCGACTCTTATATGTTGGTTAAATTGTATCTTCAACAATCGATATCAAAACTGAAAGCGACCTTTTAATATATAAACATGAAATAAAATAGTTGACTTGTTCATATATATCGTGAAGTATGTGTCATGTCAGATAATATGGTTGTGAAATATACCTTATTATGATCAGATAATATAGTTATGAAATATTAGTGGAGAAAGATGTAAAGGTATATAAAACAAAATCGTGTGTCTAATATGTCAAAATATATAGAACTTTGAGGGTATATTGGTAATTTGAGTACCTTTCTTTTCTTTTCTTGCAACTTAAAAATAAAAACTCAAGAACATAAATAAAAATAACCATTTTCTTCACAGTGTCATTTCTTACTTTCCCCTTCCCATCTCATCCCCTTCTATTTTTTTAAATTTAGACTTGAGAACAGAGCGTAAGAGTATGGGGATGGATTCGGGTCTTTACTGTTTAAGAGTATCGGGTGAGATGGACTATTTGTTAGTCATTTAAGCTTCATCGATTTTAATACTCGTATTTTAAAATATCCGTTCACTTAAAACTATTTCTAATTTTATTTTATTTTTTATTTTTTCAAACAAACTAAATTTCGTTTATTTAAATAATTACAACTTTTATTCATAAATTTAAAATATTACATAGATAATTAAAAACATAAGCGTACAGAATAAAAAACTAGAATATTGTAGGACCTTAAATAACACAACTTTATTACACCATTATAGAAGCTAAGATGAAGTAGAGATTGAAAGATGGTGACTTGATATGTATAAATGTAATTCGTATGTGTAGAGAGAGAGAGATGGAAATGAGAGCTTTTATTCAAGAGAAACACACACTTACACACACAAGCACACCTTACAAATGAGAGGTAAGGTGCCTTTTATAGTTCCATACATAGGCTTTCAATGGGCTTGGGCTTGGACTTGCTTTACATGTTCTAATAAGGCTTACATGATATACTTAATAAGTACCAAGTCCATAGCCCAATATACTTAACTATTACAATACTTGTCGACTCAATAATGATCGTCACTTTTAATGCTAACAAATATAATTTGAGCTTTTAAATTGCCTATAATAATTAGTTCATTCTCAGCAATGTTTCTCAGCACTTCATCTCTAGCTGCTAGGGCTGTAAACGAACCGGACGAACACGAACGGAGCCCTGTTCATATTTGTTCATTTTATTTTAACCGGACAAATAAACGGACACGGACGCTTAAACGGACGAATTTTCTTGTTCATGTTCGTTTATTAAGAAAATGAATAATTCATGTTCGTTTATATTCGTTCATTAAAACACTAAATGAACGCTAGACGAACATAAACGATCGAACATAAATAAAAATAGAAAAACAAACATAAACTTTATTGAATTCTTCACAATATATTGTATTATAAGTGTTGCTTTGTTTAAACAAACCAATTTTTAAAATTATAAAATTAAAAGATGTGACATATGAACATAAATAGATAAATAAACATAAATGAACTTTAACGAACGCCTAATCGGACGTTCACGAACATAAATGAACGAACGAGACTTTTGTTCATGTTCGTTCATTTAACTAAACGAACGTAAAATATTGTTCATGTTTGTTCATTTAATAAACGAACGAACATAAACGAACTTTTTACCGAACGGTTCATGAAATGATCACTAAACGTTCAGTTCGTTTACAGCCCTACTAGCTGCCCTCAAGTTGTTTGCAACACGCATATCTGATTCAGTGGTCATTAACAAAGTATGCAAACCGTAATCGATGAGGGCTAGTCTTGTGGCAACGAATGCACTCTTGTCATTTCATTATCACGACTACGCATTTGGTCAAGATAACGCAACAACTCGGTCACAAATTATTGGCCAACGCAACCTTAGCTGCAACTTCCGCCCGTAGTCGTCTAACGAGAGTTCGTATCACTTCGTTTGGTTCGGTAGGCATAGTTCGTCGAGAATTAAAGTATCTTTTTATAAATATGCACTTTTATATACCTTCAACTTTTTTTTCAAAACTTTCGCCTAGAAAATCACATGTGATTTTTCTGGGCGGAATTTTTGAAAAAAACAGTTTGTCGAATAGAGGAGTGCATATATATAAAAAAAATTATTTTTCGTCACAATAGTGTATATATTTTGTAGTTCGAAGATTTACCATTTGCAAGATATGTTGTTTTAAAAAAATGTGAAAAATAATTTTTTATTAATTTTGATAAAAAGTTGGATCGCTAATATTGATTTATTGGATATATGCGAGTTGAGATCCATGAAGAACCCATACATGCCATAGAACCTATCAACCAATCATAGTCACCCATTTATATTTTCCACATTTTTTTTAAAACAACATATCTTGCAAACGATAAATCTTCAAGCTAAAAAAAAAAAAAAAAAAAAAAAAAAAAAAAAAAAAAAAAAAAAAAAAAACCGCGACGAGAATTAAATCAGCTTTCTATAGATATGCTTTGTTATATACTTTCGACGAATTTTTTTTTCTTCGACGAACTTTTTTTTTTAAAATTTTCGCCCAGAAAAATCATTTATGATTCGTAAAAATCACATATGATTTGATTTTTACAAATCATATATGATTCTTACCAAGGTTTTCAAGATCGGGATCCTACCCAGGATCGTTTTCTTCTTTGCAAGATAGTGATCGTAAGATCGGATCGGGATCTTAAGATCCTACTATAATGTCATTTTCTTAATAGTTTTGTAATATTATACAAATTTACAATTTATTATATATCATAAACACAAAATTATATGAATGTTCCATCGAATAGTTGTCCTAAATTATGATTATAAAATATTTAATAAGGTTAACATGTTGTTTTTTAAATTCTACAAAAAAATAATTCAGAAATTTGCAATTTTTTAGTTTGTTATCCGAGAAAAGTAGGATCGGATTGGATTAGATCTTAAGATCCTATGGTCAAGATCGAGATCCTATAAGATCTTAAGCTTTCAAAGATCCTATGTAAGATCTAGATCGTTTTTGCTTTGTAATATCGTAAAATCGTAAGATCCTAAGATCAGGATCGGGATCCTGACAACCATGATTCTTACGAATCATATATGGTTTGTAAAAATCACATATCATTCGTAAAAATCACATATGATTTGATTTTAACGAATCACATATAATTTTTACAAATCATATATGATTTTTCTGGGCGGAAATTTTGGAAAAAAAAATCGTCAAAAAGAAAGTTCATCGAAAGTATATAACAATGCATATCTATAGAAAGATAATTTAATTCTCGTCGAGATGATATTTTTTTTTCGCGTAACGATTTACAGTTTGTAAGATATTTAATTTTTAAAAAAAGGGTGAAAGTTTATTTATTTTATTTTTTTTGATAAAAAAATTAATAGCTAAAATTGCTTGATTGATTTTATGGTAAAACTTGGTTCTACACAGATATTTTGACATGTCAAATAGGAGATGTATATTAGATCGGGTAGGAATCATCATATCGTTTCGAGGACAATAATAAATAGATACTCCTTAAGTTTCTAGCCAACCATGTTGTTCTCTTCTCGAAACATGCCTTATCCTTTTTTTTTTCTTTTTCTTTCTTTTTCTTTTTTCTTTTTTCTTTTATTTATTTATTTATTTTTTCATAAATATTATGTTATATACAAAATCAGTACTCCTTGGTTGTTGCAGCTTGGGCTTGATAGTTTCTTTGTAATCGGCATTGAAACTCGAACTTGAGCATTGGCAATCACAACTGATTTTCAAGCTCCATAATTTTCATGGGAATAGAAATTTCAAATCTTTTGTCGATATATCTACTTTATTTGTAACACAACGCGTTGCTTACGCTGTGTTTTTAAGGTTTTTTTAGTAAAAAAAGGTAAAGTAACACTCTATCCGTTTCAAATTTAGGTTATGTTTGGCACACAATATTGTGGAGAGATTATGCTTATTTTAAAAAAAAAATAAACTATTTAAAAAATAATCTTTGTTTGGCAGACATAACTTATAAGAGATTCTAAAAAAAATAATATTCCATAATCTCTTAAAACCAAATGTTACTTCATGTAGCTTATTAAAATAATCTCTTTTTATAATCTCCAGCACCAACACCATCTCCAGTTCCAGCAACAGTTAATTTAGCCAAACATACCTTTATTGTCCTCTTTTAACTTTTTAAAATCTTTCTTTATCAATTTTAATCTTTAATATTTGGGTAAATTGCAAAAATGGTCCTTAACGTTCCACGAAATTGCAAAAACGGGAGCGAGACAAAAAATAGCGCAAAAAAGACACCAACGTTTCACATTTTTGCAAAATGGCCACTGAAAGGCCTTTTCCGTTAGTTTCATCGTTAAGTGCCATGTCACCGAGGGTATTATCGTCATTTCACTGCGAGTCAACCCCCTATTCTTCTCCATCTGAAACAAATCCAAAAGCAAATGAGTTGTGTCCAAGTAAAACACTGTATACATATCCACCGCCACTCTCTACCACCACACAACCAACACCACCACCCTTTACCCTTCATCTTCATCTTCTCCGGTGACCAAACCCAGATTCCGGTCACTTTTTTCCTTTTTTCCTACCTTCCCTTGACAAGTTAGCTACATTTGGTAAATAGTTTAAAATCTTGCCAAAATACGAGAGTTTCTTCAATTTTGAAGATAAAAGATATGGCTTTACAATTTGATGTTGTCTGGAAATAATAGTTCTAGAATCTAGATCCTGAAATAGTTATATTTATTAAACCAGGAATCGGGTTGCAGAGAAAGTGTGACTAGATAAAGTGATAAACTCAGATTTTATTGGGACTATACTTTGTCATTTACATTCTCGAGTAGGACTTACAGCTTAAAGCCACTTACCTACTTTGCTACTCTAAGCTGATGACATTAAGCTTTCTATCCACAAAATTATAGCTCTAATGTAGACATAATACAAGTTGTGTATTATGTCTAAACTCCAATCCTGTAATCAGTAATTCCGAGACCCCCAAAACACAAAAAGAAGTTAGTATCTTGAAACTATATGCAAGTTTTAACATGCTTTTAACATTCTATTAATTCATTTTCTGAACTTATAGCCTTATGTGGAACCCAAGTTGGTGAAGATAGATTCTGCAAAGGATATTGGTAAGGGAAACGTAAACGTTAGAATGAACAACTTGGGTTGCAGAGTGTTGAAATGTTGAAAGTAAGAGCTGCACTTGCGGAGAAACTTAAGCAAAAAGGTGTATATAACTCAAAAGCAACAAAAAGTGACATTGTTAAGAAGAATTTAAAACCAATAAATGGGTACATCCTAAATCACTTTGTTTTGGTTATAAAATGTCTCTTTAATATTGCCAAATTAATTTTCGTTGTTAATTGTAATCAAGCAGAAAGCTAGCGGCACATGATGATTTCGATGATGATGTTTTTGATAATGATCAAAATAAATCCAATGCAAAGCCTTCAAGTAAACTACCACAACTTGTAACTCAGTTGAAGAAACCAAGGGTAAGTATCTTCGCAAAAACTACTAAATTGACTCTTATGCGATTAAGGCTAAAGATTTATTATGTTTAAAGGTCATATCCGGAGACGATGATTTACCAAAGCAAGATGACATTGGTGAAAGGCGAAGAAAGCATGAAATGCGTGTTCTTGCAAGTGCTGGGATTCAGTCTGATGATGATCTTCAAGATGATGAGCCTGAAACCCTCGAGGATGATGAAGTTAATGACACAAATGAAGACGGAGAGACTGATTGAGAGTTTGATCTTTATCAAGAAACTAAGTTAAAGCGTGATGCCAAACTAGCTGCTAAAGCACAAAAGTATTCCAAGTATTTTTTATTATTATTTTTAAATGTTTTAAAGAGTAATAATTTCAAATTAATGTTTAATGGAAACATTGTTGGTTTGTAGAACTGCACCTTCAGCTCTTGCAGCACCAGAAACAAAACTTGATGGGAAACGTCACATAAATTACGAGGTAATTATGTTTGTGACTTATGATATATGTATACAGTGTTTTACTTGGACACAACTCATTTGCTTTTGGATTTGTTTCAGATGGAGAAGAATAGGGGGTTGACTCGCAGTGAAATGACGATAATACCCTCGGTGACATGACACTTAATGATGAAACTAACGGAAAAGGCCTCTCAGTGGCGATTTTGCAAAAATGTGGAACGTTGGTGTCTTTTTTGCGCTACTTTTCGTCTCGGTCCCGTTTTTGCAATTTCGTGGAACGTTAAGGACCATTTTTGCAATTTACCCTTAATATTTTTGTTTGTGTTATATAATATATGATAAAAAATTATATCAATGAAAAATACATTTTAAAACCAATACATCCATATATTTTACAACAACCATTATATAACACAAACGAAAATATTTAAAATTAAAGTTGAAAAAATAAGACTTCAAAAAGTAAAAAAAGAACAATTATTTTGAGACGAATGGAGTAGAAAGTAACATTTTCAATCAATTTTTTAGAAGAAACACTTTACTTTACAAATCAATTGAATAACACCATTTTTTCTTTTCCTATGTAAGTGTTATTTAAGAACACATTTATTTATTTATTTATTTTTTATTATTATTATTTTTTTTAATTTTCATTTTCTTTCCTTTTTTTTTTTTTTTAATTTTTTTTAACCCAACTGTAGACACTCTTAGCAATAGATATTGTTGTCACTGCATACAAACTACAGTTAATCTTCTCCAAAACAATCATGAATATGAATCAAAAGCACGCGAATTCGAAGACAACACTTGACAATAAGAGACACTGTTAACTAAACTATCCGCAAAATATCCTATCATTTTCAGGCTTTCATTTCAGAAATGGGGGTCTCCTTGGCCAAAATAAAAAGACAATGCACCACAGCAACAACAAAAACACCAAAAGTCTACTTTAAGTTCTTAAAAAGACCAAAATCCCACATTTGTGATCCATACCTCCATATATATTCCACTCAAATCACACTAAAAACATAGACAACAAACAACATTAAAGGCTCGAGTTTTTTCTTTTTTCAAGATTTGTTTTTATGTGTTTGCAGAATGAGACTTTACCCTTGCCTGGTTGTAAGTCCACACATGTGACAATAAGCATTGCTGAATCATCCAAACACTGCTCCACTTGATACACAACATTGAACAATTTTAAAAGTATGTTATATTAACAGGAAAAATAGAACGATCCACAACAGAGCAAAAAGTGCAGAGATATATACATCTAGACAATTATCGCAATTAACAAATACCCAATGTGTCACCCAATCATTCAACCATCTAAGATCTAGAAAGTAACTAATGTGCACTATGTACAAAAAAATGTCGATTGTAGTTATACAAAAGCCTTTTAGAAGCAGTCTAGATCTGAAACTTGATTAAGCAATAAGTAGATGACGGCGATAAGCTGTTCAAGATCGTTTAAAAATGGCCTCGTACTTTACATTCCTTTAAGATAAAGGGGAATCAATACCACGACTTTGAAGAGCAATGGGCCTTCGCTGTTCTTGTAACAATAATTTACGTTCAAAAGTTGTAGTAATCCTGTAGCAGCAAATGATAAACCAAAGACTATTTGCGAATGGAGCATTGTTTCATAATAAAATGATGAACTTACATCTTTTAAGGCTAGTCTTAGGCCCAGTAAAACATCTCAGCCCTCACCATTAGGCCCCATCAACAACTAATTGGGGTATGCTACACCAAAAAATATTTGTAAGAGATTAGTGACATGACAACATAACTCTACCGATCCATCCCATAATCACATGAAAAATAATAATTGAAATCAAGGAATCTTGTAAACATGATTAGCGTGACTAGGGATATTAGCGAGCTTTACTTATGAAGCATGGTCATATTTGTTCATAATGTATTAAACACTGTAAAACTTGTACCAAGTTCCTTATTCACAGATTTAAAGTTTATAATATTGAACTTGTGAGGTTCTAAAGTTTATAATAAAAGAGTTTCACACTTATTAAGTTCCATTAATGCATTACCTGAGCTTATGTCCACAAATAGAACTCTTCAGGTACACGAATAATAAACATTACCAAGTATAAATGTATAATTGCAGTCCCTTAGAACACATTAATACAGTATCACATAATAACTATAACATGACTCAAAATCACCAAACATTTCGAAAGTACAGTGGTAATGAACCATTTTTTGTGAATAATCCAAAACCGTACTTGTTCGCTCCTGTGCTTATTTTCTTTACCATTTAGAAACTTGAAGTATACATAACTAAGATACATTTCGTAGTTTCATAAACCTAGGATAGAATATTAGCCTGGGTATTTGCAAGTGATATAGGAGACCCGTACACTTAACTATGATATTACAGATTAATATGGTTCTAAGAAAACTAAGTAAATGGGATGTTACAATTAATGATTCACACCTTCCATAGTTTCATACTATCGTAATAAAAAAAAGAAAAAAAAAAAAAAAAAAAAAAAAAAAAAAAAAAAAAATCAAAATCAAAATTTACAATATTAAGGGGGTGTTTGGGGAAAAAACACGTTTGCAAAAATGAAGTTTGCAAAACCATGTTTTGTGGCAGTAAGGTCCTACCTGCAGTTACAAAACTGCATTTTGAGTACAAAAATCACGTTTCAGACATTGGTTGCCAAACACTTATTTTTTATTATCTCCATTTACAAAACGCAATAAGCAGATAAGTAGGTCCAAAACGCAAACACAAACACCCCCTAATAGAGAGTAAAAAGACTGCAAAAAATGGCTCACCTCTTGTCCTCCAGTTCTAGTGTAGTGTCAAATGTAAAATAGTGAACCAATATCAGTGGATCTTCCGTTGATGCCCTGTATAATTAACTGTCCATTACATTTTCAGAAATCATGTTACAAAATTAACACAATGTTAGAAACTAACAAACCTGATCAATCGAAAGCTTGCAATGATTGCCACTCCATTAATCTCTTTTCTTCGTACATAAAGCCTCCTCACTGACAGCAACCTCGCTTATGTATATGGGGAAATTAAGACCAACCGATTGTAGATGACCAAAAAGAAGCCCATGGGAAAGTTTAAGTATGTTGTTTGGCTTCATGTGCAAGAATAATCTCATAGTTATTAGCCTGCCACAAAAAAGAAGACATTAATTATTACATTGTTAGTGACTATTGAAATCCAGCAGAATCAGGCAATCAGCTAACCTAAGATTGATAAATATTAACAGCAGGAGCTCACATTTCATAAAAAATGTAGTGTGCAACTGTGCATTTTCAAATTTCAAGTGTGGTTACATATCTAAGAATCACGATCCCATGTACCATTAATTAAATGAAATATCAATCAAAAAGAAATTTACACAACCTAATTTGCACCATCATTTGCAATATATATTAGATGCCTTATATGTCGTTTGAACAAAGGCACACCAGAAGCTTTTTTCAGTTAAAAGAAAGAAAAAAACCATCAACCACATAAGTAAGCGAGATAATAGCTACCACTTGCAAAGATCTTTAAAAACAATAAAAGGGTTGGTAAAGGAAAACTTGCATTCAGGAATCTATAGGTTAAACATTATGCCGATATTCAATATAACAACGGGAATCACTTAAAAAAGACTAAACACCTGTTACATAAAAGGTTCACCTGCTTTCACACATAGCGATTTTACCAGACGACAACTTATAAGAAGCTTTGACCATAACTAACTCATCACTAGCAACAAACTTCATTTACTAATACTTTCATCCATTGATTACATGAACACGTTAGCAAACTTACATCACAAAAAACCTTTTCTTAATAGTATTAATAATTGTTAATTTAACGCTTTTGAGTTTTGGTGGAAAAAATTTGATGTTGCACCATATTTAGTGTAAAATGTCGTTGGTAAGTGTACCAGACCACATATTGCACTAAATTTATTGTTGTAATTGAAGATGAACCTCCACACTTTAACACCAAAATTTGGTGTTCTGGTATTGGTGATAGTCTAGGAAATCTGCTTAACTGACAAGCAGGCAAACCACGAGTCTTATGACAGTGTGACCGTCTGGTCGTCTAAAATCATTTGCTGATAAATCTAAATCACTGTCAAGTGCAATCAATATCATATCGCAATCTTTGTCTTCATATTTGAGCCTAAAGCTTTCTAGCTTGAGCGGAAATCTTGTTGCAATCTGCTCTTTCAATTTTGTTAATCCATCTGAAAGTATGAATGGAAACCTCACAGTATCCTCTTTGTATGTTGCCTTGATAGTCAAAGGTTTCACCGAGTTTTTTAAGGTTGCTATGGGCTGTCCAAGTTCATCAATCAGAATTGTTTCTACATGTGTGGAACTATACATAGCATGTTCGGTATGGGTCGCAGAATTATGTTCATTAGACCTCCGAAAATTCAAGGAGTGGGAATCACTCTTATTAGGAGTATATGACCACCCCTTAATACCAAGACTTGTGCAAATGCGCTCCAACTTACTTCTGCTAACTTCATATATACAATGTACAAAGTGAAAATGAGAACCTTACAAGGAAAGGACACTATATATAAACCTGGTTGGGTTAATTTAAAAACTTTTTATAAAGGTTGAACTAATCAGTTTTGTCATTCACAACTAGCGGTAGCTACATACGTGGGTTGGGTCAGGTTGGGTCACAGGTATGAAAAAAGCGTTTCTTTTTTGACCTGCTAGACCCGCCTAGACCCATTTGGGGAAATTTTCACTTCTTATCAAACAACCAATCGAACCCATCTATAATATTTCAGGAGACCCAACAAGATATTTAACTAACTTCACCCATGTTTAACCAATGGGTCTCAAATTGCCACCTCTATTCACAACAAGCAAGCAGTCTGGGTGACGGCCGGGTTGTGTCCCTCAGAACAAGTGTTTCTATTTGAATCTACTAGGTTCATAAGATATATTTATTTAACCCGTTTCCATTTCACTTAAATCTAGCTAGCCAGTTTAAAAACATAGAATGACCCAAATTGACCTATTTATAACATAGACATTAGCAACAAGTTACCATATTGTACTTACCACCAAGGATATCCGCAGCTTCCTCAAATGGCTTCCCATAGTGTTTGCTGATTTCCTCCACAGTAATTAATCCTGCCCTCTTCTTCCTTTGTCTAGTTGGTTTGTTGGAATTGTTCGCAGCCGGCATAGCCTTTGGAGTCGTGTTAGGTTTAGCAGCTGGTTTCTTCTTTGCCGGAGCTTTCTTCGTAACTGTCTTTGCGGATGGTTTAGCTTTTGGAGCCAACTTAGACTTAGCAGCAGGTTTCGTTATTGCAGCTGGTTTCTTCTTAGCTGGAGCTTTTTTAGCAGCTGGCTTAGGCTTGGTGGCTGCTTTGGGCTTCGGCTTAGCTGCTGAAGGAAGCTTGTAAGAAGCTTTGACCTTAACTAACTTGTCGCTAGCAACAAGCTTCTTCAACTGAATCAACAGCATTTTCTTAAAATTTGCAGGCAGGTCCTTATGATTCGCTTGAATGAACTTTCGGATAGCATACTGACTTGATCCATTCCTTTCCTTCAACGTCACTACCGCATCACTTATCATCTGTGAACACATAAAAAACACACAAATTAATCACATAACTAACAGAAACTTAGGGGGTGTCTGTTTAAGCTCATATGTGGGCTTATGAGCTTATTTGATTTCGGATAATATTTCATAAGCCCCAATTTTCTGGCTTATTTCAAGACTTTTGGGCTATAATAAACTTGTATAAGCTCACAAGTCTCAAAATAAGCCGAAAAATTGAGGCTTATGAAATTCCAAACGGGCTCATGTTATAGGAATCGCTTTAGAAACGATCCAAAACGACGAAATAAATTCCTTAGGATGTAATACCTCATTTATATTTATAAAAAATTAAATATATTATATCCATAAGGTTTTCTTTAAAAACAATTATAATGTTTTACAATTGGGAGAAACTATGTGCGCATTAATGCCCATTTAACTTCATGCTCATTTCAAAAAAAGAAGGAGGGCAAAGTGCCGAAATCTTTTACAAATTTGCCTTTTTTTTTTTTTTTTTTTTTTTTTTTTTTTTTGCCCACAAATTGCCACCTCTAGCCAAAACATAAATAAGTTCATAAACCTCATAAGAGGTGTCTGTTTAAGCTTATTTGTGTTTTCGGCTTATATTTCATAAGCCCCAATTTTCCGGCTTATAGACCATAAGTCTCAAAATAAGCTGAAAAACAGAAATATAAGCCGAAACACAAATAAGCTCATAAGCCACATATAATAAGCTTAAACAAACACCCCTTAAAATAATTAGTTGTACGTAGTAACGAAATGTACCTCAAAGTAAGGAGGGTGTTTTGTAAGCGCAAGTGATTTCATTGCTTTCGAATGGATAATAACACCGTTACTTATCGATCACTGTAAATATGAAAACCACAAACTAATTAATAATCACAATATATCTGGATCACACACACACAAAGTGACAAAACACAGACTCAAATCAAAATATCTATTAACAGAATAACAAAATGTGTATATAATAACGGACCTGTTCGTTGTTTGTTGGAGATGTAAGTGGAAAAAGCGAGTGGGGGTTTATTTGATCTGTTTGGGAATGGAAGTGCTCCTCCTTTATATAGTTGTACCTTGTGGCCTACTTCATTTTTTTTTTTTTTTTTTTTTTTTTTTTTTTTTTTTTTAGCAATTGTGGCCTACTTCATAAAAAAACAAATTATATCATTATTTAAGTCTGTGTGTGACAGGGTGTAATGATATTTTTGCTCTTTTTTATTGGTGAGAATCTTGTACGCGATGTTTGTAACAAGCGGGAAGGCACGCGCTGCGTTGCAGCGGGAATTTTCGAGAAATTTTTTCAATAATTATTTACGAATAATGTTTGGGTGAGGCTTCTTGTTGTAAGATCGTAGTATGTTTTTTGCCGACACGTGTTATATTTATTTGGAACAAATGTTGTGTGAAGCTATATTCGTAGTTGTCGTACGACGTCTTTTTTGGAATGAACGTTGTATCAGGCACTCGTGTGTTGTGGCGGGGCTAATTCTGACTATTATAGTTTTAAAAAAATTTATGATAATTTTAAAGTTATTTGATAGGTTAAATGTGCATTTTTAAAGTTCTTTTATTTAGAAATTATGTATATATTAAACTTCAACATTTTTTATAAAACCGTACGTACGTCAAAAGCATATCAATATTAGGCTTGTTTTGTTCGTTATCGAGAGGCCTTTTTGCTATTATTTTTTTTATTCAGGAAACCGGTAGGTATATGTTAGATATTTGACAACTAAGGTTTGTTATATAAAAAAGTCGTAAATATTAAGAAGTTCAGGATGTGTTTTGTAACTGAACTTTATATTAAACAAATGTTTGTTATATTTTTTAATTGCGAACGAATAGGATGGCTCATTTTGTGTGTGTTTACGCTAGTATATGTTTTTCCAGGTAATGCGAATATTTAATTATGGATTCAATTTTTTATGTTGGCACGGAAATTGAATTCCCTTTCTATAGTATGCTAGTATATGTTTTTCCAGGTAATGCGAATATTTAATTGTGGATTCAATTTTTTATCTTGGCACGGAAATTGAATTCCCCTTCTGTAGTATTTAGAGGGAATTAAAATTTGTTTAGGTGTTTTGAATGAATATTTTTTTATTTAAGTTTATTTACATGTCAAAAGTTTGATTGCATATGGAGAGATTAATTCTAGCCATTTAATTAACAAACTCATTTTCATTTCTAAAGCTGACTAAGTAATACTACCAAATACCCATCAAGCTCATCTAATTCTGCATCTAAAGCTGGAAAATAAGACTCTTTAATAGGTGACTGTGTAAACTTAGACTCTTGCGTAGATATTCATTTACCCTTGCATCTTTAGTAAGTAACTTAGTAAACCTAGACTCTTAAGTAGGTATTTCATTCACCCTTGGCTCTTCATTAGGTAACTCAGTAAACCTACTAATTTCATCACTTACTTTTGCCTCCTCAGGAATAACATATTCCAATAGTAGCCTCTTAGATCGATTTTTTCTAAAAGTACTACTACCAATACGACTAGGGTTACCAGGACCAACATCATTGTCCTCATCTATTTCATTAAGAACAAGACTCATTGCCTGCTTTGGCTTGAAGTAAGTTCCTACTTTGGACACTACATGTTCTATGTACACTTCAATGACCTTATGCTCACCTATAAACGTACTTAAATAATGTACATCATCACTATATAATGAATGCAAGCTAACATCAAGATTCTTACTAGGTTCAAGAAATTTATAAAATATTATTTTTCTATCTGTCCAACTCAGGTTCTGAACCATATCATCTAACTCGTGAATTGAGAACGTTTCAATATCGACCATATCAACAATACTTTTCCTACCCTTACGGTAAATCATTCTAGGAAAAAAGTGAAACTAACCACCATGGTGTATCCTTATTGTAAACACAGTAGGAAGATCTTATGTAAAAAGGTAAACCATAATTAGAACCTAATCAATAAAACTATCAACCATTTTATACCTAAAAATAAAAAATAAAAAAATGACACTTACTATAATCCTCCTTTGCATTCTTTATATAGATCTTAATCATTGAATTCTAAGTCTGTACTATGTATCTTCCATTTAATAGTACCAATTTTGTAAAACAAGCATAACAAAATTACGAACCAAAATTTAGGGAAAAGATTGGGGTTTAACTGTGTACAATTAAGAGAACTTGTGAGATGTTTTTTGTGAGAGAAATTATGTGAAAATGTGTTGAAAATGGAAGATTTAATGGGCGGAATACTGACTTGACAAGTAGTCAGATGGTTGTTGGGAAAGTACCAAAAAGTGATCGGACCAAACTGCCCTCGTGTGACCTGCACGTGAGGATCGAGATAGCTGGCAAAACTAACGAGCGTTAGATTTTTGGACTCCCGGCATAATATAATCTCAATCGTGGATTAAAAAGACAATGATTAGCGTTTTTTGATATCATATGCAATCCGGCAAAAGTTTAGGGACCAACGGTGTAATTTAATCTTCTTTCAAAGCGACAAAGTGTGGCTCTTATTTTTAGTGTTGGATAGCGAACCTTCGAACCTCAACTGATCTTTGGATAGCGACCCTTTTCTAAAAGTTATGTGGTCATGTGCATTTTTATTTTCTTTAGTATGTATATCTTTTATATAATAAAATAAAAATAGCGACCCTTTTCTAAAAGTTATGTGGTCATGTGCATTTTTATTTTCTTTAGTATGCATATATTTTATATAATAAAATAAAACTCCTAGTGGTTACTTTGAAAAAAAAATTCTTATTAGGTAATATTTTAATTATTATTTTTTAATTTAAAATTTTAAAAATTTGTTTTGTTGATATAATACACAAGTAGAAGATAAATACAAAAAAATATAGATAAAATGCAATACTACATAAGTAGAAGATATATACAAAAAAATATAGATAAGATGAGATTAAATTTTTAAATGATTATCTTTAATAATAAAAAAAATATAATTAAAAATCATAAATCAAACAAAAAAAAAAGATTAAATTATTTGTTTTTTAAGAAATAAAAATATATCATTAAAAAAAAATTAAAAAACCCGCGCGTGCGCAAGTATTATAACTAGTTTATCGCTATAGTTACTTCCATACATTATGTGTTTTGTGTTGGTACCATATTACCATAAACAATGAAAACCAAACTAAAATATTTTACAACGAGAGTGAACATAGCAATTTTAATGCAAGTTTTTACAATAGGCTTTTTAACAAAAAAAAAAAAAAAAAAAAAAAAAAAAAAAAAAAACTCTTAAAGGCTTTTGGTCTAAAACAAAAAAGTTATAAAACATATAAAATAAATATGAAAGAGATAATTAAATTAGGTAAAAGATTGAGGATATTCAGTTTAAGTGTGTAATGGTGAGTTGGTGACCATCAAGAGACACACCTTCGTAATCAACTTTGTATAATCATAACAACTTTATGACCCACTTTGTGTAATAAAAAAAAACCGAAGATACCATCAAAAATATATACCTTACAAAAACAATTGAATAAACACACTCCACACACAAACAACTCGGTCGCATAAGCAACCGACTTCTCCTTTTACTCCCCCAGGACACGTCCCCTTGGGAGAAGTGTAATTGGGTGGAACGCGTCCCTCTTAGAGGGTTGACCGATCAAAATACTGACCATTACACATGGTCTCAAGTCCTTGTTTAAAAAGTCTATCTCCGATGGTGAAATTTTTTTCCTCGGACTTTTTTTTATATAAAAAGTCTTTAGAGAGAGAGAGAAAAAAAAATAAAAAAAAATAAAATAAAACTATTGTAAAAAGCTTATGGGATGTTCTAAGGATGTTTGGTGTTCAAAACACTACGTAAATTCTTAAAGCATCTTCAATGCAAGTATTTTATAATAGCTTATCTCTAAAGACTTTTTAAATAAAACTTTTAAAATGCTTTTGCTCTAATGAAAAAAAATCTTTAGAGATACAAAATAAATTAAAAAGTATAAATAAAGATGAAAGAGATGGTTAAATTAGATGAAAGCTCGAGAAAACTCAAGTAATTGGCTAGAAAGTACTTTCTCTAATGATGGAAAGTTTTTTTAATAAACTTTTTATAAAAATTTTGAGAGAATTTCATATCTCATCATCTTTTCAATATTAGTTTTATATATACCTGAAATCAGTGTTGCAAAAAAAAAGTCTACAAGGCCGATTAATCGCCGCCTAGGCGCTACAGGGTCTCCAATCTTGTCGATTTATGTAACTGGGTCAAACAAATAGGTCAACCATGGTCAACGACGGTCAATGGTGGTCAAACTTGCCGGAAACCTACAAATCTTGTCGGAATTATCCAAAACTCAACGCAAAATTATTTTGATCAATTATAGTAATTGTTTATATCTATTACAAGTTATTTTTTAGAAAAATATTGCCGGAAATACCTAAAATTTTTTGAAAATATGCAAAACTTGTCGAAAATACCCAAAATTTGCCAAAAATGCCACTCCGATTAATCACTAATTAATTCCGCCTAGACCGATTACAAGCTACAAGGTGGTTGACTGTCTCACTACCGATTCACGATTTTTACAACCTTGCCTAAAACACAACCATTGAATGCATTTTGTACAATATTTTTAGAAACATCATTTTGGTTATGAATTTTCTATGCTTTATTGGGGAGATATGAAATTGACCCAAAAGTTTTTAGAGAAAAACTATTATAAACATGTTGCATTAAAGATGCTCATGTTTAAACACTATTAACTATAAGTCTCGTGCCTGCACAGGATTTACATATGAATCAAATTTATTTTAAAATTTTAGTTAGTATATGGGCATATAATAATTTACTCGTACAAATTATAATATAAGTATAACTAATACTTGTTCCGGATTTTTTATTATGTATTAATATCTATTACAATAATATTTTGTAAAATAATTTGTTGGTTGAAATGTTTAACTGACATAGATGTTGATGTTTATGCTGTTGTTTAACTTTAACTATTCATATAATGTTGTACAAAATGTGTGAGTTTAGTAGCACATAATCAGCACGAACAGGAGATATATCAGTATGTCATCCACGGGACACCTTTCGTAGTGAGGGAAGTCCTCTTGATGAAGTTAAAATATGCTCCACAAAGTTTTTTAAAAATGTTTTTCTGGATATCCATATATAAACTTTAAATAAGAATTTCATGAGTCGTTGTTATAAGTACAATAACTTATATTTATTTTCATATCATAGTAATCCGTGCTTACATTTGATATTCATATTCCCGTTAACAATAGTTTATCCATATTTAATATTCAAGCCCGTTTACGCATAAATTAAACTTTTAAAATAAAATAACATGATTCTTTATTTAACGTATATATATATTAGGAAAAAAAAAAATGAATGAATGAAAGTCTAAAACTAATATTAGTTTTGAAAAATATTTTAACGTATATTAAAACTTATTCGTATATATACAAAATTTTGTAATTTTAATAGATGAAAGTCTCAAAATAATACTAATACTCATGTAATTATACTATATACTAAAACCCAAAATGTTGGGCTCTCGAAATTCGTGATCCAAGAGCCGGGTGTCCGGATTTGATTGGTTGATTTGGTGATTAAATGTCTAATACAAACTCTGATTGGGTCTTAAGTATGGAAAAACGAGCCATGCACTGTTCAGGAAAAAAAACACAAATCTGATTGGTTGTTATGATACTTAGAGATGTAATTAAAAAACAGAAAATAGTAAACTGGACAAATGTACACCAAATACTGTTTAGGCTGTACTATTACATTAAATGCTGGTATGAAAAAATAGTCACCTGGCTATAAAATACATATATAATCTAGATTATTACAACCAAATATTAACAAGTGGCAGCACCTAGAAAATTCCAACACCTCCTCCATCTTATCATTTCAGAAACCTCACACAAACTCCACAAACATTTCACTAGAACTAATAAACAATCACTAACAATAAACAATCACAACAATCACTAACAATAATCAAAATGGAATTTACAAAATTTATTTAAAAGTAAATATGTGTTTCTGGCAGCGAGGCAATACAGATTCCGGTGAAAGTGTCGGCGGCAGGAGCATTTCCGACAATGCAAATCTGAAAAGAAAAAATATATATTAATTATAAACAAATCTACAAATTCAAATTTACAATACATTAATTTTATATTTCCGGCACCAACACCAATTATTCCGTCAACCTCAAAAATATCCCGTCGACAGTTATTATAAAAAAAAAAAACAAACAAACAAAAACAAAAAACAAATTCAAATTTACAATACATTAATTTTATTATAACAAAACTAACAAAATAATTTTTTCGGCAATGTCAAAAATATTCCATTGACAGTTTAAAAAAATATATATATATATATATATATATATATATATATATATATATATATATATATATATTACATCTATAAATCTACGAAATAAGTTAAAATAGTTAGTAAGAATAAAGGAAATAGAAGGAAAGAGGTTAACTCACACGAGTCAAACGAGTTGACTCGGTGAGTTAGTCTCGGCAAGAAAAGATAGATCCACACGGTTTAAGGTTAAAAACATTAATAAAATCATTTTTATAAAAGATTTAACCATAAACTCGGTTAAATAAAGTTTTTGGAAAACTAGGGTTTTAAAAATATAAGTTTAAAAATAAAAAGGGTGGCGCGTGATGATGATTACCGTCGATAACAAGGGGAAAGAAGGTGGTGGCAACTCTCGGTGGTGGTGGTGCTTCGCGGTGGTGGCGCGTACGGGTGGTTACGGAGGGAGTTGGACGCTAACCAGCTCCAGAAAGGTAGTAACTATAACGATCTATCGATTGGGAAAAGAAAAGTCGTCGCCGGAAAATTATTCCGGTAATCGGCCGGAATCTGCTGGTGTATTTGGCCGGAAAATTTGAAGATACCGGCGACTCGGATAAAGAGAGAAAAGAGAGAAATGTGTGTTATTAATGATAAAAATATATAAATAAATAATATAGGAGTTTATATATGAAAAGGTTTTTGCAATAAATGAAAGTGTAGGGTGTGTAATGAAAATACAATGAGGGACCAAATCTGCCAACGTAGTTAAATTTCTCGGAAAAACGCTTCGGGGCCCAAACGACATAGCAAACGGACTTAAAAAATTACGAAACTTGCGCCATTGTTTCCAAAATGATTTTTCCAATAAAATCAACTATAAATATGTAAAACTTTATCGAAATCAATTTATTTCGCAAATTCGGTTCGTCTCATATCATTTCAAGTTTACATCAAACGCAAAAACACTCCCGTAGCAACGCACGGGTTACCCCGCTCGTTTTAAACAAAGTTCATCTTATAAAGTATAAGGGGTATAAAGTATAAAGGGTTATTTGTTTTTTTTTCTAAAGTTATTAAAAAATATGGAAACTTGTAATTTTACACTTAACTTTACATAATTTATGTAAAATTCAACCATTAAAGTTTTATTAATTACTGCATTTTTTTTAAGTTTTTGTTTTCAAAAATTTGACACAAATATTTTTATGTGTTTTTTTTTCTCAACTAAATTTATCCACCAAATTTATTAAAGTTGACCAAAATCAATTCAATTTTGACTTTCTATTGATCAATCATATTCTTGATTTTGCCTACGTGGCAAAATCGAGCTCTCCTATTGGTCTAATTTTTTTTTCCAATAAAAAAATTTTTGCAAAAACACTCCGAAATAATGTAATTGTTTTATTATATAAAAGATCTATGACATACAAATATTAGATAGTATTATTTTTATTAGAATTCACCGGAGGATTATTATTAAATCATTTCTAATGGAAAGGCTAAAAATAAGGTTAAAACATTTTTTTCCCCTCATCATACTAGTTTGATAAAATGTCTCGGAAGAGTTCATGAATATTTTTCTTAATTAGATTACACATCATATGCATCTATTGTAGTGAACGCTGTATGATAGGCATATGAAAACGATCTTTTTTTCCACAGCAACCCAAAACTCGTGAACTAAGGACAAGCCCATATGATAAGTATATGAAAACGATCTTTTTTAACATAGCAACCCAAAAGTCGTGAACTAAGGACAAGCTCAAGGAGATTGTTTTTTTTGGGTAAAAGGGATTACCCCGATAAAATAACCTGAGGAGATTGTTTCAAAGCAAAAACTAAGTTTAATTAATTAACCATATGATCAACACACCGAAATTGTCATAACCTCCATCAACATAACACATCTAATTCTCAATGCAAGGCTAAGTTAAAACCTTGAAAAGATTGAAACTGATGACGTATAGTCTATATTTGGGTCACGAGACCAAATGATAAACACTACTAATGCCCAAGTCCACTATGAGTGGGCTATCATGACAATGATTTGGGCCACACTACTAACGGTTTGGACTCACGAAAGCCCAAACCCAACCAAACTATTTATGGTCTAGATAAGGATCTTCTATTTATGGATAAAGATCTATAGGCCGGATAAGCACCACGCGTGCGAAGAATGAGGAACACGAAATCTACAAGAATTTCGTGCCTATATAAAGAATGACATAATTCTCATTAAAGGTACGATTTACAAAACTCTAACTCTTCAACATAACCCTAAACCGATTACTTACTCTCACGCCAGAGGATAATCGTGGGAGACAATCCTACGATAAGCCTAACGGTGTTTGTTTACTTTCTTAGTGTGCAGGTTTCAAGCATTTAGGTCTAATTGGTACGAGAGCAGGAACCCAAACAAGGAACGCCCAACTTTTGTATCAACAAGTGGCGCCATCCGTGGGACCCTACACTAAGAACTAGAATGACGAAGCACAAAAATTCAAACCAGCGGACTCCGCAGTTGGAAAAAACACACGGTGACTCCCAAAAGAGGAAGAACCAAGATTCAATCCCTAGACAAGCCTCTGGAACAACCAATGCACCTGGACACCAAGAAACGGGCTCAACTCTAATCCTCCCAACTATAGAGTTGCCCGTAAATACTGCTCAGACCACCACGGTGGTTCCAAACACTGAGGAACTCCAGCGTACCCTCTTCAATACTCCCCACCAAACGGCACCCATAGTGGACAACACTGTGCCGCCTGGCGCACCTAACCGAGATAGGGCGCCTAATGTTGAGGCAGAAATTCTTGCGCTGGAAGAGGATGCGCCTGAGTTAACGTTAAGTAATTTTGCATCCCAAAATTACGAAACCTTAACTGCTCTCATGCAAGAAGAAGCAAGGAGAAGGTCAAGTATGAGCCTGCAAGCCCGGCTCAACTTTGGTCCTGAACGCGAAACGTCCCCACCGCGCTAACAGAAGGGGGCGCGAAAATAATGAAAGACGTACCAATGTCCATGATAGACTGGGTATAACATCTGATTTGCAGTACTCAGAAGAATATGAAGATGATGGAATGCGCACCAATGTCCACTCTAGACTTGGTAACCGCAGAATACAAGACAGACTTGGGCGACAACGCTCACCGAGCGACAACTCTTCAAGGTCTGATGGCAGAAGGATCCAGGATAGACTGGCAAGACGGGCACCCCCAAGTGAAAGTCCTCCAAGCTCAGATTCTGAGGAGAAACGGGGCAAACGTCGTAAAAGAAACAACTATTCCTCAAGTGATTCCTCGGACAACGAGGACAAAGAAACAGGACATTGGAAGTCCAGAGGAAGACGTCGTGAGGAAGAAGATGAAGACATATCTCTTCCTTGGCGCCGTCAAAAGATTAATGCGTTCACACGGCGCATTAGTGACTACTCGGATGATAAGAAGAGGCGCATGCCCGCAAATGTGAAAACATATGATGGAACAGGTGACCCTGACGATCACCTAAAAATTTTCGAATCTGCTGCCACCATCGAAAATTGGCCACAACCTGTGTGGTGTCATATGTTTAACTCTACATTAGTATGGAATGCGCGGACCTGGTTTAGTAAGCTTCCACGAAGAAGCATAAACGGGTTCGAAGAATTGCGAAAAGCATTCCGCTTAAACTTTACTCAGAGAAAGAAGTGCGCAAAGAACCCTGTTGAATTGGCCAGAGTAAAACAGCGCCAAGGGGAATCAACAAGCGCTTACGTGGAGCGTTTTAAAGATGAATGCATACACATAAAAGCGTGCCCTGAAGTGCTAAAAATCTCAGGATTCATGAACGGGATAAATAACCCAGAACGCATCAGAAAATTAAATGATTAGGTCCCTCAAACCTTTGATGAGTTAATGAAGCGCACAAGGTCCTTCATCCAAGGAGAAGCAGCAGCCGCAGATAGTAAAAAAGGCTACTCAAATTATAGGCAACAAGAACAGCCTAAGAGACAATCCAATGACCAAGGTAGCAATCGCAACAAGGGTTATCGCGGCTAGGGAAGTGGACGGGAAAATGACAAATATACCCCCTCACGAAAACACCAAGGGAGATATTCGCAACAGAGGGTGCAAACTTCCCGAAGCTCCCACCAATGCGCACCCCAGA
This sequence comes from Artemisia argyi, assembly GCA_030686995.1. Taxonomy (NCBI): domain Eukaryota; kingdom Viridiplantae; phylum Streptophyta; class Magnoliopsida; order Asterales; family Asteraceae; genus Artemisia; species Artemisia argyi. The sequence continues at coordinate 161,931,679 of CM060683.1, forward strand.
GGACCGGCGTGTAGGGAATGGATACTGCGAATACCATGGACAAAAGGGCCACACTACCAACGAGTGCGTCCAACTACGACAATGGATCGACAAGCTGGTAAAAGAAGGTAGAATGGATCACCTCGTTAAAAATATAAAAGAAGGAAAAGAAAAACCAAAGAATGGAGGCAAGAAGGAGATAGCCAAAGACAAGGCTGACACAATCTACATGATACAATCATGGCAGCGAAAAATTAGGCAAAAAGTCAGTCAAAAGTTCTCCTCTAAGAATGAAATTTTCTTCCCAACTCTCGCTGCGGACAACGCAGTAATGGAGCCACTCATCATTGAAATACATACAGGGGGTCACGATATCCACCGTATGTATGTAGACGGAGGGGCAACCGCAGATATCATGTACGAACATTGCTTCAAAAGGCTGCGACCTGAGATACAAAGTCAGCTGATCCCAGCCACGACATCGCTGACAGGATTCACAGGAGAGAAGATATGGCCCATGGGGAAATTATGCCTACTCGTGGTCATAGGTAATGAGCAGCACTCTACGGCAGCTTGGATGAACTTTATGGTAATCAAGTCCCCCTCGCCATATAATGGCATCATCGGGAGACCTGGAATATCATCCATGCGCGCCGTACCGTCCACAGCGCATGGGATGCTCAAATTCCCAGTGGAAGGAGGCATTGTCACACTTTACAATACCGCTGTGTCACCAAAAGAGTGTAACACAATAGCCAGTGAAGTGGAGAATATCCCAGAACAACGCGCAACCAAAATACCAAACTTAAAAGTTGCCATTCACCCAGATTACCCAGATCATCAAATATCAATTGGCGGGTCACTGTCTGACAAAGGCAGAGTAGCTGTGTGCGCACTCCTACAAAATAACCTAAACATCTTTGCGTGGGAACCAAAACACATGACTGGAGTGCCACGCTCTATTACTGTAACACCCCCAAATTTATGTTGGTAGCAGCAGAAAAGTAATTTGGGTGTTACGGGGAGGATCGATGTTATAATCTCATAAAACGGCTTAAAAGAAGCGTTTTGAAAGTTATTTGTCATTCAAAATAATATTTTTGATAAAAGATGAACCATTTGATTTAGAATCTTATTAAAAGATATAAAGGCTTGAAACATGGGCCGGATGAATAGTAATCATGGTGTTGGGCTGAAAAGTATTAGGGCCCGATTAGTTATTAATTTAGGATAAGGGAATTTTAATATTTTGTTAAAACGTGTCGAGAACTTGTTTCGTCATTTGGTGAAATCTGTGATATCGTAATCGTGACCATTTAATATAATAAGAAAAATTTCAAATTTTTCTGTAAAAATGGTGATTAAAATAATGATAGAGATTAATATATAATTAACCGTTGTTAACTATATAGATTTTTGCAAGGTTTTACAGTACCCACGTGTCATTCTGAATTTCGTCCCGAAATTCAAGTTTAACGTGATTACTTGAGTAAAGAATTTTGAACAGAGGGTTGTCAAGAGATTTTTATTCTTAAAATTAAGGAAACGTGATTCAGTTAGATTTACCTGTACTAGACAAGACAAAATAACTGATGTATTTAAGGGCTGTGAATATTGAAAATAGTGGTCATGAATAGTAAAATAACGGCTAGTGCATAGTGTCCAACGGTCGGGAATAGTACCCAACGGCTATATTCTAGCCTATAAATACCCCTTTCTAATTTTCATTTCTTCCATCAACCATTTTCCTCTCATTTTCCATCTCAAAATGCCGCACCTCGTCACTATCTTAGCGATTGTGTATATCGTCCTTGCCGATATCTACTTAGCGTATGTTCCAGACGAAGACTTTGGATTCTTGGTCGCGATCTTGATGTTTGTCGTACCCCTCACTATTCTTGCTATTACCGTAGACAAGATATGGGGATAATAATCTTAAGCTAGGGTTGTTTTAAATTAAGTCTTTGTCGTGTTTCTATGTACTTTTAACGAATAAGAAATAAAACTCGTTTTGTTTTTATGTTTAGGAATTTGTCTCATTATTGTTTTTAACGGTTTGTTTATATTTATCTTTCAGCATAATTAGGGTGATTCAGCATAAAACTCGTTTTGCTAATTATTTGTTTATGTATTAATTTTCACGGATTTTAATAAAATTTTCGTTATTTGAGTTTTCTATCAGTCTTTGTGAATTATTTGGGTTCTCTTACTTGTACTTTTTGTAGTATACTCTAATGTAGGAACATGGATGATTATGTGTTAAGGATGATTATATGTAAATATTTCTAGTGAGAGAAGTTAGAGAGAGAAAGAGATGGGAGCCTTTGGAAGTAAACTTGTGAGAGGTTAGATTAGAATGAAAGGTCCAACCCCTTCCAAGCTAGGAAGGGGTATTTATACTTACAGACAAACGCCCTCTGAAACGGGCTGTGGAGCGAGCTGACAGTGGGTAAAGACCCGACCCGACTCTACAAATAGTAACGAATACTAAACTATGTTCTAACTAATATGATAAACACTACGAGCTACAATATGCTAAACTACACTCGGGGTGACCGAGTCTTCATATGAATAAACGTATTCCTAACAATCTCCCCCTAAGGGAGGTCACCCCGGAAGATAAATATTGAATCATAGCATTCAAGTCTTTGACGACATCCTTGTAGCTCGTAGCCTTTTGATTCTTCATTGTTGAGATCTTTGTGCTTTAAGTGGTAGACTCTAGATGACATCTTCAATGTAATGGATGATCTTTGGAGATAGTTTCGGCTTCATCATCCAAATGAATTTCTGAAGGTCATCTTCGAGCAATAACGTCTCCATGTGGTATGAACATCTTTGTGTTGACATGCTCACACTTTTCAGGATCATTGATGAGGCGAAAAATGATCCGTTTTTAGGGGGTCATTTAAGCCCGAATCCGACTTTATTTGATCAAATATTGCCCTAAATCGTTCCTTTTGTGATTTTAGGTACTTGGAGAGTGAATTCTGGAAAAGAAGCTATTTTGGACGTTTTTGGAGCATAAAAGTGAAGAAAACGGCAAAGTCTCAAATTTCTATGTTGGGAACAGTGCATGAAGGCGTCAAGAGTTGCTCTTGACGGCGTCAAAGTCCCAAGAATAAAATACCGTGGTTGATGACGGCGTCACACAGGGCGTCAAAAGTAGATCAAGGCCGTCCGAGGAAGTATTTGGCGGCGAGATGACGGCGTCACACCTTTGTTCTTGACGCCGTCACCCCTATTTTCCTATATATAGTTTTCTAGTTTTTCACACTTAAGAGGAGAGAAGTTTTGGTGAAACCCTAAAGACGAATTTGGTGCATCTTTTACAGGTTTTCAAGGGTTCCAAACCCTTGATACCTTGCATTGTAATTGAGATAAGTGTTCTTCTAATTCAATCAATATGTCTATGTGTTGGTTGTCTATATCTTGTTCTTGTCTCAATTCCATTATGCTAGGCTAGATCTCCTTTGTGTTTGCTTAGATCTAATGAAACCTAGATATTGATTATGTGTTGATTACTTGTTTATTCTTGTCTTGGATGAATGATTTTATATGTTAGGCTTAAGAAAACTGGCAGATCTCCAAATGGTAACATGCTTGAACGTCTTAAGAAACATGAACCGAGGCGTACTAGGTCTTTATTGGTTGTATTTAATGCATGAGCCACTGTTTACAATCCCTATAGTTGTGCTGGGTCATGGTGTAGGAGGAGATAAGAGCTCATAGAATTGGGGAGTTATGTATGCCACCCCATGAATGGTATTAAGGAATACAATCTGTCATCCATACAATTATAACAAGTAATTAACGTGTAAAAGATATCTAGGGAGTAGTGAAGTCTAAGTAAACACATTTTCTCCAATTACTGCTCACAACCTTTGTATAATTAGTTTAATTTTCATTTTCAGTATTTTATTTTGATTACATATTAGTTTTGGGTTAGTTGAATAGCAACTAATTCCGTCCACTCTTCCAAAACCCGAGATTTTACTTGCTTTCATAAAAATATAAAAATACAAAAAATAATCATCCATCACCTTTAGAACTAGTAATTAGGCTTTCTAATCCTAGCGACACTATTCCTAAGCTGAACGATCAATCCCCCGGTACTTGTCACTATACTATACTACAACGATCAGGTACACTGCCTGGTGGGGGTTGTAAGCTTCTCGAGATCCCTCGAGAGGTAAAGCCTGTTGCGATTCCCACGCATCAAGTTTTTGGCGCCGCAGCCCGGGGAATAGTTATTGTCTAGGTTAGGATTTCTTTTTATTAGGTCTACTTGCTAGATTCCTTTCTAGTAAGATTTTATTTTTATTTTTAGGTCTTCTTTAGTCTATCTTATTTCTTCGTGCCGTTGTTCGTAACTCTTTACCATCCGACATCATGGAAGGTGGTAACATCTTTGAACCCGTCATCCCACCACAACAAAACCCACCACTAGAACCCCTTAGGCCCCGAACCTTAGGAGAATATTCCCGACCTAGCCACCAAGGCTACCGAAACACCATTGAGCTTACCGGAGCCAATGTGACCCCCTTGCGATCCGACACCATCCGGTTGGTGCAAAGCGGATGTGCATTCCATGGACTTCGTTCCGAAGATCCAAACCAACACCTTAAGGACTTCCTCAAAATCGTAGATTCCATAGACCTAGGTGTTGAAACTAGAGAGACTACCCGTTTACGCCTATTTCAATTCTCTCTACGGGATCAAGCTAGTCAATGGCTTGAGCGTTTACCCGCGGGATCCATCACCACATGGGATGATCTCACCACTCGTTTCCTTGCTCAATTTTTCCCACCGGGGAGAACTACTAAGCTTAGGAATGACATCTTGATGTTCCAACAACGTCAAAATGAATCTCTCTATGAAGCATGGACTCGTTTCAAGGACTTACTCCAAAAAGTCCCTCATCATGGCATAGATCTTTGGCTCCAAGTCCAAATCTTCTATGACCATATCGACATCTCCACGAGGCGAACCATTGACCAATCGGCCGGTGGTAAGCTACGTGATCTTAGTGCAGAACAATCATGGGAACTCATAGAAGATCTTGCTCTCTATAACAACGAAAGTTGGAATGATCCCCGTGATTTGAACGAAACGGTCAAGGCAATATCTTTGCCTTCGAACAATTCTAGCACTCCCGACCGTAGGATCATGGAACTTGAAGGTCGAGTCAAGTCTCTCATGAAATCTTACGAAGCTCATAAACCTTCAAGCCAAGTGAACAAAATCACTTCTTCATGCGAATTATGTAGTGGTCCCCATGACACTCGTGATTGTGTGGAACTCCCCGGAACAGCTTTTGCGGACTACGCATCCACGCGTACCGACGAAGCGGGAGATAAGTGGTACACTTTCAAGCCCGAGCCAAACACATACGGTGATTCATACAACCCCTCATGGAAAAATCACCCAAACCTTAGGTGGAGACAAAATCAACCCAATTCCTCCAATCCGCCTAATCGCTACCAACCAAACGGTCCACCATCCAACCGTACTTTCAACAACAATCCTTCTAACAACTATGGTAGTACCAACAATCTTGAAGGATTGATGTCAAAGTTCATGGCATCTCAAGAAGCCCGCATAGCTAGGTTTGAAACCGAATTCAACCAACAACAAACGGAGATGACCAACAAGATTGACAACTTGTTGAAAGCCCTCAACAACCAAGCATTAATCACACCTAGGAAGGACACTAGGGACACCAATAGTGGAATCCAAATTAAGGACCCCTCATCATCCAAACATGTCCACTTTGTCAATGTTGTCACCATTAAGCCGATAGATAAGGAGATAGAGGAGAGTGACAAGGATGAAGTTAGAGTAGAAGCCGATAGTAAGGATGAGAGTAGGGAAGTTGAGGTTAATAAGGATGAGGAATTAGAGGAGGTAGAACCTATAGAAGAATACTTTGATAAGTTGCCAACCAAGGAAGAACGGGAATACCATAAGGATTTATTCGATAGTCCCGAGAAAACATATATCTTTGGCAACCCCCTTATCAAAATGGGAGACCCCTCTAACATTAACATCCCATGCAATATCGGGCACATGCATATATGGAAAGCTTACATCGACCTTAGATCCCCCGTGAACATCATGACTAGGACTTATTACAATTGGGTGATGAAGAAGCAACTCAATTTTAGGATGATGCCCGGTAAGAATCTGATAAGTAATTTTGCAGGAAGAGTGAAGGGATTACATGTGATTATAGGGAATCTCACCTACGAGATTGATTTTATGATAGTGGAAGACACTCGTCCGGTGATAGATGCTTGCCTAAGCCAAATAGTATTCGGTAAACCATTTGTTGAGGCCACTAGGATGAGTTATGATCCGACTTTAGGGATAGTTAGATTCAAGAAAGAAAATGATGAGGTTGCTTATCAAATGCCCTACAAGATCGAACAATACCGCCTTCTCTCTAATTTCAAAAAGGAACATAAGCAAGCGGCTTATTATAGGAATGAGGAGGATAGACGTAGAGGAGTAGAGTATGTTAGAAATAGGATGCTTGGTTTCTACAAAGAGTGCTTGCAACTAGGTCCGGAAAACTGGTTTAGAAGACGACCTAGAGAGTGGAACCAATGATGAGATCACGTAGTAACCCATAACTTTGAGTCTAGCTACAAGACTCGTAAATAAAGAAAAGCGCTTCTTGGGAGGCAACCCATGTTTTGTGTGATTTTATTTGTTTGATTTTTATTTGCTTCCGTATGCATGTTTTATTTTTATTGTTGGTTGATCATGTCTCTAAAATTAAAATGTGGAAATACTTTACTATGTTGTTTGGCCTAGTCTTAACTCCAACCTAAAAGTATTTTTGCAAAAGATAAGTGTAAGGGGAAACCCCAAATATGTTTTTAAGAAACAAACCAATCATGATTCTCCACAATATTGAATGGATATGTATATATTCGTATTTGTTAGAGTCAAATGCTTGTATTGAGTCATAATGAAGTTTTGCAGGATTTTCCAGGAAGTAGGACCAAGTTTTTCCAGAAATTTTCCGGAAACTTAACATAAGAATTTCTGCAGGTCCATTCCGACGGCGTCAGGGGTTTACTCTTGACGGCGTCAGGAGTTAAAATCTGGAAATTTTACCGGTTTTGTTTTTCTAACGGAGTCTTATGGTTTTTGTGAATTATTAAGTTTTATAATCTCCAGGAAATCTGCAAACTTCATTCCACAAGCATTATATCTTACTTTGTTTTCTAGGATTTAGTAACTTATATAGGATGCCGCCGATTTTATGCAAGGTTGTCTTGTCTATTGTTGTCAGGATTTACAGGTTATGTTCGACAAGGAGATGATTTATATTCTGGAAGGGAAGCTTTGATGGTTCATTTTCTTGGAGGAAGATTTAACCTGGCCAACCTATAATCCATACCGAGCGAATCAGGGGAGTATTTGATTTCATTCTCTTTACTTTTTCACTTTTACATTCTTTACTTGAACATTGGGGACAATGTTCATCTTAAGTGTAAGGGGAGGGTAAAAAGATGATACCTTACATATGCACTTTCGCTTGAGTTTGTTTTGTTTGATAGTAGATGTGTAATAAAACTATGAGAAATACTTGTTAGTGCAATTTTAGCGCCAAATTTAAAATTTTTTACAACATTTAGGAGTGAAACTTTAGCCATTGCAAGCGTCTCATGGATAGGAGATTGTATGACTAGCACATAACCGTATATTCAGAAAAATTTTCCACCTAAAAATGTGAGGTTCGCCTTTAGATTTGATAGGAAAAGCATTTACTATTAGTGCTTATGAGTGTACCGGTAGCATTTAGATTCTAGAACTTGCGTTAGTGATGCATCCCGAGATCGCTAGTGAGACTACATTCGTGTGGTAGGATTTACTACATGATAAGAGGCATTAGGATCACCCTTGTGTTAAACCCGTATCATAATTACTTGACCATTTAAGTCATATTACTTGACTAGTTAAGTCAACTAATTTTTCCCACACCCTTAGCGTTGTACTCATTTTTAGTACACGAAACCCCTAGTACACCCCTCCGAGCCTATCTTTTCGTTTCTAACTTTAAGCATCTTACTTAAAGGAAGAATTTGTTACACCCCACTTAAATGTACACCCAAATCGCCTTAGCCTTCCGTGTATGCGCTCATCTTTAGTGCATTATTGTTATTTGTTAAACCCTAAGTTAACTTTCTAATTGATTACATGGTTGCTAAGTCGAGTCATATCCTTGTACATATTGTTTTGGGACGATTGGGACTCATGGGTAAGTACTTGTTTTATGGAGTAATGGGGAAGAACATCATTTATTACCCCCATATGTACGTTAATCTTAAAAGTACTCCAAGTGTTTTGATTTTCTTAATTCGAGTCATTAGAATAGTTGAATGTAAAGTATGTAAAGATTCAAGTGTAAGGGGAACGTTCATTCCCTATGATGTATTATTTTGGATGGTAGGGTAAGAGTGTATGCAAAAAAAAAAAAAAAAAAAAAAAAAAATCGAAAAAATCAACAAAAAAAAAAAAAAAAAGAGAGAGAGAAAAAACATACGGACTACCATCCCGTTTCATTCTATGTTCATTTTATGTTTTTGTTATTTTTCATTTATTAGCTTAAGTCGAGTCTAGTCTTGGCTTAGCAACGCCATCTTGTACATGTAATTAACCAAGATTGTTAACTCGCCACCAGTAAAACTTCCTTTAACCAACAAAACCGTGTAATTCATATCCCTATACCTAACGTTACAACCCTTTAAAAGACCTCTTTGATAGTTTATCCTAGGTGCTTACGCCATGCGGTGGAGGTTTGATCCTTTCCCAAGCCTATGGTAATCTATTTTGCTATGACAGGTAGTGAGAGATATCTTCCATTTCCATAATGTTATATTACTTTATTACACCCGAGAGATGTTTCTAAACACTATTTGTGAGGTGCTAGTGTATGACCTCCGTGCTTGTCTATTGGTCTTTAGTGGAACGATTATTTGTTGTAATTACTTTTATATTAGTGTTAAATGACCCCTAACTTGTCTTTTGAGTAGAATAAAAGCGCATTTGCTTGAGGACAAGCAAATCTCAAGTGTAAGGGTATATGATGAGGCGAAAAATGATCCGTTTTTAGGGGGTCATTTAAGCCCGAATCCGACTTTATTTGATCAAATATTTCCCTAAATCGTTCCTTTTGTGATTTTAGGTACTTGGAGAGTGAATTCTGGAAAAGAAGCCATTTTGGACGTTTTTGGAGCATAAAAGTGAAGAAAACGGCAAAGTCTCAAATTTCTATGCTAGGAACAGTGCATGAAGGCGTCAAGAGTTGCTCTTGACGGCGTCAAAGTCCCAAGAATAAAATACCGTGGTTGATGACGGCATCACACAGGGCGTCAGAAGTAGATCAAGGCCGTCCGAGGAAGTATTTGGCGGCGAGATGACGGCGTCACACCTTTGTTCTTGACGCCGTCACCCCTATTTTCCTATATATAGTTTTCTAGTTTTTCACACTTAAGAGGAGAGAAGTTTTGGTGAAACCCTAAAGACGAATTTGGTGCATCTTTTACAGGTTTTCAAGGGTTTCAAACCCTTGATACCTTGCATTGTAATTGAGATAAGTGTTCTTCTAATTCAATCAATATGTCTATGTGTTGGTTGTCTATATCTTGTTCTTGTCTCAATTCCATTATGCTAGGCTAGATCTCCTTTGTGTTTGCTTAGATCTAATAAAACCTAGATATTGATTATGTGTTGATTACTTGTTTATTCTTGTCTTGGATGAATGATTTTATATGTTAGGCTTAAGAAAACTGGCAGATCTCCAAATGGTAACATGCTTGAACGTCTTAAGAAACATGAACCGAGGCGTACTAGGTCTTTATTGGTTGTATTTAATGCATGAGCCACTGTTTACAATCCCTATAGTTGTGTTGGGTCATGGTGTAGGAGGAGATAAGAGCTCATAGAATTGGGGAGTTATGTATGCCACCCCATGAATGGTATTAAGGAATACAATCCGTCATCCATACAATTATAACAAGTAATTAACGTGTAAAAGATATCTAGGGAGTAGTGAAGTCTAAGTAAACACATTTTCTCCAATTACTGCTCACAACCTTTGTATAATTAGTTTAATTTTCATTTTCAGTATTTTATTTTGATTACATATTAGTTTTGGGTTAGTTGAATAGCAACTAATTCCGCCCACTCTTCCAAAACCCGAGATTTTACTTGCTTTCATAAAAATATAAAAATACAAAAAATAATCATCCATCACCTTTAGAACTAGTAATTAGGCTTTCTAATCCTAGCGACACTATTCCTAAGCTGAACGATCAATCCCCCGGTACTTGTCACTATACTATACTACAACGATCAGGTACACTGCCTGGTGGGGGTTGTAAGCTTCTCGAGATCCCTCGAGAGGTAAAGCCTGTTGCGATTCCCACGCATCAATCATGATCTTCTGCATCAGAGTTGTGGAAGCATAAATGAAGCCCAATCACTGATCATGATTTCTTAGATTGTGAAGTCGAAGTGTGAGCATGTGTTGATGGATCAGCATCGTTTCAGCAATCAACCGCAACCATCAGAAATTCCTGCAAGTAGACAGTTAGCAATAAATCATCCGGTACTTATAGGTTTGGAATTAGAGATCGTCAACAGCATAGTGTGGAGATTCCTTCTAACCCTCACCATGACCGTTCCCAATCGGTAAACCCTGAAAGGATTTACACGAACTACCTAAGTAGATAAACGATTGGGTGAGTCGCTGGAGATCACTCCATGACTGTTGACCGTTAGTAACCATCGCGACCACTAAGCGTAATCCACAAGAAATTACCTAAGTAACCTGCTTTCAGGGCTGCTTGATGTTGACCCTGGCAGGAATTTCCATTCAATCACTGGGAGTTACAAAAGCAACATCCCTCATAAATGTTCTGGCAGATTGCTAAGATCTGCGTAGGACTCATAGTTTACCACTGGTGTCCTTAATGTTGAACAACCATGGTAGAAGTAGCACGTGTTCCTATGAGATCTTTTGATGCATCTCGAGGCTCTAGACTCAATAAGTGCATTTGGTTTTCCTATGCGGAGATTAGGGAGAGGTCTCCTGCTTCAATATCAACCATCTCTAAGAGATAAGTCGATAGATTACACCGGTTCCCCGTGAGAATGAAACAAGTTCTTTTAAGAGAACTTGAGTGGCTAGAAGGTTTTGTGCATTGCGTCACTTTGTCCATGACGTCTTGTCTTCAACACCAATGTCACCTTAGCAACCATCAGTAGATTATGAATTGAACCCGGTTTCTGCTCTAAGGTTGAATAATTGGAGGGCTATTTCTTTTCACCCTTTCTCATTTCATTTCTTTTTAATTCTTCAACCCCTTCTTTCTCCATTCTCACATTTCTCCTTTTTTCATAATCATACCTATGGACTTTCTAATACTATCTATTTGGTATTGTCCATGGCTAGATCCCTCCGGCTCTGGCGGATCATAGGGCGGTTTTCCTAACCTTAGCCACCTTATAACTTCATGACTATCCTATGTTGCCATACACCAAATTATTGAAAATTCTCTCAACGTGTTTATGATTAAGAAACCCATTTTGTTAACACATTGAGAGTTTTGTCATTTTCAAATGCTTCCCCTTAACATGTGCACATATGTATTGATTTGAAAATTTGCACATGTCGGGAAGAGTTGCACTTTTTGAATTGATCTACCTTAAGTGAACATGACCGGGCATTCGAGACACGCTTACATCACTAGTTAAACTAGCTTGAAGTTATTACCCGGCCCGATCAGATTCACCCAAGGTTTCTCGAAACGGTACATTCTACTCAAACTAGTCCTTTTCGAGACACGCTTACATCACTGGTTAAACCAGCTTGAAGTTATTACCCGTCCATGACTAGTCCTTTCGATTCAAGACAATTCTGTTTCATCAATTCATGAGTCAAGTCTGAGTCTCGAACTCTTAAGATGCAAGGATCCTTTTTCACAAATCATTTGCTCCCCTCAATATGCGCATTGATATACAAAAGAGTTTAGCACATAGGGAAGAGCATAAATTTAGGTTCAAAACATCACGTTTTAATCAGTATTTCATATTTAAATCACATCGTCTCCCCCCGATCAAAAATTTCAATCCAATTGAGATTTGTGATCCCAAGTGATTTAAATAAGTTTAAGGTTTTGGGAGTAAGATGTGACATTTTTAAGAATGACTGATTTTGAGACGATATTTTAGCTCCCCCTCAAACCTTGAGGGAGTATGTTATGTGTTAGAGATGATGAGTTTATAAATAATTGTGAGTTTAGCGAGAAACTCATGAAAAATTCATGTACTAACACAAAACAATAGCACTTAATCCACTGTAGTTATGCACAAAGATCTTGTTTGGATGATATATAGGTTTTGAAATCATTCTCCCCCTCAATCGATGACACATTTAAAATTAAACATTTTGAACAAAGTATTAATTCTTTTAGCATCGATTGAGTGGTAAATTTTAAACAACATTTCGAATTTGGTTGATCTTCAAAAACCATGGTACCACCAAGTTTGGAGCAAATATTTTCCCGAAGAATCATTGAAGGAAAAATATTTGAGATGCAAAGAAGACTTCTCTTCTTTTACCAGAAATGATGCACTTAAGCGTACATTAGATCGGAAAGGCACGAATATAAGGTAATTCATGCCTTTGTTAGGAACAGTCGTCTTTTTGGCGATGAACTTTCCCCAATATAAAGACCGGGTTGCTATCTGAAGTAATAGCAAACCATTTTGAAAGAATATTTTTAGAAACGACATGTTTTAGAAAAAGCATTATTCAAAGGAAGAACTCCTGCTCAAGCATATGTATGAATCCGTGTCATTATTGAATGACATTTCTAGAAACGTACATACTATTGATTACACAGGAAACATGTCGAGAGAAGAATATTTTTGGTTTTTATAATTTTATGATTTTTATGGATTTTGAAGATTTTATATTTTTCTATTTTCTTTTTGTTTTAATTCTATGTACAAAGGATATGTGAAGCAACCCTTTTACTTCTCCTGATCTTCCTAAAGACTTATGAGATCCTCAGGCATGAGACTCTTCATACCAAGACGAGGGAGGAGGAATTGAAATCGGTCCCTAGAAAGTGCTTTGGTGAAGATATCAGCTAGCTGGAACTCAGTCCTCACGAAGTAAAGTTCCACAATTCCTTTCTCAACTTGCTCCCTGATGAAGTGATGTCGAATGTCAATGTGCTTAGCCCTTGAGTGCTGGACATTGTTGCAGCAGAGTGCAATTGCACTTTTGTTGTCACAGTACATGGGAATCTTGTTGCATACGAAGCCATAGTCCGAAAGTTGAGATCTCATCCATAAGATCTGAGCACAGCACGAGGACATGGCAATGTATTCAACCTCTGTGGAGGAGATTGATGTACTCATTTGTTTCTTTGAAGACCAACTGACTAGCTTATTACCCAAAAACTGAGCACCCCCAGATGTACTGCGACGAGTATCTTGACATCCCGCATGGTCAACATCAGAATAGGCTGTAAGCGCCATAGAAGTGTCCTTGGGGTACCATAGGCCCATGTGGATTGTTCCTTTAAAATACCGAAAGACTTTCTTGACAGCTTCCAGATGTTTCTTGGTAGGTTTGGATTGATACCAATCATGCTTCGATACTTGGTTTGTTCAACCGGGATCCCAACATCATCTTCATCTAGTTTCGATCTTTCAATCATAGGAGTATCAACTGAGTCACAGGAATCGAATCCAAATTTCTTCAAAATTTCATTAGCATACTTGGATTGATTGATGAAGATGCCATTAGGATTTTGAGATATTTGCAAGCCTAGAAAGAAAGACATTTGACCCATCATGGACATCTGGAACTCAGAACTCATCTCTTGGGAGAAACGATCACACTCTTTGGGATCAGAGGAGGCAAATATGATGTCATCAACGTAGATTTGTACATGAAGAAAGTTTTTGCCCGTTTTTCTGGTAAAGAGTGTAGGATCAACAACACCTTTGGAGAACTTGTTAGCAAGAAGGAATTTTGACAAGGTGTCGTACCACGCCCTAGGAGCTTGCTTAAGCCCATACAGAGCCTTCTTCAAACGATACACATGGTTAGGACGTTCTGGATCCACGAATCCTTCGGGTTGGCTTACATACACCACTTCTTTTAGATCGCCATTTAAGAATGCAGTCTTAACATCTATTTGGTAAACCACCATATTCTGACTTGCAGCATTTGCTAGAAATATTCGTATGGCTTCAATTCTAGCAACAGGTGCGAAGGATTCTTCAAAGTCTATTCCTTCTTCTTGACGATATCCTTTTGCTACAAGCCTAGCCTTGTTCTTCAATACATCTCCATGCTCATCAAGTTTAACTTTAAATATCCATTTGAGAGCAATGATCATAGCACAATCGGGAGGTGGTACTAATTCCCACACTTCAAGTCGATCAAAATCATGAATCTCGTCCACCATAGCAGTGAACCATGAGTGTTTAGACATTGCATCCTTGAAATCTTTTGGCTCAACTTTAGGGATACAGAATTGAAGAAGCACCACAATGCGTCGGTTGCAAGTTGCTTACGGGTTGATACCGGACGAGAAGGATTTCCAATAATGTTGTCAATTGGGTGATCATTTGTCCATTTCCTAAGGTGTTCATGGGGTTGAGGATAGGGAACTGAGGTAGCCGTGTTAGATTCGTCTAAGGATGCAGCATTATTTGACGATTCAGGAGCAAAGATGTTAACAAATGTCTCATTATCAGGTGGAGCGAAGGGATTAACTTCAAACGAATTATCCACAGCTGCTACTCGTTGTACAAATGAAGATTGATCATTAGATGTGGTAACTGAACGACTAATGGTGGGAGCTTCAGGATCCCATGACAACGAAGTGGATGGCCCAGCATTATCATCTGGGACATTTGCTACCCCAGCTGGTTGTGGAACGACTGTGGCTTCTCGAGCGTCCACGTTTTGAGGTTCAAAGTATTCATCAAACATTGGGTTAAACAGTTTCTTCCAATCTTCACTTGTAGGAGGTACAAAAGGAGTAGCAGGAGTGGGATTCTGTACAAGCCTGGAGCTTATAGGTCCAGGAGACAAAAGGTTAGGTACGGGTCCAGAACTCGATTGTCCAGGTACCGGTTGCTCAGTCAGCTCATCGAAAGTAACGTGGATTGTTTCCATTATTTCTCTGGTACGTTTGTTGTAGATTCGGTACCCCTTTCATTCAGGAGCATAGCTAACGAAGAAACCAATGTCGTCCTTGGCCTTGAGTTTCCCAAGGTCTTCACTGTCATTTGTTGGATAGCACAATGCACCAAATACTCGAAGAAATGATAGATCTGGTTTTCTGCCATGAACCAGTTCATATGGAGTTTTGCAGTGGAGAGGATGTATCAAGAATCGATTATGTGTATAACATGTTGTAGCAATTACCTCAGCCCAAAGAAACATAGGAGCTTTGGAGAAGATGAGCATAGTCCTTGCAGCTTCAACCAAGGTGCGATTACGCCTTTCAACAACTCCATTTTGTTGAGGAGTACGTGGAATGCTCTTTTGATGACTAATGCCGACACCTTCATAAAATTGAGTAAGTTGTTTGTTCACGAACTCCGTTTCATTATCAGTACGAATGAACCTAACTATTTTGTTGAGTCGAACTTGCAATTGCTTGATGAGTTTGATGATGATTTCCAGAGTTTCATCTTTTGATCGTAAAAACTTTACCCACGTGAAACGAGAATGATCATCAACAATAACAAGCACATATTTCTTTCCGTTGATACTTTGAATCCTTATTGGTCCACAGAGATCCATGTGAAGAGTATGTTGGACTTCCATGATGGAATTGACAGTTTTGGGTTTATGGGTGTGTTTTTTGCTCTTGCCCATTTGACATGCGGAACATAGATGATCTTTTTCATACTTAAGTCTGGGCAAGCCTCGAACAAGATCCTTGCGTATGAGTTCATTGATGGTACCGAAGTTCAAATGGTTTAAACGACGATGCCACAACCATGATTTGTTCTTAGAGGCTTTTGAAAGCAAGCAAATTGGAGAGGACCGCAGCATGTCTTCAATAGAAATGGTGTAAAGGTTAGTGCCCCGACTCCCTTTGAGGAGATCTACACCATCTAATTCTTTAACAAAACAGGTGTGCTTTCTGAAGGCAACTTCAAGATCAGAGTCACAGAATTGACTAACAGAAAATAGATTGTGTCCAAGTCCCTCCACGTAGTATACTCTGGATATCACAATGTCTCCAAATACATAATCACCATAACACATTATAGATCCAAAATGGTCGTTCCCGAATTTGACCGTACCAATGAACTTTTCCAGGAAATTCTTGAGCTGCGAGCGATCTCCAGTCATATGTTTTGAGCAGCCTGAGTCCAAATACCAAAGGACGATTTGTACGACCTGCATTTGAAACCAGACAATGGTGGATAACTGAAAAAGCTGGAGCCCCACAAACAGTTGGGGTCCGTTTGGTTAGCACACACGAATATTGGATTATCATATGTCATGGATATATCACTGGAATTTTCACATTTTGATGCACTAGACCTAGGAGTCGTACTAATTGCTTCTACTGGGAACTTTCTACCTGTAGGTCTCCATTTCTTAATTGGCACAACTTTGGAGTTAGTGATCCTAGTCAATGGGCATTTTTCTCCTAGGGTAAATTTCCTTCCAGTAGGTCTCCATTGATAACCAACATTAGTGAACACCTTTCCTATTTTATTCCAGACTTGTTTAACCCTTTTAGCACTTGAAACATTCATGACCGGAGATTGCATAGTGGATTTTAAGAAGGACACAACACAAGCATCATGATTACCAAAAAATAAACATTCGTTACAAGTCTTACAAATAGCACTAGAATTCGAATTAATTACATCATTGTTAACACAAATGTTTGATTCAACTCGATTCCTTTCAATAATCATAACTTTATTGTTCCTAGAGAATTCTTCTACTTCCTTCATAAGTGCACTCTTAGCCGCAAAGTCCTATCATTCTTTGTATTGCACCTAGGCTGTGACTTGCTAGCTTTAGATACACCGTTTACTCCTGTAGAAGCAATGATGGGAACATTAGTATGCTTAATTGCTACTTGTTTACCGGTGATCATGGTGGTGGATTGTGACATGGTTTGGGGATAATCACATGTAACATGTTTGTTGCCAATGTTAGAGTGCGACGCAAACGACCTATCCGACTTGTTATTATTCTTGGGGCATGATCCTATAGCGTATTCTAATAATTCCTGGGCTCTATTAGTGAGGAAGCATGCACCAACAATAACATCATCCAGTGGTTTAGGTATCCTCTCATCTTCAATGGTTTCTCTAAGTATGACCAGGCAATCCTTAAGATATCTAAGATAGTTGTTATGAACTAACTTATTGTTCCTAAGGGGAAGAGAGGCATTTAAAGCATCGCACGCATATTTCTTACAAGCATGTACATTGGAAATTGCATAATCACATGAAACAACGGGCATTTTACCCTTCACCATAGTCTTTAGATTCTCAATTTCGTTTAACAAAGAAGTGACTCTTTCATCGTTTTGGTCACGTGTTATTTTAATAGACTCAAATAACTCTTTGTAACGTTGTTTAGCGTTTGACATTTCAGCACGAAGCCACTCATTTTCATGTTGTAATTCATTGATAATGCCTTGTTTCTGACAGTTTTGAGAATCTATCAACTTTTGGTAATTGGTATTGGTCACGTCGCCTATGTTAGACTTTAATTGTGCAATTTGGGCCCTCAGTTTCCGAATCGTGATTGAGTGAGCTTGAATTACTTCATCCTTTTTGGCTAATTCAAAACATGTGTCAAACTCAGGAGCAGCCGAAGATGTCTTGGCATTTGATATTTTTATGCTTTCTTCTAGATGTTGATATTTTAGTTGCAAGTTAAGATTATCAACTTCTAGTTTTGAGAGATGCCTGACCATGTTATCATGGTCGTCATTTTGAATTTTGTTATTTAGTTTGTAATTCTCCCCCTCAAGCTCAATCACACGATTCTGGAAGACAATTAAAGTGATCGACATTTCATGAAATTGTCGAGCAGATAATGCTGAGTCGGTGACAGTGTAAAAAACATCCTTTGCAATGCAATTAGCAATCAAGTTTTCATTCATAATGAGAATGTTTTTCCTGTCAATTTCTCTGTATTTGAGATCAATAGCCAATTGATTACCCTCACTTTCCACATCTTTAAATACCTTTTTCATTTGAGTCACATCATTATTAATGGTATTTTTAAGGCCTTCAAAATGTTCTTTGAGAAGATCAAAAAATGGCATGACTTCAGTTAGGTAACACTGTTTTGTTTGTTCAAAACCCCTTTCCCCTTCTGTAATCCCCGTTGGTGTAATTATTTTTTTACATGTTTTCTCAAAGTCATTAAACAATTGACCTAGGACATATAACCCAATTAGGGTATTACACTGTGTGGGAAGAGTATATGGTACAAGGTGCCTGGGTGTGTTCAGAGGGTAGATAGTCGGGTCAGCAATCCTAAGGGTAGTACGTGTGTTACCTACAACTCTTTCAGCTTTCATTTTCTCCATGTCAATATTCCAAAAAACTTTGTCAGGTAGGATTTTCTTTTGAGGAACAAAAATGGCTGAGTTATTGTCATTAGTATAATCATGGTGAAACACAATATTTTTAGCTATGCACAGGGGATCCTTTAATCGCTCAGCAAGTTTTTCCCTAGTTCTATCCTCCGCCTCATCAATCTCGTCATAGGATCTCACATCAGGAGGGGCATGGTTAGGTTCAAGCATAGTGTTAGCATCATATAACGCAGGTTGAGCACCTATACCATTTCTAAGAAATTTGGCTTTAGTCTTAGATGTATCCCGTTCACTAAATTCATCACTTAGTTTCCTATGGTTTTGCATCATTTGAGCAGATTGAATGGTTTGGCCTTGCGTGTACAACTTATCTTCCAATTTATTTTTCAACATTTTGAGTTTTGAGAAATCATTTAGAAGTTTAGTTTCTTTA
This sequence comes from Artemisia argyi, assembly GCA_030686995.1. Taxonomy (NCBI): domain Eukaryota; kingdom Viridiplantae; phylum Streptophyta; class Magnoliopsida; order Asterales; family Asteraceae; genus Artemisia; species Artemisia argyi. The sequence continues at coordinate 161,950,726 of CM060683.1, forward strand.
TCTTTGTATTTGAGTTTTATTGAATTCAACCCTTTTTGAATTTCCTGTTTTTGTTTAACAGTTTGATCCAATTGTTTTTTTAAAGACACTAACTCTCTTTTCAATGTTTCTTGTTTGGAATTGTTTTTAGATATGTAAGCACGCATTTGCCATTCCATTTTCTGCTCACGTTCATTAAGCTCAAATTTAGCATGCTGCTCGTATATGGTCACCTGATCCTTAAGGATGTTAACTCTAGTGGTCAAGGAATCATCAGGGTTGTATATAGTGTGCTCATGTAGCTCAAGTTCACTAGAATCAACCGACGGCGTGTCACTTGGTACAACTGACAGTCTATTGTCATTCACATACCTTTCATATGGGATATTATTGGTATTTCCCATATCATTGGTGTCTGTGTTGTCAATATTCTTGAGTTGTACAGAGTCGCACGCCCCCTGTGGATTGGTAGGATAATTCAGGTTAGAATGAAGTGATGTTGGTACCTTAGAAATAGCAGAGGGAGCAACTACAGACAGATTAGCCATGAAGATGGTTTGAGCTGTGGGTTTGTCATCAACATCTGAGTCAAAAGCGTCACAGTCTTCAACTTGAAAGATGTTCGGATCATTTAGTGCCATGTCCTGAATAGGTTGATCATCCACATCAGCATCAAATGTATTCCCGTCATCTCCAGCCAGAAAGAGTAGAGCTTCTTCATCCAAAGCAGTCCCATTCTCTTGCGCCTGCATTAGCAACATCTTGTCTTTGAAGTACTCAGAGTTTTGTGGGCGCTTTGGGTGAGTGCAATTCCTAGCTATGTGGCCCAACCCTCCACAGTTATAACACTTGGGCTGCCTAGCTTGTACTTGGAGCGCATTCCCGACTCTATACTGCCCATTTTCTCTACCAGCATTTCTTTGATTAAGGTTTTGTCTTCCTTGCACATTCTGCACCACCACCATTCCATCTTCTATGACTGCCTGATTTTGTGGGTTAGACGAAGTCCTGAGTTGGTTATTAGTTGGTGGAAGTACAGCTCTGAACTGTTGGAGTAATAAGGAGACTTGGTTGGAGAGATTATCAATCATCATGTTAGTGTGAGAGTACCCAGAGTCCAGATGGGTGTTTAAAGCAGATGGTGAGGGAGTTGGAGATTGACCATTTGTTGGAGCAGACCTGGATGAAGGTTGTTGTGGTTGAGGTTGATCATTTAAAGGTTGAGTGAGTTGTTGAACATTAGAGACAAAGGCAAGAGAGTCATTTGTTGTAGAAGGATTGAGCTTTTCTCGCATTAACCGATCATAAGCAGCATGTTTCTCATGTTGTTGGAGATATGCATAGAGTTGTTCATGATTGGTATGCCTGAGACCTTTGTTGAGGTTAACTGCTGTAACAAACCTATCCCATTCCGGTACCATGTTATTCACAAATTTAGAGTTAAGCTGAATGTTGGGCATGGTCATCTTGATGGATCTCATATCATTGACCAGCTTGTGAAATCTGAAGTAATAGTCAGTGATGCTTTCACCTGGGTTCATTTTGAAGTGCTCAAATTCATCATATAGCTGAGACTCTCGATCCTCTCTAGTTAACTCATACCCTGCAAGAAGCATTTTCACATTATCCCAAACTGCTTTGGCTTCTGTGTTGTAGTTGATAAGTTTATAGACATCTTTAGGAAGCCCTTGAATGATAATATTCGATGCTCTGATGTCGGCATCATAGCGTTTCTTTTCTTCATCTGACAGCTCATTGTAGGTGCGAGGTCTATCTGGACCGACTGCAGCAGGTTGGTCATCAGTAGCTGCGATCGTGTCTCTAGTGGTGCCCATTCGAAAAGGTCCTTCATCAATGGATTTCAAGATGTTAACACCGTTTTCCTTTCCCAAGCAATAGAGACGGATCCTTTGTGCCTATGATTCATAGTCGGTTCTGTCCAGCATAGGAGGACGAGTGTCCGACCCTGCAGCCTGAATATCATCAGAGGAAGTACTTGCCATGCTATTGAAAGTGAGTAAGTCCAAATGTCAAGTTGTAAACACAAGTGTATTTCGTGTTTTGTTGCAACAAGTTGAATTACAACCGCTCCACAGAACACAAGTCAAATCGTAAGATTAGTCTCACAGCGTCAAGTTACTATTAAAATAACAAGTCAAGTCGTAAGATTAGCCTCACAACGTCAAGTTACTATAGAAATGGTGGTAACAACTTAAGTCGTAACAGCGCACAAATTTCACTAATGCACCTAAACCAACTCACTAAGAATACCACAACTCGCTAGACTTGAACAACTCGCTAGAACGTATCAACCCTCTGACACCACCAACACGCTGAATACTGGAACTAACTCGCTAGTGGACAACTCGCTGAATAGAAGCAACTCGCTAATAACAAATCGCTAATCACCAACTCGCTGGATGGAATCAACTCGCTAGTGTAACAACTCGCTGGTAGACAAGTTGCTAGTCTGACAATACGATATCTGCACAACTCGCTAATACCAACTCGCTAGTTCCAAAACCTGACAACTCGCTAGTAATGAGACAAAGCTGTCACTATCGTAGCGATTTGTCCATATATCCCAAAATGGCAAAACGCCAACACACTAATGTCAACTCGCTAATAAGAACCTGCCAACTCTCTATGTAATAACGTCAACTCGCTAGTATGAATAACACCCTAAATCACACTTTTTGCCAAACGAATGAATAATTCAACTGTTCCAAATGCAAACCTAGGAACTCATGATTCATCTAATCAAGAAAGTACAAGAAACAAGCCAATACAAACACCTAACGAGATCAAACTCGTGTGAAACCCACTATATCAATTTCGAACCAACCTAAAACCACAAACCAAGCTATAACTTCGAGCATACCACGAATCCTAGGATAGAACCATGGCTCTTGATACCAATTGTAGTATACTCTAATGTAGGAACATGGATGATTATGTGTTAAGGATGATTATATATAAATATTTCTAGTGAGAAGTTAGAGAGAAAAAGAGATGGGAGCCTTTGGAAGTAAACTTGTGAGAGGTTAGATTAGAATGAAAGGTCCAACCCCTTCCAAGCTAGGGAAGGGGTATTTATACTTACAGACAAGCGCCCTCTGAAACGGGCTGTGGAGCGAGCTGACAGTGGGTAAAGACCCGACCCGACTCCACAAATACTAACTAATACTAAACTATGTTCTAACTAATAAGATAAACACTACGAGTTACAATATGCTAAACTACACTCGGGGTGACCGAGTCTTCATATGAATAAACGTATTCCTAACACTTTTGTTGGTTTCTTATCATAATGATGATGAGATAGGATAGGTATTTATTGTGGTTTGTCCAAAGTAATATTTATGAACAGTTCATTTATCTCTATATTTTGCTTTTGAATGAAGATTGTTATTTAGAAATATGAAAATATAACTGTTCCCTTCATAACATAATTCTCCCTAAATTAGACATAGTTGATCAGGCTATGTATAATTGAGGACCAAATGATGTGATGTTTAGCTCAATCATATGTTCCTAAATTGTTTTAGATGGTGTTCAACGTGTCGTTTCCATACTATAACACGTAATTTCTTTGAAGAATAAAGTAGAAAATTTTAGGGTTCATACTATGAATCAGAAATTACTAGAGTAATAACAGTATATTGTTATTTGGTAAATGGGACAGAAATTTAATGTAGATTATCATTATTATGGAAATATTACAAGGTAGATTTCTCGATACGGTAGAAAGATAGTTGTTATACTTAGGTTACATCCATCGTAACTTTAAGTAAAATACAAGAAAGAGATACAACTTAGGAAATTCTTGAACTAGCGTTTATTTATCTACAACAGGAATTTATTCATCTGCTTAAATCTAGTTATCATTCCTTTGATACTATCCAAGTCTTTAAAGATTCTTCATTCTCTTGCAAAAGTCTTGGCTCTCCAACTGATATTGTAGTTTGGACATTGGCTCTTGTAGTGCCCTTTTGCACCACATCCATGACATACTACAGTTGTTGGTTGTCCTTTCCTGTCCAGAGTCTTACAGCTATTTGCCTTATGACCTGTTTTCTGACATTTCCTGCACTTAATAATGCAGATTCCTGTGTGATGCTTCTTGCATTTTTGACACAGGGGTTGACTTCCACGATAACCACTTGCAGCAACAGGTGTGGCGAGGCAGTTTCTATTAGCTTTTTGGTTGTATTCCAGCTGACGTTGATAGTTGATACGATCTTCTAGATGTTTACGATAGCGGTCTTGAGCATTGATGATATTGCAGCAGATAGGGTTGATGGTTCCTATTTCGGGGAGTTTTCGCTTTTGGTTATTTTCATTAGATATAACCCCTTGCCTAATTCCTTGATTATGGTTGATGGTAGGGTTAATCATTCCTTCTTGAATTTTTAAGTGAGGTGGCCTATACTTCATGAAACTTGCAGGGTTGTGCTTACCAAGTATACCCGTCTCTCTTCTCGGATAAACTATGGTAGTCCCTTCTAGTACCACTGACACTATGTCATTTACCAATTTCTTGATAGCTCCAGGAGTCATGGTGATTTTTGATGATGATGGAGAATATGCATTGTTCATGTTGTCCATCTGCTGAAATCATTAATGAAACTCAACTTAGAATCCATCTAACATTAGAATAATTCAAATAATGAAGCTATTTATTTCATTGATGATAGACTGAATTGAATTCCTACTGTAATCTAATTTCAAGATATGTCTGTGCTGTATCATATATAAATGATCAACTCTTGATATGGGATTACTAAGGAACAAACCGACTTGTCTACTAAAGCTGAAATTCAATAATCTTTTCTCCATTCTTTAAATTCCCTTTCAAAATTTGATTTTTAGACAATTCTTAAGATTTTGGGTTAATTATGGTATGTTTAAGAAATCCTAACGATTGAAAGAAATCTTACGGTAGATTTGAATAATATTACAGATGTTAACAGAATATTAATAACTTGACTGATTGCTTTTGCAAAGTAAACGATACAAGATCTTTTATTAATACTCCATTGATCTGCGTAGAGTCATTTGTTTATCAAAGAAAATAACAAATGATGAGATTTTTGCATGAAAGTATGAGGATTCATTACATGCATGATTGATATGAAAGGAAAGATTGATTCATAACATAGAGATATAACAGAAAAGAGGTTATTATACATTATGATTCAATTACAAGTTCCGAAGTTTCAGATTTATTGAACATTACATGAAATACTAACCAAAACTATTTGGTTTAGTAGGTACAACAAGGATCCTTGTAAACCTAAGATTAGTTACGCCTCTGACGTAAATATCTAACTTCTTTCTCAAGTTCAAGTTGTTCAGCTTCCATGTTTGAGAAACGTTCCTGGCACATGTTCATTTGATTAGCCAACATAGTCTCTAATGCGGAAATCTTTTGACCCTGGTTTCTGGCTGTGTCTCTGGCCATCCATAGGGTTCTCTCAATATCTTCAACTCTACCATGTGTATGACCGTGTTCTTTTCTTGCATAACGGATCCTGGAGTCCAAGCCTCCAAGCTCCTGGTTGGTGTTGTCCTTTATCTCATTAATCTTTATTCCTAATTCACACATTGCTCGTCTTTCAGCATCCGTCCTTTTGAACAACGCGTCAAGGTTACGGTCGTACCATTCAAATTGAGTTGGTTGTAACCCTTTTAGCTGTTCAGTGTGAGCATCTAATATGCTGGCTTGTCGATAAATAAGATTCCATATTGTTTCAGGAGTGCTTATATTGTAGTCGGGTGAGTTAGGTGAGGATAAATTATTTGGAAAATCTGGTATTGAGGAATCTGAAGTATAAGGTAACGGAGAATTTGGCTCAACATTCTTCCACAGCATCCCTTGGCTTGAACTTTGTCCAACTTCGAATGTTGCCTGGCCACCAATCAAATCTTCATATGATTTGGTAGCTCTCCTGAGTTTTTGACGTAAAGGTGAACGAATAGGTGACGATGGAGGTGATCTCTGAGTGAGTTCTATATCAGGCTGGGGTTGTGATATTTGTACGTAAGGGTCTTCAGTATTCGGATAATTTTGATTGATATGTGAGGTACTAGTATCACGGAGAGTAGTTTCGACATTCACGGGAGTTTCTGAAGACATGCTACTGTAGTAACCGAGAATAATATTTTATGAGGATTTTGTATGTTAAAGATATAACAGTACAGATGAAATAATTATTGTGTAAGAGTAATTTCTAAACATGTAAGATAATCTCAACAGATAAGGTATTGAGCACGGCAGTCTGCAGACATGGAGGGCATAAAATAGTATGGTGTAAAATCATTTATTTTGAAAGTGTAGGTATAGTTTAATGTTTGAAAATATTTAATTCTCTATAACTCTAACTCTGATGCCAATCTGTAACACCCCCAAATTTATGTTTGTACCAGCGGAAAAGTAATTTGGGTGTTACGGGGAGGATCGAACTTATAATCTCATAAAACGGCTTAAGAGAAGCGTTTTGAAAGTTATTTGTCATTCAAAATAATATTTTTGATAAAAGATGAACCATTTGATTTAGAATCTTATTAAAAGATATAAAGGCTTGAAACATGGGCCGGATGAATAGTAATCATGGTGTTGGGCTGAAAAGTATTAGGGCCCGATTAGTTATTAATTTAGGATAAGTGAATTTTAATATTTTGTTAAAACGTGTCGAGAACTTGTTTCGTCATTTGGTGAAATCTGTGATATCGTAATCGTGACCATTTAATATAATAAGAAAAATTTCAAATTTTTCCGTAAAAATGGTGATTAAAATAATGACAGAGATTAATATATAATTAACCGTTGTTAACTATATAGATTTTTGCAAGGTTATACAATTACGGAGCACAAGCTACAAATCCAACAAGGATATCCTCCAATACGATAGAAAAAGCACGGCTAAGCTCCAAACCACGCAAAAGCCATTCTGGAAGAAGTACACAAACTTGTAGATGCAGGTATTATGCGCAAAGTCTACTATCATGACTGGCTCTCTAATCCAGTAATGGTAAGGAAAAGTGATGTCAGTTGGAGAATGTGCGTGGATTTCAGTGACCTCAATAAAGCATGTCCACAGGACTGCTACCCGCTGCCAGAAACAGACTGGAAGGTAGAATCTCTGTGTGGATATCCCTTCAAGTGCTTCCTAGATAAATACAAAGGATATCATCAAATTATGATGGCTGAAGAGGATGAAGAAAAAACCGCCTTCCACACAAGTCAAGGGGTCTTTTGCTATACAAAAATGCCCTTTGGCCTAAAGAACGCGGGAGCAACATACCAGCGATTGGTGGACACAACATTTGAGAAACAAGTAGGTCGAAACCTGGAAGTTTACGTTGATGACCTTGTCATAAAGAGTCACACAGAGGAAGAATTGGTGCGCGATATTGAGGAGACGTTCAAAACATTGGAAAAAATAAACATGAAGTTAAATCCCAAGAAGTGCACCTTCGGCGTGATAGAAGGCATGTTCCCTGGGTATTTAATTGAACCTGATGGCATTAAGCCTTGCCCAGAAAAGACAAAAGCAGTCATTGATCTCCCTTCTCCGCGCACATTGAAAGAAGTCCAGTCATTAAATGGAAAGCTAGCTGGACTAAACCGATTTTTATTCAAATCAGCGGACAAGTCACTCCCCCTTTTCAAAACACTCACAAAGTGTACAAAAAAGGGAGACTTTCATTGGACTAAGGAGGCGGAGGAAGCCTTCCAACAATTAAAACAGCATCTTGCATCACTTCCCAAACTTGTCGCATCGCGACCAGGGGAAGAGTTGATCATGTACTTATCTGCAACCCATGGAGCAGTTAGCGCAGTACTATTGACATATAGGAACTCCGTTCAAACGCCCATATACTTTGTAAGCAAGGCACTGAAAAAGACAGAGACTAACTACAACGCTATGGAAAAGCTGGTGCTAGCTCTAGTATTCGCAGCTAAAAGACTGCGCAGATACTTTCAGGTGTTGGAAGTTTTTAATATCATATGATTTCGTACTTATATTTAGAACATTATTTATGTAGTTATTATTAGTAGTATAGTTTATTTCGAAGGTCTGTAATGGTTCACTCCAACAGATATCATTCGAACCATCATATTAGTTAGTTTATATGGTTATGACAGTTACACATGAAGGGACATGATGGTTTCATTCGAACTATCATGTTTATTACTTCTAATGGACATGTCTTTCCATCTTGTATATATAGGGTATCCATACGTTTGAAATAATAACAATTCCAGAATTTTACTTTACAAAATATACTTTGTTTCATACATATCTTTTACTGTTATATTGCAATATTACTTGTTCAAATTCTCAGAATCTTAAACTTCAAATATGGTTAATACAAATACTTTCTTAGAGCAAAACTGGTCGACACACAAACATGATTTCGACCCACATAATAATTGGCATCAGAGCAAACCTGGGAAACCTCTAAGAAAGAAGATGCAGCAAACATTTATGCATCGACAATTGAAAAGAGAGAATGAGAAGAAACTGGGCAAGTGCATACGACAAATCACACATGACTGCAAGGACATGTTGAAAAAGAGATTGAAGCATACAACACAAACCTTACCCAAAACAAATACAGAAAACACAAATGTTTCATATGCAAAAAGAAAGGCCATATAGCCAAATTCTGTCAAACGAATCAAGAAGAAGAAAAACCAGAAGTCGAACAACAAGAAACAGAAAAACCAGAAACTTCAAACTGGTCTCCTATCATCCCAACACAATCCGAAGTCATTGAAACTCAAAAGATACACAAACCAACCATTGAATTAAAGTATCGTGAATGTATACACTTCTCAACAAATGGTATCTTGAAAGGGACGGACCAAGGACACTGGGACAACATATGGTATATCAGCAATCAAATCGATAAGCATCTTTGCTCTAATCTCAATTTCTTTCGTAATATAAAAGAGGATTTTGTTGTTTCAAGGTTAAAAGAACAAATGAAATTTTTATTTACATATGGAATTGGTGAGGTTTTTATCAAGGACGATGGTTGAGGTTTCATAATACCAAGGGTATTTTATGCTCCTGAAGTTTCATTAAACATACTCTCCATCGATTTACTTGAGAAACAAGGTTTTGAAATTGTCTATGATGGAAACTCTTGTAGACTAATTTACATGTTTAATAATTTTGAAAACCATGTCTTTAATGAAGATAGTTTAAGGAAAAGGCACAATGAATTCATGGAAACCTATTTCGATTCATTATCAAATTCAGAAGATGATGTGATTAGGATTAAAGGAAACATATATTCAACAAGAGTCACAACATTTAACAAATTTGTTGCCTTTCTAAACTTGATTAAAAATGATGATCTTATTCGACAAGAATGGGATTATTTTCGATACAAATTTGATAAGGTTGTCAAATGGTTTTATAATCACTGCTTAAACAAATCCCTTCCTGGTCCTATTCCTCCCATGATCAATGGTACACAAATACATTTACTTGATCTTTACAAACTAATTGAGGGACTTGGAGGATACTTAAGTGTGCATTTCGGTCAAGAATTCGGTACAATTGGTGAACTCATTGGATTATCAAAGCAAGAAGGTGAAGAATTGAAAAAGTGCTACATCAAATACTTAGATATATTTACATCCTACTACATGACTGCTAGGGGGCCTAATTTTCCTACCAAAAGAGTAGAAGTGGACACATCTTATAGTCCTTTGTCTCATCAAGAGACTTTTGCACCCAACTTTAAAACAGCAGATCCTAAAGGAAAAGAAAAATTGGAGCACTTTGGTATTATATTGGAAGATGTTGAAGAGAAGAAAGATAACACCAAACCGATTCAACCACACAATTGGCAACAAGATATGAAGGCTGGAAACTACATGGTCAAGACAAAAACAACAAGCAATGCAAGTGATGATTTCACAATCATTACTTGATGCTTCGAAGTAAACAACAACATATACTCAATCTTATGATCTTAGGAGGGAGAATGTTGAAAGTTTTAATATCATATGATTTCGTACTTATATTTAGAACATTATTTATGTAATTATTATTAGTAGTATAGTTTATTTCGAAGGTCTGTAATGGTTCACTCCAACAGATATCATTCGAACCATCATATTAGTTAGTTTATATGGTTATGATAGTTACACATGAAGGGACATGATGGTTTCATTCGAACCATCATGTTTATTACTTCTAATGGACATGTCTTTCCATCTTGTATATATAGGGTATCCATACGTTTGAAATAATAACAATTCCAGAATTTTACTTTACAAAATATACTTTGTTTCATACATATCTTTTACTGTTATATTGCAATATTACTTGTTCAAATTCTCAGAATCTTAAACTTCAAATATGGTTAATACAAATACTTTCTTAGAGCAAAACTGGTCGACACACAAACATGATTTCGACCCACATAATATCAGGCGCACCCAATAGCTGTAATCACGGACCAGCCCATCAAACAAGTTATCTCTAAACCTGACGCATCAGGACGGCTACAAAAGTGGAGTGTGTTGTTGAGTGAGTATAACATCTCGTATAGACCACGTACTGCAATCAAGGGGCAGATATTAGCCAACTTTATTATTGAGAAGCCAGATACCGATACTCCACCTTCAGCAGGCAAGACAGAGTTACAAGAACCATGGGTTCTATTCACAGATGGATCCTCATGCGTGGATGGGTCAGGCGCAGGCCTTATCCTCACTAATCCAGAAGGAGTAGAATTCACCTACGCACTGCGCTTCTAATTCACAGCCACAAACAATGAGGAAGAATACGAAGTCGTACTCGCTGGACTGCGTATTGCAATTCAAATGGGTGTACGCAACTTAGAGGCAAATGTGGATTCCAGGCTAGTAGCTAACCACGTGCTAGGTGAATATGAAGCCAAAGATGAACACATGATCCAATACCTTGAAAAAACCAAGTCTTTAATTCAGAGCTTTGATAGGTTTACAATCAAACAAGTATCTAGAGGAGAAAACAGGAAAACTGACGCGCTTAGCAAGATCGCATCTACAAGCTTTGCGCACCTATCAAAACAGGTATTGGTGGAAACTCTAAAAAACAAATCAATCTTGGAGATGGAAGTATCCACGGGGATAGAAGAACAGGATCCTACGTGGATGACACCTATCATTGAATTTATAAGCAAAGGAATCTTACCACAAGATCAAAAGGACGCTCGAAGGGTGCGGCGCACAGCGCAGAGATTTGAACTTCGAGATGGCATCCTATATCGACGTTCATTCCTACAACCTTGGCTCCGATGTGTTGGACCTCTTCAAGCAGATTATGTACTCCGAGAAATTCACGCTGGATCATGTAGCATGCACTTAGGACCACGGTCTGTAGTGGCACGTGCCCTACGATCAGGATACTATTGGCCTACTATGCACCGCGACGCACGGGACATGATAAAGAAATGCAGCGATTGCCAAGTCCACAGGCCAATTCCGCGCCGACCACAACAAGAGTTAACCCCCATCACCTCACCATGGCCATTCTATAAATGGGGCATTGACATCGCAGGCCCTTTCCCAGTTGCAGCGGGAGGGCTAAAATTCTTCATCGTAGCCATATACTATTTTACCAAGTGGATTGAGGCAAAAGCAGTGGTGAGCATCACTGGCAACTAGGTAAAACGCTTCGTGTGGGACAACATTGTGTGTCGCTTCGGACTACCTAGGGAAATTATTTCAGACAACGGAAAACAATTATGTGATAACCCATTTAAAGATTGGTGCGTGCAATTAAACATCACACAATACTTTGCTTCAGTGAAACACCCACAAACCAATGGCTTGGTGGAACGCGCGAATCGCAGTCTAGGCGAAGGAATAAAAGCGCGCCTTGGCAGACATAAAGGAAAATGGGTGGACGAATTGCCACATGTTTTATGGGCGCACCGCACGACAATCAAAACCTGTACCGGAGACACACCATTCTCTCTTGTCTATGGGACAGAAGCCGTCATACCAGCCAAAATTGGAATGCCAACTATACGTACAGCGGAAATAAACGTCACAACAAATGACGAGGAGCGGCGCATAGACTTGGACTTGCTGGAAGAAAGGCGTGAACGCGCAGCTATACGCGAAGCAAAGTCCAATGCAAAGATGAAGAAGTATTATGATGCAAAGGTCAAACACACTTCTTTCAGGCCAGGAGACTTTGTATACCGCGCTAATGATGCAAGCCACGCAGAAGACACGGGCAAGCTTGGACCCAAATGGGAAGGACCCTATGAGGTCACGGATGCACTAGGTAATGGTGCATACAAGCTGCGCGATATGGAAGGCCACGAGCTGGCACGCACTTGGAATATCTGCAATCTCAAGAGATGCTATCTTAAGGAAAGGCTACGGCCCACACACTGACAACCTTGCACTTTAGTACGTGCCCAATAAATGTCTGTCTTTGAATTTTCTTTTTTTTTAGGAATTGTCTTTTATCTTCCAAAAACTTGCAAGTATTGATAAAATGTTGTGGTTTCTAGCTAACTCCATAACACACTTAACTTTATTGCGCACATTTTTATTATGTTTCAATATGTTTATTTTTTACTTTTTGCCTATATGGCGTGCGTGCACTTCTTAAAGACCCATGATGGCATAAAGGATGAGTAAACCTACTAACTAACTCGTTGAGTAAGAGGGTTGCAAACCCATCAACACTGGATCACACATCCTTGCTAAGCGCCTTACTTTCAAGACGTTGAAGTAAGTTTACGTGCGCATTCCATGAGGACTACGCAACATAACATACATTGTACATGTTTAGCAATCCACGAGCCAAGACTCTTGGTCATTTTGATATAGTCTTTGCAAAACAACGCAAGTTTATATTCAAATTTATGATTTTTTTTAAGTCACATACTTAATCTAAATCATTTTAAGTATGGCGCATTTTCAATTTGACTCTTGGATGATCTTTTACAAAAGAAAACAATCTAAGTACAAATAACAAGACGTATGAAATAAAATAAACATTATTATTAATGAGAACTACGAGTTTATACAAGTTATAATTACAAAAACACACATCTAAATGCTACGAGCACGCCTGTGACTCGAGCTACTAGCTGTGGATGCCAACTCCCCAGCCTCACTTAGCCTTCTTAACAGGCTGCGATCTTCTTGAGACACCGTTGGTACGCTAACGGGGATCCCATCAGACCTGGGAAGATGGGTTGTGCCAACACCACATAGGATGGCCTTTCCCTTCACGCCCTTCTTATGAGCAGCTCTTGTCTCATGTGCCTCTAAGCACTTCTTCAACGATATCTTCTTCTCAAGAGCGAAGGGATTAAGCATGTGGCGAGGGCGGCCAAAAACAGGCACCATCAGCTGCGATTCGTCTGGCTTCAAAAAGAAGTCATGGTGCGCCTCTGCATCCTTAGCAATGTGCTTGGCCAGAGTTAGGCCCTGCATGATCACGCTAATAGGATAGTCCTGATCACGCTCCAAGCGGGCAATCTCAGGAAAGTCGAAGACCTTCATCTTCTCTATGGCCATCACTAGCTCATCAAAAGCATTCGCGCTGTACCCAGGAACTTCTGCAGGTGGCACAGTCAGCATCTTGCTCTCATACAGCTCCTCCACAGCCTGGGCCTTGCCGCGTACCACAGCGCACTCCACGACCTTCCCAAAGGCCTCTACGACCTCCTGGGACTCCAATGTGCCCATAGCAGCCAGGCGCAAACCATGGCTGATCAACCACCAACACACGCAACAACGCACGCGTTAGAGGATAAAAAGAGCATTAATACATATAATAGATAAAGACTTCAGAATAGAAGATACATACCTGCGCTCAGCAATGGTAGACATAAGATGAGGATATAACTCCTCATCGTACTCTATGCTCAACTTCCGCAGCTTGCCCTCCTGCATTTTCACCTTTTCCTCTATGCGTTCGCAGAACTCAGTGAGCTGAGCAAAATGCTTGCTTCGATTCTCCTGCAAGTATCTCAACGCCCAGGCGCAGCTAGACCTGTGCTGCTCAGCTGCAGCATGTTCACGCTTCAGCTCCACCATCAGGGATAGCTTCTCATCTGCAACCTTCCTCCCATACGTAGTGGTAGACTCTACCTCTGCTCGTGCATCAGCTAACTGCGCCTTGAGCAAGGCAATCTCCTCATCCTTCTAGGCGAGACTGCTACCTTCCCCGATATACCGTGCCTTCAGTTGAGTAACTAACTCAGCCTGACGCTCAGCAACAGCTCCCAGCTCCTCCATCAGCTGTTGCGCAGACATCTCTTCATCAACTCTCACCAGCTCCTCCACATGAGTATGAGCCGCCTGAGGTGGCATTGACCCCTCCACGGACGCTGCATCACCCCCTGTAGCGTCGTCACTACAAGCAAACATAAACAAAGTTAGAGAATGGCGTTGCGCAGAAACACGTATTAATATAGATATTCAGCTTACTTACATAAAGGGAGAAGTCTGAGCATTCTTCTGCGCAGCAACAAACACCGGCGTCTCCTCGTCTGTGGATTAATCCACAATAATGGTATGACGCCTGCGCTTAGAGGTCCCTTCACCATCATCAACAACAGCCTTGCGCTTCACACCCTAACGCTCCTCTTCAGAGTCCGTGTCCACTTTGAGAATACCAACACTTGTGGACGACTCAGCGAGCGTAATTTCAGGCGTCACCACTACCTGCGCAGGCACCGTCTGAACTGGGGTCGCATTCACCACAGGCTGTGATGCGTCAGAAGGCTCCTTTTGTGCAATCTCCAGCAAGCGCCCAGCAGTAACCTCCAGAATAGGCACCTCACCTTCCCTCAAGAGGCGCACGCCCACAGTTACCTGCGTCGGCTTTGTCAGCTTCACTACGGCGAATAGATCCATCTTTGCGCAACACATAAATGAACAAAAAAACACAAGTTAGTTGATAAATCAATATATGCAAAGAAGCTTACACTATACACGCGAGGATAAGAAAGGACAAGCACCCACCCCGGCCGCTTCCATCCAAGAACGTTGGCACCTCGTCACTTCCCCCGTAGTAGTTACGACTCAGCCCCATGTGCACCAAGTACTCCTCGGGATAAGTATTGATGGGGATGCGGTTCTCATCAATAGTCTCCGCATCCCCCACATTGTACGTACCAGGATCTGGGCGCTCATCCTTTGGAATCCCCCCTTGAGTATAAAACTCAGAGAGCGAAGTGAATACCCGATCATCTATCCAAAAAAACCTTTCCCTCCATCCCCTCAGGGAGTCCACCTTATCAGTATAGCACTGATAACCCCCTGGGTGCTTGGAGAATGTTACCTACCCGTTCGACCACGACGTGTGGTAGAACGCGCGGAATAAATTGATAGTCGGGTTTATCGCCAGTAAACGGCAGTTTACCTCAAAATTTATTATTTTGGCCGCACCTATACAGTGCAGCTGCGAAATGTGCAGGCAATAAAAGTTTAGCACATCGCTCAGGAATCGGGATATAGGCACGCGCTGGTTGGCGAATTCAAAGAAGCGCGTATACACCCCTATTTTCCCTACAGGGAAGTCCGCGATACATGCGTTGGCATCCGGTACCTCCGGATGCACTGCAAGCGGAATGAAATAGTCGGAGGAGAACTGACGCAGTTCATCCTCGTCCATTTCAGAGTGAAACTCGTCTAACTAACGAACCATTTCTAAGGAAAAATAAGATTAACTATGGAGCGCACTCACTGTTACCTAATAAAATAGTTGATTCTTGAAGAAGCTTTGAGAAATTTTAAAAATGGCGGAAGAAGGTATTTTACTGTGAGATTTACAGTGAAAAGGGAGGCGGTGACTTATATAGGGTCACCAAACCCTAAATAATCGCCACGTGGATCCCACTAAGGTAATCGTGTGGCTAGAATGCAAAAGGGGACAAGCACTTTTTCACACTTCCCGAAAAATACGTGGACACACTCCCCGTTTCCCGAGGTATCTTTGAGATATTTTAGGACTAGATACATGGCTCAAAATATTGGGCGGTAATTATTTAACATTCTTCCCGCCACGCTTACCACTGTTCTCACTAGTCTAGCATCCGCGGCTACGACCCGCGCACACTAGACTGGGGGGGACATGATGACGTATAGTCTATATTTGGGTCACGAGACCAAATGATAAACACTACTAATGCCCAAGTCCACTATGAGTGGGCTATCATGACAATGATTTGGGCCACACTACTAACGGTTTGGATTCACGATAGCCCAAACCCAACCAAACTATTTATGGTCTAGATAAGGATCTTCTATTTATGGATAAAGATCCATAGGCCGGATAAGCACCACGCGTGCGAAGAATGAGGAACACGAAATCTACAAGGATTTCGTGCCTATATAAAGAATGACATAATTCTCATTAAAGGTACGATTTACAAAACTCTAACTCTTCAACATAACCCTAAACTGATTACTTACTCTCACGCCGGAGGATAATCGTGAGAGACAATCCCACGATAAGCCTAACGGTGTTTGTTTACTTTCTTAGTGCGCAGGTTTCAAGCATTAAGGTATAATTGGTACGAGAGCAGGAACCCAAACAAGGAACGCCCAACTTTTGTATCAACAGAAACAACTTCAAAGTAGCTATATAAGTTCTACATACCAAGTGATTAGATAACAGTAACACCACGGTTACTAACTAGCCATTCTAAAAATAATAAAAAAAAATAAAAAATAAAATTATTTTTGAAATTACAACACAAGCCTATTAACCTTTTTTACAGAACTGAAATGCATATAGCCTAGCTACCTTTTAACAATCACTAAACCAAATCACATCCATTTGCGAAGAGTCACTTGGGCATCCAAAGCATTTCCCCAAATCCGATCAAGTCAGTAACAAGATAGATATCAAACCTAACCAGGGACCGGACCGGAGATGAACCACAAAATCAGGAATGGTCGCGTCTTGTCACAAGGCTAGATGGATGACTATGATTTACCAAAGAATCAAAGATAACAACACCGTGCACCCAATTTGACCTAGTCCATATGTAACCACATTTAAGTATTTAATCCTGCATCATAGAAGTGTTGATTTTTTTGTTTTCTGTCTTACTTAGGCATTTCATCAAACAACCCACATTAGCAAGTCCTGCCAAACTGTATAACATTGTATATACCACACAATGTTCATGTTTACTGGATCTGGGCCTAATGGGGGGCCTGTACTTTTACAAGCCCATTTATCATCCCAACAAAATCCAAACTTATCCTACCCTAAAATAGTACGTAGTATCTAGAAGTAACCTTGTCTGAAAAGTGGAAGGCATGTTCATTTCATTACTACAGCACAGATTATTTGTTGAGCAGCTTAACAAACAAACAAACACCATAACAACACGTCATGTCGTCACCCTTTTCCCGTCGGTACGGCGGCCGTTTTGGAGCCTTGAGCCATTTCAGACCATTTGCAAAAAGAAAATGTTATGGATGGACAGAGACATGTGAGGCGCACGTGTACAAGGTGGAGGCAAAGGAAACTGATGTAGTCAAGGTTTACACTGGTAGATTTGGTCGAAGTATTGAAATAACAGTTACATTGAAAAAAGAGAATGATGATGGTGTAATGGAGCCCACTCAGGAGTATGATTATGTGACTGATTTGCCCCAAAATGCGAGTGTGGTGGTGTACGATACGGCGTTTAAGAATGGTGTGCTCAGCATCATCTTTCCAAAACTTGATATTTACTTGTAGTATTTATTATCATCTTATTAGGTATTTTGTTGTTGTTGTTTATGCTAGCTTTTTAGTTAAGCTGTCTAATCTTATATACTAAAGGCTTAAGTAGTCTTATAAATGCAAAGTGCTCACAATAAATGTTTCATGAATTGATGGTACCATATGCAAGACTCAAGATGGGCGAATTGAATGTAAGAATATGAAGAGTGACTATTGAAGTTGAAGTGTTGTTGGAGTTATAGAAATATCATTAATATAATAAAACCAAAAGATTTTAACCCTCAATCTCTTTGCCTCCCATGAGTTACAACTTACAAGCAAATCATACTAAACCATTATATAAAGAGTTGTGTGGGAATGTAAGTTGGCTATGCTTTCAAACATGGAATGGATGGTTGCACGCATGCCATTGGTAGGTTCTTACAAGGTCAAACTCATCTCCTCAGTCTCATTTTAGTCATTGTATATGAGTAGTCGATTAGAAGAGAAATACATGTTGTTGAATGTATAGCCGTATAGGTGTAAGTTTTGTGTTGTGCCCTCTATGGATTATAGCGATGGATGTCGATATTAATTTTAACTCGATTAGTCAGTCCATGTTTATTACTGTGTGTATATACACAATATGATCATTTTCGTAGTTTATTCTATTAGTAGGCTTGCAATGCACAAAGTTTGATTTGTGTACCTCTCTATGATACCGTTGGTAACTTCTTTTTTATCATCCTTCTTTTATATTTATTACTCAACCATTTGTAAATCTTGATTCAAAGATCGATTTTTTTTCTGAATAGTGGTAGGGCGGTAAACTTTATCTTGGAGCATGCAGAAATTGATAATAGTTTTTTTCCAAGATAAAAAAGTTAACAAAGTGAGCTTAAATAACCCTTCGAATTAACGCGTCAAGTTCATTATATATTTCCATCAATTATTAAGTGTGGTTTATCTTTGTAGTTATTGGATCTGGAGTGTATACATACTCGACACCTCAAGAGTGAGAAATTAGTTTTTAGAAAAATATATATGTGGTTGAGAAGTCAAAAATATTAGCATAAGCAATGATATTGTGGTCGCAGCGGTTGTTTGTTTCACTGCAATGGAGGATGAGGAAAAAGATCCTTAAGTTGCCAATAATGATAGTGTATTATCAAAGTTTTGTGATTTCACTTTATGCATATATTAAGTTGTTAACTATACCTTATGTAATGTTGGACGAATAATAAATGTGAGATTTCAAGATTGAATCCAAATATGTACAACCGCGCCATGTTTAATTGCAAGAAGTAATGAAGGTGAATATGAAGTGTTTGTTGGAATATAAATGAAATAGTTCAGTTATCAGGAAGATGAATATGAAGTGTTAGATGCATTAGATGCAGAAGATGTATGGTTTTTGCAATCAAATAAGTCATTATAATTAGCAGGGACAAATTGTGGATTTATAGATAACAGAGTTGAGAACTCATTCGCCCTTTTGATAATTTTTATGTTTCTTAATTAAATTAGTGGATTGATGTCAATATCTATTCATTCATCCATAGTAAAAGTTTTGTCACTTTGTGTATTAGGGTTGTCTACTATTATATATCCACAAATTTTGTCAATTTCATTTAATAGACATCTATAATCATTATGAAGTTATTTTATTTTTTCTTCATTCGCCAGTAAAAAGTGTAACATAAAGTACGGTGCAATGGACACGATCAATAATATTATACGGCTGGCAGCCATGAGTGCCATGAGTATTTAATGAAGTTTGAATACTAATCTCATATGAATATTGCTCTTACTAATTTATATGTGTTAAGTACATGGATACGTGTAACATAAATGTTTCATATGTTAAACAAGTTTTGAACTTATTTTATGCTTACTTTACAAACAGTTAATGGCCATCATGAAATTATGAGAAAAGCTTAACTTTAGCATTTATAGAGATAAATCCATTAAGTCTTTTTATGACTTGATACATTACTCATGCTCTTAGCCTCTTAGGTGTTTGGTTTAGCTTATCATGATTGATAAAGTAAATGGCAAAAAGTTAAATGAATATTAAAATAATGTAATTATTAAATAAAGATATAAAAGTCTTTTAATATAACCTCTACTACTTACTATAATGCATGCATAATTTTCTTTCAATTTAAATTTTTTAAATTTGAGTAATTTGTAATGTTTATAGTGCTCTTTACAAAACAGATTTAAATGCAAGTTATACTCATTATAATTAATTCGATTTAAATGACAACCTTTAAAACACACCACGCAACAAGTATTTACCTAAAACCAATAGCTGCACCAAAATTAGTGCCACACAAATCATATAAAAAAGTGAAAAAGCACAACTAAAAGAACTAAACTACAAATCAACAAAATAATTACCGTTGCGTAAACATTAACAAAAATTTTCCAACAATCAACAAAATTGTCACGAGACAGCATGAGTTATACATTGTTGTATATTTACACAAATATTACGCTATGAACATTTAGATAAAGCCCAACAAAATCCGACCATCTCCAAAACATGATAGTTTCAAACATGATGAACATTAGTGTTGAAGATTACACTATAAACACTTAGATAGAGCCCGTGTGCAACACACGGGTCTGAATGACTATCCTATATATAGTTAGGTTTCAAGAATGTTGGATTAATTACTAGCTTAGATCTATCCTTTTCGTATGTTTTTAATTTATTATTCGTAACTTTATGGTTTATTGAAATCAGTTTATCTAATCGTAATTAATTACTTTCCTACTTAATTAGTGTTTGTCTTCATTTCTGGATTTTAGCAATCGTTTTTTTTTTTTTTTTTTTTACAATATGAGATACATCTCAATTTTGATGTTAATGGTTGTCATTTTAAATATGATGTGCACAGTAGTCATTGCTATAGTCGGAAACATTTCAAGCTTGACCAAATTGTTTATGGGTAGCACTTTAGGATGATTCCAACGTAATTTAAACAAAAATGTACTAGAGACGACGTTTAATGTGTTTGGACACTTTTACTCTCAATACCACCCAAAATTATCCAATATTTTTGGTAATTCATATGCAAAAATCCAACTTTTTTGGGCCAAGTTTTAGTTATTTGTGGAATTGGTAAGATACTCTTTCCAAAGCATGATCCATCCGAATACGGGTAAAATGAATATTCGTGTTTGCATCATTTAAATTGGACTTTTGGTCTAAGCATGGAAAGAAAGCATGTTCTATATTCCCAAACATAGACTACGTTGATAGTTTTGATAGTCTTTGAAGCTTCAATACGGCAGCAGAGCTTTGTAGATACTAAGATAAACCACAATGTCACCTCTTGTAAACCATGAAGTTAAGACAAGATCTCATTCTGTCAGCAATGTATTTTATTTATAAAAAGTGTTGGTCATTTATGTCATGTAATACGTTACGATAATATATCATTTCAAGTTATTTAGTTCTAGTATTCATGTTATTCCAAAGTCTAGCGGCCAAATATATATAAGCCCAAATTTAGTTATGCCCTAGACTTGGACACTATAAATACTCATGTATACCTCTCATTTGAGGTTGGTTGGTTCACTAGTAATATCATGTTCTTATTTTACACACACTAGTTGTCCTTCCTACTCTCTCTCTCTCTACTCTCTTTCTCTCTCTAGGATTTACGTAAGATTCATAAGTGAAATAGGTTGTTCTACGGTCCTACAAGTGGTATCAGAGCCTAGGGATAATTTTAGGTTGTTTTAGATCGTTTTTTGGTGAAAAATCGGTTTTTTTTAAGAATCAGTCACTGTTCATCGCCAACCTTGCGAGTTAGAAAGTTTTCTGTCGAGTTCGGATCTACGTTTTACCGAGTTTGGGATTAATCCTAGCGAGTTAGGTTATCATCTTAGCGAGTTAAGTTTAATCTCAGCGAGTTAAGAAATATTTGGCGAGTTAGCCTTCACCTTATCGTATATCGAGTAAGGTTCTTTGTGGCTACTACCTAGGGGAAACTCTGCCCAAGTTAATTCTAGTTACCAAGTTTGATCTCTACCGAGTTAAGGATTTACATTGTTTTATCGAGTTAAGTTCTAATTAGACTTACCGAGTTTGACAAGTATTACTCTTACCGAGTTTGTATTACAAATCCTACCGAGTTTGAATCACCAAACTTATCAAGTTAGACTAAATTGAGAATACCGAGTTAGACATATCCACAAGCTTTAGCGAGTTACAAGTTTTCTGAGGTTACCGAGTTTTTTGGCGGGAAAATTTGAGTAAAATTTATTTTTTACAGGAGACTAAACGTTCAATTTTTACGCGAGATTTAAATTTTGGTATAAGGTTGAAAATTTTGGTCCGAAATTCAAATTTTTAGGCCAAAATTCAAAAAAAAAATTCGGTAAAATTTGGCGTCAAGATTCTTAAAACTCAAATTTTTTTGGTAACCTTAGAATTGCATTTAATAGTGATTTTCAAATTTTGGGCGAGAAAATTTTCAAATTTTATTTTTGGAGAGAAAATACGAAATCACTGAGATCAACCGAGAACGAACTTTCAACTTCACCAAAACATCTAATCTACAACAACAACCTTTGTTATCTTTCAAAAGATCCTCAGAACAACGTTTCACTTTGAATTCAAATCATGGCAACTCAACAAGACATTCATGCTGTCGGTGCCGAAAATCGACCTCCAATGCTTGAAAAAGGCGGATATCTTCCATGGACAAGCCGCATGCTTCGTTACATCAAAACAAAGACCGATGGTAAATTAATGATCAACTACATTACAAATGGTCCATTTAAGCCAAGACAAGTTCAAGTTGAAGGTAATCCAAATACAACACCTCCTACTCTACCATTCGTGCGTGAACAAACAGAAGCAGACTACACGGATGAAGACAAGAGGCAGATCGCCGCTGATGATATGGAAATGCATTTATTCCAACTTGGATTACCACGCGAGATCTTTGCTGCGGTCGACAGCTGTAAAACTGCTTTTGATATGTGGGAACGAGTTAGAAGGATATGTCATGGAACAAAGATTGGGCAACAAGACGTTGAGAACAAAGTTCTAACTGAATGGGTGAACTTTACATTTACTAAAGGCGAACAGATTGAATCCTACTACACAAGGTTTTGCACTTTAATGAATTAGTTAATCAGAAACAAGTTGACACCACGAACAATTGCAACAAACATCAAATTCATCAATAACCTTCCAGAAGAATGGGGTCGTTATGTTACAATTGTCAACCAAACAAAGGATTTACATAAGGTGAATTATGATAAACTTTATGATTTTTTGAAGCAAAACCAAGCTGAGGCTAATGAAGTAAGGAAAGAAAGATTGGCAAAGAATCATGATCCTCTCGCATTAATTGCTACTACACCAACACCGTTTTCAGTGAACACACAACAACCATCATCATCTCCCACTCACAACTACATGCAACCATCATGCATTCAACAACCAACACCAGTCTACCAACAACAGCTCTACCCACAGCAACAACAACATGTTATTCAACAACAACAATACCCACAGTTTCAGGAACCAGAATTCACTGACAATGATGAAGCTACTGCAGCCTTGACACAAGCGTTTGCTTTTCTGACAAAGGCATTCCAAGGATGTTATTGATGCGTGGGAATCGCAACAGGCTTTACCTCTCAAGGGATCTCGAGAAGCTTACAACCCCCACCAGGCAGTGTACCTGATCGTTGTAGTATAGTATAGTGACAAGTACCGGGGGATTGATCGTTCAGCTTAGGAATAGTGTCGCTAGGATTAGAAAACCTAAATACTAGTTCTAAAGGTGAGGGATGATTATTTTTGTGTTTTTATATTTTTTAGAAAGCAATTAAAATTCTCGGGTTTGAAGGATTTGGGCGGAATTAGTTGCTAATCAACTAACCCAATACTAAAGATGCAATCAAAATAAAATACTAAAAATGAAAAATAAACTAAATTATACTAAAGTTGTGAGCAGTAAGTGGAGAAAATGTGTTTACTTAGATTTCACTACTCCCTAGACATCTTTTACACGTTAATTACTTGTTATAAATGCATGGATGACGGATCGTATTCCTTAATACCATTCATGGGGTGGCACACTTAACTCCCCAATTCTATGAGCTCTTATCTCCTCCTACACCATGCCCAGCACAACTATAGGGATTGTAAACAGTGGCTCATGCATTAAATACAACCAATAAAGACCTAGTGCGCGTCGGTTCATGTTTCTTAAGACGTTCAAGCATGTTACCAATTGGAGATCTGCCAGTTTTCTTAAGCCTAACATATAAATCATTCATCCAAAACAAGTATAAACAAGTAATCAACACATAATTAACATCTAGGTTTCATTAGATCTAAGCAAACACAAGATAGATCTAGCCTAGCATGATGGAATTAAGACAAGAACAAGATATAGACAACCAACACATAGACATATTGATTGAATTAAAAGAACACTTATCTTAATTACACATGAAAGGTATCAAAGGCTTGGAACCCTTGAAAAACCTGTAAAATTCGCACCAAAATCGTACTTAGGGTTTCTCCAAAACTTCTCTCTTAAAATGTGAAAAATTAGAAAACTATATATAGGAAAAGAGGTCTGACGGCGTCAAGACAAAGCTTGTGACGCCGTCACCTCGCCGCCAAAACTATTCTCGGACTGCCTTGATCTACATTTGAAGCCGTCAAGACTTAATCATTTCCAGGCCGTCATGACTTTTACTCTTGACGCCCTACCTTCATGACGCCGTCAGGGAGTTACACTTGACGCCGTCACCTACAGTTCCCAGCATGGAAAATTAAGACTTTGGCGTTTTCTTCACTTTTATGCTCCAAAAACGTCCGAATTGCTTCCTTTTCCAAATTTCACTCCCAAAGTACCTAAAATCACAAAAGGAACGATTTAGAGCAATATTTGATCAAATAAATTCGAATTCGGGCTTAAATGACCCCCTAAGAACGGATCATTTTTCGCCTCATCATATACCCTTACACTTGAGATTTGCTTGTCCTCAAGCAAATGCGCTTTTATTCTACTCAAAATACAAGTTAGGGGTCATTTAACACTAATATAAAAGTAATTACAACAAATAATCGTTCCACTAAAGACCAATAGACAAGCACAGAGGTCATACACAAGCACCTCACAAATAGTGTTTAGATACTCACATCTCTCGGGTGTAATAAAGTGTAAATTACAATATGGAAACGGAAGATATCTCTCACTACCTGTCATAGCAAAATAGATTACCATAGGCTTGGGAAAGGATCAAACCTCCACCACATGGCGTAAGCACCTAGGATAAACTATCAAAGAGGTCTTTTAAAGGGTTGTAACGTTAGGTGTAGGGATATGAAATACACGGTTTTGTTGGATAAAGGAAGTTTTACTGGTGGCGAGTTAACAATCTTAGTTAATTACATGTACAATATGGCGTTGCTAAGCCAAGACTAGACTCGACTTAAGCTAATAAATGAAAAATAACAAAAACATAAAATGAACATAGAATAAAAACGGGATGGTAGTCCGTATGTTTTTTCTCTTTTCTTTTTTTTCTATTTTTTTTTTTTTTTTTTTTTTTTTTTGCATACACTCTTATCCTACCATCCAAAATAATACATCATAGGGAATGAACGTTTCCCTTACACTTGAATCTTTACATACTTTACAATTAACTAATCTAATGACTCGAATTAAGATAATTAAAACACTTGGAGCACTTTTAAGATTAACGTACATATGGGGGTAATAAGTGATGTTCTTCCCCATTACTCCATAAAATAAGTACTTACCCATGAGTCCCAATTGTCCCAAAACAATATGTACAAGGATATGTCTCGACTTAGCAACCATGTAATCAATTAGAAAGTTAACTTAGGGTTTAACAAATAACAATAATGCACTAAAAATGAGCGCATACACGGAAGGCTAAGGCGATTTGGTTGTACATTTAAGTGGGGTGTAACAAATTCCTCCTTTAAGTAAGATGCTTAAAGTTAGAAACGAAAAGATAGGCTCGGAGGGGTGTACTAGGGGTTTCGTGTACTAAAAATGAGTACAACGCTAAGGGTGTGGGAAAAATTAGTTGACTTAACTAGCCAAGTAATATGACTTAAATGGTCAAGTAATTGTAATACGGGTTTAACACAAGGGTGATCCTAATGCCTCTTATCATGTAGTAAATCCTACTACACGAATGTAGTCTCACTAGCGGTCTCGGGATGCATCACTAACGCAAGTTCTAGAATCTAAATGCTACCGGTACACTCATAAGCACTAATAGTGAATGCTTTTCCTATCAAATCTAAAGGCGAACCTCACATATTTGGGTGGAAAATGTTTCTGAACATACGGTTATGTGCTAGTCATACAATCTCCTATCCATGAGACGCTTGCTATGGCTAAAGTTTCACTCCTAAATGTTGTAAAAAATTGTAAATTTGGCGCTAAAATTACACTAACAAGTATTTCTCATAGTTTTATTACACATCTACCATTAAACAAAACAAACTCAAGCGAAAGTGCATATGTAAGGTATCATCTTTTTACCCTCCCCTTACACTTAAGATGAACATTGTCCCCAATGTTCAAGTAAAGAATGTAAAAGTGAAAAAGTAAAGAGAATGAAATCAAATACTCCCCTGATTCGCTCGGTATGGATAATAGGGTGGCCAGGTTAAATCTTCCTCCAAGAAAATGAACAATCAAAGCTTCGCTTCCAGAATGTAAATCATCTTCTTGTCATACATAACCTGTAAAACCTGACAAAATAGACAAGACAACCTCGCGTAAAATCGGCGGCATCCTATATAAGTTACTAAATCCTAGAAAACAAGATAAGATATAATGCTTGTGGAATGAAGTTTGCAGATCTCCTGGAGATTATAAAACTTAATAATTCACAAAAACCATAAGACTCCGTTAGAAAAACAAAACTGGTAAAATTTCCAGATTTTTACACTTGACGCCGTCAGAAGTGACCTGCAGAAATTCTTATGTTAAGTTTCCGGAAAATTTCTGGAAAAACTTGGTCCTACTTCCTGGAAAATCCTGCAAAACTTCATTATGACTCAATACAAGCATTTGACTCTAACAAATACGAATATACATGTTCATTTAATATTGTTGTGGATCATGATTGTTTTGTTTCTTAAAAACATATTTGGGGTTTCCCGTTACACTTATCTTTTGCAAAAATACCTTTAGGTGGAGTTAAGACTAGGCCAAAACAACAAAGTAAAGTATTTCCACTATTTAATTTAAAAACATGATCAACCAACAATAAAAATTAAGCATGCATACGGAAGCAAATAACAAACAAACAAATAAAATCACACAAAACATGGGTTGCCTCCCAAGAAGCGCTTTTCTTTATTTACGAGTCTTGTAGCTAGACTCAAGGTCATGGGTTACTACGTGATCTCATCGTTGGTTCCACTCTCTAGGTCGTCTTCTAAACCAGTTTTGTATTCCGGACCTAGTTGCAAACATTCTTTGTAGAAACCAAGCATTCTATTCTTTACATACTCTACTCCTCTACGTCTATCCTCCTCATTCCTATAATAAGCCGCTTGCTTGTGTTCCTTTTCGAAATTAGAGAGAAGGCGGTATTGCTCAATCTTGTAGGGCATTTGATAGGCAACCTCATCATTCTCTTCCTTAAATCTAACTATCCCTAAAGTCGGATCATAACTCATCCTAGTGGCCTCAACAAATGGTTTTCCGAATATTATTTGGCTTAGGCAAGCATCTATCACTGGACGAGTGTCCTCAACTATCATAAAATCGATTTCATAGGTAAGATTCCCTATAATCACATGCAGTCCCTTCACTCTCCCTGCAAAATTACTTATCAGATTCTTACCGGGCAACATCCTAAAATCAAGTTGCTTCTTCATCACCCAATTGAAATAAGTCCTAGTCATGATATTCACGGGGGATCTAGGGTCGATGTAAGCTTTCCATATATGCATGTGCCCGATATTGCATGGGATGTTAATGTTAGAGGGGTCTCCCATTTTGATAAGGGGGTGCCAAAGATATATGGTCTCTCGGGACTATCGAATAAATCCTTATGGTATTCCCGTTCTTCCTTGGTGAGCAACTTATCAAAGTACCTTTCTATCGGTTCTACCTCCTCTAATTCCTCTTCCTTCCTAGCCTCAACTTCCCTACTCTCATCCTTAGTCTCAGCTTCTATTCTAACTTCATCCTTGTCACTCTCCTCAATCTCCTTATCTATTGGCTTGATGGTGACAACATTGACAAAGTGGACATGTTTGGATGATGAGGGGTTCTTAATTTGGCTTCCGTTATTGGTGTCCCTAGTGACTTTCCAAGGTGTGACTAGTGCTTGGTTGTTGAGGGCCTTCAACAAGTTGTCAATCTTGTTGGTTATCTCTGTTTGTTGTTGGTTGAATTCGGTTTCAAACCTAGCTATGCGAGCCTCTTGAGATGCCATGAACTTAGACATCAATCCTTCAAGATTGTTGGTACCACCAAAGTTGTTAGAAGGATTGTTGTTGAAAGTACGGTTGGAGGGTGGACCGGTTGGTTGGTAACGATTAGGTGGGTTGGAAGAATTGGGTTGATTTTGTTTCCACCTAAGGTTTGGGTGATTTTTCCATGAGGGGTTGTATGAATCACCGTAAGTATTTGGCTCGGGCTTGAAAGCGTACCACTTATCTCCCGCTTCGTTGGTACGCGTGGATGCGTAGTCCGCAAAAGCTGTTCCGGGGAGTTCCACACAATCACGAGTGTCGTGGGGACCACTACATAATTCGCATGAAGAAGTGATTTTGTTCACTTGGCTTGAAGGCTTAGGAGCTTCGTAAGATTTCATGAGAAACTTGACTTGGTCCTCAAGTTCCATGATCCTACGGTCGGGAGTGCTAGAATTGTTAGAAGGCAAAGATATTGCCTTGACCGTTTTGTTCAAGTCACGAGGATCATTCCAACTTTCGTTGTCATAGAGAGCAAGATCTTCTATGAGTTCCCATGATTGTTTCGCACTAAGATCACGTAGCTTACCACCGGCCGATTGGTCAATGGCTCGCCTCGTGGAGATGTCGATATGGTCATAAAAGATTTGGACTTGGAGCCAAAGATCTATGCCATGATGAGGGACTTTTTGGAGTAAGTCCTTGAAACGAGTCCATGCTTCATAAAGAGATTCATTTTGACGTTGTTGGAACATCAAGATGTCATTTCTAAGCTTAGTAGTTCTCCCCGGTGGGAAAAATTGAGCAAGGAAACGAGTGGTGAGATTATCCCATGTAGTGATGGATCCCGCGGGTAAACGCTCAAGCCATTGACTAGCTTGATCCCGTAGAGAGAATTGGAATAGGCGTAACCGGGTTGTCTCTCTAGTTGCAACATCTAGGTCTATGGAATCTACGATTTTGAGGAAGTCCTTAAGATGTTGGTTTGGATCTTCGGAACGAAGTCCATGGAATGCACATCCGCTTTGCACCAACCGGATGGTGTTGAATCGCAAGGGAGTCACATTGGCTCCAGTGAGCTCAATGGTGTTTCGGTAGCCTTGATGGCTAGGTCGGGAATACTCTCCTAAGGTTCGGGGCCTAAGGGGTTCTAATGGTGGGTTTTGTTGTGGTGGGATGACGGGTTCAAAGATGTTCCCGTTGTCCATGATGTCGGGTGGTTACGAACAAAGGCACAAAGAA
The DNA here is from genome assembly GCA_030686995.1 of Artemisia argyi. Classification (NCBI taxonomy): domain Eukaryota; kingdom Viridiplantae; phylum Streptophyta; class Magnoliopsida; order Asterales; family Asteraceae; genus Artemisia; species Artemisia argyi. The sequence continues at coordinate 161,980,111 of CM060683.1, forward strand.
ATAAGATAGACTAAAGAGAACCAAAAAATAAAAATAAAATCTTACTGGAAAGGAATCTAGCAAGTAGACCTAATAAAAAGAAATTCTAACCTAGACAATAACTATTCCCCGGGCTGCGGCGCCAAAAACTTGATGCGTGGGAATCGCAACAGGCTTTACCTCTCGAGGGATCTCGAGAAGCTTAAAACCCCCACCAGGCAGTGTACCTGATCGTTGTAGTATAGTATAGTGACAAGTACCGGGGGATTGATCGTTCAGCTTAGGAATAGTGTCGCTAGGATTAGAAAACCTAAATACTAGTTCTAAAGGTGAGGGATGATTATTTTTGTGTTTTTATATTTTTTAGAAAGCAATTAAAATTCTCGGGTTTGAAGGATTTGGGCGGAATTAGTTGCTAATCAACTAACCCAATACTAAAGATGCAATCAAAATAAAATACTAAAAATGAAAAATAAACTAAATTATACTAAAGTTGTGAGCAGTAAGTGGAGAAAATGTGTTTACTTAGATTTCACTACTCCCTAGACATCTTTTACACGTTAATTACTTGTTATAAATGCATGGATGACGGATCGTATTCCTTAATACCATTCATGGGGTGGCACACTTAACTCCCCAATTCTATGAGCTCTTATCTCCTCCTACACCATGCCCAGCACAACTATAGGGATTGTAAACAGTGGCTCATGCATTAAATATAACCAATAAAGACCTAGTGCGCGTCGGTTCATGTTTCTTAAGACGTTCAAGCATGTTACGAATTGGAGATCTGCCAGTTTTCTTAAGCCTAACATATAAATCATTCATCCAAAACAAGTATAAACAAGTAATCAACACATAATTAACATCTAGGTTTCATTAGATCTAAGCAAACACAAGATAAATCTAGCCTAGCATGATGGAATTAAGACAAGAACAAGATATAGACAACCAACACATAGACATATTGATTGAATTAAAAGAACACTTATCTTAATTACACATGAAAGGTTTCAAGGGCTTGGAACCCTTGAAAAACCTGTAAAATTCGCACCAAAATCGTACTTAGGGTTTCTCCAAAACTTCTCTCTTAAAATGTGAAAAATTAGAAAACTATATATAGGAAAAGAGGTCTGACGGCGTCAAGACAAAGCTTGTGACGCCGTCACCTCGCCGCCAAAACTATTCTCGGACTGCCTTGATCTACATTTGACGCCGTCAAGACTTAATCATTTCCAGGCCGTCATGACTTTTACTCTTGACGCCCTACCTTCATGACGCCGTCAAATCTCTTCTGGATCGTCATGGAATTTTGCTCTTGACGTCGTCAGGGAGTTACTCTTGACGCCGTCACCTACTGTTCCCAACATGGAAAATTAAGACTTTGGCGTTTTCTTCACTTTTATGCTCCAAAAACGTCCGAATTGCTTCCTTTTCCAGATTTCACTCCCAAAGTACCTAAAATCACAAAAGGAACGATTTAGGGCAATATTTGATCAAATAAATTCGAATTCGGGCTTAAATGACCCCCTAAAAACGGATCATTTTTCGCCTCATCAGTTATTCTACACCAACTAACAACAACCAAAGGATTTCATCGAACACTCGCAACAAGCAGATTGCTCAGCCGAGTTTCAATATGGGCAACGAAGGCCAAATGGTTGGAGTTTATGGGAATCAGCAGGGATATGCTACTGGATTTAATATGGGTAATCAGAATATGCAGAATCAGTATGGTCAGTATGCAGGGAATCAGATGGGTCAGTTTGTTGGAAATCAGAGGGGTCAGAATATTGGTAATCAGGCAATGGGTAATCAGAATAGGAATGTTGTAGCTCAAGTTGTTGGGAATCTGGGAAATGTGAATCAGGGTAATCTGGTAAAGTGTTTCAACTGTCAGTGTGTAGGTCATATGGCAAGGAACTGTCCTACTAAGCCGAACAAAAGAGACACAGCGTATTTGCAGAAAGCATTACTGTTGGCACAAAAGAATGAGGCAGGGTTTCAGTTGAACGCAGAGGAGAATGATTTTATGGCTCTTATGGATGACATGGAAGACAGAGAGGATATCGATGCGAACTGCATATTCATGGCGAATCTTCAGGAAGCTAAGTATGACACGGATTCTGACACACTTCCTATTTATGGCACCAATGCACCATCTGAGGTATCCAATTTCAACATATGTCACAATAATGATATGTTTGATAAGTCTCCTCGTGAGGAACATCATTTTGAGAAGCTAGCATCTAATTATGATACACACCTGGACACGCCAATTAGTAGTAATACTCCTTCAGCAACTCCAGATGTGAATTATAATGGAGGCTTCGTTTCACAGCATGCTGAGAATGATGAGGAAACACGTGCTTTGTTTGAATCATTATTGAATAATTATCGTATTGAAATTGAGAATGTGAAAAAGGTCAATCGCGATGTTAAGGCCGCGAATGTTAAATTGACCGCTGAGCTTGAGAGTTACAAGGAAAACGTTAAAGCTTTTGAATTTCATAACAAAAGATTGTCTGAATTAGAAACTGGTTATCAAAATTCCGTTTCAAGGGAAAAACTTTTGCAAATCAAGTTTGATACACTTGATGTTAATTCTTTCAAGAAGATAAAAGCTTTAAACGCAGAAATTTCTGATTTGCAAAATCAACTCTTTAAACAAAAATCAGCTTGTTCCAATCTTGAAAAAGAAAGGGATGAGTTGAAAAAAGAATTTGCAAAGAAAGAAGATAAACTTTTGGAAGAAATCGTAGAGTCAGAACACATGATTGCACATCTAGAAGAATTAGTGGTTAAGTCGGGTCAGTCAAGTCAAACAATGAAAATGATTTCAAATCAAACTAATCCGATTTACCATACGAAACATAAAATGGCTCTTGGTAACAACACCCCTTGTAATCTCAAGAAAGCTCAGGAAGAACAGAATGTTTTGTATAATGGTAATCTTATTTACACCAAACATGATCCTCCCGTCGTTCGGGATTCTGTGCAAACGATGGAACTTATCGAAGAGAGCATAAATAAAATTAAACAAAAGGATTTGAAACCCATTGATTACAACAAATTGAACAGACTTTCGGGAATTACTTTTGTTCCACAAATAGAACCATCTGTGTTTTCCATAAAAAGACCATTCGCGAAATTCTTTTCTAAAAAGATAGTTGTTTCCAAATCTCTTTCAAAAATGGAACAAATGTCTTCTAACAACACTTTTAATACAAGTGAGGCTAGAGACATTCTTGATGACGTTAAAAAGAGAATTCAAGAACTTCAAAATATTGTCAAATCTAAAACTACTATCAGTATTAACAACTTGCATTCTAGTTTTCATATTGAACAAAAAAAGTGTTTGAAAACGAAAATACTATCCCACTGAATAACATCAGTGCGAGGGTAATCCGTTTTGAAAACGCTTTCTTAAAATAAACAGCCGATTTTGTCAAGGACCACAAATCCCTGGTAAACAAGCTAATGAAACTCGTGAAAACATGAATGTTTTGGAAAGGTTAAATGATTCTCTCTTCGAAGCAGTTCTGTCTACTGATATAATGTCTATCATCATACAAACATATTCAGTTCAAGACGATGAAAGACTGAGAGCTGAGACCTCCGAAATTGTTTCCAAATATGAAAATGCTCTTATAAAGCTTGAAAAAGAAAATGTGTCATGTTTTAAACAACTTGATCGAAAAAAGGAAGAATGCAAGTATGACAAACTGTCGTATGAGCGTGCTTTCAAGAACATGAAAGAGCAAAATGATCTTTTGAGGGCTCTACTTGAAAGTCAAAAAGGGAAGGGTGAGGAAACTAAGTTTGCAAAACCATCGACTTCGGAGAAACCAAATGTTCCAAACACGGTTCAAAAACCAAAAATGTCTATTTCACGGTTTGCTCCAAAATTCGATGAGAAAAAAAATTTGACAAAACCAGTCACTCCAACACCCTTGCCCAAGCAAAGTGAAAATGAAAATATTTTCGATAAAGGAAAAGCGGTTGTCGAAACACCAAAAGTTATAGCTACTGGCCTTTTTAGGATTAGTCCCACTAATGCGTCTGCCTCCACATCTAAGACTTATGAGGGCAAAAAGGATAATTCTAAAGAGTCTAGTGATTCTAAAAAGGACAACAATATAAATCCTAATGCGTGTGTCTCAACTTCTACAGGATTAGACAACACTTCTAGGAGCAGCAGACTAAAGCCTAGGAGCAATACAAGGAACAATAGAGTCTCGTCTGCATCTAAGAGTAGTTGCAAGAATAAAGTTGAAGAAGTAGAAGAACACCCTAGGAATTTATCGCTTTATAATAAGAGACATGTTTCATCTGAATGTAATGTCGAGAGTACTGGTTCTAATGCATGTAATGACACTGTTTCTAAGAATGTGAATGTTTTTCCAGAACAGAAGAGCGTTTCGAAAGGTCCTAGTGCAAAATCTAGATTTGTTGAAAACCTAATTAAAAGAATTAGGAACACCACTAATAGTCGCACGCCTAGGAACTATCTTAAGCATTGTGTTTGGATTCCAACAGGTAGAGAATTTATACTCAAGAATGGAAAATTAGAAACAGTTCAAGTTAAACAAGTAGCAACTGTCTATGAGTGTGATTTTGATTGTACCCCTAACCCCATGGAACCAAATTCAAAATGGTTTCCAAATACAAACTCTTCTGTTATTGGCAGGTTATCGAAACATGTCTTTGGATCGTCGACTCGGGTTGCTCCAAGCACATGACCGGGAATTTAAAGCTGCTGATCAATTTTGTCGGGAAATTCATGGGAACTGTACGCTTTGGAGATGATCATGTAGCAGCTATTCAGGGTTATGGAGATCTTCGGTTTGGGAATTTTTTGATCCTCGAGTTTACTACGCGAAGGGTTGGGACACAATTTGTTTTCAGTTAGGCAGTTTTGTGATGCAGATTTAGAAGTTGCATTCAGGAGAAACATGGTTTTTATTAGAAATTTGGTTGGTGATGATCTCTTAACTGGTAATCGTGGTACAAACTTGTACGCTATCGACATCAACCAAATGGCTTCTACATCACCAATTTGTCTCATGACAAGGGCAGCCGAAACTAAGTCCTGGTTGTGGCATAGACGTTTATCCCATCACAATTTCGACACCATCAACAAATTAGCCAAAGACAACATCGTCAACGGTCTTCCTAAGTTCAAATACACCAAGGATCATCTATGTCCATCTTCCGAACAAGGAAAAAGCAAAAGAGCATCATATAAACCTAAAACCGTACCTAGTTCGGAAGCAAGGTTACATTTGTTGCACATGGACTTATGTGGCCCAATGAGAGTTGAAAGCATTAATGGGAAGAAGTATATTCTTGTTATTGTTGATGATTATTCAAGATATACTTGGGTAAAGTTTTTGAGATCAAAAGACGAAGCACCAGGCATCATCATCACCTTTCTAAAGCATATTCAAGTTCTACTTCAAGCTCCAGTAAGGATTATAAGAACAGACAATGGCACAGAATTTACAAACCAGGAGTTAAGAACTTACCTTGAAGATGTCGGAATTACACATCAAACATCAGTTGTTAGAACTCCACAGCAGAATGGGGTAGTTGAAAGAAGAAACAGAACACTTGTGGAAGCTACTCGCACAATGCTGATATATTCTAGTGCACCACTATTCTTATGGGCTGATGCTGTTGCCACTGCTTGTTTTACTCAAAACCGATCCCTAATCCATCCAAGATTCAATAAAACCCCATATGAGCTAGTGAACAACCGAAAACCTGACATCTCTTACATTCACATGTTTGGCGCTTTGTGCTATCCGACGAACGACAGAGAAGATCTAGGAAAGTTGAAAGCTAAGGGTGATATTGGAATCTTCATTGGATATTTAGAAAACTCAAGGGCATTCAGGGTGTATAATAGAAGAATAAAAAGGATAATGGAGACGATGAATGTGAAGTTTGACGAGATTTCACAAATGGCTTCTGAGAGATAGGCTCTAGAACCCGCGCTTAATCCGATGGCTTCTAATCATAACAGATTAGGACCCGCACCAAGCCAGCAGACTTCTGGACACATCAGTTCAGGACTCGTGCCTCAAGGAGCTCATTCAACAAACACGGACAAACCTTCAGAACAAGAACTAGAAAATTTCTTCGAGATAATGTTTGATGAATATTATGGTGGAACTTCGACAAATGCATCTCAACAACATTCCGCTGCACCCGCTCAAACCCATCAACCACCACCACCACCACAAGATGCATCTACAACAGTCGAAGCTGAAGCACCAACTACCACAGCATCATCAACATCTACTCCAGTAACTCTAGTTACTGAAACTGATCTACCAAGAGTTGATGAGCAAAACCAAAACACAAATTTTCAAGAAGAACCAACAAATAATTCAAACGATGTTGCGTTAGAAGAAGAAGAAATATTTAAAAACCCATTTGCAACAGACTCTGCTGAATCTTCTTCAAGGTTACAAGAACCATCTAACACACATTTGTTAAACCCAAGGTACCCTTCTACGTTTCAATGGAAAAAAGACCATCCAATAGAACAAGTTATTGGTGAACCTTCAAAGCCAGTTCAGACAAGGAGACAACTTGCCACTGATCTCGAATTGTGCATTTACATTTGCTCAATCAGCCTCAAAGAACCTAAGAACATTCAGGAAGCAATGGCAGAATACCCATGGATTGAAGCGATGCACGAGGAAATTCTTCAATACCAGTTACATGATAGTTGGGAACTTATTAAACGACCACTTGATAAACGCGTTCTTGATCTCAAGTGGTTGTGGAAGAACAAACTGGATGAGAAAATGACTGTAATTCGTAACAAAGCTCGTCTCATGGCTAAAGGATATCCACAAGAAGAAGGGATAGATTTCGAAGAATCATTCGCGCCTGTAGCTAGACTTGAAGCAGTCCGGATTTTCTTAGCCTATGCAGCTCACAAAAACATCACAGTCTATTAGATGGACATTAAGACAACTTTCTTAAATGGAACTCTGAAAGAAGAAGTGTATGTGAGTCAGCCAGAGGGATTCATCGACAAAGATCATCCAGACTACGTCTACAAGCTTAAGAAATCCATTTATGGTTTATAACAAGCTCCAAGAGCGTGGTATGACGAACTATCATCTTTCTTGCTCAAAAACAATTTCACCAAAGGAACGGTTGATGACACCTTGTTTATCAAAAAATTCAAAGATGACATTTTGATCGTTCAAATTTACGTGGACGACATAATTTTTGGATCAACCAATCCTAACCATTCAAAATATTTTGAAAATCTCATGAAAAGCAAATTTGAAATGTCCATGATGGGGGAACTAAAACTCTTTCTTGGTTTACAAATACATCAATCCCCTCGTGGTATTTTTATCAATCAAGCTAAATATACAATAGAGATTTTGAAAAAACATGGAATGGAAAATTGTGATTCTGTTGGTACACCAATGGTCACATCACCAAAAATAGGTGCTGATTTGTTTGGGAAACCCATCGATCTGAAGAAATATCGGAGCATGATCAGTTCTCTCATGTACCTAACTGCTAGTCGACCCGATTTTCAATTTGCTGTTTGTTTGTTAGCACGGTTTCAGGCAAAGCCTACCGAACTTCACCTCAAAGATTTTAAACGGATCTTTCGGTACCTACGAAGCACCATTAACATGGGACTTTGGTATCCGAAGGATTCGGGGTTTAATCAAACAGCTTTTTCAGATGCCGACCATGCCGGTGATCAAGTTACAGCAAAGACTACATCAGGTGGAGCACAATTTTTGGGTGAAAAGCTTGTAAGCTGGTCGTCAAAGAAACAGGATTGTACAGCACTATCAACCGCCGAAGCCGAGTATGTGTCTCTATCTGCGTGTTGTGCCCAAGTTCTTTGGATGCGGACACAGCTCACAGATTATGGCTTTACTTTTGACAGAATACCTATGTATTGTGACTCAAAAAGTGTCATAGCCATCTCGTGCAATCCCGTACATCACTCTAAGATGAAGCATATCAAAGTCCGCTACCATTTCATCAAAGAACACGTGGAAGAGGGTACTATTGAATTATTTTTCGTTAAGACTAATTACCAACTCGCCGATCTATTTACTAAAGCCCTTCCAAAAGAACGGTTTGACTATTTAGTTCGAAGAATTGGCATGCGAAGCCTAACTCCTGAGGAGCTAGAACGTCTTCTCGAATCTTCTTGAAAAATGTTTTCAAAATCGCTTCGCTGTAAATATTTTCGAAAAACAAAATAAAAAATTTGAAAAACCAACAAAAACAAAATACAAAAATATAAAATTTTAAAAAAATCCAAAAATATTCTTCTCACGACATGTCTCTCGTATAAATCAATATTCTGTATGTTTCTAGAAATGTCATTCAACAATGATACGGACATGTACAGATGCTTGAACGGGAGTTCTGTAAAATGTTTTTCTAAAACATGTCGTTTCTCAAAAGTTTCTTCACTATGGCTTTCGTATACTTCAGTACGAAACCCGGAACCGAATGATGACTTCTGATTATTTCAAAACAAGGACTCGTATTTTCAAGGACGAAATCTTTTTCAAAAAGTTCGAGTCTAAAAAAACGAAAAGGATTTCAAACATAAACTCGTTTTCAAATAGATTTCTTGAAGCATTTTTTCAAGATTGTTCAAAAGATTTCTCATAATCTCTCAAAATTAGTTCTCAAGAAAACTCCCTCTAAACCCTTAATTGATTTTCAAATGTGCTATCATTAAGGGGGAGTACAAAAACAAAATAGTTTCGAATTCATGCAAAAACAAATCTGTCTTTCTCTCCGAAAGCTTTTTCTTAATCAGTTGATATCAAAAATATCACGATATGCTATTTCTGAGGGGGAGAAGACATGATTAAAATGAAATCAAAGATGTTTAAAGTTTGTGACTGAATCTCAGAAGAGCTCGACTCAGAATGTACCAATGAATTGACGAAGCTTAAAATGTCAGTAATCGAAAAGACTTGTCCTGGACGGGTAATAATTTCAAGCTAGTCTAACTAGTGATGTAAGCGTGTCTCGAATAGGACTTATCCGAGTAGAATGTACCGTCTCGAGAGACTTTCTTTGGACTTGACCAGGACGGGTAATAATTTCAAGCTAGTCTAACTAGTAATGTAAGCATGTCTCGAATCGGTCATGTTCACTGAAAGTGGATCAATTCAAAAAGTGCAAACTCCTCACGTATGTGCAAATTTCTTAAAAATCCATGAGCACATGTGAAGGGGGAGTCCTTCTAAAGAAACAAAAAATCTCAAAGTGTCAACAAAAAATGTGTTTATGTTCATAAACCCTTTGAGAGATTTTCAAATGAATGGCTTTATGGCAATTATATGATAGTCATGGAGTCATAAGGTGACTAAGGTTGGGAAAAACCGTCCTATGATCCGCCAGAGCCGGAGGGATCTACCCAAGGACAAATCTAATAGATTAGAATTAGAAGTCCTTAGGTATGATTGAAAAACGGAGAAAAGGAGAAAGGAGAAAGAAGGGGTTGAAGAATTAAAAAGAAAAGCTATGAAAAAGGGTGAAAAGAAATAGCCCTCCAAATGTTCAACCTTAGGGCAAACACCGGGTTCAATTCGTAAGCTACTGGTTGTTACTAAGGTGACACCGGTATTGAAGATAAAGACGTCATGGACCCAGTGACACACTGCACTTAACCTTCTTAACCACTCAAGTTCTCTTAAAAGAGCTTGTTTCATTCTCACGGGGAACCGGTGTAATCTATCGACCTGTCTCTTAGAGATGGTTGATATTGAAGCAGGAGACCTCTCCCTAATCTCCGCATAGGAAACCTAAGTGTGCACTTATCGAGTCTAGAGCCATGAGATACATTAAAGATCTCTTAGGAACACTTAGTATTTCTACAACTGGTGTTCTACATCAATGGACATCAACTGTAAATTATCGAGTCCTTCGCAGATCTTAGCAATCTGCCGAGAACGTTTATGAGAGATTTACAAATGTATTTCTCAATGATTGAACGGAAATTCCTACCAGGGTCAACATCAAGCAGCCCTGACAGCAGGTCACTTCGGTAATTCTTTATGGGTTACGCTTAGTGTTCGCGGTAGTTTCAAACGGTCTACAGTCGTGGAGTGATCCCCAGCGACTCACCCAGTCATTGAGCTACTTAGTAGGTCTCGTAAGCTCCTTTGGGGGTATCTGATATGGGAACGGCCTGGATAAGGATTAGAAGGAGTCTTCACACTATGCTGTTGACGATCTCTAATTCTTTATCTGTAAGTACCGGTTGTTTCATTACTAACAATTTTATGCAGCTACAACCACCATCGTGACACAAAGTTTCCACATGCTCATACATACATCACAAAGTCAAAGGAAAGTTCTCACAAAGATCAAAGGATTGCAACAGTCAAAGAAAGATTCTACGCCAATATGAAGGATCTGCAAAGTAAAGTGACAAAGATCAAAGTAGAAGAACGGGAACGACAAATGTATGTATGACAAAGACTAAAGACGTATGAGCATGTTGGAAAGGCGTTCAACCATCAATGACAAAGAAGTGACGAAAGGCAGATATATCCACAACAACAACAAATAACAAAGAAAAGTCATTTATCGAAGATCACAAAGCATGAAGGAACAAAGAACGATGAACAATGAACTATGACTTATCTAATGATTCTTAAAGACGTCCAAGCAATGAATGTTAAAGTTAATCGACAAAGAAGATGACGTCGTGCAACCTTCAATAACCAACACTTAGGGGGAGATTGTCAGCAATGTATTTTATTTATAAAAAGTGTTGGTCATTTATGTCATGTAATAGGTTGCGATAATATATCATTTCAAGTTATTTAGTTCTAGTATTCATGTTATTCCAAAGTCTAGGGGCCAAATATGTATAAGCCCAAAGTTAGTTATGCCCTAGACTTGGACACTATAAATACTCATGTATACCTCTCATTTGAGGTTGATTGGTTCACTAGTAATATCATGTTCTTATTTTACACACACTAGTTGTCCTTCCCACTCTCTCTCTCTACTCTCTTTCCCTCTCTAGGATTTACGCAAGATTCCTAAGTGAAATAGGTTGTTCTACGGTCCTACACATCCCTTTGTGTAAATGCATATAAACAATGCTGTCGTTGTTCTTATGATTCTGGTAATTGGATTTGTTGGTGGTATGTGACTATCAGTTGAATTAGAGTGATGTTTTTGTAAGCATAGGCTTTGGTGTGCTTAAAATGAATCACATATGTGAAGATATCATATGAATTAAAAGTGTGCTTATAACGCAACATGTCACTGTGTTAAAGATAACGAGACACAATATGATTTTGAAATGTGATCGACATGTTAAGTTTATTTCATACTAATCTAGCAACTTTGTCCAACAAAAAGGAGTTGACTCAAAATTAATGTCCAAGAATGGTGACAACCTGGTTTATTTAAAGTGCTTTGGCAGCCTCCAAAGGAATAATATTTTTAACTTTTTTAATCATTTATATATGTAAATATGGCGTTGTACACTCGTGGAAAGTGCAAGCTCAAGGCCCTCAACCCCATGTGGAAAGTGGAAGCTCAAGACGTCTACCGTGCTAAAGCGAAGACTTAATTATCGACGTGAAGGATCTCCACGCTATCATCAGGTTCAATTATTCATTTCAAAAACATCAACCAAGTGTATTATCATTCTTAGTATCAATTCACTTATTAATAAGAATGATTATTTCCTAATTATGTATTTAAAAAGAGCAAACCTATTTAATGTTTAAACCAACCCATTTGTGCCAACATCTATACAGATTAAACCAACCTATATTTACTTCTCTATTTTGAACCCACTTATGAATCAAGTGCAATCTCCCTTTCTATGCAGGCTTGAGAGAACAAACAGCTTGCCATCAAGACGACCCATTCGAATAGTAACATATAACGATCCAAATATAACACAACCTAAAGGAACTGTGTGTAGTACTTTCCAAAACTCAGCTACTCGAACTTATTTGATTTTATTAAAAAAAAAAAAAAAGGCTCGTCAACAAAATACATGCCCTCAACCCAGCTGTAGCCACTCTTAGTATGATGACATTTTTGTCACTACATACAAAGTGCAGTTAATCTTCTCCAGAACGATCATTAACAAGAATCAAAAGCACAGCTGCACAGGAATTCAAAGACAACACTTGACGATAAGAGACATTGTTAACTAATCTGTATGCAAAATATCCAATCATTTTCAGGCTTTCATTTCAGAAATGGGGGTCTCTTTAGCCAAAACAAAAAGGCAATGCACCACACCAAAAGTCTACTAAGTTCTTAAAAAGACCAAAATCCCATATTTCTAATCCAGCCCCCATATATATTCCCCTCAAATCATACAGAAAACATAGACAACAAACAGCATTAAGGCTCGAGCTTTTTCTTTTATGAAGATTTGTTTTTATGTATATGCAGAATGAGACTGTACCCTTGCCTGGTTGTAAGTCCACAATGTGACAATAAGCATTGCTGAATCATCCAAATACCATTCAACTTGATACACAATATTAACAGGAAAAAAAAATAGAACGATACACAACAGAGCAAAAAGTGCAGAGATATATACATCTAGAAAATTATCCCAATTAACAAATGCCCATTGTGCAGTCACCTAATCGTTCAACCATCTAAGATCTAGAAAGTAACTAATGTGCACTATGTACAAAAACATGTCGATTGCAATTATACAAAAGCCTTTTAGAAGCATTCTAGATCTGCAACTTGATTAAACAATAAGTAGACGACGGTGATAAACTATTCAAGATCATTTAAAAATGGCCTCGTACTTTATATTCCTTTAAGATAAAGGGAATCAATACCATGACTTTGAAGAGCAATGGGCTTGGTTGTTCTTGTAACAATAATTTACATTCAAAAGTTGCGGTAATCCTGTAGCAGCAAATGATAAACCAAAGACTATTTGCGAATGGAGCATTGTTTCATAATAAAACAATGATCTTACATCTTTTAAGGCTAGTCTTTGGCCTAGTAAAACATCTCGCTCTCGTCATTAATTAGGCCTATCAACAACTAATTGGTGTATGCAACACAAAAATGATATTTGTAAGAGATTAGTGACATGACACGTATAACATAACTTTATCAATCCATCCCATAATCACATGCAAAATACCAATTGAAATCAAGGAATCTTGTAAACATGTTTAGCGCAAGTAGGGATATTAGCATGCTTTACTTATGAAGCATGGTCATATTTGTCACAATGCCTGATCAAGTAATAATAAACACTGCAAAACCAGTAGCAAGTTTCTTATTCACACTTCTAAAGTTTACAATAAAATGAACTTGTGAGGTTCTAAAGTTTATAATAAAAGAGTTTCACACTTTTTAAGTTCCATTAATGCATCACCTGAGCTTATGTCCACACATAAAACTCTTCAGGTTCAGGAATAATAAGCATTACTAAGTATAAATGTATAATTGCAGTCCCTTAGAACACATTAATATCACATAATAACTATAACATGACGCAAAATCACCAACATTTTGAAAGTACAGTGGTAATGAACCATTTTTGGTGTTTAATCCAAAACTGTACTTATCCGCTCCTGCGCTTAGTTTCTTTACCATGTAGAAACTTTAAGTATCCGTAAGAAAGATACAATTCGTAGTTCCTTAGAACTAGAACAGACATTAGCCAGGGTAGATGCAAGTGATATAGCAGACTCGTACACTTAACTATGATATTACAGATTAATATGGTTCTAAGAAAACTAAGTAAATCGGATGTTACAACTAATGATTCACACCTTCCATAGTTTCATACTATCGTTTTTCCACAAAAAAATTAAAAAAAAAATTAATTTTTTTTAAAAAAGAATAAATAAATTAAAAAACAATAAAAAAATCAAAAAAATAAAAAAAATTAAAATTAAAATTAAAAAAAAATCAAATCAAATTTTATAATATTAATAGAGAGTAAAAAGACTGCAAAAAATGGCTCACCTATTGTCCTCCTGTTTGATATGACTAGTTAATTAATTAGTTTATTTAGTTACCTTTATTATATTTTCTTAGTGAACAAGTTAAAGTATTACTACGTAGTATTTAAGTGGTCATTAGGGTTGTAACAGGATATGCAGAAGATTATTAATTGTTGATACAAAAGTTGGTCGTTCTTTATTTGGGTTCCTGCTCTCGTACCAATTAGACCTTAATGCTTGAAACCTGCGCACTAAGAAAGCAAACAAACACCGTTAGGCTTATCGTGGGATTGTCTCCCACGATTATCCTCCGGCGTGAGAGTAAGTAATCGGTTTAGGGTTATGTTAAAGAGTTAGAGTTTTGTAAATCGTACCTTTAATGAGAATTATTTCATTCTTTATATAGGCACGAAATCCTTGTAGATTTCGTGTTCCTCACTCTTCGCACGCGGGTGCTTATCCGGCCTATGGATCTTTATCCATAAATAGAAGATCTTTATCTAGACCATAAATAGTTTGGTTGGGTTTGGGCTTTCGTGAGTCCAAACAGTTAGTAGTGTGGCCCAAATCATTGTCATGATAGCCCACTCATAGTGGACTTGGGTATTAGTAGTGTTTATCATTTGGTCTCGTGAGCCAAATATAGACTATACGTCATCATGTCCCCCCAGTCTAGTGTGCGCGGGTCGTAGCCGCGGATGCTAGACTAGTGAGAACAGTGGTAAGCGTGGCAGGAAGAATGTTAAATAATTACCGCCCAATATTTGGAGCCATGTATCTACTCCCAAAATATCTCAAAGATACCTCGAGAAACGGGGAGTGTGTCCACGTATTTTTCTGGAAGTGTGAAAAAGTGCTTGTACCCTTTTGCATTCTAGCCACACGATTACCTTAGTGGGATCCACATGGCGATTATTTAGGGTTTGGTGACCCTATATAAGTCACCGCCTCCCTTTTCACTGTAAATCTCACAGTAAAATACCTTCTTCCGCCATTTTTAAAATTTTTCAAAGCTTCTTCAAGAATCAACTGTTTTATTAGGTAACAGCGAGTGCGCTCCATAGTTAATCTTATTTTTCCTTAGAAATGATTCGCCAGTTAGAAGAGTTTCACTCTGAAATGGACGAGGATGAACTGCGTCAGTTCTCCTCTGACTATTTCATTCCGCTTGCAGTGCATCCGGAGGTACCGGATGCCAACGCATGTATCGCGGACTTCCCTAAAGGGAAAATAGGGGTGTATACGCGCTTCTTTGAATTCGCCAACCAGCGGGTGCCTATATCCCGATTCCTGAGCGATGTGCTAAACTTTTATCGCCTGCACATTTCGCAGCTGCACTGTATAGGTGCGGCCAAAATAATAAATTTTGAGGTAAACTGCCGTTTACTGGCGATAAACCCGACTATCAATTTATTTCGCGCGTTCTACCACACGTCGTGGTCGAACGGGTGGGTAACATTCTCCAAGCGCCCAGGGGGTTATTAGTGCTATACTGATAAGGTGGACTCCCTGAGGGGATGGAGGGAAAGGTTTTTTTTGGATAGATGATCGGGTATTCACTTCGCTCTCTGAGTTTTATACTCAAGGGGGGCCTCCAAAGGATGAGCACCCAGATCCCAGTACGTACAATATGGGGGATGCGGAGACTATTGATGAGAACCGCATCCCCATCAATACTTATCCCGAGGAGTTCTTGGTGCACATGGGGCTGAGTCGTAACTACTTCGGGGGAAGTGACGAGGTGCCAACGTTCTTGGATGGAAGCGGCCGGGGTGGGTGCTTGTCCTTTCTTATCCTTGCGTGTATAGTGTAAGCTTCTTTGCATATATTGATTTTATCAACTAACTTGTGTTTTTTTGTTCATTTATGTGTTGCGCAGAGATGGATCTATTCGCCGTAGTGAAGCTGACAAAGCCGATGCAGGTAACTATGGGCGTGCGCCCCTTGAGGGAAGGTGAGGTGCTTATTCTGGAGGCTATTGTTGGGCGCTTGCTGGAGATTGCGCAAGAGGAGCCTTCTGACGCATCACAGCCTGTGGTGAATGCGACCCCAGTTCAGACGGTGCCTGCGCAGGTAGTGGTGACGCCTGAAATTACGCGCACTGAGTCATCCACAAGTGTTGGTATTCTCAAAGTGGACACGGACTCTAAAGAGGAGCGTCAGGGTGTGAAGCGCAAGGCTGTTCTTGATGATGGTGAAGGGACCTCTAAGCGCAGGCGTCATACCATTATTGTAGATGAATCCACAAACGAGGAGACGTCGGTGTCTGTTGCTGCACAGAAGAATGCTCAGACTTATCCCTTGATGTAAGTAAGTTGAATATCTATATTAATACGTGTTTCTGCGCAGCGCCATTCTCTAACTTTGTTTATGTTTGCTTGTAGTGACGACGCTGCAAGGGGTGATGCAGCGTCCGTAGAGGGGTCAGTGCCACCTCAGGTGGCTCATACTCATGTAGAGGAGCCGGTGAGAGTTGATGAAGAGATGTCTGCGCAACAGCTGATGGAGGAGCTGGGAGCTGTTGCTGAGCGTCAGGCTGAGTTAGTTACTCAACTGAAGGCGCGGTATGTCGGGGAAGGTAGCAGTCTCGCTCAGAAGGATGAGGAGATTGCCTTGCTCAAGACGTAGTTAGCTGATGCGCGAGCAGAGGTAGAGTCTACCACAGCGTATGGGAGGAAGGTTGCTGATGAGAAGCTATCCCTGATGGTGGAGCCGAAGCGTGAACGTGCTGTAGCTGAGCAGCACAGGTCTAGCTGCGCCTGGGCATTGAGATACTTGCAGGAGAATCGAAGTAAGCATTTTGCTCAGCTCACTGAGTTCTGCTAAAGCGTAGAGGAAAAGGTGAAAATGCAGGAGGGCAAGCTGTGGAAGCTGAGCATAGAGTACGATGAGGAGTTATATCCTCATCTTATGTCTACCATTGCTGAGCGCAGGTATGTATCTTCTATTCCGAAGACTTTATCTATTATATGTATTAATGCTCTTTTTATCCTCTAACGCATGCGTTGTTGCGTGTGTAGGTGGTTGATCAGCCATTGTTTGCGCCTGGCTGCTATGGGCACATTGGAGTCCCAGGAGGTCGTAGAGGCCTTTGGGAAGGTCGTGGAGTGCGCTATGGCACGCGGCAAGGCGCAGGCTGTGGAGGAGCTGTATGAGAGCAAGATGCTGACTGTGCCACCTGCAAAAGTTCCTGGGTACAGCGCGAATGCTTTTGATGAGCTAGTGATGGCCATGGAGAAGATGAAGATCTTCGAATTTCCTCAGATTGCCTGCTTGGAGCATGATCAGGACTATCCTATTAGCGTGATCATGCAGGGCCTAACTCTGGCCAAGCACATTGCTGAGGATACAGAGGCGCACCCTGACTTCTTTTTGAAGCCAGACGAATCGCAGCTGGTGGTGCCTGTTTTTGCCCGCCCTCGCCACATGCTTAATCCCTTCACTCTTAAGAAGGAGATATCGTTGAAGAAGTGCTTAGAGGCACATGAGACAAGAGCTGCTCGTAAGAAGGGCGTGAAGGGAAAGGCCATCCTATGTGGTGTTGGCGCAGTCCATCTTCTCAGGTCTGATGGGATCCCCGTTAGCGTACCAACGGTGTCTCAAGAAGATAACAGCCTGTTAAGAAGGCTAAGTGAGGCTGGGGAGTTGGCATCCACAGCTAGTAGCTCGAGTCACAGGCGTGCTCATAGCATTTAGATGTGTATTTTTGTAATTATAACTTGTATAAACTCGTAGTTCTCATTAATAATAATGTTTATTTTATTTCGTACGTCTTGTTATTTGTACTTAGATTGTTTTCTTTTGTAAAAGATCATCCAAGAGTCAAATTGAAAATGCGACATACTTAAAATGATTTAGATTAAGTACGTGACTTAAAAAAATCATAAATTTGAATATAAACTTGCGTTGTTTTGCAAAGACTATATCAAAATGACCAAGAGTCTTGGCTCGTGGATTGCTAAGCATGTACAATGTATGTTATGTTGCGTAGTCATCATGGAATGCGCACGTAAACTTACTTCAATGTCTTGAAACTAAGGCGCTTAGCAAGGATGCGTGATCCAGTGTTGATGGGTTTGCAACCTTCTTACTCAACGAGTTAGTTAGTAGGTTTACTCATCCTTTATGCCATCGTGGGTCTTTAAGAAGTGCATGCACGCCATGTAGGCAAAAACGTAAAAAATAACAATATTGAAACATAATAAAAATGTGCGCAATAAAGTTAAGTGTGTTATGGAGTTAGCTAGAAACCACAACGTTTTATTAATACTTGCAAGTTTTTGGAAGATAAAAGACAATTCCTAAAAAAAAGAAAATTCAAAGACAGACATTTATTGGGCACGTACTAAAGTGCAAGGTTGTCTGTGTGTGGGCCGTAGCCTTTCCTAAAGATAGCATCTCTTGAGATTGCAGATATTCCAAGTGCGTGCCAGCTCGTGGCCTTCCATATCGCGCAGCTTGTATGCACCATTACCTAGTGCATCCGTGACCTCATAGGGTCCTTCCCATTTGGGTCCAAGCTTGCCCGTGTCTTCTGCGTGGCTTGCATCATTAGCGCGGTATACAAAGTCTCCTGGCCTGAAAGAAGTGTGTTTGACCTTTGCATCATAATACTTCTTCATCTTTGCTTTGGACTTTGCTTCGCGTATAGCTGTGCGTTCACGCCTTTCTTCCAGCAAGTCTAAGTCTATGCGCCGCTCCTCGTCATTTGTTGTGACGTTTATTTCCGCTGTACGTATAGTTGGCATTCCAATTTCGGCTGGTATGAAGGCTTCTGTCCCATAGACAAGAGAGAATGGTGTGTCTCCGGTACTGGTTTTGATTGTCGTGCGGTGCGCCCATAAAACATGTGACAATTCGTCCACCCATTTTCCTTTATGTCTGTCAAGAGGCGCTTTTATTCCCTCGCCTAGACTGCGATTCGCGCGTTCGACCAAGCCATTGGTTTGTGGGTGTTTCACTGAAGCAAAGTGTTGTGTGATGTTTAATTGCACGCACCAATTTTTAAATGGGTTATCACAGAATTGTTTTCTATTTTCTAAAATAATTTCCCCAGGTAGTCCGAAGCGACACACAATGTTGTCCCACACGAAGCGTTTTACCTGGTTGCCAGTGATGCTCACCACTGCTTTTGCCTCAATCCACTTGGTAAAATAGTCTATGGCTACGATGAGGAATTTTAGCCCTCCCGCTGCAACTGGGAAAGGGCCTGCGATGTCAATGCCCAATTTATAGAATGGCCATGGTGAGGTGATGGGGGTTAACTCTTGTTGTGGTCGGCGCGGAAATGGCTTGTGGACTTGGCAATCGCTGCATTTCTTTATCATGTCCCGTGCGTCGCGGTGCATAGTAGGCCAATAGTATCCTGATCGCAGGGCGCGCGCCACTACAGACCGTGGTCCTGAGTGCATGCTACATGATCCAGCGTGAATTTCTCAGAATACATAATCTGCTTGAAGAGGTCCAACACATCGGAGCCAAGGTTATAGGAATGAACGTCGATATAGGACGCCATCTCGAAGTTCAAATCTCTGCGCTGTGCGCCACACCCTTCGAGCGTCCTTCTGATCTTGTGGTAAGATTCCTTTGCTTATAAATTCAATGATAGGTGTCATCCACGTAGGATCCTGTTCTTCTATCACCGTGGATACTTCCATCTCCAAGATTGATTTATTTTTTTAGAGTTTCCACCAATACCTGTTTTGATAGGTGCGCAAAGCTTGTAGATGTGATCTTGCTAAGCGCGTCAGCTTTCCTGTTTTCTCCTCTAGGTACTTGTTTGATTGTAAACCTATCAAAGCTCTGAATTAAAGACTTAGTTTTTTCAAGGTATTGGATCATGTGTTCATCTTTGGCTTCATATTCACCTAGCACGTGGTTAGCTACTAGCCTGGAATCCACATTTGCCTCTAGGTTGCGTACACCCATTTGAATTGCAATACGCAGTCCAGCGAGTAGGGCTTCGTATTCTGCCTCATTGTTTGTGGCTGTGAATTCGAAGCGCAGTGCGTAGGTGAATTCTACTCCATCTGGATTAGTGAGGATAAGGCCTGCGCCTGACCCATCCACGCATGAGGATCCGTCTGTTAATAGAACCCATGGTTCTTGTAACTCTGTCTTGCCTGCTGAAGGTGGAGTATTGGTATCTGGCTTCTCAACAATAAAGTCGGCTAATATCTACCCCTTGATTGCAGTGCGTGGTCTATACGAGATGTTATACTCACTCAACAACACACTCCACTTTTGTAGCCGTCCTGATGCGTCAGGTTTAGAGATAACTTGTTTGATGGGCTGGTCCGTGATTACAGCTATTGGGTGCGCCTGAAAGTATCTGCGCAGTCTTTTAGCTGCGAATACTAGAGCTAGGACCAGCTTTTCCATAGCGTTGTAGTTAGTCTCTGTTTTTTTCAGTGCCTTGCTTACAAAGTATATAGGCGTTTGAACGGAGTTCCTATCTGTCAATAGTACTGCGCTAACTGCTCCTTGGGTTGCAGATAAGTACATGATCAACTCTTCCCTTGGTCGCGGTGCGACAAGTTTGGGAAGTGATGCAAGATGTTGTTTTAGTTGTTGGAAGGCTTCCTCCGCCTCTTCAGCCCAACGAAAGTCTCCCTTTTTTGTACACTTCGTAAGTGTTTTGAAAAGGGGGAGTGACTTGTCCGCTGATTTGGATAAAAATCGGTTTAGTCCAGCTAGCTTTCAATTTAATGACTGGACTTCTTTCAATGTGCGCGGAGAAGGGAGATCAATGACTGCTTTTGTCTTTTCTGGGCAAGGCTTAATGCCATCAGGTTCAATTAAATACCCAAGGAACATGCCTTCTATCGCGCCGAAGGTGCACTTCTTGGGATTTAACTTGATGTTTATTTTTTCCAATGTTTTGAACGTCTCCTCAATATCGCGCACCAATTCTTCCTCTGTGTGACTCTTTATGACAAGGTCATCAACGTAAACTTCCAGGTTGCGACCTACTTGTTTCTCAAATGCTGTGTCCACCAATCACTGGTATGTTGCTCCCGCGTTCTTTAGGCCAAAGGGCATTTTTGTATAGCAAAATACCCCTTGACTTGTGTGGAAGGCTGTTTTCTCTTCATCCTCTTCAGCCATCATAATTTGATGATATCCTTTGTATGCGTCTAGGAAGCACTTGAAGGGATATCCACACAGAGATTCTACCTTCCAGTCTATTTCTGGCAGCGGGTAGCAGTCCTGTGGACATGCTTTATTGAGGTCAGTGAAATCCACGCACATTCTCCAACTGCCATCACTTTTCCTTACCATTACTAGATTAGAGAGCCAGTCATGATAGTAGACTTCGCGCATAATACCTGCGTCTACAAGTTTGTGTACTTCTTCCAGAATGGCTTTTGCGCGGTCTGGAGCTTGGCCGCGCTTTTTCTGTCGTATTGGAGGATATCCTTGTCGGATTTGTAGCTTGTTCTCCGTAATAGAGCGTGGCACTCCAGTCATGTGTTTTGGTTCCCACGCAAAGATGTTTAGGTTATTTTGTAGGAGTGCGCACACAGCTGCTCTGCCTTTGTCAGACAGTGACCCGCCAATTGATATTTGTTGATCTGGGTAATCTGGGTGAATTGCAACTTTTAAGTTTGGTATTTTGGCTGCGCGTTGTTCTGGGATATTCTCCACTTCACTGGCTACTGTGTTACACTCTTTTGGTGACATAACGGTATTGTAAAGTGTGACAATGCCTCCTTCCACTAGGAATTTGAGCATCCCTTGCGCTGTGGACGGTACGGCGCGCATGGATGATATTCCAGGTCTCCCGATGATGCCATTATATGGCGAGGGGGACTTGATTACCATAAAGTCCATCCAAGCTGCCGTAGAGTGCTGCTCATTACCTATGACCACGAGTAGGCGTAATTGCCCCATGGGCCATATCTTATCTCCTGTGAATCCTGTCAGCGATGTCGTGGCAGGGATCAGCTGACTTTGTATCTCAGGTCACAGCCTTTTGAAGCAATGTTCGTACATGATATCTGCGGATGCCCCTCCATCTACATACATACGGTGGATATCGTGACCCCCTATATGTATTTCAATGGTGAGTGGCTCCATTACTGCGTTGTCCGCAGCGAGAGTTGGGAAGAAAATTTCATTCTTAGAGGAGAACTTTTGACTCACTTTTTGCCTAGTTTTTCACTGCCATGATTGTATCATGTAGATTGTGTCAGCCTTGTCTGTGGCTATCTCCTTCTTGCCTCCATTCTTTGGTTTTTCTTTTCCTTCTTTTATATTTTTAACGAGGTGATCCATTCTACCTTCCTTTACTAGCTTGTTGATCCATTGTCGTAGTTGGACGCACTCGTTGGTAGTGTGGCCCTTTTGTCCATGGTATTAGCAGTATCCATTCCCCACGCGTCGGTCCTCTGGGGTGCCCATTGGTGGGGGCTTCGGGAAGTTTGCGCCCTCTGTTGCGAATATCTCCCTTGGTGTTTTCGTGAGGGGGTATATTTGTCATTTTCCCATCCACTTCCCTGGCCGCGAAACCCTTGTTGCGATTGCTACCCTGGTCATTGGATTGTCTCCTAGGCTGTTCTTGTTGCCTATAATTTGAGTAGCCTTTTTTACTATCTGCGGCTGCTGCTTCTCCTTGGATGAAGGACCTTGTGCGCTTCATTAACTCATCAAAGGTTTGAGGGACCTTATCATTTAATTTTCTGATGAGTTCTGGGTTATTTATCCCATTCATGAATCCTGAGATTTTTAGCACTTCAGGGCACGCTTTTACGTGTATGCATTCATCTTTAAAACGCTCCACGTAAGCGCTTGTTGATTCCCCTTGGCGCTGTTTTACTCTGGCCAATTCAACAGGGTTCTTTGCGCACTTCTTTCTCTGAGTAAAGTTTAAGCGGAATGCTTTTCGCAATTCTTCGAACCCGTTTATGCTTCTTCGTGGAAGCTTACTAAACCAGGTCCGCGCATTCCCTACTAATGTAGAGTTAAACATATGACACCACACAGGTTGTGGCCAATTTTCGATGGTGGCAGCAGATTCGAAAATTTTTAGGTGATCGTCAGGGTCACCTGTTCCATCATATGTTTTCACATTTGCGGGTATGCGCCTCTTCTTATCATCCGAGTAGTCACTAATGCACCGTGTGAACGCATTAATCTTTTGACGGCGCCAAGGAAGAGATATTTCTTCATCTTCTTCCTCACGACGTCTTCCTCTGGACTTCCAATGTCCTGTTTCTTTGTCCTCGTTGTCCGAGGAATCACTCGAGGAATAGTTGTTTCTTTTACGACGTTTGCCCCGTTTCTCCTCAGAATCTGAGCTTGGAGGACTTTCACTTGGGGGTGCCCGTCTTGCCAGTCTATCCTGGATCCTTCTGCTATCAGACCTTGAAGAGCTGTCGCTCGGTGAGCGTTGTCGCCCAAGTCTGTCTTGTATTCTGCGGTTACCAAGTCTAGAGTGGACATTGGTGCGCATTCCATCATCTTCATATTCTTCTGAGTACTGCGAATCAGATGTTGTACCCAGTCTATCATGGACATTGGTACGTCTTTCATTATTTTCGCGCCCCCCCCTTCTGGTAGCGCGGTGGGGACGTTTCGCGTTCAGGACCAAAGTTGAGCCGGGCTTGCAGGCTCATACTTGACCTTCTCCTTGCTTCTTCTTGCATAAGAGCAGTTAGGGTTTCGTAATTTTGGTATACAAAATTACTTAACGTTAACTCAGGCACATCCTCTTCCAGCGCAAGAATTTCTGCCTCAACATTAGGCGCCCTATCTCGGTTAGGTGCGCCAGGCGGCACAGTGTTGTCCACTATGGGTGCCGTTTGGTGGGGAGTATTGAAGAGGGTACGCTGGAGTTCCTCAGTGTTTGGAACCACCGTGGTGGTCTGAGCAGTATTTACGGGCAACTCTATAGTTGGGAGGATTAGAGTTGAACCCGTTTCTTGGTGTCCAGGCGCACTGGTTGTTCCAGAGGCCTGTCTAGGGATTGAATCTTGGTTCTTACTCTTTTGGGAGTCACTGTGTGTTTTTTCCAACTGCGGAGTCCGCTGGTTTGAATTTTTGTGCTTTGTCATTCTAGTTCTTAGTGTAGGGTCTCACGGATGGCGCCACTTGTTGATACAAAATTTGGGCGTTCCTTGTTTGGGTTCCTGCTCTCGTACCAATTAGACCTTAATGCTTGAAACCTGCGCACTAAGAAAGTAAACAAACACCGTTAGGCTTATCGTGGGATTGTCTCCCACGATTATCCTCCGGTGTGAGAGTAAGTAATCGGTTTAGGGTTATGTTGAAGAGTTAGAGTTTTGTAAATCGTACCTTTAATGAGAATTATGTCATTCTTTATATAGGCACGGAATCCTTGTAGATTTCGTGTTCCTCACTCTTCGCACGTGTGGTGCTTATCCGGCCTATGGATCTTTACCCATAAATAGAAGATCCTTATCTAGACCATAAATAGTTTGGTTGGGTTTGGGCTTTCGTGAGTCCAAACCGTTAGTAGTGTGGCCCAAATCATTGTCATGATAGCCCACTCATAGTGGACTTGGGCATTAGTAGTGTTTATCATTTGGTCTCGTGACCCAAATATAGACTATACGTCATCATTAATGGTTTAGTTATTTGATTTCATTATTGGGAGAGAGATCGGCCTCTCGAAAGTTGATCATCTATCTTTATTGTTCTTTTACCTCATTATCGACTCGGTTCGTATCACCATTCTAGTGTAGTGGCAAATGTAAAATAGTGACCCAATATCAGTGGATCTTCCGTTGATGTCCTGCATAATTAACTGTCCATTACATTTTCAGAAATCATGTTACAAAATTAACACAATGTTAGAAACTAACAAACCTGATCAATCGAAAGCTTGCAATGATTGCCACTCCATTAATCTCTTTTCTGCGTACATAAAGCCTCCTCACTGACAGCAACCTCGCTTATGTATATGGGGAAATTAAGACCAACCGATTGTAGATTACCAAAAAGGTGCCCATTGGAAAGTCCAAGTATGTTGTTTGGCTTCAGGAGCAAGAATAATCTCATAGTTATTAGCCTGCAACAAAAAAGAAGACATTAATTATGACATTGTTAGTGACTATTGAAATCCAGCAGAATCAGCTAACCTAAGCTTGATAAATATTAACAGCAGGAGCTCACATTTCATAAAAAATGTAGTGTGCATTTTCAAATTTCAAATGTGGTTACATATCTAAGAATCTCAATCCCATGTACCATTAATTAAATGAAACATCAATCAAAAAGAATTTTACGCAACCTAATCTACTTAAGAAGTTAAAAAAGAAAAAAAAAAAAATCAAACTAGAACAAGAAGCTAAATAATTTGCACCATCATTTGCTATATGTTGTTTGAAAAAGGGCACACCAGAAGCTTGTTTCAGTTAAAAGAAAGAAAAAAACCATCAACCACATAAGGAAGCGAGATAATAGCTACCACTTGCAAAGATCTTTAAAAACAATAAAAAGGTTGGTAAAAGAAAACTTGCATTCAGGAAGTTTTTTGTTAAACATTATGCCGATATTCAATATAACAACGGGAATCACTTCAAAAAGACTAAACACCTGTTACATAAAAGGTTCACCTGCTTTCACACATAGCAATTTTACCAGACGGCAACTTATAAGAAGCTTTGACCTTAACTAACTTATCACTAGCAACAAATTTCATTTACTAATACTTTCATCCATTGATTACATGGACACGTTAGCAAACTTACACCACCAAAAACCTTTTCTTAATAGTATTAATAACTGTTAATCTAAAGCTTTGGAGATTTGGTGCAAAGATTTGATGTTGCACCATATTTAGTGTAAAATGTCGTTGGTAAGTGTACCGGACCACATATTACACTAAATTTGTTGTTTTGATTGAAGATGAACCTCCACACTTTAACACCAAATTTGGTGTTTTGGTATTGGAGATAGCCTAGGAAATCTGATTAACTGACAAGCAGGCAAACCACGAGTCTTATGACAGTATGACCGTCCGGTCGTCTAAAATCATTCGCTGATAAATCTAAATCATTGTCACATGCAATCAATATCATATCGCCATCTTTGTCTTCATATTTGAGCCTAAAGCTTCCTAGCTTGAGCCGAAATCTTGTTGCAATCTGCTCTTTCAACTTTGTTAATCCATCTGAAAGTATGAATGGAAACCTCACAGTATCGTCTTTGTATGTTGCCTTGATAGTCAAAGGTTTCACCGAGTTTTTTAAGATTGTTTTGGGCTGTCCAAGTTCATCAATCAGAATTGTTTCTACACGTGTGGAACTATACATAGCATGTTCAGTATGGGTCGCCGGATTATATTCATTAGACCCCTGAAAATTCGAGGAGTGGGATTCACTCTTCTTAGGAGTATGTGGCCACCCCTTAATACCAAGACTTCTGCAACTGCGCTTCAAGTTACTCCTGCTAACTTCATATATACAATGTACAAAGTAAAAATGAGTATCTTAGAAGGAAAGGACACTACATATAAACTTGATTGGGCTAATTTAAAATCTTTTTATAAAGATCGAACTAATCAACTCCGTCATTAACAACAAGCAGGCACGAAGCCAGAGTGGGTCACAGGGTCCATGGGATTTGCAGCGTGGTTTTAACTTTTATTAACACCCTATGCTTTTCTTAAATGCATCCGGTCCAAAAAAAATAGTGTATCTACACCTGTTTAGTTTTTCTTATATTCACCCGGTCAATTTGTGTCCTGGTTGTGTCCCTCAAACAAGTGTTTCTATTTGAATCTACTAAGTTCATAAGATATTTTTATTTAACCCGTTTCCATTTCACTCAAATCTAGCTAGCCCGTTTAAAATTTAGCATAACCCAAATTGATCCATTTATAAGATAGGTGAAGAGGTCAAAATTGGCACCTCTAGACATCAGCAACAAGTTAGTATATTGTACTTACCACCAAGGATAACCGCAGCTTCCTCAAATGACTTCCCATAGTGTTTGCTGATTTCCTCCAAAGTAATTAACCTTGCACTCCTTTTCCTTTGTCTAGCTGGTTTGTTGGAATTTTTCGCAGCCAACATAGCCTTTGGAGTTGGGTTAGGTTTAGCAGCTGCCTTAGCTGAACCTGCCTTGGCCTTAGGTTTAGCAACTGGTTTCTTCTTTGTCGGAACTTTCTTCATAACTGTCTTTGTGGCTGGTTTAGCTTTTGGAGCCAGCTTGGCCTTAGCAGCCGGTTTCGTTTTTGCAGCTGGTTTCTTCTTAGCTGGAGCTTTTTTAGCAGTAGAAGGAAGGTTGTAGGAAGCTTTGACCTTAACCAACTTGTCACTAGCAACTAGCTTGTTCAACTGAATCAACAACATTTTCTTAAAGTTGAGAGGCAGGTGGTCCTTATGCTTGTCTTGAATAAACTTCCCAATCGCATACTGACTCCACCCTTTACGTTCCTTTAAGGTCACTATCGCGTCACTTATCATCTACACAATCAAAACCACGAATTTAATATATGACAGCATGCATTTTAACAAAAGTTGTACGTACGTAATGAAATTACCTGCAAGTAAGGAGGATGTTTTCTAAGCGCAAGTGATTTCTTAGCTTTCGAATGGCCGGCCGCAACGATTGGTTCTTCAGTGGACATTTTTAACGTTTGGATTGTGAAATGTAATTTGCAAATGAGAGTGGAGCTAGGGTGAGTGGTTTAAATAGTTTCCAACGGAATCCATGGTATGTTCATACTTATCAATAATCACAAAATCATTGTTCTCTCTTTGGGACGACATGTTTGTTTTTTTGGTCGAAATTGGCGTCCCAAAGTGCTTGCATTTTGTAGTGTTCTCAGCTTTTCTAACCCCTGGGTGATGTCGCCACTCAACTAATTGTTGGAACACGGCAAAAGGATATTTAGCGTTGATGTTTGTTTTTTCTTGTTTGTTTTTTCTTTGAAAGAAAAAGAACACCGCCTCAACAAAAAATGAAGTAGCAATAAAAGTACAAAACGCATATTTACCAAACCAAACTAGACAAAATAAAACAAATAAAGTAATACAATCAAGAACAAGGTCAGTACAAGTCATGCAAACGACAACAATATAGAATTTAAGGTGCAGTTTGGTTTGATGGTTTAGACCAAATGGAATGACAATGACAATCACTATTATTCTATATATATACTAAGCTCAGAGGACGGTGGAAAATATAATAAGAATAAAACTTTAGCCTGTTTTTTCAGCCCACTATTGGCCCATAATCTGTGTTTACTCTTGGCCTTTTTTAGGAGGCTGGTAGACGGGGAATACATATGTGCCATTCTATTACCTTTATTACAGCAGTACCTAAACTTCATACAAAGACCAATATGATACCACTTTATTCATTAATTCAACCATAACATCACCACAAACAGCCACATGATTCAAAAGCCTTCGTACGGGTTCACAAAGGACAACGAACCAAATGCAGTGGTGTAGGACTGCAAAGCCGAATCAAAGCATCTAGATAGGACACCTAGTCACCAACATGTAAACAACGAGCACGTAGAACTCCCTGCCATTCCCTTTCCTTCGTGATGCAAAATAATAATACAAACCATTAACAAAGCCAAACTCAACTTTACCATAGCTATGTTGCAACATTTCTTCCCAAAGTAACTGCAGGAGACGGTGAACGGCTCCCGACGCAACGCGGCGGGGCCTCCTCCTTATTGTTTGAAGTTTTATAATTAAAATAATATTAAATCTATGATTTTATATCTATAAAATGATACCGGGGAGGGAAGGTCTCTTTGAGCATTGATTCACGTGGGCCTTATGTACTTTTTCTTCATAATCACTATTTTATTACTATTTTGTTGGTCCTATGAATTTTTAACTAATTATCTTATGTGCTTATTTTTGTGTATTCCTTTCCCACATTTTGGATTCAAACAACAACATGATACATTTTTAGTTATATTCATTGTCATTCTACCCCTATTTCAAACCTATTTCCATTGTGATTCATGACTACAAACCAAACGGGTCCTAAGTAAATGTTGACTCGTCAACCTCTCATTAATGACATTCGACATTTTAAATGAAAACACAAGTTATCACGCAAATTTACAATTGTTTAAACTTTAAACACATCTTACATAAATCATAAATGTGGATTAATGTGAGATCAGGATTAAAGAGGCTCATGGCTCATGCTGCATTTCAGATGCGGATGAGACAGATTGTAGAAGGAAAAGCATGTGATGGTTGATAGGTGGTATAAACCACGAGCCATAAATGACCGTAAATAATTATAAAAGATTATGGCCTCTAAAACTATAGTAGAACCATCGTAAAATATAGGAGATGAAAACTACAAGATATAAAAAATGAGGTGGAGATCTAAATTTAGAAAACAAACAATGACAAACATTGTTACCGGGCGCGTTACAAAATTATTGTCCACATTTATTTTTCGAAATGTTCTAAACTAATTATACACTACAAAAAAATTGATAGGAAATTTGATATAGATACCACATCACCCATACTTTAAATTATATCTACAAATTAAAAAAAAAAAAAAAAAAAAAAAAAAAAAAATGTGAGGGGCGTGGGATTCAATTCCCACATCCAAAACTGCCATTCAACAAAAAGTAAGAAATAAAAAACACTAAGAGAGCTCGGTTAGGGGCGTTGTTCGCCCACCGACCCAACAACGAAACAACGGCGCACCATACTGCACCGTTTGTTTTTTTAGCCATTGTACCTACTGGCGGCTTTTATATATATATATATATATATATATATATATATATATATATATATATATATATATATATATATATATATATATATATATATATATATATATAATGTATTTTTGGTGGGGTATTTTGTGAGACCTACAAAGTTTTTTTTTTTTTTTTTTTTTTATTATTATTTTTTTTTTATGTTTTAGTTATTGATGTGTTATTTAGAGGGTGATGAGGTGTTGCTGATGTGGCAGACGAATAACGTGTTATTCGTCTTCCTTGTACCAAGCACTTTAATAATTATGTTTTTCTTTTTTTTTAAATTGTGTATTTTGTCAAAGTACAATAATTTTGAGAATCTAAAGAATAAAAAGAAAGACAATAAAAGCAAATAGATGAAAGCCACCATTATTTTTAAGTTTGGAGTGGCTGATGCAAGAAAAAGAAGTGCGAAACCTAACTGTTAACTATAACCGAGTTTATCTTTTAAGACTCAAGATCAAAATCATATGGTATCAAGATTCGTGTATTTTGTTTGTTAAGCAAATTAGTAAACCAAAACGCTTACCCAACTTTTCATCTTTAAGTATAAGTTTAGAAGACGAAAAAGGCTCCGACTCATCAAATGGTATAGTCCATGTAGTTTTAAGATGAATGTAGTAGACCCTTTGACCATTCACACGCCACCTTCCTCTCACGTGGCATATTTTAACCCTAAAGGTGTGTATTGTTATCAGGGCCGTCCCATTGATTGGGGTGGCCCGGTGCGAAATTACGATTGAGGCCCCCATAAATCACGAAAAGATTAACTATTATGGAAAATTAAAAGTTCTTTTACGCAAATTGTTCCAAGTATCTTACATTAACAAAGACACTAAAAGTTCAAAACATTATATACTTAGATATGTATAAAACTATAAATATTAATGGATATACACTAAATTGGAGGCCCCTTACAATGAGAGTCCATGTGCGGTTGCACCACATGCATATGCTAATCACCGCCACTAATTGTTAATATCACCCGCACTCGACTTTAAGTGTAGGGAAGACCTCCCTTTTATCCGTTGAATAAGGATAGATTCTGTCTCGTGACTCGAAAAAAAAAATGCTTATCGAAAGGCAACCCGAACATATTTCATTTACTTGCTTTATTTGCCTTTTAATTTTGTTTTCAATGTTATTTGCATGTTTGTCTTTAATTGTGAAGGGTTGCATGTTTGAATTGTATGTAATTATGCTTTATTTTGTTTTTGACATCGTCTCAAACGTATGTAAAGGTATTTCACATCAAATAAGTGTAGGCAAATTCATGTTGGTTTTGTGAACCATTTTAAAACTTTTGATGATTTGTAGTTAATATCAATGCATGCTTCGTTATTTGCTTTTGTTTGTTTGTGTCAAATGATTGTGGTTGAATTTACGAATTTTAGTAGAAATATTGACATTAAATAACAGGATTTTCCATAAATATTCTGGAAAACAAAACAAAAAATATATGTGTGACTTTTTGAAGGCGTCGGAGTTTACCGAACAAGTTTTTCAGATTTTTGTTAATTTAAAACTTATTTTTGAAAAATTTCTAGAGTTTTTAAAAGTCCAATTTTCTGCAAGATTTTTATTTTGTGATTACAAGCATTCTATATTTATTTGCTTTATCATTAGTTTTGCTTTTATGTCTGAAATTACATCTTGTTATGCGTTATCTTGGTTCGATTTTATGTTTGGACATAGTGTCTTTTTCTTATATTACAAGTTTAAGAGCATCGGGTAAAGTTGCACATGAGTTATAACATAACTCACCGCCACGTCAGCGTTAAAGGTGTTAACTTGGTGCGTTAACTTTAGGAGGCGGTAAGGTAACGCACCTGAGTTATGCCATAACTCACCCCCTTAACGCTGCATTAAGGTGACGACTCAGCACGTTAACGTGCAAATAACTCACCCCCTCGGTAAGGTGCCTCACCTCTTAACTCACCTGCATTAAGTTATAACTCGGGTGCAAAAGGCACGTTATCGAGTGCTCTAAATTCTAAATAAGCATGTTGTCCTCTATGGCTTTTGGGCAACTATTTTTCTAAACAGTGACGAGATCATTTATTTAAAAGACTGTCCAAACAAAAAAATTTAATTGCAGTACAAGAGCAAAAGGTGTGGCGAAGAGCCAAAGCTCTTCATTTAGGCCCTACTAGATGCCACATCATTTCAACATTAACACTTCAAAATACTCTCTCACTCATATAACACAAAACAACTAAGCCATTTGAGCCCCACCCACCCACTCAATTTTATTTTCTTTTCCTCTATCATAACACAAATCAACGAGTACTTCTGCAGAAGTTTTTTTTGTCTTTTTCTTCCTCACTTCCCCGGCGAGAGAGCAAGTGTGGGTTAACAGCTTGGAAACGGCGAGCTTGCTCGTCACCACACCCCTTACTCTAAAGGCATCCATTTTTTAGACCCAGCGCAAATAAAAATATAAAAGTTTTTTTTTTTTTTTTTTTTTTTTTTTTTTTTTTTTTTTTTTTTTTTTTTTTAAATGTAAGCTTAACACTCCAAAACATAATTTCATCAGCGTCTCATTGTAGCGCAGAACACCCTTAGTTACCTCAATGATTTAGGGGTGTTCATCGGTTCAGTTAGTTCGGTTAATTTCTTTTCTGGGTATAACCGAAAATCAAACCGAATTCAAATTGATTAAACCGGATCAAATAAAAATTAAACGAATCGAACTTGTAGCCAAATTGAATTTACCATAACCGACTCATTATTTTCAATTCGGTTCGATTTCGATTTTCGACCCGAACACCGGACACTCTGCAATGATTTCAACTTTGTTTACATCAACCTAACACAATTAGCCGCCAACATGCCTTGTAGGTTTAAACAAACAAAGCCAAGCGGCTCAAATCCATAGACAACCACTACAACCTTCAACAAAAATGAAGAAATTAAAAAAAAAAAAAAAAAAAAAAAAAAAAAAAAAAAAAAAAAAAAAAACCATGAAATAAAAAGATTTATTAGATTCATCACTCTCATTTTCAATCTTTGGCTCCATCCATGAGCTTCAGAAGAACACCATATTCATTCACAAAAACCAAACATGCTTATTCCTATTCATCTTCAGGCAACACAAATCTTTCATCTTTACTTCATCAATCAATCCTTAAACAAACACAAACAAATAATAATATCCAAATCTTCAACCCATTAACCCCTAAAAAACCCATTTTGGCCCAAATCTCAATGACACATCAAATTTCATAAAAGATATATTTTTACAACACCCTTTTGACCCAATTACAAGATTCAATCAAGAACTCAAATCTTTATCCATTTTCAAAAGGTTTAAATTTGCAATCTTGGTTTTCAAGAAACTGCCCATTTGTCCTAATTTGATTACTTTTAATATTGTTATTGATTGTTGTTGTGAGTTGAATGAGATTGGTTATGCTTTTGGGGTTTTTGGGTTGGTTTTGAAGAAGGGTTTTGTTCCGGATATCGTTAGTTATACGTGTTTGATTAAAGGGTTAGTTAAGAAAAACAAGGTTTTAGAAGGTGTTAGTGTTTTTAGGAAAATGTTGGTTTTGGGCGTTAGGCCGAATGATGTAGCGTAAGGGACTTTGATTAATGGGTTGTGTAAAGCGGGTGATGTAGAAAGTGCCGTTAAGTTTCACTAGTTATAATGCCCGCGCACGCGCGGGTTTTTATTAAAATTTTTGAACTATATATTTTTATTTATTAAAAAACAAATAATTTAATCTTTGTTTTGTTTTATTTATGATGTTTAATTATAATTTTTTATTATTAAAGATAATACTTTAAAAATTTTAATCCTATTATTAATTGCATCTTATCTACATTTTTTGTATTTATCTTCTACTTGTGTTAGGGATAAATATAAAATATTACCTAATAAGAAAATATTTTTTTTTAAATAAAATTATTACTAAATAAAGTATGAATGCGTTTTTTTGAAATGAAAAATTCCCAATAAGGGTTTTGTTGTATTATATAAAAGATGAGGATGTGATGAGTGGGGAGATTGGTTTAGGGTTTGTTTGTAAACCGTGTGCCGTGTGTTATGGTATTTTAATTGGTAGTCTTTGTAAAAACGGATGTGTAAGTAAAGCGAAAGAGCTTTTTTTTTAGATGAAGAGTAGGAGAATATCCCCGGATGTAGTTGCGTATACTTGTTTGATACAAAGTTTGGTTTTTTCGGATTTGGACGAGGCGAAAAGTTCGTTTCTTGAAATGATTGGTGAAGGGACTAGTTGTAACGTGAGCTCGTTTAATCTTTTAGTAAATGTGCTTTGTAAAGAAGGGAGAGTGAATGAGGCGAATAAGTTGTTTGAGTTGATGGTACAACGAGGTGAAATACTTGATTTAGAGTCGTATAACGCGTTAATAAATGGATATTGTTTAGATGGCAATATTGACAAGGCTAAGGAGCTGTATGTTTCAATGTTGGATAAAGGTATAGAACCCAATGTTAGAACGTACAATGTGCTTATTGAAGGATATATGGATTAAAAGAGTTGACAATGCTTTAAGACACTGTTAACTAATAAATCCGCAAAATATCCAATCATTTACATGATTTCATTTCAGAAATGGGGGTCTCTTTAGCCAAAACATTAAAACAAAACCACAGCAACAACAAAAACACCAAAAGCCTCAAGTTCTTAAAAAGACCGAAATCCCATATTTGTGATCCAGCCCCGCATATATATTCCCCTCAAATAACACTGAAAACATAGACAACAAACAACATAAACATAAAGGATCGAGCTTTTTCTTTTATCAAGATTTGTTTTTATGTGTTTGCAGAATGAGACTGTGTACCCTTGCCTGGTTGTAAGTCTACACATGTGACAATAAGCATTGCTGAATCATCCAAACACCGTCCATTTGATACACAACATTGAACATTTTTGAAAGTATGTTTAATTAACAGGAAAAAAAAAAGAAAAAAAAAAGAAAAAGAACGATACACAAAAGAGCAACAAGTGCAGAGAGATATACATCTAGCAATTATCCCAATTAACAAATGCCCATTGTGCAGTCACCCAATCATTCAACCATCTAAGATCTAGAAATTAACTAGTGTGCAATATGTACAAAAACATGACGATTGCAATTATACAAATGCCTTTTAGAAGCAGTCTAGATCTGCAACTTGATTGAACAATAAATAAACGACGGCGATAAGCTGTTCAAGATAATTTAAAAATGGCCTCGTACTTTACATTCCTTTAAGATAAAGGGGAATCCATACCACTACTTTGAAGAGCAATGGGCCTTGGCTGTTCTTGTAACAATAATTTACATTCAAAAGTTGTGGTAATCCTGTAGCAGCAAATGATAAACCAAAGACTATTTGCAAATAGAGCATTATTTCATAATAGAATGATGATCTTACATCTTTTAAGGCTAGCAGTCTTAGCCTAGTAAAACATCTTAGCCCTTGTCATTAGGCCCATCAACAACTAATGGGTGTATGCAACACCAAAAAGATATTTGTAAGAGATTAGTGACATGACACGTATAACATAAAAAATACAAATGAAAATCAAGGAATTTTGTAACCATGTTTAGCGTGAGTAGAGATATTAGCGAGCTTTACTTATGAAGCATGGTCATATTTGTTCACAATGGCAAACAGATATTCAAAAAGCTTATGATTCTGTTAGTTGGAAGTTTTTGGAAGATATATTGGTTGCTTTTGGTTTCCACAACAATATGGTTAAATGGGTTCTAAAATGTGTTACAACGGCTAGTTTCTCTGTGTGCATCAATGGAGAAGTTCATGGTTTCTTTAAAGGTGGTAAAGGTCTAAGACACAGTGACCCCATTTCACCCTATCTATTCACCCTAGTGATGGAGGTTTTTAATCTTCTCATGATCAAAAATATTGCTGAATCAGATGGATACAGGTATCATTTTGGATGCAAAGAATTAAAATTATCCCATATGTGTTTTGTTGATGATCTCTTAGTGTTATGCAAAGGGAATAAAGAGTCATTGGAAGTGGTCAAGAAAACATTGGATGATTTTAGTCTGATATCTAGTTTAGTTCCTAACCTTGGTAAAAGCGTTATTTTCTTTGGGAGTTTAACTGAAGATGTCAAAAGGCATTTGTTACAAGTAATGCCTTTCAAGACTCGTAAGCTTCCTGTAAGGTATCTCGGAGTCCCTTTGTTGGCCAAAAAGTTAGGTGTTCAAGATTGTAAGTTGTTATTGGATGGAGTGGAGAGTAGAATAAATAATTGGAAAAACAAGCAGCTATCCTATGCTGGCAGGCTGCAATTAACTGCAGTTGTGCTAGGGTCAATGCAACTTTATTGGGCTTCTGTGTACATGCTTCCTACGTCAGTTATAAATGACCTTGAAAAACTTTTCAAAAGATGTTTATGGAATGCTGGTGATTCTGCAAGAGGGAAGGCAAGAGTTGCTTGGAAAGTTGTTTGTAAACCAAAGGATCAAGGTGGTCTGGGTATTAAATCTCTCAAAAAGTGGAATGAAGTGCTGCTTTTTAGGCAATTTTGGAAGATTTTGGATAGTAAGAAATCTCTTTGGGCTGAATGGATAAATGTGGTGAAATTAAAAAATAGGAGTGTTTGGGAAGCTTAAGTTGATTCAAGTGACAGATGGGGATGGAAAACTATGTTAAGTATTAGGGATATGATTAAAGGGCATGTACTGTATGAGATTGGTAGTGGTGATAACGTGTCAATGTGGTATGATAAATGGAGTCAACAAGGATCTTTATGTGATTTCATTTCTAAAAGGGCTATATATGAAGCAAGGTCAGATGATGATATGAAGATCTCTGGAATGATAAGGAATGGAAAATGGTTATGGCCTGAAGGATGGGAGTCTAGGTTTCCTGTATTAAAAGATTTAGAAGTCCCTAACCTTACTCTTGATAAAGAAGATAAGGTTCAGTTTTATGGAAGCATGTGGTGTGGTTCAAGCAGTTTATTCCAAGGTATGGTTTCATTTTATGGTTAGCCATTCAAAATAAGCTTCTAACACATGATAAGATAGAGAAGTGGAATAATAATGGCAGGCTAGTGTGCATCTATTGTAAGGTTGAAAGTGATTCTCACCGGCATTTGTTTTTTCAGTGCAAATACACTGAGGATGTGTGGAAGGAAATGAGGAAATTGTCATTAGGATGGGTGCTCATAATAATTTGGATACTGTTGCATCTGAGATTGCAGCTAATAATGATAAGAATAGTATTGGGAGTGTTCTGGACAAGTTAATTGTGGCTGCTGCTTCAGTTTACTTTGTCTGGCAAGAAAGAAATTTGAAACTTTTCAAAAATGAAGTCAGAAGTGTGGAGGTGCCTTGCAGAATTATAAAAGATAGCATCAGGTACAAACTCATGACAATCAATGTGAAAAGATCTAGAAATGTTGTGCTCAATGCTAAAAAATGGGATTTAGTATGGGCTAAGAACCTTTTGAGTGTTGCCTAATTTTGGTCTCATGAAACATGGGTGTTTGGATTAAGGTTTATATAGCATAGGGCTAGTATTTTGGGGGCTGCTTTCTAGTCTAAACTTCTCTTTAAGTCTGTTTAGGAGGTTGAAGCTATGGACAGATTCTAAAACTAGTGGTTGGGATTAGTGTGGTCTCCCCATAAAGTAGTTGCCTGCTGTTTGGTTTTATGGGTTGTATAGTCCGTGATGAATTTATAGGCTGTATAGTCCGTGGTGAATTAGATAACTGCTTTTTATCTGATTGACCTCTTCTGAATTGCCAAGTTGGGCTCATGCAGAATGTGATTTGATGGTCTGCAATCCTATGGTTTTTACTATTTTCTTCATGTCTGTTTTGTTTGGAGTTTTAGCTCACTAGAATAGATGGCCTTGTACCTTGGAGAATAACTTGTCTTGTCATGTTTGCTCTCACTGTTTTATCATTTGGCCTTGGGGGGGGGGGGGGGGGGGGGGGGGGGGAGCCTCACATGATGATGCAGTGTTATTTTCCGTAAAGTAGGTTTCCTATTCTGAAGGGTATGTGAAATAGTGAAGAGTGAAAGATGAACCTACTTGGTCCATACTATACATTACCCATAGGAGGTTTGGTTGGTCCTCCCTCAAGGTGTGTATTCCCAACTGTGTGAAGCCATTGTAGTAGATGGAAATGTAGCTCAGTTGGTATAGCCCATTAGCCCTTGACTTGGAGGGGTAAAGGGTTCCTAGTGATGCCATTCATCTAGACTATCTTGGTTATTGTGGTGGCAGGTTGAATGACCTTGATGGGTAGACGTAATGGAAATGTAACTAGATGGTATTTGGTGCTTAAAAGGTGAATTGGAAAGCTGCAGTAAGTCTACAACTGGAGATAGTTGTCTACAAGCTGTTGTGAGGCATTGGCTGTTAGTTTCTTTGTGATTAGCTGTGTTTGCCTTGTATTGACTGAGTAAGCTTCAGTTTTAGTATGTCTCTGTTTGTATTTGGATCAAAAAGAGTTTAGGCATATCTAAATCTCTTTATCATGGTTGTATTTGTTTCAATGTGATTAATAAAATATGTTCACCTTTGCACCAAAATATTTGTTCACAATGCCTGATCAAGTAATACAGTAATAAACACTGTAAACTTGTACCATGCAAGTTTCTTATTCACACTTTTAAAGTCTATAATAAAATGAACCTATCAGGTTCTAAAGTTTATAATAAAAGAGTTTCAGGAATAATAAACATTACCAAGTATAAATGTATAAATTTTAGTCCCTTAGAACACATTAATATAACATGACTCAAAATCACCAAACATTTCGAAAGAACAGTGGTAATGAACCATTTTTTGTGTTTAATCCAAAACCGTACTTGTCCGCTCCTGTGCTTAGTTTCTTTACCATATAGAAACTTGAAGTATACATAACTAAGCAAATTTTGTAGTTTCATAGACCAAGGATAGAATATTAGCCTGGGTAGATGCAAAGTGATTATAGCAGACCTGTATAGTTAACTATGATATTATAGATTAATCTGGTTTTAAGACTAAGTAAATCGGATGTTACAATGATTCACATCTTCCATAGTTTCATACTATGGGTTTCAATTTATTTATTTATTTTTTTTTTTTTTCAAAAGTTACGAAATTAATAGTAGAGACAATGCAAAAAGGCTCACTTCTTTCCCAAAACATATGACATATCACCCTTGTCCTCCTGTTCTAGTGTAGTGGCAAATGTAAAGAGTGAACTCCACATATTCTTGTACAGTCAAAAGGGGATCGATTCCGTAAAAGATAGCAACTGACCATATAAGGTGTAATATCAGTCGATCTTCCATCAATGTCCTGCATAATTAACTGTCCATTATATTTTCAGAAATCATGTCACAAAATTAACACAATGTTACAAACTAACAAACCTGATCAATCGAAAAACTTGCAATGATTGCCACTCCATTAATCTCTTTTCTTCGTACATAAAGCCTCCTCACTGACAGCAACCTCGACTATGTGTATGCGGAAATTAAGACCAACCGATTGTAGATGACCAAAAAGGAGCCCATGGAAAAGTAAGTATATTGTTTGGCTTCATGTGCAAGAATAATCCTCATAATTATCAGCCTGCAACAACAACAAAAAAACATTAGTTATTACATTGTTATGGTAGTGACTGCAGTAGTTGACATTTCATAAAAAATGTAGTGTGCATATTTAAATTTCTCAAGTGTATTTACATATCTAAGAATCGCAATCCCATTTACCATTAACTAAATTATCACTACACCAATACTCTTGAAATCTCAATCGAAAGAAACTAACACAACCAGAAGCCTTAAAAAAGAAGCTAAATATTTTGCACCTTCATTTGCTATACATTACATGCCTTAACAATTAGAAAATAATTCCAGCATAAAGTTTCTTAATCACCAGGGAACTCCTCAAAGAAACCAATTAGAAAATAAAAACCGCAAAAGCACGTATACAAGAATATACACACTGTTTTATTTAGAAGAAAACTTTAAATACAAACATGACATCCGTTTTATCCATTGATTACATGACACCTTAACAAAATTACAACAGCAGAAACCCTTGTTTAATACTCCATAGTAACAATACATAGATACCCTTTATTAATAGCATTAATGGAAGTTAATTTGATATTACACAAAATTTGGTGTAAGAAGTCACTAGTAAGTGTGACAATCGAAATACTACACCAAATTTGATGACTTGATTTAAGCGATCTGATTAATTAACAAGCAGGCAGACCACGAGTCTTATGACAGCTATTTGACCGTCTGGTAGTCTAAAATCATCAACTGATACACTTAAGCTACTGTCACATGCTATCAATATCATATCGCCATCTATGTCTTTATATTTGAGGCTAAAGCTACCTAGCTTGAGTTGAAACCGTGTAGCAATCTGCTCTTCCAACTTTATAAATCCATCTGAAAGTTTAAATGGAAACCTTACTATATCCTTTTCGTATGTTGCTTTGATAGTCAAAAGTGTCACTGAGTGTCCGTTGGTTGTTTCGGGCTGCGCAAGTTCATCAGGCAGATTTGTTTGTACTTGCTGGTGGCAAATAGGAGTGGGCTTACCACGTTTGCTAATGGTGGCAGGAATATGAGTTATATTTGTTGTAAAATGTGGTTCATTAGATCCCTTAAAAATCGAGTTAAGGGAATCACTTTTATCAGTCTCATATGGCCACCTTGATACACCAAAACTTCTGCAAAGGCCCTTCAACGTTGCCCTGCTAGCCATATATACAATGTACAAAGTGGTTACCTCAATTTGATTAACCCTGGTTTTGGGGTAACATACAGTTCGGTAGGCAGTTTAACCAGGAGGATGCACTAATCAACTCCGATATCCAAAACAAGTGATTAAATATGATTTTGCTATGTTAATATGGCATCTGTTAATTTGATTAACCCTAGGCAGTTTAAAGTATCACAACCCACGTCTACTTATTTTTTGTAAGAAGGTATAAAAGTGCCACCTCTAGACATTACCAACAAGCGAATACTTACCACGAAGGATGGCCGCAGCTTCCTCCATTGGCTCTCCAAAGTGTTTGATGATTTCCTCCAAAGTAATTAGCCTGCCGCTTGTCTTTGGAGCCACTTTAGCAGGAGCATTCTTCCCCGGCATCCATCTAGTCGATGTCCTTGCTACTTTAGCCGCCGGCTTAGCAGCCTTTAGAGCCGGTTTTGGCTTAGCTGCTGGTTTATCTTTTGCAGCAGCCTTAGTTTTTGCAGGTGAGGCTGGTTTCTTCTTAGCCGGAGCTGCTTCCTTCTTGGGCTTGGCGGCCGCAACCGTTTTAGCGGCTGAAGGAAGCTTGTAAGAAGCTTTGACATTAACTAACTTGTGACTAGCAACAAGCTTCTTCAACTGAATCAACAGCATTTTTTTAAAATTTGTGGGCAGGTCCTTATACTTGTCTTGAATAAACTTCTGAATCGCATACTGACTCGACCCGTTACGTTTCTTCAACGTCGCTATCGCATCACTGATCATCTGTGAACACATCAAAAACACACAAATTAATCACCTAACTAACAGAAACTTAGGGGTTGGGTGTTTGTTTAAGCTTATATAACATAAGCCGAACTCATATAAGCTAATAAGCCCATATATAAGCCGAAACAAACACCCAAGCTTATATGTGGGCTTATGAGCTTATTTGATTTCGGCTTATATAAGTTAATTATATTATATAATAAACTTATATAAGCCGACAAGTCTCAAAATAAACCGAAAAACGGAGGCTTATGAAATATAAGCCGAAACACAAATAAGCCACATATAATAGTTGGTAATGAAATTACCTTCAAGTAAGGAGGATGTTTTCTAAACGCTAGTGATTTGCTAGCTTTCGAATGGAT
Source organism: Artemisia argyi (assembly GCA_030686995.1). Taxonomy (NCBI): domain Eukaryota; kingdom Viridiplantae; phylum Streptophyta; class Magnoliopsida; order Asterales; family Asteraceae; genus Artemisia; species Artemisia argyi. The sequence continues at coordinate 162,021,628 of CM060683.1, forward strand.
AACACGGTTACTCATCGATCACTGTAAATATGACCACAAACTAATTATCACAAACTGTCGCAGGAATAACACACGCAAACTCAAATGAAAATATGTAATAACAGAATAAAGAAATATATGTAATAAGGGACCTGTTGTTTGTTGGAGATGTGAGACGAGAAAAATGAGGGAAGTTGCGGTAGTTAGTGATTTTTGGGGAATTTTGTTTGATGCTTTATTAAATGAGATCATTGGATATATATAAATACTTGGGAAAGGAGGTGGTACTATTTCATTGCCAAACTAGTAGAGGGACAAAGTTGGAAAAAGGAAAAGTACTCCATAAATTGTTAAAGTTAAAAAGACGGGACCGACGGTTTTGAGCGTTGGATATTAGATCAAATGGATATAAATGTAATGGGAGAAAAACATGCGGAATCTTCAATACTGTTGTGTGATAACGACAATAAGTTAACGCCAAGTGATCTTTACAGCAGGGTATTTATCTGTTGTTGTGTTATAGCCAAGGGCCAAAAATAAAAATTCTACTTATCTTGAAGGACCAAAAATGTAAATACTTAAAAAAAACTTGCCTTAGAAAGCTTATCTGCTGCACACAGCAGCGATGACCACCCCATAAGTTAATGTTGTTCCCATATTACTAGCTTCAATACCGTGCGGGCTAGCTCTATCATTTTTTTAGTTAATAGTATATTAATGAAATAAAACATCAAAATACCATATAAATAAGCATTCAATTCAAAAAAAAAAAAGGCTAAAAATATGTATACTGAAATACGACTAAATAAAAAAGCGTCTAAATACAGATAAAAGAAAAATGTAATATGTTCGATGCAACACTTCTTTATAGACAACGTTAGGCGTTTCATCGGTGTAGTTGCCATCTCTATCACAATAGAGTACTTTAAAACCTACTTACTTTTAACTCTCGAAACAACTACACATAACTGACCGTGTGAAAAAGACAGGCCGATGTAGCAATAAACCAACCTGAAACAACCATCTTATGTTTAGTTACATATGCACCAATCAGCCAAGCATGTATTTTTATTTTTATTTTTAAATTTTTGGTACCAAAAATTAGAATTAAACATCATAATGATACAAAAATAAAGACTTGACCAAGCCATCATCCCTAAGTTTAAAGTGCACATGCCATCAATCGGTGCTTTGGTGAAGCGCCTTTTAGCTTGCATACACATCTCGAGACCACTACGTTATTTTATATTCTTTTAAAATAGTATAAAAACAACATACCTGCTAATGAAATCAGTAAGTTGAATAGACAATCCATAATAATAAATGATGTATTTAACGTTTTAGTCGTATATGATTTCCTATTATTATTACCATTTAAACCACTTCATTAATACGTTATTTCACATATTATCGTCGCAAGTCGCTAACAACCCGCCAACCAAACCAACCTGTTTGGACCCAAAAACCTCATAACCCAATCTCTTATAAGCTTGGCTTAGGGTCAGTTGTAGGTAATGTCACAATAGCCTCAACCACCTATTGGGATTATGATATTCGTAGTTATTTGTGTCATTGCCTTTGCATCCTGATTTATTAACTTATATTTCCATTCAATTAAAAAAAAAAAAAAAAAAAAAAAAAAAAAAAAAAAAAAAAACTCTTGCCCTTTAACCAAAATTTGTAGTCTAAAATAAAATAGGCCTCAACGTTCACTAATCAATTATACAACATGTTTGTGTAGAAGAGAATACTTATGTAGAGATACCAAAAATATATTCTCATCTTAGTGCAACCTATATTATCCTATACAAACTTCCAAAAACTTGTCAACTCTTAAAATTAAAGCATTTTAGGAAAGTTTTGTTCATTAAATATACTAGACGAGTACCCGTGCATAGCAACGGGATTTTATAGCGACAAATAGTTTATTGATAAAAAAAGTTTATAGGTTATAAATGAAAAATAATAAAAGTTTGAAGATTTGGTTAAACATAATGTTTTGAAACCCGGTTCGACCCGGGTGGTTCAACCGGTTGAACCGTTCCGGTCAAAAAATTTGTTGATTTAAACCGGGTCAACTTGCTAGGTTGGGTCGAAAGCGGGTCAATTTAAATCAGTTCAACCCGTCGGGTTTGAAGCGTGCACCGCTCCGGTCGAAAAATTTGTCGATTTAAACCGGGTCAGCTTGCTAGGTTGGGTCAAAAACGGGTCAAATTAAACCGGTTGAACCCGTCGGGTTTGAAGCGTCCCGGGTCAACCCGGTTTGTCATTTATATTAATTGTTTTAATTGGTTGTATTTAATTTGGTAGATATAAAGTTTGAAGATTTGAGAATTAAACATAATGTTTTGAAACCCGGTTCGACCCGGGTGGTTCAACTGGTTGAACCATTCCGGTCGAAAAATTTGTCGATTTAAACCGGGTCAACTTGCTAGGTTGGGTCGAAAAAGGGTCAAATTAAACCGGTTCAACCCGTCAGGTTTGAAGCATGAACCGTTCCGGTCGAAAAATTTGTCGATTTAAACCGGGTCAACTTGCTAGTTTGGGTCGAAACGGGTCAAATTAAACCGGTTCAACCCGTCGGGTTTGAAGCGTCCCGGGTCAACCCGGTTTGTCATTTGTATTAATATTTTTAATTGGTTGTACAATGTGAATAAATCATTGTACTTTTAAGTAATGGGGTGTTTTAATAAGAGTATTAATTACATTTCATAATTTCCTTTAATAAGATTTTTCAAGTTTCAATGTTTGACCAACTTTCAAGATTTCACTTTCAAGATTGACCATTTCTCTATTATAGATAGTTAAGATACTTCCAGTATTACCCAGTTCAGCCATTCGTAAAAGGTATTTTTTATCCGACCCATTTGAGTTAAAAAAAAAAAAAAAAAAAAAAAAAAAAAAAAAAAAAGACCCATAAGCAAGTTACAATAATTCCAATGGTAGAGATAGTTATCAACAGTTGTAGTCACGTAACACCAATGATATTTGAATTTACGCTACTTAATTACCATAACCTTAAAGCTTTAATTATGTCCAGTGATTAGAAAAAAGTTGTGAGCCAGTGTACCTTAATTTGGTTCAATGCAGATAAAATCTTCACACACTTGCCAATATATCATCTGTTTTTCTTTCCTGTAGCATGCTACAATAAGTTCAATGCATAAGTTAGTATCGCATAAGATAAGAAGCAATATAAAATATAAGCCATGCCAACTTGACATGTATTCACACTAAGTCAACCTGCCATAACCGTATCATATCAACCTTATATCTCCAAGAATCAATTAAACCATAATCCTGATGATCATTTTGAACCTCACCATCCTGTGCTAATACATGGTTTTAAAAACTTAACTCACAAAGCTAAAAACAGAGATATAACTAGCAAATAAAACATTCCATGCATCAATATCATGTTCGAGTTTTACTAATGCTGAGAGTAGGAAAATAAGTAATACAATACCAAATGACAGAGAATCACACTCCTGGCATGGTTTGGTTTTGTTGAACGTAAAAATGGTAAATACCTCATAATCTAAAGTGATAATAAAAAAATAAATTTATTTGCGGCTCGGTGACACACACATTAAAATGTTACATGTCTAAATCGAATTTGTTTTGACCCCATTATCCAACACGTACCAATGTATGCACACCTCCAATTTTCTTGAAACCATTAACCATAACAAAAAAAAGCACACCTATAACACAAAGTGATATATTGAATCTCAAATATAAATGAAAATAAACAAATCATGAAAAGTGTCATTATAATGGATGGTGATACAAACATAAGTTTATAACCAACATACCTGTGTACCAGCACGTATTTAGTCGTCCAACCTCACTACCACTATTCATGACACGCTCTGTCCTACAAAATTAGAAACATAATTTCTAACTGGCTTGAGGGTAACTGATGTATTTTGTATTCCACCAATACACAACGAGCTAAGTGGACATAAATAAATAACGAATAACGACAAATATGTTGGTGAAATGGATTCATAAATAAGAAATACCAAAAGATATAGTAAACAAAAAACAGTATTTATAATCACTTTTCTGGGTATTGCATTAGTTGGTGAAATAACAAAGACACAAATTACTCACTTCAACCACTTCTATGTTGAAGGCTATAATATCACCAAAAGCACTATCTGGATCAGCTTTTGCAGCTAACATGTACGCTTCAATCAGGTCATCACAGGATTTGTGTGCTTTACAACAACACAAGTGGGTTTTTCAAACTCATAAAGACAGTTCCAAGCTGCATCAGCATCAAAATAATTATTATGAGAAATTTCCTGCATGGAAAGAATGACATGATTGTTAACATTACCAAACTTATTCATTGCGGCAGAACTTACTACTTCAATAAAGAATACATGAATGTTATGCATTATACAATGAAGTCTCACCTTCTCGTGGTGTTGGATAGATGTCGCAATACCATCACTGTTAACTTCAGACAAGCTACTGTCGTGTAAAATGCACCCTTCTAATGAGGATTTTCACCATAGCGAAGTGAACTCTTGAGAGAGTGGCACAATAATGCTTGGTGATAATTTATCTGCCAGAACAGATTAGAATACATTGAGCTTTAACCGTATATAAAAATAACTGACGGTATAGTGAGATAAAATATAAAAATATTATAAATCTAATAGAAGAGAGTACCTTCTTGGGTCTGCTTCCACAACCGTTCAAAAACTGCAGAATCGTAAGCTAACACAATGCTGGAAAGCTTTCCATGCGAGCTTTCTTTGAAATTGTTGGTCATTCTTGTTTCTTTTTAGGAATTCTATAAGTACAGGATAGTCTTCTGAATCAACTACAACCAAGACATCCTTGTGGTTCTGTTCAAAGAATGACACAAGACAGCCATTAAGGTCTTGTGATAAGATCGTTTATAGCTCGAGGTTGTTTAGACCTCATCTAGGGATTGCACAATAATAATGAATGAACACGATACACAGCGGAATAAACAAACATATCATTATTATTGCTAACAAGGTTTCTCGTCATCATCTCTACTCTAACATACACCAAAGCCCCAATGCTACGTGATCAAGTGTAGCACGGTTACATCCTAACAGCTATCTAAGATAGTTGAGGCTTAACAATAATCACCCTAGACGTTTTCCCATAAAACGTCTCTACACACACACACCTTTACTAGGTTTACATTGTGACTCACATGAATGAATAAACCTATTCCCTGTATTCTCTTTATATAATAGAGAATTAGGGTTACAAATACTACGAATGACTATATTGAAATAACTTTTTTGTAAAGCAAGTCCTTTGTCTTTTGCATTCTTCACTTTGTCATCATAAGTCCTTTATCTTTCATATTTTGTCAATATCAACTTAAGTATAATTCCTAACATCTTGCTACATAAAATATGAATAATGCTATATCTTTTTAAACCTAGTCCTACATTAAATTAGAAACGTTTTGAAAGCAGAGTAATGTTACTATTCTAAGTATGCCTTGTTTAAATAAATCCTTTAATGGGCGTGAGCATTTGTAGATGATGAGTAGGTTCGGTACCCGACATATATGCCTTCTGCTACTGTAGTAGACCGGAACGTAGCTGATCAAAACCCTGTCAAATCCATGTGAAGATACCATTAATATGTAAAAATATAGAAATTTTCAAATAGAATTAATAATGGGTCATAATTAGATAATTTTGAACAAATATTTGGAAAAGAGAAAAAAGACAGATAAAATTATCACTTGAAGCATTCCTAGATGCCAAGTTGCGGATATGCTCAAAACTTCCAACCGATTATCGTACTTAGATTGAGGATCAAAATTATCAGTGCCTTCGTTTTTTATTATGCCACAAGTATACACCACCAATATAACTCCCCATATTTGCAATAAGTACATGCCTTCGGCATCCTACATATGAAGAAACAAAAACCAAATCAGAGACCACCAAACTCAAAAGCATATGTTAAAACAGAGAAAAAATGAAACGGACATATTTAAACCAATTACTGGTTCTTTTTAAAAGTCCTTATGCTTTTTGCAAAACTAATCTTTATTTGTTAAATCTAAATCCAAACACCCCTATCTACATTTAAGCTCCAAACACTACAATTCAACATACCCGTAACCATGTTGACCCAACATATACCTTTGTTGTATAGAATTATACCTGGAATGGAGGTCGAATCAACTTCCCCTTTGCATTCTATCCATCGTTTCTCCTTCACTGTTGCACAAAATAATAATGTCGTATTAAAAGCATTTCGATGCATATAGTAGCACCAAGCCTTTAACTAAGTAGCATATGTTAAGACATGTTATAAAACATATAACGCAATATTGATCATGCTTAACAATGACGTTCAAATGAGTTTATCCGCTTCCTACCAACATCATAAAATTATCTATATCTGTGACCATGATACCAGGTATACATGACAGTAACTTAGACATTCGAAATTATTGTTCTACTCATCCAACGTCCCAACTATCATTTATAGCTACTTAAAAAGTAATAAATTCCTAATTAGAGAGGCAACAAAGTATGATGATATTAAGGACCTACTCACATACCCTATCGAATCTTTGAGTTGAGCGACAAACTATAATGGTATTAAGGACCTACTCACACACTACTTGTTACATTAACAATTAAACCCTCTGAATCAAGTATCCAAAAATGTAATGAAATCAAATATCAAAAAATGATTTTTAACACTAAATGTCTTATAATTAATGCATAATTTGTTTATCTAAACAATAAAAACTAATTATTGCCACTTTTAAGTTCAAAGAAATCAAACAAATGGTTCCAAAACACAATTCCAAACAGAATTAGAACCATAAATTAATGAATATGGTAACTGATGTATTTCCTAATCAATCTTATAACATGTATGACTATTAAATGATGGTTATACATTGGTGATGTATAGTTGAATGTCAAACTATAAGCTTGAAGTCCACTCACCATTAATATGTTTGTCGAGACTCGAGAGACCATCCTCATATACCTCTTAAGTCTTATGTGCTTTTCCATTCTTGCTACAAATGCCGAAAAAGAAAAGAAAATAGATGTCAATTATGATTATAACATTGTTGCACCGCATAAAACCAATAAAAATAGCGTATAAACCGATAGCTAAGATCATATCGCTAAAAAATAGAACATTAACCAAGCTCATTAGGTTATTTAAGACATCATCATGAATGAACAACCAAAATGGACAACATCACTGAATAATCCTAATTATAAACAACATGTGAATCATCAATTTCATTTGCCATTGACAAGATCACCAGGAATTGATTACTTTACTTGATTACAACAAAACGATTCGAAACTAATAAAGAAAACACAATCGCTCCAAAACAAATATGAACAAACAATTTTAAAAAATAAAAATGGATGTAAAGAACATTTATTATCAAAGAATCGCAACCAAACATTAATTGAATCAAATTCAACGAAAAATATTAAAACTGAAATCAAATTTACCTCTGGCTGATTTCGGTAGAGATTAAGTATGAATTTTTCAGCAAGCATTTTAAGCTCCAAAAAATACGCATGTAACCACACAACATCAATTAAAAAAAGAATCAAAACCCCTAAAAATCAAATTATTATACAACCGATATAAGCATTGTGCATCTTGAAGAAGTAATCCCAAACATCATCTATATAGATCTTAAAAAATCAATCAAGAAAATCAAAACAAACCTTGTTTTGTCAGATTGTACGGTCGGTGGTGGTGGTGTGGATTGCGTTATCGGCAGTGATTCCTGCATATGATTCATACAAACTAATGATAAAGAATTAAAGGATCAATGGCTTAGCTCCTAATTGCTCGTTAACAATACAAATACAATAAAGAATTGATGTGATTTAAAAAAAACTTGAAAGAGGTTTTATCTCCATACAATCGGCTCAATAAATAAAACTAATCATGCATTAAAATTTAAATAAGTTCCCTTAATTGATGGGATTTTGTTTTGAAGTATTCTGAACCGATTTGATTTCAAAAAACTTGCAAACTTTCTAATAGTAGATAATATACACGTGTCATTTTTTTATGATTTTGGGAGGATTTTTTGCCTCTAAAAATAGCAATCACACTTGTGTTTTATATAGGTTAGGATAATAAGATTATATAATATGTAATTAATTAATAAATAATAAATAGTAAATATATTTTTGTAATTTTAGCTCGAACAAAAATCAATTAAAGCAAATCTTCAACTAATTCTAATGGCAACAACATTTCCACAAAAGTAACTCCGCCACCTCAGCTTTCTCTCTCCACAACTCCACCCCAACCACAATTAGCTAGTGGTAACCACATAAGCAACCCCATTTTTTTTACATTAAAATTTCATTTAATAATTAAATAAATATTACAATAAATAATTAAGATACATTACGATAAAATTTAAACCGCTTGTTGATTTGTACGTCGCCAAACTTGTTCCACTAAATCGGCTTAACTTCCCAAACCGCTTCATGCATTTTTCTTCTAAATCCGTGTATTTACTCCCATTTGACCTTCATTTTACTCTCCAACGTTTATTAATTCCACAACAGTTCTAAATTTACTCCTCATTGAATGACAATATTTAAGTCATCAATTTTTATACGTGTCACCCTCACACACTAACATACTTATATCAATTTGCAAGTTGAAGTGCCAACATCTGAGACATAAACACGTATAGAATGCCAACCATATTAGTCACCCTCAAATATATTATCTACTCTAAAACGTACACCATCACAGTGCATATTCATCATGGTACTCCATCATTCTACTATGCAAAACATATGAAATAGAACCATATCATGCCATGTTCCAACAGCAACTTGCAAAGCTACTAAATATGTAACCCAAAATGATCAACCCACTATTGAATGACAACGTTCCAGTTTCTTGTGACAATTAAATCCCATTTTACTCCCCAACGTTCTAAAATTAAAGCCTTGATGATTCAATTGTTTCGGTTGGTGAGGCAACCGAATTTTGGAAAAAGTTGAAGGGCGACGCGTTGCTTTGGGGTGTGCTAGGGGGAAATGGCGTGTTGCTTTTAGGGTTGCTTGGTGAAACCAACGCCCATTAGCATTGGTCTAAGAATAACCTCTTATATTTTTGTTATTCAATCCAAGATATAACCAATAGTGTGGTTATATCACGTTCTTGTACACACGCACTAATTCAAGTAAAAGATTATGCAAGTAATTTTAAACACAAAATACTTTGAATAACAAAAATTGAATCCCTTAGTGAAAAAGGTTTTGTGGATCGATTTAGGGACAAGAAAATAAGAGAGAGAACACCAAGAATTATGTGTACAAGTGTATGGAACAATGAATCTTGGGTTTGTTCATATAGGTGATGTAACTTGGAGTCAAAAGCATTGAGGAGGTGCCCTCCCTTGTGTGCCGATCGATTTTAGAATCCCTAGGGGATTCCGGAACCTTCTTGACCTTCCAATTAATCACATATAATACTTTCCTTTTCTTTGTATAACGGTTGTTAGCCATTTTCTGTTAAATACTAACGGTCGTTACTCGTTTTGTGTTTATTAATAATTATATATAACATTTATAAATGATTATTCATTTACTCTTCATACGTAAAGTGTGCAATCCCGTAATCTCGAGTTCGATCCTAACACACAACTATTAATTTATGCTCATAAATCTAACAGTTTCCACTTGTCAAAAGTCTTCGGACTGCTTCACCCATTTTTCCCCCTTTTTTAAAACAATGATTTTCGATCTTTTGACCAACTAATCCATAAGGTTTAAATTCACCGTCACACGGACTCAAACCAGGTAAAGCCCTCCCTTTTATGAAGATTAGTGACTCCTCCTAAGCCAACCAGTCAACCGTGTGCAGTTGATAGGCCCACCTAGGAGAAAGTGCAAGTTTATATTGACCGTGGAAATATAGGGAAATCCCCGGGTCGTTAAGTCCCAACGAGATTGAAATTGTATTTTAAACGTTTAAGGGAATGAGTGGTACTGAGGACAGTAACCAAAATGATTGGGGAATGATTATACTATTGATTACTTGGTATTTGGATAATATGAAATGATATAAACAATAACAGAGATACACACAAAAGCACAAATTAGAAAATCAGATAACAGAGAAAAGTGGGTTTAAACAAGTTACAAACTACAGGGGGTACAAGTGAAACTTTTTAAAACTTAAAATTAAAAGAAAATTTAAAGTGAAAATGAAATTATAAAATTGATTATTTTAATATTTAAATATTACTTAATTAATTAAAACTATTTAAAAATCTAATTTAAACCTAAGTTAAATTAACTAAAAATTATAAAGATTACAATTTAAACTAAAAACTTGCAAAAATAATTTCTAAACCTTAAAAAGAACTTGAAGAAAGTATAAAAAATGAAAATAAATATTTTTGTCTTTTTATGAGTTTTCTATTAATTAAAAACTAATTATATTATTTAAACTAATTAAACTATTTTAAATTACTAATAATACTAAAATGACTTATAAAATTATGGAAAAATTTATAAAACTAATTAAACATTACAGGAATCCTAAAAAAAATATAAAAAGTTGCTAAAAATTATATTTAAACTATAAAATTATACTGTTGTTAATTAAAATTAAAGAAAACTAAGTAATTACTAATATTACCTATTTAATTATTTAAACTATTTTTAATTCTAATAAATAGTAAACTGCTTGGGAAAAATCTAAGAAAATTATTTTAACTACTTAAAGGTAATAGGAAATTAATAAAATTATAAAAATGGACAAGTGCTTATTATTAAGCTGAAAGGAAAATTAAATAGATAATTTCTATTAAATAGAAGCTATCACTATAATTAAAGTTGGCTTTTTCTGGTTTTTCTTCTATAGAACTATTAGAATACTTAAATTATGAAACTTTTACAAAGACAACTAATTTGGAAACTCAGAATAAGCACTATGAGTGCTTATTACCCTATACAGTTGACTAAGTTTGACCACACAAAGAAATAAGCTCAAATGGAGTTATGTGGGGTCCACACTTGTTAAGTCTGGTTTACCTAAGTTACTTGGACTTGAATAATCTAGACTTGATGAGATAAGCTCATGGGATAAGCTAGAAAGCCACAATAAGCAATTGCTTATTTGGGTTCTAGGTCAGAAATGGGACAGAGTTATGAGGGTGATTTAGGTGGGGTCCACTGATCACTAGGTCAAACAAAGGGTCAACTCTTGAACCTTGGTAGGAGGGGGGTTGTAAGAACCAAGATTTGGAGTGTGGGACCCACTGGGGTGGTCACAATCAACCACCAAAGTGGTGGTGGTGAGATGGTGTCTGTGTAGCAAGGCAAAGCCCTTTCCCTGCAGGTGTGTTCCAGGGGTAAAATGGTCACCTAGAAAAATTCATAAAAATGTAACAACCATGGAAATCTTAAGTTCTAGTGATAAATATTACTCCCAACAAGTTTCAAAGCTTAAGATTGAACACAAAATTCTAGATGAATCATGCCACTTTGAGGATTTCTAAGGTTGTGCACTTTTGACTTTATGAGAAAAACTAAAATTTTGACTTATGTGAACTTTGATCTCAATTTTATGACTGATATTGATTATTTAAGCTATATGGATACTAAATTAAGCTAGGACTTGCACTTATGAGATAAAATGGAGCTTATGCCTTTCTAAGTCCTTCACAGTTGGATTTTAATCCAAATAATTTGTGATTTTGACTTTCCTGCTTATTACTACCAAAGATTTGACTATTTTGGTGTTCTAATGGTCTGAGTATGGTGTGAGAATACTAAGTGAGCATTAATACTCACTGAATCACCCAATACAGCTTAAATCCAAACACTACCTCAACAAACCTACTTTGTGATTATCAAAGAAAATGATTGATTTGATCCTCAATTCTGTTGTCAATCCTTATATTATCATTATTAAATACCAAATACACATTAAACAGTAAAAACACAACCTTTAAACTCAGAAATGACAAAGATGGTTTTTTAACTGTGAAAATGAAATTTCTATCAACTTATGGATTTCAACAAACAAGCAATTGATTTTAGGTTAGATTATGATTAACTAACATTGAATAAACACAAATAAGCAAGATTAAGCACCTAAACAACAATAGAATAAGAAATGCTAAAAATGAAGGTTAGAACTTACAAAATGCAATCCTGCTGAGACCAAGGAACAAGAACCAGGAACAATCCTGTAGAATCTCCACAGATTCACTAACCCAAGGCCTTCCAGAATCAACCCTGCTCCATTGCTTATCACCAAGAATTTGATACTTTGACTTTCGTTGACAGTTTTTATGTTTATGAGTTATTTATATCTAGATCTTGTTTTAAGGTTTCTAAAAGCTTTAATGAGCTTCCTAGGAGCTTATGTGAGCTTAAGAGTCTTTATAATCTAACAATAACAAGAACACAGCTTATTAAGAAATTTGAAATGAAAATGAAAGTTGCATAAACTGAGATATCAAAACAAACTTGATTCTTATTATCTGAAAAGCTTAATAGTACACTGAGAATGATAACTTGAAACTTTGAAAGCTTAAATTACAATGGAACTTTTTAAAGAAACTAATTCGACATACAAGAAATAAAATTATACTAGATATCTTTTTCTTCTGCTTCCCCTTCTCTCTTTATAGAAAATTGAGACTCCCCACATGCCTCTGATCTTTTCCTACTTCACTTTGTGACCATTGGATGGGTCAATTTGATCTCAGCCGTTTAAACTGAATTTGGCGCCAAAAGTCATACACGTTTACTTGGGGCCAAAGTTGTGCAATTAAAGAATATTGGGATCATGTGAAGGTGGCAGGGGACAATTGAGATAGTTTTCAGACAAGTTGGGGTGATATGGAAGAAAACAGAGGTCAAGGTATGGTTTGGAGTGAAAATTGGTGTGGGGATGCATTAATGTGGGTTGTGGGCTAGCTGTGAGGTGGAAAGGTGGTGAGGTGAGAGTAGATGATGAGGTGGATAGGTGGTGAGGTGGTGGAAAACCACCCGATTTTCTGGTTTCAGGCTGGGGAGGAGAGGGATGAACAGTGGAGGGTGGTTTGGCGGTATTGGGAGGTCAAACGGGGTTTGACCCATTTTTTATAATAAAGGGGTGCGTGGGCTGAGCTTATTTTGGGCCTAGGGGGTGGGCTTGGTATTGTTTTATGTTTGGATTTGGATTAGGTTTTATTTTGGGTTTATAATAAAAGGGTCCGATTGGTATGTGGTATTAAACAAGGACCAAATTTGTAATTTGGTGAAAATTTAAGGACTGAATTTGTCACTTTTCCAAACCACTTTCAAGGACTAAACCGGCAATAAAACCATAACACAAGGACAAAAGATGTAATTTTTCATTTTTAAAACACGGGGACCTTTTCTGCCAATTCCTCAAACTCCAGGGACCAAACTGTAATTTTCTGAATTTTGAAGGGTTTAAGTTGTAATTTCCCAAAGTTATCATAAGGACCAATTATGCCAATTAAGAATAGTTCAAGGTTTATTTTTCATATTTTTTCATTTTTAAAACCTTAAGGACTATATTTGACATTTTTGAAACTTGAGGGACTAAAGTTGTCATTTTGCAATTTTTAACTTTAAAGGACTAATCTTGACAACTTATGAATCCCTAAGGACCTTTGATGATATTTTTCATGTTTTGATTTACCAGGGACTAGTTTTGACAATTTTTGAAACTTGAGGGACTGAAACTGCCAATTATGCAAACTTTGTACGTTTTTTATCTGTTTTTGATTATCTTGCATTTGAAACATATAAAACACACTTTTCAGTATTTTGATGCATATTTGAGTGTTTTTGGATGTTTTTGGCAGTTCAGATTGGTATAAAATGATGAGTATTTAGACACTCATCAATTAGCGTAATCACTTAAGGTTATTTGCACCTAACAGAAACTGAACTTGAGACCTCACACATTTTAGAATGACTAGCAGGGTACCCGCGCGTTGCGGCGGCGGGTACCCTGAAATAAAATTTTTCGGTGAATAGTATTTTAGTTTTTTACATTAAATTTACGGATATCAAGAATTTCGTTTAGCCCGTACCCATTTGGGCTCGAGTCCGTTGGCCCGTGCCTGTTCGAGCTCGAGCCCGTTTGGCCCGCACCCATTCGGGCTCGAGCATGTTTGGCCCGCGCCCGTTCAGGCTAAAACCTATTTGATCTGTCGCCCGTTCAGGCTAAAACGCATAACCTCAAATATTATTCACTTATACATTTCGAACCTCAAATATAACCATTTAAGCAAATATTATTACCAAGATTTATATTATCACCAAAAATACGGATGAATTAATAGCAGCCCGAAATTTAGTCATAATTATAACACCCTTTAGTCCAATTTCAGTCCTGCTTATGCTTGGCCGAGGGAAATAAAATGCAAGTCCATCAAATTACCAATAAAACCCAAATATTCATTTCATTTTAACCTAGCTAATCATATTATCCCATCTGCCCACACACATCACGTGTCACACACCCAAAATACCTGAATGGCAGCGGAATGGAATACCTGGGGGTGACTGTCATAGCACCACAGTTACAGTTATATTGAACGACCTAAAGTGTCATTTTGAAAATACATCGTTTGATTTATTTAAAACATTCAGAGTTACAAAACATAGGTCCCAAAAGCTTGAAAAGTTTTCAGAAATAAGTTTAGTACAATCAAACGATAATGTACATAAGTGCATGAAAATCCAAAATGAGACGCGTCATCCTTGCTACTCAATAAAATGACTCCATGCATGCCATGAAGGATATACCTTAGTAACCTGAAAATACATTGCTAAAACGTCAACACAAATGTTGGTGAATAATCATAGGTTTGTAAGTTAACTCGAATGTACAATAGCCACAAGTAAAAAGTATATCATGACTTGATGTCAAATTAGTTCTACATTGTCACTTAAGCTCATGACCCCAAAGCTAGACATAATAGAAATGGCCCCACATGAGTGTTTATCAGGCACTCATAATTAATAAGACATGCAATGCATCCGTTCCCTGTTGGAGCAACCCAATCACGGATTGAGGAGTCACCCTCAATGGATCTATTCACTCATTCCCGCTCGTACTTTAATTAACGGTCCATGATAATAAAAAGGGGACTTAACTTGATAATAAGGCAACTTAAGCAATGTATGGAAATTCGGATACTTCGGCATGTACAAAAATAATTGATGCAATGTATTCTCCCCCATGGGATTTAAAATCAAAATATGAATTGAAACGGGGCTATGAAAACTCACCTTGAAGTGATGATACTATGAAATGAAATGATAGGGACAACAAGGAGCGAATATCAACCGCTGTAACACCCTAGGCAAATCCCACATCGGTTGTGGCCTGAAGAGATGTTGGGCTCATAAGATAACATTCGCCTTACAATGACACAACGCGTTTTGTGGTCTACTGCGAGTGGGGTTCTTAGGAACTTGCAGTTAAGCGTACTCATGTGAGAGTAGTACTGGCTTAGGTGATCTGCCGGGAAGTCTTCAAATGAGGCCACAAAAGCAAAGCCGTGAGCCTGCGGGCAAAGCGGACAATATTGTGGTCTGCGTAAGGCGGGGTGTTACAAGTGGTATCAGAGCCACTCCAGAGTCGTTCGGGATGGTGGGGTAAACCTCATCAAGGACGATGAGTCCCTAAGGGGGGTGATTGTAACACCCTAGGCAAATCCCACATCGGCTGTAGCCTGGAGAGATGCTGGGCTCATAAGATAACATTCACCTTACAATGACACAACACGTTTTGTGGTCTACTGCGAGTGGGTTTCTTAGGAACTGGCAGTTAAGCGTGCTCATGTGAGAGTAGTACTGGCTTAGGTGACCTGCCGGGAAGTCTTCAAATGAGGCCACAAAAGCAAAGCCGTGAGCCTGCTGGCAAAGCGGACAATATTGTGGTCTGCGTAAGGCGAGGTGTTACAACCGCAACCTAATATGTATAATAATGATCTAATTTAGATCATGAAATGATGTAGAGAATATACATGCACATGATACCTATACCACTCATAACTTGAAAATACTAGTTATTGTCAAAGTAAAATATTTTCCATAACTTGAGAAAGAAAATAAGTCTATTTAGACTTATAAAAACTAGTCGTAATATATATATCGTACATAGAATGTTAGTGTTTAATTCCTTGCTTGAAAACCTTGAAATAACGTCTAGTAGTCGTATAAATAAGCTTGTGGTCATACGTACTTCATTGGTTAAGAATATAGCTCTTGAACAATATATCAAGAAAATATAGTATTTAGTACGTAGTTTATTATTTCTATTAGTGACTACTAATATATATATATAGTATTGACGATTTTGAAACGTGTATATCTTTGTCATTATAAGTTCATTTTCCTCGTTCTTTATATCCACGGTTTCGTCTTAGCATGTACTAATATATTTTTGATAGCTCGGCTTCTCTAGGTTACGTCTAACGCCTCTTTTTGTCCGACGAAAATCGTCCAACAGCATGAATATTTTCAGAAAAATAGTTTTCGTCGTTAAACTTGCAAAAATCATATCTCCTTCGTTATAAGCTCGTTTTAATCCGTTCTTTCACCAAAAGTTTCGTTTTTGAAAGTAGTTTTTAAATATTTGGTTAAAAATTACCCCTGAGTTCCTGAGTTTTCTGGGTTTGGCATTTTGGGACAGTAGGTTTCTAGATAGGTTCTAAACTCACTTCTAATGTTCCAAACTAGTTTCTAATCCAACCAAATCACTTTCAATCACCACAAATCTAGTCTATTCCTACCATACACCTTCTCAAAGTGTCATGGGTTCTTAAACATCATCAATCAAGTAGATCTACCAAGGGTTTCCAGTTCTAGGGTTTCAAAGATATAAATATATAAAAACGAGTGGTATAAACTAACATATGCATGTAATCTTGTATGGAAATCATATGATCATGAAAATAACTTGAAGAAATTATGAAAAAGAGTTTGACAACTTACTTTGAAAGATTAGAGAGCTTGGAAAAGTAAAACCTAATAAACATTGAGTTTTTATTTCAAAACTCTATCAAGGATCACTAAATGAACTAGAAAATAGCTTGATCTTGGAAAATCAATGGATTTTGCTTCTTGTTTGTGTTTTGGCCGTGGGTTTGGATAGGAGAGGAAGAGAGAAAAGTTTGATATTTTGCTTCTTGGATTATGAGGTGTAGAGATAAGTTTCACTAGATATTTACCTAAGGTTATAATATATTAAAGGTAATTAATGTTAGAGGTTAAGGGGGGGGGGGGGGGGGGTTGTGGGTCGGCTTGACATAGAGGAAAAAGGGCAAGAAAACTAGCTTGAATTAATTAGGATTTAGGGTAGTGTAAGTGTAGTTTAGTTGTAGTTTTAGTTAGTTTAGTTATAATCGGGTACCGGGTTTGCTAGAAATAAATTTTAACGAAGTTAACCGGGACGTAATAAAGTCATAGAAATGATAAAAATATGTTGGGTACAAATATTGAGTGTTTGGACAATTATTGTTTAGTTTCCAGGAAAACCGTCGTAATTATAATAAACTTACATTATAAATGAAATAAATTTCTAAAATACCGGGTAATTGAATTTTATAATCTTTGTGATGTTGTAAGGGGTTTAAAAATATATCGTGACCATTGTGGGGATTGTTAGATATGTTAGTCATATTTATTAATCGTATGTTAACGTTTATTTAAAAATAATTATACGTAAAACGTTAAATATATCAAAAATATTAATATGAATATTCTACGAGTGGTATAGTATGCAAATGTTATTATGATGATATGTAGACTATTTCTAGTCCGTACGAAATGTCCCTACTGATAATGCATGAATTCGCACCTAAACCAATTCGGTTACGTGAATTCAAATATCCGTAAACTAAATTTACGATGAAATAAGCAATGCACATGAATAGTGTTTTTCTTCCGGAAATGAATAGTGTTTTGTGAATAGTAATATTTTTGAACGCTTCTCGGAATATCAAACTGACCTAAAAAATGATGAATAGTAAAATGATGAATAGTATTTTGATGAATAGTGATTTATGAATAGTAAATTGTCTAAGTTTGGAAAATGACCTGAAATGGTGAGTTGTGACAGTCGCCCACCCAAAAAGGAATTCAGTCCCTGAATTCAGCTAGTGTTGGTATCGGTAATAGATTTGGTGAAAAGATGTGGATACTTGCGTCGCATTTGGTCTTCTCGCTCCCAAGTAAACTTGGGTTCTCTTCGAAAATTCCAGCAAACCTTCACGATCGGAATTTGACTCTGCTTCAACTGTTTGACCTCTCGGTCCATGATTTCAACTGGTTCTTCCACAAAGTTAAGCTTGTCATCTAGTTGAATTTCTTCTAGTGGTATAACGGAAGACTCGTCCGAAAGACATTTCTTGAGGTTTGAGACATGAAACGTGTTATGTACGTTGTTGAGTTCTGATGGAAGTTCAAGCTTGTAAGCTACTGGACCAATCCTTTCCAGTATCTTAAATGGACCAATGTATCTCGGGTTCAACTTCCCGCGTTTCCCGAATCGTATCACGCCCTTCCAAGGCGAGACTTTCAACATGACTTTGTCTCCGACCTGGAATTCCAATGGTTTGCGTCGAACATCTGCGTAGCTTTTCTGTCTACTTCTAGCTGTTTCGAGTCTTTCTCGAATCTGGATTATCTTTTCTGTTGTTTCTCGAACCATCTCCAGGCCAGTACATTGTACATCACCGACTTCGGCCCAACAAACTGGAGATCGACACTTACGACCATAAAGTGCCTCGAATGGTGCTGCTTTTATGCTTGAATGGTAGCTGTTGTTATAGGAAAACTCGATTAACGGCAAATGGTTAGCCCAACCATTTCCAAAGTCAATCACACATGCCCGCAGCATGTCCTCAAGTGTCTGAATAGTTCTCTCGCTCTGACCATCGGTCTGAGGATGATAAGCAGTGCTCATGTCCAATTTGGATCCGAAAGAATCTTGTAATGACTTCCAAAAGTTTGAAGTAAAGCGACTATCTCTGTCAGAAATAATGGAGATTGGTGCTCCATGTCTTGAGACTATTTCCTTGACATAAAGTCTGGCAAGTTGTTCCATGGAATAAGTCTCTCTAATTGGTATGAAGTGGGCTGATTTGGTAAGACGATCAACAATTACCCAAATAGCATCGTAACCTCCTGACGTCTTGGGAAGTTTAGTGACAAAGTCCATTGTAATACGCTCCCACTTCCATTGTGGAATTTCTGGTTGTTGAAGTAATCCTGACGGTTTCTGGTACTCGGCTTTCACTTTAGCACAAGTAAGGCATTTGCTGACATACGTAGCTATTTCTGCTTTCATGTTCGGCCACCAATAAAGCTTTTTGAGATCTTGATACATCTTCTCAGAACCTGGATGAATAGAGTACTTCGATTTGTGTGATTCATGCATAATCAATTCTCGTACTCCACCATAGAGTGGTATCCAACTTAGGTCCTTGAAGCACAACACTCCATCTGCTCTCTTCACAAAGCCATTTTTGTTCTCTGGCATACCATAAAAATTCTCTTATGGTCGATTTTCTTCCTTGAGAGCCTCAATCTAAGCTTCTAAAATTTTTGATGGTAATGGTGAAATGATAGTCATTCCCAATGACCTAACCCTCAAAGGTTTGAGTCGTTCCTTTCGGCTAAGTGCATCTGCTACAACATTTGCTTTTCCTGGGTGATATTGGATTTCACAATCGTAATCACTCAGCAATTCTAGCCAACGACGTTGTCTCATATTAATTTCCTTCTGATCAAGTAAACACTACGCAGTTGGTACCATAAAGGTAGTGTCTCCAAATCTTGAGTGCAAAAACTACTGCACCCAACTCCAAGTCGTGAGTAGTGTAATTCTTCTCGTGTGTCTTAAGCTGTCTAGATGCATAAGCTATCACCTTCTCATTTTGCATTAGCACAGCTCCAAGTCCTTTATGCGAGGCATCGCAATATACCACAAAGTTCTCAATCCCTTCCGGTAGTGACAAAATTGGTGCACTACAAAGCTTCTGCTCCAATAACTGAAATGCAGATTCTTGCTTCTCTCCCCATTCGTACTTTTGATTCTTTTGTGTCAGCTTAGTCAGCGACTTTGCTATCTTAGAAAATCCTTCAATGAACCTTCTGTAATATCCTGCAAGTCCTAGGAATTGACAAATTTCTGTAGGAGACTTGGGTGTAGCCCAATCTTTAACTGCCTCTATCTTTGCTGGGTCGACTTGTAATCCTTGGCTATCAATGACATGGCCAAGAAATTGAACTCTTTGTATCCAAAAATCACACTTTGAAAATTTGGCATACAATTGCTCCTTCCTGAGTAGTTCCAGGATTGTTCTGAGGTGTTCTTCGTGCTCTTCCTTACTCTTGGAATAAATCAGGATATCATCAATGAATACAATCACGTACTTATCAAGATACGGTTTGCACACTCTATTCATGAGGTCCATGAATACCGCAGGTGCGTTGGTTAATCTGAAAGGCATTACTTGAAACTCATAATGACCATAACGTGTTCTAAATGCCGTCTTCGGGATATCCTCTTCCCGAACTCTAAGTTGATGGTAACCGGATCTTAAATCAACCTTGGAATAAAAACATGAACCTTGTAACTGATCGAACAAGTCGTCGATCCTGGGGAGTGGATAACGATTCTTCACCGTTAACTTGTTCAGCTCACGATAGTCGATGCACATTCTGAAAGATCCATCCTTCTTCTTCACAAACAAAACCGGTGCTTCCCAAGGCGAGGAACTCGGTCTAATGAATCCTTTGTCCAAAAATTCTTGTAATTGGTTCGACAATTCTTGCATCTCAGAAGGTGCAAGTCGATACGGTGCTCGCGCAATTGGTGCGGCTCCTGGCACTAATTCAATTTGAAACTCAACTTGGCGTGTAGGCGGAAGTCCTGGCAATTCTTCTGGAAAAACTTCTGGAAATTCCTTAACAATTGGCACATCTTCAAGTCGTTTCTCATCCGACTTCTTCTCCGTGATGTGAGCCAAGAATGCATAACAACCCTTCTTTATGTACTTCTCAGTTTTAATGCATGATATGATACTGAGTCTAGTTCCACTTCGCTCTCCGCGAACAACTAACTTTTCACCGCCATAAGGAAGATGAACAACTTTCTCATCACAAATAATTCTCGCACGATGTCGGGACAACCAATCCATACCGATAACACCGTCAAAACTTTCAAGTTCTACAGGCATGAGGTTTATATTGAATGGATGGTTTAGGAAATTGATAATGCAACCACGGACAATGGTGTTGGTGTTAACTAAAGACCCATTGGCTAGTTCAACGATATAGGGTATGTCTAATGTGGTTGGTTCTATGTTAAGTAAAGGTGCAAATGCAATAGAAACAAAACTTTTATCCGCTCCTGAATCAAATAAAATGGATGCATAACAATTATTAACGAGGAACGTACCCGCAACAACATTCGGGTCCTCTCTGGCATCTTAACATAAGCTCTTCCTCGAGCCATTCCACCTTGGTTTCCAGTTCCTTGATTCTTCCCCTTTGGACAATCTCTCTTGAAGTGTCCAATCTCTCCGCAGCCATAACATGTTATTGGTGGTTTCTGATTGTCACCCAAGATTGGAAGCCTGCAATCTTTGGTGTGGTGACCAATCTTCTTGCAGTTACCACATGGATCTAGGCAACGACCTGGGTTATGATATTTCTAACACTTCTCACACTTGGGTAGATTACCCGCATATCCTTTCCCTTCAGTTGGCCCTGCAGCATAGGCCTTTGCCACTTCCTGTCTCTTAGGTGGTGGCTGAATAGCATTCCCACCTTGGTTATAGTCAAACCTCCTCTTGTTGTTGTTATTATTGTTTGGGTTGTTGTTTCGGTTATTGGGATAGTTGCTGTTTCGATTGTTGTTATAGTTGTTGTTGTTTTCGAGTGTTGTTGTAGTTGGTGTTGTTTGAACGGTTATTGTTGTTGTTGACAGCAGATTTACCCTTTACCACCTGAACCATAAGTTTCTGAGTTATTCGGATAGCCTTTTCCATTGATTGTGGATCAAAAGACATCACATCCCCTCGGATGCTTTCAAGCAGTCCACCAGTGAAGTTTTCCATCTTTTTCTCATCATCAGGAACCATAGTTGGACATAGTGCAGCCAACTCTTGAAACCTCCTGCTGTAGGTCTCGATGTCATCACCTTTTGTTACCAGCTCATAGAATTATGTTTCCAATTTCTTCACCTCAGTACGAGGGCAAAACTTCTTAGTCATCAATTTCTTGAATTGATCCCAGGTGAGCTTGTAGGCATTTTCCATACCAATAGGCTGAGCATGAGAATTCCACCATGACATAGCTTCATCCAGAAGCATACCTGTAGCAAATTTTACCTTGCTGACATCAGGGCAACTGCACATGAGGAACACATTCTCAGTCTTTTCAAACCAGCGAATCAAAGCAACCGCTCCCTCAGTGCCCTTAAACTTGATGGGATCACTAATCTTGAAATCCTTCCAAGTGCATTCACACCTATTATTGGGTGGTTCAACCGCCCCTGTATTAGAAGCAGTATCAGCAGCCCTAGCAGCAACCTCAGCTCTCTCAACCTCTAGAGCTTCTGCTATACTATCCTTGACCAACTTGCGGATAGCGGCTTGAGTCATAGCTGGTGTTTCTGGTGCAGCCTTACCTTTCCTTGGCGCCATACTTCTGATAAATCACAATGGACAACAACCATGAGAAAAATCATAATATAAATAGTCATCGTACCAAAGGTATACACCCACAACATGTATATACACAACCACAACAAGTATAAATACAACCACGACATGTATGAGTACAACCACAACCTGTATAAATACAACCACGACATGTATAGATACAACCACAACATGTATAAATACAATAACAATAAAGAGCAACCACGAAACGTCATAAATATAATCACAACACATGAATATAATACATGAAAATTTCGGCCTACATGGACCGATATTATATGTAGCACAACCATTCCAACATAGTAGAGTCATACTTGATACATTTGTTTGTACAACAACCAAAAGACTACAAGTTCTTGAACTATGTCCCACACCTCGGGACTAGGAAAATAGTAAAAGCTAACATAATACAAGTCTATGCCTAGGCTCCTCCGGGTGCTCCAGATGCTCCAGGTCCTCCCCTAAGGCGATGGATCTCCCGATCCATCGCAACAACAATCTCCTCCAAGTGCTCAACTCGGAGCTGGACGGCAGCCTCCCTGGTCTTTGCAGACGTCATCCTCTCCTGAGCTGAGCTAATGCCAACTGATGTGCCTGATCTCCTTGCGTCTCCTGAGTCATCTGCGCTTTGTCTCGTATCTCAGGCAATTCATCCCTAAGCTGATCAATCAGCTCCTGGTGCCCCACCTGCCGTGCCTCCAGTCCATGATAAGACACGTCAAGCCTATTAATCTGCTCCTGTTGATCCCCTAACTGGGCATCCAAAGTAAGAGCTGTAGGCCCTCTCGCAGCAGCTGCTCTAGAACTCTCACCTATATGATATAGTGGTGGTGGTGGAAGGTCTGAAGTCTCAGTAGTAGGTGATGCTGGGGTGGTAAACCTTGCACGCTTTCTGAGCGGCAAAAGTGAAGTAGGTGTAGAAGTAGTAGTGGGCATAGCTGGTGGTGTAGGTAATGTAGGAACAGTAGGAATCCTAAAAGTAGAGGTAACAGTGCGTACACTTTTCCTGGCACCTATGGTTGTCTTTCTACGAGGAAACATAAGTGTTGGTTCTGGGGAAAAAGAAGTAGCAGGAGATGATATATCTGTAGGTGCACGTGTAACATCTAGTGGTGCAATGGGAGAAATATGAGGAGTAGGAGCAACCTCGTCCTCCTCGAAAGGCTCAGTATCCTCACCTGATGCCAAAAGTGGCAACACATGTACTGGAGGAATGGGTGGTAAAACAGTAGTGGTCCTCAATGTCAGTGTCTGAGGAAAGTATAATCAAGTTCGGATCTAAAGACATGTCTCTGTGATAATCAAGGTGAAATGAAATGAAATGAATAATCCGTGTAATGAAATCACCTAAAACAATAAATATGCACTTATGATGTAATGATGAGATGCTATGATGATGTGGTTATAGTCTAGGGTCCATGATACATCCTAGTTCGCTATAACCTTAGCTCTGATGCCAATCTGTCACACCCCCAAAATACCTGAATGGCAGCGGAATGGAATACCTGGGGGTGACTGTCATAGCACCACAGTTACAGTTATATTGAACGACCTAAAGTGTCATTTTGAAAATACATCGTTTGATTTATTTAAAACATTCAGAGTTACAAAACATAGGTCCCAAAAGCTTGAAAAGTTTTCAGAAATAAGTTTAGTACAATCAAACGATAATGTACATAAGTGCATGAAAATCCAAAATGAGACGCGTCATCCTTGCTACTCAATAAAATGACTCCATGCATGCCATGAAGGATATACCTTAGTAACCTGAAAATACATTGCTAAAACGTCAACACGAATGTTGGTGAATAATCATAGGTTTATAAGTTAACTCGAATGTACAATAGCCACAAGTAAAAAGTATACCATGACTTGATGTCAAATTAGTTCTACATTGTCACTTAAGCTCATGACCCCGAAGCTAGACATAATAGAAATGGCCCCACATGAGTGTTTATCAGGCACTCATAATTAATAAGACATGCAATGCATCCGTTCCCTGTTAGAGCAACCCAATCACGGATGGAGGAGTCACCCTCAATAGATCTATTCACTCATTCCCGCTCGTACTTTAATTAACGGTCCATGATAATAAAAAGGGGACTTAACTTGATAATAAGGCAACTTAAGCAATGTATGGAAATTCGGATACTTCGGCATGTACAAAAATAATTGATGCAATGTATTCTCCCCCGTGGGATTTGAAATCAAAATATGAATTGAAAACGGGGCTATGAAAACTCACCTTGAAGTGATGATACTATGAGATGAAATGATAGGGACAACAAGGAGCGAATATCAACCGCAACCTAATATGTATGATAATGATGTAATTTAGATCATGAAATGATGTAGAGAATATACATGCACATGATACATATACCACTCATAACTTGAAAATACTAGTTATTGTCAAAGTTAAATATTTTCCATAACTTGAGACAGAAAATAAGTCTATTTAGACTTATAAAAACTAGTCGTAATATATATATCGTACATAGAATGTTAGTGTTTAATTCCTTGCTTGAAAACCTTGAAATAACGTCTAGTAGTCGTATAAATAAGCTTGTGGTCATACGTACTTCATTGGTTAAGAATATAGCTCTTAAACAATATATCTAGAAAATATAGTATTTAGTACGTACTTTATTATTTCTATTAGTGACTACTAATATATATATATATATATATATATATATATATATATATATATATATATATATATATATATATATATATATATATATATATATATATAGTTTTGACGATTTTGAAACGTGTATACCTTTGTCGTTATAAGTTCATTTTCCTCGTTCTTTATATCCACGGTTTCGTCTTAGCATGTACTAATATATTTTTGATAGCTCGGCTTCTCTAGGTTATGTCTAACGCCTCTTTTTGTCCGACGAAAATCGTCCAACAGCATGAATATTTATAGAAAAATAGTTTTCGTCGTTAAACTTGCAAAAATCATATTTCCTTCGTTATAAGCTCGTTTTAATCCGTTCTTTCGCCAAAAGTTTTGTTTTTGAAAGTAGTTTCTAAATCTTTGGTTAAAAATTACCCCTGAGTTCCTGAGTTTTCTGGGTTTGGCGTTTTGGGACAGTAGGTTTCTAGATAGGTTCTAAACTCACTTCTAATGTTCCAAACTAGTTTCTAATCCAACCAAATCACTTTCAATCACCACAAATCTAGTCTATTCCTACCATACACCTTCTCAAGGTGTCATGGGTTCTTAAACATCATCAATCAAGTAGATCTACCAAGGGTTTCGATTTCTAGGGTTTCAAAGATATAAATATATAAAAATGAGTGGTATAAACTAACATATGCATGTAATCTTGTATGGAAATCATATGATCATGAAAATAACTTGAAGAAATTATGAAAAAGAGTTTGACAACTTACTTTGAAAGATTAGAGAGCTTGGATGAGTAAAACCTAATAAACCTTGAGTTTTTATTTCAAAACTCTAACAAGGATCACTAAATGAACTAGAAAATAGCTTGATCTTGGAAAATCAATGGATTTTGCTTCTTGTTTGTGTTTTGGCCGTGGGTTTGGATAGGAGAGGAAGAGAGAAAAGTTTGATATTTTGCTTCTTGGATTATGAGGTGTAGAGATAAGTTTCACTAGATATTTACCTAAGGTTATAATATATTAAAGGTAATTAATGCTAGAGGTTAAGGGGGGGGGGGGGGGTTGTGGGTAGGCTTGACATAGAGGAAAAGGGGCAAGAAACTAGCTTGAATTAATTAGGATTTAGGGTAGTGTAAGTGTAGTTTAGTTGTAGTTTTAGTTAGTTTAGTTATAATCGGGTAACGGGTTTGCTAGAAATAAATTTTAACGAAGTTAACCGGGGCGTAATAAAGTCATATAAATGATAAAAATATGTTGGGTACAAATATTGAGTGTTTGGACAATTATTGTTTTGATTCCAGGAAAACCGTCGTAATTATAATAAACTTACGTTATAAATTAAATAAATTTCCAAGATACCGGATAATTGAATTTTATAATCTTTGTGATGTTGTAAGGGGTTTAAAAATATATCGGGACCATTGTGGGGATTGTTAGATATGTTAGTCATATTTATTAATCGTATGTTAACGTTTATTTAAAAATAATTATACGTAAAACGTTAAATATATCAAAAATATTAATATGAATATTCTACGAGTGGTATAGTATGCAAATGCTATTATGATGATATGTAGACTATTTCTAGTCCGTATGAAATGTCCCTACTGATAATGCATGAATTCGCACCTAAACCAATTCGGTTACGCGAATTCAAATATCCGTAAACTAAATTTACGATGAAATGAGCAATGCACATGAATAGTGTTTTTCTTCCGAAAATGAATAGTGTTTTGTGAATTGTAATATTTTTGAACGCTTATCGGAATATCAAACTGACCTTAAAAATGATGAATAGTAAAATGATGAATAGTGTTTTGATGAATAGTGATTTATGAATAGTAAATTGTCGAAGTTTGGAAAATGACCTGAAATGATGAGTTGTGACATCACGTTTCTTTCACCAATCTAAAAAAAAATAAAATTACACGTCTCTCTCCTTTTCTGTTATTGATCAAAGCACCATACAAACTCATCACCAAATCAAATCATAACAACTCTTTTATCTCAGAAGTGTTCGTATGAAGATGAAATTTCATGGCAAGATCTTTACAATTAAGGTCACGGGTAGGTTGAACTTGTTTTGTTTCGTTTTCATTTGACCGAATGAAAGTAGAGATGAAACAAAATTGTTTTAGTCTCTTCTTAATAGCATTCGAATATTAAAAACAATGAAGTGAAACTTCTTTATATATCTATGAAGAGTTTTTTATTCGAATGTAAAGATCTAAAAAATGTTGTTATCTTATAAAAGATACCATTGAATACACGACTTAGATCTTTGATTTTATTGTTTACGATTTACCTTTTAGATCGATGATGTGTTATGTTCAAAGCCTCAAGATCTTTTAAAGAACCGTGAATGGTTTAAAACAAAAACTGAGATTGTAATATGGGTGGGAATTATATGGGTGGGAATTAAATATAGATGGGTTTTAATGGAGTGTTGTACATTGTATTTAAATGATTGTAATATTGGGTGTAGGGGTGTTTTTAATGCTATTAAATGTAGAATTCTAAGAAAAGTGATCTGAATTTCGATTCATGTTAGTTTTTGTTGTACACAATGCTTTGGTTGTTGTAATTATGAAAATTGCTTGCTTTAAAGTGTTGTAAACTATGCATCATTTTTTGTACATTTGAATTTTTTTGGAGAGAGAGTCCTTCCTCCATTATAAGTAGTATCGATAGTCACAAGCTCTTTTGTCAAAAAACATGACTTCAAAAATCATCAAAAAACACCCGTTTTAGCCATTTTTATGCATACCCGATCATCATATGACACATATGATGGCTCGTGATTCCACTATAGGTGATGATTAATATAAAAACATATATGAATAAATCAAACGCAGCGGAAAACATCACCTAACAAGGATCCATATAGCCATATGATCAATCAAATAATAAACAACAAGTTTATACCTTTGTAGCGTGATCGGTTGAATCGTATGGAGACCGTCACCAACGTACACGAATCACCAATGAAACCAAGTGATCAAAGGAGACCACCTCTATGTTATGTCCACACTACACGTCCTTGATCACCAATTAGATGCTAGTCTTGACCTCGTAACAATCGATCTAGCCTTGAACTACACTAGAATAAGGTTAGATGGATCAAAAACACCAAAACCCTCATAGGGGGTGTTTTAATTTCGTGGAAATTAGGGAGGGGAAGGAGGAGAGAAAGTCGGAGAGGATTTTGGTAAGTCCTTAATGTGTGTTAATCAAATTAAAGACTAAATCAATTTAGTCTCATCATATTTTGATGTTACACATTAGTCCCTCAAAAGCTCTCATAAGCCCCTCTAGACCCTCATAGGCCGGCCATGATAAGGGCTCACAATGGGCTTGCCCATTGTTGGCCCAATCCAAAAACATTAAGTCTAACTTCGTGTTTAATGGCCCGTTATTGATTCCGAGTTACGTAGTCGTTTATATATTGTAAATACGATAAATACAATCTATAAAATGGTGTCTCTGTGTATAAGTGTGTGACCCCATAGACTCACATATGTCTAGCTATGTAATTATTTATTATGACATGAGCATACTCCAACACAACTTTCCCTGATTTGCATGAATAATTGAACATTGTATGAAGTGCGATCATTGAGGAAGGGTCATATTGGGTCAAAAATGGATCATGAGCTAAGGTTTGCCCATCAATCCAATCTTTTGTTAATATATTGTCTTCTAGAATAATATGCATCCTGAAATAGGGTTTTCGAGTTCTAACACAACATTGAGATTATATAGAGGTCTGGTGTGATACAAACTGACAAATTACTATAGATTATTGCTCGTTTTATCATCTATACGTATCAAAACACGCGTCAAAAGTTTCACAATAACCATGTTTGTCCTCCAAGTCTATATAACTTTATTTTTTAAACCAATTTTTTAAACTAGTGACGGGATCATGTTTTAAAAGGACCGGGTGCACAAACAATTTCAATTCTAACACATGTACATACATTTTTCTTTTTTTTTTGCCAGATAAAATTAAGAAAAATTAATGTTTTCTTTTGTGAAAATTAATAATCACAAAACATGATTCTAATGAGTTCCCGGTGACACCGCGAGCACCCCTAAGGGGGTGGCAACGTACTCGGTTTGGAGTCGGTATCACTCGGCAAAGATCGGCAACACATTGCCATTGCGTCGGCATGAGGAAATCGGCGAGCCAATCGGTATTGTATACCGATTCGGTGTGGAGCTTGGCATTAAATTTGTGACCGTTGCATGCATTTAAAATCCTACCGTTGCATGCATTTAACCACCTTGGCGCCTTGATCTAGATAAAAAGAGAATGAAGAAGATGACGCCGGACATTTGCAGAAATCGGAAATGTCGCCGGACATGTCGCCGGACATTTGCAAATAAAGAAGAAACCACCTTAGATCTAAAAACAAGAAGAAAAAAGAAAGGAAGAAATGAAAACGAAAACTTCTCCGGAGAACATAACCGGACATTGTCGACTTGTCGTTCTTCAGTTGGAGTGTTGGAGAAGATGAGTACTGAGTATGTTTTTTTTGTAAGAGATGCTTCTTTTGATGCAAGAGTTAAAAGTATTGTTTTTAAAGTACTACTCACTGGTGGTGAGAAATTTTTGTGTGGTCTCAAAGCAAACCACGTATTTTTTCCTTTTGATATGAATTAGAGCATCCCTCGAAGAACAAAAACAAATAATTACTCCAAAAAAAAAATAATAAAAAAAAATAGGCATGCTTAGGGGGTTGGCAATGGGTACGGGGAGGCACGGTACGGCATCCCCACCGCACGGGAACACCGCCGCCCTCCTCTTCCTACCGCACGGGATCACCATTTCTCGGTGAAGCTTACCGAGCATTTTTTGGCCGTTGGAAATCAAAAAAGGAACGTTGCAAAATTAAATGGGATACAACGGCTACTTTTATTTTGTTGTGTATATATATACTTATTAAACAAAGACAAAACATAACAAAAAAAAAACAAAAAACAAACACAACCGATCTAAAAAAAAAAAATCCGGTTCCAAAAAAAAAAAAAAAAACATCCGATTCAAAAAAAAAATCCGATTCAACCGCAAGTATATGGAGCACAAAAAAATTGGTTCGACTTTTTTTCTAGATGAGCCGTTCGAGTGGTCTAACGATACTAGTCTCGAATTTTTTGCCGACGCAATTGACGAAGATGAAGAAGATACGGCTGGGTCGACACGAAAATCAGTGAAACGCAATCGGATCTCTGCTGCACAAAGATTGCATCGTGATTATTTTTGTGAAGATCCAAAATTCGACGATGAATTTTTTGAAGATAGGTATCGTATGCCTAAAAGTTTATTTTTAAAAATAACGCAAGCTATTGAGGCTAGATTCGAGTATTTTCAGGAAGGTTACGATGCTAGAATGAAAAAAAGTTTCACGGCCATACAAAAATGTTTGTCTGACATTAAACAACTCGCAACCGGTGCACCACCGGATGAGTTTGACGAATATTTGGAAATGGCGCAAAGAACTTCACGTGAATGCCTTCAATTTTTTATGATGCTATTATTGAGTTATATGCTCGAGATTTTCTACGTAGGCCAACAAGTCATGATGTTGCATGTTTGTACGAAGCGCACGAAGACCGACATCACATTCCGGGTATGATCGGTAGCCTAGATTGCACACATTTTGTTTGGAGGAATTGTCCAATAGAATTGAGGGGTCAATATAAAAGGGGTGACCATCAATACCCCACGATTATGATGGAGGCAGTGGCATCTCAAGATTTGTGGATATGGCACGCGTTCTTTGGACCGCCGGGTTCAAACAACGATATAAACGTTATGATGCAATCTCCGCTATTCCTCACCGAGCGTAATGGTACGGCACCTAAGTGCCCATTTGTTGTGAACGGCCATACGTACAAGCGTGGCTACTATCTTTGTGATGGCATATATCCGGCATGGTCTACGTTTGTTAAAGCGTTCAAATTTCCAACCGACCCGAAGGAAAAAAAGTTAAAGAAATTACAAGAGTCGGCTCGAAAGGATGTTGAACGGGCATTTGGTGTTCTTAAGGGTAAATGGAGTATACTGCAACGACCCTTACGGCCACACACGATAGAAAGAATTAGAAAAATAATTTATACGTGTGTCATATTGCATAACATGATTATACATAACGCCGGTAACGCAATCTCGTCAGTTCATATTCGGGATCCTCCGATTGAACCGGTGTTTGACGAAGCAGCTTTAGGCGAGATACGGGATGAGGATACACATTTTCGTGTCAGATTTGATCTTATGGAGCATGTTCACGCTTAACAATTACCATACATCGAGGTGGACGATGAAGTTTAGTTTTTTAGTATTATGTAATGGTATTTTATGTTTTTTAATAATATTATGTAATGTTTATTTTAATTTTAATGAATTTTAGTTTTTAATAGAATTTAAAAAAGAAAAAAGAAAAAGGAAAAAAAAAAGTGAGTGAAGGGTGAGGGGTGTGCCGCCAACAAAAAGTGAGTGAGTGAAGGAAAAAGTGAGAGGGTGATATGACATAAGGGGATTGGTTGTTTGTGAGTGAAGGAATTTGGGGTGAGTGGTGCATTGCCAACCCCCTTAGACATGACATTGCCAATAAAAAAATATGTTTAGACATATTTAAGCAAAAAATATGTTGTATTTTTTTTATTGGTCAATTAAAAATAACTTCCGTAAACCTTTAGTCACACCCCTAACATACACCACTACATACCACTTTGTTTACGTCATCCAATATAATTAGCCGCCAACAAGCCTTGTAGAAACAAACAAAGCCAAAGCAGCTCAAATACACCCTAAAACAAAAATGAAGAAATTAAAAAAAACCATGAAATAAAAAGATTTATTAGATTCATCACTCTCATTTTCAATCTTTGGCTCCATCCATGAGCTTCAGAAGAACACCATATTCATTCACAAAAACCAAACATGCTTATTCCTATTCATCTTCAGGTAACACCAATCTTTCATCTCTACTTCATCAATCAATCCTTAAACAAACACAAACAAATAATAATAACCAAATCTTCAACCCATTAACCCCTAAAAAACCGCATTTTGGCCCAAATCTCAATGACACATCAAATTTCATAAAAGATATATTTTTACAACACCCTTTTGACCCAATTACAAGATTCAATCAAGAACTCAAATCTTTATCCATTTTCAAAAGGTTTAAATTTGCAATCTTGGTTTTCAAGAAACTGCCCATTTGTCCTAATTTGATTACTTTTAATATTGTTATTGATTGTTATTGTGAATTGAATGAGATTGGTTATGCTTTTGGGGTTTTTGGGTTGGTCTTGAAGAAGGGTTTTGTCCCGGATATCGTTAGTTATACGTGTTTGATTAAAGGGTTAGTTAAGAAAAACAGGATTTTAGAAGGTGTTAGTGTTTTTAGGAAAATGTTGGTTTTGGGCGTTAGGCCGAATGATGTAGCTTACGGGACTTTGATTCATTGGTTGTGTAAAGCGGGTGATGTGGAAAGTGCGGTTAAGTTTCATGAGGATGTGATGAGTGGGGATATTGGTTTAGGTTTTGTTTGTAAACCGGGTGCCGTGTGTTATGGTATATTAATTGGTAGTCTTTGTAAAAAAGGATATGTAAGTAAAGCGAAAGAGCTTTTTTTTGAGATGAAGAGTAGGAGAATATCGCCAGATGTTGTTGCGTATACTTCTTTGATACAAAGTTTGGTTTTTTCGGATTTGGACGAGGCGAAAAGTTTGTTTCTTGAAATGATTGGTGAAGGGACTAGTTGTAATGTGAGCTCGTTTAATCTTTTAGTAAACGTGCTTTGTAAAGAAGGGAGAGTGAATGAGGCGAATAAGTTGTTTGAGTTAATGGTAGAAAGAGGCGAAATACTTGATTTAGAGTCGTATAATACGTTAATGAATGGATATTGTTTAGATGGCAATATTGACAAGGCTAAGGAGCTGTATGTTTCAATGTTGGATAAAGGTATAGAACCCAATGTTAGAACGTACAATGTGCTTATTGAAGGATATATGAAGATTAAAAGAGTTGATGACGCTTTAAGGATCTTTAAACAGTTTGCTAGTGTGAAAATTAAGCCTACGATTATGACCTATAACGTTTTATTAACGGGTGTTCTTCAAAAAGGTGACGTTTTGAGTGCACTGAAGTTATTTGATGAAATTTCGCTTCATGATCTTACTCCAAGTGATTGTACTTATAACATCTTAATTAATGGGCTTTGTAGACATGATCATGTTTCGCAAGCTTTAAACTTGATTCAAACACTAGAAAAGAACAGGGTTGAATTAGGGATTAAAGCGTATACCTCTTTGATTGACGGGTTGTGTAAAGCAGGTCGAATGGAAACCGCTTATGATGTATACACAAATTTGTATTCTAAGGGTTTGGTACCGACTGTAGTAACATATACAATAATGATTTATGGTTTTTGCCAAAAGGGTCAGCTAAAAAAGGCAGATGATATGTTTTACGAAATGTTGGAGAATGGCTGTGCTCCAAATGTAGTCACTTTTAAGGCCTTTGTCATGCGAAGAGATTTAAATATGATGCCGAAGGTTATTGAGTTAGTTAATAAAATGGTGGATAATAAGGTCGACCCTGATGCTTCCATGGTCTCTTTGGTGGTTGATTTATTATCTAAAGATGAGAAATATAAAAACTATTTGGATATGGTTTTAAGATTTTGTGAAGTAGGCTAACCTATGGCAATTTTGTGAAAGAAGATGACCAGTTTTAACTACTAAAGGATCGAGCAAAAAATATGACGCAAAACTGTCATGTCTGGTTTCTTACAGAGTGTGATATGTGATGCACAGCAGACAGGTATTAGGCCCCCACCCTGTATTTTAGTTACTATGTCTTCTTACCATAATTAGAGGTAGCATAATGGGTGGGTTGGGTATCACCTCAGAATTGGTAATTTTTTCTCATTGAAAGGGTTCAGGGTTGTGTTATCATCAACCTCGAAACACTATTTGTTCCCTGTTTTAATGAATAGTTTGTGTCATATATGATATACAAAAATAGTTGTAATTTTCTATGCTGAATAGAACAGTTGAGGAGGTTGTATGCACTTAAAATACACTTTAGTCGACTCAACCTGTTTGACCCATATCCTTTTAGCCTTTTTTTACCCTGATTTGGCCCGTTCATAAGTAAAAATGGGTCAAATTTTCCACATCTGGCGCTAATAGATGAGTTTATTTTCCATTGATTTGTTAGTGGAAAACTTATTGTGGAGCTGTTTATCAAACACAGGAAATGGAGCAGGAGCAAGCTCTTTGGAAACACTGTTACGATGGATATATATGAGGCATGTAAGGTGAGTAGTTTCCCGCTTTTTTCAATGTATGAATTTAACCCTTTTGATTCCTTTGATTGTTATACTACACAGTGTTCTAAAATGTGTGAATGTTGAACTTTTTGGCGCGCAATGTCAGGCATTGTTAGAAACAATGGTGTGTTAGAGTTGGGCTAAAAAATGAGTTATTTAAATTTATTGGCTATATAAGATTTATATTCCGCTTAATGTTGGGCACTTGAGCTACTTGGGTTAAACGCTGAACTGTTGCGCAGTGGCTATATAAGACGTGTAATATAGGACTACTATGGAAATTGAGTCCTTTAAGCCCATGTGTCTAGTGTGAGCTCTTTAAATCCATAGAGACCTAGTATTTGATGATTAGCACTTCAAATAGTTAAAGCACATCCGAACACTATTTTCTGCAGCCCGTTCAGTTACATGCTTTTTCTGATTAGCTATCACATAATGACTTACAAACCCCATATCTAAACACCCCCTTACTGTCATAAGTTCGTTGAAATCCATCTGAATGCTAACAGTCATTTAGTTGACCGTAAAAGTCAGACTGTATCTTTCTGTTGGAACTTGGAATGGCTGTATACAGTTTAGTTCTTACAGCCATAGTTTTCTTTTGGGTACCTTCTTTGTGTGTTATATTACATCCTAAAAATCATAACTTAAAATTGCAAATATTTGCAGGGCATAGTGGTGCAGTTGCAGCTAATTATTTTTCTATGAAGCTTTAATCCGAATTTGTGTTCTCCCACTCTGATACGGGAGAGATTTTTTGAAGTATCCTCCAAATAGAGATTGACGCGTATGAAGGCATTTGACGAGCTTGCCTTCGAATGAGGCACTATCGTTAAATGTTTGAGGTCAAATAGTTCCA
Source organism: Artemisia argyi (assembly GCA_030686995.1). NCBI lineage: Eukaryota > Viridiplantae > Streptophyta > Magnoliopsida > Asterales > Asteraceae > Artemisia > Artemisia argyi. Next base: position 162,057,206 of record CM060683.1, read on the forward strand.
CTTTCCGACTTAGGTTACAAGCTCCTATTTTCGCCCATGGTGGTGTTATAGTTAATCATTTATCATTCATTCAGAATTATTAATTTATTATTTAATTCTTTTAATTGCATGGATGGCCATGCTCAGTGGGTAAAAATTTTATTGCCCATCCATTTTTTTTTTACATACATTTTTCATTTACAGCGAAAATTTTGTTGTATATTTTGTTTTCTTTTGTTTACATGTAAATTGTAAATGTACCATGTTGGAGATATATGCAATTAATAAGAAAATGTTGCGCGTGAGCTGCATTGGGTTTTACATAATGTTTGGGTACTTATTATATTCTTCGTTTTCAGTTGGAAGAAGTCGACATAATTGGTCAAGTTGTATACTAAAACATCTTTATATACCTCACAAGTATGTATGTATACCGGTTCGTTTATATCAAACCTAAAGATGAGCATGTCAAATGACGAGAATGTCCTATGTCGAATACACAAAATTTATTTTACGAAACTAAAAAGTCAACAATGGTACCTTTGTCTGTTCAGTCATCATCCAACATGTTTTAACACAACTCTACGTAAGTGAAACCGAATTCATCTTAAGTAACTCATGAAAGACTTCCAGCTTTCAGTATGAACATGTAAGGTATAGTAGAAGTTCATCAGAGTTTCAAATTATAAAAATTGCTTTGTTAACCTGAACCTCTTTCTCAGGCATCACTTCTATCTCTTGTTCATCAAAGTTTTCCTTAGGCACACAAAAATTAGTCAAATAACATTACTTCTTTTCTTAATAATATTTATGTCGTTGTTTGAATACACTCTATCGCCACTATTTTAAAACCTCAGCTGACGTTGACAGCTCAATCGGTTAAACAAGGAACTGTTTGGATCACCGTTAGTCGGTTTTGAGCAAGAAACTGATTGAATTGCTAGTTAGTTAAACTAGGAACCAAAAGCTCGTCCTAATCGATTAAAAGCTAATTTACACAAAATAAAAATAAAAATAAAAATAAATTGTGTTTCAACTCTATGTCACGAGCCAAATTCTGAAGAGTCGGATTATGCTTGGAAGCGTGTTGAATAAATGGTAATTGTGAGTACATGCCACGAGTAGATGACTCGACATGGTACCACACTGATAGGGAATAAAACCAGTGAACCTCTATTATACACGGGACATCGCCACGAAGTGTCGAAAGAGTGACTTTGGGACATCCGGCTACTTTGACAAATAAGTTTAAAAAAGCAAAGTGGAAAACTGTAGGGTCCTGAAAGTCAATTCCCAAAAGATAAATCCTCTTTTTATATCACATCACAATCCATAGAAGCATCCAAAACAATTCACACACACTGAAAACACCATCAACTGTGTGTTTTGTTCGCATAAACCCTAAAACTAAAAAAAAAAGTAAGTCCCAATCAATCAATCTCATTCAAATCAAATTCATTATCATTACAACACTGTTATGCCTCTTATTAATTATCTCATTTTTTTATAATTAATTTCGTGCCCTAATTTTAATTATTTTGTACAAAAGTGTTATTTTGTATGTAATTTGGCGCCAAATTTGTAAATATGTTGGTTGTTATTGATATTGGTGAATTAGTTGTTTGGTTATTGAATTGTTGGTGTTAGTTTTTTGGATTATAGGTTTGAGTTAATGAGTTTACGATGAATTGAGACTCTGCGGTTTTGCCGTTTTGTGGCGATACTTGCTGTTTTCTATAAGGAATTATCACGGAACGTTAGGTTTTTAGTTATTATAGACTTATAGTTTATGTCCGTTGATTTTGGTGAATTAGCTGTTTGGTTGTTGAATTGTAGGTGTGATTTTGTTGGAATATGGTTTTGAATTAATTAGTTTACGCTGAATTGATAATATGCGGTTTTGTGGCGATATGTGTAATTATGAGTTTTCATGGACGGTTAACAGTTTAGGTTTTTATTTTGTTTGTTTACATTGGTTTTGGGTATTTGGCGGTTTAGTTTTTGAATTCGCAATAGTATTTCTGTTTGTAGATGGAGAGATTTGATTTTGTTATTGCCAAACATATATTTGAATTATGTCAGATTGTTAATTTACTATTTTTTTGTCCAAATTGTGGTACTTTCTAGCGCGGGTTTTTCTAACTTGTGCCCTAACGGCACAAGTTAAGCATATCAAAAGTACAAATGGACCTACAAAAAAGTACACAGGTACCTGCATAAAAGTACAGACAAGTGTACTTTTTGTGTACTTTTGGTGTGCTTAACTTGTGCCCTTAGGGCACAAGTTAGAAAAACCCTTCTAGCTAATGTGAGAGTGTTTGTTGAAGCTTATTTGTCTGGCTTATGGGCTTATTAAACTTTTGAAAAGCTGATAAGCCTATTTTTTTGGGCTTATGAGCTTGTAAACTTCAGATTATGGCTCATTTGAGTTCATAAGCGCAAATGTGATAAGCTCATAAGCTCTAATAACTGAGCTGCTTAGTTTTTCAAAAGTTCAATAAGTCCATAAGCCATATAAATAAGCTTAAACAAACAACCCCGGAAATTTTGCGCAATAGTAGAATATGTAATGCGTTTAAACTGTCCGTATTTTATTTTCCGTGAGTATTCTGAGCTGCTCTTTAGTATGGATATGAAGGTTTAATTTATTTATGTGTTTTTAGGATTTTTAGAAGATGGCTGAGGAAAACTTTGATGAACAAGAGACGGAAGTGATGCCTGAGAACTCTGTTCCCGTAGAGGTTCAGGTTTCTGAGAATGAACAAGATGATGAGGCGGAAGCGCAGGCGGATGTGGGGGAGGGGGCGGAGGAAACCGAGGCCACGGAGGAGAAGGAAGAAGGAAATACTTCCGTGGAAGTTCCTGTAATAGACAAATGGCCCGGATGGCCAGGAGAGAACGTTTTTAGGATATTGGTCCCTGTGCAGAAGGTTGGTGGCATAATTGGTCGTAAGGGAGAGTACATAAAGAAAACTTGCGAAGAAACAAAGGCCCGCATTAAGATTCTCGATGGCCCTCCCGGTACCAATGAAAGATGTGTAAGTTTTCTATAAACTTTATTTCGTTTGAAAATTGTTGGTTATTGATGCGTGTTTGCCGAAATTCTGTTATGATGTTGTGATCCGTGAAATTGTTATTTACGCTGCAAGTCCTCTCTCTCTTGCATACACAAGCAGACGCAAAACAGCTACTGCCTATTTGAAACACAGTGCACAATTGTCTATGGACTTCTGTTTGTTGAGTCCATAATTATCGGTTTTTAAATTGAATTTGGAATCGCCTTGCTAAATTCATGGATAAAGACCTGTATATTTGTTTCGGATTTTGTCTAATGTAATCTGTGAAGTGTGTAACTAGGTATATGAAACAGATAAAGTAAGCATCATAATCAAGTTTAAACCAAGTTATACTTGGATCTTGGAATCACAAAAAAGACCTTATCTTATATCAACAGAAGGACTTCTACTTCACGTTGCTACAAAAAAAGTTTTGGCTTGATAAAATTTACCAACAACAATACCACAAATATCAACATATTCAGAATTAATTGGTAAAAGATATGTATAGAATTTAGGTACAAATAGGATTATTGTACACCTTATAACTATAAGATGTATTAACTTTTAAGCTTTAAAATATATATGAGATTATTACCGTGATAATTGGGGTGTTACAACTGATGGGCTTATGCTGCTTGCTTTTTTAATTGAGGCCAGTCATACAGTTATAAGAACAATACGCTTTTGGCCTTTGGCAAAGCTTGGGTAGTGTGGTCTGGCCATAGGCGTAGAGGTGTGAGAGTCTTGTAGCTATTTAGAATGCAAGCAGTTAGATTCATGTGAAGTCTCATGTAGTGATATTGACATTCCTCTGCTGATAGGATTAAAAGGACGCCTTTTGAAGTTTAGGCGTGTGCATCAAAATCTTAGACTGTTGCTTTTATTTTGCTGAATGTTGATCTAAAGAAATGAGCCAATGACTAAAATTTCCAACCTTTTTGAAGGGTGTGTAAACTTATAAGAACCCACAATCTTAATTGGTAAATGGACTGCATAGAATTGGTGCCTTGTATTGATTTATAAGGTATATTGATATCAAGTTACAGACTTACAGTATTAAGATAAGGTTCGAAAACGGTGCAAAGGAAGCATATGAAACAAGCGAGATTACAAAAAGAACAACACTCAACCATAAGATCAAATATATAAACAAGTATGCTGTATCACAATAACTCAGATGAGTATGTGCAGGTTCTCTCAAATATAAGGCAACATTCCAATTGTCAAAGTGGGTTCAGTTAGAAGAGCCAAAGATCCAGATTGCAGTGTTCAGCATTGAGCATCACGAGTGCTGAAAAGTCAGTGAGTAAATTTAGAAGTACTCTGGGCAGATCAGTACCAACAAGCTCGTACGTTATCTGGTAACTTCAGAACTGGTCGGTCGATGTCTTGACACACGTAGTTATACAAATAGGTGAAAGAGCATAACAAATATGACGCTATCTACATAAAGTAATAAGAACATAAAGTATTAAGCACATATACAAAATCGAAGAAATGGGACAATATACAAGTTTATGCTGTTAATCTGGGTAAAATATGTTGGCAGTTTGGCATCAATATTCATCAACTGTATCAAGGGGAAATAACCAAATATTTGAATTACTATTCGTTCTGCTCTGCCCTTCAGAAATGGATTTGAGACTTGAGAGTAGCAACTTAATTGTCAAGTAAATGCAGCTAAAGATTTGACATGCTATAATAGTACATTACTAAAACTAGTCGTTAATTGGAGCTACAAAATGGAGATAATAAGAGGAAAGAATTCTGCGATAGTGTATCTTCTCCTCTACTGTATAACACGGTTCTGAATTTGAACTATATCAATCAAATATACTTAACTATACTTGAACTCAAGAGTCACATATTAGGATAAATAATGGTCATGGATAAATCATACACTTTAACAGTAATGTTATGTCTTATTAGTTCTCCTTGCCAGGAATTTGCGTGGAATAACAAAACAAGTTATGAGCTTCATAGGTAGAGTGTCTTATTGAAACGTTGTCCTTTACATGGAGAATGACCACTGGCTGCCTGTCCCTATATTTGCTTAGTCTTTTTGTGCTTACTTGATTTTTTTTTACATATTCTTTACTTGAATCACTATATCATATGGAAAGTTGATAATGATTTTTATTGATGACATAGGCTGGATTGTTTATTAGATTCTGGCTTCATGGTTTGATGATATTTCTCAAATGAAATCTTTTAGCTAAATAAGTTGTTAAAATTGTAGCACTGACTGGATATTTGGTTTTTTCTTTAGGTACTGATATCTGCAAAGGAAGAACCTGATCTTCCTATCCCTCCTGCAATGGATGGTTTATTGAAGGTTCATCAACGAATACTTGATGCTGATGGTCCTGGTCGTGCCCCACCTTCAATTTCCACAAGGCTGCTGTTGGCTGCTACACAGGCTGGAAACTTGATAGGGAAGCAGGGTGCTACCATAAAGATCATTCAGGATTCTTCAAATTGTATACTTCGAGTACTTGGAGAAGGTTTGTTGGAATTATTTGAGGGTTTACAGGGTCAGTTTATATTATGTAGGCTTTATTGACTGTATGGTTTATTGTATCTGATGTAATTTGTGCAGAGAACCTGCCTATCTTTGCTCTACCTGATGATAGTGTTGTTGAGGTTCAAGGGGAACCTTCAAGTGTACACAGGGCCATTGAGATGATTGCCGGACATCTTAGAAAGTTTTTGGTTGACCGCAGTGTTGTTGGGATATTTGAGAAGCAAGTAAGTTTGCTTTAGGTATCAATTATCATCAGTTTGGTGGAACTGAAGTTCACAAGTGACGATGGCTCGTTAGAATGATTGGCTTCAGTTCTTTTTTTAGTATTTACGGATTTCAGTTCTGTTTGGGTGATGGGTAAAAATTAATATCTTTTTGTATGGGTCGGAATGGGTGGAGTTGGGTTGACCCAGAACAATTGTGTCCAGAATCTTTATTTTTTTATATAATCGTTTGCCAAGTCCAACTACAATTATCAAATCTATATATAATCAATAAATATCTGAAGTTTAAAAAATATATATAGATTAAGGCGGTACTATGCATTTAGGTACATCTTGGGTGACCTTTAAGGCTTTACTTTGTTAACATTTATTTTTTCACCCGTTTCAGTAAAAGTATAACCTGAATTGGCCTATTCATAAGTAAATTGGATGAAGTTGCCAACCCTATATATCACTTAGTTTTTTACCAAGGGATATAAATATCATAATGTTGGTTTACTTGGTGTGTTTATGCCCCCTCTCTTTTTTTGTGTGTGTGACAGATGCAAATGGCTAATATCAGGCCAAACCAGGATATGGGGGCTCCGCAACCTTGGGGACCTCCTCAAAATTTTCCAATGAATGCAGGTGGTGGGCACGGGTTTCGACCTAACCAGTTCATGCCACCTCAGCATCAATTTGACAATTTCTATCCGCGAGTAGACATGGCTCCACCTATGGATAAACCTTCTCGTCAAGCACCACCTTCATATAGCAGAGATCCGCCTGCTGTGCCACCTCACAGTGCAGGCCTACAGCCACAACAGCCACTGGTTTCAAAGGTATTACTCTTTTCTTTAATGTCTATACCTTTGGAAGAAATCTTGATCGAGCCCAGATGATTGTTGATGCATGTTTTAAGTAACTTGTTGCTTATTTTAGAATTTTGGATCATCACTCTTATTTACCTAAGAAAAGATTTATTAGTTTAATAGTTACTGCAACTTGAATTCGGAGCGTAAAACTGAAATAAGATAATAAATCATCTGACTATCATTATATGTAAACATCAATTCAACATATTTAAAATCACAATCTTTTGTTACTACAGTAAAACAATTTATATCATTTGCTACTTAAAGACAAATATGGGCTTCTATTCATGGCAGAGAGATTGGAAGTTGGCTTACAAACTAATAGATTGCAATTTTTGTGGTGCTAATGCCAGGTCACACAGAACATGCAAGTTCCTATTGCATACGCAGACGCTGTTATTGGCACATCAGGAACCAATATCAGCTATATCCGGCGTGCTAGTGGTGCTACTATTGCGATACAAGAGTCGAGAGGAAATCCTGAGGAAATGACTGTTGAGATAACTGGTTCTGCCGCACAAGTTCAGACTGCTCAACAGTTGATACAGGTATTCTATAAAAATTTGGATTCCCCATAACACTTTTTGTCACTCTTGATGTGGACTAGTGGTGGCGAAATGACAGGTTGAGTAACTAGTAAAAAGAGTTCTTTTGTTATGAACCAAACCCGTAACACTTTTTTAATTGTGTTTTATAAGCTCTTCTGTAAGCAATTTTTGTGTAATACTTTTTGTCCAATGTTTTTGAAGTTTTTCTGTAAACAAATTTTGTTTCAAATATTATTGTGGTAAAAATCTAATGTTTGAATTAAAAATATCTAGGGGTTTATGCGTGTTAAAATATACTTTTGTTCACTTTTGAACCTAGAACATAACCTGAATGACTCATTTGTATGTAACTTGTTTGACGTTTTGCAAACCGGGGCTTTATGAGGTCTGAGTCATTGCTACATACATTAGTAGAACAGGGCAATACTCTGATTTTAAATTTAGTGTGGCCCACAACAAGGCCAAAGCACCAAATGGATCTTCTGTTATGTTCTCTCTCTAATGTGTCCAAATGACCATAGCACCGGCCTACCCATTCTATCAGCCCCAAATAGATCTTCGTTATAGGTTACGTGTTAATGTTCCTTTTCAGGGTAATAATATTTTCTGTTTTTGATCTGATATTTTGCTTATTGATTCAGAATTTCATTGCTGATGCTGCAACAGCGGCCGCCCAGAACCAAGCTGCTCCACCGCCTTCAAGCCAAGGGTATAACCCTTATCCTGGTCAGGTTCCTAGTTACCCAGCTCAACCGGCCCCACCTGGTCATGCCCCTGCTGCTGGAGACTACAGCAACCCCGTCTATGGAGGCAATTATGGGTACTAAAAGTTAGTGGTAGAATGTTGTATGCAAGATTTATTGAAAAATATTTTTCATTGATAGATTGACATTCTGAATAACATGGAATTGTGTACTCATCTTTTGTCTTTACCTCTTAGATTTTATGTGATATGATTTGAGCTTTGAATAATGGTTTTTGGTTGACGAGTAATCATTGCCTTCGTCTGAAAACGTGGTGACTTAACTGTGCTGATGCCACAACAAGCAACCGAACACAAGCCAGACATGTTCAGTTTTCGTTAATACCGTTGTGGGCTATACCAGTTTGGTTTGTCAGTAGCTAGAATGTGAAAGCTCAAACCAAGTGAATGAGTGATCACTTCTTGGTTTAGACTCTTGGTGCGTAACAAACTAAAATGGGTTTAGTTATTGAGCTTAGTTCTGTTTTTAACTGGAACAAATGCAAATTTGTTTCTGGAAACCTTAGCTCATTTGTATAAAAAACATGTTATTTCATATGTAATCTATACAAAATTATAAACTACTTCAGTTGTAGCCTTGTAGGCATCACATATTTAAAAATCAATGTTAACAAAAGTACAATCTTCTAGAAAAGCTCCAAATTATCTCCAGTTTTGCTTCTGCAAATCTACAACACCTGCATTCTTTCTTGAACTATGATGGCCAAAATCTTTTGTTCGTTACCGAAGACTAAGAAATATCTAAAAGCCGACAAAAACTTTGTGATGCTGCAATTATACACGAGTAAAATGCTACTTTGCCATATTTATACCCTCACCGACATACACAAGCTCAGCAAAAAACAAGTTAAATTAGAACTCATGTACACAAGCTCATCAAAATTGCTGATTCTAATTCCATGTTTAAACCCTCCAACTGCCATAATGCGCAGGCACATACAGACAAAAAAAAAAAAAAAAAAAAAAAAAAAAAAAAACTTGTGTTTAGCATGCTATGGATAGCACTGGTGCAAAGGTGAAAAAGGGTGCTGCTGGTCCAAAGAGGAGACCTGTCAAATCCAGTCTAGCTTTTCCAATCGGTAGGATCGGCCAGTTCCTTAATAAAAAGAAACCGGTCGTTTCCCGGCTCATTAAACCTGTCGGTAACATACATCCGGCTTGGCTTGAAGCCACTGAGATGTGCCGTCTAATATATAGGCATTGCTCAATACATGGTTTTGGAGTCATTTTAAACTGAGTTATTCAAACAGGAAGATAAAATGTCTGTATAATAAGCTAATGAAAGATACATTAATAATATATTTAAACCTGAAATCTATAGGAACATATTAACCAAGTTTCAATTACAATCAGTTACACAAGATCTCTACTCACTGCAACACTACAAACCTTCAACGAAAAATATACACCATAAAATATTTTCCATAACAAAACATAAATAATCTTTTAACAAAAACTTAACTTCATAAGTCCAGATTTTACCCAAACTTATATAAATCCAAGATCGAGTTTCAATTACTTAAATATGGTCTAAATGACTCTCGACTCAAGGGCGGGAAAACCTAATTTATTGTATTCCGGTCAAGACTCAAGCGTCATATCGGAGCGGAACAAGTAGTTCTAAAGTGACCTGTTTGGTTACACCGACTACAATGCACAATCCGCTTTGCAGAACCTCGATCTTCTGACCGAACCCTTCTCTTTCTTGGTCTTCCTGGCGGTCTAATCGATTTTGGAGGGTTGATAACAATCTCCTGAACATTACCATTTTCACCTTGCGCAGATAAATCTGTCATTTCTTTCCATAGTGTTTTATCGGGAACAGGATGTATTGTCTGAGAGTATGCTTTCCTATACATTGCCACTGTGAAGCAACTTTCAGTAAACCGATGAACATTTTGTCTACACGAGAGTAGAGCCGCCACAGCATGAGCACATGGAAGACCGTAAAGCTGCCATCCCCGACATAAACATCTTCGGTTTCTGATATCGACAATATTAGTCCCTTCATGTGAAATAACTTCAAATTCAGCTTCGTTTGCTCTAAGCACTTGATAAGTTCGTGCACGATCGATTGCTTCTGAAACACGCCGTTCAGCAGTAGGAACGAGAATTGAAGTCCATTGCATACTTGTTTCGCGTCTTTCGTTAAACCACATCATTAGTTGCCTACGAATGCACTCCATCATTTGAATAATCGGGAGCCCAGAAGCTTCAAGAATCCACACGTTTAATGATTCGACTATGTTAGCTGTTAAGTGACCAAACCGGGTCCCTTCAAAATACGCTGTAGCCCATAACCGCGCTGGAATTCGTCTGATCCAATAAGCAGCTTCTTGAGAAACCTCTTCGATTTCGAGTATTTTCGATTCGAATTCCATGATTGTAAGAGCGTTTGCTGCATCCCAAAGAAGGTTAACTAGCAACGTGTTGTTGAATTCCTTCCGGAAGCTTTCAGTAAGATGACGCATACAGAACCCATGAAAAGCTGTAGGGAAGTTGGCATCGACTCCATCAACAACATGTTTATGCCTATCAGACAATATGGTAAGCATCGGCATGTTCTCGGCGTTCATTTCCAGTAAGTTATGAAGCTCGGAAAGAAACCACATCCAGTTCTCTTCATTTTCCTCGTCAACAACACCGAATGCTAATGGGAATAACGCACCATCTCCATCAAAACCCGTTGCAAAAAGTAACGTCCCAAGATACTTGCTTTTCAAAACAGTCCTATCAAGCCCAAGAAGCGGTCTACACGCATTCAAAAACCCATGAATCGAAGCTTGAAACGAGATAAAAAGGCGCTGGAAACAGTTGTCTACAGGGTTAACATAAACAGACGCTATACTATTAGGATTTGTGCGTCTAACTTGCTCACAATACTGAGGGAGAATACGGTAATCTTCTTCGAATGACCCACGTAAAGCCGCCATGATTCGTTCTTTCCCTCTCCACGCTTGCTTGTACGATAACGTGATTCCATGAGAACGATGGATCTCTTCTAGTATTTCCTTTGGTTTGCATTGCGGGTTTTCTTTAAGGCGTTGTTCAACCGTATTTGCAACCCAGTCAACCGAAGCTTGTTGATGACCAAGATGAGCGATTCCACCACAGTTGTGTTCTGAATGAATAGTCCTGATTGTAAAAGTAGGTACACCAGGTAGCTTAGCGGCGTGTATTCTCCAAGGGCAGCCTTCACTTGCACATTTAGCGGTGAAACGGGTTTTGTCAGATTTAACAGTTTGTATTTCAAAGTGAAGAGCGATTGCAGTGTGTCTTAAGGCCCTACGACAGCTGGCAACGTCGGGAAATTCTTGACCGACCATTAATTCATAATTTGGTGGAGGGGTTGTTCGGCTTTGAATTACTGGAGTCGTGAGCACGAGCTCAGGCCTTTGAAAAGATACAGGTACGGGTGTGACACCAAGCTGGTTATGGTTATCTGCAGCAGATAAAGCCATCTCGTGCTGATCAGAAATAACCAACTGACCATCAGGATTGTTGTCTCCTTCTTGACCAATACCATGATCCACACCATCGTCGCCTACATTGCCATCATTGTATCTATTCTCATGGTGATTGTTGTCATCAAACTCAGTTGCATCTCCATTACCATGATGATGTGGATGTTGATGTTGATGTGGCATGGTTGCAATCTCATGGTCCAAAAGTAGTTCATGGTGATGTCCTAAACTTATGTGACGGTTACTGTTTTCTACTAACTCTCTTTCACCTTTGAGTGTCTGTCCTGGTCCTGGTTCAATATTATGATTGTGCCTGGGCAACAAATTTTGTCCTTGCCATTGTATGTCTCGCCTTTGACCAACAATCATGTCGTGATTTTCCATGATACGGTACCCAAAATAAGCTCAGAGAAGTTCCAAAGTACAAATTACAAGAAGCATCAATCTAGACAGCCAAACAGACCTGTATCAACAAAGTCAAGTTTAAAATATCAAAATCCACAAACATCGAGAGTAACATAAACAGCACAAGATATCATATGCAATCCTCAACTACAAAGCATTTACATATAAACGACCAATGGATTATCTTTAACCTTTATTCAGCATGAATCTTTAAAACCACTAAGACCATCAAATTAAGATTAGCCGGGAATGTAGTATTATTATAATAGTCCCGCCAACTAAATAAAATTGTACTATTCTATGGTTGTCGGATAACCTAACAGCATAAACCTAGTATAAACTACAACTCAACCTCAATTAGCAAAAAGGATTTCAAACATTTCACTACGATTTAAGTATTGAATCAGACTATCAAACGAGCAATAAATCGACCAACTTGATCAAACTATATTAAAAAAAAAGAAAAAAGAATTACGTCATAAAAAAACAAACAGTTTATCAAGCACTAAATTTGACAATAAATAAGCATTTTTTTATACTTTTACTAAATTGCAGAGCATTTAGTTTCTATGACCTAATTTAGACATTTAGTGCTTGGTAAAATTCAAACTTCGTTTCGATAAGGCAGATTTTCACAGCAATTAGCAGTAAGAAGCTCAATTGCGGGATTACAATTCTGGATTTTGCTATATTCCTGTTGCGCTATTTATGTGTTTTATGGTTAATTGTTAATTTTTAGGGTTTGCAATTCTGATGCTCGATGTACTACATAGTAAGCCAGGAGGAGTCAAAATTGTTCAAGTTTTATATTGTCAAACCTGGCTTGTTTTTTTTAACTGTTTTCCAATCTGCATAAGCAAAGCGATATTTGACAATGTAAGAATCAATTTCTTTTTACTCAAAAGTTGCTGACTATATAGTTTCCGAACACCAGAAACTCACATCTCCAAAATCTAACATTCATCCAAAAAAGCACAACGAAAGAAATGTGAGTAGAGCAACAAACAAACAGTCATTTAGGGGTGTCTGGGTCACCTAATAGGATGGGCTTATAAGTTTCTTAGCTTATATTACTCAAATAATCCCTTAGCTTATGAGCTTATTAACCCATGTCTTTTTTTGGTCATTTACGAATATAAGCTATAAACCAAACACTTGATCTTATCAGCTTATTAAGGCTAAGCTAATGCAAACACTATACATGGGCTCGTGAGGTTATAAACATGGGCTTGTGTGTGCATCAAACTTTATTTTTCTTCCTATTTTACATATGAACTGATAATAATGTCTCTTGTGAGTATCATAACCGATATATTATAAATTTTAATGATTAATTTGTGCCACATCAAAATATAGTCAATATATTCGTAATAATACACACAAAAGACAATATATAGTGGATATACATTTAGAAACTGATTATCACTTACATATAACATAAGCATAAGTCTAATTCAAAAGAGCTTATTATATATGTAGCCAAACACCCACTTATTAGGGGGTGTTTGTTTAAGCTTTATATAGCGAACTCATGGCGGCTAATGTTTTATAAGCTCATATTTTGAGCGTAATTTTCCAGCTAATATTTTATATGTGGCTTATGAGCTTATTTGATTTCGACTTATGTTACATAAGCCCCAATTTTTGGGCTTATTTTGAGACTTATAGGTTTATATAAGTTTATCATGTAGTGATAAACATAACTAATCCCTCAAGTTTCAAAATAAGTCGGAAAATTGGGGCTTATGAAATATAAGCCGAAAAACAAATAAGCTCATAAGCCACATATAAGCTTAAACAAACACCCCCCTTTGTGGCTTACTTTGAAACCTTTCTGCTTAAATAAGCTTATCATGTCATAAAAAGATAATTAAAATGTGAGCTTATGAAACATAAGCCATGAGGCCGCTATATAAGCTTAAACAAACAGATATGTAAAGATCTACAACAAAAAAAGCTAAAAAAAAAAAAACAGATATGTAAAGAAAAGCAGAATTAAGAAACTTTGTTTAAAAATAGGAAATCAAACAGATCTAGCATATACACAAAACTAATTTTGATAGATCGATCAGTAAGAAAAGTATTAAAATTATGTGTTTGAAATTAATAATAAAGATAAAATTGGCGGGTGAGTGAGTGAGTGATGATTTATATAATATAAAAAAATACCTGAAAGAAAGAAAGAAGAGAAGGGTAGGATTGGGGAAACAAAGCGCAAAAATAATTGAGGGGCAGGAGAGGAAGGAGAAGGATAGGGGTATTCATGGTTTTTTAGGCTCTTCTTTTTTCCACTCCCAGAGGGCAATTAGGTCATCTGTAATTTCTTTCTTTTCCCGAATTCCTCTTTTGCCCCTTTTACTTGCTCCTTTTTGTCAACTACAACTAGTTTTCCTTTCAAACATGTTTTCTAACCTCTAAATAGGGTTGAGCAAAACCAAACGAATCTCGAAAACCAGCCGAATCCCAACATAAATCAATCGTCCCAAAACTGAACCATACTCGGGTCGGTACTCAGTTTACGTTTTAAGTTTTTTCGGTTTTCAGGTCGGGACAGGCCAAAAACCGAGGAAAAGACAACCAAAAGTGACCGAAATCAACAATCCTGAAACCGACCGAACCGAACAGACTAATACCGACTAATTTCGGTTCGGTATTCAGCTTAGGATTTCCCCTAATGTTGGGATCGGGCTGGGTCAGGTCGGGATTCGGCCGATGCTCAGCCCTACCTCTAAACAAATGACTTTTCTCAAATCGGAGATTCAGGGTGTGTTTGTTTCATTAAGATGTTTTAGGTCTGGATCTGACTACCACATCTTACCCTAAGAGGTGGCTAGAAATTCTAAATCCGAATGAAATAATGTTATTTGTTTTTGTATAATTGTCCGAATGATTTTAAGTGCTCATTTCTGCAATTTATTTATTAAAACAACGCAATGCGATAATAAGTAATTTATGTAAATATGAAACAAGATTTTTTTTATCATAAATATAATATAGTTAATAAACCATAAAATATATTATATTAACAAAAGTCTTCGATCTCTTATAAATTAAGAGGCAATAAGACAAGCCCCACATCTTATTAGTAAGATGTTATGTGCATGGGTCTGACTCAAAAGGAAAAAACAAACAATACTAATGTCTGACCACCTCTTACGGCCTCTGACTCGGTAAGAGTAAGAGGCTAGTAAGACATTTTTTCAAAAAAACAAACACACCCTCAGTGTTTAACTCAGATGTACATAGCTTAATCGATGTATCTTTATGAAGTTTTCAACTCTTTACTATCCATCTTTAATTGTGTACCTAGTAAGGTTTCTTGTGAAAAGTTTATGTCGCTTGCCCACTAGGTCATTTGGCGGTGGTTAAAACTAAATAATTTTTTTTTCTTTAATGGTTCGGGTTACTTAGACATGATGTATGCGGCTTAACTAAGTTATCCACGTGACCGTTTCACTAGGCACCCCCAAATGCGTACCACCTATGGTTTAATCTCTCATAAGATTTAATTAAGAAGTTTTATCTAATGGGATTTTAAACTAGCAAAGCTGCTCAGCTATTAAACAATTCGAGCTTAAGCGAGCTCGATACTAGTGTATTTAACAAGCTGAGCTTCAGTCGAGATTTATTTCGTTCAAGCCTGTCGTAAACTAACCGAGTAAGTTTATCGAGCCTGATCTTGTAAAATACGTCACAAACCACAATCTAGCTCAAGATTTGGAACAAACTCAAGATTTCTTAGACTCGGGTTCGACTTGAATCATTTCCATCCCTACTCATGTCAACAATAATGGTTGAAAGGTTAATGCATTCTCAAACAACAAGAATAACAACAACAACAACAACAACAACAATACCCAATCTTGTCAGAGCGAGATATGGGGAGGTGAGATGTAAACAGTCACACCCCTACCCAAGAGTAAAGGGATTCCAGAAAGACCCCCGACAAGTGTGTGTGCAAGCAAATAGACTATATGGATTCTTTGTTATCTATATTGAAAAGACTTACTATCGGATTTGTCTACCCATGACCAACTTAACATTTTTCTCATACTTTACCACTATTTTCATAACCAAACTTTACCTTTTATCAGCGCTACTGTCAAACCTATCACAATTTAACGGAATAGTCCAGAGTTTGACGATAACATTGATGGGTTTTTCTCATAATATAGATGTGTTGGGAATTCTGCTAAGAGAGAATTCTGCTGAAGAATCTGCTGATGGTTTCTGCTGAAGAGACAGATTCTGCTTATAGATTATTTCTGCTGAAGTTTAGTTTCAGCATGATTAGTTTCTGCGGATATAGTTTTTCCGTGTTTTATGTAATATAGTTAGGATATGCATGAGTTTATTTAGGAAGTGATAATGCATATCTTTTAGAAGTTTTAGAATATACGTTTCTTGTGAAACGGTTTAGGGTTCCTTATGTATAAAAGGAACACATGATTATGTATTGATTAATGTTTTTAGAAAACACTTTGATAATTATTAAAGATCCATAGAGGATCAATTGTTCTTAGTATTAAAACTTGTGTTTGTTTCCGCTTTAAAATACAAGTTACAGAGATTATCTATTAGTGTGTTGGTGATTACATTAACATAACTAACGATTCTAGAGTGCTCAGAAGATCTATCAAGGTCTTAGTTTCAACAAGTGGTATCAGAGCCTCGGGAGAGTCTCTGTGATACTAAGAAACAAAAATCTTACACCCTCTCAATCCAAAACAATCAAGAAAAATGCCTGGATCAGATGATGAAACTGATACAACCCAGAACCAAAACACCACTTCTCTCCAACAACTCAATCTCTCCAACAGTAATGCTAAATTCCCATACTTGAAGAATGCTAAAGACTATGATTTGTGGTCCATGAAGATGCAAAACTGGATCACAAACATTGACTGGAATCTTTGGAAAGTTGTCCGTAAGGGGAACAGCCTGAAGAAACATGTCAAAGATGCAGATGGGATTGTTACTATTGTAGGTCCCAAAACTGCTGAAGAGGTTCTAGCCGTGCAAAGGGAGAATAAGGTAAGAACAATTCTGCTCCATGCTATACCTGATGACCACATGGGTGACTTCCACTTCATGGAGGATGCCAAGGACATTTGGTTGGCAATCAAGGCTAGATTTGGTGGGAATGAAGAATCAAGAAGAATGAAGAGGTCAATGCTGAAGCAGCAATTTCAAGAGTTTCAGATATCTGAGGAAGAAGGAATCCACAAAGGCTATGACAGGTTCCACAAGATCTTGAGTCAACTTAATCAGCTGAAGGCTAGGCCAGATAATGAGGACTGCAATGCTAAGTTTCTGAGATCATTGCCACCATCTTGGTTGCAAGTCAGCATTGCTCTCAAAGCTAAAGGAGGGTTGGACATGATTTCCGTTGATGACCTCTACAACAGGCTCAAATCTCTTGAGCCTGATGTTAGAAGTCCCATTCGACCATCCACCCACTCAGCCTTCGTAAGCACCACTACAAAACCTGTGCACCATGCCTCAAGTTCTTACACCTCAGGAGCATCTTCTCAAACCCAAACTAAATCAACTCCTAAATCAAAATCCAGTAGTGTAATGGATGATATTCTTCATTCATTTGTGGCTGAATATGAACATCAGCAGTTTCTTGCTTATGAGGATTTTGAATAGGTGGATCCATTGGAGATGGAGGAGATGCACTTGACATGGCAGTTAGCAATGATTTCTATGAACATCAAAAGGTTTGAGACTAAGTCTGGGAGAAAGTTTGGTTTTAATGGAAGAGATGCAGCAAGGTTTGACAGAAGGAAGGTTAAATGCTACACTTGTGGTCAAACGGGCCATTTTTCAAGAGAATGTAAGGAAAGAAAGTCTGGTGATGAAGTTAGAAATGGCTCATATCTATTGGAATCAGGGACTTCTAAAGCTACACCTTCCAAAGCATTGGTGACTCTGGATCACCAGATTGATTGGACTGTTCATGAACTTGCTGAAGAGGAATCTTCTACTTCTGAACAAGTGAATTTGCTGGCATACTCCCCTTCAGAGGATAAGAAGGAACAAGTCTCCTTGATGGGCATCTCTCAGGTACACAATTGTATGTTTGGATGTAGTGTAAGATACAATGAACTCAAACAAGAATATGATGAATTAAAACCTAAGTACAATGAGTGTTATATAGAAGTTGAGGCCTATAAAAAGGCTTTAAAAACTTTAGAAAAACAAAAGGTTTGGTTTCAAAAGAATCAACTTAAATATGATGAAAAGATAAGAGTTCTAGAAAGTGATTTAGAATGTGCAAAGATAGATTTAAGACGTACTGAAAAAGAAAAACAAGAATTACAAGTTAAGTTAGATAAAGAGGTGGCTGGTCGTATGAAGTGGCAAGAAGGGGCCTCTAATTTAAATAAATTGATTGATGGTCGCCAATCTGTTAGGTCTAGAAAAGCATTAGGATATGAGAAATATATAGATCCTGAAGAATTAACTTATCCTGATATGTCTAGTGTTTTTGACCCTAAACCAGCCTTAGCATTTCAAACACCTGTAAAATTTGTTAAGGAAGGGGGAATGAATGTTGTACCTGGACCTATTAGAGGGGAACATATGCCAATAGACCTGTCCATACCTGTTGACTTTGATGGATCACACCATCTCTATGGCAACAAGTCAAGTGACTTGACAGACCCTATTATTAAATCTACTGACTTTGTCTTTTGTTGTGACAGTGACAAGTCTTCTGATGAAGGGTCTACTTCTTATGCCAGTTGTGATTCAAGTGAGAAGTCAGACCTTCCTAAGACCACTCCCAAGACCACTTCCAAGACCATACATAAGACATCACCCAAGACTCCCCACAAGACTGCTGGAGTTACTGCTGATTCCAAGACAGTTTCTTCTAAAGACTTGTTTTCTAATTCTTTGCAAAACAATATTTCTAGTTCTGTTAAAAACAATTCTGTTAATCATTGTAGTTTGAATGCTTTTTCATGTTATGGAACTTCCTTCAGTTTGAATAAATCTTCTAAAAAGAAGAAATGTTTTGTGTGTGGAAGTAAATTTCATTTGATTAAGGATTGTACTTTTCATGAGCAAAGAATGGGTGCATGTTTTAGTCAAGGAAAACCTAGGCAAATGTGGAAGAATGTTAATGAAATACCTTCTTTTATTCCACATCAGCAGAAATCCAATTCTGCTGAAAAATATTCTTCATGGAGAAGAACCAGTACTAGACCTTATGTTCGACCCACTAGTTCTTTCTTTTCTAATGGTTATTG
This sequence comes from Artemisia argyi, assembly GCA_030686995.1. Lineage (NCBI taxonomy): Eukaryota > Viridiplantae > Streptophyta > Magnoliopsida > Asterales > Asteraceae > Artemisia > Artemisia argyi. The sequence continues at coordinate 162,076,285 of CM060683.1, forward strand.
GCCTAGACAATTTGACTCAATGTATATGTAACACCCCTAAATTTAAGTTTGTCGCAGCGGAAAAGTAATTTGGGTGTTACGGTGAGGATCGAAGTTTTAACCACATAAAATAGTTTAAAAGAAACGTTTTAAAAGTTATTTATCATTCAAATAATAATTTTGATAAAAGATGAACCATTTAATTTAAAATCTTATGAAAAGATATAAAAGCTTGTAAAAATGACAAATTTGATTTTTTACACCATTTTAATTTATCAGAGTAATAAATGCCCACTCCATGTCTTGTCCTGCTCCGTTAAATTACCTGAGATACACATGCTTAAAAGTGTCAACACAAAGGTTGGTGAGTTCATAGAGTTTTAGGAAAAACCCTTTATTTTGTTAGATTTCAGGAATATTTGGTATTTATAAAATACAAACAGTAATGAAACAAGTATCGAGTATATTCACAAATAAGTCATATAAGTATTCAATCACATTCAAATAAAGAATCAATAACCCTAACATGAGCTGGAAACTCATGATACTAAATCAATCAGATATACAATTCACGTATGGTCAAACCTATACAGCTGTATCTAAATATATGTTGAAAACATACATTTTTCCTTTATAGATATTGCACCAAGCCTCATGACACCAAAGCTTAACCAGAAGGGGGTGTTCTATCAAATCAATGACAGATTTTGCCCTCTAATAATAGGTGATTTGCCAATTCCTATTTGTCTACGAATATAGTGTATCACGACTAATACGACTAACCAATTGCAATTGGCATTCCGTCAAGTATTAGTGGGACAGGGGGTCAATCCTTAACAGGTTTCGAAGCTGTTCACTATATTCGCACTCACTTTACATGTGGTTAATGGCTCATGATTGAGGGGCTTCATGGCGATAGCTAACTTAGGCAATATCAAGGACTAATGGGCTCATTTAGCATAACATCATGAAATCAAGTATCGTATCACAGTAATCAATTTGAAAACAGCATCGTTTGAGTATCAGAAATTCAGTTTGAAAATATCATCGTTTGAGTATCAGAAATTCAGTTTGAAAATATTATCGTTTGAATATCAGAAATTTAGTTTGAAAATATCATCGTTTGAGTATCAGAAATTCAGTTTGAAAATATTATCGTTTGAGTATCAGAAATTCAGTTTAAGTATTTTGCCAGTAACACATGTATATCACATACCACAATAATCGAATTGAAAACATTTTCATATGAGTATCAGTATTTCAGTCAAGTAATTCATCAGTAAAATATATATATCACATACCACATTATTTGAATGGAAAACATTATCATCAGAGTATCAATATTTCAATTAAGTATTTTGTCATGTATTGTATATATCACATTTTAAGTCACAAATCATATTATTTTAATATCAATTAGGAAACAAACGGGATTCAAGACGGTTAAGTTTTGAATATATTGTGAATCGGTTTGGTTTTGTACGAGTCGAACACTTTGCCTCTTAAAAACGTATCAAAACTCAATGTATGAACGTGAGATTCGACACACTAATAGTTGGCTAGGAGGTTAATGAGAATGTGCAAAAATATACGTAGGTCGTGTGTAGAAATTAGAAATGAACGAGACGTTTTGTAGCATACTTAGTTGATTTGTATTAATTATTTGTAATGAATTTTGGGTTAATAAATTGGGCCGGTTGGGCTTATTAAAAACAAGGCCCGATTGGTTTTTAATTAGTTTTATTAATTAAGTTTAGTGTAATTAATATTTTGTTAATTGTGTCGATAACTTGTTTTGTCGTTTGGTGAATTTGGCAATATCGTAATCGTGACCATTTTAATATACAAAGAAAATTTTTAATTTCCCCGTAAAAATGATAATTACAATAATGACAAAGATTATTTATTTAATTAACCGAAGTTAATTATACGAATTTTTGCGAGGTTTTACAGTATATTGGTGGAAGGTATTGGGATACTGCTGTGAAGTCCTCAGCAGGTTATTCTTGGACAATGAAGGGACCTAATTTGCATTACAGGCCCAAGAACAATGGTGGATCTAAAACATCTACATGGCCTACCTCTAATGATCCACAAGGCAGGCTCAAGTCAGCAATGACTTGAGTCTCCAATGTGTACTAACTTTTGTATATTTTTTTGTTATTGTTGTAGGATCATCCTCTGAAAAGTACTGAAGTAGGTATAGTTGATAGTGGTTGTTCCAGAAGTATGTCAGGGAACAAGGATAATATGCATGACTTTGTGCCGATAGAAGGAGGAGGCAGTGTAACTTTTGGTGGTGGAGATGGCAAAATTACTGGGAAAGGAACTATTAAAACACCTCTGTTAGATTTTGAGAATGTTTATTATGTGAAGGAACTTGAGCACTTTAATCTGTTCTTTGTATCACAAATTTGTGACACTAAGAATAAGGTTTTCTTCTCTGAGGATGAATGTCTTGTGCTCTCCAAGGACTTCAAACTTCCAGAAGATACAACTGTTTTGCTGAGAGTTCCTAGAACCTTCAACTTGTACACATTCAATCTGAATGATGTTAAGCCAGAAGGTGATCTAACATGTTTGGTGGCCAAAGCTTCCCAGGATGAATCTACAAAGTGGCACAGGAGAATGGCTCATGTAAACTACAAGACTATCTACAAGTTGTCTAAACTTGGTCTTGTTCAGGGCCTTCCTTCAAAACTCTTCACCAATGAACACAATTGTATTGCTTGCAACAAGGGAAAGCAACACACAGCCTCTTACAAAGCCATAACAGCTGTGAGCACCATCTCAGAACCTCTTCAGTTGCTGCACATGGATCTCTTTGGTCCAACTCATATCAGAAGTATTGATCATAAGTACTTCTGCCTGGTTATCACTGATGATTATAGCAGGTTTTGCTGGGTATTCTTTTTGAAAACTAAAGATGAAACAACTCCTATTTTGAAAGAATTCATTACTCTAATTGAAAACCAGCTAAATAAAAAGGTTAAAGGCATTAGGTGTGACAATGGGACAGAGTTCAAAAATGTTGTTTTCATAGAATTCTGTAAGTCTAAAGGGATTAAAAGGGACTATAGTACTCCAAGAACCCCACAACAAAATGGGGTTGTTGAAAGGAAAAATAGGACCTTAATTGAGGCAGCAAGATCCATGCTTGCAGACTCTAAGTTACCCACTATGTTTTGGACTGAAGCAGTAAGTACTGCTTGATATGTCTTAAACAGGGTATCCATCACTAGACATCATGTCAAGACACCTTATGAACTTCTCACTAGGAAAGTTCCAGACATTCATTACCTTAAGCCTTTTGGTTGCAAAGTGACCATTTTGAATACTGCTGATACACTGGGTAAGTTTGATGGGAAAGCTGATGAGGGATACATTGTGGGTTATTCAGCTCATAGCAAGGCCTATAGGGTTTACAATTTGAATGCCAAAAGGATATAGGAGACCCTTAACCTAAGATTTCTTGAAGATCAGCCTAATATTCAGGGACAGGGCCATTCTTGGTATTTTGACCTAGATTATTTGACTGATTATTTGGGATACACAAGACATGTCTCTAATCCAAATGTAGGTACCAAAGATCCAATTTCTAACCCTGCAGGTTCCATGGATGATGACTCAGAGAGTGACTCTGAGAAAGATGAACAAACCATTGTTGTACCTTCTTTTCCACCTAACCATTTTGTAGGTAATCATTCTGCTGCTGAACAAGAAGATGAGTCACATTATGCAGAGGATCTTGCAAGACTTAAGAAGCAAGAACATGCAGCTACTCAGGAAGCTCAGAGACTCAGTGAAAAGGTGGCACAAGAGACTGATGCCATACTTCAACAATCAGCACAAGCAGTCAGTGGAAACAAGGATGCTGCTGATAGTTCTACTGAAGGCTCTCCTATTCCTACTGATGAGATCAAAGCTGCTGATAGTCCTGCTGAACCATCTCCCATTTCTACTGAAGCTTCTACAGACTTTGAGAAGCCATTTACAAGATTTCCAAGTTCTTCTGATCTTGGTAATTACCAGCCCAAGCCTGGTCTCTTTCACTCAGCTTCTTATGATACTGAGTTTGGGCCTACTGTCAACAACCTTGATGCCATAATTAATGTCAACCCTACAGCAACAAAGAGGATTAATAATGCTCATCCCCTATCAAAGATTATTGGAGATCCTCAAGCACCTGTTAGAACTAGAAGCACTGTCAAGAACACTAAATATGGTGAAGTTGCGTTCATCTCCTATGTCTACAATCAAAAGAAGGACAATCACACAGACTTCAAACATTGTCTGTTTGCATGCTTTCTTTCTCAGATAGAGCCAACCAGTGTTCCTCAAGCACTGGCTGATTCAAGTTGGCTTGAAGCAATGCAAGAAGAGATGCTGCAATTTAAGAATCAGCAGGTTTGGATATTGGTTCCTCTCCCAGATGGTAAATATGCCATTGGAACAAAATGGATTTTGAAGAATAAAAGAGATGCAAGGGGTATTGTGGTGAAAAACAAAGCCAGATTAGTGGCTCAGGGGTTTAGGCAAGAGGAAGGCATTGACTATGATGAGGTCTTTGCACCAGTGGCCAGAGTTGAAGCAATCAGGATATTCTTGGCCTATGCATCATATATGGGCTTTATGGTTTATCAGATGGATGTCAAAGGTGCTTTCTTGTATGGTGAGATTGAAGAGGAGGTTTATGTGACTCAACCCAAGGGATTTGAAGACCCTGATCATCCTGATTATGTGTATAAGGTTGTCAAAGCTCTCTATGGACTTCATCAAGCTCCCAGAGCTTGGTATGCTAGACTTTCTACATTTCTGCTGAAGCATGGCTACAGAAGAGGTGCCATTGACAAGACTCTATTTCTAAAGAAAGACTCCAGGGATATTATTCTTGTGCAGGTTTATGTGGATGACATTATATTTGGTTCCACCAAAGAAGCATGGTGTAGAGAGTTTGAGGATTTGATGAAGGGTGAATTTCAAATGAGTGCCATGGGGGAGCTCACTTTCTTTTTGGGTTTACAGGTTCAACAGAAACCTGATGGTATTTTTATTCATCAGGAGAAGTATGTAAAGGATATGTTGACAAAGTTTGATATGGAGAATGCCAGGACTGCCACTACTCCATATGAAGCTCCCAAACCAAAGAACAATCTTGAACCTGATCTTCCTGTGAATGTTCATTTATATAGGTCAATGATTGGTTCTTTGATGTATTTGACTGCTTCTAGACCTGATATTATATTTGCTGTGAGTGCTTGTTCAAGGCACCAAGTCACTCCACTTACCTCTCACTTGAATGCTGTCAAAAAGATCTTTAAGTACCTGAAAGGCCAACCCAAATTAGGTCTTTGGTACCCAAAAGAATCTCCATTTCAGCTAGCAGCTTATAGTGACAGTGACTATGCTGGTGCCAACATGGATCGGAGATCCACAACTGGAGGTTGCCAATTCCTTGGAAGAAGACTGATTTCTTGGCAATGCAAGAAACAGACCATTGTTGCTACCTCTACTACTGAAGCAGAGTATGTTGCTGCTGCCAATTGTTGTGGACAGGTTCTATGGATACAAAATCAATTGCTGGATTATGGGTATAATTTCATGAATACCACCATTTTCATTGACAATCAAAGTACCATTTGCATTGTTAAAAATCCAGTTTTTCATAATAGAACCAAACATATTGAAATCAGGCACCACTTTATCAGGGATGCTTATGAGAAACATTTAATTAAAGTGGTAAAAATTCACACAGATGATAATGTGGCAGATTTTTTAACCAAAGCATTTGATGGACCTAGGTTTCAATATTTGGTGGTCCACATTGGTATGCTTAACCCTTAAATGCAAAGTTTAAGAGGAGGCATAAGCCTCAGGGGAGGCATATGCCTCAGGGGAGGATTGTGATTGTAAACTTTGTATAATTTGTATACTTTTTGAGTTTTTAACACTAACCAACTAATGTATTGTAAGTTTGTTTGGTCTGTTTGCTAGTTTGTGTCTATTTTGCAGGATGCCATTGCAAGTTGTTGCTGAGTTTCACCATGATATGTTAATATGGTTGCTGAGATTTGTTTCTTCTGAAGTCTAATGGAGGCTAAGATTGATTTCTACTGATTCAAACTATACAGAGATCAAAATTAGCAAATGAGTTTTCATTCATTCTGAGAATATATTGCAGTTTACAAACAACTTCAAATGAAATTACAAGATGCAATCCTATACAAGTCTAAATTAGTCAAGCTCCTATCATCTATTGTAAAAGCCGATGCATAACCAGTATGATGAAGAAGCTGAAGATGAAAATGGAAAAAGAAAAGGAGGAAGAATGATGAAAACGACGATGAAGATGCTCAAGAACCTCATCACCTACATTACATCATTTTCCCTTTCCCCTTACCCACGATATCTGTCCTCTTGCCCTTTCCCTTGCTTCCAGGGTATGAAGAACCAGGTCCTGAAGCAAGAAGACCCAACACCACACCCCGTGATGTTGGAAGAGATGGATTTATCTTCCTAGGCCTTGGTTGGGGTCTCTCTGGTGTGGAAGGAGGAAGAAATGAGGGATATTCGTCTTCATCCTCTGAAGAGTCTTCATCAGATGTGAAAATGAAGGGAGAGACATATTGTCTCTCAGCAGGAATGGGGGCATTACTTGCTTCCCCCTTCTCCAAGGCATTCCATTGCCTTTCCAATTCACGTGCATAATCAGAATCATCTATTTCTGAGGGATATGGTGGAAGATCATCGGATGAGGAAGAAGAGGAGGAGGTTAAGTCTATGATTTCAGGCTTGCTAGACATTATTTGAGGGAGAATTGGGATTAATTGTGAAATTAGGGTTTTGAGATGAATTGGGGTTAATTTGATGTCTGAAGTGTGTAATTTGGGGTTATTAAATAAGAAAAGTTTAGGCGTTATGATAATTAATGCGAGTTGGGTGGCACAGTAAAAATCAAGATATTCACCGAAGATATTTTTACTCTTGCTTGGTTTCTGCTGATATCGACCATTCATCGGCAGATTTGACCTTCATTTCTGCTGAAGGGTAATTTTGAATTTGGAGGATTTAACTTTACACGTCAGACTTGGTCAACAATTAGTTCCGATAATTTTGACCACGATTGGGGAACTTCCAAATATAACCTACTTTGCATATCTTTGCCTAAACTAAATTATTCTCCCATCACTCCATTTAAACCCATCATTCGTTTAGTAATTCATAATCGTCTCGCCCAAAATCATTCAAATGGCACAACTTCAATTGAAGAGAGATCATAACAAGTATGCTATTTTGAAAAAGGCTAAGGGTCATGAAGAGTTTGATTTAATGGTGGAGTTTCTACAGCGTTCAAAGATTCATTATGCTTTGACATACTGTCCCAATGTGATATATGAATCAATGGTGAAGCAATTTTGGGCATCTGCAGTGAAGAGATCTGACACAGAGATTGTAGCTGAAATTGAAGGTGTTGAGTATGTGGTGACAGAAGGTTTGATCAGGACAAAGCTTCAGTTGGATGATGAAAATGGTGTTTACCACTCCAACACTGCTGAAATACTTGCTGGGCTAAGGGAAGCTGGATATCAAAGTACTAAAACAACTAAGTGGCAGAAGAATCAATTTTGTCCCAAGTGGAGGTATTTGGTGCATTTGCTGCTCCAATGTATAAGCAACAAGTGTGGTGGATGGGATCAATTCTCTCTACAATTGGGTTGTGGTATTGTCTGTCTTTCTAAGGGTCTAACTTATAATTTCTCAAATTTTATTTTTGAAAATATGCTAGAAAATATTGATAAACAACAACATAAGTTCTTAATGTACCCTAGGTTTTTACAAATTACCTTAGACATAACCACTGAAGATAGGATTCATGTGCCTATTAAGAGTCTTGGTTTTAAGTTGTTTGCCTCAATGAAAACAAATTATACTAGGGAACATCGCCCTCTGTTAGATGCTATGTTGCCACATGGCAATGATAATGTAGTTGAAGGTGATGATGCTGGCAATGTGCCTACTCAAAATGCTACTGATGATGGTAATCCATCATCTTCTGGTGTTGCTGCTGATGGTAATCCTTCAGTGGTAATTGAGGAAGAGCCAGCTAAAACTGCTGAACCATTACCTGTTTCTTCTGACCTACCACCACCTTCCCCTGCCCATATGTCACCTAGTCCTGTTAATTCACCATCTCAGGTTGCTCCAATTGAGCAAACTCATGAGATTGAAGAGACAATTCAGTCCCTTGAGCCTGAGATCACTAGATTACCTACACCTAGTCCTATGAGAGAGCTAGTTGATGAAGGCTCTCCCAATGTTGTACATAAGTCTGTTTCTCCTGCTAGGTTCAATGAAGCTCCATTTACCACTGAGCAATCTGTTGGTAGAGCAGAGGACCCTGTTACTCTCACTTCTGTATATGATTTACTCTGCAGGTATATGAGAAAGACTGATGATCTCCAAAAGGAGCTTGATGATACCAAGTCTACTATTGGTAGTGAAATTGAGATGCTGAAAAGAAAAGTTCAGGATTTGGAGGCACAATTGACTTAGCAGAAGAAAAGCAAGGTTATAATGGATACTGCTGAAGTGCCTCAGGAGGAAAATTTGGATTCTCTTGAAATTCTAGCTGAAGTTGCTAGACAGTCACATGTTTCTCCTCCTAAAGCTACTGAAGTATCTCAACCTAAGCCAACTATTCACTTCAGCAGAAGAAGTAGAAGACAATATTTGGCAAAGAAAGCTGCTGAATCTTCTAAGGTATCAAGTGGTGATGATATACTCTTCAGGAGAAACAACCATCAAGTGCCATTGCTGCTGACAAAACTACTGATGGGGCTCATGCATCAGTAGATACATTCTTTGTAGCAGGGAAAGAGTATTCGAATTCCCCTATTCATAATCCATCTGTTATTAAGCAAGTTTCTCCTGATGACATCACTGAAACCCTCAAGCCTCAAGGATCTGCTGATAATATACTTAATTCAGATGTTCAAGAGTTAAATGCTGATCCTATGGAAGATTTGGATGTTCCTCATGATGATTTTGCTGAAGGGGTTAAATTGGGTGAGGATGAGATTGTTACAGCTGAAGAAAGAGTTGCACAAGAAAAACTCTTTAAAGAATGGGAAGATTATAAGAGGAGTTCAGATATGGCTGAGGCAGAGCAAGTCAAATTTGATTCAGAATATCATTCTGCTACACAGAGATACATTTCTACCTTGCCTATTGAAAGATAGAAAGAATTGGATGCTGCTGTTCAAAATTTTGATGAGTCAGACTGGCAGCATATTGGAGAACAAGTGATTATTGCTCCTGACTTAGCTGTAGAAATTCTTGGTGATAAGGTGGATAAAAAGGACTGGGTTTCTGAAATTGTGAAAAAGATGAAGTTGAGGAAGAAAGAAGCAGATGAGCAAAGAGCCAAAGCAAAAAGAGATAAACCTATGACTCAAGCACAGCAAAGGGACTATATGAGAACATATGTAAAAAGTCAAAGCAGTGCTTTATATAACAATGCTTGGACTAGGAAACAAGTGTGGGCACTTTCAGATGAAAAATTGGTTCAGATGTATAATAGAATCAAGTCTAGGTGTGACAAAGATGGAATGGGTGCTCCTAAGAATGTTCCTACCATTCTTGCTGATGCTGGTTCATCTGTTCATAAAGATATTCCTGTTGTTGCTGATAAGGTATCTTTACCTGCCACTTCTGCTGATGTACCACCGGTTGCTGGTTCATCTTGTATTGATAAAGGTAAAGCTAAAGTGATAGCAGAAGATCCTTCATCTAGAAAGAGAACCAGGACACAAATGGAGGAGGAAAGGTTGGGTGAAGAAGCTGCTAAGAGGTTAGATGATGAACAACAAGCTGACATGGCAAGATTTCATGAGATTAAGGAAAGAGAAGTAGAGCTTCAAGCTGCTAGAGCCAAACAAATGAGGAAGGCTATGGATGAACAATATGCATCTGCTGCACTTGATTCTTCTTAGGATTCTACTGATGAACAATTGGATAATCCATTAGTGGAAACTGATGCTGCAGAAGGTGTATCTACTGAAGCTGAAGTTCCTGATGAATCTTCTTTACCTCATGATGCCATTTATGTTCCTGGAAGAAGAGCTAAGAGAATGGCTAAAGTCAGAACTTCACATTCAGCACAAAGATTAATAGATGTGAATGCTTCTGATGCTTCATTTATCAAAGAAGGATCCCCTGATGATTGGCCTGAGGCAATTAGAGATGTTTTGATTCACTGGGAGTTGTCTAAAAATGGACAGATCAATACCATTTATAGACTAGATAAAACTTCTCTATCATTTACATTTCTACAAGAAATACTACATCTTGTGGATCATCAGGATTTGCTCACTCTCAATGATTTGGTTCACAAATTTTATGCAAATCATACTCCTACAGGGTCTGGATTGTATTTATTGGGTGATCTAAGAGTGTTGTTTGATTCTTCTACTCCCACTGGTGCTGGTTATGACATATGGAAAAACAATCAGAGATGGAAGGTTCAGAGTTGGAAGTTTTATCCTATGCCATATGTTCATGTGTTGGAAACTACATCTGGACTCAGCCTTATTATGGATCTTGGCAAGAGGTATCCTCTGACAGTGTCTCTGATGGAGAAAATGCTTCAACAAAAGTTGGAGATTCCTCCTGATCCAGTTGGGAATGCTAGGTTGTTTGCTGAATCTCTGGTGAAAGTGTTCAAACTCAGGATTAGGACTTCCAGAGCAGCTTCTATTTGATGGTATATTGTTGTATATTTATTTCTTTTCTTAAAAAAAAAAAAAAAAAAAAAAAAAAAAAAAAAAAAAAAAAAAAAAAAAAACATTTTTGTATAGTTTTGTGTATGTTGTATGCAGGTTTGGTGTTAATCACACTTTATCTGGTTATCAACTTACCTGATGTTGACTATTCCATCAAAAAGTTAGCTAGTCCAAAGGGTACAGCTTTGGTAAAGACATATCAAATCTGTTGATAGTTGTAATAGTTTGCTAAAAACTATAGGGTACTCAACTCACCCATGCTTCATTGCTGAGAGTTGAAATGGTTGTCAATTGACCATTGATTTTTCCTTTATGGATTCCAAATAATTGGCTAGCCCACATGTATATGACTTGTGGTAAAGGCAGTGGAAAACCATATTTGGTAATCAGTTGACCAAGATGATTTTTCATCCAATAATTGACTAGTCCTGAGCAAACGGCTACAGGTAAATACATCTCAAATCCGTTTATAGCTGATGATTTGCTAAAAATCATGTGGTCATCAGTGTACCCTAGTTTTAGAACTTAAAACATTTGGCTACTTCAGTAGTGATGGCTATTGGTAAAGAGACATTAAATCCATTATTTTAAATGATTCACCTCTCACAGGAGTTAACACACCTGGATGTGATGAGAATAGCATGAAACTAATTTGTTTTGATGTACATTTGGTCATTTGTTGCTGCAAAGAATGGAGTTTTCGAGTATGTGTTGATCATAGAGATCCTGCTGATGATGATTCTTTGCTGATGATGTTCGATTTCAATCCTCTTGGTATGTAACTTCAAAGATCTATCAAGAATCTTGAACTTAACCATGTCAAATTCAAGATTAGGGGAGGATTGTTGGGAATTCTGCTAAGAGAGAATTCTGCTGAAGAATCTGCTGATGGTTTCTGCTGAAGAGACAGATTCTGCTTATAGATTGTTTCTGCTGAAGTTTAGTTTCAGCATGATTAGTTTCTGCGGATATAGTTTTTCCGTGTTTTATGTAATATAGTTAGGATATGCATGAGTTTATTTAGGAAGTGATAATGCATATCTTATAGAAGTTTTAGAATATACGTTTCTTGTGAAACGGTTTAGGGTTCCTTATGTATAAAAGGAACACATGATTATGTATTGATTAACGTTTTTAGAAAACACTTTGATAATTATTAAAGATCCATAGAGGATCAATTGTTCTTAGTATTAAAACTTGTGTTTATTTCCGCTTTAAAATACAAGTTACAGAGATTATCTATTAGTGTGTTGGTGATTACATTAACATAACTAACGATTCTAGAGTGCTCAGAAGATCTATCAAGGTCTTAGTTTCAACAAGATGTTTTCAGGTTATGTACATATATTTGAGAAACAATTAACAAGATTGTAGACATTTGAATATCTTTTAGCTAACTTCCGATCCGTTAAATGTGTTTTCTTACACTCTGAATGACATCACAACCTAAATTGACCCATTTTCAATAACTGGATCGAGATTACAACCTTTATTAACACTTCCTGTAAGTAAATCCATAACAACCAACAGGCGAATAATATAAATGGGAAGATAATTTAGAGAAATATCAAAACATAACCAAGTGCTTTCACAAACTAACCAAAATTCATCCGTGGTTATCAATAAGTGGCGCTACACCAATATAATAGGCATAGAGCAGCAAGCAATAATTTGACTGCTTATCTACCAAACACCAAAACTACTTATAATCTCAGTTTCTAAAATTTCCGATTTGCTGCTGCTCTAAACAATTGAACATGCACAAATCGTGAATCACGAAGTTAATTGGCAAAAGCCTGAGGAAAATAATTTCAAGAAGACAATATCTCATTTGCTAATGGAACCTCAAGTTCATGCAGAACCTCTGTAACCACCTTTTGGAAGTTTACATGGTTCAAATAATCGTTTTTGAATCCGTTTACTGTTGTCTTTGAAAGAATTGTAATATCGTCTTCGTTTGATTTTTCATCAAGTAATTTGCTCCAGAAGTCGTCATCATCATTAAGGTTTGCTTCCCTCATCAGTGACATGACTTTTTGCAAGTTTGCAACGTTCCTACCGGCTCCAACACCTGTGGCGGTTGCTGCACCGACTGCATTGGCTATGGTTAATGTATGAACCAATGGCATATTGTGTATGTAACCATACGCAATTGCAGCCACAAAGCTGTCTCCACATCCAACAGTATCCATAACGTTTACCTGTTAAAAGAAATTTTCAAGTAACTCTGTCATATACCACTGAGTTGAATGACAGGTTCAAAGGATTATAGATAAAACAGATTATGGTTTTGTTTTACATGTTGATGTTGTAGACTGCGGGCCTGATTATGGGTTTCGTTAAAAGAATTTTCCATGTAATTATGTCATATACCAAACCATCTATTACCGCAGGCTACATCGTTTTAGTGAAAAAAATATATACTTTCTTTCTCAAACTTATCAGACAATGTACAAGGATATAAACATCTTACCATGCCTATAATTAAGCTATGTTAACTAAAACAAACCATAGAAGATCAGTTTGCATGGTTCGAAAAGGTCTAAAATTCGAACCTGAACAAAATTTGATTCACGGTTCCGGAAAAATAGAATCCATGGAACCATTTATACCCCTAGTATTATCACCATACTGTTTTCTTTCGACAACTAGACAACCCTCTCATTTGAATATCACCAGCATGTATATTTACTGATATTATCATGGAGGAGCTCTCGTTTTAGTTCAATTAACATCGGCTTATGTCATTGTTGATTATCACTTCAAATGTTGACCCAATTAGCTGTTTACAAAAATTGCTGATTTTGCTACAAGGGGTGTACATGGTATGGCATGATTATGTTTTTTAAACTTAAACTACATCACTTTCTGGAAGATATATAATTACTCCGTATTTCTCAACTCTTATAACACAAAAGCTACCATGGTTGTAGTTTATATATTCCCCCTATACACATATATGCACATACAGGAGCATAAAATTGGTCAGTAGCTGCTAAGTTATGCTTTAAGAAAGGCACTTTAACGTAAACACCACCTAAAGAACACGTTTCAAGACACAATTTGTGTAATTTCCAATCAAATTTTATGCAAGAACAGCTATTATGAATTTATGATGTAACCTATCTCATTGTCACACACCATTAAAACCTTAATGGAACTATGGAAGCATGTTTCATATGCGACTAAACAGCAAAGTGACACAAGGCCATAGAGGTTACCTTGAATGAAGGAGCACATGATATGCCTGATCTAGTAATTAGAACAGAGCCCTTTGATCCCATTTTAATGATCACCCATTTTGTGCGAACTCCTTTACTAAGCAACTCCTTTCCAGCTGCTACAGGATTCCGCAAGCCAGTCATTGATTCAGCCTGGTAGGAAATAAACAAGATATCAGACCAAAAATGCAAAATCCAAGAGTTCGGGAACTGACCAAATTCATCTACAAAAGCTATGACACATTATGCAAAAATGACGATTTCAGTAGTATGTGAGCAAGTCATTACATCTTGTAAAACCATAACATTCTGAACATGCAGAAAACGCGTTTGTTTCTTCATTGGTTATTGCTAAGCAACTTTTAAAGCTAAGTTCGGGTTTTACTTGTGCAAGATTGACTTCAAAAAAAAGAAAGATGTCAGCTTCTCATTTTTTAAGTTATCAAACTGAGAAATATAAGTAAACGTATGTTCACTCAAGAAAGATTGTCAAGAACTCAAGATACACTGAACTTGAGCTTAAAATTATATGTGACAGTTTGCATTAAGTAAAAGACTTCAAGTTTGTAAGTAACTGAACTTGACATAGAGGGATTGATAATAAATTATAGATGTTGGCAATACGAGTTGGTGGCTCATAGATTTCAGACTATCAGAATACATAATTAACCTTTTCAAACTCACATAATACAAGCAATAGAACCAAGTAAAAGAAGCCGCAAGAGTAGAACTTTTGTGATGTGACACCCAACAGTAGAGGTGCAAGTTTTGACCCATTTACAGTAAACGGGTCAACCTGGTCAATACTTTGATGGGTAAAAATTAGCAGCAATGGAAACAGGTTTAGCAGACCAACTGGGCCACACTTTGCCCTACGTGTGTTCAAAATGCATAAAACCTTCTAAATTGTTTTCTTTCATGAATTAAATTATCATTGTGTAATATAGATTTTTATTCCTATGCAAAACATTAACTACTCTAAATTTTAAAATAAGAGAAAATAAAAAGAAATAAATAATTTGTGGGTCAGCTCAGCCTACCCCATTTTGACATGTGCAAAAGTTTACCCATTTTGACCCTGTGGCCGTTTACCCAATCACACAACATTTTTTCCACCGCTAACCATACATACAACCCATCCAGGAGAAGTAGAAAAGTTAATTGTAACAAGAAAATAAGCAAACCTCCTCTGATGTTAGAAGAAGAACATCACTAAACCTCAACAACTTGGCAAGCGCGTCTTGTTCTTCACGTGTTCCAACAGCAAGAGATTTCCCCTTTGGTCCAGGGTCAAAAAAGATCGACGTTCCAACTTCAACAGCATACTCCAAAGCAGATGAAATCAAACCCGCTGGAAGCTCATCAAAGCCATATCCGTTACAAAAAAGGACTTTTGACTTTTGGATGTTTGACTTCACTTCATCAGATAATCTTGTCATCCAAGCAAATGCAGGCTCCTTGCTAAAATCTGCTCGACTATAAACACATCTTGATCAAATACTGATAAAACTGTAATTCCCAAAGTTGATACTCCCAATTATAGGACTAATAATGTTATAATCCTCAAACTTTTTTTGTCAATGTTTTATCAGTAACTTATTTCTGGGCATCGTTTTCGTCTGTGAACTTTTTTTCTATTCAAACATACGAAGTATATATTTAGATATAGAAAATAAATAATTATAGTAACAGTATCGATAGCGGAAGATGAAGGTAAAAAAAAGAAGAAAATGCCAACTAGACGAGGAATGATCATTTACAAGTAAAAATTGTCTATGTTTGTATATGACAAAACAAAGATTGAAAGTAAAAACATTGCCAAACAAGGTTTAAGGGTTAAGCCACCAAATGGATGTAAGTTTGAGAATTAGACCATTATTAATTCCCAAATATAAACTAACATAAACTTGAACGAACCTTTAATTAATCACTTGTACCTGCAAAACCCGTGTCTTTGCAACGGATCAACCAAGACCCAACATAAAAGGGTCTCATATTCACTACTTGACTTGTTGATAACATCTTCCTCGTCCTCTTCTTTCATTTCTATCACATTGATCCCCTCATCTTGAAGCACGTCCAACAGAAATTTTCCATAAATTTCATCCCCAATATGACCAATCACATTACAACGAAGTCCCAATCTTGCTGCTGCTATAGCCATATTGCAGTTACCACCAGCTTCCCAGTATTTCTATAAGCAAATTCAAATACTTCAGTAAGTAAATGGGTGTGTCTGGATGTGCATTTTAAAGTGATTTCCCGGCTTAAAGATCTATTATCAGGTATTCAAAGTTAGGAATAGTTAGGTAAATATACATGCATTTCAGTAAACTGTTTTTAAGACGACTTCTTTATTTTTTCTACGCTATATTATCAGAACAAAAACATGATCACGATCAATGGTGTTTAAGATGTTACTGGTTAATTATCCATTTATGTATTTCAATTTCTACCGTTAAATACTTAAATTGATTTTCTTTTACTTACAATTACTTTAACATATAAATTTATGCGAGCTACAACAAACAGTAAAATGCCTAAATATTTTGGAATTCCAAACACATAATAGCATCTCAAGAGGTCAGGCATCTAACGTCCTTACAAGAAGTCCCAGGCTCAAACATCAGTACGTACACATCTTGGGGGTGGCCAGGGAAAGAGTCAGAAATGGTCACACGAATACCCTGGTTAGTCGTGTACATCTGGTCAAAGACTTGCCTCCCCGCGTGATGTGAACATGTAAAACCTATTCCGTTTATAATAGCATCTCAAACCTCAAAAGTGATAATTACAACTTAAGTCAGTTAAGGAACATTCAAACACCACATCAATACAATTTTATCTATACAATATCACACAATTCATTATCACTATCATAAAACACCAATCTGCAGGAAACTCCACCAAGCTATTTGCTACTGGATAAAAAAAAAATTGAATCTAAGTACCCGCAGTACCTAATTCCCAAATCTGAAAACAAAATTGGCCAACTATATCAAAGAGAACTGATTGCACCAAAATGTAAAACAATATTAACCTTTATGTTTAAGCTTATATGTGGGCTTATGAGCTTATTTGATTTCGGCTTATATTTCATAAGCCCCAAATTTTCGGCTTATTTTGAGACTTATATAAGTTTATAATATCATAATAAACTTACATAAGCCCACAAGCCTCAAAATAAGCCGGAAAATTCGGGCTTAAGAAATATAAGCCGAGATCAAATAAGCTCATAAGCCCACATATAAGCTTAAACAAACACCCCCGCAATATACCCCCATTATTTTACCAATTGATAATGACATACAACTACATCAAAACATACGAGCATATTACAAACAATCAAATAAAATTAAATGTCACATACATAGAAAGCATACAATTTCCATCAAAACGAACTACGCTACCTAAACAAACATAAATAAAGTATATGTCACATTTCGGTATCGGAAAAAAACACGAAAACATTAAAAACAAGAAACCACCACCTTATTCGGAGGCGATTTCGCCAACTCCTCCATATACGCCCTCCTCTCATCAAACCCAGAAGGCGGCAACTTACTCACATTCAACACAACATCAACACACAAATTCCCAAGTGTTGCCACATCGTACTCTTTCTCACCCTTCACAACACCAACATCACTATTTCGCCTCTTATCCGAAACAGAAACCTCAATTCCATAGCTTTTGCAACTAATTACTGCATGTTTATTATTAAAATGGTGGTTAAGGTTGAGATTAAAGTTTGTTAATTTAGGGGTTGGTGTTGCTGTTAAGGATGAAGAGTGTTTTGGATAAGCATAATTGGGTGTGGGGATTTGGAGATTCAGGGTTTGGTGATGCATTAATTAGTTGTAAGATTGAAATGATTAATGGGGAAGAATAAATGAATGAAGTGGGTATTTTGACTTGTGGGATTAGCTAGCTAGGGTTTATCATATCATCTTCAAAGTGAGGAATAGGAATCTTTTTTATGTTTATTTTTGAGAAGGAAAAGTAAACAAATAAAGAATCAATCAAATAATTTTTATTTTTCTGTCATTTTATTTTTTTATTTTTAAATGATATTGGCAAATACAATTTTGTTTTTTTCTATTTCATTTTCTTTACTTTTCTTTTTTAATTGATACTCTAAAAGACAATCTTACACAATGTTACTTTCCTTCCTTAAGGGCATGTTTGGTATAAAGAGTTGATGATGGAAAAATGAAAATCAATTCATTTCTTATGTTTGGTACCTCAAAGAAATAAAAAGATGAAGAATTACAACTCAAGGATTTGGTTCCTTTGTATTTTGTGGAGAGTTGGTTTCCACTCCTTTTGGTAAAGAAATGAATTATTTCTACAGCTAAATAATAATAATAATAATAATAATAATAATAATAATAATAATAATAATAATAATAATAATAATAATAATGATTTCTTGAGTCAATTCTCTGTGTTACCAAACACTGAATTTTATATTGAATTTCTGTGAGAATTTATTTCTGTGATTTGATTTCTGCACTTCATTTCATTTCTCTTAATTTCACCCTACCAAACGTGCCCTAAGTGACTAATTGATTTTAAAAAATGTTTATATTAAGGCTAATCTGCTATGTAATGGTTAAGGGTGCGTTTAGTATCCCTGGGAACGAGAGAATCATACTGGTAATGATTCTAATATGGTGTTTGTTTTTTTTAAATGTCTTAACAGACTCTTAATGAGCCAAACATCTTAATGATCCAGACTTGAGAGAGATATCTTAATGGCTCTTAATGCCTCTTGCTGACACAAAATATAAAAATAATAAATAATAATAAATAAAATGTTTCACTCTCTCATTCCCTCCCAACCTTTTGTATTTATTCTTTTTTGTTAGATTCAGATTCAGACATTTACGCCTCAGATTCAGAGCTTCTTACAAAAACAAACAACATATAAGTGTTTAGTTAAGATGAGAGGCCCACATTATATGTAAATGAAATATGGATATTGTCCATACTCTATAAGAGTTCAAGAGAGAAGGTATGAATCTATTATAGATGAAGGCCCCACCACTACTATCAAATTCATACTCATTGTGATTCACTGCAGCATACCAAATGCACCCTAAGAATCCTCACCACAAAAATTACTTTTTTCTTTTCTACTAATTCACCCTCATCATTTATCTATATTATAATAAGCGTACAAACTCACACACGAGACTTTCATTCTCCCCGGTAACAAAGCTCAAAATTGCTTGTTAAGACATGATGGTTAGGGGCGCAACAAGCCTTACGCGCAAAGGTGGAGCTCCGTGACTCCCGTGAAGACCAAGGAGAGTGGTGGCCCCTCACACTTTGGAATACCATGCTTAAAAGAAGATTTTTTTTCTTTTCTTTTATTTTATTTTTTTTTAGAAATTTACTGGTTTGACCCTCCCATAATATGTTTATGTATAATTTGACCCTCTCAAAGAAAAAACCTTGAAACTCCGCCACTACTCACATACCAGTCATGACATCAGTATCGCCATAAGTTCGATGTGAAGTCTATACCAGTAAAAACCGAAACGTCCCATGTAGTGACGTTGTGGTTGGTGTATGGGAATCAACATCTAAAAAATGATCTTTTCCCTTTCTTTAAAAAGTATGTGTGTGAAAGGTATATTTTGGTGGAAAAGCGATTAGTAATGATGATAGAATCACAACGGCGTAAAAGAAAAAAGGATTATGTTATTGGCACCCCTCCTGGCCATCTCTAGATGTACTTTTTACATCCTCCACCCTTGTCTACTTCTGTTTATAGTAGCATACAGTTTTTTATTTGATTTTGTTTCCTATTTCTGTCGGTTTAATACTTTTGACTTATTAAACTTTATATTTTTTGTTCAGTAGTTTCAGTTTTATAGTTTTCTTAATATTAACAAAATTATAAAAATTAAATAAAAATATAAAAAAAATAAAAAACCAAAAATATGAGAGGGGTATCACTTGTAAAAAAAGAAAGGTCCAAATAACCTAACCAAAAAAAATTGGTTCAAAAGTAAAGCTGATGGATAGTAATCGGCAAGCCATAGTGCAAAAACAATGCATACACTTGTTAAACTACATCATAACATTTGAAACACACCCAAGTACCAACTTTTAAGGTTGGCTTGCATTTTGCGGATATAAAACTTACAACTTGGGAGTCAGCTAGAGAATTTCAAGCTCTAGCCACCAAGTTGCCTCATGTTCCAAGTATTCATTTTGTGTTTATGATTTGAAGTAATCATAGGGCATACTAAATTGACAATATTATCTTTTTTTTGATAACCGTGATTTCCGACCTTTTGGCCGATTAATCCACTGGGTTTGAACCCACCGCCACACAAACTCAGACCATGTAAAGCCCTCCCTTTTCAGGAGGTTGGCGTGGCCACTTAAGGTTGTTTGCACCTAGCAGGAATTGAACTTGAGACGTCACACATTTTAGAGTGATAGTCACAAGCTCTTTTGCCACTAGGCCACCCTCGTTAAATTGACAATATTATCGGCTATGTTATAAATCATGATGCTCATATGGTTGGCTTTGATGCTCATCAAACTTGTCATTTTGTCTTTCTGAACATGGATATATGATCTATAACATTTGTGTGGTATATAAGGACATATCACATATATCATTGGGCACAAGAGAGGGTAATTGCAAATCGGTTTGTTAGGGGTGCAAATTACAAAAATAGCCAGATATTTTAAAAAATTTACACTACAATTTTTCCCGCTAAGGGGGCACGTGCCCCCCTCCTGTCTCCGCCTCTGTTTAACAACTTAATATTTGAAAACTTTAAAGGGATAAGATGAAGTTTTCTTTATGTTGTTCCTATGTTTTGAATGATAACTTTGTATTCTATGACTTACTCACTAGGATATCTCAAAAGGTAGATGCATAATGTTGTCGATATGTTTTGAATGACGCATTTATCTCTGCAAAATTGTGTGTGGTGATGTTCGTGACTTCCTGTAGTTTAGATATAAAGCTTATTAGTTTGTTGTGTTAGTAAAATGTAAGAAGTCATTTTGAGTGTTTGTGTGTAGCCAAAACACTTAATCGTATTAGTTTAGATAAGCTGTTTACCATAAGCATCCTCGCATCAACTTTTGTAGCTAAATTTGTAAATGCTCATGCTTATTTTGTTTGGTCTTCACCATTTTGCCGTCACGATCATAGCCAAAAATTACTAATAACGACGTTCATCCATAAGTTTATAGATTATTAAAAACCACTGATCTTCAACGCTGCAGCATTTCAGCTTCATTTCTTTCGTAAATTATTTTACAAAAACCTAACCGCATATGATTTTCTTTTTATTTTGCTTTTCTGTGACCCATAAGCTAATATAGACATTAGTTTAAAGATTGTATACATATTTTTTTTTCCTGAAATAGTGAACTTGTATTAATTATGAATCAGCAAATTACATCAAATTCAAAAACAGCCATATGAACATGCTCATATGCTGATACAACAGAACATACTTCTTAGAAACAATACAATTTAGGAAACTACTGATTCAAGCTCACTATTCTTCTAGACATAGCAGATGATTGGTGGTAAACAGTCAGAAATTATCAACCAAGTAATGGTCAACAAGTCAAACAACCTAAACCAATACTCCGTGGAGTGTAGTGTCTCCCCGGGTCGTTAGATCCCAACGAGGCGTGAAATCTGAAATAAAACGACTTTGAGATCAGGTGAATTGAACAGGAAAAGGGTTCAAGTGATTATACTACTGAAATATAAGTGAAAATAGCTTTGATAAGCTATATCAACTAATACGTGAAATCAGATAATCACAAATGCAGAGGAACTGGAAAACGCGTACGTTTAATATTTAAACGTAAACATACGAAACAAAACGATTATAACTAAAGTAGGAATTTGCATGCCTTAGGGGCTTAAATGCAAATTAAACAGACTTAAAATATTTACTTTATAATTACTAATTTATTTAAAAGTTAAGAAAACCTAAAAATGTAAAAAGAAATAAAAATGTATGTTTAAATTTAAATAAACATGAACGTATGAAAAAACGTGAATTCTGTCAAATATAACTCCCACAAATGTGAAAATTATATTTTTGGAATCCTAAAAGTAAAGAAAATTTATTGGAAATTTAAAATTATTTTTATAACTATTTAGATAATTATTATTATTTAATTACTAATTACTTATTAATTAACTAATTAAACTGATTTAAATTATTACAAATACCAAAATAACTTAGATAATTAAGAAAAGTTTTATATATCTAATTAACCATCACAGGAATCTTAAAAAATTATAAAAAGTTGGTTTTATGTATTTTTAAACTATTTTACTAATTATTATTCTAATTATTAATTAATTACTAATTAAACTAATTAAATTCTAGAAAATAGAAAATGAACAGTAGAAATTCTAGAAAAATTCTTAAAAATGTTTTAACTTATATAAGAGCTTGGAAAATTATAAAAACTAGGTATTACTTAATGAAATCTAATTTGCTATTTGATACTTTAATATTAATTAATAATTAATAAATCTAATATTAAATCTAATTAATACTAAATGACAATATAAAAATTTGGAAAAATTACTGAAAATACTTTAAGATAAAAGGAAATTAATAAAAATATAAAAATGCAAGTTACTAGATAGAAAACTAAAAATGAAAATTAAAAAGATAAATTAAATTAAATAGAAACTATCACTTATTTTAAAATTGGTTTCTCTGGAATTTTCTTTCACAAAACTATTTAATAACTAAAATTAAGAGACTTTTGTAAAAACAACTAGTTTAGAACTCAAAAATAAGCACTGTGAGTGCTTATAAGCTTGATAGTTGACTTTGGTTGACCAAACTAGAAAATAAGCTCAAATTAGCTTATGTGGGGTCCACAGGGATAAAACTTGGTTCAGATGAGTAAAGTGGACATGAATAAGCAAGAATTCAGCAAATAAACCTCTTGAATAAGCCAATAAGCCAGAATTAAGCATATGATTACCTACTTGGTACACATAAAATGGGACAGAAAGTAGGGGGATTCCAGGTGGGGTCCACAGGGATTGAGCTCACAATCTTGCTCAATCTTGGAAGGTGGATAGGAGGGGGTTGAAAGAACCTAAATGGGGCCTGTGGGACCCACTGAGGTGGTCTGGAGTAACCACCAAAGTGGTGGTGGTGGTTGTAGTTGTCTGTGCACAGGGGAGGTCCTTCATCTGCAGCTGTGTTTGGGCAAGTGTAGGGCCCACTATAAAAATGGCAAAAATATAAGGATGATGGGACACCAAAGTTTAGCTGGAAGACTACAAATCCTAAAAATTTCAAGCCTTGAATTAAAACACAAAATTCCCTAAAATTCTTGCAAGTTTTGGTTTTTCTGAAAAAGTTGAATTTGACTTTTCTATATTATGATCCTATTTGACTTATGTTAACTTCTAATGAATTCTAATGACTGAATAAGTTGTATTATGTTATATTTAGACTACTTTAAGCTTTATTACCAACTAATGTACTAATATGATGATTATGGACACCTAAATCTTAACAGTGGACAAGCAATATAAGATTAGAGGTCTTTTTGACTTTTTGACAGACAAGGCCTGATATTTATGACTTAAGTGTTTTAATTAGACCTATTGTAACAGGTAACAACCACTAACAATAACAAAAACACACCACAGATCACAAAGATCAGCAAATCCAAACACCCTGTAACCAAACTGATTTTGAAGTTGTCAAAGGGAGTTACTGATTAAGCTTGTGATTTTAGTTCCAAAGGTTCTAGTTTGATGTAATGAGCTTATAAAAGCTTAAAAACACAGACATTAATAACAAAGACTCAATGATCATAATTAAGCTCTAGTGGCAGTTAAAATGAAAGAAAATGAGAACAAAGAAATCTAATAAACAAGTAACCTATTTTAAGCAATAATATTACTAAGCAACACTAAATAAGCATAAAAGAAGCAAAAAAGCAGTGCTATAAGCACTTGTGCAGTAGAATTATAGAAATTAAGAATTTGGCTTACAAATGCTTCCAAGCTTAAAACTGAGAACCAAGGCACACAAATAATCCTATAAGCTTCCCAAGAAGCAACTAACCCAAGGGCAATCCATTATTCACCCTGCTCCAAGCTTGATTCATGATCTCTACTGATTTTTGATTTTTGATCTATTTTTTTGATTTTTTTTTTTTTTTTTTTTTTTTTGCATATTTTTGAGTTTAACTATTACAACTGCTTTTAAGGTTTCTAAAAGCTTTCAAAAGCTTTGTCAGGAGGTCATATGAGCTTTTAACTCCTTAGAATCAACTATAACAACACTTTAGTGAACTTGAGATTTTGAACAAGAAAATTGCATAAACTTAATTCGTATTGATAAACTGAAATTGAAATTGAAAAGAAGTTTGAAATACACTGAAATACAAGAAATACAACTTGAAAAGCTTAAAGATACAATAGAAATTCGAAATTAACTAGTTGACATACATTAACTAAAAATTAAACTAGATATCCTTCACTTCTGCCTCCTCCTCTTTCTTTAAAGACTTTTGAGACTCCTTGTCGACCTCTGATTGTTTCCCACTTGATCTTGGCCCTTAAATCCCATGAATTCATTAAAACCGTACAAATGGCACTTTTGGCGCCAAAATTGAAACAGGTGGCTAGGGGCAGTTTCTTTGCAATTAAAGAATTTTGGGTGTTTGTGGAGGTGGAAAGAGACAAGAAAATGTATTTTTGATGGGTTTGGGGCTAGTATTCCACAAAATCAGGGCTTGTGAGAGAGGATGGAGTGTTGAGTGATGGGAAAGCATTAAATGCTTACTGTTGGTGTTGTGGAGGTGGAAGAGTGAGGTGGAAGGTGTAGGTTAGCCAGGTGGGGGGTGAAGGTGGCACAAAACCACCCTGGTATTGGTGTTTCAGGGGGGAGGGAGATGGGTGAACAGGGATGGTGGTTTGGGAGGGGTGTTGACTGTGGGTTTGACCCCGTTTAAATATTTAAGGGGTGTTGGGCTGGGAATGTTTGGGCTTGGGGATGGGCTAGGTTAGGTTGTGTTTGTATTTGGTTTTGGGTTTTAGATATTAAGGGTCTGGTTTGGTTGTAGTGTAAATAAGCCCAAGGACCATTATTGTAATATTTGGATTTTTAGGGACTGAACCTGTAATTTCTCAATAGTTATCACAAGGACCAATTATGCCATTTTAAGAATAGTACAAGGTTTATTTTTGATATTTTTCCATTTTTAAAACCTTAAGGACTATTTCTGACATTTTTCAAACTTGAGGGACTAAAGTTGCCATTTTGTAAATTTTAATTTTAAAGGACTTCTTTTGACAACTTATGAATCCCAAAGGACCTTTGATGAAATTTTACATGTTTTGAATTACCAGGGACTAGATTTGCCAATTTTTAAAAGTTCAGGGACTGAAACTGCCAAATATGCAATCTTTGATCAATATTTATCTGTTTTCCATCCTTTGCACTTGAAACATATAAAAACACTTTCCAAGAATATTTTATGTATTTTGAGGCATTTCAGTGTGTTTTCAGATGTTTTTGTGGTTTAAATGTGACAAAATGATGAGTATTTACACACTCATCAGCAGACAATGACTTTTTGCTATCATCTAGGCAACCATGGAGAAATATCCAATTCCTGGCTACATTTCCGCTAGATAAACACCCTACCTATTCTCAATCATAACCCATATGACCTAGAACAGAGGCTCTTACCAAGGACATCACCAAGAATGGATCAAAACTCCTGTTCCATTGGGACTACATATACAAAGAGCTACATTTCCTGTAACCAGTCATCACTCATAAGTATAGAGTTGCCCAAGGATACATCCCACCTTGACTACATTTCCCAATCCACAGTTCTTCCAACCACCAAGAAATAACTCTAGATTGGGCAACATTAGGTTGGCACTCCACCATTTGTCTCTGGAAACCTACTTTATGTGCAGTGTACTAGGCTGCATTGGACAGAGAAAAAACTTCCATTAGTTGCCACTCCCAACACCCCTAATGTAAGTAAATTGGATATCCAAACACCCTTTCCTTCTGCACAAGTTATAAGGCCCTCAGATATACCTTCCAAGTTATGACATTAGCAATCAAAACTGTTAATACAAATATCGCCTAAAAACGTTATTTATATTTTACGATCTTCGCTAAGTTTTGTTAATGACAAATGTAAACTTTAGTTTCTAAGTAAAACATAATCTTAGTTTTAAAGACTTGCATAAACTAGACTTTTGCTACATTTTACATTTCATAAAACACAACACTTCTTATTTCCTAAAAATAGAATTGTCACATCACATTTATGGCAAGTTTTGTCATTATACATTTATGGAAAGAAATGTGTTTGACTTACTTAGATGTTGCTTGCAAGTTTAGTGTTTGACTTGATATTATGTGATGTGACATTGTTTGGTTTGCAAGAGTAATGAGATGTGACTTTGTTTGGTTTGCAAGATTTATTGCAAAACCAACTGCAAGCCCGGCGGTACCCTGGAGGTACACGGGCGGAACCCTTCTCAGGGGTCCGCCTGATCCGCCAGACCTGCAGAAGGTTTTGGCTATAAATATTGAGCCACAAGTTGAATTTTGGCTCATCACTTGACATTATATTTTTACACACACATTCATTCTTTCATCTAACCTCTTAACATTTCATATGTGAAGTTTCTTTCTGTAGCAAAGAGATTCACAAGCTTACTAAAAGTAACAAGTATTCAACACAACGTTGCAAGACTTGTTAGCTTAACATTGTGTAGACTTGTGTAGTTTACACTTCATTTGATTGTGTATTTTCAGTAGTGATCGGTTAGTATTTTAGTCCTCAAAATACAAAGTGTATAGGGAGTAGTTGTACCCTTGTAAAGAACTAATGGGAGTGGTTGTACCCTTGGTAAAGAACTCGACATCTAGTTTTGTGTCGGTAAAAGTATAAGCGACATGTAAGGTTTTCTCCGCCGGTGAAAGGAGCTTGTTGACTAGTGAAAGAAACTCTCGAGTTGGATACTCGGGGCGTGGACGTAGGGCAAGGAAAAAGAGTCCTTGTAGGCGAACCACGATAAATACTCGTGTTGTGGTTTGATCATTTCTTTCATTTACTTGCATGTTATATATTGTGTTTGCATACATATCTTTGATCAAACGGAAAGTTTCAAAGCTAACTTAACAAGTTAAAAAGATTTTAATCGGTAAACTATTCAACCCCCCTTCTAGTTTTCCACAATTGGCATCAAGAGC
Source organism: Artemisia argyi (assembly GCA_030686995.1). Lineage (NCBI taxonomy): Eukaryota > Viridiplantae > Streptophyta > Magnoliopsida > Asterales > Asteraceae > Artemisia > Artemisia argyi. Next base: position 162,103,531 of record CM060683.1, read on the forward strand.
TACGTTACTCAAGCTTTTAAAATATATTGTGTTTTAAAACTTGAAACGATCCATGGATTTTGAAAATTACAAAGAAGGGCAATCTATGCAAAGACCACCACTCTTTGAAGCAAATGGTTTTATATATTGGAAAAACCGTTTTGAAACTTACGTGAAATCTAAAGATATAGATTTGTGGTATATAATTATTGATGGCGATAACGTAGTTACTAACATCAAAGATGATGATCAAAAGAAATTAATAGGTAAAAATAATGAAGCTAAAATGATGCTTTACAATGCTTTGCCTAAGAAAGAATATGAAAGAGTCTTTTTGTGTAAAACCGCCAAAGATATTTGGCAATCTTTAATTGTCACTCATCAAGGAAACTCACAAGTTAAAGATAACAAAATTGATCTTCTTGTTCAACAATATGAACAATTTGTTATTTCCGAAGATGAGATTATTGATAATGCTTTTGCTAGATTTAATACTATTATTACTTCACTTAAAGCACTTGACGAATCTTTTTGTAGTAAGAACTTTGTCAGGAAATTTCTTAGAGCACTCCATCCGAAGTGGAGAGCAAAAGTGACGGCAATTGAAGAATCCAAAGATCTTTCAAGCATGTCACTTGATGAGCTAATTGGAAACCTCAAAGTTCACGAAATGGTAATGGAAAAAGATTCGGAACTAGTTAGAGGCAAGAAAGAAAAAGTTAAGTCCATTGCCTTGAAAGCTAGAGTCCAATCAAGTGATGATGAAGAATCTACTTCGGATAGTGACGATGAGGAATATGCTATGGCCGTTAGAGATTTCAAGAAGTTCTTTCGTAGAAGAGAAAAGTTTGTAAGGCAACCTAAAGATGACAAGAAAAATTTCTGAAAAGATCGTGATGATAGGAAAGGAAAGGTTGAAAGAAAGTGCTATAGGTGTGGAGACACAAGTCATCTTGTAGGAGAATGTCCAAAACAACCCAAGAGCAAACCTCAACAAGCTTTTGTGGGTGGTGCTTGGAGTGACTATGAAGGAGATGACGATGAGCCAAAGAATGACGATGTTGCTCTCATGGCTCACAACTCAAATGAGGTATTATCCGACTCATCTTACTCCTCTATTGATGATGACACTTTACAAAAAGAATATAACAAACTTTGTGAATTGAGCTTAAAAATCATAAACAAAAATAAATTTTTGAAAACTAAAAAGGAGTTTTTAGAAAATGAAGTTTATGAGTTAAAAGAAAAAGCTAAGAGATTAGAAAAGAGTAAAGGTATTGACACACCTTGCAAATCATGTGAAGAGCTTAAATTAGAAGTTGAGAAACTCAAAATTACTCAAAATGATCTAATAAAACAAACCACAAAGTTTAAGAAGTTCGATAAGAGCATTTCTTGTGCGGATGAAATTATGAAACTTCAAAAGTCACCCTTTGATAAAACAGGACTAGGATTTACGAAAATAGAAAATTCAATGGGTCAAATGAAACAAGAAAAGATTGCACAAGAAACAAATAAAATTGCTACAGCAGCCTGCGGATCAGGCGGAACCCAATGTAGGGTTCCGCCCGTTGGTCCTGAAGGTTCCGCCAGGCCTGCTGCAGCAGTAACCTCATCCACTTCGGATCGTTCAAAATTTGTTAAAGTTACATACAAAAGTGGAACAAAACCTGTGTTTAAAACTAGAGTAAGATTTAGTAAAAATGAATTTAGAGCTAAAACTACCCAACCAAGACCTAAGACTCCAATTCCCAAACGCCCCTTTCCAAAGAGCAACTTCAACACTCGACCAAACTACCAACATGTTTAGAACCAAAACACTCCTAGACATTACCAAACTCCAAACCACATGCCATGGAACCCTTATGCTCTATTTTCATACTTGGAACAAATTAATGGCATGCTTAACCAAAATGGACCCATGAGAAATTGGGAACCAAATGTTTGAGTGTTTTTCATAAAATAGGTGTGCCTCAAACTTTGTTTGGAACCGGATGAATGGATTAAAGATAGCGGTTGTTCAAGGCACATGACGGGTAACAAAAGTCTCTTCACTTCTTATCACAAATGTGACAAAGGTAATATTACGTTTGGTAGTAATGCTAAGAGCAAAATCATCGGAAAAGGTACAATCTCTCATGACTCCCTCTTTATAGATGATGTAGCTCATGTTGATAACTTAGGTTTTAATCTCCTTAGTATTAGTCAACTTTGTCGTAATAAGTATAATGTTCTTTTTAGTGAAAACAGAAGTAAAATACTTAAAGATGGTATAACCATAGCCAAAGGTGTCCTTAAGAACAACGTATATGTCATGAAGATGGATCCAACATCTAGAGACAAAATTTGTCTTACCTCATTAGATGAATCTTCAACTTTATGGCATAGACGTTTAGGACACGCTAACATGAGACTAATACAAAACCTCTCCTCCAAAGACTTAGTTCGAAACCTACCCAAGTTGAAATATGACCAACACTTTTGTGATGCTTGCAAAGTCGGTAAACAAGTCCATAATAGCCATAAGGCTAAAAACTTGGTTTCTACATCTAGATGTCTAGAACTTTTGCATATGGATTTATTTGGTCCATCCGCTATACAAAGTTATGGAAGTAACTTCTACACTTTGGTCATAGTTGATGATTACTCAAGATATACTTGGACAAAATTTTTGAAAAGTAAAAATAAAGCTTTTGATGAATTTGAAATTCTAAGTAAGAAAATTCAAAATCAAGTAGGGTCTAATATTGTGTCTATTAGAACGGATCACTGTCGTGAATTTGATAATGAATTTCAATTTGGTAACTTTTGTGATAATAATGGAATAACTCATAACTTTTCGGCTCCACGTACTCCTCAATCTAATGGTGTAGTAGAACGTAAAAACCGGACATTGCAAGAGATGAGTAGAACAATGCTTAATGAACAAAACATTCCACAAAAGTTTTGGTGTAATGTCGTCGACACTTACGTACATTTTAAATCGAGTCCTAATTAGACCATTTTTGAATAAAACCCCTTATGAACTATATAAAGGTAAAAAGCCTACATTAGGATACTTTAGAGTGTTTGGGAGTAAATGTTTCATTCTTAACACCAAGGATTATCTCACCAAATTTGACCCAAAGTCTTATGAAGGTGTATTTCTTGGATATTCACAAAATAGTAAAGCATACATTGTTTTGAACAAAGAAACCTTAAGAGTCGAGGAATCGTTGAACGTACCATTTGACGAGAGTCCACCTCCCTCTAAGACATCACCTTTGGTAGATGATGATTTAGTTGAAAGCCAAGCAATAGAAAATCAAGAAATTTTAAGTGATGACAAAGAAGATGAACTATTTAACAAAGAACTTGTCAATGTCAAAGAATCTAAAAGTCATCCATTAGAGGGTGTCATTGGCAACATTAACGAAAGAACACTAAGGTCAAAAGTTCAAAATGAAAGCAACTACTTTTGTTTCGTGTCAACCATTGAACCTAAAAATATTAATGAAGCAATTAAAGATGAGTCTTGGGTAATTGCAATGCAAGAAGAGTTAAACCAATTTGTTAGGAATGATGTATGGACATTAGTTCCTCAACCAAAGAGTCAAACTATAATTGGAACAAAATGGGTATTTCGTAATAAAATGGATGAAAATGGAATTGTGTCTAGAAACAAAGCTAGGCTAGTTGCACAAGGATATAACCAACAAGAAGGCATTGACTACGATGAAACTTTTGCTCCGGTTGCTAGGCTCGAGTCAATTAGAATCTTACTTGCATATGCATGTGCACACAATTTTAAACTCTTTCAAATGGATATCAAAAGTGAATTTCTAAACGGAGTCATTAATGAAGAAGTGTATGTTGCTCAACCATCGGGCTTCATCGATTTTGAAAAACCAAATCATGTTTACAAACTTAAAAAGGCTATTTACGGACTTAAGCAAGCTCCAAAAGCATGGTATGATCGACTTAAAACATTTCTAGTTGACCATAAGTATACCATGGACTTAGTTGATAATACTCTCTTCACTAAGAAGAAAGATTCATATATTATCATAGTCCAAATCTATGTTGATGACATTATATTCAGATCAACTTGTCAAGAATTATGTGTGGATTTATCAAAAATCATGCATGACGAGTTTGAAATGAGTATGATGGGAGAACTCAACTTTTTCCTAGGACTCCAAATCAAACAACTAGAAGATGGTATCTTCTTTAACCAATCTAAATATATTAAGGACATGCTTAAGAAATTTGGACTAGAAGATTCGAAACCTATCAAAACTCCCATGTCCACGGAAACTAAACTCACCAAGGATGAGGAAAGTGAATCCGTAGATAGTACTAAATATAGAGGTATGAGTGGTAGTCTACTTTACCTAACGGCTAGCAGACCCAACATTATGTTTAGTCTCGTTTTCAAGAAGATCCTAAAACTACCCATCTCGAAGCCGTTAAAAGGATTTTTAGGTATATTAAGGGCACTACACATTTAGGTTTATGGTATCCCAAAGGAACGGGAATAGACACAATAGTGTATGCCGACTCGGATCATGCCGATGACTATGTCGATAGAAAAAGTACAAGTGGTAATTGTACTTTTGTTGGACATTGTCTCACCTCATGGTTCTCTAAGAAGCAAACGGATCTTGCTATCTCAACAACGGAAGCCGAGTACGTTTCGGCCGGAAAGGCATGTCAACAAGCTCTTTGGATGAAGCAAGCTTTTGTCGACTACGGAATTTGATGAGGCGAAAAATGAACCACTTTTAGGGGGTCATTTAAGCCCGGAATTGAATTTATTTGATCAAATATTACCCTAAATCGTTCCTTTTGTGATTTTAGGTACTTTGGGAGTGAAATCTGGAAAAGGAAGCAATTCGGACGTTTTTTGAGCATAAAAGTGAAGAAAACGTCAAAGACTTAATTTTCCATGATGGGAACAGTGTATGACGGCGTCAAGAAGGAAATCCTGACGGCGTCAAGAGTAAAAGTGGTGACGGCCCAGAAGAAACGTGAAGGCGTCACCCAAGGCCGTCACGTATTAACTTGTCAAAACTTGCGCGCGGAGTAGCTGATATTGTTTTGGTCATAACTTTTGCATACGAACTCGGATTTAGGTGATTCAAAAGCCCACGCGAAGAGGGCGAAGAGATCTACAATTTGGTGAAAAATGGTCGTAGCGGCGTCAAGAGTAACGGGCTAACACCGTCAAGATGGGCCGGGCAAAAATAAGCCTATAAATATAACATCATAACTTCACTTTTTGTAAGCCCTAAACCCTAAGGTCGATTCCTGGGTTTAGGTAGGTGTTTTTCCAGCAACTTAGAGGGTTTCAATCACTCCATAAACATCATGTATTGGTTTGTTGATTCTATCTTAATTATGTTTTCCATTATCATTGTTGATTGCTCTTCTTTGATGATGTTTTGCTAATTCACCTTGTGTTTACTTATGATTGTGTGAAACTTGTGTATAATTAATTAGATCTCATTGATTTCTTGTTGATGTTTGTGTCTATCTCCATCAATAAGGGCTTGTTGATGTGTGTGTCTATCTCCATCAATTAAGGCGTGACAACTTCAATAGATCTAGTTGGTTTACTTTGTAATTCTTGTTTCTTATTGATTCTTGTTTTGATTAAATGAATTCGATGTTAGGCTTAAGAAAACGGGCAGATCTCCATTGTGTAACTTGCTTGAACGTCTTAAGAAACATGAGCCGATGTGTACTAGGTTTTTATGGTTGTATTTAATGCATGAGCGAATTCCAGTGATCCCATGTTAGGAGCTTCTTAGCCGGCTCGACATAGGAGTGAAGTTGGAGCTTATAGGATTGGGGAAGTAAGTACGCCACCCCATGAATGGTATTAAGGAATACAACCTGACAATTAAAATAAGGTACAATTCAATAGGTAGAATTGGATAGCTAGCAAGGAGTAACATATCATAGGTAGACATGCTTCACTTATCTTGTAGAACCTTAGTTTATTTTCTTGTTTATTAGATTAATTAGTAGATTTTGGGTTAGTTGATACGCAACTAATTCCGCCCACTCTCCCAATACCCAAAATTTTTACTTGCTTTTCATAAAATATAAAAACACAAAAAGAATCATCCTTCACCTTTAGACCTAGTTAGACTAATTTTCAATCCTAACGACACTATTCCTAGCTGAACGATCAATCCCCCGGTACTTGTCACTATACTATACTACAACGATCAGGTACACTGCCTGGTGAGGGTTGTAACCTTCTCGAGATCCCTCGAGAGGTAAAGCCTGGTGCAATTCCCACGCATCAGAATTCAACCCAACGACATCACAATTCTTTGTGACAACAAAGGTGCCATTGATCTTAGCAAAAACCCGGTTCAACATGCTCGTACCAAACATATTGAAATCCGTCATCATTTCCTTCGTGACAACGTTCAAAAAGGAAATATCTCAATTGAGAAAGTTTCTTCCGAAGACAACATAGCCGACATTCTCACAAAACCCCTTAAACGTGAACCTTTTAACCTTCTTAGGCTAGGCTTAGGACTCATGGAACCTACATTATAGTTCTGGACATTAGACAAAAATCGCAAAAATCAAAACAAATCCATAACTATTTTTCTCAGCAGGGTCGGCGGAACCCTCACACATAATGGGCGGAACCCATTTCAGGGGTCCGCCGTATCCGCTGACCTGCAGAACCAAAATCTTTGTTTATATTAAACCAAACACCCATTATCTCATACCACCACTTCCAAACTGCTACTATTCACTTTACCATCCATCCATACCTACGAATTCTTGGTCTTCCATTCATTTACATTGCAACTAAATCATCATTGTAAGTATTCTAAAACATGATTACAATCCTGATCTGAGTCTAGGAATTCTATTTTTTGCACAAAAATAAAAACTTGGGGTTATGCATTAACTTGAAAAACTCATGCATTAGATTAGGTGTTTAATAAAACTAATCATGTTTCCCATAGTTAGGAATTGCATCTTTAATTAGTATAATCATGTTTGCTAAAACACCCCATGTCAAATCCTTCCAAAAATTTCTCACAAGTAGGACAAATATTTTTTCGTCTCACATTGAGAATACAAAATCAAAACGTTAATGTTTAAAACATCACTTGCATAATGTCTCTTGAATGCTAAAGGGAATAATAACCAATATGTATTTTCGGGTACATTCAAACGAAGCTACATTGAACTAGGAGCGTTTGGGTTATCTTTTGTTTTATAACAAAACTTGCATAAAACGATTTTGAAGCATCAAAATGAGTCAAGATAACCGCACCTCCACATTGTTTTCATATAGGTACACACTAGAACTTCCACATTATTATAGTGGTTTACGTAAACTAAAGTGTGAAATTTTGTTGTTCTAGGAATCATCATGCCTCCTCTAACCCACTACGACCACAAGGACACCATTAAGTACCTACCAAAACACCACAAAACCAAAGGCCTTATCGCAAATCAAGTAAACGTTTTCAAAGCCCTAGAAAAACACTATGTCCATGAGGGTAGAACCATTGACTCATCTTTCCTAGAAGGCACAAACCTTTACGCCGAATTTGCCACAATCAACTTTGAGTGTCTTTTGAACATCGACGAGCCTATTTGTCCTAGGTTCATTCTAGAGTTCTATGCATCATGCGTCCTCTCCACGGATGATTATGGTCATATGTCTATCAACTTTAGGGTTAGCGGTCATCAATACTCCTTCACTCTTGAGGAGTTTGCTCAAATCCTAGGTGTTCCAAACCATGGTACTTGCCTCTATTCCGACTTGCACTCCCTCTCAACTCTTGACAACCTTCAAGACCGTATCCACCCTTATGACACACCCCTTGTCTCAAAAGACGTTCTCCGTGACCACCTCTTTGTTAGGACCACCACCACTAGGAGAACCCGTTCGGGGAATGAGGTCGATAAGGACCCATATGGAATGGAAATGAACGAACTCAAACCCCAATTCAAGAAATGGGAGGAAGTCCTTAGAGCCAATGTCATTAGCACAATAGGGAACCGTGACTATATCAACCTTTGCCTTTGCTACATGCTCTACTCCTTGTCCGTTAGGCAACCCTTCAACCTTGCCTACTACATGGCCAAGAGAATGGCCGACATTCCCGTGCATGGCACAACGGCTATGCCATATGGAATGCTCTTGACCCGTCTCTTTAGGTTCATCTCACCCATTCCACCAACTCCAAACGGTCTTCGCCTTAACTACTCTCTCATCCCACACACCTTTGTCCCACTAAGTGATAAGAGAGTGCACAAAGCCCAAGGAAAACGTCCACATCCTCCTACCTCATCTTCGTCTTCCTCAATGAGTGAAGATGACAATTTGCCAAATTCTAGGCTCCCTCCTCTCGAATACCTTTCTTAACTTCCGGATATTCCTAATGAGTCGGAGGAGTTCAAGCAAACAAAAGGGATGTTTAAGAATCTTGGAAGGTTCCTTGGAAAGCTCAAGAACAAGATCGACCGTCAATGAGTGCGGGTGTGTAGGAGTGTTTGGCACTAGGTGCTATTTGAACAAATTTGGTCGTTTAAACAATATTTGTGATGAATTTGTGTGTTAGTACAATGTTTGATACAATTTGGAACATGTAGTATCTAACTTTGATGCAGGTAGACAACTCTTGGCAAGTTGTCAAATTTTCAAGTTTATGATATTTTCACTAAGTATAGTGAAATTCTCGACCTCAAGGTCAAAGTCCTATGAAATGCATGTTTACGTGTCTATTTTTTGCATTGCCCAACCAGAAATGCCTTATCTTTTTGATTTTAGGAGTTTTCGAAAATTTTAAAAATCGTCTCGCGGGTCAAAAACGTGGACTGCCAATTTTTTTGGGTCTGGCGGATCTGGCGGTACCCAATATTGGGTTCCGCCAGTGTAAATTCTGGGAATTCCAGAATTGGCCCAACGGACCAGGCGGCACCCTCAAATGGGTTCCGCCTGTGTATTCTGAGGGTACCGCCAGTAACCTGCAGAATTTTTGTTTTCATTTTCACCAATTCAACATCCAAACACCAAAATCCAATCCTTTTAGGTAGAAACCCATTACTTGCAATGTGTTTAGCATAATAGGATACTCCTTCTTCCATAAACTTAACCAAAACCAATTCCAGCCAAAATTCAAATTTTGCCATAACAACCTCAAGTACCCCTCAAACATAAAGAAAGGAACCCTTTTAAGGGATCCTTGAAATCCCTGAGATTTATACTACCACAAATCCACCAAGTGCTCCAACTTAACCATCCAAAACTTCATCACCATCACCATTACCCAAAATTGAGCCAATGGAACTATTTGGGTCTCCTCCCACATCACCACACCCATTTGTCCAAGATCTTAATGATCTTCCACCAAGACCTACACAACCACCACCTTTTGCAAATGAATCACCAAGGTCAATTCTTGACCAAGATGACCTTTCTAACCACATTCAACCACCACAACAAGTGTACCATCTACCTAAACCATTATTGTTTCACCCCATCTACCATGACATACATGGTCCTCTATATGGAGAACCAAACTTTGAAAACCATGATCACCTAAATCCACCACACCCTCAACCTCAAACCTTTGAGTCTTTATTTCCTTCATATGAGGATATCCAAAACATGGTTGAAAACCATCTCCATCAAGCAATGGAATTTTAAACCACATTGCTTGACTCAATACCAAACCCATCATCCACCCAAGAACCACAAACCAGTCAACCCTCAAACCAAGAAACCAATGCCAACCCATTTCCACCCACTCATCCCCATGTTTGCTCAAATTGTGAGCAAATAGGTGCAAGCATCAAAACGTTGCTTCACCAACTCCAAGATGAAACCCGGTTTGCATTCCAACACGTCATCGAACGTTTGGATGCCCTTTCCCACCCAAACAAACCCTAGAGAACCATTTGGAGGCCGTTTGCCCCAATTTAGGAAACTAGGCTTTTATTTTTCTTTCTTGGTTATTTTTTAAGTTTTTAGAAGTAGAAGAATTTTACCCATTTCTTGTCTTTTGACTTTTTTAAGTCCAAATTTTACTTGGAATGCTATTTCTTTCTACTTACTTTCGTGCATTGTTGGTTGATCATGTTTATGTTGTCATTGTGGTTGCAATGTGTGTGGTAACTACAAGCTTATATATATCACCAACTAACCATTTTTTTGTAGGATCCAAAATCCATGTTTCCCATCTTGGCACTCCTTTTAGGGGGAGTAACAAGCAAGGGGGAGCAAGTGCATTTTTCCGCTTCGCTACTTTACTTTTTGTTTCGACAAAAAGGGGGAGAAATATATTGAACTTTCAATACTTAATATGATTTTCATAAATTAAGTAAAACAAGTTTAATATATTTTTTTTTAAGTCTTAAAAACCAAGATTTTGTGAGTTACTTAAAAACAAAGTGTATGTTTTGTCATCAACAAAAAGGGGGAGATTGTTAATACAAATATCGCCTAAAAACGTTATTTATATTTTACGATCTTCGCTAAGTTCTGTTAATGACAAATGTAAACTTTAGTTTCTAAGTAAAACATAATCTTAGTTTTAAAGACTTGCATAAACTAGACTTTTGCTACATTTTACATTTCATAAAACACAACACTTCTTATTTTCTAAAAATAGAATTGTCACATCACATTTATGGCAAGTTTTGTCATTATACATTTATGGAAAGAAATGTGTTTGACTTACTTAGATGTTGCTTGCAAGTTTAGTGTTTGACTTGATATTATGTGATGTGACATTGTTTGGTTTGCAAGAGTAATGAGATGTGACTTTGTTTGGTTTGCAAGATTTATTGCAAAATCAACTGCAAGCCCGGCGGTACCCTGGAGGTACACGGGCGGAACCCTTCTCAGGGGTCCGCCTGATCCGCCAGACCTGCAGAAGGTTTTGGCTATAAATATTGAGCCACAAGTTGAATTTTGGCTCATCACTTGACATTATATTTTTACACACACATTCATTCTTTCATCTAACCTCTTAACATTTCATATGTGAAGTTTCTTTTTGTAGCAAAGAGATTCACAAGCTTACTAAAAGTAACAAGTATTCAACACAACGTTGCAAGACTTGTTAGCTTAACATTGTGTAGACTTGTGTAGTTTACACTTCATTTGATTGTGTATTTTCAGTAGTGATCGGTTAGTATTTTAGTCCTCAAAATACAAAGTGTATAGGGAGTAGTTGTACCCTTGTAAAGAACTAACGGGAGTGGTTGTACCCTTGGTAAAGAACTCGACATCTAGCTTTGTGCGGTAAAAGTATAAGCGACGTGTAAGGTTTTCTCCGCCGGTGAAAGGAGCTTGTTGACTAGTGAAAGAAACTCTCGAGTTGGATACTCGGGGCGTGGACGTAGGGCAAGGAAAAAGAGTCCTTGTAGCCGAACCACGATAAATACTCGTGTTGTGGTTTGATCATTTCTTTCATTTACTTGCATGTTATATATTGTGTTTGCATACATATCTTTGATCAAACGGAAAGTTTCAAAGCTAACTTAACAAGTTAAAAAGATTTTAATCGGTAAACTATTCAACCCCCTTCTAGTTTTCCACAAAAACTTGAATTAAACATCCTAAAAAGGACTGTTATCATAACCTGCATTCATCTTTACCATAATTCATTTCAACATTCCATTTCTGGCCAATTCTCATGCCTTGAGCAGATTTCTCCACTTTTAAACTCCTTAATTCCAATCTAATATTACTTTCAATAATCTTCATGAGACACTTCTTATCCATTTCTTCACTCTTAAACAGTCTTGCATTCCTTTCTCTCCAAATGTAATAAACCACAATTGCCAAACAAATTCTCTTAAGTACACTGCAAATAGTATTATTACAAGGACCATTTGCGTACTGCTCAATCAGACTTTCCAAAGAACTAGACATCCCATTATCTTCCATTTTAGTTTTCATCTCTTCCCAAATTGATTTAGAATAGTCACATTCAAAAAATAAATCATTGTGAGAATCATTCACTTTTTTGCACAAAGGACACTTCATAGTAAGATCTTTATTCCATTTCATAATTCTGTCTTGAGTCTGCAACCTTCCTTTAACAGCCATCCAAAGTATAAAAGCCATTCTAGGATTACATTGAGTGAACCACACTACCTTATGCCATTTCACTATGGGATGTGATATTTACACAACTTTTTTTTATGCATACACCACAATGTTACATTATTAATGCGCATGTTACAACATGCTATATACATAATTGTGGTGTGTGCATAAAAAAAAATGGTGTAAGTATCACTTCCTTTTGACTATAGAACCTGGTTGACTTATATACATATAGAATGCATATGTGATAAAAATTGTTTGTGTTACTGTAAAAAAGAAGTTGTGTTAAAAAAAAGTTAGTCCCAAAAACAATGAATCTAAATTTAGTTATATTCAATGGTCACTTGAATTTTGTAGCAAATTACACAACCACCTTTTTCTTTCACATAATTTCCCCCTAATATTAGCTCCCATTTTTCACACAATTGGTCTCCAAAAATAATCTTTTGATCCTCCATAACTCATTAAACCATAATTTTTACATGCTAATATGATCATGTGAAAAGGGTTCTGTTTCAATTCACATTGTAAGTTTTAATGTTTGTTTTCATTTGTTTCATATTTTGTATCAAATGTTGACATTATTACATATCATTTTGCAGCTTTAGCACCCTAATCTTGGGATCTAATGATCTCATTTAGGCCAAATTCATGTGCTTAATGCGAAACTCGGCGTGAGGGTTAGGGTCAAGGTTTGTTTAAAATGGGCCGAATGGATGCGGATAGAGGATTTATGAATAACTTAATCATGGCTGCATGTGAATGGTTTCTAATGTTTTGGATGTTTATTGATGCTGCATTGGCTTCTTCCCTTACAAAATTCGCTAAACGTTGTCAATTAGAAATCCCATGCTTGTTATGTTCCAGGCTTGATCGTTTTTGCAAGAATGACGAAGAACCGGGGCCTTATTCATATTTGCATTTGTTTTGCAATAAGCATCAACGAAACATCTCCTATTTGATATATTGTAATCTGCATAATGAGTTGGTTGATGCACGCGAAATGTGTGAAGATTGTTTTGGTTCCGTTACATTGCAAAGTCAATCAAATTTGGGATGTTATGGGCCTCCATGTTTATGTTGTAAAGTTCATTGTGATGAGAAGTCGATTGGTAAAAGGTCGATGATGTCAGATTCGGATGTGTCAAGAGTGTGTAAAGCTACAGCAAAACCACCTTTGCCTCGGAGGCATGGTAGGTCTAGAAGGACGAGGAATAAGATGAGACATAGACGTCGGGATTTGTCGAAATTCACTTCTGATACAGAAAGTGAAAACCTTTTATCAGATAACGATGATCGGTATAAGGTTTTTGGAAAACATTCTTATAGTACTCCTGATCTCGGGTCTTATGATCAAAGTTCAAGAACAACAAGGACAAGAATACGTTCCGCATCTTTGACGCCAAATAGTTTTATCCGGAAATATAAAAAAGGTAAGAAGCCGTTATCATCAAGAACCTCTACCTGTCATTCAACTGATGGATATGGATCAATGGATGGTTCATTGGTTGCGTATAGCAGTGGTAGTCAGAATAGGTACAATATTTTCTCAAGAAACTCGTTTAGTGCTTCTGATTTGGGGTCTGCGGTTTTCTTAGAGATGGTGTATAATAAGAATTTACCACGACGATCCATATCTTTGACACCAAAGAGTTCATCTAGTTATGGCTTAGGAAAACATCAAAAAAACAAAAATGTTCCTCCAAAAGCCAAGAAAAATACGAAGTCGGGTAACATCAGAAATGGTTTACCGACAAGTTATGGATATGGATATTTAGATGATTCTGTCATCTCACGTAAAACAGGTACTCATCATCATAACGAGAACAAGATTCCTAGAAGACATTCATATAGTGTTATTCAGCTTGGGGGTGACATTCTTCTAAATATGCCCGTTGATGAAAGTTTAACGCGTCCTCAACTTTTTGTACCAAATGATGAGAAAGATTACATTTTTGGTTCATCGAATGATTTTATAAGTGATTTAACAGGTGCATATATAGACAGGAATAAAGGGTATGGATCTTTAGATGATTCTGCTCTCTCACGTAGAACGGGCATTCAATATCAAAGTTTAATTCCTCGAAGACATTCACATAGTTTTTTCGAGCTCGGGTGTGAATTTCTTCTTAATACACCTTTTGAAGAAGGTTTAACAAGTCATTCTGCACCTTTTACACCATATGGTTCTACTAATTATGGTGTTGCAGAACCACGTAATTTGCAGGTACCTCATCAAAGAGGTAAGAGAAATAAAAAGCCATTGCAATCTCCAGATGATTCTTTTGTCTTGCGTAATACTGGTGGTTATACTAGTAACAATAATCCTCGAAGGCATTCGTATAGTGCTTTTGAGCTCAGGTCTGCACTTCAAAATTTGCCTCCTTTTGAGGAAACTGCAAACAGTTATGCATCTTTGACAGAACAGTTACCGCCAATGATGTTTAGTAACAATAATCCTCGAAGGCATTCACATAGTGCTTTTGAGCTTGGGTCTGCACTTCTGAATTTGCCTCCTTTTGATGAAACCGGGTATAGCTCTGCATCATTCACGCAACCATTTCAACCAATGATGTCTAGTGAAAATGACTTTTACGGGCTCTATGACATGAGTAGAGGGTATGGATCTTTGGATGATTCTGTTGTCTTGCGTAAAACTGTTGGTCATAGTCATACTCATAATAATATTCCTCGAAGGCATTCTTATAGCGTTTTTCAGCTCGGGGGTGATATTCTTCTAAATATGCCAAATGACGAAAGCTTAACAAGTTCTGAACTTTTTGCGCCAAGAGATTTTATAGGTCATCATTCGGGACACCCACCAAAATCAACATTCCAAAGAGGTCAGAAAAATAAGAATTCATTACCACCAATGAGTTCGGGTAGAAGTGATATAAGAATAGACAAGAGCAAGTGGCGTGGATCTTTTGATGATTATTTAGTCTCACGTGGCACGGGTAGTCAAAATTTGAATAATAATCGAAGGCATTCAAGTAATAATTTTGATTTGGATCGTGCACTTCTAGTAGAAATTCATCTCGACAAAGATAAGTCAAATGGTTCAAGCGGAAATGGGTTGGGAGAACAGAACAGGCCTCATCAAAAAGCCAAGAGACATAAAAATCATTTGCCACCACCAGTCCCCACGAACGTGTTTGGTACATCTTCATCTGATGCTAGAAGTGATCTATACGCAATTCGGTCTTTGGATGATTCTGTTATCTTACATAATACGCGTAGCCATATTCCAGATAATAATGCCAGAAGGCATTCGTATAGTGCATATGAGCTCGGCTGTGCACTTTTGCTAAATATGCAACGGGATGGAAGTTTAGCGCGCCGATCTGGATCTGGAACGCCAGATATCCAAAAAGTGATTGAAAGTCAAACTGTCAACGAAAGTCATCCAACTATGAACTTCATTACAAGTGATTTACCACCCCCTTTATTATATAAACCTCGCGGATTTGGTTCTTTTGATGACTCTTTCCTTTTACAAAGTCGAAAACCATCCACAAATCTTACAAGAAGTTACTACAGTGCTTCGGATCTAACGTCTCTTGATGAAAGTTCGATGATGAAGTCTGCATCTTTGGCTCAGAATTGTTCAGTTCAGCAAGGTTTAAATGAATTCAACGGGTTAAAGTTCCAAAGCGGGCCAAGTTCTTCACTTCAAAAACGCAAAAAGAATGATCGTTCAAAAGCCAAAAAGAACAAGAAACCTTTGCCATCACGAAATAATGCTAAAGTCGCAAGTTCACCAAATGTTTATTTAGATGACGATTCTGATAGTCAAAACAGATACAAGATTTTTTCACGGAATTCCCAAAGTGCTTCTGATTTAGGATCGTTACTTCTTGTAGAAATGCAGCATGACAACACTTCAAGAGCCCACTCTAGATCTTTAACACCAAATTGTTATTTCCGTTCACCAGAGCCCAATAAAAAACCACAAGAAAATAAGAGAGCGTCTTTGTGCCCTTCTTGTTTAGATAAAATCGATCTGAGATCACTAGATGGAATTAGTATAAGTGAATTCGACGGTGATGGTTGTATAGAAAGAGTGAAACGACAAGCAGAAGATGATGTTAGATGCATGAGATTATTGCAATCAGAATTAGAAGCAGAACGAAATGCTGCTACTGTTGCTGCAAATCATGCAATGAATATGATCACAAGGTTACAACAAGAAAAAGCAGCGCTTCAAATGGAAGCTTTACAGTATTTGAGAATGATGGAAGAACAAGCGGAATATGATATGGAAGCTTTACAAAAAGCTAACGAGTTAGTTGAAGAAAAAGAAAACGAAATTCAAGATTTATTAGACGAAATAGAACAATATAGAAACAAATACCAGAATGATGAATTAATTAACACAATCAAAGGTTTTCATGATGAGAAAAAGTATGTTCTAGAAGCATTGTCGACACTAGAAAGCAAGCTTCATCAATTGTCTAATGGGGTTCACGGTAAATCTCAAGGAAATGAAAGTCATGTTGATTTAGTGACATTGGAGCGTGAAATTATGGATTTGAAAGAAAAGATGGAAGCTTTACGGGTTGATATTGATCTTCTTCAGCATGCTTGTTACACACTACATGGAAGTGAAGGTCTCGAATTCGTTCAAGAAATAGCTCATCAACTACAAGATTTGAGAGGCGTTATCGTTGATAGACGCATTTCAGCCAATTGAGGATTCATTCTTCTAAAAAACCGATGTAAGTAATCTATATCAGTTAATAGAGATAGAAATATAGACGGGTTGGGTAAGGGTCAAAATGGGTCATTTTTGGCATGGGTTTCAGTGTTTGATACACTTTTTGCGCAAATTTATAAATCTTTAGCATAAATCAATCTTCATGATAATATGAATTGGAAGTTATATACATTAAAATTACATTCTGGGTTACTTTCAAAATTCAAACTGTTTGAGTTTTTTCAAAATTCAGACTGTTTGACCTTTTTCAAACTTCAAATTGTTTGACCTTACATTTTGGGTCGGGTCGAAACACTTTTTGTCCAAATTTATAAATTATTACTAGTATGTTTTAGCTATGACCCGTTAGAGAAAAAAAGCAGATCTGCTCTTATTTATCATGTTTTAAACATTTTTCTACTGCATAGTGTATGATATGGTTCATTGCATCTTGGTTCAGTTTGCCACTTTGACATCATGCCAAGACAAGTGCGACCTTTTTCAAACTTCAAATTGTTTGACCTTACATTTTGGGTCGGGTCGAAACACTTTTTGTCCAAATTTGCTCTTATTTATCATGTTTTAAACATGTTTCTACTGCATAGTGTATGATATGGTTCATTGCATCTTGGTTCAGTTTGCCACTTTGACATCATGACATCATGTGCAAGACAAGTGCAAAAAACGACATCTTTTTCGTCTCATCCATTCATTAGCAGGTGCGGTTATGTTCCTTTTGCACCTTATTTGTTTCTTTTTATCATGTCACAAGCAACTTTCTACTTGATAACATCTGATCTCGTTATCTACATTTTTCTTCAGCTTGCTGTCGTCATGTCTTGCGTTCGACTAATGCAAAAAGGACGTTTTATCATTTGACTATCTCCTGAAATTAGGTTTCTTTCGTTTTCAACTTTTTTTTTTAAAATCCATTGTGTAGTTGAACATGATTGTTGTACATTTTTGTATTGTAGTTTAGATGAATTTACGTCTTTTTCAAGTGTAGTTTATTTAGTTGTGGCTTATGTTATATGATCCAACGTTGTATATGTATATGTGATATGATGGTGCACATTTTTTTCGAATCATGAATCTTGAAAAATTTATAGTTTCGTTAAACAAGCTTGTCTTTTTTCTATTATTTTAGATGTTATGGGTATGTTTAGCAAAATCAGTAGCATTTATTAGAAGCTTTTAAAAGCTTGTTGTCAAACAAATATACAATCGTAAAAACTATACATTCTAAAATACTTCTAAAACTTCTAACAGGTCTTTACCAAGCCTATGTATTGATTTATGTAATCTGTGATCACATATAATTATACATGACTAGAAAAGGACATATAACATATAATCATATATGTTTCAGTACCTTTCAAAAAAATATATATATATATATGTTTCAGTAGATTTGTCAATTTTTTCTGTATGTGCCAAATTATTCATATAAGTAATCAAACAAATACCCAAACAACAAAATGAAAACATAAAGTTACATAAGCAAATATAGTAGTTTTTTTGTTTTTGACCCAACTTATTCGAACAAACATTCATAGGAACTTAGACAAAAGAGTTCAAAATGGATAAACAAAACGAAAAATAACAAAATCACCAAATCCATGCTACGAGTTTCATCTAAAACACGGGTCAGGGGCGGACCGAAGACTTAAATTGACCTGGTGCAAAACAACAAATTGTAAAGTAATATTAACGAATCAATTAAAAAGGTACCGCATGCATTTCAAGAAAAATAAGGATTTTTAACAAAATTTTATATATATATATATATATATATATATATATATATATATATATATATATATATATATATATATATATATATATATATATATATATTAAAGGATAAGAGCTGATACAGTGGTTTCTACAGTAAACATGTTTTTTTGACACTTTTAGCCCCTGACGTTATAGATCAATTGCAAAGTTAGTCCTTAACGGTCGTTACCTAACATTTATGGATTAAATTTGCAACGACCCAATAATTTCAGGGACATAGTGCTATCCCTGCATTACATACTTCCTTACCAAATTTAAAAAACAGTCCTTGCATTAGCGATAAATTACACAGTTAGTCCCTAAGGACTTACTTTGCAAAATTCCGATAACTTTAGGGGCTTTTATGTAAAAAATTATACTATTTCCAGAAATTATTTATAAAAATAGTACTCGCGGTTATCGATCTTTTGCATAGTTAGTCCTTCAAAAAAATTAAAAAAAAAATTACGACCGTTTCGTTTCGAGTTTAGATTAAACACAACATTCCCGCAGCAACGCGCGTGTACCAAACTAGTTTACACCAAGCAGTGGAAACTCATGAGGTTCTCGTGAACCCTCGAGAAGCCCCTAAGTCCGCCCTGCACAAGGGGCATTAAATATGGAACCTAATGATAAAAGCAACAATAAAACTACGATATGATACCAAAAGACTTGTGCCTCAAAAGTCAAAACCAAATAAGCCTAGCTTAGATGGCCACCCAATTTGGGGGAGGTTTTACCCTCCTAGGCAAGGTCTCAAGTTCGAGTTTTGTCTAGGGCGATAGGGGTTTCCTCTCGCGTGTGTAAAGGGAAAGGTGCAATTGCCTTCTGGGCTAGACCCAACCTAGTTGTGTGGGCTCGCTACGCCTTCTGAGCTAGGGCCAAAAAAAAAAAAAAAAAAGACTTGTGCCTCAATGATACCCTATGTTCATAGATGGAACTTGAAAATTTTTCTTGAGAGAGCCGAAATTATTAGAAGTTTTTACTAGCTTTTCTCCTTATATAAAAATAGACGCATAGTTATTTGAATTAAGGAAGACATGAAATAAACGATGAAGCCTAAAATGACATACAGTTATGAATTGCATTCTGAAATTCTGAAGAACTTGTAAAAATGTAGCATTCACTAGTATCAACAAAGTGTTAGCTCATTAGAAGATATATTTTGAGCTGAAACATAATACAATGAAACTACATTTGAAAAGACACCAAAGGAAGCTATCAAAACATCCAAACTGAAGGTAAATTATAACTAACAAAACTTGAAAGAGAGAATTACTAAAATGAACGTACTTTATGAAAATGGACCATCGAAAATGGTGTTACAGAAATCTACTAAGTGAGCAAAGTGAGGGGAGAGCAAGTGTTTCTCACCATGTCCATTATCGTCTTGTAGTACCAAATCATTTGAAATCGACGAGAAATAGTGGCGAGCAATGGTGGAGAGCAAGTGTTTCTCGCCAAGTTGATTGTCTTTTAGCATCACATGATGAGAAAGGGTGGCGAGCAATGGTGGAGAGCAAGTGTTTCTCGCCAACTTGATTGTCTTTTAGCACCACATCACTTTCAGTGTTCTTTGAAATCGACGAGAAAGGGTGGAGAGCAAGTGTTTCTCGCCAACTTGATTGTCTTTTAGCAACACATCATTTTCAATATTCTTTGAACTTTTGATCTTCAAGTAAAAGAGACGAGCAAATGTAAGTGTGGTTTACTCACTTAGTAGATTTTGGTAAAGTAATTTGAATATATTTATTTTTGTAATTAAGTAGGAGAAGTGTTTATTTTGGTAATTTACTTAAACTTGAAATATTTAATACTGTAATGGGTAACTTGACTATACGTTAGCTAAAAGCAAATGCATGAATCATGATAATATATTGGTTTTATATACAAGCATATTTGACCAATTAAATGTTGACTTCTCAAAATACATTGCTATTTCACTTTTCTAAATACAGACGTAATATGAAAGTTAACTAAGAAACTACCTTTAAAATATCAAAAAATTACACAATTTTTTTTTTTTTTTTTTTGGGAGGCAGTCCTCCCAAGCCCGTATGAAGGTCCGTCTATGCCTATGTTGTGTGAGAAGCTTCTCAACCAAATGATTGTGAGTTTAGATTATGCTTAAGACATGTGAGCACCGGTGGTGAAGAGGATATGCAAGTGGTGCGGTCGTACAGGGCCCCATAATCTAAGGGGGCCTCACTTTGTGCACTTATACTATATATCCCAATGAATCTCATTAGTTAAATATAACTCATGTTATCAAAATAAATAAAACGTCATTAAGAACCTCATTATTAGAAATTCTTATAAATAAACATCTTTTATGCAATTTTTAAATTATTTATAGTTTTGATGGGGCATCTTTTTACTTTTCAACCGGGCCTCGAAATTCATTTGCCGGCCACGTGAGATATATATTATTACGGCATCGCCTATTTGAGAAATATTATCTACCCACTAGATGACAATATAACTAGATTTTGTATGTTTAGCATGTGTCAAACAATATCGAATAAAAAGGTTACAGTAAAAAGTTAATTTAATGCACTGGGTTGGCGGGATGTATCTATGGAACCGGTTAAAAGTCACCACGTGGTGAATGTATCTAGTTAAACTATATAATAAAGACAATAATATAAATATATAAAAATAATATATATATATATTTTTATTTTTATGAGCAAATAAAAATAGTATATCACCCTCGTGTTTTCTTTCAATATATAAGATGAAAGCTTTATGCTGTTTAACTACCTAAAAATAACCTAGTTTCAAGACCTCGTTGATATTTTATATATTTCATGTTACGCGATACATTGAATTTTCTCATTCATGGTCGTCGAAAAGACATGTGAGTGACAATGTTTCTTAGAACACTTGGTGTCGTAATCAAGTGGAAGATAAGGTATGAAAATGTAAAGTGTAGACGAAATGTTGGATCAATGAAAAGATATGTTAAGTCCATGTCATTGATTTGCAAACACGTTGGTAATCCTTTTGTGTTTGGTTTGTTGATAGAATACAATGAAACACGTTTTTTGTAAGCGAAAATTACTGCAGAGGCAACTGTCCAAAACAGTTGCCTCAGTGAGGGTTGGTTTTTTTTTTATTCCCTAGAAGGCCATGTATCTCGCTGCAAATGGTACAAGAGATGCAAACCTTACACGTGTCACCATTAGGTTAATTCAGAAAAAAAAAAAAAAAAAAAAAAAAAAAAAAGGTTCTCACATGAACCTTGCAGCGAGATACCGAAAATCGGGGCCCACCTTTGAATAAAATTTGTATCTCTCATAAGCATTGCAGCGAGATACTTAATAAAAGGGGTCACGTCGCTTTCAACAAGTCCAAGTTACTTTTTCAACCCTAAACTTTTTATTATTTACAAGTTTTTTATATAACAAATTTTATTTGTCAAATATTTAGCAAATATATAGCAAATTCGTTAATAAAAAAAATACCGTTGCGAAGAGCTCTAAATTACGAACTAAACGAGCCCAATATTGATATGCTTTTGAAGTACATATGATTTTATAAAAAATATTGAAAGTAAAAGTTTATTGGACCAAAATAACGTACAATTATACTAAAACAGTAAAGGTTCATTGGACCAAAAAAATGGTATTCATCTTTCATAGAATTGTACAGTTTACCATTTTTTAGTTTATGAATGTTTATGTTTTTATTTTAAAACGTTACTCCTCTTTCATAGAATTGTACGTCTTAAAATAAAAACATAATGTATATACGTACCACATTTTTTTGTTTTGGTGTGTCTGTCTAAATTTATATATATGTGTATTTGTATGCAAAACTACGAGTAAGAAGTCGATGATAACTCTATATTGTACGTAAATTATGTTTTTATTTTAAGACGTACAATTCTATGAAAGATGATAACTCTGTAGGTCCCTGATTCAATTTCTAGTGTATTTTATTGGAGGATTGTTGCCAATTAGTTACAATAATTGTAGCCATGTTATCCTATATATATATATATATATATATATATATATATATATATATATATATATATATGCGTGTGTGTATTATATATAACATTTTTTTTAAAACATTCAAAACACACTCTTAAACCACATGAGTCAAAGACGTACAATTATATTAAGAGGGATATCGTTTGAAAATAATAATGTAAACATTCGTAAACTAAAAAACCATATACCGTACAATAATACTAAAAAAACATAAACGTTCGTTGGAACAACTTTTTTCAAACTAAAAAATAAAACTTAACAAAACCACCCTAAACTTATTTATCAAATTTTAACATTTTTTATAAAATCGTATGTGCATCAAAATCATATCAATATTGGGCTCGTTTAGTTCGTAATTTAGAGCTCTTCGCAACGGTATTTTTTTTATTAACGAATTTGCTATATATTTGCTAAATATTTGACAAATAAAGTTTGTTTTATAAAAAACTTGTAAATAATAAAAAGTTTAGGGTTGAAAAGGTAACTTGGACTTGTTGAAAGCGACGTGGCCCCCTTTATTCTTTATCTCGCTGCAATGCTTATGAGAGATACAAATTTTATTCAAAGGTGGGCCCCGATTTTCGGTATCTCGCTGCAAGGTTCATGTGAGATACCTTTTTTTTTCTCTGGCCTCTAAATTTGTATCTCTCATAAGCATTGCAGCGAGATAAAGAATAAAGGGGGCCACGTCGCTTTCAACAAGTCCAAGTTACCTTTTCAACCCTAAACTTTTTATTATTTACAAGTTTTTTATAAAACAAACTTTATTTGTCAAATATTTAGCAAATATATAGCAAATTCGTTAATAAAAAAAATACCGTTGCGAAGAGCTCTAAATTACGAACTAAACGAGCCCAATATTGATATGATTTTGATGCACATACGATTTTATAAAAAATGTTAAAGTTTGATAAATAAGTTTAGGGTGGTTTTGTTAAGTTTTATTTTTTAGTTTGAAAAAAGTTGTTCCAACGAACGTTTATGTTTTTTTAGTATTATTGTACGGTATATGGTTTTTTAGTTTACGAATGTTTACATTATTATTTTCAAACGATATCCCTCTTAATATAATTGTACGTCTTTGACTCATGTGGTTTAAGAGTGTGTTTTGAATGTTTTAAAAAAAAATGTTATATATAATACACACACGCATATATATATATATATATATATATATATATATATATATATATATATATATATATATATATATATATATATATATATATATATATATATAGGATAACATGGCTACAATTATTGTAACTAATTGGCAACAATCCTCCAATAAAATACACTAGAAATTGAATCAGGGACCTACAGAGTTATCATCTTTCATAGAATTGTACGTCTTAAAATAAAAACATAATTTACGTACAATATAGAGTTATCATCGACTTCTTACTCGTAGTTTTGCATACAAATACACATATATATAAATTTAGACAGACACACCAAAACAAAAAAATGTGGTACGTATATACATTATGTTTTTATTTTAAGACGTACAATTCTATGAAAGAGGAGTAACGTTTTAAAATAAAAACATAAACATTCATAAACTAAAAAATGGTAAACTGTACAATTCTATGAAAGATGAATACCATTTTTTTGGTCCAATGAACCTTTACTGTTTTAGTATAATTGTACGTTATTTTGGTCCAATAAACTTTTACTTTCAATATTTTTTATAAAATCATATGTACTTCAAAAGCATATCAATATTGGGCTCGTTTAGTTCGTAATTTAGAGCTCTTCGCAACGGTATTTTTTTTATTAACGAATTTGCTATATATTTGCTAAATATTTGACAAATAAAATTTGTTATATAAAAAACTTGTAAATAATAAAAAGTTTAGGGTTGAAAAAGTAACTTGGACTTGTTGAAAGCGACGTGGCCCCTTTTATTAAGTATCTCGCTGCAATGCTTATGAGAGATACAAATTTTATTCAAAGGTGGGCCCCGATTTTCGGTATCTCGCTGCAAGGTTCATGTGAGAACCTTTTTTTTTTTTTTTTTTTTTTTTTTTCTGAATTAACCTAATGGTGACACGTGTAAGGTTTGCATCTCTTGTACCATTTGCAGCGAGATACATGGCCTTCTAGGGAATAAAAAAAAAAACCAACCCTCACTGAGGCAACTGTTTTGGACAGTTGCCTCTGCAGTAATTTTCGCTTTATTCAAAGGTGGGCCCCGATTTTCGGTATCTCGCTGCAAGGTTCATGTGAGATACCTTTTTTTTTTCTGAATTAACTTAATGGTGACACGTGTAAAGTTTGCATCTCTTGTACCATTTGCAGCGAGATACATGGCCTTCTAGGGAATAAAAAAAAAAAACCAACCCTCATAGAGGCAACTGTTTTAGACAGTTGCCTCTGCAGTAATTTTCGCTTTTTGTAACTTTGTTTTAGTGACTAATACTATGTACCAAAGTCAAGTACTCAAGTGGCTAAAGAGACAAGTCATGATGAGGATATGCGGCCGAGCTAAAAGATTATTGACGTTGGGGCAAAGTACTATGTTTTAGCGAAATTGCATTACAAACGTTGTTGTTGAAAGAGCAATTACAGAAACAGACATATATTTTAGAAATTTCACACCACTATTTTTCTTTTCTAGGGGCGATGTTCACCTTCTCCTTTACTGTTTCCGCCACTAAATATGAGAACATTTATAAGCTAGCTATCTCAACGATTGATGTAACGTAAAAAACATGACAATCATATTGAAGTCAATTTTGTAGCGACATTGGTTGCCTTCACGTTACATGATGCTGTGTGATCTTAGTATTGACTTAATGTGAAGATAATGCCATGTACTACAAATGTCACGTAACATTCAAATACTTATTTCTTTCTTAAAGTATTTACTCTTCGAAACTAACAAATAAATGGCGATCAACAAAGTGTTTGGAATTGATTATATACTTTAAACAAACATAATCACTAAATAAAACACTTACATAAACAATTTGAAATTCAATCTATAAAAGCCCAATCTAATACAAATGTCACTTGACCTTCACGTAGCACATTTATATTTTTACCGATATACTTTTACATATACAAAATAAAAGAAATTATAAGCTCGAGATCTTCTTAAATAACTACTAGAACGGTACCCGCGCAATGAGGTGACGGGTACCTTGTGACTATATTTTGCGGGCGGTTACACGTTTAATTGTCTTCATTCTTTACAAGTAGAGATTTTCTGTTTTTCTGCTTTTACTTTTTTGTTTTTTGTTTTCAGTTTTCAGTTTTGAGTTTTTTGGTTTTTCGGGTTTTCAGTTTTTTAGTTTTTAGTTTTTTAGTTTTTTAGTTTTTCAGTTTTCAGTTTTTTTGTTTTTCTAGTTTTCAATTTTTCAGCTTTTCATTTTTTCAGGTTTTTGGTTTTTTGTTTTTCAGTTTTCAGTTGTTCTGTTTTTAGGTTTCAGTTTTCTGCAATTAATGTTTGAAATCATTCTTCAATAAATATTTGAAATCTTTCCATAATAATATATAAAAAATCTGAATTTTAAATCTTTCTAATTATAGAATAGTCTTAAATACATTATAATGTAGTATAGATGATGAGCAATGTTGACGTGTCAGTGAGTGATTGTTGCATTTTCTGGCTGTTTCTCTCTTCTCTCTTATTAAACCAATCACCCACTAACAGCGAGTAAATTTTTTGTATAAATTTTATGAGTGAGTCTAGCATTTCTCAACCATGAATGTTGATACTTTGATTCGTTTGATATAATTTGATCTTTTGAAACTTTAATATGTTAAATGTAATTTTAATTGTGAACCGGGATAACATACTTTAACATGTTATCTATACTAGAATGGTACCCGCGTAATGCGGCGACGGGTACCCGATAACTATTTTTGTGACGAGCAAATATTTTTTATTATAGCTTTCCTTATTTAGCATGTTCTAAATACATTATAACGTAGTAAATATATGTTTTTCAAAAGTAGAACATCTAAATTATTAATAGTGTAAATAGTTAGCATTTTTGTTTTTTCAAATTTTAGTACTAAATTGATGGTTATAAGTTTAGTGAGCTTTTCTAATAAGCAATTATATTATAATCTATCATTATTGGAGGGAGTTATTATATCTATACTATATTATAAAGTATTTGGGACATTTCTAGAATGAAATGCTTAAAAAATTAAAATTCAACACTTGCTTATAATGACAAATTCTAAAAAATACATCTATAATAGCATTGGTTACAACACTTTAATTAAAGCACTTTTTGTAGACATGTTTTTTAAAAAAATAAATACAAAGTAATTTAATAAAAGAAAAAAAACGTCTATAACAATAATTACCTAATTAATGTTAGTTTTAAAATACCCCTAATATGAATAATACTTGTTATTAACATATTGTACAAACTAGTAAAACACACAAAGTTTCGTACAATTTACATATGGTTTTAAATGGACCGGACCAACGGGTTTAACCGGAAACCGGAGTCACCACCGATTCGGCTTGCCTATAAAAGTCGTCTAAAAACGATATTATTAAATCAATAGAGTTTCAAAATGCATACTAAATTACAATGTTAAAAAATTATCATTAAATCGCAAGAGTGCCTCGAGAACCAACATATATACCTTTTAGATTTTTTTTTTTAATTTATTTGATAAAACTTACCGTAAAAACTAAAACTTTGTTTTATAAAAATCGGACCATTCTTTCAAAGCAAATGATACAAAGGTGCAAAGTGTTAAGTGATAATTTTATATTTTATATTTATTACATATATTTATATAATAATTATTATACTTTTTAATGTAACCCACATGACTACTTGATTTTATTTATTTATTTATTTATTTATTTTTATCTTTATAAGTACTATTTTACTTGTATCATCCATATATGTGGGACAAATATAACAAACATTTTTTTAGAGAACTAAATTTTCTTAGTATAATTTAAGTGATTTTGAAATTTTGCTATTGTGTTATTATTTAATGATCCTTGCGAATATGAATATGGGTCATTGTCAATTACTTTAACATTATGGCTTTACAATATACCAGCTACCAACTCAGTACTGTCACAATATCACGTGGATAATCTACAAGTTTTATATGAAAAATATTGTTATTGCATATAATTATTCAAAACAAAAATTGTTGTCATCCGTATGTCTATTATATCGTAAAATATAAAACGAAAAGAAATTTTCTTTGAATACTATTATTGCTCGGTACCCGCCGCTGCAACGCGCGAGTACCCTGCTAGTAGTTTAAATAAGACTTAAATTTTTAAATTTTGTTGAAGAGATAATAAATCAATCCTCTAATTACCATTATTACTAGACGATTTCTCACACATAGCGTTAATTATGTGTGTAGTTTTATTTTATTTTATGTATAGATGGTTGTAGAGGAAGTGAGAATGAATTAAGTTAGTGGTTTAAATAGTATTAAGTATTTATATATTTAGACTATTATAAGTATTTTAGTCTAACAACATTGCTCACCTTTTAAGTTTTTAAATTTTAAGAAAAGGTATTTTCTTTTTATATGTGGTATAATTTACTCTTTTCAACTCTCAAATATCTATTCCCAATTTTTTAATAGCTTCAAAATATTGTACAAGATTTTCAAAAATTACATATTGACAACTAAAGTAAAGTTTAACATTAAATGTCATATGCTTCATAAAAACTAGATGAATATTCGTGCATAACAACATGATTTTTAACGACAAACTTTTATAGCCGTATGATTATTCTTTTTCAATTTCTCATCAACTATGAATCAACAGAATAATAAAAAAAATAATGTAATTATATGGTGTTCTATATAATGAAGTTTGTTGATGAATTTTTAGAAATTATTATTGTTGTGATTAAATAACAAAATCCTTTTTTTTAGAAACTACATAAAAAAGTTGTCATGCATTTTTGTAAATTTTTGGATCAAAATTGTTAAGGCAACTATTTCATTAAAGAACATTCTTTGAATTTTTATGTTAAAATTTAAGTTTGAAATGATATTTTTGGGATTAAACATTAGTTACTTTTTTTGCGTTTTTTAGATTTTAAGGAAAAAACATGCATACTTCATAGGGTTTTTGCACTCTCAAAGTCATTCTACTTTCTCAAAATGTTTCATATAGATCATTGTAAATATTTTTTTGTTTATTTACATTATTACACTTATATTTAGTTTTAATATAGTCACTCAACTTTTAAAACAGCACATTTACGTAACTCATGTGACACATGAGCTCAATACCAATTCCAAATCACACATCTTACATTCCACATCAATTTGAGAGCAATCTGTTTCCAAATACTATATCATACAGAGACGGAGCCAGTAGGGGGCTGGCGGGTGCTCGGCCACCCCAACCTGCCTAACTAGCCCACCTCTTAGATGTGTTTAGATAATAAATATACACTTTATAAGGTAATGAGTTTATCATTAAAGGCTTAAAAAACAGAGGTTTTTTCTTTGACAGGAAAGATGACCTTTTTCTTTGATGGGGAAGATGACCCAAAGTCATATACGTGTTTATTTGTGGGCCACGAAAAAACTATATCCTTTGTCACTATATTTCTATATTTAAATGTGAAGTTTGAGTTTGGCCCTTTCAAAATTTAATACTTGACAAAGTTAACTCTAATTTTATATATGTTGTTCGAAATCTTTGGTTGGAGACTTGAGGTTTATTTAAAAACGAAAACTCAAAGTTATACTTATACATGTTGTTCAAAAACTCAGAATTGTACATGCAACTTTTTTAAGTTTCATTCAGCATCTTATCTGATTTATTTTTTTAGTAAACTAAACAAAATTCAATGTATAGTAGTAAAATGAAACTTTTTTTTAATGAATACTCAAAGTTACGCTCATCTATTGATTGCATGTACATCTCGTATTATATACTTCATCTTGACCCCCTTAACTCAAATTCCTGGCTCCGTCCCTGATAACACATGATCTTTCTCTTAATTTTCAAAACTACATCGCTATAGCAACTTTTGTAAATATTTTATTACCTTTAATGAGTTAATTTTGAGTGGTTAACGACTGTTATTTTGTTAGTTTATTCGAGTGACATAAACATCCGGCAATGTTCCCTTCGTCTCTGGTTGATGTCGACGTTTTTATATCATAACTTTTCGGTGATTCAAAAAAATTCTACGATGACCTCTTCGACGTGTGTTATGTTTTCTCTCCGGTGATTTATTATTCCTCTCCGACGTGTGTTCTGGTTTGAACAGCGGTAGCTGACGGATGTGGCGGTGGTGTTAGATGGAATAACAATGTCGATGATGTCGTCGTGTCACTGAAAATATCTGTGATACGATGGTTGTGCCTCATGATAATAATTAGGGGTGAGCAAAAAAACCGAAAAAACCAAAACCGAACCGAAAACCGAAATAACCGACCAAAACTAAAAACTGATGGTTCGGTTTTTACTTTTTCAAAAATCAAAAAATTCGGTTCGGTTTCGGTTTTTTTTCAAAAACCGAACTGTAAAAACCGAACCGAACCGCTTCTATTATATAATAGTATATAACTAATATAATGAAAATAAATAACTAAACAAATCTAAATTATAAATTCATATTAATTTTATAGGTGAATTTATGATATATTTATCTTAACGTTTGTATGTTTGTTTTTCGTGTGCGTGTATATTCTTTACAATATATATTAATACTTATGTGAAAATGATTATACTATGTGTAAATTCACTTGCATAAGTATATTTCATCCATACGTGTGTAATTGTAGAGTTATGATATAAACATTATTAGGCTTATCTTGATAAAAAAGTAAAGAAAGATAACTAATCTTCTACGAAATTCAAGTTTGTTGGTATAAATTGGCTACATACAAATATAAGCGGTTAAAAACCGAAAAAACCAAAAAACCGAACCGCCAAAAACCGAATGGTTTCGGTTTTTGAATTTTATAAAAACCGAATGTTTCGGTTTGGTTTTAGCAAAAAACCGAGCCAAACTGAACCGTGCACACCTGTGATAATAATGGTCATGGCCGGTAAAAAAAGTAAGGAAGATAACTCAATTAGGAAAAAAAAAAAAAAAAAAAAAGGATGAAAGGTGCGAGACGTCTTCATCCTATATATGCCTTAAATGTTGTTGTCAGGTTTTGCAGAAAAAAAAAAAAAAAAAAAAAAAAAAAAAAAAAAAAAAAAAACGTATCTAAATATAAAGCCACATAGGTGACACAACAACGTAAATGTGCCACATAAGCAGGTTATAACTATTAAACTGTAATTAAGTGAGTTAATTGAATAGTTTTAAAAGTAAAATGATGTGATTAGATAAAAATTTGGTAGAGCGACTTAACTGAACATTTAGAGCACATATATATAATGACCTTGTAATGCATAAGGAGAGTGATTTGCACACTCATTTTTTTTATTTGCACACTCACAGTACAAGTTATTAAAGAAGGATATAAATATGGTACAACTGTTTGATGCAGTACTTGGAGTGTCCCAATCAAAAGACAAAGTGTGCAAATCAATTCCAATGCATAAACCCTACTTCATATACATACGTGACAAACTACTTTCTTTATTGTTACATCATAAATATAAAAAACAGATCAACTCCTATTAAATCTGTCAAAATAACTAATTATCATAGGCGACTATTTAGAGCACAAGGTGTAATCTCGCCGTTTGGCTTCGCCGTCTGACTTGGCAAGCTCAACGGCGAGCCGTTGCTCGCCGCTACACCAATTGCCCTTCGCCGTTGCTCGTTGTTGGTCACCTCCCCGTGGCCACGGCGAAGCAAAAAGCTGACAAAATTGCATCATATTTTTTTTTTTTTTTTTTTTTTTTTTTTTGGTTTTATATCTTGTGTGTGCAGGTTTTGTAAAGTAGTGTGTTTGCAGGTTTTGATTTTGAAGAAGAAGACAACATTTATAAACTTGTCCTTATGGTTTAGTTTATTTGCAGTTTTAGTCCTTGTAGTTTTCTTATCAATATTTACAGTTTTGGTCCTTGTTTATTTGCAGTTTTTTTTAGCAGCTTAAATTTTTTCAAAATATAAGCATAAAATTTTAATTTTAGTTATTTTTGTTTTGAATGAAATAAATTTAATTTGATTGAAAAATAAATAAAAAAATAAATGTGTAAGAGGTGGGGCCCTAATGGAGAAGTTGAGGTTTATTGTTTGGTGAGGGGGGTTGTTGTGGTTATTGAAGTTGAGATGTTTGGTGATGTGGCAGGGGTGGGACCCGAATGGGGAGGCAAGCCTCCCCATCTGCACCTAGTGCTCTTACTATCCTTGTCTCTAAATAAATGTTTACTTTTGACTTTTTGAAGTCAATTGTTTTCAACTTTGATTTAAGTATTACTACTTGATGCAAAATATATGAATAGATTGAGTTTTAAATATATTTTTATTGGTATAATTATCATCAGGTATTATATAAAACAAATAAAAATATTTAAAGTCAAAGTTGAAAAAGAAATACTTCAAAAACTCAAAACTGGACACTTATTTAAGGACGGAAGAGGTATCATTGAAGCTTTGCAAGATAAAGATATACTATGATCTTTTTAAGGTTTTGCTAAATATAACCTTTCGCATTACGTTTAGTTAACAAACATATGCATATTTGGTGGTATATAGAGTCTGTTGAGAGATTAAAATACAAAAGGTAAACAATTATTATTAAAGATACAAATAGTCGATGCGTATCTACAACAAGAACAAATAGTCAATGCGTATCTGAATATATTTTAAATATAACCCTTAATGCTACTTTTTAGGGTGCGTTTGGTTTGCTAGCAGGAGTCATAATTGGTATAGATTTGATAATATGGTAGAAGTAGAATAGAAATGTGAATGATTGAAGGTATCAATACCAATATTATTGTTTGGTTAAATATCAAGTGGAATCACAATTGTATTTTTTTTGAAGATAAATGCATAGAATTCTAGAAATATGTGTGGGGACCAAGGAGTATAGCTCATATCCTTATATGATATCTATTTATATAGACCAATGGGCTTGTGGTCCACTGGGCACGTCTTATTCAGTTAAGCGTGCCTAGTGGAGAGTAGTACAGGTTTGGGTGACCAAACCGGGAAGTCCTTCCTTGTGGACCACTGCCCTGTCGGTACGATTTCAAAGTCCTTCAATGAAGGTTTCAACCCACAAGGGTTCGAATCTGGAGAAGGCAGAGTTTACTTCAATTTAAGTGTCGTGCCTTCGGGCGGCTTAAGTTGAAGGTTTTCCCCCTATCGGGTTTTATATTGGACATGGTTTTCCCTTAAAAAGAAAGTAACCGTTCAAAAAAAAAAATCTATTTATATAGTTTCAAGTTCTCAAACAAATGTACTGGGAATGAAATCATTCCTTAATTCCGATTAACATATACCAAAAGGACTAGCAAGTATCTACTTATTATCTAACTTCTAGAATACTGACATGTAAAAAAAGTAACTATAAAGTACTCCTAAGATAAAACTATTAGTAATGATAACACTTGACAAGACCACTTTGCCACTTCAGCTTCTATCTCTAAGACCAAATGACCCTTAGCCCGTAGTAAGACGATCCAATCACAACAAAAAACATACACCATAAAAAAATAATTAAAAAAAACGTAAAAGCCATTAATACTCAACGTATTTACAAAAAAGACTCATTCTACAAACTATACTTTTTTTACTGTTAATATGCCTACTTGAGTTCGTATTTTTTCATTACACATAATTAAATCTTTCTCTCTCATTGAAATGACTTAAATGCCTTTAAAGCTTTGACTATGCAACAATCAACCATTGAATAATATAATGCTCGCCAGAAAAAAAAGAACCCCAAGTAGACAAACATTAGAAGCACAAAAACTTGGAGCACCAGCATCCTCCTCAGGGCTCGTGTACCTACCCGTTTCCATTTGCAATATTCTTTTCATTGGGAACCGGTTTTTCTTTTCTTCCGTTTGGTCAACATTACTGGCTCCCATATTCTTTTGACCCCGATTGCAACAAACTATTTATACCTTTTTGCTTACCAGCCCAATGAAAGAACTTGGATGAGATAACTGGAGTAGGTTGAACTTTCAGTACTTCCGCAACGAGATTAGGGGTGACACGACAGAGCTTGTTGAGATCAACAACTGCTGGTGGGCCCTAGTGTTTGTGTTTCCTGAATAAATCAACTAGAATGCAACGAGCAGTGGGAGAGAGCGTTTGAGCGACTGAGAAGAAATGGTGGGCGGTGGAGCTTGGGGTGGCATTCTTTTACTGAACTATATGGTCATTTGTTTTGGATTGGTGTTTGAAACTGAGTATTGATTGTTTGGGTTTCAAATTATGAGTTATGTAAAATCATTTACACTAGCAGCTAGGGCTGAGCATCGGACCGATCCCGACCCATCTCGAAATCGACAAGCTCAAAAATCCTAACCGAATCCCGACTCGAGTCTAGTTCAGGTAATCCCGACTCTCGACTCGAGTCCCGAAACGAAACCGGTTTGTATGGTATTCTTTGTGTTTTCTCGGGTATCCTGACTCCCGACCCGACCCGAGTCCCGACAAGCTGGAAAACACAAACTGAGTCCCGACCCGAGTATAGGTCAGTTTGTGTCGGCATCGGTTGGAGTCGGGCGTCGGTCGGGATTGCTCATCTCTACTAGCAGCGACATAATTGGTTGTCAAAGTCAAATGTTTTAGTTTGTTTAAAGACAGTATAATATAAAGACGTGAAAAATGACGAAAATACTTTTAACAAAAAATACCCTGTAAACTTAAGTACGCAAACTTGTTTGCAAAACGGGTTGTGTTAGGGAAACCCTCTCTACCCCTAGCCCCACCAATAGGCTGCCACACACTTTTTTTGTCCCCCGTACTTTTTTTTGTTTTTTTTTTATCTTTTGGTCAACATATGCGGCCAATTTATTAGCAATATATATATATATATATATATATATATATATATATATATATATATATATATATATATATATATATATATATATATATATATATATATATATATTTTTGAAATAAAAGTTGTAAAAGTTTAAAAAAAAAGTATTTTGTTAAAAATAATGTTAAAAAAGTATTTTGTTAAAAAAAATAATAAAAGTTGTAAAAGTTTTTTAAAAAAAGTATTTTGTTAAAAATAATAAAAGTTGTAATTTTTTTTTGTAAAAAAATAAAAGTTGTAATTTTTTATTATAATTTTGTAATTTTTGTTGTAAATCAAAAAAATAATAAAAGTTGTAATTTTTTTTTTGTAAAAGTTAAAAAAAAGAGTATTTTGTTAAAAAAATTATTTTGGTAAGGAATCCTGAGGATCACGCTTGTCAGTCGGGTGCAAAGCTTCATATGTCGTAAATGTTGTTGTTTTTAAATAATATGTATAACGTTGTCGTTTAATTTAATAATAACAGTTGTTGTTACAGTTATTTAATGTGGTAATATTTAATGTACTATTATACAAAACATTATACATATACAAATACATAATTTTTTTTATTAAAAAAAAAAAAAACAAAAAAAAAACACCACTAAACGACAAAATAGGGAAAAGTCCAAAAAAAAATATAAAACAAGTACACCCTAACATATAATAGAGATAGTTAATCTAACTAATAGCCCCGTTGCTATAAGTCAACTATCTTTTACTAAAATGTATATAAAAAGGTTTCTCCAGGCCTAATAAATGAATACATGTGTAATAAATGAATACATGTGTATCCCATGGGTATAACGATGTGTAGTACAAGTCAAATAGTGTTTCTCCATGCCTTTAATAAGTACACTATCTTTTACTAAAATGTATATTCTGTCCTTCCCATCGACACGTTATATATAAAAAGCACCATATTCATTCATTTCATTTCATTCACTCAGATCTAAACAAAACAAAGCAACCCAACCCAACCGCCTTTGTTTCAATCACATGCTACACGACCCATTTATTTTCCCTACCATACAACCACTTCTTCTTTTCTTAATTTTCTTCATTTCTTCATCAATTTTCATCACTGTCTTCAGGTAATTTTCTAATCTTTATATAATTCCAAGTAAAACCCTTTAATTTCTTGAATCATTTTTGCTTCTAAGATTAGAAAGGTTAAATCTTTATTTTCTTTTTAGTTTTTCATATTTTCATTATTTTATTCAGTTTTTACTAGGATTTTTTGCTGACTTCAGGTACTTTTCTAATCTTTATATAATTCCCAGAAAAACCCTTCAATTTCTTGAATCATTTTTGCTTCTAAGATTAGAAAGATTGAATCTTTGTTTTCTTGTTAGTTTTGCATATTTTTATCAACTTTGTTCAGTTTTTAACATAATTTGTTACTGTTTTTAAGTAGTTTTATAATCTTTTTATATTTCCCAGAAAAACCCTTTAATTTTTTGATTTTTTTTGGGGTTCTAAGTGGATAAGGATCGAATCTTGATGTAAGATTTAGGGGTTGTTGTGAAACTAAAGTAAAGTAAGTTTAAAGTTTAGAAATTGAAAAGATTCAGATATAAATGTGCTGAATGAGAATTTGTTTTGATGTTGTTAACTGTTTAGGTGGATACTACTTATAGGGGTTTTATGCGAAAGCTTATTTAAACAGTTTGTTTATGTGGGGGTGTTTGAATTAGCTTACTTCTCTGGCTTATGAGCTTATTTGAATTTGGAAAAGTCAGTAACCTCACTTTTTGGGGATTATGATGTTTTCAACTTAAGCTTACAGCTCCCGTAAGCTCAAGGTTATTAGCTCATAAGCCCTGGAAAGTAATCTTATTGGCTTTTCCAAATACAAGTAAGCCCATAACCCGCCCCTTAAAAACAGTTTATTAGTTAAGCTGGCCTAGAGTAGCATATCGGAATAGTTCAAGTAAGCTGATAAGTCTAACTTTGCGGCTCTATCCAAACACTCAGGAGTGCTTATCTGTTGTATATCGAAACTCAAACTGCTGATAAGTTGTTTAAATACCTTACACAAACTGCCCTTTGAATGGTCTATATTGTGTTTTGTAAAACCAAAATACCGTTTGTGCACTTTTGAGTGTTTGACTGTACTGAAGTGTGTATTTTTTGCTTATTTTATGGTGAAAGAAGCAAACACGACCAAATGGCCTGGTGGTGATCCTTAGTTTCCTCACAAGAGGTCAAGGGTTCAAAACCTCGCTAGGTGTGTACATTTGGGGGTGGCCAGGGAAGTGCCGGAAACGATCCCAGGATTAATCTAAACAGGGAAAAACCTCATCCGTTTACGTGTATGGTGAAATGAACAGTTTTTAAGTAGCTAGAGATTTGGTTATTACAATCCTTAAAGCTGGTTATTCTTGGTGGATAAAAATTACAAGTTTACCTGTAGGGTGGAATAAGCTGATTAGCTGTTTTTGCTTATGATTATCCTAATAGGTAACAAGAAGCTAGAATAAGGGGCTGTAAGAAAAAATTATTCTGTCTTATGATAATGAATTTTGTTACGGGTATTGGATTTATAATTTACATTTGTTTGGCTGACCCCTGAAACAATCACAAGCCTAGTTATCCGGTCCTCCGGACCCCGATTGTCACTTGAAGTTGCAATATTTAGGCTAATTTTTAAAAATTCTCTCCCAAACACCACTTATAAGTTTGATTTCAATAAATTGAATAGATAAAACAAGGGTTATGTAAGGTACACAGGTAGTTTCATTTCGATAGTCAGTTTACTTGCCACCAGCGTCTAATTCATTATTTCACATCTGAACTCATTAGCATAGGCAACTGTAAGTTACTTAAACACTAAAGGTTGATTGGATTTGTGTTTTGGGACTGATTACCTGACTGTTGCGCCTTTAACTCCTAAAGTCTCAAGTAGCACTAACCTGGTTTTGAGGATTGTATTATTTTCCAATGGTCACATAAGGAGTTCTCGTAGGAGCTTCAACAAAGCTTGTTATCCTTAATTTAAAAGTTAAGTGCTTATTGTATGCTGGTATCTACCTGCTTATTGTCTAGTTCTTTTTTGCTTTGCTATAAGCAGGATAAGAAACTAGTAAGCAACCCAAAACACCCTTTATAATGAATTGCGCAAACTAACCCACGTTGAGTGTGGTCAACCTTTCAAGGGCTAAAAACGCTCCCAAAGAGACTTGATTGTATCTAGTAACGACTTTCAAAAGGTTGATTGGATTTGTGTTTTGGAAGTGATTACCTGAGTATACGCCTTTAACTCTTAAAGTCTTGAAGTATCACCAATCTAGTTTTGAAACTTGTACTTATTTTCCAATGGTCACATAAGGAGTTCTCATGGGAGCTGCAACAAGACTTATTATCGTTATTTAAAAGTTTAAACACTTCTATTTTCATTCACAGCCCATCCTATACTTTTTAGTTTAGCACATTTAACATATTAATCTTATAATTATTTAGAAGCTGCCAAATATCTTAAGCATCCGATTAACAATAATCTCAATGTGTTATGGTCCTTATGGATTGCATAGACTGCTTATCCTGCTATCTATACTGTATGCTGGTACCTACCTGCTTATTCTTACATACTTTTTGGCTCTGCAATAAGCAGGATAAGCAGTTTTACACAAACACAAATTAATAAGCAACCCAAAACACCCTTTAGAATGAATTGCGCAAACTAATCTATGTTGAGTGTGGTCAACCTTTCAAGTGCTATAAAAACGCCCCCAAAAGACTATTGATTGTACATCTAATATCGACCTTAAAAAAAGCTCATTCGAATACCTGTGTATAATATATATATATATATATATATATATATATATATATATATATATATATATATATATATATATATATATATATATATATATATATATATATTTTTTTCCGTATCTGAATGCTGTGACAAATTCATTTTTTTTGCAGATATGGGAGACAAATTTCGGTTAGAGGAGGAAGTTAAGGGTATGTTAGATAGTGTTTTGGGACGTGAAGCCCGCGAATTCTTTGTTTGGTCAGCTTCAAATAAGGCTCCCGACGAGTTCAGATCAAAAACTAGTGATTTAGGTGTTCAAGAAGGTCTTCATAAGATCCTCGAAGGTTCAGATTGGAATTATGTCGTTTTTTGGCAAGTTTCAAATTCCAAATCAGGAAAATCCGCTTTGATTTGGGGCGATGGGCATCGTAAAGAATCAAAGGAACATGAAGAATATAATAATAACCGAGACGAAACTGTTAAAAGAATGAGGGTACTTCAGACGCTTCATTCGTGTTTTAACGGGTCCCACGAAGGAAATATTGCATCGAAAATGGATTTGGTTTCCGATTTGGATATGTTGTATTTAACATCTATGTACTATCTATTCCCATTTGATAAACCTTCTAGCCCATCTCAGTCGTTCAACACGAGTCGGTCTGTCTGGGCCTCCGATGCCAAAAGTTGTGAAGAACACTACCACTCAAGATCGTTTTTAGCTAAGTTAGCTCGGGTTCAAACACTCGTTCTTGTACCCGTAAAACGAGGGGTCCTGGAGATCGGTTCTTTTCAGTCAATCCCAGAAGATCAAACCTTTGTTTCTACGGTCAAAACTTTATTT
Organism: Artemisia argyi; assembly: GCA_030686995.1. Lineage (NCBI taxonomy): Eukaryota > Viridiplantae > Streptophyta > Magnoliopsida > Asterales > Asteraceae > Artemisia > Artemisia argyi. The sequence continues at coordinate 162,142,591 of CM060683.1, forward strand.
AACGGATACCATCCCCCGAAAGTATTACCGAAAATATTTGGTCAAGAACTTAGTCTCGGTGCAAAATCTGCTCCGAAATCAGGTCCGATAAGTATAAGTTTTTCCCCAAAAGTCGAAGACGATATGGAGTTCGGTAGTGAGTCCTATGAAATACCAAGTTTTGGTGGGAATTCTTCAAATGGTAATCAATCAATGGTATTGAATTCACAAGCATTAGTATCTGGTCTCGATCAGTCAAATCAAGATTTATTAACAGATAGGAAACCGAGAAAACGGGGTCGAAAACCTGCAAACGGTCGCGAAGAACCGTTAAATCACGTGGAAGCCGAAAGACAAAGGCGTGAAAAGTTAAACCAAAGATTCTACGCGTTACGAGCAGTGGTCCCAAACATATCAAAAATGGATAAAGCATCACTTCTAGGTGATGCAATATCATACATAACCGATCTTCAATCAAAGATAAGAATATTAGAAGCTGAAAAAGAGGTAATGGGTGCACCCGAGGTTGACTTTATGGCTAGAAAAGATGACGCGGTTCTAAGAGTTAGTTGCCCGTTAGATGAGCATCCAGTTGCACGGGTTATAAAGACGTTTAGGGAACACCAGATCGTAAACCAGGACACAAACGTTACAGTTGAAGATGGGAAGGTGATCCATACGTTTTTGTTTCAGGGTCTTGCTGGCGGTGCGGCTGAAGAGCTCAAAGAGAAGCTGGATACAGTTTTACTGGATTGATGTCCAGGTTTCTTGTTGTATGTAAGATAAATTTTTTTATCTTCAAATAAATTATATGTTTTAGTTTTGAGTTACATAGATCAATGTGTTGGTTCTTATGTATATTCATAGAAATTGTTGGATTTTAGATTATAGTTTTGTAACTTTTATGCTAAGTTTAGAGAAGAATATGCATTTTATGTTTTTGGTAGATACCGAAACTATGTTGCATTTTGTATTTGTTGCAGTTCATTGTCTCATGTTTAGGTACTGTATACTCATGTAGCGGGTGAATCTGGTTACAACTGGACTAAAAAGATTCAAACTGGAAACTAAAACTTGTTCAAGTTCTATAAATAGAATAATGTGACCTGTATGGAAACTAGGTGTGTCAATAGGGTCGGGTTGACCCGACCCGAACCTGATAAGGCTTATCGGGTCAGGTAAAAAAATCTTATCGGGTTGTTTTGACCCGAACCTGATAACCCGATAGTGTTATCGGGTCGGGTTAGGGTTAGATAAATAATGTTATCGGGTTATTGGGTCAACCCGATAAGACCTGAAAATAATTAATTTTTTTTTTTAATAATATTTTTACAAGCCCAATGACAGTTAAACAAAGACTGCAAATTGCATGGGGCGTTTGGTTTACCCATTCCATTACACATTTACAGAGGTTACAGTCTTTTGTCAATGGCTACTAGAATGTTACACTACTGGTGGTATTGCAATATGATTTTTCATTAGTATGTTGTGTCAAGAATGTTTGTGTCAAGTGTGAATGGCTACTGCTACTATTAGTCCTTTTTATTTTTCATGTTATAAGTTCATGGAATATGCTTTTGTCAAAAGGGGTGTTTGGTTCTGAGTTTATTGCTAACTATATGCTGCGAGAGGGCCGTTTGGTATTGAGTTTATTGCTGCATATTTCAGCAATGTATAAGTATGTGTTTGGCTTCATTGTTGCGTTTAATCTTTGCTGCGTTTGCTTGCTGCAGCAGGGGAAAAAAACGTTCCTTAAGTATGTGTTTGTATAAGCTACCTAGAAAGCTTAAGCATGTGTTTGGCTTCATTGTTTGCTATAATCTTTGCTACCTATGGCTGCAACAAAGGGTAGTTTGGTGCTGCAACAGGGTGTATTTGTTATCCTTTACTCAGTGTTCGGTATCTATTTAGCTTATGCAATTCTTGATTGAATTGATACAGTAATATCCTAACAGCATAAATCATACTTTTCCAATTTTGCAACTAGTATAGTTAGTATTCAGTCATTATTATTTTAGAACATCTTGTATTGGAATAATGATATAGGTTTATTTTTTAGATTAACGTAGTAGCTCTTGTAGCAATACACAAGTGTTCAGTGTTATGTGGTCTAGCAATATGGGAATTACTTGAATCTTTGTAAGCATTTGCACCACAAGTTGCATGCCTTAATGCGACGTTTTTGACTGGTAATTAGCAGACAATGGCATGAGTTGTAACCGTCGAGTTCCTCTATTGAGTGACATGATGGCTAGCGTCTTTCCATTATATTCATACATATAATTTACCTCCCAGAAGCTAATTTTCTTTTTAGAACAAAATATACATTACAGAGGAAGTGGCAACTCTAGTGATATTTTTAATGCCTACTTTTCTCGATCCCTTTTTTCTAAATGGCCTACTTGATTAGTTTATTATTGTGAAACTTTCATGAAGGTTTTAGCATAGTATTGTCACTGTTGTGTCATGTATGGATTCTGGTATGGCACTTGTGTGTTTTTTTCTTTTTCTAAATATCTTTCATGAATCTGTGTCTCTTGAGTGAAGCTGTTTGATCAGCAAGATGTGGCAGCTTTGTTGATCCGTTTTGTGAGCGTGCTTTTGGCCATTAGATCTCATCACGAGAACTTGTGTGAACACAATATGGGAGCTCTATATGACAAGTTAAGTTAGCAAATTTGCATAAACTATCGCGCCAAACCGTATTACATATTACATAATTGATACTACTGTAGCGCGAAATTGCACTTAATGTCCCAAATAAGTTGCTACTATTAATCTATTATCAGTACAAAATGAACATATGTTTATATTACTGGTATAAATTGAAAGTTTCTTGCTATATTTGGTAAGAAACTACAATATGTTGCTCATATAAAAAGTGTGTATGTAGCTATTTCTCGTATTTTAAAAAGTACGTTGGTATTTATACAAGTAACCCGATTTCAAGACTGTAAAACAAATTTATAGTGAAGTTACATATGCACTGAAGAAGGACTGCAGTAGTCGTTATGTGTGATTCCAGGCCAATTTCCAGTTTAAGAAATGTATTTGGATACTAGACAGTGACTTTGTTCTAAGCAGAAAATGACTACTTGGCTTGGTGTTTGATCGACTATACTACGAGAGTTTGTACATCATAAAATTGATGTGTTTTATACTTACTGTTACTTTGCACCTGATAACTTGAACCACCCGACCCGATATAACCCGACCCGAATCCCACTCGAACCCGATAACCCGATTTTTAATCGGGTCGGGTTGCGGGCCACTTTTAAAAAAATTAAAACCCAGCTCAACCTTACCCGACAAACCCGATAACCCGACCGATAATACCCTCAGTGACCGTGGGTGGTTTTGGTTAGCGAAATCTTTGTTATGCGGTTGTGTTTGAACAAAACATGGTGAATTGATATTTGTTAACACCTGACTTATGTGAGTGTTTTGAGATGATTAAATTACTAGGCTTGAAAAAAAATGAAGTGGTTGATACTTGATAAAAAAAATGAAGTTAAAAAAAATGAAGATAGGGTGAGAAGGTGTTTGGATTCGGGTATTCTATTCTTTGAAGAAAAATAGATATAGATGGATGTTTGGGTGGATTTTGTATATCTCACCGGTCACTAAAATAAAAATAACATTTGTGCATCACTTATCTTATATATTTTTTATTTTGTTTATGTAAAGTAAGAGAAAATAAGCGATAATATTTGAGAAACTTGAAAAAGAAAACTGGTTTAGGATTGATTTTATTCTAACTTTGGTGCTACTTTCGATCTTATTTAGGACAAGTTTAAGTTTCATTTAGTTTTTAACTTGGGGCACACGGTGCACTCGCAATAGCACCTCATTAAGTTTCATTTAGTTTTTAACTTGGGGCACACGACGCACTCGCAATAGCACCTTGTTATAGTACCAAAATGTCACCTATGCCACCGCCATCTGTATCGGCACCGGTGCTATAGGTGCTCTCACTTTTCCAATAAGGAGCGTTTTTATTTTTATTTTTTAGAAGCAACCATATATTTAAATTTAAACCTTACTTGCAACAGTAATGTGCGTAATGCACCCAGAGACATTCACTCCCCCTCCACTAAAGATATGTACAACAAATAGAAGAAAGAGAGTATAATAGACAAACATAGTCACACGCCTTAACTTAAAAAAATGGCCATATAGTAAATACAAAATAGAACATTACTTAGACCCGGATCTAATAGCAGTGGTGGTGAGTGGTGACCACCTTCACGTCCACACCATATCATTCTCTTTTTCACAATTCTCTCATAGTTTTCCCCTTGTAATAGTCACCACCTCCCATATCATTTACATATGCAAACATAAACATATCTCACTCCACTCACGCAAAAGAAATCTTTCAATCACCGATTCACCAAAACTTTTGGTCTTCACGCGCGATTCTCTACCTCATGTAGCAAGGACCACGCTTGGTCGTATGTCCCCATGCATTGTTATACATCATTGTTACACTAAGCTTTATAGGTTTTAAATTAGTTTATATTAATGTTTATAAACCTTAATGTAAGTGACATAACAATTCCTTTTAGTTAGGAAAGAACTTTTCTATGTTCTTGGACGTGGGTGGCTTGGTTGATATTCCGATTCAAAATAAGAGATTCACATGGTTTGGTGGTGATGGAAAAAAGTCAAGAATAGACAGGATGGTGGTGAACCAGATTTGGCTCAAAGAGTGCTCAACATTCGTTTTGATTGCAGATGAAAAGGATGATTCTGATCATCGTCCATTGATTTGGGGTGAAAAGAGCTTTTATTGGGGACACAAACCCTTTAGATTTAACAACACGTGGTTACAATTTCCGGGGTTTAAAAGCTTATGTCAAAAATGGTGGGATGATTGTCAGGTTCAAGGGTGGGCCGCGTATGTTATTATGAAGAAGCTTCAGAACTTTAAAGTTGAGCTTAAGAAATGGAACAAAGAGGTGTATTCTAAGGATCAATGCGAGTTATCTGAGCTTAAACAATTTATCAAGAAGTTGTTAGACATTGAAGAAGAAAGGGACTTGTCAACTGATGAGGAAATTGAATTGGTGCAAGCAAAGCTTAAGTTAAGAGGCATGAAAAGAAAACTCGAATTCAAGTGGAGAGTAGCCTCGAGAATTACATGGCTAAAACATGGTGAAAAAAATTCCAAATTTTTCCATTTGGTTCATCGAATCAGGAAGAACAGAAATTCAATTACCGGGTTAAACATTAATTCACAACGGGTAGTGCAACCGAACATCATCAAAGAACATATTGTCAACCATTTCTCTAACTTATTTTCAAAAGAAGGCAGGGATTTTTCATGGTTCCCATGGGATGATTTAGAGACGATGAAGCTTCCAACAGAATTCGCTTCAATGTTAGAAGAAGACCTAACTATTGAAGATGCTTGGAGAGCCATTAAAGATTGTGATGGTGATAAGGCACCCGGACCTGACGGTTTTACCATTGGGTTCATTCAAGCTGCTTGGAAGACAATCAAAGAGGATGTCAACAAGATGTTGAATGAATTCTCTACTAATGCATCGCTCCCGAAAGGTTTTAACCCTAGCTTCACTGTCCTAATCCCAAAGGCGAATAAGCCAAAAGAATTAAAACATCTTCGGCCGATAAGCTTGATTAATACTCCTTATAAAATAATATCAAAGATTTTAGCATCAAGGCTAAGAAAGGTGGTTCATTTGATTGTGAGTGAAAACCAAGGAGCGTTTGTTCCAAATAGGCAATTATCTGATTGTGCTATGTTAGTAAATGAATGATGAGTGCTTAAACACTCATCATTTTTGGTCTAATCTGAACTGCAAAACATACAAAAACACTCAGTAATGCATCAAAATACTGAAAATATTTCAAAATTGTGTTTTATATGTTTTAGATGCAAAATGAGTAAAAACAGTTGAAAAACGTACAAAGTTTGCAAAATTGGCAGTTTCAGTCCCCCAACTTTCAAAAATTGGTAAAAATAGTCCCTGAGCACATATTTTAAAAAGAAAAGTCACCAAAGGTCCTTTTGAAATCATAAATTGTCATATTTAGTCCTTTGGTGAAAAATTGGAAAAGTTTTGGAAATTTGCATTTTGGTCCCTGGTGGGATATTTTTGAAAGAAAAATCATTTTGGGTCTTTGGGAATTCACATGTGTCACTTTTAATCTCTGGATGAAAATTTTGAGAAAATTACAAGTTTAGTCCCCGGAGTTTGGAAATTTACAAAATTAGTCCCCGGGTGTTTTATTTTGGAAAATATTAAATTTTGTCCTTGTAATATTCAAATGTTGTCAAAATTAGTCCTTGTGAATACTTTTTGAAAATTACATTTTCAGTCCCCAAGTTTCTGAAAATTACAATTGTGGTCCTTGTTGCTTATTAGTTAAAAACCAAACCGGACCCTTGTTATTACCCTTAACCCATTACACCCTTTTTATTATTTACAAATCCATAACCAAACCCAAAACAAAACTAAACCTGATCCAACACCTCAGCCCACCACCAAGCCCAACTCCAAAATAATAAAAATCCACCCCTGCTCGTTGACCCTGGTCAAACAAACACCCCGCACCACTGTTCACTCACCCCCAACCTCCATGTTTTCTGCTTCTGTGTTCCCCCCCCTCCTCTCCTATCTCCACAAAATCCTCACAAACCTCACCCATTATCACCCTTCCTAATTAATACCACTCACCCTCCTCACCAACTCTACTCAAACTCCCAATTCTAAAATGGCGCCAAAATTCAATTCAATGGCCAAGATTCAATTCTGCCATCCAATGGCTGAGAAAAGAAGTGGGAAAAGCACAGAGACACCCCAGGGCTTATAAAAGAAAAAGAAAATGAAGTGAGAAGTAGTAGTTAATTTAGTTTAATAGTAGTGTAGCTCAGTTTTAGGTTTTAGTTCAATTCTCAAATGCTGTTGTAATCTTTTGCTTAAGATACTTGTATTCAGTATTATTAATGTAATTGAAACTCATTTCACTTATTAATTTCAAGTTTGCAGCTTAAATCCAAGTTTACTTATTTTTACTTAAAATTCCATTTTACCTTTTAGAGTTGTTGAAAGTGTTGTGTAATGATCCTTTGGCTTCAATTAAGTTACTAAATCTCTTTTACAAGCTCAGTAGTCTTTAAAATAGGTTTATTCAGTTTCTCTACAAAAATAACAAAAATATATAAAAAAAATAAGTGAGAAATTAAAAATCAGTCTGTGAGGAGATTGAAGCATGGTTTATGGTTGATTATGGACTGATTTGGTTTAGTTGCTTCATGGGAAGCCTTAGGAAGTGAGTTTGATCCTTTGTTCCTCAGTTCTCAGTTGGATGCCATTTGTAAGTAGTTTCCCATATTTTAGGTACTAATTGTTCAAGTTCTTATTTATTGCTTATCTTTGTGATTACATGTTTATTTAGTGTTGTTGAATGATGTTATGATGTTAGAGTGACTGATTGTTCAATAAGTTCCTTGACTCTCACTTGTTCTCTTTTAAACTGCCATATATAAGCATATCCTTGATCCTAGAGTTTTTGTTGTGTTTGTGCATGAATTTGTGTTTAAATAAGTTTACAATATTAGATTATTAACTTTGGAATCAGGTTCATGGTCTAAATAAGCTTGTAGCTTTGAAAATCTTTGAATTCTGTCACTAAAGGGGTGTTTGGTTTAAGGCTTCAACCTATGTTCTAGTAGTTATTTGGTGGTTATTGTTGTTCTAGTATATTGCTTTAGGATAGTATAGGACATGTAAAGTTTCAAAACCAAGTTTTTATAGCAGAAAGTCAAAATCACAACCCAAACCCACCCAACAGTTAAATGTCAAGGTTTTTGGGTTCCAAACCTCACCCATTTTGATTAAAGCTTGTTCTTCTAGCCATATTTAGTTTTCATATAACTTAATACATCAGTTTAAATCATTTAGACCCAATCACAAGTTCATTAAAGTCAATTTTCAAGTTAATCTCAAAAAGTCAAAGTGCATGTTTTCAGTTTTTTCCCAAACTTGCAAGAATTAAATAGAATTTTGTGTTATGATTCATGGCTTGAAATTTGTTTTTACTTGTTGTTTATCAGCTCTACTTTAAGGTCCTTGCTTGTTTATATTTTTGTGATTTTACCTCTGGGCCCCACTGAGCTCCAAAGACAGTTGCAGGGGAGGGGTAGTACCCTGCATCAGCAGATACACCATCAAACCACCACCTTTGGTGGCTCATTGTGGCCACCTCAGTGGGACCCACTACACAATCTTTGTTCCATTCAACCCCCCTCCTGTCCCTCTTCCTCCTTTGATCATTTGTTTGACCTTAGGACCTTTGGGACCCACTTGGAATTGCCCCTCATGTTTGTCCCATTTCTAAGTGATAATTGGTTTGTGGAATTGCTTATTCTGGCTTATAAGCTTATTCTTTGAGCTTATTTGAGTGAAACCTGCTCATACATGTCCAACACATTAGTTTGAACCAGAATTTACCCTAGTGGACCCCACACAAGCTGGTTTGAGCTTATTTCCTTCCTTGGTCAAATAAAGTCAACTGTCAAGGCTTTTAAGCTCTCAAGTGCTTATTTTTAGTTTACAAAAAAGTTGTTTTCACAAAAGTTGGTTGCTTTTAGTTGTAAAATAAGTTTGTAAAAGAAAAACCAAAAAAAAAACAATTTATTTTTAAGTGATAGTTTCTATTTAATGTAATTTAAATTTTATTTTTCATTTTTAGATTTTTATTAAGTACCTAGCTTTTTTATATTTTTCTTACATTCCTATCATATTAAAGTATTTATAGTAATTTTATCAGATTTTTATATTATCATTTGGTATTTATTACATTTAATATTAGTTTTATTTATAATTAATTAATAATTAAGTTTTAAATAGCATAATTAGTTTTTATTAAGTAAGACCTAGTTTTTATATTTTTCCTAGCTTTTATATACTATAATATAATTTTAGAAATTTTTCTAGAATTTTAACTGTTCATTTGCTATTTTTTATAATTTAAAATAGTTTAATTAGGTAATTAATGTTTAATTAGTAATTAATTAATAGAAAAATAAAAAAAAGACAAAAATACATATTTTTAATTTTAAAATTAGTTTTTAGTTATTTTATAATTTTAGAAATTTTATTTTCATTTTTCAAGTATTAAATTAATATTATATTGTATTTAAGTATTTTAAATATTAATAATTAGTATTAATTAGTATTTAATTAATAATAAATAATTTATTAGTGTAAAAATTAATTTTAATTTTCTAAAAATTTTCTTTTATCTTTTAGTTTGTAAAAAAGTCATTTTCACCCCCTGGGTGTTTTCAGATTTCAATTTTCACGATTTATTTTGTACGTTTACGTTATTTAAAACGTGAACGTACGCGTTTTAAGTTTTAAACGTTTCTGGTTTTTCCAAACTTCCATTCTTATTCATATAGCTTATTTAAGCTATTTCCTTGTAGATTCCTTAGCTTAATCACTCACAGACCTTTTCCTATCTAAATTCACCCGATTACAAACCCGTTTGATAACCATCCACACCTCGTCGGGACATAACGACCCGGGGAAACCCTATATTCCGCGGAGTATTGACTCTAGGCTGTTTGACCTAGTTGACCATTCCCTGGTCAATTTAGGTTGACCGTTTGGGATCAATCAAATTTTGGCGCCGTTGCCGGGGAGGTGTGCGCGCTATTCTAAACGGTTTTTCTGATTAGTGATTTTGGAATTCGTTCCATTGTACATTTATCCATCATTTGTTCATATTTTCTTGTTATAAAAACAAAACCGTTCACGAAAACATTTTTAACTCAGTTTTCAACGAACACAAAAACACAAAAACATTTTTTTCCTATTTGTACAAAATGTTTATCCAAAAACCAAAAATATTCACCTTTACCCTCTCACATCTTTGATTCTTCATCCCTACCCCTCTATACACATTTGATTCTTTCTATGTCTCATCCACACCTTCTTATTTGCCATTGGTGTGGTAATCCTTATAATGGTGGCAATTGCCCCAGTTGTGGCATGGTAGAGTCAGGAAACGGGTCTGTCTATAACCAGAATCCCTATTCCTACCATGACACAACTGATTCATTCCATCAGTTACCACACCATGAGACTCAACAGTTTTACTGTTGTGAGTACTGTGGTGGTTCACATTACAGTTCTGATTGTCAATCTGGAAACACGCTTGTCTATGAGCAGTTTCCTGATAACAATTATAACTCTAGCACATACAACCCACAGCCACATCAGTTTTCCTGTTGTGATTGCTGTGGAGGTCCACACTCTAGCTCGGATTGTCAAACAAGGAATCCATTTCCTTGTAACAATTACGACTATTCATTTTCAGACCCACCTCCACAGTACCATATGATTCACACAACTCCTCATGATACTGAGCAAGACCTTTTACTAAAGGCTCTTAATATATTGAAAGAACTTAAGGAGGAGTTGGTTACTACACCGTTTCAAGACTCTCGTGAGAAATCTATGGCAGAATTACTTGCTGAAGAACGAGAGGCTAGAAACGAATTGAGCATGGAAGAATTACTTGTTTTAGAACAAGCAGCTATAACACGTGCCAAATTTCGTCAAGCTGCTCTTCTAGACTGTGATGATGATAGTGATAATGAGGACACCCTTGATATCCTTCAATTTTATAAGGGTTCCTCAGATTCATCATTTGTGATTCCTCCCATTGGAAATCAGGGAGAAAATAATGAGACGGAGAAATTACTAGCAGAAGATCAAATGGAACTTGTACAATCCATGAATGTTAACTCCTCTCATCTCCCTCAGTCTGTTGTTATCACACCCGAAGTTCACACTCACTCTCTAAACATGGGGGATGAGCATCTTAGCACTGTTCCTAATAAGGAATCAGACGAATTAATAATGTCTAGTGTTGAGATCCTTGTCCCAATCCCGAGAGAGTCACAGGGGACTTTTGATCAAGTGTGTGATATTCCTTCACCCCCTTATAATCCAAATTGAGACTGTCTCCGATTCCAGTGATGATTGTTTATCTTATGGAGACATTGAGTATGTTGATGCATCCCTTCCCCACTCTAATGTTGACTTTCTTCTCGAGGAGTTCGCCGATGAACTCACTCACACCAATCCACTTCCATCGGGAAGTGATGATGATCTCTTTGCTTTCAATGATGATATGGAAGAAGTCGAAGCATTCCTTGCCCTAGATAGTTCAACTTTGTATGAAGTTGATGATAACTATCTTGATTCAGAGGGGGATATTCTTTTCCTTGAAAGCTTATTGAATGATGATGATCCATCACTCAATTCCTATCTCAATATCGGGCTTAGTGATTCACCCACTGATTAAAATTCTTTATCTTATGGAGACATCAGTGATGTTGATGAAATACCTTCTGAGCCCATCATTGATCACCTTATCATGACTCCTCCGGAGTATGATAGCCCGGGGGGAGATACACTCAATCATGAGAATTTACAAATTCCCACCCACCCTCCCGGGATGTTTTTGAGCTTAACCCTTGTAATCCAAACTCAGGTTAATGAGTCTGCTGATGAGTGTCTAAATACTCATCATTTTATACCAATCTGAGCTGCCAAAACATATAAAAACACTCAAATATGCATCAAAATACTTAAAATATCTTAGAAGTGTGTTTTATATGTTTCAAATACAAAATATGCAAAAACAGATAAAAAAACGTACAAAGTTTGCATAATTGGCAGTTTTAGTCCCTCAAGTTTAAAAAATTATCAAATCTAGTCCCTGGTAATTCAAAACATGAAAAATATCATCAAAGGTCCTTAGGGATTCATAAGTTGTCAAGTTTAGTCTTTTAAAGATAAAAATTACAAAATGACAACTTTAGTCCCTCAAGTTTCAAAAATGTCAAAATTAGTCCTTAAGGTTTTAAAAATGGGAAATCAATAAAATAAACCTTGTACTATTCTAAAATGACAAAATTGGTCCTTATGATAACATTTTGAGAAATTACAACCACAGTCCCTTAAAAATCCAAATTTACATAAATGGTCCCTGGAGTTTGAAAAATTACAGAAAAGGTCCCTGGATATTTTTAAATGGAAAAATCATAAATTTGGTCCTTGATTTATCATATATTGCAGGTTTGGTCCCTTGGAAGTACTTTGGAAAAGTGGCAAACTCAGCCCTTAACTTTGCCCAAATTACATTTTTGGTCCTTGATTAAATACCATAACCAAACCGGACCCTTATTTGTTATTTACCCAAAAACCAAATCCAGTCCAAACACAACAGCCCACCCACCTTACCCTTTACCCAGGCCCAACTCCCTCAGCCCAGTCCACCCTTAATAATATAATACGGGGTTTGACCCCGTTTGACCAACCAAAACCGCCCAAACCACACACACTGTTCACCCCCCTCCTTCCTCACTGCAACCCAATACCAGGTGGTATTTCCACCACCACCTCACCTCTCCACCTCACCCCCTACTCCCCTAAACCCTCCTTTCCACCTCACAGCAAACCCACACTTCATTTAATGCATTCCACACCTCTTTTACCTCCAAACCATCTCCTTGCCTCTGTTTTCATCATATCAACCCAACTTGGCCTCCAAACTTCCCCAATTGTCTCCTGACACATCCATATACTCCCAATTATCTTTAATTGCACAACGTTGGCTCCAAGTTAACTTGGAGACTTTTGACGCCAAAATCAGGTTTGAAGGTCAGGATCAAATCAGAACAATTCAATGGTCAAGATGTGCTCAGAAGGTGTCCTGGAATCCTAATGTGGACTTATAAAAGGAAAGAGAAGCAGAGGAGTCATCTATCTAGTTTATTTTTAAAAGTGTATGTCGTTTAATGCAATTTCAAATTTCTAGTATAAACCTAAGCTTCTAAGCAGTGTTCTAAGTGTTTTCAGTGTATTGTAACTCTTTCTAAGTAATAAATTTCAAGTTTCTTTGGCTGTTCAATCTTATGCAATTTTAGTTTCAAGTTCTTAAATTTTAAAAGCTCAACTGTTGTTATTGTGAAGTGTATTGGATTCCTAAGCTCACTTAAGCTCCTAGATAGCTTATAAAAGCTATTAGAAACCATTAAAAGCAGTTTAGTAATATAAAAAATCAAAAATACAAAAAGTCAACAAAAGTCAAACTGGAAGGTTCTTGGTGAAAAGCATTGGAGCAGGGCATATTATGGATGGTCCTGGGTTAGAATCCATTGGTGGATGTTAGGAAAAGTTTTTGTGTCCTTGGTTCTTGATTTTAAGCAGGAAAGCATTTTGTAAGTTCCAAAAATCTCATAACTGTCTTTGTATTGTAGCTTTGTTCATTGCTTGTTTTTCTTAGTTGTTTTATGCTTATTCAGTCTTAAATAGTAATAATATAACATAAACTTAGTACCTTGTTTGTTGGAATTCATAGTTACTAATAAATCAATAATCAAACAGTCAACATAATATAATTAGTATTAGTGTTTATTTGTGGTATTTTTTGTTTCTTAGCACTTGTTTAGATCTATTACAACATAATAAGTCATTGTGGATCAGTAGGATAAGCTCTTAAAACCTTTAGCTTCTCAAAGCATAAAATAGTCTAGTATAAGGTGTGTTTGGATCAGGTTATTCATCTGAGTTCAAAGTGGTTTGAGTTGTTATTTTTGCTTGTTTTAAGTCATATGGTGTAACATTAGCTCAGTAAAACAAAAATACTCAAGTCTCATTTGGATAAAAGTCAAAATCATACTCAATTCATCACCACAGTTAACTGTGGTGGAATTTGAGTCCAAAACTCATCAAGTCCACTCATAAGTTAGTGATTTAGTTTATTTTAGTCTTAGTATAGCTTATTATAACATAATCATTCAGAAAATCAAGTTAGAAGTTCATTTTAGTCAACTTAGTTTAAAATCTTAAAAAGTCAAATTGTGCTTTGATAGAAAAAAACCAAAAATTCAAGGAATTTTATAGAATTTAGTATTTAGATTTAGCCTTTGAAACTTTTTGGGATTGAAGCCTACCAGCTTAACTTTAGTTTCCCACATCTGTTTCATTTTTAAGATTTTTATTGTGCAAGATAAGCTCATTCAAAAACACTTGCAGGGGAAGAAGCTCCCCTGCTACACAGACCACCATTCCACCGCCACCACTTTGGTGGTTGATTGTGGCCAACTCAGTAGGTCTTAGTGTTTCATTCTTGGTTCTTACAACCCCCCTCCTACCAGTGTTTGAAAGTTGACCCTTAGTTTGACCTCTAGATCAGTGGACCCCACCTGGACTTGTCCCCAAACTCTGTCCCATTTCTGAGTCAGAAACCAAATAAGCAATTGCTTATTTTAGCTTTCCAGCTTATCCTAGGAGCTTATCTCACCACATATAGTTTAAATAAGTTCAAGTAACTTAGATGAACCTTACTTAACCAGTGTGGACCCCACATAACCCAATTTAGCTTATTTCTTGGTGTGGTCAACAATAGTCAACTGTATAAGCTATTAAGCACTCTCAGTGCTTATTCTGAGGTTCTAAAGTAGTTGTCTTTGTAAAAGTTTCTTATTTTAAGTATTTTAGTAGTTTTATAAAAGAAAAACCAGAAAAAGCAAATTTTAATTATAGTGATAGCTTCTATTTAATAGAAATTATCTAATTAATTTTCATCTCAGCTTATTAATAAGCACTTTTCCAATTTTATAATTTTATAAATTACCTAGTACCTTTAAGTAGTTAAAATAAATTTCTTAGATTTTTCTAAGCAGTTTTTTATTTATTAGATTTAAAACTAGTTTAAATAATTAAATAGATAATATTAGTAATTAAATAGATTTCTTTAATTTTAATTAACAAAAGTAGAATTTTATATTTTTCCTAAGTTTTATAAAGTAGTTAAGACTTTTAGAAAATAGTTTCATAATTTCCACTGTCCATTTTCTAATTTTCTTATTTAAATTAATTAAATTAGCTTTAAATTAATTAATAAGTAATTAATTAGTCAATTAGCTTAAATATAATTTTTAGCAACTTTTTATAATTTTGTAGTATTCCTGTAGCGATTAAATAGTTTTATAAATTTTATCATAATTTTCTAAGGTAATTTAGTAATAATAGTCATTTAAAATAGTTTAATTAGATTAATTAAATTAAATAGTTTTTTACTTAATAAAATACTCATAAAAAGACAAAAATATTTGTTTTCATTTTTTATACTTTCTTCAAGTTTTAGAAATTATTTGTGTAAGTTCTTAGGTTAATTTGTAGTACTTGTCATTTTTAGTTAAATTAAATTAAGTTTTAACTTAGATTTTAAATAGTTTTAATTAATTAAATAATAGTTAAATATTATAATAATTACTTTTATAATTTCATTTTCATTTTCCATTTTCTTTAATTTTAAGCTTTCAAAAGTTTCACTTTTACCCCCTGTAGTTTGTAACTTGTTAAAATACCACTTGTTTCTGTCTGTTATCTGATTTTTTTATTTGTGCTTTTACTTGTATCTCTGTTATTGTTTATATATTTTTATATTATCCAAATATCAAGCAATCAGTAGTATAATCAACCCTCAAATCATTTCTGTTACTGTCCTCAGTACCACTCACTTTCCTAATCGTTTACAAATACAATTTCAATCTCGTTGGGATTTAACGACCCGGGGATTTCCCTATATTTCCACAGTCAATATTAACTTGCACTTTCTCCCAGGTGGGCCTATCAGCTGCACACGGTTGACTGGTTGGTTTGGGTGGAGTCAAAATTTGGCGCCGCTGCCGGGGAGGTTGTTACGTATTTCAAAAACGGTAAAAGTTTAGTGGTTTTCAAAAACCCTCCTGTACAAATATCACCACTTTGTAAATTTTTAAGAAAATCAAAATCATATCAGAAAACGTTCATTAACATTTCTCCTGAAGTGTTAACAACACCAAACAAATCATAAACAACAAAACAAACTGTGAAGTTAAATTACTTCGTTATCTTTACGATTACAACCTATACAGTTGGTTTAAGGTAAGTTCTGACATTAAATTGCGAACTTAAGAGGGATCCATTTATTTCCTCCCGCCAGCCTGCGAGTAATCTTAAAGGGACGATTTCGGTTAACGAATCAGTTTCAAAAATATTGTCCAAGTTTTTTCACCCATACACGAAAAGCCAAAAACATTTTACTGTAAATATAATTACATAAAAGTTTACCACCGCAAACCAAGGCAGAACACCTACCAACTGGGGGTGTGAACATAATAAGTTCCCAAACCTAAGATTAAAAACTTACCATTGTATCCTTGTGAATAGTGTACCTTTTTTAAAGGAGCTGTTCATTTGTGATTATTGGGTTTAAGTTCACTGTAGTTTTGCCTCGATCTTGTGTTGAAAACTAATTTTTGTGCATGCGCACTCGTTCACAAACAAAGAATAAAAAGAAGAAAAACGTACCCGAGTTACGTACTGTTGAAGAACACACAATAAAAATGAACGACGAGCCCCCAATCCCTCCCAAGGAGGAGCCAGTTCCTGACACCCGAACTATGGAGGAACTGTTCATTTGTTGACTATTCTATCAAGAGTTGGCTAGTCCAGAAGCAAACGGCTTTTGGTAAAGACTAATCAAATCCGTTGACAGCTGGTGGTTTGCTCAAAATCACTTGGTTATCAGGTGTACCACAGTTCTTACATCTGGCTACTCCAGAAGTGATGGCTTTTGGTAAAGAGTTTAAAATCATCAAGTTTTCAAAATATTTTATTGCTAGGGACTAGCAATATTTTAGTGTGGGGGATTGATGAGTGCTCAAACACTCATCATTTTTGGTCTAATCTGAACTGCAAAACATACAAAAACACTCAGTAATGCATCAAAATACTGAAAATATTTCAAAATTGTGTTTTATATGTTTTAGATGCAAAATGAGTAAAAACAGTTGAAAAACGTACAAAGTTTGCAAAATTGGCAGTTTCAGTCCCCCAACTTTCAAAAATTGGCAAAAATAGTCCCTGAGCACATATTTTAAAAAGAAAAGTCACCAAAGGTCCTTTTGAAATCATAAATTGTCATATTTAGTCCTTTGGCGAAAAATTGGAAAAGTTTTGGAAATTTGCATTTTGGTCCCAGGTGGGATATTTTTGAAAGAAAAATCATTTTGGGTCTTTAGGAATTCACATGTGTCACTTTTAATCCCTGGATGAAAATTTTGAGAAAATTACAAGTTTAGTCCCCGGAGTTTGGAAATTTACAAAATTAGTCCCTGGGTGTTTTATTTTGGAAAATATTAAATTTTGTCCTTGTAATATTCAAATGTTGTCAAAATTAGTCATTGTGAATACTTTTTGAAAATTACATTTTCAGTCCCCAAGTTTCTGAAAATTACAATTGTGGTCCTTGTTGTTTATTAGTTAAAAACCAAACCGGACCCTTGTTATTACCCTTAACCCATTACACCCTTTTTATTATTTACAAATCCATAACCAAACCCAAAACAAAACTAAACCTGATCCAACACCTCAGCCCACCACCAAGCCCAACTCCAAAATAATAAAAATCCACCCCTGCTCGTTGACCCTGGTTAAACAAACACCCCGCACCACTGTTCACTCACCCCCAACCTCCATGTTTTCTGCTTCTGTGTTCCCCCCTCCTCTCCTATCTCCACAAAATCCTCACCAACCTCACCCACTATCACCCTTCCTAATTAATACCACTCACCCTCCTCACCAACTCCACTCAAACTCCCAATTCTAAAATGGCGCCAAAATTTAATTCAATGGCCAAGATTCAATTCTGCCATCCAATGGCTGAGAAAAGAAGTGGGAAAAGCACAGAGACACCCCAGGGCTTATAAAAGAAAAAGAAAATGAAGTGAGAAGTAGTAGTTAATTTAGTTTAATAGTAGTGTAGCTCAGTTTTAGGTTTTAGTTCAATTCTCAAATGCTGTTGTAATCTTTTGCTTAAGATACTTGTATTCAGTATTATTAATGTAATTGAAACTCATTTCACTTATTAATTTCAAGTTTGCAGCTTAAATCCAAGTTTACTTATTTTTACTTAAAATTCCATTTTACCTTTTAGAGTTGTTGAAAGTGTTGTGTAATAATCCTTTGGCTTCAATTAAGTTACTAAATCTCTTTTACAAGCTCAGTAGTCTTTAAAATAGGTTTATTCAGATTCTCTACAAAAATAACAAAAATATATAAAAAAATAAGTGAGAAATTAAAAATCAGTCTGTGAGGAGATTGAAGCATGGTATATGGTTGATTATGGACTGATTTGGTTTAGTTGCTTCATGGGAAGCCTTAGGAAGTGAGTTTGATCCTTGGTTCCTCAGTTCTCAGTTGGATGCCATTTGTAAGTAGTTTCCCATATTTTAGGTACTAATTGTTCAAGTTCTTATTTATTGCTTATCTTTGTGATTACATGTTTATTTAGTGTTGTTGAATGATGTTATGATGTTAGAGTGACTGATTGTTCAATAAGTTCCTTGACTCTCACTTGTTCTCTTTTAAACTGCCATATATAAGCATATCCTTGATCCTAGAGTTTTTGTTGTGTTTGTGCATGAATTTGTGTTTAAATAAGTTTACAATATCAGATTATTAACTTTGGAATCAGGTTCATGGTCTAAATAAGCTTGTAGCTTTGAAAATCTTTGAATTCTGTCACTAAATGGGTGTTTGGTTTAAGGCTTTAACCTATGTTCTAGTAGTTATTTGGTGGTTATTGTTGTTCTAGTATATTGCTTTAGGATAGTATAGGACATGTAAAGTTTCAAAACCAAGTTTTTATAGCAGAAAGTCAAAATCACAACCCAAACCCACCCAACAGTTAACTGTCAAGGTTTTTGGGTTCCAAACCTCACCCATTTTGATTAAAGCTTGTTCTTCTAGCCATATTTTGTTTTCATATAACTTAATACATCAGTTTAAATCATTTAGACCCAATCACAAGTTCATTAAAGTCAATTTTCAAGTTAATCTCAAAAAGTCAAAGTGCATGTTTTCAGTTTTTTCCCAAACTTGCAAGAATTAAATAGAATTTTGTGTTATGATTCATGGCTTGAAACTTGTTTTTACTTGTTGTTTATCAGCTCTACTTTAAGGTCCTTGCTTGTTTATATTTTTGTGATTTTACCTCTGGGCCCCACTGAGCTCCAAAGACAGTTGCAGGGGAGGGGTAGTACCCTGCATCAGCAGATACACCATCAAACCACCACCTTTGGTGGCTCATTGTGGCCACCTCAGTGGGACCCACTACCCAATCTTTGTTTTATTCAACCCCCCTACTGTCCCTCTTCCTCCTTTGACCATTTGTTTGACCTTAGGACCTTTGGGACCCACTTGGAATTGCCCCTCATGTTTGTCCCATTTCTGAGTGATAATTGGTTTGTGGAATTGCTTATTCTGGCTTATAAGCTTATTCTTTGAGCTTATTTGAGTGAAACCTGCTCATACATGTCCAACACATTAGTTTGAACCAGAATTTACCCTAGTGGACCCCACACAAGCTGGTTTGAGCTTATTTCCTTCCTTGGTCAAATAAAGTCAACTATCAAGGCTTTTAAGCTCTCAAGTGCTTATTTTTAGTTTACAAAAAAGTTGTTTTCACAAAAGTTGGTTGTTTTTAGTTGTAAAATAAGTTTGTAAAAGAAAAACCAAGAAAAACCAATTTATTTTTAAGTGATAGTTTCTATTTAATGTAATTTAAATTTTATTTTTCATTTTTAGATTTTTATTAAGTACCTAGCTTTTTTATATTTTTCTTAAATTCCTCTCATATTAAAGTATTTATAGTAATTTTATCAGATTTTTATATTATCATTTGGTATTTATTACATTTAATATTAGTTTTATTTATAATTAATTAATAATTAAGTTTTAAATAGCATAATTAGTTTTTATTAAGTAAGACCTAGTTTTTATATTTTTCCTAGCTTTTATATACTATAATATAATTTTAGAAAATTTTCTAAAATTTTTACTGTTCATTTGCTATTTTTTATAATTTAAAATAGTTTAATTAGGTAATTAATGTTTAATTAGTAATTAATTAATAGAAAAATCACAAAAAGACAAAAATACATACTTTTAATTTTAAAATTAGTTTTTAGTTATTTTATAATTTTATAAATTTTATTTTCATTTTTCTAGTATTAAATTAATATTATATTGTATTTAATTATTTTAAATATTAATAATTAGTATTTAATTAATAATAAATAATTAATTAGTGTAAAAATTAATTTTAATTTTCAAAAAATTTTCTTTTATCTTTTAGTTTGTAAAAAAGTCATTTTCACCCCATGGGTGTTTTCAGATTTCATTTTTCACGTTTTATTTTGTACGTTTACGTTATTTAAAACGTGAACGTACGCGTTTTAAGTTTTAAAAGTTTCTGGTTTTTCCAAACTTCCATTCTTATTCATATAGCTTATTTAAGCTATTTTCTTGTAGATTCCTTAGCGTAATCACTCACAAACCTTTTCCTGTCTAAATTCACCCGATTACAAACTCGTTTGATAACCATCCACACCTCGTCGGGACATAACGACCCGGGGAAACCCTATATTCCTCGGAGTATTGACTCTAGGCTGTTTGACCTAGTTGACCATTCCCTGGTCAATTTAGGTTGACCGTTTGGGATCAATCAATGAACAATGGTTTTATTTGAAAAAAAGAAGACCCCCGAAGTAATGCTGAACTTGATTTCGAAAAAGCATATGACACGGTATCTCATCAGTTCCTACTTCAAACCATGAAGGCTATTGGCTTTGGTCCACGGTTTATTCGCTGGATAAAAGTATGTATTACCGAAGTTAGATTCTTAGTTATTGTTAATGGATCTCCAACATCTGAAGCAATTATGGAGAGAGGTCTTCAGCAAGGGGATCCTATTTCCCCTTTCCCGTTCATTTTGATTACAGAGGTCTTTAGCAAGATGATAAAGAAAGCAATCAATGTGGGGTTGGTAAAAGGAATTAAAATTGATGATTCCTTGTGTCTATCTCATAGTCAATTTGCTGATGATACATTTCTTTTCGCCTACCCATCTAATAATGAAATGAAAGGATTTCAAGATGTCCTGGAATTGTTTTGTTGGTTATCTGGCCTGAAAGTGAATTTTGCTAAGACGGCTATGTTTGGTGCTAATCTCAGTGATGAAGGGTTGGAAATGTTAGCTCAGAACTTCAATTGTTCTATTGGTGCCACTCCTTTTGAATACCTGGGTATGTTGATAGGTGCTAATCCTAGATTGGTATCTACTTGGACAAAGATTATTGACAGATTCAGAGATAGATTGAAAGGCTGGAAAGGGAGGTGTTTATCGTTTGGTGGGCATATAGTAATGATTAACTCAGTGTTAAACAGCTTACCTACACAATATATGTCCTTATTTCTTGCTCCAAAAGGAGTCGTTAAACAGCTAGAACGATTTAGAAAGAATTTTCTGTGGGGCGGAAGTTGTTCAAGATCCAAGATACCATTGATGGCATGGAGTAAAGTATGTCTTCCAAGGCAAGAAGGAGGGCTTGGCATTATGCCACTACGAACAAAAAACTTGGTTCTTCTTGCAAAGTGGTGGTGTAGGTACAACGACAATAAGACGGAAATTTGGAAAGCTCTCATTAAATGTCATTATGGAAGAATGATTCCAGAAAAGCTGATTCATAACATTAATGCAAAAAATAATCCAAAGTTATCTCAGGTGTGGAATGGAATTTTAAGTTTACAGAAGCCGAAGTTAATGGCTTCGGCTTTAGGATACAACATGTGGAAATGGAAATGCGGTAATGGAGACCATATATCTTTTTGGTATGATATTTGGGCAGGTGATGAAACATTGAGAAGTCTATTTCCAGATCTATTTCTTTTAGCGGCTAATAGAAATGGGAAAGTAAGAGAGTTTTACGACTTGAGTCCGACAAATGGAATAGTGTGGCGTATCGTGTTTTCAAGGAATTTACTCCCGCATCAGAAGTCCGTACTGGAAGACTTGTTCACACTCCTAGATCACGTTATTATTCAACCATTTGTAGATGACGTAGTAACATGGAAACCAACAGAGTCTTCTACTTACTCTACCACCATAGCGTACGAAGTGCTACATCAACCTCAGCCAAACACACACGAATGGTTTAGATTTATGTGGACAAAAGGCGTTCCCTCAAAAATCCAAGGTTTCACATGGTTAGCTCGCCATCAACGAATACCGGTAAAACACTTACTTTTTCATAGAAACATCATAGTGGACATCAATCAGGCAACATGTTCTTGGTGCGGTTCAGTTACAGAAACAGTTGACCACTTATTGTTGCATTGTAAATGGTCGTCCCTGTTTTGGGGTAGGTTGTTGAGATGGTGGAACTTATCTTTGGTATTGCCAAGATCAATTTCAAAGTTTGTACAAGACTGGAACGAAGGTATGCCAACAAAATTTCATAGCATATGGAAAATAGTCGGCCCTTACGCCATCTGGCAGATTTGGTTAGCAAGAAATGAAGCGACGTTCAAGGATAAGTTCTTTTGTTGGTCTAAAGCAGTAACTATTGTCAAAAGAAGAGCATTTCAATGTGCAGTTGAGCAAAAAAGGTGTCATGTTTCACAATATCACATTTGGATTGACCAACCGTGGGAGCTCTATTGAAATTTTAGTTTGTTGTATCAATGTAGGTTGTATTGTAGTTGAGTAAGGATCTCTAGTCAAGTGTTTTTTAAGTGCACTTCAACTTTGTTGAAGTTTTGATTATTTATATAAATTCTGTTTTTGCAAAAAAATAAAATAAAAAATAAAATAAAGTAAATGAGCTTAAGTTAGTAAAAGGGCCAATTGGAATGTAATTGAAAGATGTCACATTTGTTAAAACTTAAAACTCGAGTAGATTGGTTGGTTTGCATATACTCATAATATAATAGATGGAAAGAGAAGTAGATGATAGATTGGTTGGTTTTATTTACTCCTATCACAAAAAGAATGATGACTGATATCTCCAAACATGAATTTGCCAACTTACCACACACTCTAGTTCTTTGAGTTTGTTTAATGGAAGCTCTACCACAAAGAAATACATATACATAATACAAACATGAATTGGCATTATTCAAAAGGTATCTACCATTGATAAAAAGGAATCATTCTTGATACGTCTCGGATATACGTTGAAATAAGAAACATGACCAACTCGAAGCAGTACTACACCCCTGAAACAAAGCAGTGGGTCCTTCTTCCCTCTATGAATTCCGAGACCACCTATTTCAACGATGTCACCATGTAATCTCCATCTTTATCTTTACTCGGTTTCTAAACTGAAAAAGGTCATAATTATTCAAATTAAAATGTATAAAAATGAATTAAACATCAATTTAACAAACTGAACATAAAATTGAGTAAATCAGTTAAATATCATCTCTAAACATTTTTATAAGAAAAGTTAAACATTGTCTTTTAACAAAACACAAAATGTCACAAAATTAGTTAAAAATAGTTACAAACCTATAAAAAAGGAGGATGAGAAGCTAAACTCTTAGTTTCAGCAACGATCAGTTCTCCCGTCGACATTTTTGGTTAGTGTTTGTGATTTGTATTAGGTGAGAGTGTGAATTGTGAAGAAGATGAAAATAAATGGGGCCGGGTTTATATATCCGGATAGTTAGAACTATAGAAAATGGTGTTGAAAAAATTTGAAAATGCAAACAATAAATGGCAGGTTAATGGCTGAGGCACAAACAAATCGCATTTTGCATAAATTTATTCCGTCTTATTATAATGAATTTTGTTATATGGGTATTTGATTTATAATTTACATTTGTTTGTCTGAACCTAAACACAAGTAGTTTCAATTCGATATTTAGTATACTTGCCACTAGCGTCTAATTTGTTATTTCACATCTCAACTCATTAGCATAGGCAACTGTAAGTTATTTAAACACTAAAGTTTAATTGGATTTGTGTCTCTCTTAAAGTCTAAAGTTAGCTTGATACGACCCGGTCAGGGGTTGTATCGGGATAAGGCATCACTTTTAGCGTGTGCGAGCTCCTTAAGAAAATAGAGAGAAGAACTAGAGAATTATTTATCTTAAACTTTGATTGATTGATTCATAACATTATGACACCTTAAATATTAGTTTATAAGATAACTCTCACAAACATAAGACTTATCTTAACATGACTCAAGACATATCCTAAATAATGACTCAACACTTATCCTAATAAACATAATAAATAAACTATGATAGTTATCTAACACGGACGTATCACTCCCCACTCCTTCAAAATCACCTTGCCCTCAAGGTGTTGTTTAAAATAAATCTTGATTCCGGGATCCCATGTTCTTTTTTGAATTTTAGCCTCCATTCCAATGGCAACATCCATGTTATCAAAAGTTACCAATAATAGCAATGTCCTTGATCTGCTGGTCTGTACCCACTTTAGAATAACAACCAAACTCTCACCAATATCAAAAATACCGTCTATCATGCTTCTAACCCTATCAACACCAATATCTTCATCAACATCTAAGGACCCATTAATTATAGGTGAAGCAAATTCACTTTTTAATGATAGAATGGGATCTGATTTCTTTTCAATTATATGCTCTATCTCCTTCTCTTCAATTGCCTCAAAACGAGCCTCGACTATATGGGCTAAGGAAAAGGCTTCTCCTAAAGTTGTAGGTCTTGCCCTCAATAGTTTTATTTGTAACGTCAGTTTAAGTCCGAAGATGTAAAATGATGTAAGTAAAGATTTAGAGATCCCTGTAACTCGATTTGCAAGTACCACAAACTCACTCTCATATTCAGCCACCGTACCCATTTGCAAGAGCTTAGAGAGTGCGTATTCCGCGTCCTGATCGCTGCCGCCTGATGCCATGAACATAAACTCGGAAAAAAAAAATAACAATTTTTCGATGAACAGTACCCAGTGAACAGTAACTCCGACAAACAGTACCTGATGAATAGTACTCGATGAACAGTTTTTTTTTTTTTTTTGATTGGAACCCTAATAAAAAACCCTCCCAACGAGAGCTCTCAATGAAAGCACCAATTAATACGACCCGGTCATGGGTTGTATCGGGATAAGGCATCACTTTTAGCGTGTGCGAGCTCCTTAAGAAAATAGAGGGAAAAACTAGAGAATTATTTATCTTAAACTTTGATTGATTGATTCATAACATTATGACACCTTAAATATTAGTTTATGAGATAACTCTCACAAACATAAGACGTATCTTAATATGAATCAAGACATATCCTAAATAATGACTCAACACTTATCCTAATAAACATAATAAATAAACTATGATAGTTATCTAACACGGGCGTGTCATAGCTCGGGTGCAAACACTTTTGTTCTTGTACCTGTAAAACAAAGGGTCCTAGATCGGTTCTTTTAAGTCAATCCCAGATTTTCATCAGTCAAAACTTTATTTAACGGATAGCATCCCCCCGAAAGTATATTACCGAAAATATTTGGTCAAGAACTTAGTCTCGGTGCGAGATCAGCTCCGAAATCAGGTCCGATAAGTATTAAGTTTTTTCCCCAAAAGTTGAAGATGATATGGAGTTCGGTAGTCATGAGTCCTATGAAATACAACCTAGTTTTGGTGGGATTTATTCGAACTGTTCTCAATCAATGGTATTAAATTCACAAGCATTAGTATCTGGTCTCAATCAGTCGAATCAAGATTTATTAACAGATAGGAAACCGAGAAAACAGGGTCGAAAACCTACAAACGGTCGCGAAGAACCGTTAATTCACGTGGAAGCCGAAAGACAAAGACGTGAAAAGTTAAACCAAAGATTCTACATGTTACGAGCAGTGGTCCCAAACATATCAAAAATGGATAAAGCATCACTTCTAGGCAAAAATGGATAAACCAAAGATTCTACACGTTACGAGCATGACCAAATATGACGGGGTGCACAAAATTTTTTGAACCATAATATTGGAAACACATTTCGAAGGACCAGGTGCATTTAAGATACATTTAGAAAAAATCTGTGTGTTTTTTTTTTAAATTAACACTACATCGAAAAAATCATAGGGTTCCCAGGCACCCGCGGAAACCCCCTAGCTCCGTCCTGCTTCTAGGTGACGCAGTATCATACATAACCGAAAAACCGAAAAGAATATTAGAAGCTGAAAAAGAGGTAACAGGTGCACCCGAGGTTGACTTTATGGCTAGAAAAGATAGTGCGGTTTTAAGAGTTAGTTTTAAGTAGTTATATAGATCGATGTGTTGGTTCTTATAGATATTCATAGAAATTGTTGGTTTTAGCTTACAGTTTTCTAACTTTGATGCTAAGTTTAGACATGAATATGCATTTTATGTTTTTGGTAGATACCGAAACTATGATGCATCCTGGATTGTTGCAGTTTCGTTGTCTCGTGTTTAGGTACTGTATACTCATGTAGTGGGTGCATCCGGTTACAACTGGACTACTAAAAAGATTCATACTGGAAATTAAAAGTTGTTCAAGTTCTTTATGTGAGCTGTATGGAGACATTGTTGAGTATGTTTTAATTTGACCAGGGTCAAGTTTGTGGTAGATTCAAGTTGTATATAGATAGGACATGTTTTTATATGAACGTGTACATGTTTTTCTTTTTGTAAGATTTATATTAGAATGGGAACAAACTACTATACCATATACTCTCGCATTGCGACAGCAGGTATATTTTAATTAATATATTCTGCGAATTTTATTTTTCTATTATTCGTTTATGGTGACAATAAGTTTAAATATGACGAGAATCTTTTTGCAATCACGGTAAACTATTTAATTATGAGACTATTGATGATATCTTCTTACCAAAGGACACTTTAAACTTTTTTTCCTTTTCTTATTTGAAACTTCATACATAAGATATATGAACTTATTACTTTTTTGCGATTCATAACTTTGTATTATTTGCAAAAAAAGTTGTATTATTTAAAATTATTCATGAAATGTCTTCAAAATTTAGCAAAAGAGTGTTCGGCAGCTTGTTTGGTTTGAACATATGTTTTATTAATGATACTCCACCCGTCTCAAAATATAAGTCTATTTTGACTTTTGAATCCAACTTTGATCTTAAATATTTTTGTTTATATTATATAATACTTGATGCAAAATATATAAATGGGCTGAGTTTTAAATTTATTTTCATTGGTATAATTTTCATTAAGTATTATATAATACAAGCAAAAATATTTAAAGTCAAAGTTAGATTTAAAAAGTTAAATGGTGGTGCTTCAACTCTCACATAAAGTTCTTGCTTCGACAATTCAAAAGTCGGAGAAGGTTTTTTTACTAATGAATCGATAATTAAAGTCATTCCATACAATATCTTTTGCTCTAGCAAGACGGCGTATTTCTAAATTTTCATAGGGCCCTCCCGAAATTCCTTCTAGCACCTGTTGAATAATTTTTATAGATTCCGTCATTTCACTGATTCGTACTAAATAACGAGCTAATGAATCCTCCTCTTTTTGCCATTGGACTTCCCAATCAAAGTCGTCGTAACACTTATAATGATCAACTTTACGAAGATCCCATTGTATTCCGGAAGCTGGTAGCAAAGGTCCCGACAAACCCCAGTTTATTGCTTCTTCTCCACCAATAATGCCTATTCCTTCAACTTATTCTAAAAAAATGGGATTCTGTGTAATAAGCTTTTGATATTCGGCAATTCCTGTTAAAAAGTAATCGCAAAAATCCAAACATAATTTTTATTAAATTGGTGTTTTAAAGATTACATTAACTATAAGTGTTGACCAATCAATATACGTAGGTATTGATGCATAAATTGAATGTACATCTATTTTAATTAGTTGTGTTTGTTTAAAATCTATATATAAAAATGTTAACAAATTGAAAAGGAACATATACTTTGTGCTTTAGAGTTGAGATCAATATAAATCCCATATTGATTTTACATCGTCGATTAGAGGTGTGGTTGGTGATGGTAAGGATATAGGGTTTTGGGTAGATAGGTGGGTAGATGATTCAAGATTGTTTGATAGGTTCAATCACTTATTTCATTTAGATAGAAGAAAAGAGGAAAGGGTTGCGGGAAAAAGGGATATGGGTGAACAATGAATGGCGATAGGAGTGGGATTGGGGTAGGAGTCTTAGCGGGAGGGTATGTAGGGATTTTGAAAACTTATTAGCGGTTTTGCAAAATGTGGTTATTTCTAATGATTGTAGGGATCAATGGAGATGGATGCTACAAGATAATGGAGACTTCACGGTTAAAGCGTTAACAAGATTAGTGGAGGAAAAAGTTTTGCGGGTGGAGAATGGGAATCAAGAAACATTATGGAACAATTGGCTTCCAAAAAAGGTAAATATCTTCGTATGGAGGGCTTTGAAAGGAAGACTACCGGTTCGTGAGGAGGTCGACAAAAGAGGCATTGATCTAAATACTTTGCGTTGTCTGTATTGTGATAGTATGGTGGAAACTTGTGCTCATAGCTAGGTTACGTGTAACCTTGCTATAAGTATTTGGGAAAAAATATTTAGTTTGTGGAAGATTGGGAATGTCAATGCGTATTCCATACATGAAATTTTCGCACATAGTGGGAACGTGGATGTTCCTAGTTGGTCGAGACGTCTATGGCAATCGGTTGTTTGGACTTCCGGATACTTCATCTGGAAAGAGAGAAATGCTCGAGTTTTTAAAGGGAAAGTGACAAGTGTAAATAAAATCGTTCAAGACATTCAACTTAAGAGTTACGAGTGGCTAACAAGAAGATCGAGAAAGAAAAATGAGGTAGTTTGGCAACAATGGTTATGGGAGCCATACAAGATTCAGTTACAGTAAATTCGGTTAGTTTTTTGTATTCACAAAAGATGTCGCGTTTGGCTGTCAGTTGTGTCTACATATTATCACTGAAGCAATTTAAAGAGGAGATATATTGCACATAAATATTTGGTTTTTTTTTGTGTCATGCTGTTTGGTTATGTTGTTTGGTATTGGTCTACTGCTAAGCTGATGTTTGGATTTGTGTCTGCAAGTCAAAGTGGTCAACAACCCATAATGCTTGTGTCTCTGGTAGTGCATTTTCAAGTGGTCAAGAGCTCTTAATGGTTTCATAGCAATAAGTCACTGGTGGATTTTAATCCATATGGGGTTTTTATATTTCATATATGGGTAATGCAAGGCCTATATCAGTGTTTGGTTTGAAGTTTATTTGGTCCATTTTATGAGTTAGTCGATAGTTTTGAGGATATTGTTTGGCTTCTATATTTTGGTTTGTTTTTTCTTGGGTCTCATCCTCTTTTAATTAACTTGTTAATTGGGATAAGATGCCTTGTATTGTATTTCTTTTTGTGGTTTTTTTAAATGTTGCTTTTCAAAAAAAAATATATATATATATAAATCCCATATTTGCCATAAATCTAATGAATCAATCTTAACAATTCATATTTCATCAAAATTAATAAAAAACCAATTTTCATTTTTTTTAAACAAACATATCTTGCAAACTGCAAATCTTCAAGTTACAAAAAATACACCACGCAACGAGAATTAAATTATCTTTCGACCATTTTTTTTCCAAAATTTTCGACGAGAAAAACATGTGATTTCTAAAAATCATTTGTAAAATCACATGTGATTCATTTTATAAATCACATGTGATTTTTTTAGGCGAAATTTTGGGGAAAAAAATTAGTCGAAAATATATATAAGTGCATATCTATAGAAAGATAATTTAATTCTCGTCGCAATGACATGATTTTTTCCGCGTAACGATTAACGGTTTGCGTGATATTTATTTATTTATTTTTTTAAAGTGAAAGTTTATTTTTTTTGTTTTGATCAAAAGATGAATGACATGATTGGTTCATTGTATCTATTGTAAATGTAGGATCTATGTTGATCTTTTCTCTTGTGCTTTATATGTAGTTAGATACTTAGATGTTGTTAGACCATCGACTCTATAATCGATTGTTAACAGTGAAAGAGTACAGTAAAAACTCCTAATGAAATGAGGGAAAGAAAAGTACTCTTGACATATATAATTAAATGTGGCAATTTGTGTTCATAATAAAAATAATAAGGTAATTTGGGCAAATTTATAAAAGATTTGGGCACATTTAGCCATCTTTTTTTTTTTTTTTTTTTTTTTTGAAATTGGCATATATTGCTCATTTAAAAGTTGGGCACAAACGGACACATATTTTCTGTCAATTGGAGAAAATTACAATTGTTTTTAAAGAAAAACTTATAAATATAATATATTTAATTTTTGAAATATAAATGAAATGTTACATTTGAGGAATTTATTTTGTCTTTTTGGGTCTTTTATAAAGCGATTCATATATCATGCACCCGTTTGACTCGTACCTGTTTAACCCGTGCCCGTTTAGCCTATAGCCAGTTTAACCCGTAGCCCGTGCCCGCCCGGCTTGCCCGTTTTACCACCTCTGATATAATTTCAAATACTCGTACAATATTAAATATCCCACCAACTCGTTTTCATTAACACGTGACATAACATAATCATATTACTCTTCTGAAATGTATAAGAAATGTATTCATTCATAAGTCATAACACTCATAAAATATGAAATTGGCAATAAATTTTTTACTACTTCAACGAAAGTTGAAACTTGAATGCGTGGGATGACAAGTAGCTCTAACCTCAAATGACATATTCATTCAATGGCTCACTCAACAACCCGGTGTATACAGTATACTAGAAAGTATTATTAGAGTTTGAATTTGGGTAAAGTACATAGAATAACAACGTACTTTGTCAATTTTACCGAGATGATACACTAACTTTTTTATTACCATTTAAGCAAACCAAACTTATTTTCTATGTCTTAATATCAACAAAAGTATATATATCTACTTTTCCACGTAATATATGTTTTTTTCAAATCTTTTATAATTCCACTTGTATGCCTACATGGCATATTAAATTACCCAAAAAAAAAAAAAAAAAACCCCCCGAACCAAACCCGATTATATTCCCCCTTTTAAAACCCGTTTGCTCATTTACCCCCAAATCAAAAACACGCAAATCATAAACCCTAATTTCTAATCCAAGATGTCAATTAATTGCGATTGCGGGCTTCCTCTAAAGTGTCACACCTCTTGGACCCCTTCAAACCCTGCAAAACGTTTCGTTTGTTGCCCTAACAGATTTGTAAGTTGATCTAATGTTGATTGTGTAAATGTTTTATGCTAACATCACTTAATTTTAATTGCAGAAAACAGGGGTAAAGAAGTGTTTGGCATGGGATTGGTGTGATCCTGAACTAGACAATCAATGGTACAAACATCACTTGTATGAGATGTACAAGACCTTGACTCCTTATGGAAGGGTTCAAGTGCAAGAAGAAGTAACAAGCCAAGAGAGACTTGCTGTTTTGGCTGTTGAAATGGAGCAACTTAAGGTTCAAATGAAGAAAACTCAAAAAAGTAGCTTAATTTTGAAGTCAATTGTTATCTTGTTTGTGTTGGGTTGGTTTGTGTTTTAGTGTAATAGGGTTAGGTTTGTAGTAGCAGGTTTGTGTTGATGTTACTGATGCAACCAACAAATTTTCATGTAAAAGGGTTAGGTTTGTAGTAGCAGGTTTGGTTGTAATAGCATGTTGGTTGTAGCAGGTTTAAGCATGTTGGATTTTTGCAGGTTTGGTTGTAATGTACTAGACACTTGTAATGGGTGTCCCTTTATAATGAAAAGGATTTTGTACTCAAATTGCACAAAGATGTTGCTGATGCAAGTGATACTATATTATATACTGCAAATAGGAAATGTATAATACACTGCAATTAGATTAAAATACTGCATAATTGGTTCATTCAAGGTGGTCAAAAGCCACTTAAATGTGCTTTACAAAAGATACCACAAAGCATGTGCCCACATGCTTTTTTGTCCACCAATACTGTCCAAAAGTAAACCAACAAATATGCAGAAATCCATCCTAAATATTCATTACAGACCATTAGAACATAGTTATAATCCTAACATACTTAAACTATTCAGAATCAGAAACTGCAAATGCTTTGTCAGGGATAGAACCAGATCCTTGTTGGTCAAACTGATATGGTTTGCTCATCTGCAAGTTCTTGATTCTTTCAGATCTGCCACGGTTTTTGTGATAAATCCTTACACCATCCACATATGCCTTCTCCATCCACTTGTTCATGTTCTTTCTCCTTTTTGGTGTTTCAGTTGGTGATGAAGTGGCTGTATCAACTGCTTTGCCTTTGTCACTAACAATTTTTGATGTTGCTGATGCAGAATCTTGAGTTGGTGGTTGTTCTTGTGTACCAAGTATGACAGACTCTTGAGTTGGATGATAAGGGTTGTTCTGACCAAGTAGCTGTTGTGGAATGATTCTGTTATAAGGTTCTTCTTCAAGCATGTCTTCTATTCCATTCTCAGCAAATAGCCTCCTTTTTTCTAAATATTTTTCTTCTCTTATTTTATCAGCTAACTCTTGCTCCTTCCTTTCCTCTTCTTCCATAAATTCTCTGAATATTTCTTCATCTTGTTCCATTTGTTGTATCTGTTTTAGCAGTACATGGTTAGCTACACCATAGTTATAAATGTGTTAAACATTAATACAATTGAATGTTAAATTTACCTGTGCTTTTGTTAGACCACCATTCTGTTGCTCCTTCATAGCCCCATCTTCCATAAATTCTGTAAATACTTCCTCATCATGTTCCATTTGTTGTCTCTGTTGTAATGGTATATCATCATATGAACTGACATTCCACATGTTAATTGCAGCTGCACCTCTACCACTTCTGCCACCCCTACCACCCCTACCACCTCTGCTACCCCTACCACCCCTACCAGCTCTGCTTGCACATTGACCATGTCCAGTTTCCCTATTTCTTCCTGGTTGCTTTTTCTCAGTTTGAGGTTTAGGTTGTGTTGGATTTTTACACCCTGCCTTGTTATGCCCCTTTTGCCAACAATTTGAACAAGTCATAGTCCTACCAACCCTACTAATTTGAACACCATTATTCTCATCTTGTGCTTTCCTTCTAGCCTTTTGAGGTCTACCAGGCATCTTTCTAACTAGTGGGGGTAAAGGTGGTTTGTCATTGGTCTTTTTCCAGGTTTTTGATCCCCATACTGGGTTAATTGAAAACTGATAAGCACTAAACCATTTATCTTGACTATACCAATGACTCACACCTTCATCACTTTCTTTGCCCATATGCATATAGCCTGCTACAGCATGCACACATGGGACACCACATAATTCCCAATGCCTACAAGAGCATACCTTATGTAGTAGATTCACAGCATAACTCTCATCTCCTTTCCTGACTTCAAGAACTTGGAAACCACTAGGATATACATCCCAATACCTAAGAAGATAAAAAAACAATAATTAAAACAGGATGTTTACCTTTTGAAAGTCTTAACTATATAATCTTTGTTATATACCTTTGTGTATTTTCCAGGATACTTAGCCTATTCCTTACACTTGGTGTGATGGTGTCTTCCAAAGAGAATGCTTTCTTGTTCATTGCAACCAACCTTTGCATTATGTAGAGCCTGATGTCTTCCAGCATAGTAATTATAGGTCTTGATCTAGGGCCCAAAATTGCTCTGTTAAAACTCTCAGATATTCCATTCTCAAATGATGCACATTTTCTATCCAATGCAAAGAATGCTCTACTCCATGAGTTAGGGTTTCTTTCAATAAGCCAATCATAAGCTGCCTGATCAATCTGTTTAATTTGCTCCATGTAAAACTCAAATTGTTGTTCTAACGTACTTGATGCAGCAGTCCAGAACAGCCTTTGATATTGAACACCAGAAAATTTCTTCTTGAAATTTGCATATAAATGCCTTGTGCATTTTCTATGCTCTGCATTTGGTAACCAATCTCTCACTGCATCTAACAAACCCTGATTCATATGAAACATATTCTTAGTACAATGTAGTTAATACAGTATAGACATAGAAAAATTTATGCAAAATAAGGTTACCTTATGGGAGTCTGAAATGAGTGTAATGCCCTGACCATCATTCAAACAAAGATCATTAATTAACAGAGATATGAACCAACCCCAGTTCTCTGCATTTTCTACCCTAACTACAGCCCATGCAATGGGATACATTTGATTGTTTGCATCCCTTCCCATGGCTGTGAGTAATTCACCCCTACATGTATGTTTCAAGAAACATCCATCAAGTCCAATTACCTTCCGACAACCTGCTAGCCATCCATCTTTTACCCCTTTGAAGCAAATGTACATCCTTTTAAACAACACATTGCCATTAGAAGATGTGTCCACATCTAATCTACATGTGGACTCAGGGTTGGTTTGTAAAACATCATTTCTATACTCATATAGTTTATTGTAATGCTCTATTAGACCCCCTTCATGCTCATATAATGCCCTCTGTTTTGCCCTTTTACACTGACCTAAACTGACATCTATCTTAAATTTCACTCTAATGTCATTTTTCATTTTTTTGTATGGTATATCAGGATCAGCTATGATTTCTTTTGAATACTGGCCTGCAATCCACTTATAGTTGACAAGAGCACCCAAGTCGTAGTTCCTAGAGCATTTATGATTAGGTATGAGGGACTTTATTTGGAAAGAATGCTCATTGGACATCCATGTAGCATACAGTCTAAAAGGACATCAATTTCCACTCTTTAAAGCTAAAATCTTCTTCTTCTTAACTGGTTTTTTTTTTTTTTTTTTTTTTTTTTTTTTTTTTTTTACCTTTTTCCTCTTCCTTTTACTTGTACCCTCCCCACAATCATTTCTAACAACAATATCACCCTTATTCACTAGAGCTTTTTTCTCATTTCCCATCAACCTACTTTTGTCACCTTTTTTAGCTGCACATCTGCCCTCATCAACATTCCTACCACAGTATACCAACACAGACCTCCGGTCATTCTTCATATACCATAACTGATAACCATTTGCTACCCCATAGTTGGCCAAGGCAAATTTGAGTTGTTGAGAGTCCTCATACCTCATACCTAAGATGGGTTTCATCTGATTCCAAGGTGTATCAGGGTTAAAAGTTGGATAAACTACGCCTTTCTTAACCTTATAAGCAGGGTCTATTGTGTTATGCTCAGGATCTTCTTCTGGTTCATGTACACTTACAGGGGCTTGTCTATGAACATAAGTCCTAAATAAACCCTGATCACTAGTAAGCTTATTTAAGAAAGGGTCTTTTGAACTAAAATCCTTAATGACCACATCATCAGCCTCATTCTGAAAGTCCACATAATCTACTTCTTCACAGTCATCACTAGAATAGCTATCATCACTATCCTCTACATTTTGTTCCTTATCTTCCATATCAAGCAATTCTAAGACATCATAATCAATATGTTCTAAATAAAGATCCATCTTATTCCCATTCAGATAACCAGCTTTCAACATTTCAGAAACATCATTATCAGTCTTAAGCTCTTTTATACCTGACTTCAATGGGGTACCCGTTTTACAATAATACAACCTATAGAAATACTTATTTGGAATTAACCTCTTCAATATTACCACTAGGTTTTCATATGACATACCTTCGAAGGAAACATCATTTATTTCTTTGAGATCACCTTGTGAATATCTCAGAGGTCCACCAGTAAATAAACCATTATATCTAACATAAACGGTGAAAACCCCCTTCCTTGCTTTCTTCTTTTTTGGTTCACCTGAAATTTAGGGTTACGTCATAAATTAGGGCTTTACAAAATAACAGTTACAAATACAAATTGATTATTGTATTATGCATACCTTCAGTCATCACGCTAGTTTTTCAACTCAATTTCATGTAATTGGGGCTGTATTGTCTTGAGGCAGAAATTAGGATTTACTTCGAAAAATGGGTATAGTGGGAAAGTGACGGGGTAACAATATATATATGAGAAATTAGGGTTAACTTTATTAGCGGGAAACATACGTGGTTTTTTTTTTTGATGACTAGGATAATAAAATTGTTATATAATACAGATGTATATTAAATGAGTTACACGTGGAAAATCAGATATATTTTGGTTGATATTAAGACATAGAATGTAACTTTGGTTGGCTTAAATGGTAATAAAAAAGTTAGTGTTTCATCTCGGTAAAATTGACAAAGTACGTTGTTATTCTATGTACTTTACCCTTTGAATTTTAATGGGAAAAAAAGAGCAGAAAAAAACATGAGACCGTTGATGATATCTTCTAATTTAAGGCCACTTTTTAACTTTTTTCCTTTTCTTATTTTAAAACTTTAAACGTAAGATATGTGAACTTGTTACTTTTTTGCGATTCATAAATTTGTATTATTTGCAAAAAAAAGTTGTATTATTTAAAATTATTCATGAAATGTCTTTAAACTTTTAGCAAAAGAGTGTTTAACAGCTTGTTTGGTTTAAACATGTGTTTTATTAATGACATTTTTTATTAAGAGGGTGTTTTAAAGATTACATTAACTATAAGCAGTGGCGGAGCCAAAAAATCTAGTTAGAGGGAGCAATCGAGTACAAAATTGTTCGTAAGTAGTAAAATTTTGAGACTGTTCAAGTTGAGTCGGGTGGAGTCCGGTAAAGTCGGGTGGGGTCCGGTATTGCTTAAAACAAAATTCACTATATTAGTTATTAGGCTAGTCACAGACGAGATCGAAGATCGACATTGGCGATCGATTCCATCATGGTCACCTTACTGTGGCTACTTGGTCGCCAAAGGAAAAAAAAACTCAACTTTGGTCACCTACACGATCGAGTATTACTTGGTCACTCACTTTTTTTTTTTTTTTTTTTTTTTTTTTTTTTTTTTTTTTTTTTTTCATGTGAGTGCTTTTTGTGTGTAGTATAAATATAAAAGTTATTTTTGTGGGATATGTTTTTTGTAATGTAGGTCACCTTTACTGGGGCACCAAATCCCCTGCAGGTCGCTGGAGAGAGAAAGCTGACGTGGTAAAAAAAATGAGAATGATTGGGAGTCCTTACTGTGGGTAGCCTTAAGGCAATGCCTACCAACTACATGTGTGTGTTTGTGTTTATAAATGAAATGAAATCAAAGACAAATTTGGTACCGTCAAAATTAATGATGTAATTTTAACAAGTTAATTTATACATAGTTATTTTAGGTTAGTTAGTTGTACTAAGAGTAGATATACTTTTATGTAAGTTTGGTTTTAGAAAAAATATAGACTAAAAAGAAGGAAAAAGTATAAAACATTTTTCAAAGTTGATGGCACATCTCAAATATGTACGAGGGCACACTTTTAAGATAGATGTACAATTAATTTATGACAATGGTTGTTAATTGTACTAAGTCTATCTTAATTAGTTGTATTTGTTTAAAATATAGGGTAAATTGCAAAAATAGTTCTTAATGTTTCACGAAATTGCAAAAACGAGACCGAAACAAAAAGTAGCGCAAAAAAGACACCAACGTTCCACATAAGTCATAACACTCATAAAATATGAAATTGGCAATAAATTTTTTACTAATTCAACGAAAGTTGAAAATTGAATGCATGGGATGACAAGCAGCTCTAAGCCTCTAACCTCAAATGACATATTCATTCAATGGCTCACTCAACAACTCGGTGTATACAGTATACTAGAAAGTATTATTAGAGTTTGAATTTTAATGCTCACTCAACAACTCGGTGTATACAGTATACTAGAAAGTATTATTAGAGTTTGAATTTTAATGAAAAAAAAAAAAGACTTGTATTTGTTGCTTTGTTTAAGTTATGCAAGCGATACCACTTTGGACAAGGTTTTTTTTTTGGTATCGCTTGCATAACTTAAACAAAGCAACAAATACAAGTCTTTAAAAAAAAAAAAAAAAAAAAAAAAAAAAAAAAAAACTATTTGGACAAGTTTAGTTGACTAGTTAAATTACAAGCAACACATGAATTTGTTAAATCAAAAGGGCCCATGCACCAATCACACACGCATATATAAAACAAGGACTACAACAGGGACCGAACCACGAACCTCGAACCTGGACATAAAAAAAAGAAATGCTAGGGCAACAAGGAAAGTTTAAAAAAAAAAAAAAAAAAAAAAATTCTCACAAACTGATGTGGCAGAGACTAATTGGTTCAGTAAGAGAGAAGAGAGAGAAACTGTTACATAGTACACCAATAAAACGCTGACACGTCAGCTTGTGGATGTTTTGTGGGAGTTTCTTTGTGGGTCTAGCATACCTCGACACAAAATGACCAAGTTCACTAATTAGAATAAACTAAACAATCAAGGTTTTTTTTTTAACAAAATTAACACTAGGCAAGTAGGCAACAAAAATTCATGACACCCTCAGTTCCGTCACTGGACTACAATATTGTTTCCCTAAGCCAAACACTTGATCAAACATTATTCCCTTGATCCAACAATAAGCAATGTCAACGTTCTTCTAAAATCACAACATTATACAACTGTTTAAAGTTCTACTTTTCAACATGCTACACAAAAAGAGAATACAGTGATTTAGTATTGAAAAAAAAAAAAAAAAAAAAAAAAAAACCTCTTCTCATTTCCATTGCTACCAAAAACATACATGATCATATTCACATAAAATTCAGATTTAAATCATATTATAAATACTTCAGACTTGAGTAGACACCACACACAAATTAATTTCTTTTGCTTAAGTACATCAAAACATGGTACTTCATACTTGAGTGGACTCCCATTTCGTAGTAAAGTATTTCCCATATGGGACCATAATCCAGGAGTTTTTTCATAAGTTGGAATCCTAAGATGAAGGAGTTATAAGGTCACAACCGACATTTTGATTTCTAAAGCTCAAGTTTGCCAACATGTAATAGTGATGGAGGATTGGTCCGGACTATTGCCTTGTAAGTTGTAAAAAGGTTTTCCAAATCATGACAACCATTAAGAACTTAATGATTGTGATGACTTAAGAAAAAGTTCTACAAGGGAATAATCTTTCAAATCGATCATGCATTTGTATTACTCCACTTCAAGCTGTAAAAAAATTAAAAAGAGGTGAAAAGGTTAACTGCATTTCTCATGGAAAATATGAGATAGATAAGGTCATTATGCTTTTAGTGAAATTGATGAAATAAAGACACTTAGTTGCAAGTTGATAAAAACGTGATCAATGAAAATACTTACCACATCGGCAATTGCGCAACATGAAAGTAGTGTCGGGTGATCAAGAGTTGCACAATCCGTGATAGTTTTTCGTGATTGTAAGCCCGGGTCCTTAACCGGCAACGGCTATTTGTATAAGTTCATAGTGATCCTTAGTCAGCCACAAATGATGGCTTATAGATCGGAGCAAACAATTCCCGTCTCCAATTACTTCGATGAGACGAAATCCAAATATGTTGAGCCTAGAACATAAAGAAAAATATTGATTAATGCAAAAGATACCTTTACATAGAAAGATAAATCCTTAATGTAAATAAGAGAACAAACCCAAAGCCTCTCGTCTGTTTAAGAGTAACCGAGATGGACAAGGGCTTTAAATCCTTAGTGAGTGACTTGCATTCCTATAACAAAGGAAGTCACATGGAAACAATTTTACAAGTTTAATAAGTGATAATGGAGATAAAAATTAAGAAAATAATAATAAACTATAAACTACATACATTTTACATTTAAATATACAATAAAATAAGAAAATAATAGTAATAACAAATTAAGGGTGTGTGTATATGTAAAATTATGTGTGGTGATATGGCAACACAGACATAAAAGCATGTAAAGAAATATGATTTTGTGTACACGTTCAGTTCTACTTATCATACAAGAAAGCAAAATATAGACATTAAAACTTAAAAACAGCATAGAAACAAACAAGCATAAGCAAAATATAGACATTAAAAGTACAACAACATAGAAACATACAAGCAAAGTAGCAAAACTGTATAAAATGGGGGCAAACAAACATATAAAAGCCTAAAAGATCATACAAAATGGTTAAATTTCCATATAAACAAAAACAAATTATATGAATATAAACATGATCTGTTGACCACAATCATTCTTGTATAATGTTCACCACCCATGTGATAGTAACCCATACATATATGATATTGAAAAGTACCCAAACAGATTAATTACCTTATAAATAAATTCCAAGATCACGTATTTCAACAATGTGAGCAAGTAATCTCCATCTTTATTTTTACTCGGTTTCTAAACTGAAAAAAAAGTCATCACTATCAAATCAAAAACTGTATAAAAATAATATAAACATCATTTTAACGAAGTTAACATAAAATAAAGTAAATTAGTTAAATCAGTTACAAACCTCGAAACAAATACTTTTAGGTTTATTATGAGGTAGGGGTAAGATTTGTTTACATTCTAACTCCTAATAAAAGTTTTAAATTACATTGTAATTCAGAATCTTTTTCCTAATAAAATAAAACCCCTAGTGGGGACTTTTTCATTTCAAAAAAATCAAATCATACCTTATTAAGTAATAATTTTTTTAATTTATTTTTCTTTTTTTGATTTTGAAAAATATTTAAACTTAATTATTTCCTAATTTGCTTCCTTTTTGGTCGATCTTTATTAAATTTCGTCTAATAAGAAAAATCACCATAAAAACATAGGTGTCGAAAATGAAAGAAAAATAACTAGAAGGAAAAGCGGGCGTAATTTTGTAAAAGGCAGGCTGAATGTAAAAAGAAAAAAACAACACCCACACACCTTTCTTAGATCCGGCCAACACACCAACCATCATCTAAAACCTTAACCCTAACCAAGAAAGATGAATTGGGATCAACTGTAACACCTTCTTTATAAAATCATAAGTGAAAGAAAATCATTATTTAATCGGAATATCAAATGTTTACTCTCTGGTGTTCCGGTAAATGATGCAAAACGAAGGCTACTTGAGGTAATCATTGTTGCTTTTTGTAGTTTAATACTTGATTAACTGTGGCTTTAGTTTTACTTTATTGAAGTGGGACATTGGTGGTTTAGTTTAAGCAATTGTTTCTTCATTGATGGTCGGATTAGGATTTATATTGTTTTGATGGTGTTTTAGTCTTTTAGACATAGTGGCGATATGATAGAAGCATATTAACCATTTACTCTTGAGTTAATTATAGTAATTACCAAAGTGAATTATGACCTTGATTGAATATATAGTCCAAATCGCAAATACTACGTAAGAACCAATTGCAAGTGATTGCATTGGTATTATACGACATTGGACATGCTAAGGGTTCTATGTTGATGAAACTTATACTATTGAACATAGTGACCGTGAACATTTAAAAAGTGTATTGTTTGATGACCGGTTTGCTGTTCCAATAGAATGTTTACGTTTTAACAGTATTTTTGTATCGATTGTAGGCCAATTGTAGGGGAATAAAGGATACACACATTGAACTTGCTTATGGTTAGTGATGTGTTATGGGTGCCGTTTGTGATATGATAATAATTTAAATTCGCATAATTTGTAAGGTATCATGCCCTCTCTTGGCTGTTGCTGTTTTTAGTTTGTACAATGATGGTGATGAATAGATAATGTTAGCATGATTTGTCTATCATGATCCTTATTTTTTTTATTAGGGATTGATAATTGCTATTTTGGTTATCTGTGTTGTAATTAATTGCCTAAAAGAGAACTTCACATACCTAATACAATGAAAATAATTAAGATTAATGTTGATATTTACTTGGGATTTTTGAGAACTGTAGATTAAAATCATAATATGTTTCATTGCAACTTTGAGTTTCGACTTAGGGTCCTGTTAATATGCGACAGAGCTATTAATTTCGGTGAGAAAGGTGTGTATGTCTCTATTGGAGGTGGTTCACCTTTGAGAAAGATAACAGATGCACAGGTAATAAGCATTTCCAAACAGCCCTTCAAGAAGTTCATTTATTATAATCACAAACATCCTATAATATGCAAGAGTAATATTCCAAACAACCCTTACAAACTGTATTATCAGAATATCAGTAAGCAGAGCATTACTCAGTACATTTTATCTTTTGACCATGGGCATATTATGCCTTCTTCATAGAACCCAGTGCCTACTTTACACAAACTAATAGGGTACTGCATTACTACTGCTCTGTAAAACATATATGCATGCTAATCAATCTAAAACCTTAAATAGATGCTTATTTTTGAAAGAGATAATGGTAAAAGATGCAACTTATCAGTCAGTAGCTTTCTTGATTTTGTTGAGAAAAATTAATACATGTAATCATAGGACTATATATAAGGTTATTTTGGGTTATACCATGGACGTGTCTGAATGTGTGATCTCAAAGTGATTATAGTGGCTTGAAGCATCAAATTTAGATGATCACATAAGTTTATGTATGTTTAGGAAAAGTTAGACAATTTTGCATCGATCGAAATAATCAGCTTTCTTATAGTAACTCGATTTGTACCGTTTTATGCAATTGCATTTATTTTGACTAAGTAATTAGAAATTTTGAATCATGATCAATGTTTTCCAAATGTACAATGTAATTATTGTGACTCCTGAACTAAAAAAAGAACGTAAAGTCGATGTTGTGCTTTTAATAATTGCAGAAGAGGCAATTCATGCTCTTGCTGATATTGAACAAGTATCAGCTCAAGGAACTAAACCGAAAGGCTCTGAGTGGTGGAAAGAAACCAGGACAGAGGTAAGACCAGATAGAGTCGTTTGCATGTGGACGTTGCTAAAATGGGTGGGTTTGGGGGCTAAATTTGGGTTTGAACTGGGTGGGTTTTGGTGCTGAAATGTGGGCTGAAATAGGTGCGTTTGGGTGCTGAAATGGGGGCCAAAAGAAATCGGTTATTCGAGTCATTAATATTATTCTTATATATCAAATTTATTTGTCAAAAGCATCATCTATGACAGTCCATTTATGGAGTTCTATTGTTTACGTAATGACCCAAACAAAATATAAACCTATCATTTAATGACATATTTAAGTTTTTTTTTGGAGGACGAATGGCCGGTCAAGTTAAAAAAATGGGAAAACCACAACGGAAATCAGACTTCGGCGTGATGGTGATCAATTTGTGTCAGAGGCATGCAGGTGCATAAAAAAACATTCCCTTAAGAAGCTGGTATCATTCGTAAGAAAGGTTATATTGTTATAAAAAAATCATGTTTGCAAGTGGGGGGCTGGAGGGTGCTTGGTCACCCCCAACCGGACAGCCCAGGGCATCAAGTTTCTGGTGCTTTGAATTGATTTTACGTTGTGTTGTGATTATTGAATGATGTGTAATATAATTTAGTAGAAAGAAGAAATAAATGGCACAAAGAATGGTAAAAAATGTAGAAGCAAAATCTTGAAACATATGAAAGTTTTGTTTG
The DNA here is from genome assembly GCA_030686995.1 of Artemisia argyi. Classification (NCBI taxonomy): domain Eukaryota; kingdom Viridiplantae; phylum Streptophyta; class Magnoliopsida; order Asterales; family Asteraceae; genus Artemisia; species Artemisia argyi. Next base: position 162,185,777 of record CM060683.1, read on the forward strand.
AAGTTTCTGATACAGGCACGTTAAAGAAGATGAGTGTAGATGAAGACCTTTAGATAGACACGTGGGTCATTTTTTCACCAATAAAATAAAACTTGCTTTATGTATATCTTTTACCTACTCTGTTAAACTTCCATTATAATATACTGTAGTATGTATGTTGTACAATATTTTCAAAATTGATAATTTCAATATATTCAATTCAATATAGTTTGATATCTGTATTCAAATTGATTTTTAATACCAGCAAAGTTATTTGTATTCCATATTTGTTATATTGACATTAGTTGTTTCATGTGTTTTGCATAAAGGGAGGTTAATTTATGACACTCGAAAACGAAATTGTGAGTCACAAGTACTCATTTTATGCAACTGTCACAGGTTATATCTAATTCCTTAATCAAATTCGTTTTTTTACTCGGTTATATGTGTCATCCAATAAACATTTGGTGTTGTGATGTTGCTCCAACAAACCGTTATGTCCATTATACCTGATCATTTTATTTGTAAGACGTGATTAGTAAATTGGATATGTTTATCGATTATTGTTCATATTTGCAGTCTAGGATCGTTTCAGATATGCATCAGACAAAACTATGCATGAATGTGAGGCCTTTTCTTCTTTTAATAAACTAAATGGCCTAATAGTAATAAATCATTGTTATAGTGGTAATTGCTTTTGTTGCTGATATTTTATAGGTTTATAAGCAACAAGAATAAGAGGAAGCCATGCTAGGCAGAAAACGGGAGTCTTACAGGCTATTGGAGGCTGACGATGATAAGGAGAATGTGGGTTTTGGTTCTGTTGCTCCTCAATTTAAAAAGACTGATAAATCTTTGAAACATTTTAGACAACAGAGTGAACACCCAAACTATGAAGATGATGAGTGTTAGTGCATAAATGTTGGTATCTTTATTAGTATTTTTATTTACTTTTTATTGTAAGAACCCGGTATCCTTATATCAGTAAATGTTGGATGGTCATATTTCTTGATTCTCTTCCTTATACCTGGAGTGATAGTTAATGGTAATTCATGGATTAAATATTAATTCATTTTTAATAGTTATTTTAGTGTCAAGAAGAAAGACTGCGTGACAAAAAAAGGATGATGATAGTTGGAGCATCATCTTAGGGGAAAAAATGCTTCAAGAACAACAATGGTGTGGCATCAACAAAGCTGTTTATTTTTGCAGAACTTCAAAAAAACCAATTACATAACGCCTCCTAAAGGACTTTTTTTTATTAAGGTAACCAATTAATTAAACTAAACATGCCACATCAGGTTAACGACCTAACTTATATTGATATATAAATTTTGCGAACAATTGATATACAGATTATGGTTTATTATAAAAAGGATCCAGTAGGGAAAAAGATTAAGAGGGTGTTTGGATTAGCTTATTTTACCGTCTTACGGTCTCATTTGTATTTGGAAAAGCTCATGAGGTCACTTCTTTTTGTTTATGAGGCTATTAGGTTGACCTTTTGTACTTGAATAAGTACAAAAGCTAAATTTGATAAGCTCTTTCATAACTGATCAAAAGGGTGACTTTAGGAGCTTTTACTAATTCAAATAAGAGAGTAAGTTGGTAAAATGAGCGAAGTCAAACACCCCCATTAACGTGAAATCTGACCAGTTTTATAGAGAGCAGCCGATATTGGCCATTATTAATATAAAGTTTGTAAACTTTATGTAATCACGGATACAAAGATAGTAAGTTTAGTACTTCGTAATAGTTTTCCATAATCAAAAGTAACTATAAATCTGACTCATTCTTATCTATTAATTGAAACTAAGATCATACCACATTAATGATCCCTTTGATTCTTTAACTGGTATTGTAGTGGGACAACAAGATTCTTTTTTTTTTTTTTTTTTTTTTTTTAAAATTCACTTGATACCAACAAATTAACGGTTTATTATTTTACATCTGTTTCTTAGTTGATTTGTAATTTCTTTGGTTTTCTATATACAATATGTGGATAGCCTTGACTTACGATAGACACGACAGTGTTTACTGATTTATGGGTCACACAGGTAAAATGAAAAAAAGAAAGGTAATAAAAAAAGTAATTGCAACGAGCGCCACTGATCTGATGTTCAGGTATGACTGCTGTTAACCCAACATATATACGCTTATCACTACCGTTAATTGTTGGTCTATTCTTATCGGATTGTGCAAACTGCTCGAAAGTTTTGGGTAGATATGTATTCTTAATTTGTAAGTAATATTTTGTACCTTTTGCTATTGTTAGCTGGTAAGTTTTGGCTATTATGAAGGAGTTAAGCAGCATGGCTAAGGCTGTCGTAAACCAGGTAACCGCTTCAGCGCTTCCATAGTAATGCAAAAGAAATATGTATATAAGGGTGAAAAAGGGGCTAAAACTTACCATGCTGATGCAAATGATGGCGTGCCTTTTGAATTCAGCTGTTGTGTGTATGTAGATGAAGAATTTGTGTGATATTGTATAAGTTAAAGTTAGGTTGCGTGTATGTGTTAGGTATAGAATTAATGAGAAGTTCTAAAGCTGTTGTACTTTTAGGCTGTTTAGAAATAGTATACGTTGCACACTTGAATATCTCAGTTCTGTTGTAGTTTTAAAGCTGCATAGAGTATTGATAATCACTTTTTTTAGATGGTGGTTCAGTATATAAGCACCAGGAAATGGTCACTTATAGTCCAAAATCCAAATCCAACATACAGGAAAGAACTAATGCTTTGGAGGTAGTTCAGTATATAAGCACCAGGGATGTGTGAAACGACAACAATAGGTAAGAGTACCTTTCAGTTTTCTTAATTTTGATTAGATCTTGAATAAGTTGTAGCTATCAAAGAGAAGGTAAGAGTATCAAAAAGAATGCAAGTTAATTAGATCCTTCAGTTTTCTTTTTGAAACTATCAAAAAGAATATAATGATTCCTAACTGTGTACCAAACACCACATTTGACAATAGATAGTTTGCAAAATCTAGGGGCAATGCAGTCTTATGGTTTGACCTATTATAAATACGTAGGAAATCTATGACAGGGTCAAGGACCTATTTTCACTGGATGATAAAATGGGGGATGCAGAATTTGACTTACACACCATTCTTGGAAGTAGTAAAGATGTGTTTGAATGATGATATCCCAAACAATACAATCATCACTACTGTTAAACTGACAATGACCAACTGCCTAGCCGAGGAAAGCTAGATACCATGGAAGGATATAAGAGTTGTCCAAAACATGGTCCTTAGATATTCAAATCCACACATTCTGGATTTCGACAATCAGTGACCATTTCTTTTGGTAAACATTTTTTCTGTTAAATTTATTGGTTAATTATATGTAATTTTGTACTACATAAGCAGTTTAAATATGATATTTGGTTGTTGAAGAACCATTGATTGGTGTTTGGTTCACAATTATTAGTTTTTTGCTTTGCTATATTGTTCACTAATGTACATCCCGCCGCGAAGCGCGGGCATAAAACCTCGTGCATTACTATTTGGGATCCCTACAAAGGAAATTTGAATAAGGTAGAAGCTGCTTTTGTTATAAAAACCATAGAAAAACAAAACAAAAGTTAAATAATTTGTTTTTAAATAAATAAAAATATATAATTCAAAAAATTAGAAAAAACCTCGCGCGTGCGCAGGTATTATAACTAGTTTGTATACTTTAAGACATCAATATTTTTATTTACCGGGTCTTTTGAACTTTTACAAAAAAAAAATAAATAATATTTAATTAATTTATTATTATTATTATTATTATTATTATTATTAGTATTAGTATTTTTTTATTATTATTATTATCAATTATTACTTTATTATTATATTCTTATAAATAATAATATTATTATTAGATGGAATTGGGTATGCTTTTTTTTTAGTAGTTGTGTTTCAATGGTTGAGGGTGAGACAATAAATTGGAAGGTACTTTATCAATCAATTAAAGCATTGGTAGTTAGAAGGTGTTTTAAAAAATTGGAAATTGAAAACAATAAATGGGTGAGGGACTTTTTTTATATTTGTTTTGCTTCGTTATGAATTATTGTCGCACTTCACTATGGTTTATTACCTATTTAACCAAAGAAACTATACGGTTTTGTGTCATCAAATCTAATAATGAAATCTAAAGTATGATTTACACAATGCTTCCCAACAAGTTGCTTATTTAAGTTAGAAATAACCATAATGGAACATGGTGCTTATTTGTGATGAATTGAAATTAGTCATTCAAAACACTCAAATTGCTTCATCAAGTGGTAATGTGTTTATCGTAGCTTGTGGGTTTCTTGTAATTAAGGTATTCTTTGATTTTTCATGTGTTATTCTTTAAGTTTAATCTATTTTAGGAGTAAATATATGTTATATTTCAATCGTCTAATGTCAATTCTCATGAGTGTTTTAATATCCATCTTTTTGACAAAAAAATGACTTAATTTGTACTTGCCAAAGTACTAGCAACATTTACATATGGGGACCCCTATAACAACGGGGTCTACCCCTTTCCTGACAAAAACTGAAAAAGTGAAAAAAAAAAAAAAAAAAAAAAAAAAAAAAAGTACCCCAACGGGTGTAGACCTCGTGAAACTAAAAAACTAGCCACCGTTATTATAACTAAACCCTTATTATAACTCAACCCTTACATATATATCTTTATACATATACAAATTACTCCTTTATCAGGACAATTTTGTAACTATGTGAGATGGATAAATTAAATCTACACAGACAGCTCTTAGGGGTAGGTGGGTTGTTTGTACTGGAGTAAATGTGTTCATGCATAATGTCACCTCCCTTGGTTGTTGGTACTAGTTTCCTTGGTAAGACCTTTGAGGTATTGTTAACGCCAAAGAGTTTCTTAATCTTTGTTTGATCCAACTCGAAGCTCGCATGTTCATTTGATATGAACATTAGAAGAACGTATGTGTAAAGGGTGAACTAATATTCAACGTATATTGTCTCTTCGCTAAGCAATGCAAGAAAAAATGAAAATGATGAATAAATAAAAGGAAAATTTGATGAAATGTCCTCACCTATAAATACTCTCTCTGACACAAGTGACTCAAAAATGCATTTTATTTTTATTTTTCACGCTTTAAAACAAAACTTTCGAAAAAACCCTTTGAATGTTTTTTGTTTTTTATTTTTTATTATTATTATTATTATTATTATTTTACTTTTCACGCTGTGTAGCCGATTAAAACCTCAACATTTCTAATAATGTTTAAGTTTTCATCCTAAAAGTTATACCATTCAATCAAGAATACGTTTCTCTTTAAATTGAGTCGATTTTGACATGGTTCGAGCCGGGAAATAACATGTCCTTAAAATCCTTGATAAATCACGATATGTGACGTTATAATTACGATACATCACGATTCATGTTTGTTCTATTTGTGTGTGTGGCGGAAAAAACAAAGGAGGAATAAGAAGATGGTGAGTTTGTACAGATGGTTGTTTCAAGCTATAAACTAGTAATCAATTGAAGCTTTTAGTAATGTAATTAGTCTTTAATCTCTATATTTTCTTGATTAGGGTTTATGAAAAATTTGGGTGTTTTAGTTATGAAAGATATCAAATTCGAAATGGGTCATAATCAAGTTATGGTCAATTTGTGTGTTTGGGTATTAAAGGAAGTAGTATATTGTTAAAAGCATGGTTTAGAAACAAGCGCTTTGCGTTTGTTATAGACGTTAAGTGATACTTGTTGTATGAAAGTTTTGTTTAAGTTATTAGTTTGAAAACAAATGTCGGAGGCCGTTAATAACCAAAATAAAAACAAATCTTAAACACTAAAATGAGCCAAAGGATTTGATTAATTGGGTGAAAAAGAGTACATGAGTGTTTGGTTGAAATTGATGATAAGATAGTAGTATGCTTTAACTCTTGTGAACAATTCTACTTTAACTCTTGTGAACAATTCTAGTGTTTTGTTAACATTAAGTATGAGTTTATTTTACGAGGTAAAAGTGAATTGGGTTATTTGATGTTAATCATCCAAGTTATGGTTGTTTATTGTTAGAAGATGGTTATATCATCATACAAGTAGATTATAACAAGTCTTGAAGACTTTGTTCAAGTACATGTATATGTGGTAAATTATAGGGCTAATGGACTCATGCATCAAACTTGCCATATTTTTCTTTTGTATGCACTAAGTTTTTAATTTTCCTATTGTAGCATTCAACTTTTTTAATTTTCCTATTGTACGCATCCAACTTCCTTAATCATCATATTGTATGCAGCTAATTTCCTTAACTTTTATATTTGTAGGCATCCAGCATCCTTAATTTTCTTATTGTCACGTCACTTTTTCCCCGCTACAGTCATACAATAAATTAAGAAAGTTGGATGCTACAATAAAAAAATAAAATAAAAGTTTAGCGCATACAAAAGAAAAAAAGTGACAAGTTTGATGCATTTTCAAACCATTAGCCCTAAATTTTATTGTGTTTGGTCCATAAATATGAAGTGGTTTGGAGTCAAAATAGTGTCTCTTAAACCCAAAACCATAAACCAAGCAGTAGAATAAATTTAATACAGAGTCCTTAAAGTGTTATTGATGATTTGGGTTGAATTGAATGTAGTTTGGGTTGTATTTTGAAAAAGGAATTAGTGCAGGCCGTATGTGTGCAATGCAGTTTTTACGCAGTTTTGTTAAATTCATATAAAATTTACTGTAACTTGGATGAAATCGTGCAATATATCGTTGAAAAAGGTATAGATGTCTACTTTCATTTAGAATTGGTTTTAGGAGCGGATTCTTTCCTAAACTCTGTCAGATTACTGAACTAGTTTGCTGGGTTAGAATTGTAGTTAATTGAGATGTCGTTTGTTTAGTGTTGGTAACCTTAATTCCTTAGTGCCATCTATAATGGTTATAATGTCAGAGTGCATAAGCATGTTTGAGTTAGGTGTTCTCATGTACTCGCCGGTTTGTACTAATTGTTATGTACCGATTGCACATTGAATTCTATAGGTGATAAAAAGGGGACGTGTATGGACAATCTTATGAGTGTTAGCGGATCATTACTTTGTATTGTCTTATGTTTGTATTATGGGCATAGCCCATTAGCATGCTATTTATATTATCTCATTGTAAACTTATTAGGCATTCAATACAAGGGTTTTACATGGTATCAGGCTTGGTTCTCTATCCACCGATCCTTACTAAACCCTAAATCACCTTTATCGACTTAACAGTCGACCTTTCAACCCTAAATCACCTCCTCGATTTAATAGTCGACACCTCCATCTCATCATCATGACAACTGGCACTACACCCCCATCAACACCTCCTGCCCTCACAATTGTGAAAAAGTTATATGCGGTACACAACATCACCAACCTTGTTCCTGTTAAGCTTGACCTTGATGAGTTAAACTACTCATCATGGTGCTATTTTTTTAAGATTCAATGTAACAACTTCAATGTCCTAACGCACATTGAAGCCAAAACTGGCGAAACCTCAAACCCCACACCACCGACGGAAGAATGGCTCACCGACGACTCCATCGTGAAATCGTGGATCATACTCACGTTATCACCCTCACTTCAAAAACAGTTTATTAAAATAAACCCTAAAACTGCTCTCGATGCTTGGCAGCAGGTAGAAAAACTATTTCAAGATAACAAACGGACCCGTACGGTTGCTTTAAAAAGTGATCTCCGTATGCTTAACATGGGAAGCCAAACTCCTGATGAATATTTCTCCAAAATTGATTCTCTCGTCACATTACTAAGTGACCTTGGTTCGGATGTCAGCGAGGATGATGTGGTCACTTTTGCCATTAATGGCCTAAGTGAAAAGTATGGTAGTCTCGCACAAATAATCGCCCACAAAGATCCCTTTCCTGATCTTGCAACAGTGAGATCGATGGTCATGACCGAGGAGATGCGGCTACGGTCTAAGTCGCCCATTCTGTCCAACAACACTACTTCGAGTGCTCCACAGATTCTGCTAGCCGAGACAAACACTACTCGTGGTCAACAGTCTCGTAATAATCGTGATCGTGATACTCGCAACATGCCAAGAACCGAGGTATGTCGTAACTTTGGGCAAGGTTTTTGTCGCTGGGGCAATACTTGTAGGTTTATTCATGATTCACAACGAGGAAGCAATTCACTGGCCAATAACTCCCATGCAAATACGACCCAATGGTCAACAAAATAACAATCGTACTCCTACTTTTAATCCACTGTCTAGTGGGATTGGTATTGGTGGTCAACAAGAATTACTTGCTATATTACAGGCCCAAAATAACTTGTTGGCCCAATTGCAATCACAACACTCCAACCTCTTGGGATCTCGGCCTGTTGTGCCACCGGGTTTTAATGTTCAGCCCACACAACCACTTCCTTCGCAACAGCAAGCCTTTTTGACGAGCATTGCTCCCGGTTCGACTTCTCAATCCATGCCACCTAGTCAAGAGACGGTTCTCCCTCAAGCTTTCAACACCATGACACTTCAAGACCCTACCAATGCAAATTGGAACATGGACACTGGTGCGTCATCTCATCTCAACTCCTCTACTAATAATCTTAGTACTATTTTTAATTCTTGCATGTATCCGCCTGTCGTTGTTGGTGATGGTAAATCGATTCCTGTCACCAACACGGGCCATAGCACTTTGCCTACTCCCTACCGCCCTCTTCATTTAAATAATGTACTTATTACACCCAATATTGTCAAAAATTTAATTTCGGTTCGTCAATTTGTTCGTGAAAATAAATGTACCGTTGAGTTTGATGCGTTTGGTTTTTCTGTGAAGGATTTCTGGACCCGTCAAATTCTACTCCGATGTGACAGCACGGGTGATCTTTATCCCGTCACCAGCCCTACCACACCACAAGCTTTTGTTGTCAGTCAGCATACGTGGCACCAGCGTCTTGGTCATCCAGGAAGTGATGTGTTACGTACTTTAGTTTCTAATAATTTCATTTCATGTAATAAGACTGTCTCCCGTGCTTTGTCATGCTTGTCAACTTGGCAAGCACGTGCGACTTCCTTTTTCGGTTTCTGAAACGATTGTTAAGTCTCCTTTTGATATTATTCATTCCGATTTGTGGACATCACCACTTTCATGTGTTACGGGTATTAAATATTATGTCTTGTTTTTAGATCATTTTTCGCATTATCTATGGGTGTATCCTTTACATAACCAGTCTGATGCTTTGTCAAAATTTATTCATTTTCGTGCTTTTATTAAGAACCAATTTAATTGTGACATTAAATCTCTACAATGTGACCATGGGGGCGAGTTTGATAACAATGCCCTACACCAACTATTTGCCTCTAATGGTATTACCATTCATTTCTCTTGTCCAAAAACGTCACAACAAAATGGCAAGTCTGAGCGAATGATTCGTACCATTAACAATCTCATTCGCACCCTTTTATTTCAAGCACATTTACCACCCACGTTTTGGGTCGAAGCCGACATGGCCACCTACCTTTTAAACATCTTACCTTCAACTGCTATACAAAATGAGATTCCTCACATACGCCTTTACAAGACTGCACCCAACTACACGGATCTTCATGTTTTTGGTTGCCTTTGTTACCCTCATTTACACACCAACCATAAGCTTGAACTACGCGCCACCCCTGCCATCTTTCTTGAGTACCCCACAAGCCATCGCGGGTATTGGTGTCTTGATCTCAACACCAACAAGATAATCCTCTCTCTTCATGTCACCTTTAACGAGACGATTTTTCCCTACGGGTCTATGACTCCAAATTCTTCACCCTCATATACTTTTCTAGACACCTCCCCTAATCTTATTCAACAACACTTATTAACTAACCCCATCACCCATTCTTCTCCAACACCCACTGGTCTCCCTTCCAACAACCAACCCACTCCTCCAGTTGACCCACCATCTCCTCACTCATCCACTCACAACCCACCACAACAAGCTCAATCCCCTACATCTACTAACTCACAACCCCTCCCAAATACCACCGCACCACCACTAACCCAATCCCCTACATCCACTAACCCACCACCTACTTCAAATAACACCGTACCTTCCCAGTCAACTACCTCAGTTCCACCGACCCAAACAACAAATCCCAATCCCGTGTCAACTCACTCCATGGTCACTCGCTTTCGTGTTGGTTCTAATCGTCCCACTCAACGAGTCAACGCTTTACATTACATGTGTCTACTATTTCACCACTTCCTAAATCATACAACCATGCGTTTCGTAACCCCAATTGGCATAGTGCTATAATAGATGAATATATTGCATTACTTAAAAATAAGACTTGGATTCTCGTACCTCGACCACCGGCCGCGAACATTGTTCGTTCCATGTGGCTTTTCCGGTACAAACATAATGCAGATGGTAGTCTTAACCGCTACAAGGCTCGACTTGTGGCGAATGGCAGTACACAGGTGACAGGAGTTGATGTGGATGAGACTTTTAGCCCGGTTATGAAACCGGCTACTATTCGTATAGTTCTTAGTTTGGCTGTTTCTCGACATTGGCCTATCCACCAGCTTGATGTTAAGATTGCATTTCTACATGGTCATTTATTTGAGACGGTTTATATGCATCAACCTCCTGGCTTTCGGGATCCAGATCATCCCGATTATGTGTGTCTTTTGCAGAGATCATTGTATGGGCTTAAACAGGCTCCTAGGGCCTGGTTTCAGAGGTTTGCTACTTATGCTGCTCGTGTTGGGTTTCATCTCAGTCGATGTGACATTTCCCTCTTTATTTATCACCAGGGATCGAGTACTGCTTATTTATTGTTATATGTTGATGATATAGTCTTGACTGCCTCTTCATCCATACTTCTACAGCAGATTATTGATTCTTTACATGCAGAGTTTTCCATGACTGATCTTGGCCCTCTTAATTATTTTTTGGGCATTTCTGTGATACAAAATACTTCGGGGATGTTTCTTTCTCAATCGAAGTATGCTACCGAGGTTCTTGAGCGTGTAAATATGCTCACTTGTAACCCTTGTCAGACTCCGGTCGACACTGACACCAAACTTGCAGTTGATGGTGATCCTGTTTCTGACCCCACTTTGTATCGCAGTCTTGCAGGTGCTCTGCAATATCTTACGTTTACTAGACCGGATATATCTTATGTTGTTCAGCAGATTTGCCTTTTTATGCATGATCCTCGGGAGCCTCATTTCTCTGCTCTCAAGAGGATCTTACGTTATGTTCGGGGGACTTTGGACTATGGATTACAGCTTTATTCTGCATCGACATCATCTCTCGTGGCCTACTCAGATGCAGATTGGGCTGGTTGCCCTACTACACGTCGGTCCACTTCAGGTTATTGTGTGTTTCTTGGGAACAATCTTCTCTCTTGGTCTTCTAAGCGCCAGCTTACACTGTCTCGCTCCAGTGCTGAAGATGAGTATAGGGGAGTTGCAAATGCCGTAGCTGAGACTTGCTGTTTACGCAATCTTTTGCGTGAGCTTTATACACCCCTTTCATCTGCTACGATTGTTTATTGTGATAATGTGAGTGCCGTTTATCTCTCCTGTAATCCCGTGCAACATCAACGTACGAAACACATTGAGATTGACATTCATTTTGTTCGTGATTTGGTGGCAACTGGTCATGTTTGCGTACTTCATGTTCCTTCTCGCTATCAGTATGCAGATATCTTTACAAAAGGCTTACCTACCGCTTTGTTTGATGAGTTTCGCTCCAGCTTGAGTGTTCGTTCCTCTGCCGCTCAAACTGCGAGGGGCTGTTAGCGGATCATTACTTTGTATTGTCTTATGTTTGTATTATGGGCTTAGCCCATTAGCATGCTATTTATATTATCTCATTGTAAACTTATTAGGCATTCAATACAAGGGTTTTACAATGAGCTACTAGTTGGACCTCGAGGTGAGTACACGGTAATTTATAAAAAGGAGCTGCACAAAAAGTGACGTTTGTTGCTCATTATTGCTTTGACTGTTGATTGATTGACGTTATTTTTAATATTAGTGTGGATGTTGGATATGTGCCATATGAAAATGGAGGAACGTGTTATTAATGTCGAGCCGAACATGGTTAAAAAGTTTAAAGATGAAGACATTTTCCCCTCCATTCAAAGGGTCTCCAAACTTTGGACCTCTGCTAGTCTGCTAGGCCTAATTCGGTTGTTGCAAACCGAAACTATTGGATCCCAAGACCCTATGACATTCTTTCTAGTGCTTAAATTTGTTTTGTTTGTTGTTAATTGTACTCGTAGTTTGTTACAAAAAAAATCACAATTTTTTTTTTTTTTTTTTTTTTTTTTTTCAAAACAATAAGCTCTGAATAAATGTACTGATTAACACATTGACAGCCCAGGAATAAGTTTTTAAGCATAAGTTTTGATAGCACATAAATGTTTTATATTATAAGACGAACACAGCATGAAATAACTCCAATTCACCCTCATTTCCCTTGGAAAAAACATTTAATCAAACACAAGATTCAATTCAAAGTGTTGCATGCAAATTGTTTAGTGAATAAGAAAGCTCTACCCATGCAAAACCGAAGCATTAGTGTGCTCAAACAAGTAGCAATAATTGTGTCATCCGTTTTACTACTTACAATGGTAATCGTGCCATTGTAGCGCTAGCCATGCTTCAGTTAACATGAACCAACTATATAAGCATTCGGCATAAGTTTATACGACCTCTTGATCACTCCGATCCACTGTCCCCAGTCCTGGAAATGGATGCACTAACTCTGGTGGGGAAGAACGACGTTGCCATACACTGCCTGCCAGGCTGCCAGTAACAAGAAAGCCATTTGTGAGTGGCCGTCGGCCAACGTCGGCTACAGCTTCTCCACCTGCATTGTTTTCGGTTTCCCTAGGATCTGTCATCAGACTGAAAATTATATGCTAGATATGAATTTGTACTATTATAAATTCGCTGAATTGAAGTTTCAGTATTTAATGAGTAAATCTTTATAAACCATTCATGATTGCCCTCATTGTTTCGAAACTTTAGTTTCGAAATGTGATATAAATTGGAAGTATTTTTGTTTTGCTAGTAATGATTGTTATTCAATGCTAGCTATAATGCCCGCGCGGGTTTTTTTTAATTTTTTTTAAATCATATATTTTTATTTATTAAAAAACAAATAATTTAATATTTGTTTTGTTTGATTTATGATGTTTAATTATAGTTTTTTATTATTAAAGATAATTATTTAAAAATTTTAATCTTATTGTTAATTACATCTTATCTATATTTTTTGTATTTATCTTCTAATTGTGTTATGGATAAATATGAAAATAATATCTTTTTTAAAATAATATTATTACTAAATAAGGTATGGTTTAGTTTTTTTGAAATGAAAAAGTCCTCACTTGTGGTTTTGTTTTATTATATAAAAGATTAAACTACGGTTTCTCTGTATTTTGTATCTTTAATAATAAAATTCTTTAAGGAATAATCATCAAAATAGACCGGGCAATCATGATGAGTTTGGTTACTGCTCCAGATCTAAAAATATCTTTTTTAGACAGAGCAACTGGGCAACTCGACCCATATAATGACAAGTGCCCCCAGTTGCTCAAAAATTGGCGGCTGTTGCCCAAAAAACTGACCAGTTGCCAAAAAAAACAATCAACATTTGTCATTTGCAGAAAGTGACACTTCATCAGTTGCCCTGTCTAAAAAAAAAGACATTTTTAGATCTGATGACAGAAACCGAATTCACTATGATTGCCCGGTCTATTTTGATGATTATCCCTTTCTTTAACAATCTTTAACTATTAAGCGAATATTGTCGTTGTCGTGGGTCACAATTGGTTTGTTTGACTTTGAAGAGTTCTTTTATTTCCTTTGGTCCGAGCCTTGACCAATGTCATTCTTTAGGGAACAACGGCGTGTTATTTTCATTTCATTCAAAATCAACCATTGCTGCAGCACTAAAATTGATTTTCGTACGTGCTGACTAATATTTTAATAATCAAACACGTAATCATAACCTTTTAGTGATGACCAAGCTGGTAAAAGCTTGTAAGTGTCATCGTTAAAATTTAAAAGTCTCAACTCGATCTTAAATTCAAATCTTGCTGTTGGTAAAAGCTTGTAAGTGTCCGCATTAAAATTTGAAAGTGTCAACTCTTAAATTCAATAAATAAATAAATAATCACACTTAAAAGCATTTAAGGCAGGTGGATTAGTTGGCTAAAAAAAATAATAATAAAATGAAATTAAATAAATAAATAAATAATCACACTTAAAAGCATTTTATAATGAAATAAAGTTGGGCCAATTCAATGTCCAATAATCTCTGGCTAGGATTTGAAAATAAAATAATTTAACTGTAGAATTAATCACTAAGCTAATACACTCAGGGAGTCATCTTGAGAGTTATTCATAAACGAAGATTAAGAATCTCTAATAAATGAACTAGAGTCCATGAACCATGAATCAAAGAAGATGATAACTCAGAATATTTGTATACTTAAATATGGAGAGATTGTTGAGCCAAATATTTGAACCAATCGTCTCTAAAAATATTGAAAATAAAACAACCTAAGTTACTCCGTGATAAGAATCAGTGAGTAAAATTACTCATTGATTCTCATAAGGGAATAACTTATTCACCAATTCTTATCAAGGTCTAACTCAAGCTGTTTTACGTTCAAATATTGTCTTAGATAATTGGGTTAAATCTTTAGCCCAACACCCGAATTGAGTATACAAATAGCCTAAGTTATCATCTTCTTTGGTTCATGGACTCTAGTTCACTTGTGATCCTGATATTTGGGTAAAATGTGAATATGTTTAAGATGTTGCAAACAAGTTTTACTCAAAACTCATTTGAAATTAATAACACAATTCGTACTTTTCAATGTATATAATTCTTATTAGACATGAATCAAATAATTACAAAGGATAGTTATGGGTACACTGTCCTAATTGAATGACAAATGGATAATCTTAAACTAAAACTGAAGTTTGAGTTTATGGGCAAATAATATAAGCTTGCTAGCTTAGCTAATGATGTTCAAGGAGAGGATGATACTTTCACAATAATATATTTTTATCATTTTTGTGTAAGACATTGTGCTTATATAGGTGAGTAAAAGTGAAGTCTCATATATGTAGTAGGTTAGGTGTCTAGCATCTAGGGAAAGAGCATCTTCCACATAGTGCTTTTATACATAGCTTCACTTCCAAAGTACTTCAATGTAGAATCAATTATTTACCTTTTTATCAACCACTCTTATTTTTATTTGACTTCCTTATATTTACTTTTTTCTTTTTTGATTTTTGAAAGTTCTCGTCTATATTTTAAGTCTAACTTTGAGAGATTATTTTGAGTTAGTGAGACTTTGTCAGATCTCGATGATTCAAATGTTGTTTATAGCTTATGTACTTTACTCATTCATACACATAGTGAGATAAAATGTATCTTCAGTTAGTATTCGACATCGCTGAAGATTTTGTTGATCGAGCTTTATAAAACAATCACTGACTTCTCATCAAGGATACTCATTGATTCTCATCTGGGGTAACTTACTAAATGATTCTTACCAAGGAGTAACTCATGCTATTTTATGTTCAAATATTGTCAAGGACAATTGGGTTAAATCTTTGCCCAATAAACAAATTAAAAGAACATGAAGTTATAACTTTGTTTCCAAAATGATAAATACGGATAACATTGATGGTGTTATGTTTGAACTTTTATATTTCATTGTTCATTGGGCTTATTTAGTTTTATCCTTTTCAGTTTTCCTAATTAGTTACTTTAGTTTTCTTTTGATGTACTTTGGTGACCTAAAACAAATTACATTTGTGACCTAAAAGGGTGACACCATCAAAGAGATTCTCAATGTTATCTTAACTTGTGTGAGAAGCTCACTAATAAAATGGTTATGAGTTCAGATTTTGCATAAGACATGTGAGATAAATTGTAGTATCACTACAAAAAAAGTTCATTTTTTTACACTTAATGTTCACACTTTTAAAAAGTGTGTAAAATTTAATTAGTTTATTAACACTTAATAATGTGTAAAAATTTGTTACATTAATAAGTGTAGTAAAAAATTGTAAAATAATAGATTTTTCACACTTATAGTTGTTTCAAAAAAAGTTCAAAGAAATCTAAAAAATGTCCACACTTATATGTGTGGAGGTTATTTTGTAACACCCAAATTCTCTACACTTGCTCAAAGTGTGGAGAATTAAAATCTCCACACTTCCTCAAAGTGTGAAGAATTTAGGTATTACAAATAAAAGTGTGGAGAAACCTTTTAATTCTTCACACTTAAAAGTGTGAACTTTTTTTTGACTCAATTATGAATGAGAAACATCTATTGCTTGACAATTTTTTTCACACTTATCAATGTAATCAATTTTTATACATTCTTAAGTGTTAATAAAATAATAAAATTTTACACACTTTTAAAAAGTGTGAAAATAAAAGTGTTAGGAATCAACTATTTTTTTGTAGTGTATTGTATATATTCTGAATTAGAGAATTACCATTAAAAAATAAAGAAAAGGGCGACACCCAACCCAAATGAGTACGTTCATGATCAAAGTGATTCAAGAGACAAGTGTGCTTGTCTTTTCTTGTTATTTTATAATTTCTATCTTTCAAAATAAATGTCTATTTCAAAATGCACAAACATTAAAATTTTTCACCAAGTACAATGTACATCATGAAATAAAATTTCTACTCACTAAAGTCTTACATTTATTTCAGGACGTTCTATACTAAAAATGTGAACATTTATTTTTAAGACGCATGAACAATATTTTATGTTTAGCAGCTACACTTATAATTAATTTGTAAAGCATCCTCCAATAACATTACACCCGGAAATTACGACTCACATGCATTTTAATCAAATAAAAATTTCCGGCTATCTATAAACATGATAAATAATCTTTGCAATGATTAACTTAACTTTTTTTTTTTTTTTTTTTGAAAGGTGACTTTTTCCATATATGGTTTAGAGTCGCACCTGCCAAATAGCAGGCCCTCATCCACCACATACCCAGACTATGTTGTCTGAACCGGACCCACGCTCTAGTCATTCAAAGTTTGAAGGATGCGTAAATACATACATTTGAACACGTTTCAAAGGCATATGCAGTTCAAAGAATTACACAAATTAAAGAACAATACATATATATATATGGATTATAACAATTACTAGTATATAGTATCGTATGTACGTACATACACACATATTAATGAGAAGTACGTAATAAACAAACAGGTCCATTTATTTAGATACACATACTATTGTTAGAACTTAATGAATGATCACTTCATTGTTATTTAAAAATAATTTGATAAAGAAAAAAAAAATAAAAGAATATTTGTATGAGAATTGTGTAGTTTGTAAATAAAATGCATGCAAGGGTGGCTATACTAGCTAGTAGCCTCTCCGATTTGAACCAACAATTGAGAGAATTCAGGTGGTGGTGGAGCGGTAGCAGCATTTGGACGTCCGGCAACCTTCTTGGAGCCAACACAAGGGTTACCACCGTTGCCGGTCGAGTTACAACCATTTCCGGGTGACCGGACTGGTGGTTTTCTACTTTGTAACGATGATAATAGAAGATTGCTTTCCTTCATCCACGTTTCTTTAAAATCTCCATTTAAAGTTCTGCTTGCTCTTGTCGGTGTGAAGCTAAGAAGTAAAAGAACAAATGTTGCCATAAGAGCTACAGAAATGACTTGGTGTTTCATGTTTCTTGTTTAAAGTTCAAGATTATGGTTTTCTTTTGTTGGGAATGAATTAGTTTGCTTTAAAATTAATTTTTGATTTTATTGGAAAAATGGGAAATTTTGTTAGGGTTTGATCGATGGCTATAACATGTTAAAGAGTATATATATATATATATATATATATATATATATATATATATATATATATATATATATATATATATATATATATATATATATATATATGTGTGTGTGTGTGTGTGTGTGTGTGTGTGTGTCAACAAATCGAATGATATATGGTTGACAAATTGTTTAATTTGAGTTGAATGGTTCTTTCAATTCCTTGACCAGAAATCTTCTCCAGGGACCTATGGCGTGTTTATTTTTATTATTCAAATCAACCATTTTTAGGGCTCTAAATTTGTTTCTCGGGCTGACTATTATACTTCAAACATATATGTAAACACGTTATAATAATGACACAAAGTAAAAGAACTTGATGATAGACTCATTCTGTCTTGTAAAATAAGCAAAAATTAGTAAACAAATAATTAGGTTAATTAGGGGTATCTAAATCATATATTAGAAGTGTCTGGTCAATGTGAATCATGTGATTCAAGAGACAAGAGATTGAGCATATGCAAAGAAAGATTGATATACAATTGTATATGCATGTCTATTTTGGTTTCTTTACTACTTTTTTTGTTAACTAAGATCATCATTAAATTTATCAAACATGATTAAAGATTATTTAACTTATAAGTATTATACATTGGGTGGTCGTTGAACTTTTAAACCAGAGTATTACGTTACTTAAGTGATTCCTGGTTGGAGTCTGTTGTGGAGCCGAGACACGGGTGGAAGCTGCATTTTGGTGGGAAAGTCATGTTGGTCTAAACTTAATGTTAGGGTCTATTAGGGTCTTAATTTTAAGTAGTATTTTGTATTGGTAAATTATTTGTTTGTGCATAGTTGTCATCTTAATGTGGTAAATGTCCACATTGATTGTATTGAAATGTTTCGATCACGATTTATAATATTCGCCGGGGTAATAACCGTTTTACTCAAAAAATATATATATACACCTTTAAGTAGCTTAGTTAAACGGTGATTGTGTCTCAAAAGTGATACAAATTGTAGGTTCTATAACTTAGTAAACGAAAGAAGTAACACGTTGAAAAGAAACGTATAATGTTGTAACCACGTGTATTAACCTATAAAAAAAACTAAAACAATATGGAAGCTCGACAATACGGTTTGATTGTCAAATTCTATGACATTTACCTGGATATATTTTGCTAGATGAAATTTAGATATGTT
This sequence comes from Artemisia argyi, assembly GCA_030686995.1. Classification (NCBI taxonomy): domain Eukaryota; kingdom Viridiplantae; phylum Streptophyta; class Magnoliopsida; order Asterales; family Asteraceae; genus Artemisia; species Artemisia argyi. Next base: position 162,204,750 of record CM060683.1, read on the forward strand.
TGACCAAATTGGTGCCACTTTTTATTTTTAATTAGCCTATCACAAGTGAAATTGAGCTCTCATAATAAATTGAAAAACTCATTTGTACAATTTGTATATTCTTTTATTACGTAAGAGATACGAGCATTAACAAAAGTGTTGTATGGTTAGCTTGACAATTTCTTTTAAACTACTAGAATAGTAGGATTAGCTTTCAAAATAAGGTTACAACTACAACTAGTATTATAGTAAATTTAACTATTTGTGTTATTTGATATCGTTTTATATATATTTTGTAGCTAGGAGTTATAATCGTTCTTTTTGGGTAAAGTTTTGTCAAACATTCTTTACGGAAAAGTACAACTCGCAGTTTCAACAAGTAAATATTCCCGGCTACTAATTACATGTGCCTTAAATAAATCATTCATGTGAAGAATGAAGCTAGTCTATATACAGTTAATTACTATATGTTAAAATATGCATGTGTAAACGCGTGCATACAAACACATTTCAATGTCATAACTCATATTCAAATAATAAAACAAAAGAATTAAATATATCAAAACAGCTACTACATATTTTTGTTTTTACGTACATATACAAATTATTATTAAAAAGTACGTAATGGACAAAAAGGTCCATATATTTGGATACATACTCGTGTTAGAAATTAGAATGGGATGGTGTCATTCTTATTTAAACCTTGAAAAAGATTTAAAAAACTAAGAATAGCTAAATAAATGTTTAGTTATAACAACATGCACGGATGGCTAACTGCTAGCGGCCTCTCTGATTTGAACCAACGATTTAGAAAATTCCGCTGGTGGGGGAGCAGTAGCAATATTTGGACGTCCGGCAACCTTCTTGGAGCCAACACAAGGGTTACCACCATTGCCGGTCGAGTTACAACCATTTCCGGGTGACCTGACGGGTGGTTTTCTACTTTGTAACGATGATAATAGAAGATTGCTTCCCTTCATCCATGTTTCTTCAAAATCTCCATCTAAAATTCTGCTTGCTCTAGTCGGTGTGAAGCTAAGAAGTAAAAGAACAAATGTTGCCATAAGAGCTACAGAAATGACTTGGTGTCTCATGTTTTTTGTTTAACGTTCAAGATTATGGTTTCCTTTTTGTTGGGAATGAATTATTTCGCTTTAAAATGATTCTTGATTTATGGAAAATCTGGGTAATCTTGTTAGGGTTTGATCGATGGGTATAATATCTTAAAGAGTAGAGACTTGTATTTATGTGTAAGCAAATCGAATGACATATATATGGTTCACAAGCAGTTTAGCTTTGAAGGGTTCTTTCAATTCCGTTGACCAAATATCTTCTTTAAAGACCAATGGCGTGTGTTTTTGTTTTTGTTTTTATTTTATTCAAATCAACCACTTTTTAGGGCACTAAACTTGATTCTTGTGGTGACTAATCAACACATAAAAGTAAAAGAACTTGATGGCATGATAGACGCATTCTGTCTTCTAAAATAAGCAAATCAAATATAATAAACAAGAATCTTGATTAATTATATTAAAGGTGTTTGATTTGGTCAATTAAGGGATTCAAGAGACAATAGTGGCACGTTTTGTAGAGTGAAATTCAGATAAATGAAATAAAGTGCAGAAATCAAATCACAAAAATGAATTCTCACAGAAATTCAATTTAAATTTCAGTATTTGATAACATCAAAGAATTGACTCAAGAAATTATTACTATTATTATTATTATTATCATTATTATTATTATTATTATTATTAGAATTTTCGACTTTTATAATTATGACTATGAAGTTAATAGGCACCCTCAGACTTATCTAACTATCTTATAAAGCACAAAGAGCTTTTCTAAAACTTAATTAAATACAATTTTGAAACATCAAATATCTCTAAAACTTAATTTCCTAACATTAAACACATTATATATAAAAAAAAAAGTCTTAAAATTAAGACATACAACATATAAAGCAATTGGTAGAAATCAATTAAACACACGTATCAAAATCTTAAAATTAATAATACAACATTAGACACACTACTTATTATTATTTTTAAAGCACCCTATAATAAAAAATACATGTTATTATACAGATTGTACAAACAAATAAAACACATAAAGCTTTATGCAATTTATATGTTAATAAGTTGATGATACATATGATTTTGAAAACCAGACCAACGGGTTCAACCGGAATCCAAGTCGCCATCGATTCGGTTAGCCAATAAAAGACGTTTAAAAATGAAACGGAGAGGACCAATCGGAACCGGTAAAAATGAGTGAACTGGGTCGGACTGGGATCATTTTTTTTCTCCGGTTAATCATTTCGTCATTGTTATTTTGTTGGCGCTAAACTTTAATCACAAGTACCCGCCGTTGCAACGCGCATGTACCATGCTAGTAAGTTATAATATGATGTTTAAGTATTTTAATTTAGCTAATCTGCTTTTTTATTTAACGTTTGTTAGTTTATAAAATTGTTTAGAAAAATCTCTCAAGAGGTTAGAACTAGTATAGTCGATCAATATTAAAATATATTGGTATGAGGGGAAAATCACTCTATTATTATTATTATTATTATTATTATTATTATTATTATTATTATTATTATTATTATTATTATTATTTAGTTGGGGAAATAATTAATTTATTTACCAAAAGGATGAGAAATCAACTCTCTGCAATATACAAAGGAACCAAATCATAGGATTTACAATTCTTCACCTTTTTATTTCTTTGAAGTACCAAACATATGAAATGAATTGATTTTCTTTTCTCCATTCTCAACTCTTTGTACCAAACATGCCCTAGTATTTTTTTTTCTTTTTCAGATGAACTATATCAACAACCAATAGCTTTTAAAAATCAACTGCTTTAGCAATCGGACATACCCCCACTACTACACAATAGGTTAGATAAATCACTTCATATAGAGTGGTTATGTTTAAAACTGATCTAACAAAGGAAAAAGAGAGTGAAATATAATGAATAAATCGGTTATTTGGTTAATAACCGATCTACTAAATTTTGAAACTAGTTAGATCGGTTCGTAAATATTAACCGATCTATGTATTTCCCAAAAATTCACCAAAATTGGTTTAGCGGGATACAACTTTTCATTTGCCCGCTCCACCAAAATTTTAGACACAAAAGGACATTTCCCCAAAATCATATACCACTCTCAACAAAAAAACCCTAGACATTTCTCTAAAATATCACAGTCGCTGATTCAACAAGGTGTATCCATGTTTTGATAATTGAGGATGGTACCAAAATTGAATTGAAAAGTAGTATGTCTGTTGTTGTTGTTGTTGTGTTAGAAACAGAGATAAATTTAAACCACCACTCCCTACATCGGAATCACAAGCAAACATCCTCTGTTCGCATCTTCTTGTCTGATATGTTCTCCTAATTTTCTATGGTTTCATGTTCTTCGTTACAGTTATATTATATTTTTAATTATTAGTGAATTGTGAAATATATATTTGAATCAAGTAAGTGTTTTGTTTTGTTGCTAAAGATCTGCTACTAATTGTGGAAAATACTTAAAATTATGATATCTTATTATTTGATCTCATAGATTATTTAGTATTATGATAATTGAATGGGATACGTATAGGGCAAGGGCGTGTCAACCGTGTACATGATACTTATACCCGAGGGGTGTTGTTTTCATCCCCCTTATGATATGGATGTGTTATAATTTTAGATGCTTCAATTGCAACAGGAAATTAATCAGTATGTCACTTTTTCTATGCTTCTAAGAGACATCAGTCAACAAATTTTTTATGAATTAGTATATTGTCAACGCCTTATCGAAGCTCACCTTGAAGCTTTTCAAGATTTGTGCTCTTCAGGTAATTATCTAAGAATGTGTAACACTCTAGAGTGTTGTAATTTTAAACTTAGTTACACTTAACTCATTTTTTTGTGTTGACGATAATTGGTTGGGCGTAGTCTCGTCTCAGGGGTTGTCTTTACTTTCTGCAGATCTCTCGGGTTCTGATGTTACAGATATTGGCCTGTGTCATGTTAAAGACTGCAAGAATGTGGAGGATTTGAACTTGTGTTTTTGTGACAAGATCTTGGATGTTGGGCTTGGATCCATTAGTAGCATACTTTTGCCTAAATTGTATGCCTAATTTCAATTATTTAGTAACGTTGATATGATTTGAAGGATTCTGGTTTTCTTGATGTTTTTTTAAAATATTTTCATGTCAAAACTAAAAGGATGTCCGGATGTGCATTTTGAAAGTTATAATGTGATTTTGAACAACCAGTTTTAGTAACATCAATTTAATTGTGGTTTAAGACTTTATTGTGGATTAATTTTTCAGGTCTTTCTAACTTGACTACTTTGAGTCTAAAGAGGAACATCAAAATTACCACCAAAGGAATGAGTGTCCTTTCGGGCTTGGTCAATTTATCTAAGTTAGACTTGGAAAGATGCACATGGCCGGATCCATGGTGGTTTTATTCATTTAAAAGGCATGTCTTCTTTGTATTCACTCATAGCTAAAAGGTATCACAACGTATAATGTATGAAAGGTGTATTTCAATATTATGGCAGGTCTTAAAAAGCTCGAGGCACTTAACGTTAGTTGTTGTAATTGCATTACGGATGCAGATATGAAGCCTCTCTCAGGTAGTTCATGATAATTTTTATTAAACATAATAGAATTCGTATATCAAATCTTATGCTCTAACGACTCATTCTTTGTTATCAAACTTAAAAGAATTGCAAATTTCCTGCAGCAAGGTCACAGATCACGGTGTCACATTCTTGAAAGGTCACTGATTGACGCTAAACCACCAACTTATATTGACCAAGGAATGGTCAACAAAGTCAAATAGCCTAGAGTCAATGCTCCGCGTAATATAGTGTTTCCCCGGGTCGTTATGTCCCGACGAGGTGTGGATTGTAAACAAACGGCTTTGTGATCGGGTGAATTTGGACAGAAAAAGGTTTTGTGAGTGATTAAGCTAAGGAATCTACAAGGAATAGCTTAAATAAGCTATATGAATAAGACTGGAAAGTAGGAAAAACCAGAGACGAATTAAACCTAAAAACGCGTACGTTACGTTTAAATAAAACGTAAACGTACGAAATAAAAAGTAAAAACTGAGGTCTGAAAACACCCAGGGGGTGAAAATGACTTTTTTATAAACTTAAAAGTAAAAGAAAATTTTTAGAAAAAGAAAATAAATTTTAACACTAATTAATTATTTAATATTAATTAAATACTAATTATTAATATTTAAACAACTTAAATATAATATAATATTAATTAAATACTAAAAAGGTGAAAATAAAATTTCTAAAATTATAAAATAACTAAAAATAAGTTTTAAAAATAAAAATAAGTATTTTTGTCTTTTTGTGATTTTTCTATAAATTAATTACTAATTATTTATTAATTACCTAATTAAACTATTTTAAATTAAGAAAAATACTAAATGAACAGTAAAAATTCTAATAAAATTTCTAAAATTATTTTATAACATATAAAAGCTATAAAATATAAAAACTAGGTTTTGCTTAATAAAAACTAATTATGCTATTTTAAACTTAATATTAATTAATAATTAATAAAACTAAAATTAATTCTAATAAATACCAAATAGTAAAATAAAAATCTGAAAAATTTACTAAAAATATTTTAATATAAGAGGTAATTAATAAAAATATAAAAATGACAAGTGCTTAACAAAAATTTAAAAATGAAAATTAAAATTAAATTACATTAAATAGAAACTATCACTTAATATTAACTTTGTTTTTTCTGGATTTTTATTTTAGAAAACTATTTTATAACTAAAAACTAACACTTTTTGTAAAAACAACTTTTTTGTAAACTTAAAATAAGCTGTATGGAAAGAAATAAGCCAACCAGTTGACTTTGTTTGACCAGGTGGGAAAATAAGCTAATTTGGGTTTAAGTGGGACCCACTCTTGGTAATTCTAGTTTAAACTAGTAAAGTGAACATGAATAAACTGGAATAAGCAAGTGAGAACCTCAGAATAAGCTAATAAGACTAAATAAGCACATCCAAAAACCTAAGGCAACTCAGAAATGGGACAGAAAGTTTGGCTTGATTCAAGTGGGGTCTACAGGGATTTAGGTCAAACCAAGGGTCAAACCATTGAGCCTGGTAGGGGGGGGGGGGGGCTTGAAATGAACCAAGTTGGGAGTAGTGGGCCCACTGGGGTGATCAGAAACCACCACCAAAGTGGTGGTGGTGAGTTACTGAGCTGTGCAGCAGAGCAGGGCTTGCCCTGCTAGTATGTTTGGGGCAAGGTGGGGCCCACAAGAAAATTCTTAAAAATGAAGGAATGCAAGGTTCTTGAAGAAGAGCTGGAGGACAATAATCTCAAGAAGTTTCAGAATCTAAGACCTATCACAAAATTCTAATAAATTCATGCAATTTTGAGAAAAATCTGAGAAAGTGGAACTTTGACTTTTTGATATAACTCGAAATTTTGACTTGGCTGAGATTTAAAGCTTCCTAGATGATTGATTATGCAATGTTATGCTAAAATGAAACTAATATATGTTATATTATCTAAATATACACCTATGTTCATGATTATGCTTACCAACTGCCAACAGATATGAAAATATTGATGAGGGAATGAGATTTGACTTTTAAAGCTAGAAGCCTGAGTAATTATACTACTTATGACCTAAAGTAACTTAACTAAACATGCATGAACAAGAATCCACAACCAAAAGCTAATGCACAGTGGTGACAACCACTGTGCCAAACACTCCTTAATTGTTGACTAAATTTTGATTTTCAAACCATTTCACTGATTAAGACTTTCAATCCAGTTCCAAAAGTTACCATATCATGCAATGATCTTAACTTAACACAGAAACACCATTTATAACAACAAAAATCCATAAATCAATACTATGCAATATTGGCAGTAAAAATGAAAACATGAGCAATTAAAGATTTTATTGAACAACCACTAGATATTAAGCAACAATATTACTAACATATGCTAAATAAACACAAAAGAACCCAAGAGAAGCAGTCTTAAGCACATTAACAGTGAAAATGTAAAAGTGAGATCATGGCTTACAGTTTAAACCAATGCTTAGAACAAGTGAACCAGGACTCAAGACACCATCCTATTACTCCCCATGGAGTCCTAAACCAGAATCCATCCACCATCTACCAATCTCCATTGCATCTTTCTTCCTTGAGCTTGATTTTTTTATTTTTTCTTTTATTTTTCTTGATTTTTGGTAATTTTTTTAGTGAACTTTACTTAATGCTGGTTTTAGTAATCAGTAAGCTTATAAAAACTTATCATTGAGCAAACTACACTCAAATAAGCAATAAACAACCACTGCTACAGCTTAAGAGTAATTTGAGAATTTTAACTAAAATTGCAATTTCTAAAATTTAACAAATAACACTGAAATTAATGATTGAAAACATTAATAGTAAACTGGAAGAGTTGATTACAAGTGACATAAACCAAAAATTACAACTAAAGATGAGTTTAAATTAAAAATGACCTGATCTAATTAAAACTAAGACTAATACTACTCTACTACTCTTTTCTTCTTGCTTTTCTTGACTTATATAATCCCTGGAGAGGTTCTCTTTCTTTCCCACTCACTTTTGGCCGTTGGATGGACTAAACTTGATCCCCACCGTTTAAACACCTTTTGGCGGGAAAAAGGGAAAGTGCAAATTGGGCAGTGTTTGGTGAGGTAATTAATGAGGGTAGGAGGGGGAAGGTGAGGTTGGTGTAAGTATTAATGAGAAGGTGGAAGTTGGTGAGGAGGGGGGACATGAGCCTGGTAATTAGGGGAGAGTGGGAGGGATGGTGAATAGTAATCTGGCTTGTTTGGGGGTTTGACCTGGGTCAACGAACCAGGTTTAATATTATACGGGGTGGGAGTGGGCCAATTGTGTGGGCTTGGTGGATCAGGGGTGTACATGGGTTGGGGTGATGGTAAGGGTGTTGTTTGGTTTGTATAATGTTAAGGGTCCATTTGGTTTAAATATTAATCACAAGGACCATTTTTGTAATAAACTGAAACTGATGGACTGAAAATGAAATTCCCCAAAAGTAATACCAAGGACCAATTTGCCAATATTCCAAAGTTCAATAACCAATTTTTCATTTTTCAAATTTTCAAAATTTCCCGGGGACTAAAAATGACATTTTTCAAAGTATAGGGGTTAAACTTGCCATTTTGTGAAAATCTTTTATCCAAGGACCAATATTGAACATTTTGAATTTCCAAGGACTAAAAATGATTTTTCATCCAAAAATATCCCACCAGGGACCAAATCTGCCAAAGTTTGAAACTCCAGGGACCAAAAGTGTAAATTTCCAAAACTTTCCAATTTTTCACCAAAGGACAAAATATGACAACTTATGATTTCAAAAGGACCTTTGGTGATAATTTTCTATATTTTGAATATCCAGGGACTAGTTTTGTCATTTTATGAAAGTTGGGGGACTGAAACTGCCAATTTTGCAAACTTTATGCGTTTTTCATTTGTTTTTGCTCATTTTGCATCTAAAACATATAAAACACAATTTTGAAATATTTTCAGTATTTTGATGCATTACTGAGTGTTTTTGTATGTTTTGCAGTTCAGATTAGACCAAAAATGATGAGTGTTTGAGCACTCATCAGTCACCTAAGTTATATTTCACAGTTTATTTTCCGTCATATAAATGCACAACTTTTTCTAAATTAGATGGCGTTTTCTCTTCAGGTTTACACAAGCTTGCATTGCTGAATATGGAACGCTGCCCTATAATTTCAGCATGCTTGGATTCACTTTTAGAAGCTTTGATCTTTCTCATTATTATCGGTGAAAAACTTTTGCTTAAGCCCTTAAAAAAACTCTCTCTCTGGCAACAAAGCTTCTCCCTAACTCCTCTAATCGGTTTTCCTAAAAACTCCTTTTAATCATATGTTTTCTGCTTCGAATTCGTTGAATTAGCGATTTATATCATTACTTGATCTAAGTCGCTGCATAATTCATATTGTTTTTAGGTGTTCTTTTGTTAAAGTCAATTTAGTTCCAAATCGATTCAGGGTCTTCCTAATCGTGTTGTTTATATTTTTAGGGTTTCGTTATTAATCGATTCAACTCTTGATCGATCCTATGGTTGGAGGTTGACTCTGTGGTACGATTCGTTTAAAACCCTAACTACTCAAGTTAGGGTTTTCTCGTCTTGGTCGTTGTTAGGAATTATTGAAGTCAGCATATAGATTCTGCTGATGGATACTGCTGACAGGATTCTGCTGAAGCATATATGGATTCTGCTGATGATATAGTTTATGCGAATATAGTTAATCCGTAGGATAGAGTTTGTTATTTTAGGATATGATATGTAGAATATCTTTTATAGTTTAATGATTATTCGTTTCTTGTAAAAGAGGTTAGGGTTTCTTATAGTATAAAAGGAACTCGTGGTCAATGTATTACGTACGTATTGAAAAATATTCTTAGTGATTAATAAAACGATCCATAGAGGATCAAGTGTTTAGTATATTGTGTTTGTATTTATATTCCGCATAGATACAAGCATACAGAGATTTTCTATATAGTTTTGCTATTGATTACATTAGTAAGCTATCGATCCATAGGCTCAAGATCTATCAAGGAGTAGATCCTACAAGTGGTATTAGAGCCACGGGAGAATCTCTGAAATCAAACTTAACTTCAACACCTTTTCATTCAATAACCATGGCAGATACAGACTCTTCAAAGGTCACTCAGACAACAACAACACCCTCACTCAACAACTTCAGCAGGTTGCTTTTTCCAACAGTAATGCAAAGTTTCCATATCTAAAGAAAGATGAGTATGAGATATGGGCCATGAAGATGCAGAATTAGATTGCTAGTATTGACTTCAATCTCTGGAATGTGATATTGAAAGGAAACAGTCCAAAGAAGATAGGAAAAGAATCTGATGGTAATATTACCATCTATCCTCCTTCTACTGCTGAAGAAATCATTGCTGTACAAAGAGAAAACAAAGCTAGAACCATCTTGCTTCAAGCCATCCCAGATAATCATATGGGAGACTTTCACTTTCTTGATGATCCCAAAGACATTTGGATGGCCATTAAAGCAAGGTTCGGGGGCAATGAGGAATCTAAGAGAATGAGAAAATCCATGCTTAAGCAGGAGTTTCAGGAGTTCAGGATATCAGAGGAGGAAGGTATACACAAGGGCTATGATAAATTCCAGAAGATTTTGAGTCAGCTGCATCAGCTTCAAGCCAAGCCTGATAATGAGGAATGCAATTCCAAGTTTCTAAGGGCTTTACCTCCTTCATAGTCCCTGATATGTGCCTAATTACACATATCTTTTATACAATTTGAACCCACAAAAACGACCAAAAACTCACAAATGACTCACAAAATGTTACAAATTCATAAAAATGTGTTTTTATGTGACTCGGGAACAAAAAGATTGAAAAACAGGTGAAAACTGATCAAGTTCACACAAAATTACAGTTTCAGTCCCTGGAGTTACACAAATTGGCAAAACTAGTCCCTAAGAGTTTAAAATGAATAAAAAGTCAACTTTAGTCCTTGGGAACTCAAACTTATTCACAAATAGTTCCTGGATAAAAGTTTACACAATCTGGCAACTTTTACCCCTTAAGTTACAAAATTGGCAAATTTAGTCCTCGGGTATTTAAAACTTGGAATTTATCAAAACATACCCTTGAACTATTCATAATTCACAATTTGGAACAATTTGAATAACTTTTGGGAATTTACAAAACTAGTCCCTTAAAATCCAAAAATAACATATTAGGTCCCTGAAGTTTTAAAATGGAAATTATATACTTTTGGTCCTTATGTTATGTTTTATTGGAAGGTTTGGTCCTTGGAAGAAGTTTGGAAAGTTTGCATTTTCAGCCTCTCAAGTTTTCAGCAATGACAAAATTGGTCCTTGAAAGTTATAAACTAAACAACCAAATGGACCCTTTGTTGTTTATATAATCCAAAACCAAAAACAAGTCCAAAATCAAATCCTGGCCCAACACTAAACACCCCAGCCCATTGTTTAAAATAAATAATACCGGGCACTATTCCCCTTCCCTCCACCTTGCACCCTTTACCACTGAGTCACCATACCACCCCGTACCCACAGTTTTTTTCACCTCCAAATCACCACCACCTACTCTAAACTTGTCTCCCCACCTCACACATGCTCCCAAACTTCATTAATTGCAGAAAAACGGCCTTAAGCAACCACAGAGACTTTTGGCGCCAAAAAGCCATTTAAATGGCTAAGATCATTTCTGCTCAATCAAAGGCTGTGAATTAAAGTGGGATTTGACTAACAAGTTGGGGAGGACTCAGAAGGTTATAAAAGGTTGAGGATGAAAGAGAGAAGAGCACTTTGGCATCCGCCCATTGTCACTTAGATTAGAATTTATTGCTTATTTTTAATTACAAGTCATTTACAGCTTTCATTGTTGTACTAGACCTTAAACAAGTTTAATATAACAATATTTACAGTTTTATTGGGATCATCTTTTAAATTTCATGTCTTTACTTAAATTGTCATTTAAATTTCTTGTCATTTAAATTCGTGTTTGATCAAGGTTGTTAATGGTTCTTATAAACACTACTTAGCTCTCAGTAAGCTATAGCAAGCTTTTAGAATCCAAAAAAACAGCTTATGATCTTTTAAATTAAAAAATACCAAAAATATTGAAAATAGTTAAAAAATCAAAAATCAGTTTTGAGGGCAAAGGAAGCTTGGAGCTTGATACAGCTTGTATGGTTCGGGTTGTAGTGCTTCTTGGGAAGCTTTAGGTTGTGTTACTTGGCCTTGGTTCTTAGTTCTCAGCTGATTTTTCATTTGTAAGCATTTTCTTTAATTTCTGCATTTTACTGTTGATGTGTCTTATTCACTTTAATTACTGTGTTTTCTTGTCAATATGTTGTTGTTTTGTGTTTTTAAACTTCAATCTTGTATGTTTATATGTTAATTTTTAGAGTTGCTAAAATTCCATTTGTGACTGTAAAAATAGCATACTAGTAACTTTAGTGTTCTTGTTGTTATTATTGTCATTTTTCTGTTTGTTTATGCTTATGTGTTGTTTTTAAGTTGAATTATTGCTTTATATTATATGTTTGTGTTTTGGAATTTAATTATGCTTGAAATTGCATAATGACTGTCAATTGGTCAATATTTGATAATCCTAGGTCTAATCTGTTTGACAACTTGCTTAGTCTTAAAATGGTGTGAATTATGACACATTTTCACCACTGGATTGGATATTATTGACTTACACAGTCTTGTGTTATGGAAATATAAATTTTATTTCATTAAAAGGTTTGTTTGGATAAATGGGTAAAACTGTGTTAGAGGGTTTAGTTGTTGTTGTTCTTGTTGGATACACACTACTTAGGTCCTATATAACTCATTTAAGCCTTAATGAAACAGTGAACATGATAAATAGTCAAAATGACTCTTGATTTTATGTTATCTGTCTACTGTAACATCATTTGATCCTAAAATCTTGCATATGTGTTAAAAAGTTGTTAATCTTTGTTTAGTTCATGTTTATTATGTCTAATACATCAAAATCAGTGATTAAATTCAGATCAAAATACATGAAAGTCAATTTTGTTCATAAATTCAAAAAGTCAAAATTACCACAAACCTGATTTTGATTTAAATGTTAAATTTTAGTGTGCCTTTATTATTAAGTTGCTGCTTATGTGCTTTTAGGGCTTGTTAGTGTTGTTGCTTATCTGTCTTGTGTATTTTTGTCAATTTTTATCTTTAATGTTTACATGCTTAATTTATTGCTTTTTGTCAGCTTATTTTGTCCTGTCTCTCAGTTTCAAGCCCAAGTTCACAAGCTTGTAGCTTGATGGATTTTGGACTTGAGACTGAGTTTAATGTTGTTAATTGAAGCCCTAATTGCTATTTGTTTATGTGTACGTTTATATTTCAGTCTTTAGCTTATTAGACCACTCTACTCATTCCACCTTTTTGTCACAAAAACATCTCACTTCACTGAAGCAAACAGTGAAGTGAGATGGTTACCCAAAGCTTCTAACAGCTCCTTTGTGAGCTTGAGTTTTTGATTCTTGGCTTTTCACAAAGCCAAGGAACCAAACTCAATGTCTCAGTTTTGTTGAGCTTATTAAAGCTTATTTGATAAATCAAAGTTAGGAATTGTGTTTGCCCATTCTCAACAGCTTCTTGTGAACACAAGAAACTTACACCATTTCCACAGCTCCTAACAAGCTCATTAGAGATCCATAGCTTGAGTGGTTTGGCTTTTTGAGAAGCCAAGCTACCCAGCTTCTTGATCCTGTGCTTATATCTCATGTTGCAGCCCTTTTGATAGGGCTGCAACCAGCTTTAACTTATCACCATTTGGATGAGTTTACTGTTCATCAGTATACTCATCCAAAATCAGCCAATTTCATAAGCTCACTACAAGCTTATTAATTGATCATAGCTTGTGAATTTTAGATCAATGTGGAGCTTATCCATTAGATTCTAGGATCCAATGCTTTGAATCAATCTTGCAGCTCATTTAGAAGGGCTGCAATCAGCTTTTAGTGTGTCCCCATTTGATTTGTATACTGGTTCACCCAGTTAATACAGTCACTTGGGTGACTTTTCAATGGCTTCTCACAAGCTCATCTGTGGACCCCACAGAGTGAGCTTGGGCTTTTTGGAAAGCCAACCAGACCACCTAGCTACTCCAACTTCTTATTTGGCTTTTTCAGCTTATTATGTAAGCTTAATTTGTCTAGATAATAGGTTGCAGGGGTGTTTGGATCTGCAAGTAACTGTCAAAAGCTTGTTGGCTTATTTTAGCTTATTGGCTTATCCCAGTGTATTTGCTTGTTGAATATTGTTCATATTACTTGTACAAACCATATTTTCTCTTTTGTTACCTGTGTTGAGCTTATATCAAGCTCACTTGAGCTTTCAATCAATCCAAGTTGAGCTTTTTCAAGCTCAACTGTCTAAACCATAAGCTTGCATATTGTGCACTTGGCCAATCCAGTGCACATATCCTGTGTATACTTGTCTCTTGGACTTGTATGCATGTTACTCTTTCTTTGTTTTCCATTGTACAGCTTTTTTAAAGCTTGTTTCAAGCTTATGAGTCAATTGTGAGTGCCATAATCTCACTGTGTGATTCATAAGCCCACAAACAACTTATTTCCTTTGTTTGCACGGTCCCACCTTCATTATACATGTATAAAACTAGCATCTATTATGTCCAGAAAACAGAAAAATCAAATAGAAACTTTAACACTAGTGATAGCTTCTATTTAAGAAGTTTAAGCTTAAAAAGCTATCTGTGTTGGAAATAAGCTCCCACATAGCTTATTTCCAAGTTTTGTAAAAGTTTGCTTTGTTAAAGTTTAGTATTTTATCTTATTATAAAGTTTGGCAAAAAGAAAAATCCAAAAATAAAATAAAATGAAAAAAATGTGGGTGTGGGATTCGAACTCAGGACCTCTCGCTAGTATAACATGCATATAACCCACACCCCTTCCATCTGCTCTGGGGCACCAGTTCCGTTAGTTCATGAACTATCTATATACTTAACGTGGTTTTGGCCTGTTTGGCTTATTTGGACTGTGCAGCTTATTCCAGCTTATTGGAATAAGCTGATGACCCCATCTTATTTTTCCTAGCATCTTCATAAGTAAATACATTTTCTGTAATTTTTTCATAATTTTTACTGTTCATATAATATGTATAATAATTAAAATAGTTTAAATACCTTTTAGTAAATAATAAGTAATATATTTTTAAAACAGCGTATTTATAATTTTTATAAACTTTTTATATTTTTTATGGATTCCTATGATGGTTAAGTATATCTATAAAAAGTTTTATAATTTTATAAATCAGTTTAGTATGTATAATAATTAAATTAGCATTAATTAGTTTAATTAAGTATTATTAGTTTTTAATTAAGTTTTCATATTTTTATTAATAATATATAGTTTTTATATTTTTCTTAGCTTCTTATACTTATTTTAGAATTATGTAAAAAGTTTTAGATTTTTGTTTAGTCATTTAGTATTTAGTAATTAGATAATAGTAAATAATTAATAATAAATAGAATAATTGTATAATAAATATATTTTTAGTTTCAAAAATTATTTTATATTATTTTAAACTTTTCTAAGTTTTATTTCTCTAAGCATTTTTTAGATTTTTCTTATTTTTAGGTAATTATTAAATATTAAATAAATAGTTTTTAATTAATAGTAATTACATAAGTACTTGTAAAAATCATTTTAATTCATAAATAATTTTCTTATATTATTAGGATCACAAAAATATAAATTTCACATTTGTGGGATTTATATTGATCAGTTTTCAGTTTTAATTTAGTACGTAGTCGTTTAATTTAATTTAAACGTACATTTTTATTACTTTGCACATTTTTAGGTTTTTAGGTTTTCTTAATATTTAAATAAGTTTGTGATTAATAAATAAATATTTTAAGTTTGTTTAATTTGCATTTAAGCCCCTAAGGCATGCAAATTCCTACTGTAGTTATCTTTGTTTTTGTACGTTTACGTTTATTTTAAACTAAATGTACGTTTGTAAATCCTTTAACATTTTAGGGTTTCTGATTGTACGTTTTTACTGAAATAGCTGTGACAAGAGCTATTTACTATTCACATTCCTAGTGTTAGTCAGTCAGATTCCTGTTTTTATATTTAATTTCACCTAGACACAGAATCGTTATATTACAGATTTCACACCTCGTTGGGACATAACGACCTAGGAATATTCTATACTCCTCGTTCAAAATTGCTTTCCCTCCCGGGCTGCTCAGGGCCTTTGTTACGGTTGACCGTTCACAAGCGGTTGGCTTGTGTGATAAAACCTGGCTGGTTTGGGAGGAATCAAAATTTGGCGCCGCTGCCAGGGAGGCTGTGCTGCGTATAACGAATTTGTATTTTGTTGAAATATCTATCCTTGTATGTACATTATATATACTTTATCATTCAACTCCCGGGGCTGTCAGGGCATATTTATTACAATTAATCATTCACAAGTGATTAGCTAGCGTGGTAAACTTGACACTAGCCTGGGAGGTAGTGATTACATATACTATATCATATTTCATTTCATAAACAATATAAAATACAAAAACATTTTTCCTTTGCACACAACTTGCCCAGTTTGATTAGTCCCTCAGTTACAACATTTGGTTGTTGGCTGTTTACAGTTACTGAGCTCTGTCAGACCTAGATTCCCTTTCGAGGGGCGGTTGTTAGGAATTTTCTTTCTTTTGTACATATATATACAAATCTAAAAATACAAAAACATAATCTCCTTTATCTTATCATTTCATAATTCTGTGAGTGGTAACCCTACTCCAATTTCTCATCCAATCTGTGAGTGGCAATCCCACTCCATTTCCCCATGGACAATTTAATTCGGGGTCAAGTCAAGCTAGCGACTTGGTAATAAAAAACAATCGCATAAAACATGGGTTTTTCACCCGTGTGTACCACCTAAGTGTGGGGGTGTGCCCCACATGTTGTATATATTTTGAAAATGAAATGAAAAATTGTAAATACAGAAAAATAAAATAATTGTTGTGTTACCCCACTTAGCTTTTAAATATTATCTTTTTACGTTCAAGAATTCGGCATAATAGCCGAGACTTTGAATATTGAGGACAATATTCATTTCTAAGTGTGTGGGGGGGGGGGGGGGAATTCTGGCGAATTTGATCACTTATATACCCTTGTATGCCCTTTTTCCCCGAAAATGGCCAAAATTTAAAATTTTTTCACTTGGTATTAGTGTTTTGCACTAAATACAACAAATGGTAATCAATCCACCATGTCTAAACCACATAAGGATTGGCTAATCCAGGAGCAAACAGCTCTTGGTAAAGATATCTCAAAACCGTTGATGGCTTGCAATTTGCCCAAAATTGTATGGTTCCTCAACTCCCCATATCCCATCAAGCGAATGAGTTGGCTAGCTCGCAAGATTATGGCTTGTGGTAAAGGCCGTGGAAAAACCATAATTGGTAATCAGCTCACCAAGATGTTGACTATTCCATCAAGAGTTGGCTAGTCCAGAAGCAAACGGCTTTTGGTAAAGACAAATCAAATCCGTTGACAGCTGGTGATTTGCTCAAAATCACACGGTTATCAGGTGTGCCACAGTTCTTACATCTGGCTACTCCAGAAGTGATGGCTTTTGGTAAAGAGTCTTTGAAATCCATTAAGTTTTTAATAGAAGATTGCTAGGGACTAGCAATAGTTCAGTGTGGGGGATTTGATATGTGCCTAATTACACATATCTTTTATACAATTTGAACCCACAAAAACGACCAAAAACTCACAAATAACTCACAAAATGTTACAAATTCATAAAAATGTGTTTTTATGTGACTCGGGAACAAAAAGATTGAAAAACAGGTGAAAACTGATCAAGTTCACACAAAATTACAGTTTCAGTCCCTGGAGTTACACAAATTGGCAAAACTAGTCCCTGAGAGTTTAAAATGAATAAAAAGTCAACTTTAGTCCTTGGGAACTCAAACTTATTCACAAATAGTCCCTGGATAAAAGTTTACACAATCTGGCAACTTTTACCCCTTAAGTTACAAAATTGGCAAATTTAGTCCTCGGGTATTTAAAACTTGGAATTTATCAAAACATACCCTTGAACTATTCATAATTCACAATTTGGAACAATTTGAATAACTTTTGGGAATTTACAAAACTAGTCCCTTAAAATCCAAAAGTAACATATTAGGTCCCTGAAGTTTTAAAATGGAAATTATATACTTTTGGTCCTTGTGTTATGTTTTATTGGCAGGTTTGGTCCTTGGAAGAAGTTTGGAAAGTTTGCATATTCAGCCTCTGAAGTTTTCAGCAATGACAAAATTGGTCCTTGAAAGTTATAAACTAAACAACCAAATGGACCCTTTGTTATTTATATAATCCAAAACCAAAAACAAGTCCAAAATCAAATCCTGGCCCAACACTAAACACCCCAGCCCATTGTTTAAAATAAATAATACCGGGCACTATTCCCCTTCCCTCCACCTTGCACCCTTTACCACTGAGTCACCATACCACCCCGTACCCACAATTTTTTTCACCTCCAAATCACCACCACCTACTCTAAACTTGTCTCCCCACCTCACACATGCTCCCAAACTTCATTAATTGCAGAAAAACGGCCTTAAGCAACCACAAAGACTTTTGGCGCCAAAAAGCCATTTAAATGGCTAAGATCATTTCTGCTCAATCAAAGGCTGTGAATTAAAGTGGGATTTGACTAACAAGTTGGGGAGGACTCAGAAGGTTATAAAAGGTTGAGGATGAAAGAGAGAAGAGCACTTTGGCATCCGCCCATTGTCACTTAGATTAGAATTTATTGCTTATTTTTAATTACAAGTCATTTACAGCTTTCATTGTTATACTAGACCTTAAACAAGTTTAATATAACAATATTTACAGTTTTATTGGGATCATCTTTTAAATTTCATGTCTTTACTTAAATTGTCATTTAAATTTCTTGTCATTTAAATTCGTGTTTGATCAAGGTTGTTAATGGTTCTTATAAACACTACTTAGCTCTCAGTAAGCTATAGCAAGCTTTTAGAATCTAAAAAAACAGCTTATGATCTTTTAAATTAAAAAAAATACCAAAAATACAGAAAATAGTTGAAAAATCAAAAATCAGTTGTGAGGGCAAAGGAAGCTTGGAGCTTGATACAGCTTGTATGGTCCTGGTTGTAGTGCTTCTTGGGAAGCTTTAGGTTGTGTTACTTGGCCTTGGTTCTTAGTTCTCAGCTGATTTTTCATTTGTAAGCATTTTCTTTAATTTCTGCATTTTACTGTTGATGTGTCTTATTCACTTTAATTACTGTGTTTTCTTGTCAATATGTTGTTGTTTAGTGTTTTTAAACTTCAATCTTGTATGTTTATATGTTAATTTTTAGAGTTGCTAAAATTCCATTTGTGACTGTAAAAATAGCATACTAGTAACTTTAGTGTTCTTGTTGTTATTATTGTCATTTTTCTGTTTGTTTATGCTTATGTGTTGTTTTTAAGTTGAATTATTGCTTTATATTATATGTTTGTGTTTTGGAATTTAATTATGCTTGAAATTGCATAATGACTGTCAATTGGTCAATATTTGATAATCCTAGGTCTAATCTGTTTGACAACTTGCTTAGTCTTAAAATGGTGTGAATTATGACACATTTTCACCACTGGATTGGATATTATTGACTTACACAGTCTTGTGTTATGGAAATATAAATTTTATTTCATTAAAAGGTTTGTTTGGATAAATGGGTAAGACTGTGTTAGAGGGTTTAGTTGTTGTTGTTCTTGTTGGATACACACTACTTAGGTCCTATATAACTCATTTAAGCCTTAATGAAACAGTGAACATGATAAATAGTCAAAATGACTCTTGATTTTATGTTATCTGTCTACTGTAACATCATTTGATCCTAAAATCTTGCATATGTGTTAAAAAGTTGTTAATCTTTGTTTAGTTCATGTTTATTATGTCTAATACATCAAAATCAGTGATTAAATTCAGATCAAAATTCATGAAAGTCAATTTTGTTCATAAATTCAAAAAGTCAAAATTACCACAAACCTGATTTTGATTTAAATGTTAAATTTTAGTGTGCCTTTATTATTAAGTTGCTGCTTATGTGCTTTTAGGGCTTGTTAGTGTTGTTGCTTATCTGTCTTGTGTATTTTTGTCAATTTTTATCTTTAATGTTTACATGCTTAATTTATTGCTTTTTGTCAGCTTATTTTGCCCTGTCTCTCAGTTTCAAGCCCAAGTTCACAAGCTTGTAGCTTGATGGATTTTGGACTTGAGACTGAGTTTAATGTTGTTAATTGAAGCCCTAATTGCTATTTGTTTATGTGTACGTTTATATTTCAGTCTTTAGCTTATTAGACCACTCTACTCATTCCACCTTTTTGTCACAAAAACATCTCACTTCACTGAAGCAAACAGTGAAGTGAGATGGTTACCCAAAGCTTCTAACAGCTCCTTTGTGAGCTTGAGTTTTTGATTCTTGGCTTTTCACAAAGCCAAGGAACCAAACTCAATGTCTCAGTTTTGTTGAGCTTATTAAAGCTTATTTGATAAATCAAAGTTAGGAATTGCGTTTGCCCATTCTCAACAGCTTCTTGTGAACACAAGAAACTTACACCATTTCCACAGCTCCTAACAAGCTCATTAGAGATCCATAGCTTGAGTGGTTTGGCTTTTTGAGAAGCCAAGCTACCCAGCTTCTTGATCCTGTGCTTATATCTCATGTTGCAGCCCTTTTGATAGGGCTGCAACCAGCTTTAACTTATCACCATTTGGATGAGTTTACTGTTCATCAGTATACTCATCCAAAATCAGCCAATTTCGTAAGCTCACTACAAGCTTATTAATTGATCATAGCTTGTGAATTTTAGATCAATGTGGAGCTTATCCATTAGATTCTAGGATCCAATGCTTTGAATCAATCTTGCAGCTCATTTAGATGGGCTGCAATCAGCTTTTAGTGTGTCCCCATTTGATTTGTATACTGGTTTACCCAGTTAATACAGTCACTTGGGTGACTTTTCAATGGCTTCTCACAAGCTCATCTGTGGACCCCACAGAGTGAGCTTGGGCTTTTTGGAAAGCCAACCAAACCACCTTGCTACTCCAACTTCTTATTTGGCTTTTTCAGCTTATTATGTAAGCTCTCAGTAGTCAAGATAATAGGTTGCAGGGGTGTTTGGATCTGCAAGTAACTGTCAAAAGCTTGTTGGCTTATTTTAGCTTATTGGCTTATCCCAGTGTATTTGCTTGTTGAATATTGTTCATATTACTTGTACAAACCATATTTTCTCTTTTGTTACCTGTGTTGAACTTATATCAAGCTCACTTGAGTTTTCAATCAATCCAAGTTGAGCTTTTTCAAGCTCAACTGTCTAAACCATAAGCTTGCATATTGTGCACTTGGCCAATCCAGTGCACATATCCTGTGTATACTTGTCTCTTGGACTTGTATGCATGTTACTCTTTCTTTGTTTTCCATTGTACAGCTTTTTTAAAGCTTGTTTCAAGCTTATGAGTCAATTGTGAGTGCCATAATCTCACTGTGTGATTCATAAGCCCACAAACAGCTTATTTCCTTTGTTTGCACGGTCCCACCTTCATTATACATGTATAAAACTAGCATCTATTAAGTCCAGAAAACAGAAAAATCAAATAGAAACTTTAACACTAGTGATAGCTTCTATTTAAGAAGTTTAAGCTTAAAAAGCTATCTGTGTTGGAAATAAGCTCCCACAGAGCTTATTTCCAAGTTTTGTAAAAGTTTGCTTTGTTAAAGTTTAGTATTTTAGCTTATTATAAAGTTTGGCAAAAAGAAAAATCCAAAAATAAAATAAAATGAAAAAAATGTGGGTGCGGGATTCGAACTCAGGACCTCTCGCTAGTATAACATGCATATAACCCACACCCCTTCCATCTGCTCTGGGGCACCAGTTCCGTTAGTTCATGAACTATCTATATACTTAACATGGTTTTGGCCTGTTTGGCTTATTTGGACTGTGCAGCTTATTCCAGCTTATTGGAATAAGCTGATGACCCCATTTTATTTTTCCTAGCATCTTCATAAGTAAATACATTTTCTGTAATTTTTTCATAATTTTTACTGTTCATATAATATGTATAATAATTAAAATAGTTTAAATACCTTTTAGTAAATAATAAGTAATATATTTTTAAAACAGCTTATTTATAATTTTTATAAACTTTTTATATTTTTTATGGATTCCTATGATGGTTAAGTATATCTATAAAAAGTTTTATAATTTTATAAATCAGTTTAGTATGTATAATAATTAAATTAGTATTAATTAGTTTAATTAAGTATTATTAGTTTTTAATTAAGTTTTCTTATTTTTATTAATAATATATAGTTTTTATATTTTTCTTAGCTTCTTATACCTATTTTAGAATTATGTAAAAAGTTTTAGATTTTTGTTTAGTCATTTAGTAATTAGTAATTAGATAATAGTAAATAATTAATAATAAATAGAATAATTGTATAATAAATATATTTTTAGTTTCAAAAATTATTTTATATTATTTTAAACTTTTCTAAGTTTTATTTCTCTAAGCATTTTTTAGATTTTTCTTATTTTTAGGTAATTATTAAATATTAAATAAATAGTTTTTAATTAATAGTAATTACATAAGTACTTGTAAAAATCATTTTAATTCATAAATAATTTTCTTATATTATTAGGATCACAAAAATATAAATTTCACATTTGTGTGATTTATATTGATCAGTTTTCAGTTTTATTTTAGTACGTAGTCGTTTAATTTAATTTAAACGTACATTTTTATTACTTTGCACATTTTTAGGTTTTTAGGTTTTCTTAATATTTAAATAAGTTTGTGATTAATAAATAAATATTTTAAGTTTGTTTAATTTGCATTTAAGCCCCTAAGGCATGCAAATTCCTACTGTAGTTATCTTTGTTTTTGTACGTTTACGTTTATTTTAAACTAAATGTACGTTTGTAAATCCTTTAACATTTTAGGGTTTCTGATTGTACGTTTTTACTGAAATAGCTGTGACAAGAGCTATTTACTATTCACATTCCTAGTGTTAGTCAGTCAGATTCCTGTTTTTATATTTAATTTCACCTAGACACAGAATCGTTATATTACAGATTTCACACCTCGTTGGGACATAACGACCTAGGAATATTCTATACTCCTCGTTCAAAATTGCTTTTCCTCCCGGGCTGCTCAGGGCCTTTGTTACGGTTGACCGTTCACAAGCGGTTGGCTTGTGTGATAAAACCTGGCTGGTTTGGGAGGAATCAAAATTTGGCGCCGCTGCCAGGGAGGCTGTGCTGCGTATAACGAATTTGTATTTTGTTGAAATATCTATCCTTGTATGTACATTATATATACTTTATCATTCAACTCCCGGGGCTGTCAGGGCATATTTATTACAATTAATCATTCACAAGTGATTAGCTAGCGTGGTAAACTTGACACTAGCCTGGGAGGTAGTGATTACATATACTATATCATATTTCATTTCATAAACAATATAAAATACAAAAACATTTTTTCTTTGCACACAACTTGCCCAGTTTGATTAGTCCCTCAGTTACAACATTTGGTTGTTGGCTGTTTACAGTTACTGAGCTCTGTCAGACCCAGATTCCCTTTCGAGGGGCGGTTGTTAGGAATTTTCTTTCTTTTGTACATATATATACAAATCTAAAAATACAAAAACATAATCTCCTTTATCTTATCATTTCATAATTCTGTGAGTGGTAACCCCACTCCAATTTCTCATCCAATTTGTGAGTGGCAATCCCACTCCATTTCCCCATGGACAATTTAATTCGGGGTCAAGTCAAGCTAGCGACTTGGTAATAAAAAACAGTCGCATAAAACATGGGTTTTTCACCCGTGTGTACTGTAACACCCCCAAATTTGGGATACGCAGCGGAATTAAAGCTGGGTGTTACTCGACGGCACAACAGTTATAATAATAGGAAAAACAATCTACAATTGGATTGTTAAAATGATTTTATTATTCAATTATCAGAGTTTACAGAATAAGGTCCCAATAGCTTTACAATTTGTTAAATAATTTATCAAAGAATAATAAAATCTTAGCCTTCCTTCCGTATCCATGCCCTTCCATGCCATCCTTGTTTGTTATGGACCTGAGATAAACATGCTAAAAAGTCAACACAACGGTTGAGTGAATCCACAGTGTTTATGAATGAGTAATTGTTTGAACACAAGTCAAATAGTTATAAAACAACGTATTGCAGCGTAGCATATTGCACTAAGTCTCATGACACGCAAACCTTAACAGTTTGGACATTATAGTAATGAGCTATAATGTAAAGTTACCGACATTATAATAATAATGTAGGTAATAATGCCCTCGAGCAGGAGCTTGCCAACTTCCCGGTTTTACTTCAAATATAGTACATTTGGTTACCTATCCGGCTAACACAAATGGGGACGTCAATTCCAATAGATCTATTCACTATATTCGCGTTCACTCGCAAGTGATTAATGGCTCATGATATGAGGGTCTTTTAGTGGCAACACAGCTAACTTAGGCAATACCAGATCAGGATAGCATACAGAAAAATACTTGTGTTCGGTTTGTAGCATGTATCTCCCCACAAGTTTGAAAAACAGTATAAAAATGTAAAAGTGGGACTATGAACTCACCTGGGCAGTCTGGATGGAAAACAAAGTTAAATGAAGTTGATAAACGTCTCCGGCTTGAAACCTGATTTATTAGGTCAAGTTCTTAGTAATTGCTTCTGATTATATAAGTTTTTCAATGTTCGTTTCGTTTTGGTTTAATAGTTAAATATTTTATCGAGCCAATATGTAGTTTCAAAAGTATTATTTTATCATATTTTCTTATCTGTAAGATTTGGTTCCGTCCGTTCGTTAAATGGATACTTCGTTTGTTAGTTATAGTACAAAACGTATATTAAGTTTAAATAAAACTTAATAATAATAAATAATAATAATAATAATAATAATAATAATAATAATAATAATATTAATTAATAATTAGGGTTTATAATATTTTCATTTTAGACCCTCAAGTATCTAAAGTTGACAAATTTTACCCTCGAACTATATAAAAATGGCAACTTTTACCCTTGAACTTTGGTCAATTGACACTTTCTACCCTTAACCTTAAGTTTATTTTATTTCTAGTCCAAAATATAAAATTATTTATAGTTTTGGCAATATATACCCCTCATGCATAAATATATTATACCCGATGTCCTTATTTTAATAAAAACGCGTTTTTGGCCACGGAACTAATCCAACTTCTTACATTTTATTTATTTAAGTTCAAAATAAGTTTATATATGATTTTCATCAGCTTATTAGCTTATATTATTAGCTTATACGTTCGAAATAAACAAAGACAAAGTTTATAAAACAGATTTTTGGACCAAAAGTACGCCTAGATATAAACAAGGCATGAAGAGGTTTATACTACGTTATTGTTCCTTTTAGTAGTCTACTAGGAGGTCTTCTTATGGGTTCAAACTAGAGGTTCTAACGTATTACGGTTTGCTCACAACGAGTCACTAAAGTGGAGCGTATAAAACTGTTTTTATGAAATAGAAACTAAGTATATTAAAAGCTGATTTTTCAGGTTCGACACCCATAAGTATGGCTGAATAAAAACGAGACCTTTCAATGAAAATGAAAAGTGTTTATTCCAGGTTAATCTATGCCATGAGGTCTCTATTTCCACCAAGTTTCATAATTTATCAAGCTCGTTTACTAGTAGAAATAATTAGACAAAACGGGTCGGTTGGGGCTGTTTTTATATATAACTTAAACAGAAAACAGGTCCTAGTGCCCAGCCCTTGTGGTACGTTTTTAGGACTCGTGCTCCTGAGTTTTTGAAGAAAACGTCGTTCCGGACAACTTTCGTGTTTTAAGTTTTTGACGAAACGGAGCAGAAAGGCCTCGTTTCGTGTGATGTTTGTTGCTGTTACAGAAACTTTGTTGACAGCTTTTCGGCAAGTTTTTGGTAATTTCATTTGGCCGTATCTTTTGACTCGTGTACTCGTTTTGGGTGATTCAAAAGCCTAGATTCTCGTTTTTATTACTCCTAACTGATTTTTAAGTTTATATATGCTTATTGACAGCTTATCAACTTATAATTCGAGTTTTTAAACTCGAATTAGTTTCTGTTTTAACTTTGCTTCAGCACCTGAACAGCCCTAAAGGACATCGAATAAAAACGTGGCCTTACAATGTTTTTAAAAAGTTTTTGAACCTTCTGTGAGGACTAAAATTCCCCAAAGTTTCGTAATTTTTGGTGGTCGTTTGCTAGGTGAACTTATTAACCAAAGATGGCCACTCAGAAACTTTGCTCGACGTACAACTGTTATGAAAAATGATTTGGGTTTTAGTTTTTAAGCTTTCAATTCAGTTTTCTGGGTTTAGTAACATGTTATTAAACATAATTGAGTTATCCTTGAACAAGGTTTGAGGTTTCATGATTAGTGTAGCGTGTCGACTAGAAATTAAGGGTGCGTTTGTATGCTTTAAGACAAAAACAATTCAGATGTATGTAAACAACTTATGTGTTTCTTCTAAACCAATTACAAGGTGTTATAAACATGTGTAAATGATAGTGAGAGTAGCTAGGACTTACAGAAAATGGTATAGGATGGATTCGACACTAGGACTTTGAATGGAAACCAAACTCTTCAAACTCTTATTCTCCTAAACAAGGCTTTGTTCTCCTTTCTTTTGGGTGTTTCTGGATCAGAAATGGTTGTGTTTGTGTGAGTGTGATGAAGTTTTGAGTATGGGATGAAGTAAGGAGGGTGAGAGTGTGTTCGTTATTTATAGGAGTGGGATAAGGAGGTTCTTAAAGCATCTTGGTCATCATGTTTAGCATAAAGGAGACATGGTGAGACATTCTAACTTCCTGAATTGCCAAATGTGTGATTCGTATGGTAGTTTTGAAAGACAAATGAGGTGGCAACTTTGCTAACCAATTAATTTACCTACATTATTTGACCAAGGGTGAATATTTAGTAACATGCATATGTGTTTACATGAGAAGCTAGAAGAGATTTCATGGTTAGGGTAATTGCATGTGGTACATTAGAATTCACTTAATTTGATACTAGTAAAATTCGATCCATGGTATAGTTAAGAATCAATCATGCTTAAGTCTTGTTCCTAAGGCTTATTGATAAGTACCTTGAGTTAAATGATATAATTAACTTAAGTTAAAGTTTAGGTTAAATAATATTTAGAAAAAAAAATGTATATTAGTGTGGGTTATATTTTAAGTGAACATACTTAAGAAATAAAAAGGAAATTTCAAATAGAGCTTAAAGAGTAGTATATTTATACTAGGATTATAGAATTTGCATTTGTATATATTCAGGTTAAGTTTTAAATAAATTTAGTAAAAATGTTATTTTTAAGTTTTGTATATTAGACACTTGTACACTAATTTAGAGACTTATATATTTAGTTTAACATTTACAAAAATACTAGAGTTAGGGTTTGTGTAAAATATGCTTGTATTGTGTGTTTAAGGATAAGTACATTGAGGATTATAATGAATTTATAATAATATTATGATGACTTGTACTTTAGCTTGGATGACTTGTACTTTTATATATATATATATATATATATATATATATATATATATATATATATATATATATATTTAGAAATCTTGTACACACTAATTAGGGTTGTGATTTTATCACATAAAATCATAGTTTTGGAGAATTAGGGTTTTAATCGGGATATAATGTTAGGTCAAGGTTTTATGCTTTAGAAACTTATACATTAGATTCAGAGTATCGTACTTTAGAGTTTATGATTTATTTAAAATCATAGTTATAATAACTTAGGGTTTCGGGAAAATTTTTATAGATAGAAAACATTTAAGTTGAACGTTTAATTATCGTATATTAACGTATTAATATAAAGTAGTAGGTATAATGTCATAGGGTTTTATACTTGACATATCTAAATATTTATTCAAAACGAATTTAAGTGAACACGTTTATGTAGAATGTGAGTTACATCATATTAGTTAGTTGTTGTGATTAGTTAAACTAATAATGTTTAAAAAAAAAATTAGACGGGGAAAAATTGATAAGTATTAGTTTAATTTAAGTGAAAATTTACCGGTGGTTACAGTCTCACCCCCTTAACGGAATCTCGACCCGAGATTCGGTCTATGTTAGGTGTTAAATTGATGAGGATGAATTGTCTAATTTATGAAAACTTATAATATAAATTTACATGCGCCAATATTAATATAAACTTAAGAAAATTTATTTTAAATGAAGATTGTTATTTATAAAATTTATCCTGTTTCAGTAATTATCTTTGAAAATATCCTGATTTCAATTTTCTCGTTTGGTAAAGATCATTTTTTTTTTTTTTTTTTTTTTAAGAAAACTTTCGGATGACAAACTTTGATGAATGTAAAGAAAAATTTTAAATTTAACTTTTTGTAGATGATGAATCCGTTTGTTCCTTAGTAAAAATTTTAAATTTTCAAACGTTCATGAATAGTGTTCCAACGGTCATGAATAGTAAATTTTAACGGTCATGAACAGTGATTTCCAACGGCTATGAATAGTGTCCAACGGCTAGTTTTTGATTTTATAAATACCCCATTTCAATACTCATTCTTTCCTACTAACCTTTCCATCTATAATTCTTACAAAATGCCGCACCCCATTACCATTATCGCGATTATCTACACCGTTGCTGCTGCGATTTATTTCGCCTATGTTCCGGAGGAAGACTATGAGTTCTTGGCTATGGTCTTAGCAGTTCTCGTTCCTCTAGTGGTCCTAGCTATCGGTGTGGACAAGATATGGGGGTAGGAATGTCGAAGCAACTTTTATTTCATTTGTATTTTCTTGTAATCGTTTATGAATTAGATTATGCGTATGATTATTTCTTTTATTATCGCGTTTGTAATTCGTTTACGTTTTTCGTTACAGAGTTTTCAAGATTTTACATCCAGTTGTGATTCTTGCTCTCGTAGGCGTAGTGTTGTTCTTCATTAGCATAGCGGATCAACCTATTGGCGATTCTATCGTTTACTTAGTGATATTTGTAACATTAGCACTACCGATGCTAATTATTTCGTTATGTATTAATATTTATGGATTTTAATGAAATTTTACGTTATTTGTGTTTTATGAATTTTAGTGATTCTCGGATTTATAATTTTTATTTTTATAATTTATGAAAAGGCGTTCTAAATAATATGAATAGAGAAATAATAGCTTATGGGTTAACGATTTATAATAAAATGATGTAAGTACTTAGGAGACGTGGACGTTAGAAACGTTTGCTAAGAGTTTATCTTTGATACAAGGTTTTGCCTTTAAATGAAACTTGTTTTGGAAACCTACAAAGATAACCGTTTCTCCCATGACATGATCCTTCCTGAATTAGACATAGGTGATCAGGCTATATATAATTAAGGACAGATGATGTAATGCGTGATTCAATCAATCTTTGATATTAGATTTCACAAGTTTTAGATGGTGTTCAACGTTTTATTTTTATAAGATAGTATCCTGGATACCCTTTTAGAGTAATAAGGAATCGATTCGGATAATGATAGTATATAATTGTAGGATGACAGGATATCAACCTTTGGGGTGATAGAAGAATAGCTTGAAGAATTTCTTAGGAATATATTCGCAGAAAAACCTAATAGATATAATTAGGTATAAAATGGTGTTATATTATTACAAAGTGGCAATGAATAATATATGAGGAAAGTGAAATGGACGATGGTTATAGTAGTAGTGAGGTTATTAAAAGACATTAGATGAGAAAGTACTAGTTATAACTTGGTTACATCATTGTACCCAAGGTAAAGTATAGAGAAATAATTACAACCCTAAAGAGCTGAGCTATGGTTTATTGTTATAACAGAAATTTCTTGTTTTTATTTAAACGTTGTTGTTGTCTTCTGACGATTGTTGGGATCCTACTGATTTTCTAGGGTAATCTTTGGTATGAATTGTGTAGTGATGGGAAGACGTTATTCAAGATTTATGAGTTAATTATCTTACTTGGGAATTTCTAATTTAATATTAGTAATTAGTTAATGAATTAGGTATTCTGGGAGTACGGAGAGAGTATTTATACCCATTTTTGGATATGAAAGTAGGTAATCAAGGTGAGTTGACATAGTTTTTAAAATAGTGGAGAGTATATTTTTAATGTAAATAGGATAAGAATTGTGGAAACCACAATGTCTTAGGAAAGTTTTGTAAATTTATGAAAATATTGAAGTAGATACATGCTCAGGGATATAGGATTAAAACGTAATGCCTTAGAATAGGCATCTGCAGACATGTTTATTTGTATAAAGTGATCAGAAGTATATCATAAATGTATATACAGGTTTACTAAAGTTTTTGAGTAACATAATTACCTGGAAGTCACATAATCATCTGGAGGGAGGCTGGAAGGCACGGACAACGAAAGGCTATAAAATATTTTTGTGAAAAAGTGGTTATAGTTCAGATCTCAATTAGACCCGTTTCTCTATAACTATAGCTCTGATACCAATCTGTAACACCCCCAAATTTGGGATACGCAGCGGAATTAAAGCTGGGTGTTACTCGACGGCACAACAGTTATAATAATAGGAAAAACAATCTACAATTGGATTGTTAAAATGATTTTATTATTCAATTATCAGAGTTTACAGAATAAGGTCCCAATAGCTTTACAATTTGTTAAATAATTTATCAAAGAATAATAAAATCTTAGCCTTCCTTCCGTATCCATGCCCTTCCATGCCATCCTTGTTTGTTATGGACCTGAGATAAACATGCTAAAAAGTCAACACAACGGTTGAGTGAATCCACAGTGTTTATGAATGAGTAATAGTTTGAACACAAGTCAAATAGTTATAAAACAACGTATTGCAGCGTAGCATATTGCACTAAGTCTCATGACACGCAAACCTTAACAGTTTGGACATTATAGTAATGAGCTATAATGTAAAGTTACCGACATTATAATAATAATGTAGGTAATAATGCCCTCGAGCAGGAGCTTGCCAACTTCCCGGTTTTACTTCAAATATAGTACATTTGGTTACCTATCCGGCTAACACAAATGGGGACGTCAATTCCAATAGATCTATTCACTATATTCGCGTTCACTCGCAAGTGATTAATGGCTCATGATATGAGGGTCTTTTAGTGGCAACACAGCTAACTTAGGCAATACCAGATCAGGATAGCATACAGAAAAATACTTGTGTTCGGTTTGTAGCATGTATCTCCCCACAAGTTTGAAAAACAGTATAAAAATGTAAAAGTGGGACTATGAACTCACCTGGGCAGTCTGGATGGAAAACAAAGTTAAATGAAGTTGATAAACGTCTCCGGCTTGAAACCTGATTTATTAGGTCAAGTTCTTAGTAATTGCTTCTGATTATATAAGTTTTTCAATGTTCGTTTCGTTTTGGTTTAATAGTTAAATATTTTATCGAGCCAATATGTAGTTTCAAAAGTATTATTTTATTATATTTTCTTATCTGTAAGATTTGGTTCCGTCCGTTCGTTAAATGGATACTTCGTTTGTTAGTTATAGTACAAAACGTATATTAAGTTTAAATAAAACTTAATAATAATAATAATAATAATAATAATAATAATAATAATAATAATAATAATAATATTAATTAATAATTAGGGTTTATAATATTTTCATTTTAGACCCTCAAGTTTCTAAAGTTGACAAATTTTACCCTTGAACTATATAAAAATGGCAACTTTTACCCTTGAACTTTGGTCAATTGACACTTTCTACCCTTAACCTTAAGTTTATTTTATTTCTAGTCCAAAATATAAAATTATTTATAGTTTTGGCAATATATACCCCTCATGAATAAATATATTATACCCGATGTCCTTATTTTAATAAAAACGCGTTTTTGGCCACGGAACTAATCCAACTTCTTACATTTTATTTATTTAAGTTCAAAATAAGTTTATATATGATTTTCATCAGCTTATTAGCTTATATTATTAGCTTATACGTTCGAAATAAACAAAGACAAAGTTTATAAAACAGATTTTTGGACCAAAAGTACGCCTAGATATAAACAAGGCATGAAGAGGTTTATACTACGTTATTGTTCCTTTTAGTAGTCTACTAGGAGGTCTTCTTATAGGTTCGAACTAGAGGTTCTAACGTATTACGGTTTGCTCACAACGAGTCACTAAAGTGGAGCGTATAAAACTGTTTTTATGAAATAGAAACTAAGTATATTAAAAGCTGATTTTTCAGGTTCGACACCCATAAGTATGGCTGAATAAAAACGAGACCTTTCAATGAAAATGAAAAGTGTTTATTCCAGGTTAATCTATGCCATGAGGTCTCTATTTCCACCAAGTTTCATAATTTATCAAGCTCGTTTACTAGTAGAAATAATTAGACAAAACGGGTCGGTTGGGGCTGTTTTTATATATAACTTAAACAGAAAACAGGTCCTAGTGCCCAGCCCTTGTGGTACGTTTTTAGGACTCGTGCTCCTGAGTTTTTGAAGAAAACGTCGTTCCGGACAACTTTCGTGTTTTAAGTTTTTGACGAAACGGAGCAGAAAGGCCTCGTTTCGTGTGATGTTTGTTGCTGTTACAGAAACTTTGTTGACAGCTTTTCGGCAAGTTTTTGGTAATTTCATTTGGCCGTATCTTTTGACTCGTGTACTCGTTTTGGGTGATTCAAAAGCCTAGATTCTCGTTTTTATTACTCCTAACTGATTTTTAAGTTTATATATGCTTATTGACAGCTTATCAACTTATAATTCGAGTTTTTAAACTCGAATTAGTTTCTGTTTTAACTTTGCTTCAGCACCTGAACAGCCCTAAAGGACATCGAATAAAAACGTGGCCTTACAATGTTTTTAAAAAGTTTTTGAACCTTCTGTGAGGACTAAAATTCCCCAAAGTTTCGTAATTTTTGGTGGTCGTTTGCTAGGTGAACTTATTAACCAAAGATGGCCACTCAGAAACTTTGCTCGACGTACAACTGTTATGAAAAATGATTTGGGTTTTAGTTTTTAAGCTTTCAATTCAGTTTTCTGGGTTTAGTAACATGTTATTAAACATAATTGAGTTATCCTTGAACAAGGTTTGAGGTTTCATGATTAGTGTAGCGTGTCGACTAGAAATTAAGGGTGCGTTTGTATGCTTTAAGACAAAAACAATTCAGATGTATGTAAACAACTTATGTGTTTCTTCTAAACCAATTACAAGGTGTTATAAACATGTGTAAATGATAGTGAGAGTAGCTAGGACTTACAGAAAATGGTATAGGATGGATTCGACACTAGGACTTTGAATGGAAACCAAACTCTTCAAACTCTTATTCTCCTAAACAAGGCTTTGTTCTCCTTTCTTTTGGGTGTTTCTGGATCAGAAATGGTTGTGTTTGTGTGAGTGTGATGAAGTTTTGAGTATGGGATGAAGTAAGGAGGGTGAGAGTGTGTTCGTTATTTATAGGAGTGGGATAAGGAGGTTCTTAAAGCATCTTGGTCATCATGTTTAGCATAAAGGAGACATGGTGAGACATTCTAACTTCCTGAATTGCCAAATGTGTGATTCGTATGGTAGTTTTGAAAGACAAATGAGGTGGCAACTTTGCTAACCAATTAATTTACCTACATTATTTGACCAAGGGTGAATATTTAGTAACATGCATATGTGTTTACATGAGAAGCTAGAAGAGATTTCATGGTTAGGGTAATTGCATGTGGTACATTAGAATTCACTTAATTTGATACTAGTAAAATTCGATCCATGGTATAGTTAAGAATCAATCATGCTTAAGTCTTGTTCCTAAGGCTTATTGATAAGTACCTTGAGTTAAATGATATAATTAACTTAAGTTAAAGTTTAGGTTAAATAATATTTAGAAAAAAAAATGTATATTAGTGTGGGTTATATTTTAAGTGAACATACTTAAGAAATAAAAAGGAAATTTCAAATAGAGCTTAAAGAGTAGTATATTTATACTAGGATTATAGAATTTGCATTTGTATATATTCAGGTTAAGTTTTAAATAAATTTAGTAAAAATGTTATTTTTAAGTTTTGTATATTAGACACTTGTACACTAATTTAGAGACTTATATATTTAGTTTAACATTTACAAAAATACTAGAGTTAGGGTTTGTGTAAAATATGCTTGTATTGTGTGTTTAAGGATAAGTACATTGAGGATTATAATGAATTTATAATAATATTATGATGACTTGTACTTTAGCTTGGATGACTTGTACTTTTATATATATATATATATATATATATATATATATATATATATATATATATATATATATATTTAGAAATCTTGTACACACTAATTAGGGTTGTGATTTTATCACATAAAATCATAGTTTTGGAGAATTAGGGTTTTAATCGGGATATAATGTTAGGTCAAGGTTTTATGCTTTAGAAACTTATACATTAGATTCAGAGTATCGTACTTTAGAGTTTATGATTTATTTAAAATCATAGTTATAATAACTTAGGGTTTCGGGAAAATTTTTATAGATAGAAAACATTTAAGTTGAACGTTTAATTATCGTATATTAACGTATTAATATAAAGTAGTAGGTATAATGTCATAGGGTTTTATACTTGACATATCTAAATATTTATTCAAAACGAATTTAAGTGAACACGTTTATGTAGAATGTGAGTTACATCATATTAGTTAGTTGTTGTGATTAGTTAAACTAATAATGTTTAAAAAAAAAATTAGACGGGGAAAAATTGATAAGTATTAGTTTAATTTAAGTGAAAATTTACCGGTGGTTACAGTCTCACCCCCTTAACGGAATCTCGACCCGAGATTCGGTCTATGTTAGGTGTTAAATTGATGAGGATGAATTGTCTAATTTATGAAAACTTATAATATAAATTTACATGCGCCAATATTAATATAAACTTAAGAAAATTTATTTTAAATGAAGATTGTTATTTATAAAATTTATCCTGTTTCAGTAATTATCTTTGAAAATATCCTGATTTCAATTTTCTCGTTTGGTAAAGATCATTTTTTTTTTTTTTTTTTTTTTAAGAAAACTTTCGGATGACAAACTTTGATGAATGTAAAGAAAAATTTTAAATTTAACTTTTTGTAGATGATGAATCCGTTTGTTCCTTAGTAAAAATTTTAAATTTTCAAACGTTCATGAATAGTGTTCCAACGGTCATGAATAGTAAATTTTAACGGTCATGAACAGTGATTTCCAACGGCTATGAATAGTGTCCAACGGCTAGTTTTTGATTTTATAAATACCCCATTTCAATACTCATTCTTTCCTACTAACCTTTCCATCTATAATTCTTACAAAATGCCGCACCCCATTACCATTATCGCGATTATCTACACCGTTGCTGCTGCGATTTATTTCGCCTATGTTCCGGAGGAAGACTATGAGTTCTTGGCTATGGTCTTAGCAGTTCTCGTTCCTCTAGTGGTCCTAGCTATCGGTGTGGACAAGATATGGGGGTAGGAATGTCGAAGCAACTTTTATTTCATTTGTATTTTCTTGTAATCGTTTATGAATTAGATTATGCGTATGATTATTTCTTTTATTATCGCGTTTGTAATTCGTTTACGTTTTTCGTTACAGAGTTTTCAAGATTTTACATCCAGTTGTGATTCTTGCTCTCGTAGGCGTAGTGTTGTTC
Source organism: Artemisia argyi (assembly GCA_030686995.1). Classification (NCBI taxonomy): domain Eukaryota; kingdom Viridiplantae; phylum Streptophyta; class Magnoliopsida; order Asterales; family Asteraceae; genus Artemisia; species Artemisia argyi. Next base: position 162,240,054 of record CM060683.1, read on the forward strand.
TTCATTAGCATAGCGGATCAACCTATTGGCGATTCTATCGTTTACTTAGTGATATTTGTAACATTAGCACTACCGATGCTAATTATTTCGTTATGTATTAATATTTATGGATTTTAATGAAATTTTACGTTATTTGTGTTTTATGAATTTTAGTGATTCTCGGATTTATAATTTTTATTTTTATAATTTATGAAAAGGCGTTCTAAATAATATGAATAGAGAAATAATAGCTTATGGGTTAACGATTTATAATAAAATGATGTAAGTACTTAGGAGACGTGGACGTTAGAAACGTTTGCTAAGAGTTTATCTTTGATACAAGGTTTTGCCTTTAAATGAAACTTGTTTTGGAAACCTACAAAGATAACCGTTTCTCCCATGACATGATCCTTCCTGAATTAGACATAGGTGATCAGGCTATATATAATTAAGGACAGATGATGTAATGCGTGATTCAATCAATCTTTGATATTAGATTTCACAAGTTTTAGATGGTGTTCAACGTTTTATTTTTATAAGATAGTATCCTGGATACCCTTTTAGAGTAATAAGGAATCGATTCGGATAATGATAGTATATAATTGTAGGATGACAGGATATCAACCTTTGGGGTGATAGAAGAATAGCTTGAAGAATTTCTTAGGAATATATTCGCAGAAAAACCTAATAGATATAATTAGGTATAAAATGGTGTTATATTATTACAAAGTGGCAATGAATAATATATGAGGAAAGTGAAATGGACGATGGTTATAGTAGTAGTGAGGTTATTAAAAGACATTAGATGAGAAAGTACTAGTTATAACTTGGTTACATCATTGTACCCAAGGTAAAGTATAGAGAAATAATTACAACCCTAAAGAGCTGAGCTATGGTTTATTGTTATAACAGAAATTTCTTGTTTTTATTTAAACGTTGTTGTTGTCTTCTGACGATTGTTGGGATCCTACTGATTTTCTAGGGTAATCTTTGGTATGAATTGTGTAGTGATGGGAAGACGTTATTCAAGATTTATGAGTTAATTATCTTACTTGGGAATTTCTAATTTAATATTAGTAATTAGTTAATGAATTAGGTATTCTGGGAGTACGGAGAGAGTATTTATACCCATTTTTGGATATGAAAGTAGGTAATCAAGGTGAGTTGACATAGTTTTTAAAATAGTGGAGAGTATATTTTTAATGTAAATAGGATAAGAATTGTGGAAACCACAATGTCTTAGGAAAGTTTTGTAAATTTATGAAAATATTGAAGTAGATACATGCTCAGGGATATAGGATTAAAACGTAATGCCTTAGAATAGGCATCTGCAGACATGTTTATTTGTATAAAGTGATCAGAAGTATATCATAAATGTATATACAGGTTTACTAAAGTTTTTGAGTAACATAATTACCTGGAAGTCACATAATCATCTGGAGGGAGGCTGGAAGGCACGGACAACGAAAGGCTATAAAATATTTTTGTGAAAAAGTGGTTATAGTTCAGATCTCAATTAGACCCGTTTCTCTATAACTATAGCTCTGATACCAATCTGTAACACCCCCAAATTTGGGATACGCAGCGGAATTAAAGCTGGGTGTTACTCGACGGCACAACAGTTATAATAATAGGAAAAACAATCTACAATTGGATTGTTAAAATGATTTTATTATTCAATTATCAGAGTTTACAGAATAAGGTCCCAATAGCTTTACAATTTGTTAAATAATTTATCAAAGAATAATAAAATCTTAGCCTTCCTTCCGTATCCATGCCCTTCCATGCCATCCTTGTTTGTTATGGACCTGAGATAAACATGCTAAAAAGTCAACACAACGGTTGAGTGAATCCACAGTGTTTATGAATGAGTAATAGTTTGAACACAAGTCAAATAGTTATAAAACAACGTATTGCAGCGTAGCATATTGCACTAAGTCTCATGACACGCAAACCTTAACAGTTTGGACATTATAGTAATGAGCTATAATGTAAAGTTACCGACATTATAATAATAATGTAGGTAATAATGCCCTCGAGCAGGAGCTTGCCAACTTCCCGGTTTTACTTCAAATATAGTACATTTGGTTACCTATCCGGCTAACACAAATGGGGACGTCAATTCCAATAGATCTATTCACTATATTCGCGTTCACTCGCAAGTGATTAATGGCTCATGATATGAGGGTCTTTTAGTGGCAACACAGCTAACTTAGGCAATACCAGATCAGGATAGCATACAGAAAAATACTTGTGTTCGGTTTGTAGCATGTATCTCCCCACAAGTTTGAAAAACAGTATAAAAATGTAAAAGTGGGACTATGAACTCACCTGGGCAGTCTGGATGGAAAACAAAGTTAAATGAAGTTGATAAACGTCTCCGGCTTGAAACCTGATTTATTAGGTCAAGTTCTTAGTAATTGCTTCTGATTATATAAGTTTTTCAATGTTCGTTTCGTTTTGGTTTAATAGTTAAATATTTTATCGAGCCAATATGTAGTTTCAAAAGTATTATTTTATTATATTTTCTTATCTGTAAGATTTGGTTCCGTCCGTTCGTTAAATGGATACTTCGTTTGTTAGTTATAGTACAAAACGTATATTAAGTTTAAATAAAACTTAATAATAATAATAATAATAATAATAATAATAATAATAATAATAATAATAATAATATTAATTAATAATTAGGGTTTATAATATTTTCATTTTAGACCCTCAAGTTTCTAAAGTTGACAAATTTTACCCTTGAACTATATAAAAATGGCAACTTTTACCCTTGAACTTTGGTCAATTGACACTTTCTACCCTTAACCTTAAGTTTATTTTATTTCTAGTCCAAAATATAAAATTATTTATAGTTTTGGCAATATATACCCCTCATGAATAAATATATTATACCCGATGTCCTTATTTTAATAAAAACGCGTTTTTGGCCACGGAACTAATCCAACTTCTTACATTTTATTTATTTAAGTTCAAAATAAGTTTATATATGATTTTCATCAGCTTATTAGCTTATATTATTAGCTTATACGTTCGAAATAAACAAAGACAAAGTTTATAAAACAGATTTTTGGACCAAAAGTACGCCTAGATATAAACAAGGCATGAAGAGGTTTATACTACGTTATTGTTCCTTTTAGTAGTCTACTAGGAGGTCTTCTTATAGGTTCGAACTAGAGGTTCTAACGTATTACGGTTTGCTCACAACGAGTCACTAAAGTGGAGCGTATAAAACTGTTTTTATGAAATAGAAACTAAGTATATTAAAAGCTGATTTTTCAGGTTCGACACCCATAAGTATGGCTGAATAAAAACGAGACCTTTCAATGAAAATGAAAAGTGTTTATTCCAGGTTAATCTATGCCATGAGGTCTCTATTTCCACCAAGTTTCATAATTTATCAAGCTCGTTTACTAGTAGAAATAATTAGACAAAACGGGTCGGTTGGGGCTGTTTTTATATATAACTTAAACAGAAAACAGGTCCTAGTGCCCAGCCCTTGTGGTACGTTTTTAGGACTCGTGCTCCTGAGTTTTTGAAGAAAACGTCGTTCCGGACAACTTTCGTGTTTTAAGTTTTTGACGAAACGGAGCAGAAAGGCCTCGTTTCGTGTGATGTTTGTTGCTGTTACAGAAACTTTGTTGACAGCTTTTCGGCAAGTTTTTGGTAATTTCATTTGGCCGTATCTTTTGACTCGTGTACTCGTTTTGGGTGATTCAAAAGCCTAGATTCTCGTTTTTATTACTCCTAACTGATTTTTAAGTTTATATATGCTTATTGACAGCTTATCAACTTATAATTCGAGTTTTTAAACTCGAATTAGTTTCTGTTTTAACTTTGCTTCAGCACCTGAACAGCCCTAAAGGACATCGAATAAAAACGTGGCCTTACAATGTTTTTAAAAAGTTTTTGAACCTTCTGTGAGGACTAAAATTCCCCAAAGTTTCGTAATTTTTGGTGGTCGTTTGCTAGGTGAACTTATTAACCAAAGATGGCCACTCAGAAACTTTGCTCGACGTACAACTGTTATGAAAAATGATTTGGGTTTTAGTTTTTAAGCTTTCAATTCAGTTTTCTGGGTTTAGTAACATGTTATTAAACATAATTGAGTTATCCTTGAACAAGGTTTGAGGTTTCATGATTAGTGTAGCGTGTCGACTAGAAATTAAGGGTGCGTTTGTATGCTTTAAGACAAAAACAATTCAGATGTATGTAAACAACTTATGTGTTTCTTCTAAACCAATTACAAGGTGTTATAAACATGTGTAAATGATAGTGAGAGTAGCTAGGACTTACAGAAAATGGTATAGGATGGATTCGACACTAGGACTTTGAATGGAAACCAAACTCTTCAAACTCTTATTCTCCTAAACAAGGCTTTGTTCTCCTTTCTTTTGGGTGTTTCTGGATCAGAAATGGTTGTGTTTGTGTGAGTGTGATGAAGTTTTGAGTATGGGATGAAGTAAGGAGGGTGAGAGTGTGTTCGTTATTTATAGGAGTGGGATAAGGAGGTTCTTAAAGCATCTTGGTCATCATGTTTAGCATAAAGGAGACATGGTGAGACATTCTAACTTCCTGAATTGCCAAATGTGTGATTCGTATGGTAGTTTTGAAAGACAAATGAGGTGGCAACTTTGCTAACCAATTAATTTACCTACATTATTTGACCAAGGGTGAATATTTAGTAACATGCATATGTGTTTACATGAGAAGCTAGAAGAGATTTCATGGTTAGGGTAATTGCATGTGGTACATTAGAATTCACTTAATTTGATACTAGTAAAATTCGATCCATGGTATAGTTAAGAATCAATCATGCTTAAGTCTTGTTCCTAAGGCTTATTGATAAGTACCTTGAGTTAAATGATATAATTAACTTAAGTTAAAGTTTAGGTTAAATAATATTTAGAAAAAAAAATGTATATTAGTGTGGGTTATATTTTAAGTGAACATACTTAAGAAATAAAAAGGAAATTTCAAATAGAGCTTAAAGAGTAGTATATTTATACTAGGATTATAGAATTTGCATTTGTATATATTCAGGTTAAGTTTTAAATAAATTTAGTAAAAATGTTATTTTTAAGTTTTGTATATTAGACACTTGTACACTAATTTAGAGACTTATATATTTAGTTTAACATTTACAAAAATACTAGAGTTAGGGTTTGTGTAAAATATGCTTGTATTGTGTGTTTAAGGATAAGTACATTGAGGATTATAATGAATTTATAATAATATTATGATGACTTGTACTTTAGCTTGGATGACTTGTACTTTTATATATATATATATATATATATATATATATATATATATATATATATATATATATATATATATATATATATATTTTAGAAATCTTGTACGCACTAATTAGGGTTGTGATTTTATCACATAAAATCATAGTTTTGGAGAATTAGGGTTTTAATCGGGATATAATGTTAGGTCAAGGTTTTATGCTTTAGAAACTTATACATTAGATTCAGAGTATCGTACTTTAGAGTTTATGATTTATTTAAAATCATAGTTATAATAACTTAAGGTTTCGGGAAAAATTTTATAGATAGAAAACATTTAAGTTGAACGTTTAATTATCGTATATTAACGTATTAATATAAAGTAGTAGGTATAATGTCATAGGGTTTTATACTTGACATATCTAAATATTTATTCAAAACGAATTTAAGTGAACACGTTTATGTAGAATGTGAGTTACATCATATTAGTTAGTTGTTGTGATTAGTTAAACTAATAATGTTTAAAAAAAAAATTTAGACGGGGAAAAATTGATAAGTATTAGTTTAATTTAAGTGAAAATTTACCGGTGGTTACATGTACCACCTAAGTGTGGGGGTGTGCCCCACATGTTGTATATATTTTGAAAATGAAATGAAAAATTGTAAATACAGAAAAATAAAATAATTGTTGTGTTACCCCACTTAGCTTTTAAATATTATCTTTTTACATTCAAGAATTCGGCATAATAGCCGAGACTTTGAATATTGAGGACAATATTCATTTCTAAGTGTGGGGGGGGGGAAATTCTGGCGAATTTGATCACTTATATACCCTTGTATGCCCTTTTTTCCCCGAAAATGGCCAAAATTTAAAAATTTTTCACTTGGTATTAGTGTTTTGCACTAAATACAACAAATGGTAATCAATCCACCATGTCTAAACCACATAAAGATTGGCTAATCCAGGAGCAAACGGCTCTTGGTAAAGATATCTCAAAACCGTTGATGGCTTGCAATTTGCCCAAAATTGTATGGTTCCTCAACTCCCCATATCCCATCAAGCGAATGAGTTGGCTAGCCCGCAAGATTATGGCTTGTGGTAAAGGCCGTGGAAAAACCATAATTGGTAATCAGCTCACCAAGATGTTGACTATTCCATCAAGAGTTGGCTAGTCCAGAAGCAAACAGCTTTTGGTAAAGAGAAATCAAATCCGTTGACAGCTGGTGATTTGCTCAAAATCACACGGTTATCAGGTGTGCCACAGTTCTTACATCTGGCTACTCCAGAAGTGATGGCTTTTGGTAAAGAGTCTTTGAAATCCATTAAGTTTTTAATAAAAGATTGCTAGGGACTAGCAATAGTTCAGTGTGGGGGATTTAATATGTGCCTAATTATACATATCTTTTATACAATTTGAACCCACAAAAACGACCAAAAACTCACAAATGACTCACAAAATGTTACAAATTCATAAAAATGTGTTTTTATGTGACTCGGGAACAAAAAGATTGAAAAACAGGTGAAAACTGATCAAGTTCACACAAAATTACAGTTTCAGTCCCTGGAGTTACACAAATTGGCAAAACTAGTCCCTGAGAGTTTAAAATGAATAAAAAGTCAACTTTAGTCCTTGGGAACTCAAACTTATTCACAAATAGTCCCTGGATAAAAGTTTACACAATCTGGCAACTTTTACCCCTTAAGTTACAAAATTGGCAAATTTAGTCCTCGGGTATTTAAAACTTGGAATTTATCAAAACATACCCTTGAACTATTCATAATTCACAATTTGGAACAATTTGAATAACTTTTGGGAATTTACAAAACTAGTCCCTTAAAATCCAAAAATAACATATTAGGTCCCTGAAGTTTTAAAATGGAAATTATATACTTTTGGTCCTTGTGTTATGTTTTATTGGCAGGTTTGGTCCTTGGAAGAAGTTTGGAAAGTTTGCATATTCAGCCTCTCAAGTTTTCAGCAATGACAAAATTGGTCCTTGAAAGTTATAAACTAAACAACCAAATGGACCCTTTGTTATTTATATAATCCAAAACCAAAAACAAGTCCAAAATCAAATCCTGGCCCAAAACTAAACACCCCAGCCCATTGTTTAAAATAAATAATACCGGGCACTATTCCCCTTCCCTCCACCTTGCACCCTTTACCACTGAGTCACCATACCACCCCGTACCCACAGTTTTTTTCACCTCCAAATCACCACCACCTACTCTAAACTTGTCTCCCCACCTCACACATGCTCCCAAACTTCATTAATTGCAGAAAAACGGCCTCAAGCAACCACAGAGACTTTTGGCGCTAAAAAGCCATTTAAATGGCTAAGATCATTTCTGCTCAATCAAAGGCTGTGAATTAAAGTGGGATTTGACTAACAAGTTGGGGAGGACTCAGAAGGTTATAAAAGGTTGAGGATGAAAGAGAGAAGAGCACTTTGGCATCCGCCCATTGTCACTTAGATTAGAATTTATTGCTTATTTTTAATTACAAGTCATTTACAGCTTTCATTGTTATACTAGACCTTAAACAAGTTTAATATAACAATATTTACAGTTTTATTGGGATCATCTTTTAAATTTCATGTCTTTACTTAAATTGTCATTTAAATTTCTTGTCATTTAAATTCGTGTTTGATCAAGGTTGTTAATGGTTCTTATAAACACTACTTAGCTCTCAGTAAGCTATAGCAAGCTTTTAGAATCTAAAAAAACAGCTTATGATCTTTTAAATTAAAAAAATACCAAAAATACAGAAAATAGTTGAAAAATCAAAAATCAGTTGTGAGGGCAAAGGAAGCTTGGAGCTTGATACAGCTTGTATGGTCCTGGTTGTAGTGCTTCTTGGGAAGCTTTAGGTTGTGTTACTTGGCCTTGGTTCTTAGTTCTCAGCTGATTTTTCATTTGTAAGCATTTTCTTTAATTTCTGCATTTTACTGTTGATGTGTCTTATTCACTTTAATTACTGTGTTTTCTTGTCAATATGTTGTTGTTTAGTGTTTTTAAACTTCAATCTTGTATGTTTATATGTTAATTTTTAGAGTTGCTAAAATTCCATTTGTGACTGTAAAAATAGCATACTAGTAACTTTAGTGTTCTTGTTGTTATTATTGTCATTTTTCTGTTTGTTTATGCTTATGTGTTGTTTTTAAGTTGAATTATTGCTTTATATTATATGTTTGTGTTTTGGAATTTAATTATGCTTGAAATTGCATAATGACTGTCAATTGGTCAATATTTGATAATCCTAGGTCTAATCTGTTTGACAACTTGCTTAGTCTTAAAATGGTGTGAATTATGACACATTTTCACCACTGGATTGGATATTATTGACTTACACAGTCTTGTGTTATGGAAATATAAATTTTATTTCATTAAAAGGTTTGTTTGGATAAATGGGTAAGACTGTGTTAGAGGGTTTAGTTGTTGTTGTTCTTGTTGGATACACACTACTTAGGTCCTATATAACTCATTTAAGCCTTAATGAAACAGTGAACATGATAAATAGTCAAAATGACTCTTGATTTTATGTTATCTGTCTACTGTAACATCATTTGATCCTAAAATCTTGCATATGTGTTAAAAAGTTGTTAATCTTTGTTTAGTTCATGTTTATTATGTCTAATACATCAAAATCAGTGATTAAATTCAGATCAAAATTCATGAAAGTCAATTTTGTTCATAAATTCAAAAAGTCAAAATTACCACAAACCTGATTTTGATTTAAATGTTAAATTTTAGTGTGCCTTTATTATTAAGTTGCTGCTTATGTGCTTTTAGGGCTTGTTAGTGTTGTTGCTTATCTGTCTTGTGTATTTTTGTCAATTTTTATCTTTAATGTTTACATGCTTAATTTATTGCTTTTTGTCAGCTTATTTTGCCCTGTCTCTCAGTTTCAAGCCCAAGTTCACAAACTTGTAGCTTGATGGATTTTGGACTTGAGACTGAGTTTAATGTTGTTAATTGAAGCCCTAATTGCTATTTGTTTATGTGTACGTTTATATTTCAGTCTTTAGCTTATTAGACCACTCTACTCATTCCACCTTTTTGTCACAAAAACATCTCACTTCACTGAAGCAAACAGTGAAGTGAGATGGTTACCCAAAGCTTCTAACAGCTCCTTTGTGAGCTTGAGTTTTTGATTCTTGGCTTTTTACAAAGCCAAGGAACCAAACTCAATGTCTCAGTTTTGTTGAGCTTATTAAAGCTTATTTGATAAATCAAAGTTAGGAATTGTGTTTTCCCATTCTCAACAGCTTCTTGTGAACACAAGAAACTTACACCATTTCCACAGCTCCTAACAAGCTCATTAGAGATCCATAGCTTGAGTGGTTTGACTTTTTGAGAAGCCAAGCTACCCAGCTTCTTGATCCTGTGCTTATATCTCATGTTGTAGCCCTTTTGATAGGGCTGCAACCAGCTTTAACTTATCACCATTTGGATGAGTTTACTGTTCATCAGTATACTCCTCCAAAATCAGCCAATTTCATAAGCTCACTACAAGCTTATTAATTGATCATAGCTTGTGAATTTTAGATCAATGTGGAGCTTATCCATTAGATTCTAGGATCCAATGCTTTGAATCAATCTTGCAGCTCATTTAGAAGGGCTGCAATCAGCTTTTAGTGTGTCCCCATTTGATTTGTATACTGGTTCACCCAGTTAATACAGTCACTTGGGTGACTTTTCAATGGCTTCTCACAAGCTCATCTGTGGACCCCACAGAGTGAGCTTGGGCTTTTTGGAAAGCCAACCAGACCACCTTGCTACTCCAACTTCTTATTTGGCTTTTTCAGCTTATTATGTAAGCTTAATTTGTCAAGATAATAGGTTGCAAGGGTGTTTGGATCTGCAAGTAACTGTCAAAAGCTTGTTGGCTTATTTTAGCTTATTGGCTTATCCCAGTGTATTTGCTTGTTGAATATTGTTCATATTACTTGTACAAACTATATTTTCTCTTTTGTTACCTGTGTTGAGCTTATATCAAGCTCACTTGAGCTTTCAATCAATCCAAGTTGAGCTTTTTCAAGCTCAACTGTCTAAACCATAAGCTTGCATATTGTGCACTTGGCCAATCCAGTGCACATATCCTGTGTATACTTGTCTCTTGGACTTGTATGCATGTTACTCTTTCTTTGTTTTCCATTGTACAGTTTTTTTAAAGCTTGTTTCAAGCTTATGAGTCAACTGTGAGTGCCATAATCTCACTGTGTGATTCATAAGCCCACAAACAGCTTATTTCCTTTGTTTGCACGGTCCCACCTTCATTATACATGTATAAAACTAGCATCTATTAAGTCCAGAAAACAGAAAAATCAAATAGAAGCTTTAACACTAGTGATAGCTTCTATTTAAGAAGTTTAAGCTTAAAAAGCTATCTGTGTTGGAAATAAGCTCCCACAGAGCTTATTTCCAAGTTTTGTAAAAGTTTGCTTTGTTAAAGTTTAGTATTTTAGCTTATTATAAAGTTTGGCAAAAAGAAAAATCCAAAAATAAAATAAAATGAAAAAAATGTGGGTGTGGGATTCGAACTCAGGACCTCTCGCTAGTATAACATGCATATAACCCACACCCCTTCCATCTGCTCTGGGGCACCAGTTCCGTTAGTTCATGAACTATCTATATACTTAACATGGTTTTGGCCTGTTTGGCTTATTTGGACTGTGCAACTTATTCCAGCTTATTGGAATAAGCTGATGACCCCATTTTATTTTTCCTAGCATCTTCATAAGTAAATACATTTTCTGTAATTTTTTCATAATTTTTACTGTTCATATAATATGTATAATAATTAAAATAGTTTAAATACCTTTTAGTAAATAATAAGTAATATAGTTTTAAAACAGCTTATTTATAATTTTTATAAACTTTTTATATTTTTTATGGATTCCTATGATGGTTAAGTATATCTATAAAAAGTTTTATAATTTTATAAATCAGTTTAGTATGTATAATAATTAAATTAGTATTAATTAGTTTAATTAAGTATTATTAGTTTTTAATTAAGTTTTCTTATTTTTATTAATAATATATAGTTTTTATATTTTTCTTAGCTTCTTATACCTATTTTAGAATTATGTAAAAAGTTTTAGATTTTTGTTTAGTCATTTAGTAATTAGTAATTAGATAATAGTAAATAATTAATAATAAATAGAATAATTGTATAATAAATATATTTTTAGTTTCAAAAATTATTTTATATTATTTTAAACTTTTCTAAGTTTTATTTCTCTAAGCATTTTTTAGATTTTTCTTATTTTTAGGTAATTATTAAATATTAAATAAATAGTTTTTAATTAATAGTAATTACATAAGTACTTGTAAAAATCATTTTAATTCATAAATAATTTTCTTATATTATTAGGATCACAAAAATATAAATTTCACATTTGTGTGATTTATATTGATCAGTTTTCAGTTTTATTTTAGTACGTAGTCGTTTAATTTAATTTAAACGTACATTTTTATTACTTTGCACATTTTTAGGTTTTTAGGTTTTCTTAATATTTAAATAAGTTTGTGATTAATAAATAAATATTTTAAGTTTGTTTAATTTGCATTTAAGCCCCTAAGGCATGCAAATTCCTACTGTAGTTATCTTTGTTTTTGTACGTTTACGTTTATTTTAAACTAAATGTACGTTTGTAAATCCTTTAACATTTTAGGGTTTCTGATTGTACGTTTTTACTGAAATAGCTGTGACAAGAGCTATTTACTATTCACATTCCTAGTGTTAGTCAGTCAGATTCCTGTTTTTATATTTAATTTCACCTAGACACAGAATCGTTATATTACAGATTTCACACCTCGTTGGGACATAACGACCTAGGAATATTCTATACTCCTCGTTCAAAATTGCTTTTCCTCTCGGGCTGCTCAGGGCCTTTGTTACGGTTGACCGTTCACAAGCGGTTGGCTTGTGTGATAAAACCTAGCTGGTTTGGGAGGAATCAGTCCCAGGTCTGTATTTCACTAAAAACCAAAGGTGGCCTGGACTATCTCTCTTTTGATGATTTGTATAACAAGCTCAGAAGCCTGGAGCTTGATATCAAGGGGCACTCGACTTATACAACAACTCCATCACACTCTGCCTTTGTAAGCACTACTTCAAACAGGATGACACATGCTACAAGTCCAAGTTCTTCCTCCACAACATTATCTTACACATCTACTGGTCAAAAGAATCATCCACAGTCTGGTAATGTGGTAGAATATGTACTTCATTCATTTGTTGCTAATTATGAACAAAAGCAGCAACTGGTTTATGAAGATTTTGAGCAGATTGACATGCTAGATTTGGAAGAGATGGATTTGAAGTGGCAAATGGCTATGCTTACTGTCAAGGTCAGAAGGTTTGAGAAGAAAGCTGGGAGAAAGCTCGACTTTAGAGGTAGAGATCCAGCTAGATTTGACAGGAGAAAAGTCAAGTGCTATTCATGTGGTGAGATAGGCCATTTTTCAAGAGAGTGCAATGCAAAGAAGACTGAAGACAGCATAAGGTATTCAGCATACAAGAAGGAAGTGGAACCTAGCAGTTCAAAGGCCTTGATAACAGCTGTGGATGCTTGCATTGATTGGAAGGAGCATGATACTGAAGATGCTGCAAGCAGTACTTCTCAGCAATTTTCTTGCCTGGCTAGTTGTGATGAAGAATTTGCCTTCATGGACATCTCTCCTCAGGTATCTGAATGTGTTTTTGGTTGTGATAGAAAATATAATGCACTTAAAGAAGCTTATGATGATTTGGAACCAAAATATAAAGACTGTTTTATTCGGGCTCAAGCTTATCAAGAAGCTGTTAAAACATTAGAGCAACAAAAGGTTTGGTTTCAACAAAATAAATTGGCTTATGATGAGAAAATTAGAGTGTTAAAAAGAGATTTAGAGATGACTAGTAATGAGTTAAAATTTTCTGAAAAAGAAAAGGCTAAAGTTGAATTAGAATTACAAGAGATGAAGGTTAAGTTTGATAATGAAGTTGAAGGACATAAAAAGTGGCAACAGGGAGCTAAACACCTAGATAGAATAATTGATAGTTGTCAGTCCATTAAGTCTAGAAGAGCACTAGGGTATGGTAAATATGTAGGGCCTGATGAGGTCTATGACCCTGATGACTATAGTGTTTTAGACCCTGAACCACCCTTGCAACCTCAAACCCCTGTAAAGTTTGTAAAAGAGGGAGAGATGCATACTGTCTCTCCCACTATCTCAGGAGCCTTTAAGCCCACCTCACACCATTTGGACTTAGTTGAATCATAAAGGGATTTAGCCGTACAATAGCAACATACTTTTCCAAATGTTCCATTCTAGTACGCGTACTTTTTTTTGTCTCACTCAATGTAACGTACTTTCACGTTTTGTACCATTCTACCCCACGAAACTTGTTTAACCGGCTAGCAAGTTTTTTTCCCCACAAAAGCTGCCACGTTGGTTTTCCACTATATATTATATATTTGTAAAAGCCATCAAATAGCCATATACTTTCTAAAATTTACTCTTATGGTACGTGTGTCGAAAATAACTAAAAATTTGTTTTTTTTACGTTTTCATTCATTTTTGCACGTTTTCATCCGGTTTGGACATTTTCATTAGTTTTTGCACGTTTTCAACAGGTTTGGACATTTTCGTTCGTTTTCAAACGTTTTTGTCCATTTTTACACTTTTTCGTCTATTTACACGTTTTCATCCGTTTTTCCACGTTTTCTCCCGTTTTTACACGTTTTCTTCTGTTTTTGCACGTTTTCACTCGTTTTTACACGTTTTCATCCGTTATTGCATGTTTTCATACTTTTGTACACATTTTTGTTCGGTTTTACATGTTTTCGTCTTTTTTTTTCGCGTTTTATCTGTTTTTGCACGTTTTTCTCCATTTTTATACGTTTTCATCTGTTGTTACACGTTTTCACTAGTTTTGCACGTTTTTGTTCATTTTTTATTCGTTTTCATCCGTTTTCATACGTTTTATACGAATTAAAAACATGCAAAAAACAGACTAAAATGTAAGAAAACGGATGAAAACATGTAAAAACAGATGAAAACGTGAAAAAAATGGAGGAAAACATGTAAATATGGACAAAAATGTGCAAAAACAAACGACAACGTGCAAAAACGGATAAAACGTGCAAAAACGAACGACAACGTGTTAAAACGGACAAAAACATGTAAAAACGAACGAAAACATGCAAAAACAGACTAGAACGTAAGAAAACGAATGAATACGTGTAAAAACCGATGAAAACGTGTAAATATGGACGAAAATGTGCAAAAACGGACGAAAACGTGCAAAAACGAACAACATGAAAAACGGACAAAAGCGTGTAAAAACGAATGACAACGTGTAAAAACGGACAAAAATATGCAAAAACGGAAAAACGTGCAAAAACGGACGAAAACATAAGAAAACGTGTAAAAATAGATGAAAAGGTGTATAAAAATGTAAAAATAGATGAAAAGGTGTATAAAAACGGATGAAAACGTATAAAAACGAATAAAAACTTATAAAAATGGACGAAAATAGTACGCGTACTAGATCGGTAAATTTGAAAAAGTACGTTGCTATTTACTCTAGTATTAAATATGTCACATAGGCATTTTTCCCGGTTTTCAAACTTTTTTCCCGGTAACCGGTAACTTTTTGGTAGAATGGAACAAAAAATGAAAGTACGTTACATTGAGTGAGACAAAAAAAAGTACGCGTACTAGAATGGAACATTTGAAAAAGTATGTTGCTATTGTGCGGCTAAATCCCAAAAAAAATAGAAAAAGAAAAAGAGAAAAAAAAAACATACGGACTACCATCCCTTTTTATTCTATGTTCATTTTTATGTTTTTGTTATTTTTTATTTATTAGCTTAAGTCGAGTCTAGTCTTGGCTTAGCAACGCCATATTGTACATGTAATTAACCAAGATTGTTAACTCGCCACCAGTAAAACTTCCTTTATCCAACAAAACCGTGTATTTCATATCCCTACACCTAACGTTACACCCCTTTAAAAAGACCTCTTTGATAGTTTATCATAGGTGCTTACGCCATGTGGTGGAGGTTTGATCCTTTCCCAAGCCTATGGTAATCTATTTTGCTATGAAAGGTAGTGAGAGATATCTTCCGTTTCCATATTGTAATTTGTACTTTATTACACCCGAGAGATGTGAGTATCTAAACACTATTTGTGAGGTGCTAGTATATGACCTCCGTGCTTGTCTATTGGTCTTTAGTGAAACGATTATTTGTTGTAATTACTTTTATATTAGTGTTAAATGACCCCTAACTTGTATTTTGAGTAGAATAATAGCGCATTTGCTTGAGGACAAGCAAATCTCAAGTGTAAGGGTATATGATGAGGCGAAAAATGAACCACTTTTAGGGGGTCATTTAAGCCCGGAATTGAATTTATTTGATCAAATATTGCCCTAAATCGTTCCTTTTGTGATTTTAGGTACTTTGGGAGAGAAATCTGGAAAAGGAAGCAATTCGGACGTTTTTGGAGCATAAAAGTGAAGAAAACGCCAAAGTCTTAATTTTCCTTGTTGGGATCGGTAGGTGACGGTGTCAAGAAGAAAATCTTGACGGCGTCAAGAGCAATTTCCATGACGATCCAGTACAGATTTGAAGGCGTCACGAAGTAGGGCGTCAAGAGGAAAATGCATGACGGCCTGGAAACATACAACACTTGACGGCGTCAGATCTGGATCAAGGCAGTCCGAGATTTATTTTGGCGGCGAGATGACGGCGTCACAAAATTTGTCTTGACGCCGTCAGACCCTATTTCCTATATATAGTTTTCTAATTTTTACATTAAAAAGAGAAAATTTTTGGAGAAACCCTAAGTACGAACTTGATATGAATTTTACAGGTTTTTCAAGGGTTCTAAGCCCTTGATACCTTTCATGTGTAATTGAGATAAGTATTCTTTTAATTCAATCAATATGTCTATGTGTTGGTTGTCTATATCTTGTTCTTGTCTTAATTCCATCATGCTAGGCTAGATCTATCTTGTGTTTGCTTGGATCTAATGAAACCTAGATGTTAATTATGTGTTGATTACTTGTTTATAGTTGTATTGGATGAATGAATTCGATGTTAGGCTTAAGAAAACTGGCAGATCTCCAAATGGTAACATGCTTGAACGTCTTAGGAAACATGAACTGACGTGCACTAGGTTTTATTGGTTGTATTTAATACATGAGTAAATTTTAATGATCCCATGTTAGGAGCTTCTTAGCCGGCTCGACATAGGAGTGAAGTAGGCACTCATAGGATTGAGGAATTAAGTGTGCCACCCCATGAATGGTATTAAGGAATACAATCCGTCATCCACACAACTATAACAAGTAATTAACGTGTAAAAGATATCTAGGGAGTAGTGAAATCTAAGTAAACACAACTTCTCCACTTATTGCTCACAACCTTAGTTTAATTTAGTTTATTTTCATTTCTAGTAGTTTATTTTGATTGCATCTTTAGTATTGGGTTAGTGACTAGCAACTAATTCCGCCCAAATCTTTCAAACCCGAGATTTTTACTTGCTTTTCTAAAAAATATAAAAATACAAAAATAATCATCCCTCACCTTTAGAACTAGTATTTAGGTTTTCTAATCCTAGCGACATTATTCCTAGCTGAACGATCAATCCCCCGGTACTTGTCACTATACTATACTACAACGATCAGGTACATTGCCTGGTGGGGGTTGTAAGCTTCTCAAGATCCCTTGAGAGGTAAAGCCTGTTGCGATTCCCACGTATCATGCATTCCATGGACTTCGTTCCGAAGATCCAAATCAACGTCTCAAGGACTTCCTTAAAATCGTAGATTCCATAGACCTAGATGTTGCAACTAGAGAGACAACCCGATTACGCCTATTTCAATTCTCTCTACGTGATCAAGCTAGTCAACGGCTTGAGCGTTTACCCGTGGGATCCATCACCTCATGGGATGATCTCACCACTCGTTTCCTTGCTCAATTTTTCCCACCGGGGAGAACTACCAAGCTTAGAAATGATATCTTGATGTTCCAACAACGTCAAGGTGAAACTCTATATGAAGCATGGACTCGTTTCAAGGACTCACTCCAAAAAGTCCCTCATCATGGCATAGATCTTTGGCTCCAAGTCCAAATCTTCTATGACCATATCGATCTCTCCACAAGGTGAACCATTGACCAATCTGCCAGTGGCAAGCTACGTGATCTAAGTGCGGAAGAATCATGGGAACTCATAGAAGATCTTGCTCTCTATGACAACGAAAGTTGGAATGATCCCCGTGATTTAAACAAAATGGTCAAGGCAATATCTTTGCCTTCGAACAATTCTAGCACTCCCGACCGTAGGATCATGGAACTTGAAGGTCGAGTCAAGTTTCTCATGAAATCTTACGAAGCTCCTAAGCATTCAAGCCAAGTGTACAAAATCGCTTCTTCATGTAAATTGTGTAATGGCCCTCACGAAACTCATAACTGCATGGAGCTTCCAAAACGTGCTTATAATGAATTCACATCGTCCCACATTGGTCGACGTCCTCGAAACTTTGACGAGGCCTATGAAGCATGGAGGGATAAACCTAATTTCAGAGGATACCAAACTCGGAGCGTATCCTTCAATGACTCCTCCCCACTCGAATGGTCCGAGCATTTCCCGTCACAGAGCACTCCTAGGCAGAGCTATGAAGATGCCTTGCGAAAGTTCATTCTATCTCAAGAATTGCAGCTTTCTACGCTCGAGGCTAAGTTTAGACAACAGCAAGCCGATATGAATAACAAGATTTGTAATCTGTTAACTGCTATTAAAGAACACGCTGTTAATAAACTGATTCAAGCTGAAGAGGTCAAATCTCTTACCGTCATGAATCAGCCAACCTCTCCTGTGAAAATAAAAAGTCCTAGTAAGCTATTTAAACATCTATCACCAAAAGTGAAAGATCCTGTTAACCCCCTAGGACCAATCCATTTTGTAAATACCATCACCACAATATCCACTCCCACACCTAACCAGAGCCAACAACCAGCTGAATATATGGGTCATAAAACTAAGGATGAAACCTCAAGGTTAGACCACGAATTGACCAATAGCCCTACCAACTCATTCGGGGATTTCGTCACTCAAGAGTCTAACAATTTGGATGATGTAAAAGAGAGGTCGGAAGAGCATACGAGAAATCCAGCAATCTCGGGTAAATCTATTATAGAGGAACCCGAGAAAGATTTGGTGGGTGTGGCTAATAGGAGTAGTGATAAAACTGAGGGAAGCAACTCTAGAGTCTTCAAGATTTCCTGCACTCTTAGGAAAAGACTCTTTACCAATACTCATATAGATCCTAGCCTCCCTGTCAACATAATCCTCCTTTCCCTTTACCATGAAGCCTTCCCTGGACGCACGGTGTATAAAAGAATCAACAACGCAGGGGTAATGAAAGACGTGTCAGTTATGATTAGAGAACTTGTCTACAACATCGACCTTACTGTGGTCGATGACATAGACTCCATCACTAATCTGAGATTAACTGATCTTGTTCTATGGAAACCATTTGTCAATGAATCGGGAGTAATCCTTGATGAGAGGGATGGTAGTGCATTATTCACCAATGGCATCAAGAAGGTAATCTTCCGTAGGGGTAATGAGGAGGTATACGAGTACCGTCCATCACTGGAAGGGAATCTATATGGATCAAGGGATGGAGGATCGGGGAGAATAAGGCGACGTGATACGAACAATCTCAAAATCCCCTGCATGATCGGTCATAAGTATTTCGATAATGTCTACATTAACGTATTCCTGCCTAAGAATTTTATGTCCCTATTTCACTATAACAATATCTGCAGATGGGGAATGATTTATAAGGGAGAGAATGTGGTTGGTAGAGATCATGAAATCCAGGTATTCGTAGGAAATATGGCATTCACTATGGAATTTACAATCGTGGACAACATTGAAGACTATGTTGACCCAAGGTTGTCACAAGTTGTTTTCGGAGCACCTTTATGAGAAATCACTAATTTAATAGTTGATGACCGGAACGGAATCATGACCTTCGCTGATGGAGTTAGGAGGGTGTCATACCAAACGCCATACAAGAGAAAAGATCTCAAGGAAATCGATTGTGATGGGCTTGATAGGCTAAGTTCCCAACTTATTTTGTGTGATGGAGATGTTCGGAGAGGATGTAAGAACACTTCTGATTTATCATGTGGATTCTTTAAGGATGTTAGTAAACTTGGGTCTAAGTATCGAAAAGATGTCTTTGAGTTCGAAGACCCAAAATACCTGCACTATGAAAGCGATACCGGTATAGGAGATGACCTAGAGAGTGAAACCAACGATGAGGTCACGTAGTAACCCATGACCTTGAGTCTAGCTACAAGACTCGTAAATAAAGAAAAGCGCTTCTTGGGAGGCAACCCATGTTTTGTGTGATTTTTATTTTGTTTGATTGGTTATTTGTTTCCGTATGCATGCTTTATTTTTATTGTTGGTAGATCATGTTTCAAACTAAAATGGTGAAAATACTTTATTTTGTTGTTTGGCTTAGTCTTAACTTCATCCAAAGGTATTTCGCAAAAGATAAGTGTAAGGGGAAACCCTAAATATGTTTATAAGAAACAAACTTGATCATGAATCTCCACAATATTAAGTGAACATGTATATTCATATTTGTTAGAGTCAAATGCTTGTATCGAGTCATAATGATGTTTTGCAGGATTTTCCAGGAAGTAGGACGAAGTTTTTCCAAAAATTTTCTGGAAACTCAACATAAGAATTTCTGCAGGTCACTTCTGACGGCGTCAGGAATTAATTCCTGATGGCGTCACGTTTAAAATTCTGGAAATTTTACCAGTTTTGTTTTTCTAACGGAGTCTTAAAGTTTTTATTGAATCTTTAGTTTTATAATCTCCAGGAAATCTGCAAACATCATTCCACAAGCATTATATCTTATTTTGTTTTTTAGGATTTGTTAGCATATATAGATTGCCGCCGATTTTACGCGAGGTTGCCTTGTCTGTTTTCTCATGTTTAACAGGTTGTATATGACAAGAAGATTATTTATATTCTGGAAGGGAAGCTTTGATTGTTCATTTTCTTGGAGGAAGATCTAACCTGGTTACCATATTATCCATACCGAGCGAATCAGGGGAGTATTTGATTTCATTCTTTTACTTGTTTTACTTTTACATTCTTTACTTGAACATTGGGGACAATGTTCATCCTAAGTGTAAGGGGAAGGTAAATGATGATACCTTACAGATACACTTTCGCTTGAGTTTGTTTGTTTGATAGTAGGTGTGTAATAAAACTATGAGAAATACTTGTTAGTGTAATTTTAGCGCCAAATTTAAAATTTTTTACAACATTTAGGAGTGAAACTTTAGCCATAGCAAGCGTCTCATGGATAGGAGATCGTATGACTAGCACAAAACCGTACCATTCAGAAAAATTTTCCACCCAAATATGTGAGGTTCGCCTTTAGATTTGATAGGAAAAGCATTTACTATTAGTGCTTATGAGTGTACCGGTAGCATTTAGATTCTAGAACTTGCGTTAGTGATGCATCCCGAGACCGCTAGTGAGACTACATTCGTGTAGTAGGATTTACTACATGATAAGAGGCATTAGGATTACCCTTGTGTTAAAGTCGTATCATAATTACTTGACCATTTAAGTCATATTACTTGGCTAGTTAAGTCAACTAATTTTTCCCACACCATTAGCGTTGTACTCATTTTTAGTAAATAAAACCCCTAGTACACCCCTCCGAGCCTATCCTTTCATTTCTAACTTTAAGCATTTTACTTAAAGGAAGAATTTGTTACACCCCACTTAAATGTACACCCAAATTGCCTTAGCCTTCCGTGTATGCACTCATCTTTAGTGCATTATTGTTATTTGTTTAAACCCTAAGTTAATTATCTAATTGATTACATGGTTGCTAAGTCGAGTCATATCCTTGTACATATTGTTTTGGGACGATTGGGACTCATGGGTAAAGTACTTGTGTTATGGAGTAATGGGGAAGAACTTCATATTATTACCTCCATACGTGCGTTAATCTTAAAAGTACTCCAAGTGTTTTGATTTTCTTGATTCGAGTCATTAGATTAGTTTATTGTAAAGTATGTAAAAATTCAAGTGTAAGGGGAATGTTCATTCCCTATGATGTATTATTTTGGATGGTAGGGTAAGAGTGTATGGAAAAAAAATGAAAAATCAAGAAAAAGAAAAAATATATATATATAAAAGAGAAAAGAGAAAAACATACGGACTACCATCCCGTTTCATTCTATGTTTATTTTATGTTTTTGTTATTTTTGATTTATTAGCTTATGTCGAGTCTACTCTTGGCTTAGCAATGCCATATTGTACATGTAATTAACCAAGATTATTAACTCGCCACCAGTAAAGATTGCCTATATCCAACAAAACCGTGTATTTCATATCCCTATACCTAACGTTACAACCCTTTAAAAAGACCTCTTTGATAGTTTATCCTAGGTGCTTACGCCATGTGGTGGAGGTTTGATCCTTTCCCAAGCCTATGGTAATCTATTTTGCAATGACAGGTAGTGAGAGATGTTTTCCATTTCCATATTGTGATATATACTTTATTACACCCGAGAGATGTGAGTATCTAAACACTATTTGTGAGGTGCTAGTGTATGACCTCCATGCTTGTCTTTGGTCTTTAGTGGAACGATTATTTCTTGTAATTACTTTTATATTAGTGTTAAATGACCCCTAACTTGTATTTTGATTAGAATAAAAGCGCATTTGCTTGAGGACAAGCAAATCTCAAGTGTAAGGGTATATGATGAGGCGAAAAATGAACCGTTTTTAGGGGGTCATTTAACCCCGGAATTGAATTTATTTGATCAAATATTGCCCTAAATCGTTCCTTTTGTGATTTTAGGTACCTTGGGAGTGAATTCTGGAAAAGGAAGCATTTTGGACGTTTTTGGAGCATAAAAATGAAGAAAACGGCAAAGACTTAATTTTTCATGCTGGGAACAGTACCTAACGGCGTCAAGAAGGGAAATATGACAGCGTCAAGAGCAAAATCCATGACGACCCAGAGAAAACCTGAAGGCGTCAGAAGTAGGGCGTCAAGAGTTATTTTGGTGACGGCCTGAAGAAGGATTACACGTGACGGCGTCAAACCCAGATCCAGGCAGTCCGAGGACTTTATTGGCGGCGAGATGACGACGTCAGAAATTTACTCGTGACGCCGTCACCTCACAAAATCTATATATACTTTTCTATTTTTCATTCATTAAAGAGAGGAACTTGTGTGGAGAATACTAGGGTCGAACCTAATAAACCCTAGGTCGTTTGTAACAGTATTTTCAAGGGTTTTCACCCCTTGAAACTTTTCATGTTCAATTAAGATAAGTCTTCTTTCAATTCATTCAATATGTCTATGTGTTGTTTGAATATATCTTATGCTTGTCTTGATTTTAACATGCTAGGCTAGATCTTTCATGTATTTGCTTAGATGTAATGAAACCTAGATGTTGATTCTAGGTTGATTGCTTGTTTATAATTGTAATGGATGAATGATTTCAAAGTTAGGGTTAAGAAAACTGGCAGATCTCCATTGTGTAACTTGCTTGAACGTCTTAAGAAACATGAACCGATGTGTACTAGGTTTTTATGATTGTATTTAATGCATGAGCGAATTCTAGTGATCCCATTTTAGGAGCTTCTTGGCCGGCTCGACATAGGAGTGAAGTAGGAGCTTATAGGATTGGGGAAGTAAGTACGCCACCCCATGAATGGTATTAAGGAATACAATCCGTCATCCATGCAACTGTAACAAGTAATTAACCTATAAAAGATATCTAGGGAGTAGTGAAATCTAAGTAAACACAATTCTCCCATATATTGCTCACACCACTATCTTAATTTAGTTTATTTTCATTTTTGTTATTTTATTTTGATTGCATCTTAGTTTTTGGGTTAGTTGATTAGCAACTAATTCCGCCCACTCTTCCAATACCCGAGATTTTATTTGTTTTTCTAAAAACATAAAAATACAAAAAGAATCATCCCTCACCTCTAGACCTAGTCTTTAGGTTTTCTAATCCTAGCGACACTATTCCTAAGTTGAACGATCAATCCCCCGGTACTTGTCACTATACTATACTACAACGATCAGGTACACTGCCTGGTGGGGGTTGTAAGCTTCTCGAGATCCCTTGAGAGGTAAAGCCTAGTGCAATTCCCACGCATCAGATCTTAACGTACCTGGAACCCGAACAATACAAAATGGTCGATAAAACCTAAACAACTAATGGACTACGCGAATGATATATCCAATCATATTATAAATATATTAACGTTGTTTAAATAAAAGAGTCATTGACTCGGGAAAACATTATATAAACGGGCAGGTCATGCCGAAATTTTATAAAATTCTTTATAAACTTTAAATTATTTTACTAAACGTTATTATTTCAAAACCCTTTTTATTTCAATCAAGGTTGTAAAAATCGCTAGGCGCTAGTGAGGCGGTTGGATAGGGCCTAGCGATTAATCGGTTAGGCGGGGATTAATCGGATTGGAATTTTATGCACAAAATTGTAATTTTAGATATTATACCATATTATATGTATGAGATAAGCATAATGCATCAAAGTTCAAATATTTCAAGTGTTCAAATATAAACATAATACATAATTCTTCAAAGTTTAAAGTCAAACATAGATATTACTCGGTTTGTTGACTATTTTTAAGTGATCTTTGACTGATTTTGTCCGATTAATCGGTTTGTTGACCAATTTTTAAGCGATTTTGACTTATTTTTACGCGATTTTGTTGACTGATTTTTAAGTGATTTGGTTCGATTAATCCGATTAGACTGATTTTGTCCGATCAATCGGTTTGTTGACCAATTTTTAAGCGATCTTTGACCAAAGCGATTAAATAGGCCGATTATGATAAATCAAGGTGCTTAGTGAGTGATCAGCGATTATGCGGGGATTAATCGGCCGCCTGGACCGATTTTTACAACAGAGATTTCAACGATATTTTGGGAAAACAGGTAAAATCTGAGACTTGTTGTTTACGTGTTGTTATTTATTATTTATTTGAGTGTGTCTTCCATTTTCATTTCTTTTCTTTCTATTTTTTACACGACTTTCTTCGAGGAGTTCTTTCGTCTTTCTTACGTATTTGGTCCTTTCGCCGACTTACCTCTTTTTCTAACTTTCTTGTCTCCCACACGAAACTTTTCAAAATCTATTTCTTTCAAATGCCATTGTATTTATAAAACTTTTATTCAAGCATTGTTTATTGAGATATTCGAGTATAGTTCTGAGTAATGCCATTTATATTGATTAGGTTGTGCTGAGGTTCATTTGCTGTGACGCATTATTGATTGGTTACTATATCTCGTTTCCTGCTACTGCTATTATTAAGGTGTGATTCATAGCCCCGCTTTTTATATTTAAATTGTTTATAAACTCATGGGATGAGACACATGCTTTAAATGTTTTCTGAGCACAAGTATTTTTGGTATGCTTTTCCTGAATGATATACTTTCCTGACGATGTGCTAAGTAGCTTGTCTTGCCCGAAAGACCCTTAGATCATGAGCCATTAGGCACTTGCAAGTGAGCGCGAATTTAGTTTATAGGCATATAGGACTAACCATCCCACCCGGTTGACCAAGGGCTTGGCAATGCAGGTGTACTACTTTCGATTTTGCTGGGTAATTTGCAAGTACCTGGCCTTGGGGGCAATTGATAATATGAAATTCTGCGGTTATTGTCTATGCCAGTACAGAGTTACTGATGATTGGTTTGGTTAACGTTTTGCGTATAATGAGCTTAGTACCATCAATCGTATGTATGCACGTGTTGCCTCTACATATTGGGTGTTACCTTGATTACCATGGTATTTGCATTTGTTGCTTATATCGTATGATTAAAACCTTGTGCTCAACTTATTATTTTAAACCTATGGATTACACTCAACCTTTGTGTTGACTTTTAAGCATGTGTTTCTCAGGTACTACTACTAATTAGTCTTGGAGCTTTATGGCATGGGCGTAGTGGAGTGGCATGGTCGAAGGAATCTTTCTGTCAAGGCAGCTTTATCTTCTTTACTATCTTTATTTTCATATCATTCGTAAAACCTTGGTGTGTCTTAAATGTTTTCCGCTGCTAAACTTTGTTTCATATTTTCCGCTGCTAAACTTTGTTAAATTTCTGCTTCAAACTCTATTTACTTTTTCCGCTGCTACTTTGACTTAAGAGTCCTTGTACTCTAAACGGTTTATAATTCGAATGATATGTTTTGCAACATTTATAAACGTCCTGTGTTGTGGTCGTTAGCTATAAATGTGCTTGGTTTCTATTTGCGTAGCACCCCCAGCGTGTCAGCTGCTGTATTTTGAGTTGGGGGTGCTACAGAATGGTATCAGAGCATCGTTTATAGAGAACGCGCTCGCACTCGACTATAAACTTTTTCCTAGAGTCAAAATGTTTTGAGACAGAAAGCCAACAGCCCTCCGTGCTACTTCGCGCCCTGGTATTCTTTTAAACTTTACGTATATATATGTTTGATATTGAGATTGGTTTGGACTTTTTCCACTATCATGCATTGGCTTATAAAATGGTTCCGTGAAAATTTGGCTAGAATTTTTATGTTTCCTTATACTCTTGTAGAGTATCATGTCTGTCCCAGTTCCCCGTGGTCAGGTTCCAGTCCTACCGGTTGTTGACCCATTGCCTTTAGGAGATGATGTTGAGTTGGATGTTGATGTTGGTTTGGATGATGAGGTAGGTTTAGAGGATGATGTTGATATTGAGGATGATGGAGATGAGGAGATGGATGACTTTGATGATGATGAGGAATTTATGGAGGAGGATCAGGATGTTCCCCCGCCGCCTTCGCCTGTTGTGTCGGATGTGACTTACGAGTCAGATACATCTGAGGCATTAGGATATGCGCTCGAGACCGAGGTTGTTTTGACACACTAGATTGGTGAGTCATCTGCAGCAGCCCGTGTTACCCCGTCAGAGCTTAGAACTGCTATGAGTTGTTTGAGGCAGGATGTAGCGTGGTGTAGGAATAGTCATAAGAGTATCACTAGGCGTATGAGTGATAGGCAGTTTGAGGTTGCAGGATTGAGGAGAGAGGTTTAGGATGATTGGAGAGCTGCAGGAGAGATGTACATGGAGCTTTAGAGGCAGGATGATAGGTTGAGTTTGTTGGAGCGGATGAGTGTTGCATTTCAGGAGCGTATGGATTCGCTAGATAGGAAGATGGTTGAGCTGGAGAAGATGGTTGACAAGTTGACCATGAAGGAGGTGTTCTTAGACATAGATAGTCGACACTATCATACTAGTATCAGTGAGTTATGGAGTGAGTTGCATGAGATGCAGAGATAGGCCTACGCAGAGAGGATGACCCGCCTTAGGTCTTACGACAACTTTGACGTGATGGCTATGTATGGAGATCGTTCAGGAGATCAGTGATGGGATCATTGATTGAGCCCGAACCACCTAACTTATATTGACCAAATAATGGTCAACAAAGTCAAATAGCCTAGGTCAATGCTCCGGGTAATATAAGGTATCACCAGGTCGTTAAGTCCCGTTGAAGTGTGAATTGTAACTTTAGCGTATTCGTGATCAGGTGATTATTCACAGAAAAGAGTTATGATCAGAATTATTTGGAAATTATTAACAAATATAGCTTAGGAAAGCTACGTGATGGATTACAGGAATTTAGATTACGAAGATTTGAGCTAAAAACTAAAAACGTACGTTTTAATTAAAAAAAACGTATACAGACGCACAAAACAAAAAGTACAACTGAAGGACGGGAAGGGTTAAAAGTGTAAATTTTATATTTTTACAATCCTAATAATTAAAGAAAATTTTAAAAAATAAAAATTATTTTTACACTATTTAATTATTTATTATTAATTAATTACTAATTATCTATTTAATACTAATTAAACTAATAAGAATTATTAAAAATACTAAAAAGACTTAGAAAATTAAGAAAAATTTTATAAATCTAATTAACCATTACAGGAATCCTAAAAAATTATAAAAAGTTAATTTTATGTATTTTTAAGCTAATTAATTAATTATTATTCTAATTACTTATTAATTACTAAATAAACTAATTATATTATAAAAAATAGAAAATGAACAGTAAAAATTCTAGAAAAATTTATAAAAATGTTTTAACTAAAATAAAAGCTAGAAAAATTATAAAAACTAGGTTATGCTATATAAAATCTAATTATGCTATTTAATTGATTAATATTAATTAAAACTAAATTAAACTAAAATTAATTAGAAAAACCACTAAAAGACAAAATAAAAAACTGGAAAAATTTATAAAATTATTTTAACCTAAAATAGAATTTATAAAAATATAAAATTGATATATTGCTTAGAAATAAATTAAAAAGAAAAATAAATTGATAAATCCTATTAAATAGAAGCTATCACTATTTTTAAAATTGGTTTTTTGGTTTTTTTCTTTTTCTAAACTAATAATAAACTAAAAACAACTATTTTTAACAAAGACACTTTTGATTTAACCCAAAGAATAAGCACTTGAAGTGCTTATTATACCCACAGTTGACTTTTGTTGACTGTGGAGTATTTTAAGCTCAAATGAGGAGGTGTGGGGTCCACAATGATGGAGTCTGGTTTCTCTGAGTATGATGAACAACAATAAGCAAGTTTCAAACAATAATGAGGCCTGAATAAGCCAAAAAGCTCAAATAAACACTTTGCTATTTGGTTCTGAGGCAGTTATGGGACAGAGTTTGGGGACAAAACCAAGTGGGGTCCACTATCCTAGGGGTCAAACAAAGGGTTCAAAATCACTCCCTGGTAGGAGGGGGTTGAGGGGAACCAAAAACAATGGGTTTGGACCACTGTAGTGGCCACAAACCACCACAAAAGGTGGTGGTGTGAGGGTGATCTGCTGAGAGCAGGGCAGATGTGTTGCCCTGCAAGTCACTTTGTGGTTTTGTGGGACCCAGTAAACAAAATCTATAAAATCTAGAAAAAATCTTAAAAATCAACAAGGTGGTAAAGATTATCCTTGTAAAATCTCAGATCCTAGAACCTTATACTAAAAAAAGTTACAGACCTCCAAAGTTGAAGCAAAATAACTGAAACAGCATTTTGACTTTTTGAAAACTTGCAAAGGTTTGACTAAGATGAACTTCTACTGACCTCTACTGATGTAATGTGTTATATTAAGCTATGTTGTAACTATTTTTGACTATCTAGACTGTTTATGCAAGGATTAAATGAGATCTAGGAGACTAACTTCTAACAGTGAACTCTTAAGCTAGAATTAATTAATGTTTTGACTTTTTCTTAAAAAGAACTGAGATTTTATGACTTACATGTTCCAGATTAAACCAAAATGACATGCTACAACCAGATTCCACCACTCAATCAAACTGAAACACAGAACACAACCATGATCCAAACACCCCTATTGATCACTGATTTTGAGTTTTTCAAAGCTTAAGCAAGAATTGGACCTAGGAATTGATGCATAGGCATTCACAATAGCTTAATGAACTGAGGTGGACATAAATTTACCAGTTTAAACAACAAAAAATCATGGTTCTATTGTATGCCAGATTTGACAGTCACCAATAAGCCTTTTAAGTGTAGTGAATTACAATCAGTAACTAACTAATCTAAGACTACCAAACCACTAAATAGCTGCCAATTAACACAAATGTACACTAATAAATATATGAGAAACAGTTTGAATAAGTTAAAAAGAAAAATCCTTACAAAAGCTTTTCCTACTCAACCTTCTCAGAACCAAGAACCAATGTTCCCAACCTATTGAATCCCCATGGATTCACTAACCCAGGGCCATCCCTTATCACCCTGCTCCAAGCTTCTTAACATAAACCTGCAAATTTTTGAATCTTTTTTCTATTTTCTAAATATTTTTTTTTTGTTTTTGTTTCTTGATTCTAAGCTGAATTTAAGGTATCTAATGGCTTTAATGAGTTATATGATGAACTTATGTGGTCTAAGAATCCATAGCAACAGATTTAAACATCATTCAAGCTAAATGAAACTTTGAGGTAAAAACAAGCATAAGCTAAATTCAAAAGGAAAACTAGAATTGATTGATGGAAATGAGTTCAAATTACAATAGAAAACTTAGTACATTGCTTTTTTAACTGAGAATTACACTGGAAATGTAAATTATAAAAACGACTAAATTTAGATAAGACTAAAAAAATTACACACTGCATATGCTGCTTCTCTTCCTTCTTATAGCTCCACATTAGGGTTTCTAAACTTCCTTTGGACATTTCCCAGCACTCAATGCACACCCTTGGATCATTTGCTTCAATCTTGACCCTTTAAAATTCTTGGCGCCCAATTTCTCTTGTCTGTTTCTTTGAGTTGGTGATGCCAGAGATGTAATCTTGGAAGCTAGTGCTTGTTTTGGAGTACCAAGGGGGGGGGGTTGGAGTGTGCAGGTGGAGAATAGGGGTGATGATGAGGGGGGTTTTGTTTGCAGGCTGAGGTGGAGGGTAGGCTGAGGTGGGAGATGGGGTGAGTTTTGACCGAAGTCAAACAAGGGGGTAGTATTATTTTGAACCGGGTAAAGAGGGGTGGGCTAAAGTGAGGATGGGAGTGGGCCTGGATCAGGTCGGCTTGGAGTTTGTATTTTGGGTTTAGGTTTTGGGTAATAAAAGTAAAAGGGGTCCGTTTGGTAACTAAACATCACAAGGACCATTTTTGTAATGTTGGAAAACTTGGGGACTAAGAATGGACAATTCCCAAAGTTATCATAAGGGACCATTCATGCATAACTTAAATATCCAAAACCCAAAAGTACAATTTTTGTACTTTTCAAAATTCCCGGGAACAAAATTTGACATTTTTCAAAGTTAAGGGACCATTCCTGCCATTTGTGAAAAACTTTTATCCAAGGATCCATTTTGAATATTTTTAAACTTCCAAGGATAAAAATTTGTTTTCCATCCAAAAATATACCACCAGGGACTAAAACTGCCATTTTCTGAAATTCCAGGGACCATTTATGTCAATTTTGGATTTTGAGGGGTAAAAGTGTAATTTTCTCAAACTTTTTCACCCAAGGACTTATTTTGATAATTTTTGACTTTTCTTTGCCTTGAGTTGACTTTTCTTTCATTTTAAACTTCCAGGGACTAGTTTTGCCAAATTTTGAAACTTGAGGGACTGAAACTGCCAATTATGCAAACTTTGTTCGTTTTTCATTTGTTTTTAAACATTTTGCATCTAAAACATATAAAACACACTTTTGGGATAAATTATGTATTTTGATGCGTTTTTGGGTGTTTTTGGATGTTTTGGCAGTCCAGATATGATAAAAATTATGAGTGTTTGAGCACTCATCAATCATTTATAGTAGTTAGTATCTTAATGGTAGTTTACCTAGTATATGTTAAACTGAATTCCTTAGTTGGTAGATTTTATTCGAAACTTGTACTTGTTTTGCATATCTTGTAAGACCAATGTCAAGTATGAAATCTATTATGTATTTTGGTGATGTACTATTATTGATGTTGACTTATGCTATATTATGGTTTTATTCTCGTGACGATGCTTTATCTTGCGCTATGATTCTGACACGTTAATCAAATACTTACAAGTGTTGTACTTTGTATTGATTGATAGAATTATGCCTCCTAAGAAGATGACCCCCGCTTCTATTCAACAGTTGATTGATGAGGGCGTTGCAGCAGCACTTGCCAGGCAAGCAGGTGTTCCTCAGAATGTTGGACCGGCTAGAGCTCAAGCTGTTCCCAACAACCATTTCTGCACTTTTAAGGAATTCATGGATTGTAAGCCCATTACCTTCAAAGGAACTGAAGGAGCTGTTGGATTGACTCAATGGTTTGAGAAAGTAGAATTGGTGTTTCATAGGAGCAATTGTACTGAGAACAAGAGGGTGAAGTATGCGACAGGCACATTGTTGGAGAATGCCTTGTCCTGGTGGAATGCTTATGTTCAGGAAAAGGGAATGGAGGATGCTTGTAGTACTTCGTGGGAAGATTTCAAGAAAGCTATGGTTAAGAAGTACTGTTCTCGTAGTGATTTGAGGAAGTTGGATACTGAGTTCTATTATTTGGCTGTGAAGGGTTCTGATCTTGATACTTATGTGCGACGTTTTCAAGAACTAAAGGTGTTTTGTGCTCACATGGTGCTAGATAATGAGAAGTTGCTAGAGAAGTTTATTGGTGGATTGCCTGCGAGTATCCAAGAAAATGTGACATCGTACAATGCTGAGACTTTGGATGATACTATTAGCATGGCTGAACGTCTTATGGAACAGGTGACTAAGCATGGTGCTGTTCAGAAAACTAATCATTTTGACAACAAGAGAAAATGGGAAGATAATAGAAGGAGCAATAACTATAACAACCCCAACAACCGCTACAACAACAATTTGTATCGTAACAACAATCACCATCACCACCAT
This sequence comes from Artemisia argyi, assembly GCA_030686995.1. Lineage (NCBI taxonomy): Eukaryota > Viridiplantae > Streptophyta > Magnoliopsida > Asterales > Asteraceae > Artemisia > Artemisia argyi. The sequence continues at coordinate 162,271,760 of CM060683.1, forward strand.
AATAGGAGACAGGAGACTGTTAAGGCATTTGTGGCCGCACAAGGAGGAGTGAATGTTGGACAGCAAACTCGTTGTGAGAAGTACCAGCAGCATCATACTGGACTGTGTACTGTGAGATGCACGAAGTGTTAGAAGGTTGGTCACATTGCGAGGTTTTGTAGGAACAGGGCTGTGGCGACAGGAGCAAATGCCCAGCCTGTGGTTACATATTTCGGATGTGGAGAGCGTGGACACTACAGGGGACAATGCCCGAAGAATGCTGGACAAGGAAATGGAGGTACTCGAGGTAGAGTGTACGTGATGGGAAATGGAGAGCCGCATCATGATCCGAATGTTGTCACTGGTATGTTTCTTCTCAACAACCTTCGTGTTAAAGTTTTGTTTGATTCGGGTGCCGATATGAGTTTTGTGTCTTCTAAGATTGCGCTGTTACTCCGACTTACCCCTACTCTATTAGACGTAAGCTATAGCATTGAGTTAGCTGATGGTAACCTAGTTGACACCCGCACCGTTATCCGTGGTTGTACCCTTAATCTGTTAGATCACCCGTTTAGTATTGATTTGATGCCAATCGAGCTCGGAAGCTTCGACGTGATAGTTGGGATGGATTGGTTATCCAAGAATCGAGCGATCATTGTTTGTGGAGAACGAGTTGTTCATATCCCTTTCAATGATGAGATTTTGATTATTCGAGGTGATAGGAGTGGAACTCGCCTGAATATCATATCATGTATCAAGACCATGAAATACCTTGAGAAAGGATGTCACGCACTCCTAGCACATGTGGCTAAGAAGGAGTCGGGAGAGAAGCGACTCGAGGATGTTCCTGTAGTGCGTGAGTTTCCTGAAGATTTGCCGGGACTTCCGCCAGCCCGACAAGTGGAGTTTTGTATCGAATTAGTTCCAGGAGCTGCACCTGTTGCGCGTGCACCATATCGTTTCGCGCCATCGGAAATGGAGGAGCTATCGAAGCAATTGCAAAGAGCTGTTGGATAAAGGATTTATTCGACCGAGTTCTACGCCCTGGGGAGCTCCAGTGTTATTTGAGAAGAAGAAGGATGGATCATTTAGGATGTGTATCGACTACCGAGGATTGAATAAGTTAACCGTGAAGAACCGCTACCCGTTACCGAGGATTGATGATTTGTTTGATTAGTTGCAAGGATCGAGTTACTACTCTAAAATTGACTTGAGCTCTGGTTATCACCAACTCAGAGTTCGGGAAGAGGATATTCCCAAGACGGCATTTAGGACCCGTTATGGTCATTATGAGTTTCAAGTTATGCCTTTTGGTTTGACCAATGCGCCAGCAGTGTTCATGGACCTCATGAACCGAGTATACAAGCCTTATTTAGATAAGTTCGTGATAGTCTTTATCGATGATATTTTGATCTACTCAAAGAGCGAGGAAGAGCACAAGCAACATTTGGCTACGATTCTTAAGTTGCTCAAGGATGATCAGTTGTACGCAAAGTTCTCTAAGTGTGAGTTTTGGATTCGTAAGGTTCAATTTTTAGGCCATGTGATTGATAGTGAAGGACTACATGTGGATCCCGCTAAGATTGAGGCGATTGAGAAATGGGCAACGCCGATTAACGCCACAGAAATTTGTCAATTTATAGGATTGGCTTGGTATTACAGGAGATTCATCGAGGGATTCTCCAAGATATCTAAACCGTTGACTTCATTGACCTACAAGGATAAGAAGTATGAATGGGGAGAAGAAGAAGAGAAGGCATTTCAGACTTTGAAGTAGAAGCTTTGTAGTGCACCGATCTTGGCTTTGCCAGATGGAGTAGAAGATTTTGTGGTTTATTGTGATACCTCGTATCAAGGGTTATGAGCAGTTTTGATGCAACGAAGGAAGGTTATGGCATATGCTTCCCGACAGCTTAAGACTCATGAGGAGAAGTATACCACTCATGATTTGGAGTTAGGAGCCGTGGTTTTTGCCCCTTAAGTTGTGGAGACATTACCTTTATGGTACTAAGTGTGTCGTCTTTACCGACCACAAGAGTTTACAGTATATTTTGGATCAGAAGGAGTTGAATATGCGACATCGACGATGGTTGGAGACGTTGAGCGATTATGATTGCGAGATACGATACCACCCTGGAAAGGCAAATGTTGTGGCTAATGCATTGAGTCACAAGGAACGTTTGAAACCGTTACGCGTTCGAGCTTTAGTTTTGACGATTAACTCAAATTTACCATCCCAAATTCTGCAAGCTCAAGAGGAAGTCGTGAAAAGAGGAGAGCTTAAGGAAGAGAAAGTTGATGGGATGATCAGAAAGGAGAAACTTGAGAAACGTTCAGATGGAACTTTGTGTTACAAAGGAAGAAGTTGGGTACCTTTGTTCGGAGGACTGAGAGATTTGATTATGCTCGAGTCTCATAAGTCAAAGTATTCTATTCACCTAGGATCCGACAAGATGTATCAAGATGTGAAGAAGTTATATTGGTGGCCCAATATGAAAGCTGAGATTGCCGATTATGTCCATAAGTGTCTTACGTGCGCCAAGGTTAAGGCTGAACATCAAAAACCGTCTGGTTTACTAGAGCAACCTGAGATCCCAGAATGGAAATGGGAAAGAATAACAATGGATTTTGTCACCAAGTTACCGAGGACTTCGACAGGATTTGATGCTATTTGGGTAATAGTCGATCGATTGACTAAATCCGCACACTTTTTGCCAATCAAAGAGAATTCCAGTATGGACAAGTTGACCAAGCTCTACGTGAAAGAGATAGTATCTCGACATGGATCGCCAGTGTCTATTATCTCAGATCGAGACGGTAGGTTTACTTCGAATTTTTGGAAGTCACTTCAAGATTCGTTTGGCACGAACCTTGACATGAGTACCGCTTACCATCCACAGACCGATGGTCAAAGCGAGAGAACCATCCAGACTTTGGAAGATATGCTACGTGCATGTGCGATTGATTTTGGGAATGGATGGGATGTCCATTTGCCCTTGATTGAATTTTCCTACAACAATAGTTACCACGCGAGTATTAAGGCCGCACCGTTTGAAGCACTCTATGGTCGGAAGTGTCGATCACCTATATGTTGGGATGAAGTAGGAGAAACACGGCTTATTGGTCCAGATCTAGTTCGTAAGACGACCGAGAAGATTGGTCAAATTAAAGATCGATTGAAAGTTGCTCGTGACCGTCAGAAGAGTTACGCTGATGTGAGACGCAAACCCCTGGAATTTCAGGTAGCAGATAGGGTTATGTTGAAGGTATCGCCTTGGAAAGGTGTGATCAGGTTTGGTAGGAAAGGAAAGTTGAATCCCCGTTATATAGGACCATTTAAGATTGTGAAGAGGATTGGTCCTGTGGCATATAAGCTAGAATTGCCGCCGGAGCTCAGTAGAGTTCACCCTACTTTCCACGTGTCGAATTTAAAGAAGTGTTTGACCGATGAGACCGCTGTAATTCCGCTCGAGGAGATTGAGATTGATGAGCAATTGCATTTTGTTGAGGAGCCTGTTGAAATCATGGATCGTGAGGTTAAGCGATTGAAGAAGAGTCGTATTCCTCTTGTGAAGGTTCGTTGGAATTCCAAGAGAGGACCGGAGTATACTTGGGAACGCGAGGACGAGTTTAAATGCAAGTACCCAAATCTTTTTCAAGCCAGGACTGGCAACTCAAACTAAATCCGGGACGGATTTCCAAATAAGATGTATGTGATGTAACCCCCGGTATTTTTTCTAAAACCTATTACTAGCCAAATATTTATTTTCGTACCTGAGACACATTAAAACTTTTATTTTGTGATTATTTGGGCTTGAGAAACGTGAGATATATTGGAAACGAGAACTTTATTCTTTGATTAACCCAACACAACCTAGAACACTCGAATTGTATTTCACTTGCCAAATTATTTGAATTATTTTGAGTTTGAGAAAAACTCTAAAGTTTAAGCTTGATTTTATTGGAAAAATTATTTCGTGAACAATGGCGCAAGTTTCGTAACTTTTCGAGTCCATTTGCTATGTCGTTTGGACCCCGTAGCGTTTATCGTTAGAAGTTTACTACGTTGGCAACATTGGTCCCTTAACTTACCCCTTTTCTTTCCCTTACACTTTCTTTTATTTCGAAACACACCCTATACTTTTTATTCCATATATATACTCCCACACACCCCCATTTTCCCCATTTTATATAATAAAAAAACACACACACCTCAGCCACTCTCTCTCTCTCTCCCTTGATTTTTCCGGCCGCCCCTCTGCCGCTGCACCAGCAGAATCCGGCCACTCACCGGAATATTTTTCCGCCCACCCATTTTTCTTACACCGATCGATAGATCGGGACACCCCCATCCCGTACCACCCACACCCTCCGTACACCCCCTACGCACCTCCACGCGCCACCACCGTGTACCCCCCACTGCCGATCACCACCGAGAGCCACCACCACCACCGCTGTTCTTCTACCGCCGGTAAAACAACACCCCGCCACCCCTTTCTTCTTATTTCAATTTTTATTTTAAAAACCCTAGTTTTGATTTTTGATTTAAATCCGATTTTGATATAAAAACTTTTGCAAAAACAGTTTTGATATTGTTTTAAACCCAAAACTCGTGTGGATTTCTTTCTTGTTCCGTTTCGACCCTCGTTGGCCGTGACTCGGCCTCGACTCACCGAGTCAACTCGTGACTCGGTGAGGATTGTGATTTATTGATTTTTTTCGATGTTTGATGACGAAGGGGAGTATATTTTCTTGTGTTTGGGATTACTTTCGAGGGTCCGTTTAGATTTGTTTGTGGCTCGACAGCCGGCAGCCACCACCACCGAGCTTGGCTGGTGGTGGGGAGAGTATATTATTATTGTTGTTGTTGTTGTTGTTTTGGGTATTTGAATTAGTTTAAGTTGTGTTTGGATCGGATTTGGATGAGCCGAGATGGGGTATGGCTCGATTTGGTTTTGGTTTTGTTTCGGATTGGATTTGGTTTTGACTTGGGTTGATTTGAGTATTGGTTATTGTTGCGCGATTATTTTTGGGTATTGGTTACCAGTCTCGGGATATATTATTTTTATAGAAACGGTAAATAATAATAATAATAAAACGGATAATAATAAATATGAAATCTAAAATACAATTGTTATAGTTAAGTGGATTGATATCGGACATATTTCCGTTCTTATTGCATTGTGAGCTTGAATTGGACGTATTGGATTTACGGCCTTGGTTATTTAGATATTATGGACCCTTTGGTACACGAGACGGTAGGGTACGTTAGGCCTGTAAAGATATTAACGTACCTGGAACCCGAACAATACAAAATGGTCGATAAAACCTAAACAAATAATGAACTACACGAATGATATATCCAATCATATTATAAATATATTAACGTTGTTTAAATAAAAGAGTCAATGACCCGGGAAAACATTATATAAACGGGCAGGTCAAGCCGAAATTTTATAAAATTCTTTATAAACTTTAAATTATTTTACTAAACGTTATTATTTCAAAACCCTTTTTATTTCAACGTTATTTTGGGAAAACGGGTAAAATCCGAGACTTGTTGTTTACGTGTTGTTATTTATTATTTATTTGAGTTTGTCTTCCATTTTCATTTCTTTTCTTTCCATTTCTTTTCGACAACTTTCTTCGAGAAGTTCTTTCGTCTTTCTTACGTATTTGGTCGTTTCGCCGACTTACCTCTTTTTCTAACTTCCTTGTCTCCTACACGAGACTTTTCGAAATCTATTTCTTTCAAATGCCATTGTATTTATAAAACTTTTATTCGAGCATTGTTTATTGAGATATTCGAGTATAGTTCTGAGTTATGCCATTTATATTGATTAGGTTGTGTTGAGGTTCATTTGCTGTGACGCATTATTGATTGGTTACTATATCTCGTTTCCTGCTACTGCTATTATTAAGGTGTGATTCATAGCTCCGCATTTTATATTTTAATTGTTTATAAACCCATTGGGTGAGACACATGCTTTAAATGTTTTCTGAGCACAAGTATATTTGGTATGCTTTTCCTGAATGATATGCTTTCCTGACGATGTCCTAACTAGCTTGTCTTGCCTAAAAGACCCTCAGATCATGAGCCATTAGTCATTTGCGAGTGAGCGCGGATTTAGTTTATAGGCCTATAGGACTGACCATCCCACCCGGTTGATCAAGGGCTTGGCAACGCGGGTGTACTACTTTCGATTTTGCTAGGTAATTGGCAAGTACCCGGCCTTGGGGGCACTTGATAATATGAAATTCCACGGTTATTGTCTATGCTAGTACAGAGTTACTGATGATTGGTTTTGTTAACGTTTTGCGTGTCATGAGCTTAGTACCATCAACCGTATGTATGCACGTGTTGCCTCTACATATTGGGTATTACCTTGATTACCCTGGTATTTGCATTTGTTGCTTATATCGTATGATTAAAACCTTGTGCTAAACTTATTATTTTAAACCTATGGATTACACTCAACCTTTGTGTTGACTTTTAAGCATGTGTTTCTCATGTACTACTACTAATTAGTCTTGGAGCTTTATGACATGGGCGTGGTGGAGTGGCATGGTCGAAGGAGTCTTTCTGTCAAGGCAGCTTTATCATCTTTACTATCTTTATTTTCATATCATTCGTAAAACCTTGGTGTGTCTTAAATGTTTTCCGCTGCTAAACTTTGTTTCATATTTTCCCCTGCTAAACTTTGTTAAATTTCCGCTGCAAACTCTATTTACTTTTTCCGCTGCTACTTTGACTTAAGAGTCCTTGTACTCTAAACGGTTTATAATTCGAATGATATGTTTTGCAACATTTATAAACGTCCCGTGTTGTGGTCGTTAGCTATAAATGTGCTTGGTTTCTATTTGCGTAGTGCCCCCAGCATGTTAGCTACCGTATTTTGAGTTAGGGGTGCTACACGATCTATTTGTGTTTCGCTCATAAAGATCACCCTTGTATAGAGTGGTTCATAACCGATCTTTTTGTGCGTTTTCCACCGATCTTTTTAACGTTTTTTGTTGTAGTGCCCGATACTAACATGTAGATGGAATTCAAACAGCAAACAAAACACAAAGGGGGCTTATGCTTATTTCAATATAAGCGGCTTATTACTTATATATCATGAGCTAATAAGCCCTTGCTAAGTGTTATATAAGCGGTTTCCTTTTGTTGGACATACCCCGATACTAACACGCTTATAAATTGGGCTTATGCTTATTTTATATAAGCGGCTTATTGCTTATATATCATGAGCTCATAAGCCCACTCATTTAAGCTTAGCCAAACACTTACTTTAAGCTTATTTAACACATACAAGCTAATAAGCTTATAAGCCCATCATATAAGCCTAGACAAACACCTCCTAAGACATTACTTATTAATGTATACTACCTCCGTCCCAAATTTATTGTCTCCTATTGACTTTTTTGGTCTTTACTCTTCAACTTTGACCTTAAATATTTTTGTTTATATTACATAATACTTGATACAAAATACATGAACGGCTTGAGTTTAAAATGTATTTTCATTTGGTATAATTTTTATTAAAAATTTTATAACACAAACAAAAATATTTATAGTCAAAGTTGAGAAAGAAAGACCGAAAAAGTCAATAGGGGACAATAAATTTGGGACGGAGAGAGTATACTATTACAACAAAATCCTTTCCAAAATTCACCTCTCATTTTACTTGCAACTATATCTCCTACTAGACTTTTAACCTGAATGCAACCACCACCTCACACTATATCAAACAACAAAAGAATAACAAGCCTCATTACAAGTAAATGATCCATATAACACTATTGCATAGCCTAATTAAGGTATTTCCTATAAGCTAATATTATACTGAACTAGAAATTGCAGCCCCTCACAGTTTTAGAACAATACAACAAAGAAACAGGTATAATCACCAAAATAGACTATATCAATTAAGTGGTTCCAAAGACAACAGTAGAGAGGCACTATTTTTGGAAGTCAGTTCTTGTATTTGGTCGTCAGCCAATTCACTTCGCCCATGCAACGAAGAGAAGTAGTTTACTTGCTTAGCTCGAACATGCCAACGACATTCCGTTGCCTTACGCATGATTCACTTCTGTAGTTAAAAGAGAACAAGAACTGAGACTCTCTCAACGATAACATGTGTAAAGCATATATACTTCACTTTGTATTTCAAATTAAAACGTTAAACTTTCTCCACTATCGATTTATAAGAGCATGGCTCTCAAATGTGACTTTTGACATACTTATTCATTATATGAATGATTTTAAAACTCAAAAGCTCTTATTTATTGTTTTCACGGCAAGTGTTGCTAGAGTCAGCTACAATATTAGATTACAAGCACAGGTGATCCAAAAATCAAGAAGGGTTCCGAGTTTTTCAAGTGCTTTTTTTTCTGGGTAACTATGATTTTTGATCTTTTGTCCAATTAATTCATGAGATTTGAACCTACGTACGGGCACACAAAGTCAAACCGGGTAAAGTCATCATATCCCTTTTCTAGAGATTGACGTGACAACTTTAGAGTTGTTTGCAGCTTTAGACATCTGACATTTTGTTTATTAGTCACGAGGATTTTTGTCACAGGGCCAATGTAAGTGATTAGATTTCCTCAAGTATTGTGTCCTTCACAGAGGGTTAAAGATCAAAACCTAAAACAATTTTGATAGTGCTAAATGGTCCATGTGGTTGTGTTTATAAGCGCATCAAAACATCCCTTGTTAATGTTCTTGGAGCTAAGTGGTTGAATCTATGGATTGGAGGATATGATGCAAGTAAATCCAAGTAGTTTAAAGATATAAATTCCTTGAACATAATTTAACCATAAATTAAACCTGCATTGATTATTTGTATTAAAATAATCATTCTTCTGAAGTTCAATTGATATACACTTACATTATTATTTTAGCTTAAAAAGTCGTACTAATTACACATACCTACGTTCCATCTAATATCTCACATTATCTTGTAATAATTTCAAACATGACTTGAAGCTTCAAACTTTTGGTTAAGTTTGTCACTCATATACCGTTACACCAAAATGTCGAGGATATACATTTACATCTTTTATATAATAAAACAAAACTCTTATTGGGAAATTTTCATTTCAAAAAAATGCATTCATATCTTATTTAGTAATAATTTTATTTAAAAAAAATTATTTTCTTATTAGGTAACATTTTATATTTATCCATAACACGAGTAGAAGATAAATAAAAAAATATAGATAATATGCAATTAATAATAGAATTAAAATTTTTAAATAATTATCTTTAATAATAAAAAACTATAATTAAATATTATAAATCAAACAAAACAAAAATTAAATTATTTGTTTTTTAATAAATAAAAATATGTGATTCAAAAAATTTTAAAAAACCCGTGCGTGCGCGGGTATTATAACTTGTGTTAAATTATAAAATACGTTGCATGCGCAAGTACACGTTATGTGGTAATGTACTATAAATAAATAAAGGGCAAAATACCTATTAATGTACTATACTTGCCACAAATGTTACTTTCGTGAACTAAACAAATATATATCTTTATATGGGTACTGAATTTTCATTTTTTGATCTTTTTGATGTAATTTGTGACATTTTTTCCCATAGATTTTTAATAATTTGAGGGGTAAAAATGTCACAAAGTACATCAAAAAGACCAAAAAATGAAAGTTCAGTATCCATATAAGGAAAGATATTTGTCAAGTACACGAAAGTAACATTTGTAAGAAATATGATGCATTTTTAAAGATTTTGCCCATAAATAAATGAATGAATTGAATTATACTAGCAGGGTCCCCGCGCGATGCAGCTGCGGGCATCCTGTAATTTAATTTTTTCGGGTAATAATTTATTTTATTTGTATATTTTTTGGCAATATATAGCTTTGTTGATTAGTTTTTTTATAGCAAAAGTTAGATGAAATTTTGGTTAGTTTGTATTATTATTATTATTATTATTATTATTATTATTATTATTATTATTTTACTAGTTTGTTTGGTTTGTACAATATGTGAACATATTTTAGTTTATTATATTCTTTTTAACAATAAATTTATGGATATCTAAAATTTCGTTTAGCTCGTGTCCGTTCGGGCTCGAGCCCGTTTGACCCGTGCCCGTTCGGGCTCGAGCCCATTTGGCCCATTGCCCGTTCGGGCTTGAATATTTGTATAATATGTTTTATTATTTGTATTAGTGACATTTAATGCAGGAATTGTATTTAAGTTGGTTGTACAATATGCTTGATAATTTATATTTTTTATGAAAGGGGTGTTTTAATAAGTGCATTAGTTGTACTTATTGATAAGTTAATTAATTGTATTTAATGTACATAATGATTTATATATTTATTGTATTTAATGTTAGTATTAATTGAATGTTATAATTAAATATGATGGAAATTTCTATAAGTAGCATTTATTGTTATACTTATAGCTTTAGAAGTTGTATTGCTTAATTTTAAGTATTTCTATTAATAGTAGGCTTTCATAGTACAGTAATATATTATGATAGATCCTAACAGCTATTACATACCTTACGTACATACACACACATTAATGAATAAGTACGTAATAATGGACAAAGAAGTCCCTTTATTTGGATATACGTGCTCTTTTCAGAACTTGATCGATCCATGACTTCATTGTTATTTAAACTTTGAAAAAACACTATAAAATAGAGCTAAGAATAGTTTTAAAATAAAGCTACCAAAAAGGTGTTGATTGTTTGGTTATGCATGCGCGCATGAATGCACGGGTGTCTAGCTAGTGGCCTCTCCAACTGGAACCAACAATTGTGAAAATTCAGGTGGTGGTGGAGCGGTAGCAGTATTTGGACGTCCGGCAACCTTCTAGGAGCCAACACATGGGTTACCACCGTTGCCGGTCGAGTTACAACCATTTCCGGGTGACCTGACCGGTGGTTTTCTACTTTGTAACGAAGATAATAAAAGATTGCTTCCATTCATCCACGTTTCTTTAAAATCTCCATTTAAAGTTCTGCTTGCTCGAGTCGGTGTGAAGCTAAGAAGTAAAAGAACAAATGTTGCCATAAGAGCTACAGAAATGACATGGTGTTTCATGTTTCTAGTTTAAAGTTCAAGATTATGGTTTTATTTTGTTGGGAATGAATTAGTTTGCTTTAAAATTAATTTTTGATTTATTGAAAAAATGGGTAATTTTGTTAGGGTTTGATCGATGGATATAATATGTTAAAGAGTATAGACTTATATATATGTCAACAAATCGAATGCCGACATATGGTTCACAAATTGTTTAATTTGACTTTGAATTGTTCTTTCAATTCCTTGACCAGAAATCTTCTCCAGGGACCTATGGCGTGTTTATTTTTATTATTCAAATCAACCATTTTTAGGGCTCTAAATTTGTTTATAGGGATGACTAATAAACTTCAAACAACATATATGTAAACACGTTATAATAATGACACAAAGTAAAAGAACTTGATGATAGACTCATTCTGTCTTGTAAAATAAGCAAAAATAATTAGTAACCAAATAATTAGGTAATTAGTGATATCTAAATCATACTAGTATATTAGAAGTGTCTGGTCAATGTGAATCATGTGATTCAAGAGACAAGAGATCGAGCATATGCAAAGAAAGATTTTTTTTGTATATGCAAAGAAAGATTGGTATATAATTGTATATGCATGTTTATTTAGGTTTCGTTACTAATTTTTTTGTTAACTAAGATCATTAAATTTATCAAACATGAATAAAGATTATTTAACTTATAAGTATTATGCATTGAGTGGTAGTTGAACTTTTAAACCAGAGTATTACGTTACTTAAGTCATTCGTATTACGTTACTTAAGTCATTCCTGGTTGGAGTCTGCTGTGGAGCCGAAACGCGGGTGGAAGCTGCATTTTGGGGGAAAGTCATGTTGGTCTTAACTTAATGTTAGGGTCTATTAGGGTCTTAATTTTAAGTAGTATTTTCTATTGGTAAATTATATGGAAAATTCTTTTAAAACGTACCATACTTGTCCTAAAAATCACTTTTGAGTAACGTACTTTTAATTTTCGTTATTGTGGTGCTAAACATTCATTTTTGGCCTCTTTTACACACTTTGGGACGTTTTTGCCCTTCAAATTTTTTGAAATCCAGGGGAAAAAATGTCATAAAAACATTCCTGAGTGAAAATGAAAGTTTAGCACCACAATAACAAAAATTAAAAGTACGTTACTCAAAAGTGATTTTTTTTACAAGTATGGTACGTTTTGAAAGAATTTTCCCAAAATTATAAGTTTGTGTATAGTTGCCATCTTAATGTGGTAAAAGTCCACATTGATTGTATTGAAATGTTTCGATCACGATTTATAATATTCGTTGGGGTAAAAACCGTTTTACTCAAAAAAATATATATACCTTTAAGTAGCTTAGTTAAACGGTGATTGTGTCTCAAAAGTGATATAAATTGTAGGTTCTATAACTTAGTAAACGAAAGAAGTAACATGATGAAAAAGAAACGTATAACGTTGTAACCATGTGTATTAACCTATAAACAAAACTAAAACAATATTAAAGTTCAATAATGCGGTTTGATTGTCAAATTCTATAACATTTACCTGTATATATTTTGATAGATGAAATTTAGATATGTTTGACCAAATTGGTGCCACTTTTTATTTTTAATTAGCCTATCACAAGTGAAATTGAGCTCTCTCATAATAAATTGAAAAACTCATTTGTACAATTTGTATATTCTTTTATCACGTAAGAGATAAGAGCATTAACAAAAGTGTTGTATGGTTAGCTTGACAATTTCTTTTAAACAACTAGCTAGAATAGTATGATTAGCTTTCAAAATAAGGTTACAACTACAAGTAGTATTATACACCCCGTCTCAAAATTATTGTCCCCTATTTACTTTTTCGGTCTTTACTTTTCAACTTTAACCTTAAGTATTTTTGTTTATATTACATAATACTTGATACAAAATATATTAACGAATTGAGTTTTAAATGTATTTTCATTTGGTATAATTTTTATCAAAAATTTTAGAACACAAACAAAAATATTTATAGTCAAACTAGAGAAAGAAAAACCGAAAAAGTTAATAAGGGACAATAAATTTGAGACGGAGGGAGTAGTAAATTTAACTATTTGTGTTATTTGATATCGTTTTACATATATTTTGCACGATAAGGTGCGTTAACCGTTGTGTTTGATGGCGTTATGGATGCGTTAACGCGGCTCGTTAAGCCACTAACGTGGCGTTAAGGTGAGTTGAGGTAAAAAAAAATCATTTCACCCCCTGCATGATTGAAGCTGTTGCATGGTTTCGAGTTTGTGTGTGTGCAGTGTTGTTGTGTGGAGAGGATGAAGATGATACATAAAGCATTTTTGCATTTTGGTCTTATTTATTTATTTCGTAATATATTTTTTTTATTTCGTAATGTATTTTTTTAGTGCGTATTGTAATATATTTTAAAAATTAATGTTATAGTTTTTAATGAATGAAGTATTAGTTTTAGTTTAGGGTTGAAATTGAAAATATTTGAAAAGTTGGGTTAAAGTTAGTTAAGGTTGAGTTATTTTTTTTTTTAGTTAAGGTTAAAGTGGTAAAATTGATGTGACGCTGACATGACGCTGAGTTAATATGTAACTTGTGTTATTGATGTGCTTGCTCTTACGGAAAAGTACCACTCGCACGTACACGCAGTTTCAACAAGTAAATATTTCCGGCTACTAATTATCTGTCCCTTTAATAAATCATTCATGTGAAGAATGAAGCTAGTCTATATACCGTTAATTACTATATGTTAAAATATGCATGTGTAAACGCGTGCATACGAACACATTTAAAAGTCATATTCAAATAATAAAACAAAAGAATTAAATATATCAAAACAGCTACTACATAAATTTTTGTTTTTATTAATAAAAAGTACGTAATGGACAAAGTCCATATATTTGGATACATACTCGTGTTAGAAATTAGAATGGGATGGTGTCATTGTTATTTAAACCTTGCACTGGTACAATCGACGCTTCTGCCGGCGACATTTTTACGTCCTTTTCGTCGACATGTCGACGGAACAATACGTTCCCGTCGACATGTCGATGGGAACATAACGACGGTTGTGTTTCGTCGGGAACAACTAGCGTTCCCGTCGACAATCAACGTCGACATTGTGGGTCCCACATCGTTTTTCAGTCAAACGAATTTGATGTCCGTCAAATTCTTCCCGTCGACATGTCGACGGAAATGTATAACTAATTAACGTTTTAATTAATAGATGATAATTAAGTTTTATATTATGCCGTCGAAATGTCGACGGCAACATTAAACCAAAAATGTTGGTTATTTAATTATGCCGTTGACATGTCGACGGCATAATTTTAAAAACAATATTCATTTTTTAATAATGCCGTCGACATGTCAACGACATAATTAAAAAACAATATTTATTTTTTAATAATGTCGTCGACATAATTAAAAAAAAAATATATTTTTGTTTTAATGATGCCGTCGACATGTCGACGGTATCATTAATAAGAATAGCTAAATAAATGTCATTTAGTTATAACAGCATGCACGGATGGCTAACTGCTAGCCGCCTATCTATTTTGAACCAACGATTTAGAAAATTCAGGTGGTGGGGGAGCGGTAGCAACATTTGGACGTTCGGCAACCTTCTTGGAGCCAATACAAGGGTTACCACCATTGCCGGTCAAGTTACAACCATTTCCTGGTGACCTGACCGGTGGCTTTCTACTTTGTAACGACGATAATAGAAGATTACTTCCCTTCATCCACGTTTCTCCAAAATCTCCATCTAAAATTCTGCTTGCTCTAGTCGGTGTGAAGCTAACAAATAAAAGAACAAATGTTACACAAATGACTTGGTGTTTCATGTTTTTTTGTTTAAAGTTCAAGATTATGGTTTCCTTTTGTTGGGAGAATTGTTTCGCTTTAAAATGATTCTTGATTTAAGGAAAATCTGGGTAATCTTGTTTGGGTTTGATCGATGGATATAATATCTTAAAGAAGAGTAGAGACTTGTATATATATGTAAGCAAATCGAATGACATATATATGGTTCACAAACAGTTTAGCTTTGAAGGGTTCTTTCAATTCAGTTGACCAAAAATCTTCTTGACCAATGGCGTGTGTTTTTGTTTTTATTTTATTCAAATCAACCACTTTTAGGGCACTAAAATTGATTCTTGTGCTGACTTCAAAAACTTATGTAAACACGTTAGAATGAAACAAAGTAAAAGAACTTGATGACATGATCATGAATTTATAAAAATTTTGAGCTCTTTGGATAAAATTAAATAATGAGGTATTTCGATAAGTAATGTTATATATAAAGTGTAATCATTTATAAGATATAATGCAATTAGTTAGTTAAACGTTTTAACAAATTACTTATTTAAGATACTTTCCCATCTAAATACTTTTTTCTTTGTGAAAAATATGCGTACACATGCATATAATTATTAACGGTACAAATTTTGAGGCCCTTAAAAATTTTTGGGACCCTATGTGGTCGCTGACCTTGCATACCCTTAAAGCCGGCCCTGGACATGATAGACGTATTATGTCTAAGCAATATATAATAAACAACAATCTTGATTAATTACTATAATAAAGGTGTTTGATTTGGTTAAGTGATTCAAGAGACATTTCTTTTTTCTTTTTCTTTTCAGGTGAACCGGTGAATATATATTATCAACAATCAATAATAGCTTTTACAAATCAACTGCTTATTAGCAATTGGACATACCCTAATACTAACAAGCAGATATAATTCAAACAGCAAACAAAACACTAAGATATTACTTATCGGTGTATATACTATTACAACAAAATCCTTTTCAATATTCATCAATATTCACCACTCATTCTAATTGCACCGTACTACATTAATTTCCTACTAGACTTTTAACCTGCATGACAGAATGCAGCCACCACCTCACACTCTATCAAACAACAAAATAATAGCAGGCATCATTACAAGTAAATGATCCATACAACACTATTGGATAGCCTAATTAAGGTGACTACATTTCCTGAATTAGAAACTGCAGCCCTCCTCACAGTTCTAGAAAAATACAACATAGAAAAAGGCAACATCAACACAAAACAGACTATATCAATTAAGTGATTCAAGAGACAACAGTAGAGAGGCACTATTTTTGGAAGTCAGTGCTTGTATTTGATCGTCAACCAATTCACTTCGCCTATGAAACAAAGAGTATTGAAGTAGTTTACTTGCTTAGGTCGAACATGCCAACCCGTTCACTTATGCAAGATTCACTTTTGCAGTTAAAGGAGACGAAGAACCAGCAAAATAATATGTAAAATTTCATAATATTATATGATTATTGAATTAAGAGATAGACATAAATTAGAAAGTGTTAGTGTAAGTGATACACTACAAGAACTCAGACTTTCAACGACAACGTGTGTAAAGCATATATACTTCACTTTGTATTTCTAAACGTTAAACTTTCTCCACTATCGATTTATTAAAGCATGGCTCTCAAATGTGACTTTTGACATACTTATTCATTATATGATCCAAAAAAGCTCTTATTTCTTGTTTTCACGGCAAGTGTTGCAAAAGTAAGCTACAATGTTAGATTACAAGCACATGTGATCCAAAAATAAGGAAGGATTTTGATTTCTACAAGTGCTTTTTTTTTTTTTTTATAACTATGCTTTTTGATCTTTTTTTCCGATTAATTCATCGGATTTGAACACACGGGCACACAAACTCCAACTGGGTAAAGTCATCATATCCCTTTTCTAGAGATTGATGCGACAACATTAGAGTTGTTTGCACTTAGCAGGATTTGAACTTGATACATCTGACATTTGTTTATCAGTCATGAGGATTTTTGTCACCAAGCCAATGTGAGTAGATTTCCCAAGTGTTGTGCCCTTCACAGAGGGTTAAAGATCAAACATAAAACCATTCTGATAGCGCTAAATGATCCACGTGGTTGTGAATTTATAACCGCATCAAAACAACCCTTGTTAATGTTCTTGGAGGTGGTTGAATCAATAGATTGGAGGATACGATGCAAGTAAATCCCAAACAGTTTCAAGATATAAATTCCTCGAACATAATTTGACCATGAATTAAACCTGCATTAATTATTTGTAATAAAATAATCATTCTTCTCAAGTTCGATTGATTTACACTTACATTATTATTTTAGCTTAAAAGAGACGTACTAATTACACATACCTACGTCCCATCTAATATCTCACATTATCTTGTAATTATTTCAAAAATGACATGAAGCTTCAAACTTTTGGTTAAGTTTGTCGCTCATATACCGTACCGTTAGACCAAAATGTCAAGGATATACATTTACATGTTAAACAATAATAATACGCTGCATGCGCATGAACTCGTTATTTGGTAATGCACTATAAATAAATAAACGAATGAATTGAATTATGTAAATCATAACAACTATTACATACCTTACGTACATATACACACAGTAATGAATAAGTACGTTATAGACAAAGAAGTCCCTTTACTTGGATACGTGCGTGCTCTTGTTAGAACTTGATCCATGATTTCATTGTTATTTAAACTTTGAAAAACATATAAAATAGAACTAAGAATAGTTTAAAAATAAAGCTACTTAAAAGGTGTTAATTGTTTGGTTATGCATGCACGGGTGTCTAGCTAGTGACCTCTCTGATTTGAACCAACGATTGAGAAAATTCAGGTGGTGGTGGGGCAGTAGCACCATTTGGACGTCGTCCGGCAACCTTCCTAGAGCCAATACAAGGGTTACCACCGTTGCCGGTCGAGTTACAACCATTTCCGGGTGACCTGACCGGTGGTTTTCTACTTTGTAACGATGATAATAGAAGATTACTTCCATTCATCCACGTTTCTTTAAAATCTCCATTTAAAGTTCTGCTTGCTCTAGTCGGTGTGAAGCTAAGAAGTAAAACAACAAAGATTGCCATAAGAGCGACAGAAATGACTTGGTGTTTCGTGTTTTTTGTTTGAAGTTCAAGATTATGGGTATCTTTTGCTGGGAATGAATTAGTTTGCTTTAAAATTAATTTTTGATTTATTGAAAAAATGGGTAATTTTGTTAGGGTTTGATCGATGGATATAATATGTTAAAGAGTATAGACTTATATATATATATATATATATATATATATATATATATATATATATATTTATATATATATATATATATATATATATATATATATATGTCAACAAATCGAATGATACATGGTTCACAAATTGTTTAATTTGACTTTGAATGGTTCTTTCAATTCCTTGACCAGAAATCTTCTCCAGGGACCTAGGCATGTTTATTTTTATTATTCAAATCAACCATTTTTAGGGCTCTAAATTTGTTTATAGGGCTGACTAATAAACTTCAAACATATATGTCAACACGTTATAATAATGACACAAAGTAAAAGAACTTGATGATAGACTCATTCTGTCTTGTAAAATAAGCAAAAAATGGTAAACAAATAATTAGGTTAATTAGGGGTATCTAAATCATATATTAGAAGTGTCTTGTCAATGTGAATCATGTGATTCAAGAATTTAGAGATCGACCATATGCAAAGAAAGATTGATATATAATTGTATATGCATGTTTATTTAGGTTTCTTTACTACTTTTTTTGTTAACTAAGATCATCATTAAATTTATCAAACATGATTAAAGATTATTTAACTTATAAGTATTATACATTGGGTGGTCGTTGAACTTTTAAACCAAAGTATTACGTTACTTAAGTCATTCAATTCCTGGTTGGAGTCTGCTGTGGAGCCGAGACGCGGGTGGAAGCTGCATTTTGGGGGGAAAGTCATGTTGGTCTAAACTTAATGTTAGGGTCTCTTAGAGTCTTAATTTTAAGTAGTATTTTCTTTTGGTAAATTATAGGTATGTGTATAGTTGTCATCTTAATGTGGTAAAAGTCCACATTGATTGTACTGAAATGTTTTGATCACGCTTTATAATATTCGCTGGGTAAAAACCCTTTTACTCAAAATAATATATATATATATATATATATATATATATATATATATATATATATATATATGATCAAATAAGAAGAAAAATTAAAATCAGAAGAATAAAAAGAAACCATAACCACACATTTCAGATGCACCTATTAAAATATATGCATTTCCCCTTGAAAATCTCTCCCTTATTTGAAATATGTGGTTAGAAATTCTTTTTATTTTAGTTTTTTTTCATACCGGATCCCTTCCATGTGTGTGTATATATATATATATATAGGGGGGGCTTTATTTTCATAACTCTGTTAAGTGCGGGAACTGCGAGAACTCCAATTTTGCATTAGAAAATATGCATGTTCATATAAAACATGTATGTTTTCTTACATACACCTTAATACACATACCTGCGTAAAATACATGTTCATATAAAACCATTTTGCATTGATATGTTGCACTTAACAGGGTTTTATATGAGCATTATGTTACGGAGGTATGTGTATTAAGGTGTATGTAAGAAAACATACATGTTTTATACGAACATGCATGTTTTCTAATGCAAAATTGGAGTTCTCGCAATTAACAGTGTTCTGAAAATAAAGATACAATATATATATATATATATATATATATATATATATATATATATATATATATATATATATATATATATCTTTTAAGTAGCTTAGTTAAACGGTGCTTGTGTCTCAAAAGTGATACAAATTGTAGGTTCTATAACTTAGAAAACGAAAATACAACAAATTAAAGTAACTTGATTGAAAAAAACGTATAACGTTGTAACCATGTGTATTAACCTATAAACAAAACTAAAACGATATGAAAAGTTCGACAATAAGGTTTGATTGTCAAATTCTATGACATTTACCTGAAAATATTTTGCTAGATGAAATTTAAATATGTTTGACTGAATTGATGCCACTTTTTATTTTTAATTAGCCAATCAAAGTGAAATTAAGCTCTCTCATAATAAATTGAAAAACTCATTTGTTCAATTTGTATATTCTTTTATTACATAAGAGATAAGATCATTAACAAAAGTGTTGTATGGTTAGTTTGACAATTTCATTTAAACAACTAGAACAGTAGGATTAGCTTTCAGAATAAGGTTACAACTACAACTAGTATTATAGTTAATTTAACTATTTGTGTTATTCGATATCGTTTTATATATATTTTGTAGCTAGGTGTTAGAGCACAAGGTGTAGAAACAAGCCTTGGCTCTCTTCATTTGGGGCTCACGGGGTGCCACATCACCTTAACACATCTTCACAACTAGCCCCCTCACTAACAACTAACCTCAACTTACTCATTTGGGGCCTACATACCCTTTATTTACAAAAACACACACATACACACAAAAACCTGACAAAAAGGACAGATGCAATGCTCGTCGTGCAAACGAGTAAGTGGCTTTTGGCGAGTTGCAACAGGGGGCGGTGCAACAACTAGCTTGGCGAGTTGCAATGAATGTCGCGCATGGAACTGCAAAAGGAAACAATGAATTGCACCTTATGCTTTTATAATCGTTTTTTTGAGTAAAGTTTTGTCAAACATTCTTTACGGAAAAGTACAACTTACACGTACACGCAGTTTCAACAAGTAAATATTTCCAGCTACTAATTATCTGTGCCTTAAATAAATCATTCATGTGAAGAATGAAGTCTATATACAGTATATGTTAAAATATGCATGTGTAAACGCGTGCATACAAACACATTTCAAAGTCATATTCAAATAATAAAACAAAAGAATTAAATATATCAAAACAGCTACTACATATTTTTGTTTTTACGTACATGTACAAACTATTAATAAAAAGTACGTAACGGACAAAAAGGTCCATATATTTGGATACATACTCGTGTTAGAAATTAGAATGGGATGGTGTCATTGTTATTTAAACCTTGAAAAAGATTTAAAAATAAATAAATAAATAAATAAATAAAAACACTAAGAATAGTTCAATAAATGTCGTTTAGTTATAACAGCATGCAGATGGCTAACTGCTAGCGGCCTTTCTGATTTGAACCAATGATTTATAAAATTCAGGTGGTGGGGGAGCGGTAGCAGCATTTGGGCGTCCGGCAACCTTCTTGGATCCAACACAAGGGTTACCACCGTTGCCAGTCGAGTTACAACCATTTCCGGGTGACCTGACAGGTGGTTTTCTACTTTGTAATGATGATAATAGAAGATTGCTTCTCTTCATCCACGTTTCTCCAAAATCTCCATCTAAAATTCTGCTTGCTCTAGTCGGTGTGAAGCTAAGAAATAAAAGAACAAATGTTACACAAATGACTTGGTGTCTCATGTTTTTTGTTTAAAGTTCAAGATTATGGTTTCCTTTTGTTGGGAGAATTGTTTCGCTTTAAAACGATTCTTGATTTAAGGAAAATCTGGGTAATCTTGTTTGGGTTTGATCGATGGATATATTATCTTAAAGAGTAGAGACTTGTATATATATGTAAGCAAATCGAATGACATATATATGGTTCACAAACAGTTTAGCTTTGAAGGGTTCTTTCAATACCGTTGACCAAATATCTTTAAAGAACAGTGGCGTGTGTTTTTATTTTTTATTTTATTCAAATCAACCACTTTTAAAAAGTATGGTTAGATCAGTTGGAAAATCCCTTGTCTCTCAACCAAGAGGTCAAGGGTTCGATCCTCACTCCCTACAAAAGGCTGGAGGTCCTTTTCTACCTTAGGTAGAACCGGAAGCAGCCTCTCTACCTTAGGTAGGGGTAAGACTGTCTACATATCAACCTCCCCCATACACCGTGGAAGACGGTATTGGGACCCATAACCCATGGAAGACGGTATTGGGATTTACTTTTACTTTTTTATTCAAATCAACCACTTTTAGGGCACTAAAATTGATTCTTGTGCTGACTAATATATATATATATACTTCAAACACATGTAAACACGTTATAATAAAACAAAGTAAAATAACTTGATGACATGATAGACTTATTCTGTCTTCTAAAATACTAGTAGCAAAATATAATAAAGAAGAATCTTGATTAATAATAAAGGTGTTTGATTTGGTCAATTAAGTGATTCAAAGGACAATAATTTATTTATTTATTTTTATTTTTATTTTTTATTGTTTTCAGGTGAACCGATGAATATATATGATCAACAACCAATAATAGCTTTTTCAAATCAACTGCTTACTAACAAGCAGATGGAGTTCAAACAGCAAACAAAACATTAAGACATTACTTATCAGTGTATATTACAACAAAATCCTTTACAATATTCGCCACTAGCTCATTATACATTTCCTACTAGAGTTCTAACCTGCATGACAGAATGCTGCCACCACCTCACATTCTTCAAACAGCAAAGATTAGCATGCATCATTACAAGTATATGATCTAATATTATACTGAACTAGAAACTGCAGCCCTCCTCAAAGTTCTAGAACACAATACAACATAGAAACATGCATCACCACCAAAACAGACTATATCAATTAAGTGATTCAAGAGACAACAGTAGAGTGGCAATATTTTTGGAAGTCAGTCCTTGTATTTGACCGTCAACCAATTCACTTCGCCTATGAAACAAAGAGAAATGAAGTAGTTACTTGCTTAGCTCGAACATGCCAACGGCATTCCGTTCACTTATGCAAGATTCACTTTTGCAGTTAAAAGAGAAGAAGAACCAAAATAATAAGTAAAATTTCATAATATTATGTGATATTTGAATTAAGAGATAGACATAAATTAGAAAGTGTTAGTGTAAGTGATACACTACAACAACTCAAACTTTCAACGACAACGTGTGTAAAGCATATATACTTCACTTTGAATTTCAAAACGTTAAACTTTCTCCATTATCGATTTATGAAAGCATGGCTCTCAAATGTGACTTTTGATATACTTATTCATTATATGAATGATCTTAAAATTCAAAAGCTCTTATTTCTTGTTTTCACGCTAAGTAACTAAGTATTGCTAGAGTAAGCTAATATGTTAGATTACAAGCACATGTGATCCAAAAATAAGAAAGGGTTTTGATTTCTTCAAGAGTCTTTTTTTTTTTTTTTTTTTTTTTTTTTGACTATCCCTTTTCTAAAGATTGATGTGACAATTTATAGTTGTTTGCACCTAGCAGGATTTGCACTTGAGACATGTGACATTTTGTTTATCAGTCACGAGGATTTTTATCACCAGGCCAACGTGAGTGATTAGATTTCCTCAAGTATTATGGACTTCACAGAGGGTTAATTAAAGATCAAAACCTAAAAGGCTAAAACCATTATGATAGCGCTAAATAGTCCACGTGGTTGTGTTTATAACCGCATCAAAACAGCCCTTGTTAATGTTCTTGGAAGTGGTTGAATCTATGAATTGGAGGACATGATGCAAGTAAATCCAAGCAGTTTCAAAATATAAATTCCTCGAACATAATTTAACCATGAATAAAACCTGCATTGATTATTTGTATTAAAATAATCATTCTTCGGAAGTTCGATTGATTTACACTTACATTGTTATTTTAGCTTAAAAAGACGTACTAATTACACATACCTACGTACCATCTAATATATCACATTATCTTGTAATTATTTCAAATATGACATGAAGCTTCAAACTTTTGGTTAAGTTTGTCACACATATACCGTTAGACCAAAATGTCGAGGATATGCATTTAATTTACATGTTAAACAATATAATACGCTGCATGCGCATGAACACGTTAATTATGTGGTAATGCACTATAAATAAATAAACGAAGAATTGAATTATATACATCATAACATCTAGTACATACCTTACGTACATATACACACATTAATGAATAAGTACGTAAGGACAAAGAAGTCCCTTTATTTTGGTACGTGCTCTTGTTAGAACTTGATCCATGACTTCATTGTTATTTAAACTATGACAAGACATTATAGAACTAAGAATAGTTTAAAAATAAAGCTACTTAAAAGGTGTTAATTGTTTGGTCATGCATGCACGGGTGTCTAGCTAGTTGCCTCTCCTATTTCAACCAACGATTGAGAAAACTCGGATGGTGGTGGGGCAGTAGCACCATTTGGACGTCGTCCGGCAACCTTCCTCGAGCCAATACAAGGGTTACCACCATTGCCTGTCGAGTTACAACCATTTCCTGGTGGCGGAAGAGGCGGTCTTCTACTTTGTAACGATGGTAATAGAAGATTGCTTCTCTTCATCCATGTTTCATGAAAATCTCCTTCTAGAATTTGGCTTGCTCGGGTTGGTGTGAAGCTAAGAAGTAAGAGAACAAATGTTGCCATTATAGCTACATAAATGACTTGGTGTTTCATCTTATGTTTAAAGTTCAAGAGTATGGTTTTCTTTCGTTGGGAATGCTATTAGTTTGCTTTAACTAGATGAAAATAGTATAGATTTATCAGCTTAGAGAAATCTTCTGTTGGGAAAATGAGTTTTGAATTATCTGTAAAATGTGTGAAGGTTTGATGGATGATATTCATAAAACGTAGAGACTTGTATATATATAAGCAAACAGAATGAATGAAATAATTAAGGTTCACAATTAGTTTGACTTTGAAGGGTTCATTTTCTATTCCTCTTGGTCAGTGTCTTCTTTAGGGAACACAATGGCGTGTTGTTTGTTTATTACTCCGTATAATCAACCATGCATCTTTAGAGCAATAAGTTTGATTCTCGTGCTTGACTAATGACTAATATTTACTTCAAACATTTATATGTTAACACGTTATAACGAATTGAATTAGTAAAAAGAATTAAACTTGATGATTGACCTTTTCTTTCCTCTTCTAAAATAAGAAGAAAAAAAAATAGAAAATAAGACTTTAGGTTAATTAGTTAGGGATTTAGTGCTTAAGTTTGCAGATACAAACAAGAATTAAAGAAAGATTAAAACAAACTTTGAAAAATATTACTTTACGTGATGGTGTTTTTTATTTTTTATTTTTTTATTACCCCTCCGTTCTAAAATATAAGTTTAGTTTGACTTTTTGAATCGAACTTTGACATTAAATATTTTTGTTTATATTATATGATACTTGATGCAAAATATATAAATGGATAATGTTTTATATGTATTTTCATTTGAAATAGTTTTCATCAAGTGACATATAATACAAACAAAAATATTTACAATTAAAGTCCGATTCAAAAAGTCAAACTGGACTTATATTTTGTAACGGATGTAGTATTTTTTTTCTCCGAGACATATATGCTAGCATATATGATCTTATAAGTTTTATTTTTTGTATACGACGGATATTATTATAGTACAAAGAAAGGATCCCGAAATGGGGAACTAACATAAAGCAAAACACCCCTTCTTATAATACGATAAAACAACAAATATAAACAAATAATGACAAGGTATCTTGAATGACCTCTCATGGACATAAAACCCAAGTGGACCAATTGAAACCTAAACGTTTACATTGGTTGGAGATCCATAAAAGATCGAACCATAAGAAAGTGTTTTACAATTAGCAGATCAAGTGATCCAAAATGCGATAATACAATTAGCAGATCAAGTGATCCAAAAATAAGAAAGTGTTTTGATTTATTCAAGTGACGTGTGCTTTATCGGGGTTGAAGATCGAAGCATAAACTATTTCGATAGCGCCAAATGATCCACGTGGAAGTGGCCATTATATTCAAGGATTCAGACCAAGTAAACCATTTGGAATATCATTAATATTTCCACCATTTTTTAACCGAAATCTAGTACAAGTCCCTACCAGGAAGACGGTAGACGAAAATGTGTTTTTTGTACTCGACCATTATAAGATCTTAACATATAGTATATACGAGGATTTGAGCCTGCACGTTGCCGCGGTATGTTTGCATACGTAAGATAGGCAAAAAAAGAGGCTCGAGGTTATTGTAGTGCGTTGGATTCCTGGGGCTTGGTTAGTTTAACATAAACATTGAATTAACAATGTTGTTAGTGTGTTTAATTATTTGTTAGCGCAACACACATATTAACAAACAGCTTCAATAAAACATATTATGCAAGTTCAATACAGCACTTCATGCAAAAATAATTCTGTTAACATGATACAACTATGACTTACCAACATAAGTGGTTTTTTAAATATCAATTTGCTCAATCTTTTTACTATCAACATGTGTTAAGAAAACAGACCTTGTGTGCAACGCTTGTAACTTCTTTATATGCACCGCTTTTAACCTATTCATATTACTTCTTTAGTGCTAATCTGTTGCTGCTCAAAGCGTATTTGCTGACGAAACCTGGTCTGAACTTCTGCAACTACAGGACCTACAAAACTAAATCTTGTAATTAGTTTTGCTACTAAAGAACACAAAATATTACATAAACAAATAGTAATAACTTACAACATATCCGTCACATCTTCCAGTTTTAGTAGAGGCTGGCGGTATTTGTGCAGTCACTTGCATCAAGCTGGTTTTGCTCCTTTGCTCTCATTATAAGCATTCTTCAAAATGTCATTTCTTCTCTAACTGAAAGTCAAATAGATTAATTACTGAATATGGTATTTCTCTCGAACTTCAATGCATAAAAATACACGTTGGGTGACCTACAACCTGTTCGACCCTTTCCTTTTAATCTAATTATAGCCGACTGTTTTGATTTGACCCGTTATAATATATATATATATATATATATATATATATATATATATATATATATATATATATATATATATATATATATATATATATATATATATATATATATATATATATTTCCAAACTCAAGTGAAAACAAATAAAGACCGAACAAATATAATAGAAAGAATGGTAACCTCATTTTTTAGCCAAAAGCAAATACATCGAATACATCCTGCTTGTTTCAGACTGATCCAACCAAAAGTGAATCCTGAAGTTCTCTTCTTTGGAGAGCAGCTTCTGCCTGAGAGACACCCGTGTGGCTGTGAGATCAATCCTAGCAAGGTGTACACATATTTCCTTATAAATTATAAATACTTAAATATTACTCCATATATGCTAACTTTAATTAGACGCATTATCAGGTAAACACCATTATTTTACCTTGCAAATCATATATTTAAAGACATTAAAAACAATTTTATACAATATTTTGATTAACAACCTATGTAGCTCCAAACCTGCCTTCATAATTTAAACCTATAATTTGAACCAAATTCATTCATGATAAGTAAAATACCTCATAAAGTGATTAAAGCACTGGCTAATCTTATTTTCTAAATACACTATATGTTCTAGCCAAGTCTCTACTTATCTATATATATCATCCACATCATCTTCTGACTCGATAACACAATTATTCAAAATTATGATGCACCACATATATTTCAACCCTTAATTTCCGTATTGAGATTATTTAATACCAGCCTAAGTATGTACAGTACCTTAATAAGATTTGTCTTTTCTTATAACCATTGTAAATTAAAGAGTTAATCTAGGTCTAATGGAGTGTTTGGCATAAGGCAAGCCATCTGAAACACAAAGATGGTAAGTACCAGAATGTTAAGGTCCTCTCATCCTTATGGCTTTAAGTCTATAAGCCTAACTGGATAAGGTCATTGACTGCAAGAAAAGAACTAAACTCCTTAGAAGACCAAAGTTGCATTAAGTAATAATGAGCCCTTCATTCTAATTAACCACCTGTACTATTATTCTATTCATGCACATGAATGATAAAAATTACCTAATGCATCTAACAAAGGGTTGTCTCATAGAAGTATCCATCGAACTCAAAACCTAAGCCAATAAAGGGCTATTTTTTTTGGTTTCCCAAAATAGATGAAATACGTAGTCTCATAAATACAATATGGCAAGAAATAAAAATCAGAAATCATATTACCTTGAAGTTCACCGCTGCTTGATTCTACACATTATGTCCCTGTATCATGAGTGAATAAAGGAGCAGCAGAATGGTTTTGTTACAGATGACCAATACCAACCTGTGGCCTTATTGCAGCGTTGATATCAAATGAAACCAGACCAACCTGTAATGTCTTATTGGCGACGTGCGTGTATTCAATTAGTTTCGAAACAAAAGCAATAGTTAAGTATAAGAGCAAGCTATAAAAGTATATTTTGAAACAAATACAATGTATTAGGAAAGGAACCTTATTCACCCTAGCCTTCCACATTCATCAGCCCCACAGGTTCACTACAAAAGACCATAAGAAAGTCCTTCTCGCACATCGTCATGAGCTATCCGTGGCTGGTAGATCTTTCTGCTCAAATTGCAAGAAGCAAATATGCCTTCATTCAATGGTTTTTGAAAAAAAAAAAAAAAAAAAAAAAAAAAAAAAAAAGTTAAGTATAAGAATAAATTCTAAAACCATATTATTAAGCAGAAATAAATTTTCACCTTCAAATTCAATGTTACTTGATCCAACATGATGAATGGCAGTATCTTGGATTAAACCAAAATAGTGAAATCGTGGGGCTCAGATTTGAAAGTGCGAAAGTGGACAAAAGGATATCTCAGCCCACCTCTCTATCTCTTTCGGTCTCTCTAGAATCATCTCACTCACCCTCTTCATCTCTCGCGCTCTCTATCTAGAAACAAAAATACCAAAAGGATATCTGAGCCCACCTGTCTATCTTTCTTAGCTTCTTCCTACTTTGTTCAGTATGCCTATTATATATCACCTACAAAACCCCACACTTTATCACAACCCAAAATAGTTTATACATGATTATATAAAAAGATGTAAAAGACATACCATTACCGAACAAACTCTTTTTACTTCATTATCAAACTTAAAGTTCCTGAAAATCAACAACCCAACTCATGAAAAAAACAAAACTTAAATGACTAAAACCCCAAAATTTTTTGCCCGTCAGATAAGGTAAAACAAACATCCCCTTAAAACACTTACAAACAATAACCGGCATTGACATGGCACTTTTTCCCACATCCTCGTCTGCATGCATTATCTTTTTAATCCGTGCCTGCAATGGATTACCTAAAAATATTAAAAGGGATGAGTCACTACATCATTCAACCTTGGTAAAAAAATAACCCGTTTAAACAACTGTGTAGATGACATACACTTCAGAAAGTTCTCGTAACCGTTTTTATCCTGAATGTGCTTAAATAAATAATGTAACTCATGGCGTTTATCACCTGAAAAACATAAACAAATCAAATATTGAGCAAACACCATGACCTTAAACACGAAAAAAGAGCCCCAAAGCCCGCCTCTTAGTATATAGGTATAATATGCAACCCAAAGCCCCTTAGCCTTTTATTAGCTTCATCAACATCAACCAAGAATTACATCATGAGCCTATCTCTTATGTTACCATACAAAAAATCAAATAAGCAATTAATAAACCAAAACCCACTATAACAAAAAAAATTCAACATTAGCCTCGTATTATAGTCAGTGGCTTCAATATCATGAAAGAAACAATATAGTTACCAAATATAGTTAACAAACAATCAACCCACAATTAACATCTAGGTTTCACTACATCTAAGCAAACACAATAAAATCTAGCCTAGCGTGTTAAAGAGAAGACAATCGTAAGATATAATCACACAACACATAGACATATTGAATGATTTGAATGAATACTTATCTTCAATTGAACATGGAAGAATCAAGGGGTTGAAACCCTTGAAAAGCTGTTAAAATTCGACCTAGGGTTTATTCCCTCAAAGTTGCACACTAATGAATGAAATTTGGAAAACTATATATAGATATTACATCTTGACGGCGTCATGTATTAGCTCGTGACGCCATCAACTCGCCGCCATGATAAAATCGTATTGCCAAGATCTATTTGTGACGCCATCATGTGTAAATAAGCTCTGGGCCGTCACTAGCATTTGGACCCTGAAGGCCTTGGTGACGCCGTCAGGCCATAAGCTTGCAAACTTTCTAGGTCGTCACGTTATAAGTTCCATATCCACCTCTTTTGTAACTCTTGACGCCGTCATGTGTAGATCCTTGACGCCTTCAGGTACTGTTCCAGCAAGAAAATTTGAGACTTTTCCGTTTTCTTCACTTTTATGCTCCAAAATACTTCCTTATCCAGATTCTTCCTCAAAAGCACCTAAAATGACAAAAGGAGCAATTTAGGGAATATTTGATCAAATAATATCGAATTCGGGCTTAAATGACCCCTTAAAAGCGTACACTTTTCGCCTCATCAAATAACCTTACACTTGAGATTTGCTTGTCCTCAAGCAAATGCGCTTTTATTTTAATCAAAATACAAGTTATGGGTCATTTAATACTAATATAAAGGTAATTACAAAAATAATCGTTCCACTAAAAACTAAAAACAAGCACGGAGGTCATACATTAGCACCTCACAAATAGTATTTAGATACTCACATCTCTCGGGTGTAATAAAGTATATATCACAATATGAAAATGGAAAACATCTCTCACTACTTGTCATAGCAAATAGATTACCATAGGCTTGGGAAAGGATCAAACCTCCACCACTTGGCGTAAGCACCTAGGATAAACTATCAAAGATGTCTTTTAAAGGGTTATAACGTTAGGTGTAGGGATATGGAAAACACGGATTTGTTGGATAAAGGCAATATTTACTGGTGGCGAGTTAATCATATTGGTTAATTACATGTACAATATGGCGTTGCTAAGCCAAAACTCGACTCGACTTAAGCTAATAAATCAAAAATAACAAAAACATAAAATTAACATAGAATGAAACGGGATGGTAGTCCGTATGTTTTTTCCTCTTTTCTTTTTTTTTATTTTTTTTTTCTTTTTCTTGATTTTTCGATTTTTTTTTATTTTATTATTATTTTTTTGCATACACTCTTACCCTACCATCCAAAATAATACATCATACGGAATGTACATTCCCCTTACACTTGAATTTTTACATACTTTACAATAAACGACTCTAATTACTAGAATCAAGATAATCAAACTTGGAGTACTTTTTAAGATTAACGCACATATGGGGGTAATATATGATGTTCTTCCCCATTACTCCATAACACAAGTACTTTACCCATGAGTCCCAATCGTCCCAAAACAATATGTACACGATATGACTCGACTTAGCAATCATGTAATCAATTAGATAATTAACTAAGGGTTTAAACAAATAACAATAATGCACTAAAGATGAGTGCATACAAGGAAGGCTAAGGCGATTTGGTTGCACATTTGGGTGGGTTATAACAAATTCTTCCTTTAAGTAAAATGCTTAAAGTTAGAAACGAAAAAGATAGGCTCGGAGGGGTGTACTAGGGGTTTCGTGTACTAAAAATGAGTACAACGCTAAGGTGTGGGAGAATTGCTTGACCTATGAAGTCAATGTAATTATATTACAGGTGTAAAACAAGGGTTATCCTAATGCCTCTTATCATGTAGTAAATCCAACTACACGAATGTAGTCTCACTAGCGGTCTCGGGATGCATAACTAACGCAAGTTCTAGAATCTAAATGCTACCGGTACACTCATAAGCACTAATAATGAATGCTTGTCCTATCAAATCTAAAGGCGAACCTCACATATTTGGGTGAAAAATTTTTCTGAATGGTACGGTTTTGTGCTAGTCATACAATTCCTATCCATGAGACGCTTGTTAAGGCTAAAGTTTCACTCCTAAATGTTGTAAAAAAATTTAAATTTAGCGCTAAAATTACACTAACAAGTATTTCTCTTAGTTTTATTACACACCTACCATTGAACAAACAAACTCAAGTTCAATAGTATCCTATAAGGTATCATCATTTACCCTCCCCTTACACTTAGGATGAACATTGTCCCCAATGTTCAATTAAAGGATGTAAAAGTAGAATAGGTAAAAGAATGAAAACAAATACTCCCCTGATTCGTTCGGTGTGGATAGTGTGTTAACAAGGTTAGATCTTCCTCCAAGATAATGAACGTTCAAAGCTTCCTTTCCAGAAATATAAATCATCTTCTTGTCATATATAACCTGTTAAACCTGAGAAAACAATCAAGGCAACCTCCCGTAAAATCGGCGGCAATCTATATATAGTAACAAATCCTAGAAAGCAATTTAAGATATAATGCTTGTGGAATGAATGTTTGCAGATTTTCTGGAGTTTATAAAACTAAAGAATTAACAAAAAAATTTAAGACTCCGTTAGAAAAACAAAACTCGCAAAATTTTCAGAATTTTACACATGACGCCGTCAGGTTTCAAATCCTAACGCCGTCAGAAGTGACCTGCAGAAATCTTTATGTTAAGTTTCCAGAATATTTATGAAAAAACTTATGTCCTATTTCCTGAAAAATCCTGCAAAACATCATTATGACTCGATACAAGCATTTGACTCTAACAAATACTAATATACATGTTCATTTAATCTTGTGGCGAATCATGATCATTTTCGTTCTTAGAAACAAATTTGGGGTTTCCCCTTACACTTAGCTTTTGCAAAATACCTTTATATGAAGTTAAGACGAAGTTAAACAACAAAATAAAGCATTTTCACGATTTTAGTTTGAAACATGATCTACCAACAATAAAAATAAGACATACATACGGAAGCAACTAACATCAAACAAATCAAACAAACTAAAACACACAAAACATGGGTTACCTCCCAAGAAGCGCTTTTCTTTATTTACGAGTCTTGTAGCTAGACTCAAGGTCATGGGCTATCGTGTGTCGCTTATGCTCACATACCCTAGGGTGAGCCATCTAATAGTCGCTTCATCTTTCTTATAGTCATCACTTAGCTCTAAACATCCATGATAATACCTTTTATTCTTTTCATGAGGATATTTAAGCTCTTTCCTTTTATCATTCTCACTTAGCATTTCAAGGGGCGGATACCTATTACATTTTTCCATAGAAAAATCCTTGAACCTAGGGTGTGCACGGGGCATTTGGTAAACAAAATCTTCATCCCCATCCGAGAATGTAATTAACCCTTCCACAAGTTTTTCATCAAAGTTGGTTAACCTTTTGAAGGTTTTCCCAAACACAACTTGGGTTAACTTACTATTGATAAATTCTCCTAGATTCTCCATAACTATGAACTCAACCAGATAAACAAAGCTTCCTACAAACACATGCAATGCCATTGCCCTAGCAACAATATTATCTCCTTTGTATTCTAACTCATCTACCATAATTTTATTGTATTCACTACGCGAGATTATGTTCATTGGTAGAGATGAGTTGAGGTAGGCATCAAAGCTTCTAAATCTAATTTTACAAGGAAATTGCATATTGAATGAGCTATCATTCTCAATCCTTGTTCTAGGGTCGACATACCTAAGAGGGTCCACTTTATCTTCCATCCTATCCTCATTACTTACGTCACCATCATCTAGGTCCTCATCGGAGTCTGAATAGTAAAAACGACTCGCCATATGGTCATCATCATGGTCAGACTCCTCCATCTCAGAATTATTGTCAAAGTGATGGTTAGGTGAGAGGTTAGGTGGGTTCTCATCTTCCACTAAAGGGATTGGGGCGGGCATTTGGAAAATCCTAAGACGAATAACAGGAATCAAACGATCAATGCTATTGTTATCCATCGAGATAGTTTACGGACAAAAGAAACAAAGAAATAAGATAGACTAAAGAAAACTTAAAAATAAAAATAAAAATCTTACTAGAAAGGAATCTAGCAAGTAGACCTAATAAAAAGAAATCCTAACATAGACAATAACTATTCCCCGGGCTGCGGTGCCAAAAACTTGATGTACGTGGGAGTTGCGCCCTCACAACTGGTTTTACCTCTCAAGGGATCTCGAGAAGCTTACAACCCCAACCAGGCAGTGTACCTGATCGTTGTAGTATAGTATAGTGATAAGTACCGGGGGATTGATCGTTCAACTCAGGAATAGTGTCGCTAGGATTAGAAAGCCTACTAAACTAGGTCTAGAGGTGAGGGATGATTCTTTTTGTATTTTTATATTTTTTTATGAAAGCAAGTAAAATCTCGGGTTTTAAAGGAGTGGGCAGAATTAGTTGCTAGCCAACTAACCCAATTAATCTAAAGATGCAATCAAAATAAAATAACAAAAATGTAAATAAAACTATTATACTAATGTGGTGGAAACAATAATGAGGAAAGTTGTGTTTACTTAGATTTCATTACTCCCTAGATATCTTTTACAGGTTGATTAGCTTGTTACAATTGCATGGATGACGGGTCATATTCCTTTATATTAGTCGTACGGCCGTGTACAATATTCCCTAACTCTATAAGATCCTACTTCACTCCTATGTCGAGCCGTTAGAAGCTCCTAACATGGGATCATTAGAATTATCTTACGCATTAAATACAACCAAAAATCGTAGTACACCTCCGATCATGTTTCTTAAGACGTTCAAGCAAGTTACCAATGGACGTCTGCCAGTTTTCTTAAGCCTAACATCGAATACAATCATCCGTAACAATTATAAACAAACAATCAACCCATAATTAATATCTAGGTTTCACTACATCTAAGCAAACACAATAAAGATCTAGCCTAGCATGTTAAAGAGAAGACAAGCGTAAGATATAATCACACAACACATAGACATATTGAACGATTTGAATGAATATTTATCTTCAATTGAACATGGAAGAATCAAGGAGTTGAAACCCTTGAAAAGCTATTAAAATTCGACTTAGGGTTTATTCCCTCAAAGTTGCACACAAATGAATGAAATTTAGAAAACTATATATAGATATTACATCTTGACGGCGTCATGTATTAGCTCGTGACGCCGTCAACTCGCCGCCATGATAAAATCGTATTGCCAAGATCTATTTGTGACGTCATCATGTGTAAATGAGCTCTGGGCCGTCACTAGCATTTGGACCCTGACGACCTTGGTGATGCCATCAGGCCATAAGCTTGCAAACTTTCTGGCCCGTCACGTTATAAGTTCCATATCCACCTCTTTTGTAACTCTTGACGCCGTCATGTGTAGATCCTTGACGCCATCAGGTACTGTTCCAGCAAGGAAATTTGAGATTTTGCCGTTTTATTCACTTTTATGCTCCAAAAACGTCCAAAATGCTTCCTTTTCCAGATTCTTCCTTAAAAGTACCTAAAATGTCAAAAGGAACGATTTAGGGCAATATTTGATCAAATAATATCAAATTCGGGCTTAAATGACCCCTTAAAAGCGGTACATTTTTCGCCTCATCAGAAACATTATAACGAAAAGAATCAACTAACTTGAAACATGGCATTATAACCAATATTCACATAACAAATTTATTAAAAAAAATAAAATAAAATAAAAATAATAATAATAATAATAATAATAATAATAATAATAATAATAATAATAATAATAATAATAATAATAATAATAATAATAATAATAATAATAATAATAATCATTCACCCTTACTATAACAGTTTACATCAACGATGACAATAACCTTCGACGGTGGCTACGGTAGATCCGGTGGCGAAGACAGTTCTAAAAAAAATGTTAGGACCATTCAAATCTTAAAAAAAAAAAAAAAAAAAAAAAAAAATCCAACTATATAAAAGACCTTTCGATTCTTGAAAATAAATTTATATCAAATGTATATATGAAACCTTTCAAATTATTCCAAATTTAAAAAAAAAAAAAGTATATAAAAGCCATAAACTTTATTATGACAAAATTTACATAATAAGTTAAAAAAAATTATACAATACCTATTATAACAAATATTAACATTTTAAGAATAAAGCATACTATTTTCCGGCCGTAGCAACGATTTTTGGCGAAGGCAGAAAACTTACCGGTGATAGCGACGACGGTCACTCTTTCCGGTGAGTAAATGACGGCTACAGCGGCGGCAATCGGCGGCACCAACAAAAAAATCATAAATGTCAATATAGATAGATTTATATTAAAACGAGGCATGCAGCACCTGTGCTACGCACAGGCTTTGAACCTAATTGTTAATCGCGTATTGTTTCTATGTATTGGCGATTGTATGCGTATTTATTGTTTAGTATGTTGTATGAAACATTTTTACTTTGTTGTTAATAAATTAAAAAATGTGTGATGTTGTTTTGGTTTTGTGGTTTTTTATTTTATAAATGAGCTTTTGGTTATTAAGTTTATTTATTATTTTATTTGTGTTGTTACTTGCATTGTACCTCTAGAATATGTTTTATTTATGTGTAGCCCTATAGGAGCAGTTGATATTTTTTATTTGCTTCGATATGACGTTTTTGCATTGGCGCAATGATAATAATGAGTTCCTGTTCCTAGCATGTGCGATGCACCGGTTTTGTTTTTGAATAAACTATAAGTGTTGCTTACGTCTAAAACTAATAATAATAATAATAATAATAATAATAATAATAATAATAATAATAATAATAATAATGTTATTATAATTTACAAATGGCTTCAAGCCAAAATTATGTGTTTTGTCATTTCTATTCATTATTCAAGTTGATATTTTTAATATGATGTATTTTGATGTTCTAGCAAATTCTTTTAATTTTGTTGTTCAAATTGGATGTACTAAAACCCACCGCTACAAAAGAGTGTTATTTTACATTTATCAGTGATATTGTTCTTACATTAAATGCAACGTACCAACGTTGTTATTCATGTAAGCAATGCAAGCATATTCTTACATAGTTCATTACTAATCTTTGTCCGCTTGCTCATCATAATTACGCATTACCAAATGTAATCTTTTAGTAGCTTATCGATGAAGCAACACTCAATATTATTCTTTAGTTCCTTGTCAATACCGTGTATATGTAAAAGTTTGTATAATCATGTATATATAATAATGCCACATAAACTGTGTAAAAATCATTACAAACCTTTTTGGCTTTATCTCATTTTACTGTACAACTAATTTCATTGAAAATTAACATTGAAGTCTAATTAATATAAATAAATTTTAACAATAAACTCAATTCTAAATAGCTAACTAAATGAATATTAATTAACACACTATTAATAATTTCTAAAATCTTTGGACTCCACTATTATGTCTTAAATTTAATTCTTTTAATTTATTATTTTAATTTACAAATGGGTTCAAGTTATATGTGATGCAAGGGTCTTGTTATCTCATAACATATAAACTATGGGATAAAAGTGTTTGGTTCAGCTTTACACCATGTCAAACGGATTTAATTCATGTCGAATCTCATTCCATTTATATACTCCATAAGTTGCCCAGCGAAACATTTATCATTTAATACTAAATAATTCATGTAAACTATAGATACTTTTGTAGATTTTGATGTTAACACATTTTTTTGGGAAAGTAATTAAATATATCAATATAACATCTATACCTAATTGTTCGAAGTAATAATCGGAAACACTTAGTTATGGTTCATAATAAAATGTTCAAATTATGATAACGTTATGGAAAATATTGTTATCAAATAACCCCAATTCGAACTTTTGTGTTTGTGCATGTGATTTTGGTCGTTTATATAGGAATGCATTAGGTTAAATCATCAATTATTCTTGCAACCTTTTCAACTTCATTTCAATCAATAACCGACTTCCAATTCTGTACTAATTACTAAATATCATGTGATCAATTCCAGCAAGCTTTGCACTTCCATCTCGATGTTGTATATACTTCACATTAAATGCACCGCTTTTACTTTTCGATAAAAGTTTAAACTTTTGCTTATGTTTAAAACTCAACTTTTTTATCTGACTAGGCAACCAGACCCGTGCGTTGCACACGGACTGTATCTAAGTGTTCATAACGTAATGTTCACTAATTTTCGTCATGTATTCATTGCGGGATCATGTCATTTCATTATTTGAATACACTTGCAAACATGAATAGTTATGAAAACCCGTGCGATACACATGGGCTGTATAGAAGTTTTCAAAGTCTAATATCCGTCATTTATTTTCGTCATTTTATATTCAGGACGTATTTTTGTCATTATATATATAAGTTTTCATGGTAGCATTCATTTTGTAAGCATGATACGTATTTAAAATAGTTTATTGACATGTAATCTTTTAAGATATATTTTTTACGTAATATTTTTTGTCTATTTATTTTGGTATTGACTCTATCATTTTTTATTTGAACTAACTAATATTAATACATCGGGCTAAGTTATAACTATTTCTTATGATAGTCAACAATTCCCGTGCGATGCACATGGGTTGTATAGAAGTTTTCATAGATTTAAAATATGTGCGATGCAGATGGGCAGTATAGAAGTTTTTATAGCATAATATTCGGCATTTATTTTTGTCACTTTATATTTAAGTTTTCATGGTGTCAGACATTTGCTAAGCTTTATACGTATTTAAAATACTTTATTGAGTTGCACATGGGTTGTATACACTGGTACAAAAAGTTGTATTGGTCACACCAAAAATGTGTGACGATATGCATATAGTCACACACGTTTTTTTCATTGTGTGTCACTAAAGGTCCCGCCACCGTAGGTGGCATATGGTCACATTGTTGAGTTCGTGGCCTTTTCAATCGAAAAAGAGTGACCAAAACCCCGAATATGTGTGACAAATTAGGCACAAGTTTTGTTGGATTAGTCATTATCAGTGACCGTAAACACCTTATAGTCACACGAATGTTTTTTGAGAGTGACTATTGTTCGTCCTTTGGCCAAATAAATATATAATATATGTGACATTTGAGATGATATATTCAAGTAAATGTGTATTTTGTGTGACTATTGATAATCCAATGGCCACATGAATATACAATAAATGTGACGTTTGTGATGATTTAGTCACACAATGGGTGTTATTTTTTTGGAGTTAGTCACATACAATTTAACACAAAGTGGCCAAAAGTGTGAATAAGTGTGACCATATGTTGTTTAAAGTGAAGAAATGTGTATTTTGTGTGACTATTGATCGTCCAATGGCCACATGAAGTTTATGTTTGCGTGGCCTTTTGTAATATTTAGTCACACAAAGCATGTTTGTTTTGGGTATTTAGTCACATACCATTAAGCAAACAGTGGCCAAAAGTGTTAATAAGTGTGGCCATATGCTGTTTAAAGTGAAGAAATGTGTATTTTGTGTGACTATTGATCATCCAATGGCCATATGAAGTTTATGTTTGCATGGCCTTTTGTAATATTTAGTCACACAAAGCATGTTTGTTTTGGGTATTTAGTTACATACCATTAAGCAAACAGTGGCCAAAAGTGTGAATAAGTGTGACCATTGCTGTTTAAAGTGAAGAAATGTGTATTTTGTGTGACTATTGATCATCCAATGGCCACATGAAGTTTATGTTTCCGTGGCCTTTTGTAAATTTAGTCACACAAAGCATGTTTGTTTTGGGTATTTAGTCACATACCATTAAGCAAACAGTGGCCAAAAGTGTTAATAAGTGTGACCATATGCTGTTTAAAGTGAAGAAATGTGTATTTTGTGTAACTATTGATCATCCAATGGCCACATGAAGTTTATGTTTGCGTGGCCTTTTGTAATATTTAGTCACACAATGAACTAAGCAAACAGTGACCAAAGTGTTAATAAGTGTGACTATATGCATCTTTTAGTCACATTTAAAAAATCAATATATATCAAAACAATTCGAATATATATCAAAACAAATTCAAATACAATAAAATTGGAATGTATATAACTGAACCAAATATAAAATTGGACATACTTTTATACACCAAGGAGTCCTAATCGCTTACAATAGTTTTCTAGGTATCTATAATCTTCTCCATAAGTAACTAGTAACTTTGAGCGGTCTTAATCTCTGTGCAATACCAACTTTCACTAGCAGTAGTAACTTTTGTACTAGCAGTAGTAACTTTTGTACTAGCAGTAGTAATTACTTTTGCACATCTTCTTTGAAGTTCATGAGCAGAACTAAATCCATCTAAGCAATATTAACACAAAGATGATCAGCAGTAATTCAAACAACATCAAGAAGACTTTTAATCCAAAACAATGAACATAATAATAAAATTTGCAGTTAAACTTACAAGTTTTTCTCCCATTGATCTAATCTCATCATCTGGATATAAAAGCCTTGAAAACGTAGGCTGTTGCATATCAACAATAACCACATCAGGATTAGAGCAGAACTAGAACATGTCAAAGCTATCAAAATAACATAACTAGATAAGCATACTGGAATAAAGTTCTTTATTAGATGCTAGAAAACCTTCCTTTGTAAAAAGTATGTGATTATATAGATTGTTGACGGGTGCATCTATTTCTTGACATTTGACAGACACACTACTGCCTTGTCTTTTGTCAGGTGCATCTAGTTTGTTAGGCGCCACTAGTTCAAATGTCTGCTGTTTTTGTGGTTTTGAGTCGCTTGATTCGCCACTGATTCAACTATCTGCTTTGGTGGTTTTGAGTCGCTTGATGCACCACTGGTTCAACTATCTGCTTTGGTGGTTTTGAGTCGCTTGACGTGCCACTGGTTCAACTATCTGCGCAAACACGATAGGAATAAAACGCATATCAGATCTTGTAACTTTGTCCCAACCACCCAATTAAAAATAAGGTATAGATTAAACTCTAGGAATGGTTTAAAAAGGTACAAGTAACTTTGTCCCAACTACCAAAATAAAAATGGAAAAGATAAGCTGAAAAAATCAAATAGACCAACGCGACTACTTGATTAGAAACAACTATATTTTTTGATAATCAGATCTTGGTCTATTTCCGATTTTAAGCTTTCTTACAATCGATTCTGCATCTTTATTTGTAACTTTTATTCAACCTTCCAAAGCTATATACATTTCAGATTATTTTTTTCAAACTAGAAAAAAGTAAAGATTCCAAGGTTGCATTTGATTTCGGCCAGTTTGGTTATGGTCAATCTAGTTTTTAAATCAGTCCCTGCATAATGGGTGCTTAAAAACATCTAAAAGATGAATTTAAGGATAAAAAACCATTTCAGATGTGAATGCACTTTCAAAAATAATAAAAGATAATACCACATAAAAATGGCGTGCTGGGTAACATGTCATGAAAGACATTTCGAGTTGTTTTGCAACCTGATGATGTATTAATAAATTAAGGACTAAGATATGCACCAGATAAAGATGCCTAAATGCATCAGAAGTGTGTAATCAGGTATTCACAAAAAATCTTGTCATTATAAGATAGCAAGGCGGTATATGAACCTTGAGATTGTTTCAAAGCTTCATTGACAGCATCATCAACCCGGTTTAATATCTGCACACATTACATATAGCTTTAGTGAAATCAAAATCAAGGAGCTTGAACCACGTAGCTCAATAACCATGTAAAAGCAAAGTACCAATCAAGAACAGGGCAAAGTTGGAGTGTTCCTCGCCAGTAATTAGGATCAACCAAACCGGTGAGCTGAATACCGAGCCGGACTGGACCGCCCAACATGTCATTGGATCGGGCCTTAGAGTTGGTCTTGGTGCGAGTGTGGTGTTGGTACGAGCGGTGACATTGGTGAGGAGAGTGTTGAGGAGATAGAAGAAGAACAGATCTAGATTTTGTGGATATTAATTGGGAACGAGTATTGAAAAACATGGGCGGGTGA
Source organism: Artemisia argyi (assembly GCA_030686995.1). NCBI lineage: Eukaryota > Viridiplantae > Streptophyta > Magnoliopsida > Asterales > Asteraceae > Artemisia > Artemisia argyi. The sequence goes on from CM060683.1 coordinate 162,313,185, forward strand.
ATGAAATATTTGGGTGGAGGGCAATTTAAATTTGGGTAAAATTTTAAGCGGGTTGGGGAAAAGTTAAAATTTGGGATGGAGTATTCAAGCTCAAGCCTATCAAATGAAGTTAAATATTTTATGAGTTGAGCTCAACCTTATAAAAGTTCGACTCGAGTTATTGTTGAGTTTTTGAGCTTGTAAGTGATATAGCATATTATATATATATATATATATATATATATATATATATATATATATATATATATATATGTATGTATGTATATATATATATATATATATATATATATATATATATATATATGTATGTATGTGTATATATATATATATATATGTATGTATATATATATATATATACATATATATATATATATATATATATATATATATATATATATATATATATATATATATATATATATATATATATATATATATTGTAAGTAAGCGTACTAAGTGTAAATAGTTAATTATAAATGTATCGAGCATGGTTGTCAGGATCCCGATCATGATCTTAGGATCTTACGATTTTACGATACTGCAAAGTAAAAACGATCCGGATCTTATGTAGGATCTTTGAAAGCATAAGATCGTATAGGAACCCGATCCTGACCATAGGATCTTAGGAACTAATCCGATCCGATCTTACTTTTCTCGAACTAGCAAACTAAGAAACTACAAATTTATGAATTGTGTTTTGTAAAATTGAAAAAACAACATGTTATAATCTTCGTATACATTTCATAACCATAATGTAGGATAACATTTCTATGAAACATTTATATAATTTTGTGTTTATGTATATAATATTTTATAAATTTATATAATATTACAAAAGATACTTAAAAAATGCATTATGGTAGGATCTTAAGATCCCGATCCGATCTTACGATCTCGATCTTGCAGAGACAAAATCGATCCTAAGTAGGATATGATCCCGATCTTGAAAACCTTTGTATCGAGATTTTCGAGCCGAAGGTGAACCGAATTCAATTATTAGATTATATTTCAATCTTAATTTGTGTAAGACACACACTTTTACAAATAAACTGAGATTTTCGAGTGATCAAGCTCAAACCGACTTCAAACTTTCTCGATCCCTGATAACATGATCGGGAGGTCCTTGCATACTTGCTTCTTATTAGTTTCTGTGACAAACAGTACACCTACCAAGCCGGTGTAACCCATGCATGACCGCCTTTAATAACTTCAAATACAATTCATATAACATTCAATTCACACTATATATAACTACTATACACCTACCAAGCCGGTGCAACCCATGCATGACCGGTGATAATGGCTAATTCACATGGGTCATGGGTCATATGCATTAGGTTGTCACTGGTCAGTGGTCACATTCAATAATGGGTATTTGACATCATATGGGTCATATGCATTAGGTTATCACTCACATCCATGACTGTTGATCATTGGGTAATTAACATGGGTAATGGGTCATGTGCATTAATATTGGGTTGTAGTGGCACGTCACATATGTTATCGACCAATACATGATTGGTGATCGACAATGGGTAATTAACATGGGTCATGGGTCATGTGCATTGGATCTTATTAAATAAGACAAATACTATACAACATTTTATACGTTTTGTATTCTTTTTTACGTTTTAATCCGTTTGTACCGTTTTTCGTCCCTTTTTGACCGTTTTCAATCGATTTTGATCGATGTCTCTAGTTTTTTACCGACGTTGACAATTTTCGACAAATTTCGACGGATTTAGACCGTTCTAGTCCGACTACGACCGACTGCGACCCTTTTCGACCGATTTCATCCATGTTGAATGTTTTCGGCAATTTTCGCTCGTTTTCATATGTTCTAAGCTTTTCTGAATGTTTTCCTCTGTATTAAAACGTTATGAAACGTTTATTACATTTTCGTACATTTTTGTACGATTTTTTCATTTCCATACGTCCTTCTCCTTTTCATTCGGGTGATTCGGGTTGAAAATATTTGGCTAACTCGGGTACGGGGTCGGCCCGATTGACCTAAATAAGGATTAATGGCCGTCAATTTTTGATCTTCTGTTATACATACGGTTAATGATTTGCACACTCAAAAAAGTTATTTGCACACTCAATGTACAAGCGGTTGAAGCAGAGTGTTTAATACTGTACAAGTATTTAATGCACAAATGGAGTGTCTTAATCAATTTATAAAGTGTGCAAATCAATTCCCTTTCACATAAACCCTAATTTAACACACTCTAAAAAATCATAACAAATCCCAAATCAAAATCAAACTAACTCATGTCGTCTTATCTTTTTGAAGATAACTACAAATGTGACAGGCCAGCAATGGTGGTAACATCTTGGACACCATCCAACCCTGCTCGACGTTTCATTTGCTGCCAAAATCGATGGGTAAGTTATCAGATACGTTTAGTTTAAAGATTATTAAGTTTAATGTTTAATATACTATGTTTTTTTTTATTTTAGAAACCGGGTACGAAGAAATGTGAACAATTTGATTGGTATGATTCAGAGGAGGAATGTGATTGGTACAATTTGATTTGTAGTGGCTCATGTACCCCATCTTTATGGTGAATGGTTAAGTGTTTGCTTGTAAATTTAACTGATCTTGATCTTTTGGCTACTCGATATCTTTTGGCAGTAATTACCCAAAATGGCACAATTTGACTATCATGTTTGACCTTATGCAAATGAATGTACAGGCACAAAACTACCAAAAATTACCCAAAGTGACAATCATGATTGGCTATTAGTTATCTTTTGATTGTAATTACCTGGAATTGCCCAAATTCACTAGGAGACTCTTTGACTTTTGCAAATGACAATCAAAACCCGATCCCAAATCATTGTTGGAAATATTGAGTTTGGAAGTTTATTATTCATAAAGCATGAGATACAAGTAGTTATTGCATCAACTCATTGTACTTGGTAAGTCAAGAATTGGTAAAAGGAAAGTGGAGACAGTCAATTCCTTATCTTTAGGAACAGTTTTAAAATATCTTCAATTCACAGTATGATTTAGGCGCCTTTGGTCGATCCCTTTTCCCGCCAAAAGTCTTGGAAACCGTTCATATACCTCTCCAGCCTATTTATACCTCTGTATTGTATATATACCAAATAACACACACAAACACATATCCCCTTTCAAAGGAAACTTCAACAATGGCAGCAAATGGTAACTTTCAAAATGATGCAGAAGAGTACGAGTGGGTATTAAACAACAGTTTGCTATGGGACGCAGTGTTTAATCATTTCGGGTATGATCCCGTTTACGAATATGGGTCATATAGGCAGGTAGATACATGGCAATAATTTTGAAATGGCTGTATAGACAAGACTTTTACTGGGATGAGCGTTGGGGACTGAATGATGATGTAGAGGTGGAGGAAGAAGATGAAGAGGATGAGGAGGATCAACAGGGTGCGCAGCAAAATGTGGTGGAGCAGCAAAATGAAGAGGATGCGCAGCAAAATGTGGTGGAGGAGCAAAATGAAGAGGATCAGCAGCAAAATGTGATGGAGCATCAAAATGTGGTGGAGCATCAAAACCAAGGGAGTCAACAAGATGGGCTTGCATTTGCAAACCCGTTAAATCTGGAAAACAGGATTACCGATCTTGAAATTAAGTTTCAGTATCTCCTGGAAAGGAAAAGGATGCAATGCAGGGAGTAGAGCGCTCTGGTTTTAACAAGTTGGTGTGAAATGGAGTGAAGCAGTTTTTAATGATGATGTTTTTATGTTTCTAGTACCTTTAGTATTTAGGTAGGATAATTAATTATGTTTATGTTTGCAGCTTTTATGAATGGTTGTATCTTTTAAAAAATATCAATGAAAATTTTGAGACCTTGTATGGTTGCTTGTGATGTCAAACTGTCAAAGGTGTGTTTGGTTTCTTGGATAAAAGTAGTATGTCAAATTGTTAAAATCCAGAAATGATGTGTTAATGTTGCTAGTTATAAATAGTATTGCTAAGTGTAATTGATGATGTGATTATTGTGATTCGGGTAATGAGTTAGGTTTTGTGTTTTCGGGACTAATATTTTGCAGGATAAGCTGAGAAAAGTGCTGGAGTCCTGAAAAATAAGCCATTTCGAGTGGAAACAGACTTAGTGTTGCTATGCATATTTTAGTGCTGCTAAGCCTAACTTTGTCCGGCTAAGGGTTGTTCTGATATTTTTGAGAGTGCAGGGTACTGTTTTAGAAATATGAACGGTTAAGGGTTTGTACACTTCAATCATTCACAGTTTCACACAAATGTTTTTATCCGATCAAAACTCTATCAAACATAAAACCACTGCTTGATTTTATCAATTAATTGCAATTCCCAGCAAAACCCTACACAAATTTTCAAATTTCACAATGTCGACTCTGTCTTTTTCCAACAAGCATAACATGATTGCATTCTTGCAAAAGCCCACCAAGGAGAATGAAGAGTTCACTGAAGTTGTTGATTTTCTCAATGCTACTCATATTAGCTATGCATTAACAGTTAACCCTAATGTATATGTTTCCAACATCAAATAGTTTTGGGCTACTGCAAAGGTCAAAACTATTGATGAGGAAGTACAGATTCATGCCCGTGTGGATGGGCAGAAGATTACTGTTACAGAGGCATCTGTCAGAGAAGTTCTTCATCTAGGAGATGTTAATGGAATTGAGAATCTTCCAGACTCCACAATTTTTGAAAACCTTCAAGAGATGGGGTATATAAGAAAAAATGATTCTTTGAAATTTAATAAAGGTGGCTTTCCCCCACAGTGGAAATTCTTAATTCACCCTTTGTTACAGTGTCTTAGCCCAAAGACTACTGGTTGGAATGAGTTTAGTAGTAACATGGCTTTTGCCCTTATATGTTTGGCAAAAAATAAAGAAAAATTCAATTTTTCAAAATTAATTTTTGATCATGTGGTTAAAGCCTTGGATAATTCTTCAAACCAACATTACTTATATCCAAGATTTCTGCAACTTCTTATGGACAAACAGTTTACAAATAAGAAAGTTCACGACAAGGTTTATCCTGTTTACTCTCATATTAAAAAGGTCTTTTCTAACATGAAGAGAAAGGGTAAGGACTTTTCTGTCATAGGTAAACCATTGTTTCAAGCAATGTTGGAACTAGGTCAACATAAGAAGGGTGAAGGTTCAAGAACTTATAATGAATCAAGTTCCAATGGAATTGATTCAGGTGAAGGAAACCGCAGGTGCCAAGAAACCAAGGGGACAATGCAAGTGATGAGGATAAAAGTTGTGAGGAAGAGATGAAACTTGTTAAAGAATTGATGGTTAAATATACCAAACTTAAAGAAGAGGTTCTTGGCCTACAACAAATCACAGATACTCAGGGGGATGTAATTACAGGTTTGAAGCTGAGGGTTAAGCAATTGAGAGGTCAGAAAGGGGTCAAGAACCAGGTCATTCAAAAGACTGAAAAAAGTGGGCACAAGAAAAAGGATTAGTTCATCTGAAAGCATAAGTTTGGGGGAGGATTATCCCAAACAGGGGAGGAATGAAACCAAGGATTCAGGGGAAGCTATGGAAAATTTTGATAGTGTTGCTGCTGGTGATGACATTGGTGTGGATATGGATGTGGATTCTGCTGAGAATGATGATGAGTATATGGTTGCTGATAATCAAGGTAATGAGGTTGCTATGGAAGCAGCAATCAAAGGCATGGGAGATTCTACTGCTGGTGCAAGTGCAGAAATGGCCAAGGAGGATACTACTTCTGAGGAAAATGTTCCTATTGCTAGTGATGATGATGAAACTTTGGCCGAAGCAACGATTATATTGAAGACACGATTTAAACAAGCAGTGCCACAATCACCACTACCAACAGAACAATCACAACCACCACCACAACACAAGAGTACCTGTCAAAAGTGTGGTGATTAGAGAACCAACTCAACAAATCAAGAAGAGTGTACAAGAGCCAAGTTATAAGGGCAAAGGCAAAGGTATTATGGTTGAAGAGCCTAAGCATGATCCTTTAAAGGATATTCCTTTTGTGTACTGCCCCAAAGACAAGCAACTTGAAGTAGATGGAGCTGCTGCAAGAAAATTGGCTGCTTTGTTTGCAAAGGAGAATCAGATGGTACTTGAACAAAGAAGGAAACACGCTGAAGCTGAGGCCAAAACAAAAGCACTCTTGGATTCTTGGGATGAAGAAAGGATTAAAGGTGATGCTGATATTGCACTGATGAAACAAATAAAAGAAGAAATGCAAGAGTACACTCAAGAACAAAAAGATGAATGGAAGAGGAATTATGAAGCTGAGAGGAAGAAATTTTATCTCAATCAAAGAAAGAAGAGAAAAGTGCTCAGTCGTCCAACAGTTAAGCAAAAGAGGAAGTACTATGAGTACTATCTAAACAATATGAAGGGTTGGAAGCTTGTTCAATTAAAGCGATACTCAGATGATGAGATCTTCAAAATGTATGAAAGAGCCAAAAACTCAATGTAACTAATATATATCAATGTTAATGATAACTGACTTCACATTTCGCTATAAATAATAGTCACATGAATATCACAATGTGACTATTTTGAATGTATTGGTCACATATAATACCCATTAGGATTTGGCAAACAAACACACACTAAACTTTAGACACACATATTAACTTACGTGACCATATGTATCGAATTTTAGTTACACTTAATCATGTTTCTATGATTTAGTGTGACCATATATAGCATTTGGTCACACTCTTCAAGTGTGTGACATATATTTGTCACTCTTAAATGCATCTCGTGACTAACGCTTCAAACTTACTTTTCCGTTGTCACACATTTCAAACACTATGTGGCAAAATATTCAGCAAAGAATAGCAGTCACGTTTAAATAATGTGTGACAAACTTAACTATATAATTTAGCCACATACACAATTACCTCATGTGGCCATATATCTATTTTGGTTACACTTTTAAATTGTGTGACATATATTTGTCACATATGTATATCTATAGTGTGACTATTGTTTCGAGCTGATTTATATCTGTCACACGTCCCAAATTAAAAGTGACTAAATAATCCAATTTTTTTTCCAGTTACCTCTACTCACATAAATATTCAAATGTGTGACAATAGAATTCCGAAATGGTCACACAAGTCGGATCAAGTGTGGCTGTGATGAGGCGAAAAATGATCCGTTTTTAGGGGGTCATTTAAGCCCGAATCCGACTTTATTTGATCAAATATTGCCCTAAATCGTTCCTTTTGTGATTTTAGGTGTTTGGAGAGTGAATTCTGGAAAAGAGGCTATTTTGGACGTTTTTGGAGCATAAAGTGAAGAAAACGGCAAAGTACCAAAAATCCAAGCTGAAAATACAAGGTGACGGCGTCAAGACCAAAAGCTTGACGGCGTCAGACATGGAGAATAATTTACCGTAGCTGGTGACGGCGTCATATGGAGAGGTGACGGCGTCAAAGTGGCCAAGAATAATTTACCGTGGGTAGTGACGGCGTCACATAGGCCGTCATAAGTGGATCTAGGCCGTCCGAGGAAGTATATGGCGGCGAGGTGACGGCGTCAGAATTAACTCTTGACGCCGTCAGACTGTTTTTCCTATATATAGTTTTCTAGTTTTTTCATTAAAAAGAGAGAAGTTTTGGTGAAACCCTAAAGACTATTTTGGTGCCTCTTTCACAGGTTTTTCAAGGGTTCCAAACCCTTGAGACCTTGCATTGTAATTGAGATAAGTGTACTTTCAATTCAATCAATATGTCTATGTGTTGGTTGTTTATCTCTTGTTCTTGTCTCAATTCTACTATGCTAGGCTAGATCTCTCTTGTGTTTGCTTAGATCTAATGAAACCTAGATGTTGATTACGTGTTGATTACTTGTCTATTCTTGTTTTGAATGAATAATTTATATGTTAGGCTTAAGAAAACTGGCAGATCTCCAAATGGTAACATGCTTGAACGTCTTAAGAAACATGAACCGAGGCGTACTAGGTCTTTATTGGTTGTATTTAATGCATGAGCCACTGTTTACAATCCCTATAGTTGTGCTGGGTCATGGTGTAGGAGGAGATAAGAGCTCATAGAGTTGGGGAGTTATGTATGCCACCCCACGAATGGTATTAAGGAATACAATCCGTCATTCATACAAGTGTAACAAGTAATTAACATGTAAAAGATATCTAGGGAGTAATGAAGTCTAAGTAAACACAATTTCTCCAATTACTGCTCACAACCTTAGTTTAATTTAGTTTAATTTCATTTTTATTATTTTATTTTGATTGCATCTTAGTTTTGGGTTAGTTGAATAGCAACTAATTCCGCCCACTCCTTCAAAACCCGAGATTTTAATTGCTTTCATAAAAATATAAAAATACAAAAATAATCATCCCTCACCTTTAGAACTATTAATTAGGTTTTCTAATCCTAGCGACACTATTCCTAAGCTGAACGATCAATCCCCCGGTACTTGTCACTATACTATACTACAACGATCAGGTACACTGCCTGGTGGGGGTTGTAAGCTTCTCGGGATCCCTCGAGAGGTAAAGCAAGGTGCGATTCCCACGCATCAAGTTTTTGGCGCCGCTGCCGGGGAATAGTTATTGTCTAGGTTAGGATTTCTTTTTATTAGGTCTACTTGCTAGATTCCTTTCTAGTAAGATTTTTATTTTTATTTTTAGGTCTTCTTTAGTCTATCTTATTTCTTCGTGCCTTTGTTCGTAACTCTTTACCATCCGACATCATGGAAGGTGGTAACATCTTTGAACCCATCATCCCACCACAACAAAACCCACCATTAGAACCCCTTAGGCCCCGAACCTTAGGAGAGTATTCCCGACCTAGCCACCAAGGCTACCGAAACACCATTGAGCTCACCGGAGCCAATGTGACCCCCTTGCAATCCGACACCATCCGGTTGGTGCAAAGCGGATGTGCATTCCATGGACTTCGTTCCGAAGATCCAAACCAACACCTTAAGGACTTCCTCAAAATCGTAGATTCCATAGACCTAGGTGTTGAAACTAGAGAGACTACCCGTTTACGCCTATTCCAATTCTCTCTACGGGATCAAGCTAGTCAATGGCTTGAGCGTTTACCCGCGGGATCCATCACCACATGGGATGATCTCACCACTCGTTTCCTTGCTCAATTTTTCCCACCGGGGAGAACTACTAAACTTAGGAATGACATCTTGATGTTCCAACAACGTCAAAATGAATCTCTTTATGAAGCATGGACTCGTTTCAAGGACTTACTCCAAAAAGTCCCTCATCATGGCATAGATCTTTGGCTCCAAGTCCAAATTTTTTATGACCATATCGACATCTCCACGAGGCGAACCATTGACCAATCGGCCGGTGGTAAGCTACGTGATCTTAGTGCGGAACAATCATGGGAACTCATAGAAGATCTTGCTCTCTATGACAACGAAAGTTGGAATGATCCCCGTGATTTGAACAAAACGGTCAAGGCAATATCTTTGCCTTCGAATAATTCAAGCACTCCCGACCGTAGGATCATGGAACTTGAGGACCAAGTCAAGTTTCTCATGAAATCTTACGAAGCTCCGAAGCATTCAAGCCAAGTGAACAAAATCACTTCTTCATGCGAATTATGTAGTGGTCCCCATGACACTCGTGATTGTGTGGAACTCCCCGGAACAGCTTTTGCGGACTACGCATCCACGCGTACCGACGAAGCGGGAGATAAGTGGTACACTTTCAAGCCCGAGCCAAACACATACAGTGATTCGTATAACCCCTCATGGAAAAATCACCCAAACCTTAGGTGGAAACAAAATCAACCCAATTCATCCAACCCACCAAATCGTTACCAATCAAACGGTCCACCATCCAACCGTACCTTCAACAAAAATCCTTCTAACAACTATGGTAGTACCAACAATCTTGAAGGATTGATGTCGAAATTTATGGCATCTCAAGAAGCTCGCATAGCTAGGTTTGAAACCGAATTCAACCAACAACAAACGGAGATGACCAACAAAATCGACAACTTGTTGAAAGCCCTCAACAACCAAACATTAGCCACACCTAGGAAGGACACTAGGGACACCAATAGTGGAATCCAAGCTAAGGACCCCTCATCATCCAAACATGTCCACTTTGTCAATGTTGTCACCATCAAGCCGATAGATAGGGAGATAGAGGAGAGTGACAATGATGAAGTTAGAGTAGAAGCCAATAGTGAGGATGAGAGTAGGGAAGTTGAGGTTAATAAGGATAAGGAATTAGAGGAGGTAGAACCTATAGAGGAATATTTTGATAAGTTGCCAACCAAGGAAGAACGGGAATACCATAAGGATTTATTCGATAGTCCCGAGACAACATATATCTTTGGCGACCCCCTGATCAAAATGGGAGACCCCTCTAATATTAACATCCCATGCAATATCGGGCACATGCATATATGGAAAGCTTACATAGACCCTAGATCCCCCGTGAACATCATGTCTAGGACTTATTACAATTGGGTGATGAAGAAGCAACTCAATTTTAGGATAATGCCCGGTAAAAGTTGGATAAGTAATTTTGCAGGAAGAGTTAAGGGAGTACATGTGATTATAGGGAATCTCACCTATGAGATTGATTTTATGATAGTAGAAGACACGCGTCCGGTGATAGATGCTTGCCTAAGTCAAATAATATTTGGGAAACCATTTGTTGAGGCCACTAGGATGAGTTATGATCCGACGTTAGGGATAGTTAGGTTCAAGAAAGACAATGATGAGGTTGCTTATCAAATGCCCTACAAAATTGAGCAATACCGCCTTTTATCTAATTTCGAAAAGGAACGTAAGCAAGCGGCTTATTATAGGAATGATGAGGATAGACGTAGAGGAGTAGAGTATGTTAGAAATAGGATGCTTGGTTTCTACAAAGAATGCTTGCAACTAGGTCCGGAATACAAAACTGGTTTAGAAGACGACCTAGAGAGTGGAACCAATGATGAAATCACGTAGTAACCCACGACTTTGAGTCTAGCTACAAGACTCGTAAATAAAGAAAAGCGCTTCTTGGGAAGCAACCCATGTTTTGTGTGATTTTTATTTGTTTGATTGTTATTTGCTTCCGTATGCATGTTTTGTTCTTATTGTTGGTTGATCATGTTTCTCAATTAAAATGTGAAATACTTTATTATGTTGTTTAGCCTAGTCTTAACTTCAACCTAAAGGTATTTTTGCAAAAGATAAGTGTAAGGGGAAACCCCAAATATGTTTTTAAGAAACAAACCGATCATGATTCTCCACAATATTTAATGAACATGTATATTCGTATTTGTTAGAGTCAAATGCTTGTATTGAGTCATAATGAAGTTTTGCAGGATTTTCCAGGAAGTAGGAAAAAGTTTTTCCAGAAATTTTCCGGAAACTTAACATAAGAATTTCTGCAGGTCCATTCTGACGGCGTCAGGGTTTGCTCTTGACGGCGTCAGGAGTTAAAATCTGGAAATTTTACCGGTTTTGTTTTTCTAACGGAGTCTTATAGTTTTTGTGAATTATTAAGTTTTATAATCTCCAGGAAATCTGCAAACTTCATTCCACAAGCATTATATCTTACTTTGTTTTCTAGGATTTAGTAACTTATATAGGATGCCGCCGATTTTACGCGAGGTTGCCTTGTCTACTTTTGTCAGGATTTACAGGTTATTTATGACAAGAAGATGATTTATATTCTGGAAGGGAAGCTTTGATTGTTCGTTTTCTTGGAGGAAGATTTAACCTGGCCAACCTAAAATCCATACCGAGCGAATCAGGGGAGTATTTGATTTCATTCTCTTTACTTTTTAACTTTTACATTCTTTACTTGAACATTGGGGACAATGTTCATCTTAAGTGTAAGGGGAGGGTAAAAAGATGATACCTTACATATGCACTTTCGCTTGAGTTTGTTTTGTTTGATAGTAGATGAGTAATAAAACTACGAGAAATACTTGTTAGTGTAATTTTAACGCCAAATTTAAAATTTTTTACAACATTTAGGAGTGAAACTTTAGCCATAGCAAGCGTCTCATGGATAGGAGGTTGTATGACTAGCACATAACCGTATATTCAGAAAAATTTTCCACCCAAAAATGTGAGGTTCGCCTTTAGATTTGATAGGAAAAGCATTCATTATTAGTGCTTATGAGTGTACCGGTAGCATTTAGATTCTAGAACTTGCGTTAATGATGCATCCCGAGACCGCTAGTGAGACTACATTCGTGTAGTAGGATTTACTACATGATAAGAGGCATTAGGATCACCCTTGTGTTAAACCCGTATCATGATTACTTGACCATTTAAGTCATATTACTTGGCTAGTTAAGTCAACTAAGTTTTCCCACACCCTTAGTGTTGTACTCATTTTTAGTACACGATACCCCTAGTACACCCCTCCGAGCCTATCTTTTCGTTTCTAACTTTAAGCATTTTACTTAAAGGAAGAATTTGTTACACCCCACTTAAATGTACAACCAAATCGCCTTAGCCTTCCGTGTATGCGCTCATTTTTAGTGCATTATTGTTATTTGTTAAACCCTAAGTTAACTTTCTAATTGATTACATGGTTGCTAAGTCGAGTCATATCATTGTACATATTGTTTTGGGACGATTGGGACTCATGGGTAAGTACTTATTTTATGGAGTAATGGGGAAGAACATCATTTATTACCCCCATATTTACGTTAATCTTAAAAGTGCTCCAAGTGTTTTAATTTTCTTAATTCGAGTCATTAGATTAGTTAATTGTAAAGTATGTAAAGATTCAAGTGTAAGGGGAATTCTCATCCCCTATGATGTATTATTTTGGATGGTAGGGTAAGAGTGTATGAAAAAAAAAAAAAAAAAAAAAAAAAAACATACGGACTACCATCCCGTTTTTATTCTATGTTCATTTTATGTTTTTGTTATTTTTCATTTATTAGCTTAAGTCGAGTCTAGTCTTGGCTTAGCAACGCCATCTTGTACATGTAATTAACCAAGATTGTTAACTCGCCACCAGTAAAACTTCCTTTATCTAACAAAACCGTGTAATTCATATCCCTATACCTAACGTTATAACCCTTTAAAAGACCTCTTTGATAGTTTATCCTAGGTGCTTACGCCATGTGGTGGAGGTTTGATCCTTTCCCAAGCCTATGGTAATCTATTTTGCTATGAAAGGTAGTGAGAGATATCTTACATTTCCATAATGTTATATTACTTTATTACACCCGAGAGATGTGAGTATCTAAACACTATTTGTGAGGTGCTGTGTATGACCTCCGTGCTTGTCTATTGGTCTTTAGTGGAACGATTATTTGTTGTAATTACTTTTATATTAGTGTTAAATGACCCCTAACTTGTCTTTTGAGTAGAATAAAAGCTCATTTGCTTGAGGACAAGCAAATCTCAAGTGTAAGGGTATATGATGAGGCGAAAAATGATCCGTTTTTAGGGGGTCATTTAAGCCCGAATCCGACTTTATTTGATCAAATATTGCCCTAAATCGTTCCTTTTGTGATTTTAGGTGTTTGGAGAGTGAATTCTGGAAAAGAGGCTATTTTGGACGTTTTTGGAGCATAAAGTGAAGAAAACGGCAAAGTACCAAAAATCCAAGCTGAAAATACAAGGTGACGGCGTCAAGACCAAAAGCTTGACGGCGTCAGACATGGAGAATAATTTACCGTAGCTGGTGACGGCGTCATATGGAGAGGTGACGGCGTCAAAGTGGCCAAGAATAATTTACCGTGGGTAGTGACGGCGTCACATAGGCCGTCATAAGTGGATCTAGGCCGTCCGAGGAAGTATATGGCGGCGAGGTGACGGCGTCAGAATTAACTCTTGACGCCGTCAGACTGTTTTTCCTATATATAGTTTTCTAGTTTTTTCATTAAAAAGAGAGAAGTTTTGGTGAAACCCTAAAGACGATTTTGGTGCCTCTTTCACAGGTTTTTCAAGGGTTCCAAACCCTTGAGACCTTGCATTGTAATTGAGATAAGTGTACTTTCAATTCAATCAATATGTCTATGTGTTGGTTGTTTATCTCTTGTTCTTGTCTCAATTCTACTATGCTAGGCTAGATCTCTCTTGTGTTTGCTTAGATCTAATGAAACCTAGATGTTGATTACGTGTTGATTACTTGTCTATTCTTGTTTTGAATGAATAATTTATATGTTAGGCTTAAGAAAACTGGCAGATCTCCAAATGGTAACATGCTTGAACGTCTTAAGAAACATGAACCGAGGCGTACTAGGTCTTTATTGGTTGTATTTAATGCATGAGCCACTGTTTACAATCCCTATAGTTGTGCTGGGTCATGGTGTAGGAGGAGATAAGAGCTCATAGAGTTGGGGAGTTATGTATGCCACCCCACGAATGGTATTAAGGAATACAATCCGTCATTCATACAAGTGTAACAAGTAATTAACATGTAAAAGATATCTAGGGAGTAATGAAGTCTAAGTAAACACAATTTCTCCAATTACTGCTCACAACCTTAGTTTAATTTAGTTTAATTTCATTTTTATTATTTTATTTTGATTGCATCTTAGTTTTGGGTTAGTTGAATAGCAACTAATTCCGCCCACTCCTTCAAAACCCGAGATTTTAATTGCTTTCATAAAAATATAAAAATACAAAAATAATCATCCCTCACCTTTAGAACTATTAATTAGGTTTTCTAATCCTAGCGACACTATTCCTAAGCTGAACGATCAATCCCCCGGTACTTGTCACTATACTATACTACAACGATCAGGTACACTGCCTGGTGGGGGTTGTAAGCTTCTCGGGATCCCTCGAGAGGTAAAGCAAGGTGCGATTCCCACGCATCAAGTTTTTGGCGCCGCTGCCGGGGAATAGTTATTGTCTAGGTTAGGATTTCTTTTTATTAGGTCTACTTGCTAGATTCCTTTCTAGTAAGATTTTTATTTTTATTTTTAGGTCTTCTTTAGTCTATCTTATTTCTTCGTGCCTTTGTTCGTAACTCTTTACCATCCGACATCATGGAAGGTGGTAACATCTTTGAACCCATCATCCCACCACAACAAAACCCACCATTAGAACCCCTTAGGCCCCGAACCTTAGGAGAGTATTCCCGACCTAGCCACCAAGGCTACCGAAACACCATTGAGCTCACCGGAGCCAATGTGACCCCCTTGCAATCCGACACCATCCGGTTGGTGCAAAGCGGATGTGCATTCCATGGACTTCGTTCCGAAGATCCAAACCAACACCTTAAGGACTTCCTCAAAATCGTAGATTCCATAGACCTAGGTGTTGAAACTAGAGAGACTACCCGTTTACGCCTATTCCAATTCTCTCTACGGGATCAAGCTAGTCAATGGCTTGAGCGTTTACCCGCGGGATCCATCACCACATGGGATGATCTCACCACTCGTTTCCTTGCTCAATTTTTCCCACCGGGGAGAACTACTAAACTTAGGAATGACATCTTGATGTTCCAACAACGTCAAAATGAATCTCTTTATGAAGCATGGACTCGTTTCAAGGACTTACTCCAAAAAGTCCCTCATCATGGCATAGATCTTTGGCTCCAAGTCCAAATTTTTTATGACCATATCGACATCTCCACGAGGCGAACCATTGACCAATCGGCCGGTGGTAAGCTACGTGATCTTAGTGCGGAACAATCATGGGAACTCATAGAAGATCTTGCTCTCTATGACAACGAAAGTTGGAATGATCCCCGTGATTTGAACAAAACGGTCAAGGCAATATCTTTGCCTTCGAATAATTCAAGCACTCCCGACCGTAGGATCATGGAACTTGAGGACCAAGTCAAGTTTCTCATGAAATCTTACGAAGCTCCGAAGCATTCAAGCCAAGTGAACAAAATCACTTCTTCATGCGAATTATGTAGTGGTCCCCATGACACTCGTGATTGTGTGGAACTCCCCGGAACAGCTTTTGCGGACTACGCATCCACGCGTACCGACGAAGCGGGAGATAAGTGGTACACTTTCAAGCCCGAGCCAAACACATACGGTGATTCGTATAACCCCTCATGGAAAAATCACCCAAACCTTAGGTGGAAACAAAATCAACCCAATTCATCCAACCCACCAAATCGTTACCAATCAAACGGTCCACCATCCAACCGTACCTTCAACAAAAATCCTTCTAACAACTATGGTAGTACCAACAATCTTGAAGGATTGATGTCGAAATTTATGGCATCTCAAGAAGCTCGCATAGCTAGGTTTGAAACCGAATTCAACCAACAACAAACGGAGATGACCAACAAAATCGACAACTTGTTGAAAGCCCTCAACAACCAAACATTAGCTACACCTAGGAAGGACACTAGGGACACCAATAGTGGAATCCAAGCTAAGGACCCCTCATCATCCAAACATGTCCACTTTGTCAATGTTGTCACCATCAAGCCGATAGATAGGGAGATAGAGGAGAGTGACAATGATGAAGTTAGAGTAGAAGCCAATAGTGAGGATGAGAGTAGGGAAGTTGAGGTTAATAAGGATAAGGAATTAGAGGAGGTAGAACCTATAGAGGAATATTTTGATAAGTTGCCAACCAAGGAAGAACGGGAATACCATAAGGATTTATTCGATAGTCCCGAGACAACATATATCTTTGGCGACCCCCTGATCAAAATGGGAGACCCCTCTAATATTAACATCCCATGCAATATCGGGCACATGCATATATGGAAAGCTTACATAGACCCTAGATCCCCCGTGAACATCATGTCTAGGACTTATTACAATTGGGTGATGAAGAAGCAACTCAATTTTAGGATAATGCCCGGTAAAAGTTGGATAAGTAATTTTGCAGGAAGAGTTAAGGGAGTACATGTGATTATAGGGAATCTCACCTATGAGATTGATTTTATGATAGTAGAAGACACGCGTCCGGTGATAGATGCTTGCCTAAGTCAAATAATATTTGGGAAACCATTTGTTGAGGCCACTAGGATGAGTTATGATCCGACGTTAGGGATAGTTAGGTTCAAGAAAGACAATGATGAGGTTGCTTATCAAATGCCCTACAAAATTGAGCAATACCGCCTTTTATCTAATTTCGAAAAGGAACGTAAGCAAGCGGCTTATTATAGGAATGATGAGGATAGACGTAGAGGAGTAGAGTATGTTAGAAATAGGATGCTTGGTTTCTACAAAGAATGCTTGCAACTAGGTCCGGAATACAAAACTGGTTTAGAAGACGACCTAGAGAGTGGAACCAATGATGAAATCACGTAGTAACCCACGACTTTGAGTCTAGCTACAAGACTCGTAAATAAAGAAAAGCGCTTCTTGGGAAGCAACCCATGTTTTGTGTGATTTTTATTTGTTTGATTGTTATTTGCTTCCGTATGCATGTTTTGTTCTTATTGTTGGTTGATCATGTTTCTCAATTAAAATGTGAAATACTTTATTATGTTGTTTAGCCTAGTCTTAACTTCAACCTAAAGGTATTTTTGCAAAAGATAAGTGTAAGGGGAAACCCCAAATATGTTTTTAAGAAACAAACCGATCATGATTCTCCACAATATTTAATGAACATGTATATTCGTATTTGTTAGAGTCAAATGCTTGTATTGAGTCATAATGAAGTTTTGCAGGATTTTCCAGGAAGTAGGAAAAAGTTTTTCCAGAAATTTTCCGGAAACTTAACATAAGAATTTCTGCAGGTCCATTCTGACGGCGTCAGGGTTTGCTCTTGACGGCGTCAGGAGTTAAAATCTGGAAATTTTACCGGTTTTGTTTTTCTAACGGAGTCTTATAGTTTTTGTGAATTATTAAGTTTTATAATCTCCAGGAAATCTGCAAACTTCATTCCACAAGCATTATATTTACTGGTGGCGAGTTAATCATCTTGGTTAATTACATGTACAATATGGCATTGCTAAGCCAAGACAAGACTCGACTTAAGCTAATAAATCAAAAATAAAAAAAAACTTTAAAACAAACATAGAATGAAACGGGATGGTAGTCCGTATGTTTTTTCTCTTTTTCTTTACACACACACACACACACACACACACACACACACACACACACACACACACACACACACATATATATATATATATATATATATATATATATATATATATATATATATATATATATATATATATATATATATATATATATATATATATATATATATATATATATATATATATATATATATATATATATATATATATATATACAATTTTTTTTTTGCATACACTCTTACCCTACCATCCAAAATAATACATCATAGGGAATGTACATTTCCTTTACACTTGAATTTTTACATACTTTACAATAAACTATTCTAATGACTCGAATCAAGATAATCAAAACACTTGGAGTACTTTTAAGATTAACGCACATATGGGGGTAATATATGATGTTCTTCCCAATTACTCCATAACATTAGTACTTTACCCATGAGTCCCAATCATACCAAAACAATATGTACAAGATATGACTCAACTTTACAACCATGTAATCAATTAAATAATTAACTAAGGGTTTAAACATGTAACAATAATGCACTAAAGATGAGTGCATACACGGAAGGCTAAGGCGATTTGGGTGTACATTTGAGTGGGTTGTAACAAATTCTTCCTTTAAGTAAGATGCTTAAAGTTAGAAACGAGAAGATAGGCTCGGAGGGGTGTACTAGGGGTTTCGTGTACTAAAAATGAGTACAACGCTAAGGTGTAGGAAAAATTAATTGACTTTACTAGCCAAGTAATATGACTTAAATGGTCAAGTAATTATGATACGGGTTTAAACACAAGGGTGATCCTAATGCCTCTTATCATGTAGTGAATCCTACTACACGAATGTAGTCTCACTAGCGGTCTCGGGATGCATCACTAACGCAAGTTCTAGAATCTAAATGCGACCAGTACACTCATAAGCACTAATAATGAATGCTTTTCCTATCAAATCTAAAGGCGAACCTCACATATTTTGGTGGAAAATTTTTCTGAATGGTACGGTTTTGTGCTAGTCACACGACTCCTATCCATGAGATGCTTGCTAAGGCTAAAGTTTCACTCCTAAATGTTGTAAAAAATTTTAAATTTTGCGCTAAAATCACACTAACAAGTATTTCTCTTAGTTTTATTACACACCTACCATCAAACAAACAAACTCAAGTGCAATTGTATCTTATAAGGTATCATCGTTTATCCTCCCCTTACACTTAGGATGAACATTGTCCCCAATGTTCAATTAAAGAATGTAAAAATAAAATAGGTAAAAGAATGAAAGCAAATACTCCCCTGATTCGTTCGGTGTGGATAGTGTGGTAACAAGGTTATATCTTCCTCCAAGAAAATGAACATTCAAAGCTTCACTTCCAGAAATATAAATCATCTTCTTGTCATACATAACCTGTTAAACCTGTGAAAACAAATAAGGCAGCTTACATAAAATCGGCGGCAATCTATAGATACTAACAAGTCCTAGAAAACAGATTAAGATATAATGCTTGTGGAATGAATATTTGCAGATTTCCTGGAGTTTATAAAACTAAAGAATTAACAAAAACTTTAAGACTCCGTTAGAAAAACAAAACTCGCAAAATTTCTAGAATTTTACACATGACGCCGTCAGGAGTTAACTCTCAGAAGTAACCTGCAGAAAGTTTTACGTTAAGTTTTCGGAAAATTTCAGGAAAAACTTATGTCCTACTTCTTGGAAAATCCTGCAAAACATCATTATGACTCGATACAAGCATTTGACTCTAACAAATTCTAATACACAAGTTCATAAAATATTGTGGAGAATCATGATCAATTTCATTCTTAAAAACAAATTTGGGGTTTCCCCTTACACTTAGCTTTTGCAAAATACCTTTATATGAAGTTAAGACGAAGTTAAACAACAAAATAAAGTATTTTCACAATTTAGTTTGAAACATGATTTACCAACAATAAAAATAAAACACGCATACGGAAACAAATAAAATCAAACAAGCAAACAAAACAAATTAAACATGGGTTGCCTCCCAATAAGCGCTTGTTTTTGTTCGAGTCACGAGCATGACTCTACCCTTATTTAATGGAAATAGGGGAGGTTTTCCCTACACTTAGGATTAAGTGTGGGTGATAGTAGCAATACACACCCTTAGGGTGGAAATATGGCACCTAAAGAAAGAGTGGTGGATGAATTATATGCTCAAAAGGGGTGTGCTCCTATCATCATAATCTTACCTAATTTCATCGGGTTAATGGGTGTGTTGATAAAAATAATGTTTAAAAAGGTTATTAATATCTCTCAATAAACCTATGTTTTGATAATCACAAAACTCAAATCAAATTAAGTCAAGATTAAGACGTAAACAAGTATTTGGTAACAAATATTTACCTCTACATCTAACATCACTTAAGGTATGCATAAACTAAGCATCTTATGTATTACATGATCAAAGGAAATTTTGTCTTAAGACATAACATTTTATAAAATGATATAAACATTTTATATATATTTGTAAATCATTTTTGGTAATGCTATACTAAACCACAAAGATATGATTTCAAATTTCCAACCAAAAAGGGCAAATTTTATCCAGAAAAACTTTTCCAACGTTCGGGAGGGCGGCCCCCTTAATTTTACTAGGCGGCCCCCTTAATGATTAAGGGGACCGGCCCCTAATTATGAGGACCGGCACGCTCCAGAACAGTAAATTCTGGCCCTATAAATATTGGATCATTTCACACATTTTTCTCACCTTTTTGCACTATAAACTTTCTGATCCAACCTTCATTTCTAGATCTAAAATCCTTTGATCATATAACTCATAAGTCTTTGTTTCCAAGTGATCCAAAGCTTCATCCATTCAAGTGCAAGAAGAAGAACACTCCTCTACATCCATCTAATTGTAGTAGTGTTGTGAATAGCTAGTTTCATATTGTTGTTGTGGTAGATATTTGTAAAAGTGTTGTGTAAATTTGTTGATTGTAGAAACTAGGTGTGTTGTAAAGTAGTTTAGTAGTTGTGAATTAGTTGTGCATAGAAGAAGGTGTGAAGGCGTTGAAGAAGTTGTGAAGTTGTAAAGAAGGTATGAAGCCTTGAAGAAGTCGTGAGATTGGTTCTAGCTACGATTAGAACTCGACATTTAGCTTAGTGTCGTTAACTCGTGTAAGCCAAGGTGTGTAAGGTTTCTCCACCATAAGGAGTTTGTTGACATAGTGAAGAAAACTCTCGAGTGTGGTACTCGGGGAGTGGAGTAGGGCAAGGAAGGTGTCCTTGTAGCCGAACCACTATAAATTCGTGTGTTGTGGTTTGATCTTTCTAACTCTATCTTTTCTTCATTACATTTCAATACTTTCATTACTTGATTAGAATTGCTTATATTGGTTGTCATTTGAATTCACTTGAGATCGAATCGAAAGTTTTTAATAACCTACAAAATATGTTGATAATAAACTTTTAAAAGGACGTAAAACTATTCAACCCCCCTTCTAGTTTTCCACAATTGGTATCAGGAGCCACGTCTAGCAAGATCTTTAAAATATATTGTATTTTAAAACTTGTAACGATCTATGGAATCTGAAAAATATTTAGAATGGTAATTTATGCAAAGACCACCACTATTTGAAAGTGATGGATTTTTATATTGGAAAAATCGATTCGAAACTTATGTGAAGTCAAAAGATCTAGATCTTTGGCATGTTATTACTAATGGTGATTTTTTACGTATTCAAAATAACCCCGAAACTAAGAAAGATGAAATCGTACCTTTTGAAAAACAAAATGATGATTTAAAAAGAAAACTTGCTAAAAATAATGAAGCAAAAATGGTTATTTATAATGCGCTTCCACGTAAAGAGTACGAAAGGATCTTTATGTGTGAAACAGCAAAAGAAATTTGGAACTCTTTACTAATAACTCACCAAGGTAATAGTCAAGTCAAAGATAATAAGATAGATCTACTTGTTCAACAATATGAGCAATTCACGATTCCGGAAGAGGAATCAATTGATAATGCTTTTGCTAGATTTAACACTATCATCACAAGTTTAAAAGCACTTGATGAGAATTTTTCTAGTAAGAATTTTGTTAGGAAGTTTCTTAGGGCTCTTCATCCAAAATGGCGAGCTAAAGTGACGGCTATTGAAGAATCGAAGAATTTGTCAACATTGCAACTTGTTGAATTAATTGGAAATCTAAAAGTTTACGAAGTTATCATTAAGAAGGATTCTGAAATGGTCAAAGAAAAACGAGATCAAAGCAAGTCAATCGCCTTGAAAGCTAGAAAGGAATCTAGTATCGAAGATAGCTCATCTTCCGAAAGTGATGACGAAGAATATGCCATGGCCGAAAGAGATTTCAAGAAGTTCTTCAAAAGGCGAGGAAGATTCATAAGACAACCGCATGATGAAAAGAAAACATTTCAAAAGAGTAAAGATGACAAGAACAACAAGATTGAAAGAAAATGTTTCAAGTGTGTTGATCCAAATCACCTCATCAGAAAATGTCCAATGATGACAAGAGATCAAAATCAAAGAGCTTTTGTTGGAGGTACTTGGAGTGATAGTGATGAAGATAAGAAAGAAATGACAAAAGAAGAAAAGTGTCTTATGGCGAATACATCAAATGAGGTATGTTCCGAAACCGAATATTTTAGTGATGAAAGTTTATCATTAGATGAAAAAGATCTAGATAATGAATATAATAGGCTATGCAAATTAGGACAACTAGTAATGGCCAAAAACAAATCACTAAAATACATAAACAATCAATTGGAAAATGAAGTACTTGAACTAAAAATTAAAATATATCAACTTGAAAAAGGTAAAGAAATTTTTGAAGAATGTAAATCATGTCAAGTGCTTAAAAGTGAAAATGAAATATTTAAGGAAGAAATTCGCAAACTTAATAAATTTGAAAATAGTAGTCACTCACTTAGTAAAATAATAAGTATTCAAAGAATATCCGGAGATAAAACCGTTTAGGATTTAACTCAAATGAAGCTTCAACAAGTAAGATTAAAAATGTCAAATTCGAAAATGAACCTAACGAACAAAAATCTCTAAAATCTAATCCTAAGTATATACTTATTAATGATAGAAAAATACCTCTTACCAACAATGAAGAAGTAAAAGCTTTTTATAAATCGTCTTTGATAAAAACGAGGTAGGATCTTCTAAATCTAAGACAAGATCTAAAACACCACCCCCTAGAAAATTAAATAATCCTAATCCTAGGTCTAAAACACCTCAACCAAGAAGAAACCAAAATAGGCAAAACTATAATAACAATAGTAATCAAATGTGGAACTACCAACAAAGCTACAATCCTTGGGGTATACTACCACCTTTCATGCATCCTAGTCAAATGTTAAACATGTTTGGACCAAAAAACTTTGGACCAAAGAGACAATGGGGATCGAATTGCTAGATGAACATTCCTTGAGGCAATCTTGAAGTTTCTCTCAACATAGACTTTTTCAAAGTCTATATATCATCTTGATGATTTTGAAGATTTTTTGAAGACCACCGGGTACGCCATTCTATCATAACTCATTGTCATGCTTAGATAAATATGCTTTAGTTGATTACATTGTTTGCATAGATATAGCTTGCCTTTTTTTCTCTCTATTTGTTCGATCATATATATACTTATATTTACATATACTCTTAATACCTAATATATTATATATATATATATATATATATATATATATATATATATATATATATATATATATATATATATATATATATATATATATATATATATATATATATATATAATTGCTTGCACATAACCTAGTACGTCATTAGTTGACTTTCTAGAACTCTAGGAAATTGTTCTTTATCGAACCCTTTCCTTCCCCCCCTCGCGTTATTCTATTAAGTCCTCTTTTAGGAGACTCATGATGATGAAGGGATATGAGTCAAGTGGACTTTTATCATGCAAGAACGCCTTAGCACGTGAACACTATGGATGAAACAAACTCCTCTCGCCGACTTTATCCTATCTCCGCTACTATCTTTCAAACCTCACCCATCAACCCATCTTTCACTCACACTTATACTTATATATAAATATATATATATACACTTATTCACATATTTCCGAACACACCTCAAACCATTCATCAACTTAACACTTTGATCATTTTATCCAAAATTGTCAAAGGTATATTTTAATTATCGAAACGATAATTAAAAATTGTTAAGAATTTCATCATCGTGCCAATAAACGTTTACGTATTTTTGATATATTATAAATCTAATTATATACGTATAAATATTTTTGTTCCAGAAACTAATTTCGCGAAATTTCGAAAATTTCAAAGGCGGCCCCCTTAAAGATTAAGGGGACCGGCTTGTTATCGAGGGCGGTCCCCTTAATGTTTAAGGGGACCGGCCATCTGACACTTCCAAATACGTTTTCCACCTTATTTCCATTCCCAAACACCCCATTTGCTCATTCATCTCTTCCCCATTGCTGCTGAGTACGAACCAAAACACCCAAAACCATCAAAATCCTCCACCATATCACCAATCCGGGGTTGTTTCGCAAAGGGCAAACATCAACCAAACATATAACAACATATTTTGTAAGTTTTCCAACATGCATTTCATCACATTTCATTTGATTTGGTGTCTAATCAATAATTATGCATTTTATTAAAATTTATTTTAATTCGAATTTAAGTGTAATAGAAGCTAGAAATTGAACTACCAAATGCTTCCTATAGGATTAGGATGATGTATTGTAACTCAAATTTAGTATAACATATCATTTTGTCAAAATCATTAATCGCCCATAAACCCTTGTTAAATTTTATTTTTCAAGAGGCACATTGTTGATATAACTCTTAAAAACTACTTAAAACTTACCACATTACATTGTTTTAACGTTCTAAACAATCAAAACATACTTTTCAATTTGTTATAAAATGGTTCATGAAGACAACATGGGCGTTTGGTTCATGAACAAACTATAACTATATGTAGTTATTTGAAACTTAAAACTAGTTCATAAAACTTGTTAATACTACTAGAATCAATAGACGTCATCAAGATATATATATATATATATATATATATATATATATATATATATATATATATATATATATATATATATATATATATATATATATATATATATATATATATTGATGTTTTAGGATGTTTTTAATCTAGTTAAGGGAGCGTTTGGTTTATCTCGAAAATGATATTTTTGAAAACTAAAATTCGCATTTTAATCTTTTAAACAAGCTTATGTTGTGTCAAACTCTTATGAAATGGAAGATATATAATCTAATATATATCTAGCCTTATTTCGAAATGAATTATGATATCATACTCTTTGATATTATACATTCTAAACGAGTTTAAAATCAAAATAAAAGGAACATTATGAAACTACTTCATTGAATATATTTTTTTTTTGTCGAAGTAGAATTTCGTTCCACATATAGTGCATATAATTATATAAATATATATATAACATATGCATGATAGTTGTTTTTTTATTAATTCTATTTTTGTTGTTATATTCTTTAGGTGAAAATACCTAAAATCACGGTTGGTGATGTCTCCAAAACCAAAGAATACATTCCTAATGTCTCTTCTACTCCCGGCATTTCTCCTTCAGTTGCATGTTTCTATCGTCCTATTGAAAATAGAAACATTCACGAAGGACGAATCGTCGATCCATCTTTCTATGAAAATGATCAAACCGAACGAATGTTCACCAATATTCATTTTGAATGTCTTTTCCAAATCAACGAACCAATCATTCCTCGTTTTATCCTCGACTTCTATAGCCAAGTGACGGTGCAAACCGATCCCTATGGTAATATCCTCATTTCCTTCATGATTCAAAATCAATTCATCACTCTTACTCTTGCTCAATTTGGTCAAATTCTTCGAATCCCATACAACGGCCAAGCCGTTTTCTCAAATGAATGGGATCTTTCCACTCTTGAAAAATGTCGATATTCATGCCAATCAAATCCACCTCAAAGAGCTAAGCCAAGATATGAAGAAGTGGGAAAAACTCATTCGAGAGAATGCGTTTGGTACTGGTGGTCACCGTGATCATGTCACGGCGAGCATTGCCCACATGCTTTATTGTGTTATTGCTGAAGAGCAATACAATTTGGCTTATCTTTTTATTCATCGAATCATGTCCGCCAAGAACACCCCAAATGCCAATCTTCCTTACGGTATGTTTCTCACACGACTTTATCGTTATGTGATGGAACATTACCCACATCTTCAAAGAGACTACTACGTTCATATCCTTCCTAGGCGGTCCCCTTAATTATTAAGGGGGCCGGCATACAATTAAGGGGACCGGCAATCTGGAACTGGATTCACTGTTTTCCTTTGCATCTTGTGAACCCTTTCTCTAGTTTCAGCTACCACTTCCCATTTTAACCCAACTGATTTTAGAATCTCATTCAACCATTTCAAATACATACCTAAATCAACCATTTCCACACTATAAATTCCCTCCACAATCACCATTCTTCATCTCATCATTCACCATCTAAATCATCATGACTCCACCAAGCACCTCACACTCCAAAGCCTCCAAGAAACAAAAACTTATGGTCATCCCCCCAAAACAACTCTTCATTGACTTAACAAATGAAGACAACAAAACCCCATCACCTCCACCCAAATGCTCATCCCCAAGTGCACCCAATGAACCATCTAAAACACCTTCCACTCATGGAACTTCATCATCCTCCATACCCTCAACCTCATCAATCAATGACTACATCAACTCACACTTGTCACCACAAGTATCATCACCACTTCCTACACAAGAACCCATGTCCACCCATCTTACCATCTCACTTTCACCAATAACACCACTTGATGCTCATCTATCATCTCCACCAATTACACCACCATTCTTTGCCAATCCCGTGCCTTGGAGGCTACTTGAATCCCATGCGGATACTTGTCTTTGTTGCATCCATAACCGCACGGTCATCTTTGGCCTTAGAGATGAAATTCAATATATGTTTTCATATATTGAACACTTGCTTACCAACCCACCACCACCAACTTCACCATCCTCTCCAATCATTCCTCCACCACAATTCTCACCCATTCCTCCATCATCACCATCATGCTCTCCTAATTAAGCATTTGATGTGCTTAATAAATAAAGCCTCTACCATCCTTTTGCTTGCAAGCTCTATGAAGACCATGTACTCTTGCCATGATGATGTATTTTCCTTGTTGTTAGTTTGTGAACTAGCTTTTCTACTTGTAATCCAAATTTCTTCTTGTATGTTGTGTCTTGACACAACCTATTATTTAATATGAATGCTTTCTTTCAAACATGCTTTATTTTTTTTCTAATCACCTTATACATGTTTGCATGCATATACTTGTGCTTCTAATATTTTTTTTGCAAAGCATTCCATAGCTCGTTCTCTTGGTGCCCCCAAACAAGGGGGAGTACACATCAAGGGGGAGATATCTTCCCGTCAATTTTTAACGTGTGAAAATTGTCGGCATAACCTTTTTGATTCTACAAAAAGGGGGAGAAGTAAATATAAACTCACTAAAATACTTGTTTAAAAATTAATTTTGAGTTAATGAGTTTAAGTTTTGTAATCATCAAAAAGGGGGAGATTGTTGATATAAATAATGTTTAAAAAGGTTATTAATATCTCTCAATAAACCTATGTTTTGATAATCACAAAACTCAAATCAAATTAAGTCAAGATTAAGACGTAAACAAGTATTTGGTAACAAATATTTACCTCTACATCTAACATCACTTAAGGTATGCATAAACTAAGCAACTTATGTATTACATGATCAAAGGAAATTTTGTCTTAAGACATAACATTTTATAAAATGATATAAACATTTTATATATATTCGTAACTCATTTTTGGTAATGCTATATTAAACCACAAAGATATGATTTCAAATTTCCAACCAAAAAGGGCAAATTTTATCCAGAAAAACTTTTCCAACGTTCAGGAGGGCGGCCCCCTTAATTTTACTAGGCGGCCCCCTTAATGATTAAGGGGACCGGCACGCTCCAGAACAGTAAATTCTGGCCCTATAAATATTGGATTATTTCACATATTTTTCTCACCTTTTTGCACTATAAACTTTCTGATCCAACCTTCATTTCCAGATCTAAAATCCTTTGATCATATAACTCATAAGTCTTTGTTTCCAAGTGATCCAAAGCTTCATCCATTCAAGTGCAAGAAGAAGAACACTCCTCTACATCCATCTAATTGTAGTAGTGTTGTGAATAGCTAGTTTCATATTGTTGTTGTGGTAGATATTTGTAAAAGTGTTGTGTAAATTTGTTGATTGTAGAAACTAGGTGTGTTGTAAAGTAGTTTAGTAGTTGTGAATTAGTTGTGCATAGAAGAAGGTGTGAAGGCGTTGAAGAAGTTGTGAAGTTGTAAAGAAGGTGTGAAGCCTTGAAGAAGTCGTGAGATTGGTTCTAGCTACGATTAGAACTCGACATTTAGCTTAGTGTCGTTAACTCGTGTAAGCCAAGGTGTGTAAGGTTTCTCCACCATAAGGAGTTTGTTGACATAGTGAAGAAAACTCTCGAGTGTGGTACTCGGGGAGTGGAGTAGGGCAAGGAAGGTGTCCTTGTAGCCGAACCACTATAAATTCGTGTGTTGTGGTTTGATCTTTCTAACTCTATCTTTTCTTCATTACATTTCAATACTTTCATTACTTGATTAGAATTGCTTATATTGGTTGTCATTTGAATTCACTTGAGATCGAATCAAAAGTTTTTAATAACCTACAAAATATTTTGATAATAAACTTTTAAAAGGACGTAAAACTATTCAACCCCCCTTCTAGTTTTCCACAGGGTGGATTAAGATTTTCTCCTAGAAAGGGATCATTTTCTATCAACTTCGAGAGACTCCTAGTTGGGAATCCATCTTGACCTAATAAACCCGGTTTAAACCCATAATGTTTCTTATGATCAATCATGAATGGGTGATGTAAGTATGTAAGGTTATGTTCCACTCCTATATTGGCTTCCTCTCTACATGGCTTAAAGTCTACCACCTTTATCCTAAGACTACCCGGACTACATGGGTTGATGGGTGGGTCGGCTCCTTTTTTGTCACCTAGATGTATATCTAAGGATGGAAAGTTATGTGAAGATTGAGGTTCCGATTCATCAACACTAGAAAATTCCCTAAAACTAGGAGTAAGGTTATCATTACAATTATTCAAACCTATATCCTCTAGTGGTGTTTGGTACAAGGGTTCTACCTCCATCGAGATTCCTAAAGTTTCTTCTACTTCTTTCGGGTAAGTCACGGGCGGTGTGTGTGCCTCAAATGATGGTAGGACTTGTGGGGTACTTGGTGGGCTTAGATTTTCCACTTCATCATTCCTTGTGTCAAGATCACCTATATCCTCAACAGGTGTTTTATTATAATCTAACCCTAACATTTTCCCAAGTATCTCAAGTGCTTCTCTAGGCATCTCAACTTCTATATCTGAATCATAAGGATCATCCTCAATATTCTGACTGCTATATTCAAATTTCCCAAAAGATTCATCATGTGTTTCTTGAGATTCTTCATCATCGATCATAAAACCTAGGTCTTTTTTATCAATGTGATCATGTTCGGCTACATCCTCCATCACATCAAGGTCACTTATGTGTTCATCCTGTATTATGGTAGTGCCTAACCATGACATGCAGCTAGGTAGCTCATACGAAACTATCCTAGGTGAAGGCTCATATGGTGCATAGGTTTCACTAAGTGAGGCATTTTGAGGGGTTGATGGAGCTCCTAAGGTGAATTCTTTAAAAGTCTTATGCACTTGGCCTCTTTTCTCAAGGTACTCAATAAAATCAATATAAGATTTTGTCCTCCTCATTTCATTCCTCCATCTTGGTATATCCAAACTGGTGTAATTATATTTTTTCTGGTAAAACTCTAGTGTCGGACTTGGTGGATTCACGTTCTCCATAATGGTGAATGGAAGAGTCAATGGAAAGGTTTTTACGAACAAAGACACAAAGAAAAGATAGACTAAAGAAAACCTAGAAATAAAAATAAAATCTTACTAGAAAGGAATCTAGCAAGTAGACCTAATAAAAAGAAATCCTAACCTAGACAATAACTATTCCCCGGGCTGCGGCGCCAAAAACTTGATGAGTGGGAATCGCACCAGGTTTTACCTCTCGAGGAATCTCGAGAAGCTTACAACCCCCACCAGGCAATATACCTGATCGTTGTAGTATAGTATAGTGACAAGTACCAGGGGATTGATCGTTCAACTCAGGAATAGTGTCGCTAGGATTAGAAAGCATAAAAACTAGGCCTAAAGGTGAGGGATGATTCTTTTTGTATTTTTATATTTTTATAAAAGCAATTAAAATCTCGGGTTTTGGAAGAGTGGGCGGAATTAGTTGCTAGCCAACTAACACAATAACTAAAGATACAATCAAAATAAAATAAAAGAAATGAAAATAAAGCTAATTATACTAGTGGTGTAAACAATGATGGGGAAAATTGTGTTTACTTAGGTTTCATTACTCCCTAGATATCTTTTACAGGTTAAGAGTTTGTTACAATTGCATGGATGATGGGTCATATTCCTTAATACTAGTCGTAGGGCCGTGTACAATATTCCCTAACTCTATAGGATCCTACTCAGTCCTATGTCGAGCCGTTAGAAGCTCCTAACATGATATCATTAGAATTCTCCTACGCATTAAATACAACCAAAAATCATAGTACACCTCTGATCAGGTTTCTTAAGACGTTCAAGCAAGTTACCAATGGAAGTCTGCCAGTTTTCTTAAGCCTAACATCGAATACAATCATCCGTAACAACTATAAACAAACAATCAACCCATAATTAACATCTAGGTTTCACTACATCTAAGCAAACACAAAAGAAATCTAGCCGAGCATGTTAAATTGAAGACAAGTGTAAGATATATTCAAGCAACACATAGACATATTGATTGAATTGAAAGAGTACTTATCTCAAATTGACATGAAAAGTTCAAAGGGTTGAAACCCTTGAAAAAGCTGGAAAAATTCGTCATAGGGTTTTTCCCTCAAAGTTGCACACTATTAAATGAAATTTGGAAAACTATATATAGATTATACAGGGTGACGGCGTCAAGATGGAAATTCTGACGCCGTCAACTCACCGCCCATAATGAAATCGGATTGCCTAGATCCACTTTTGACGCCGTCATATGTGATTTTGTTCTGGGCCATCACTAATATTTGGACCATGACGGCCTTAGGTGACGCCGTCATCTCCTATGTATAAAACTTTCTGGATCTTCACGTGTATCATCCACTTCCACCTCTTGTATTACTCTTGACGCCGTCATGTAGAAACATTTGACGCCGTCAGGTACTGTTCCCAGCAAGGAAAATTAAGACTTTGCCGTTTTCTTTACTTTTATGCTCCAAAAACGTCCAAAATGCTCCCTTTTCCAGATTTCACTCCAAAAGTACTTAAAATGATAAAATGAACTATTTACGGCAATATTTGATCAAATAAATTCAAATTCAGGCTTAAATGACCCCATAAAAATGGTTCATTTTTCGCGTCATCAGCATACTACCATTTTCAATATGTAACATCGACATAATTTTCACAATTATATCAAATATCAAGTCATGCAATATTTCACGACGTTTAATTAAGAAAGTGTAACACCCCCAAATTTAAGTTTGTCGCAGCGGAAAATAATTTGGGTGTTACGGGGAGGATCGATGTTATAATCTCATAAAACGGCTTAAAAGAAGCGTTTTGAAAGTTATTTGTCATTCAAATAATATTTTTGATAAAAGATGAACCATTTGATTTAAAATCTTACTAAAAGATATAAAGGCTTGAAAGAATGACATATTTGATTTTTACACCATTTTAATTTATCAGAGTAATAAATGCCCACTCCGTGTCTTGTCCTGCTCCGTTAAATTACCCGAGATACACATGCTTAAAAGTGTCAACACAAAGGTTGGTGAGTTCATAGAGTTTTATGGAAAACCATTTATTTTGATAGATTTCAGGAATATTTGGTAATGATAAATACAAACAGTAATGAAACAAGTATTGAGTAATATTGACTTTAATCACAAATAAATCATATAAGTATTCAATCAAAATCAAGTAAGGAATCAATAATTCTAACATGAGCTGGAAACTCATGATGCTAATTTAATCAGATATACAATTCAAGTATGGTCAAATTCCTATACAGCTGTATCTAAATATATGTTGAAAACATACATTTCCTTATAGATATTGCCCCAAGCCTCATGACACGCAAGACGTTAACAAAAGGGGTGTTTTATCAAATCAATGATAAATTTTGCCCTCGTGTAATAGGTGATTTGCCAATTCCTATTTTTACTCAAATATAGTGTATCACGACTAATACGACTAACCATGTGCATATGGCATTCCGTCAAGTATTAGTGGGACAGGAGGTCAATCCTTAACAGGTTTCGAAACTGTTCACCATATTCGCGCTCACATAATAGTGATTAATGGCTCATGATTGAGGGACTTTATGGCGATAAGGTAACTTAGGCAATATCAAGGTAATAATAGGATCATTCAGAATAACATCATATAATTAAGTATCATACCACAGTAATCAATTTGGAAACAGTATCATCTGAGTATCAGTAATTCAGTTTAAGTATTTCGCCAGTAATAATCAAATTGGAAACATTATCATCAGAGTATCAGTATTTCAGTTACGTATTTCGCCAATAACATACATATATCACATACCACAATAATCGAATTGGAAACATTATCATATGAGTATCAGTATTTCAATTAAGTATTTCGTCAAGTATTGTATATATCACATCTTAAATCACAAACCATATTAAATAAATATCAATTAGGAAATTGATTTGAATCATGTATTTTATTCATATACTTATAAAGTTATCAAAGTATATGTAAGCATGTGTCTCCCCCAATGAGTTAAAAACAATTATTGGAAATGGGGCTATGACTCACCTTGATTGATACGGGAATGACGAAAAGTAAAGTAGGATGAGATTATGAGAATGATTATGGAAACGTCTTTGATACGGAACCTGATAAATAACTTTATCTGAGATTTTTGACCAAATACTATTTGGTAAATACGAACGAATAACGAATAATATTTATTCGTTATGACGAATAGATGATGTGCAGTGTAATTATTATACCATGCATGATATGATAAAATACTTTATTTAAATTATCAATCGAAGTTTTACCTTTTTAAACGTAAGTAAAAATATTAACTTTTGAAATATCGTTATATATATTATTAACGTTACGTTAAATAATATATATAAATAAAAATGAAAGTTTAAATGCAATACGGAATAAATTTACGAAAATAGAAAATAAATCAGAATGTCAAATAGATTATGTTTAGTCCTTGTCCTTTTTCCAATTTTACCATTTTTACTCTAACGATGTTTGCGTTACACCGTTAGTCCTTTATAAATAAATTACAACTATAGTCCTCTAATTGTCCAATAATCTATACTAGGCTTAGAATATTAACTTTTATCAATTTTTACCCTTATGGTTCTGATTTTATAGTTTTAGTCCATATTTTTCAATATTTACAGTTTTAGTCCTTCTAGGTGTCGTCGCGTTACATTTTTAGTCTAAAGTTACAAAAATGATTATAAAAATTATATAAAAATTTCCGTGGCTTTTTAAGTTAATAATAAGCTTATTTTAACTGCTTATTTGATTAAAAGCTGATTTTTTTTAGCTTATGGGCCTTAACGAGCCAAACAAAAAGCCCGTTAAGAAATTTAGAGGCGAGGGCATGAAAATTGTTTTGGGCCTGGACTTGGGCTATTTTTATGATTCTAAAAATATTTCATATGGGCCCATTGGGCTTATGGTTTGTTATCTCTTGTTGGGCTTTGAATAAGCCCAAACCGAAAATATTTAGTTTAAAATGGAAATGAAATTTTGAAAACCTTGTAGTTGTCGAGATCAAATTGGCTAAATTTATATGTCAAGATGTGAGTATTTTTACATGTTATCTAAATGAAAGTGGTAGTTTTCTAGGTGGTCTATTAGGTCGAGTAAAAATATTGGGTGCTCGTTAAGTAATATTTCAATGTATACGTGCATTTCTTGGCTACATGGAATGTTTCTATATATATCAAAAACTTAGAATATTTTCTAAGTGTTTTGTGTTTTAGGTCCGATTTAAGCAAGGTTTAAAAATAAGTTTGTATGATGCATGAATCGTAAAATAAACGTGAAATATGTGTGCTACGTGACTCCTAGGCCTTCCAAGATAGAGGCTAGCCACGTATGTGTTGCTACAATTGTATACGTACGTAAATATATACTTAAAGCTTATATATGATCGAATAAAAATAAACATGGTGCTTGGACTTAATTTAACGTGTGAAATGAATTGAAAGAAGTTTGAAACGATTTACTACACCTCTAGGGTGGTGAAGAAATGAGTAGGAACGGAGGAAACACAAGATATAATCAAATTCGACTATAACCCAAGTAATATACTAATATATTAAAGTCGATCCTTGTTTCTTGCTTCCAAACGATATTGTTTCAACTCCTGGACTCTTAGAAGTGAGTTTTAAGGAAGAAAGGATGTTGTGAAAGTGCAAGGTAATTGTGGGAATCGGATGCATGCATGTAATGTATATATATTCTCATTTGATAACACGTATGGTGTGAAATAGCTCAAGGGAACAATAAGAACTATGCATTGTCAGTTACCATGGACTTCTTGATCGACTTTTATCATATTAAATTCATTTGTGAGTGCATGAAACAAGGGATATAGTTTGGTGATTCACAAGGATGTCGACATGTATATATTTCCATACACGATTTGCATAATCTAGTACTACTTGATTATAGCTGATCATAGATGACATTTAAACATGAAAATATGTTTGAAATGTTATTAGGAACATGTAGGAACAAACGGGAATCAAAACGGTTAAGAAATGAATATATTTCATGTCGATTATGATTGGGTTTTCGTCAATCACTTTGCCCCTTAAAAACATATCAAATGTTGTCCTATGAACATGGCACTCAACACACTAATATTTGACTAGGTGGTGAATGAGATGGTGCAAAAATATATATGAGTCGTGTGTAGAAATTTTGAATACGCGAGGCGTTTTGGAGCTAGTTTGGTCGACAGATTTGGAATAATAAAAGAAAAATTGGGCTTTGGCCTTGGGCCGATGAATAGTACATGAGTATTGGGCTGAAGTTTATTAAGGGCCCGTTTGCTTTTGTAATTAGTTTATAAATTAGGATTAGTGATTTGTTAATATTTTGTTAATCGTGTCGAGAACTTGTTTTGTCGTTTGGTGAATTTTGCAATATCGTAATCGTGACCATTTTAATATAATAAGAAAATTTTAAATTTCCCCGTAAAAATGGTAATTACAATAATGACAGAGATTAATATATAATTAAATGTTTTTAATTATAAAGATTTTTGCGAGGTTTTACAGTACCCACATGTCATTCTGAATTTCGTCCCGAAATTCAAATTTAATGTGATTACTTGAGTAAAGAATTTTTGAACAGAGAGTTGTCGAGAGATTTTTATTCTTAAAATTAAGGAAACGTGATTCAGTTAGATTTACTTGTACTAGACAAGACAAGGTAACTGACGTATTTAAGGGTTATGAATATTGAAAATAGTGGTCATGAATAGCGAAATAACGGCTAGTGCATAGTGTCCAACGGTCGGGAATAGTACCCAACGGCTATATTCTAGCCTATATATACCACTTCCAATTTCCACTCCTTCCATCAACCATTTTCCTCTCATTTTCCATCTCAAAATGTCGTACCTCATCACCATCTTAGCGATTGTGTATGTCGTCCTTGCCGCTATCTACTTAGCGCATGTTCCGGATGAAGACTTTGGATTCTTGGTCGTGATCTTGATGTTCGTCGTACCCCTCACTATCCTAGCCATTACCGTCGACAAGATCTGGGGGTAAAATCTTGAGCTAGGGTTGTTTTGAATTAAGTTCTTGTTATGTTTCTATGTACTTGTAATGAATAAGGAATAAAACTCGTTTTGTTTTTATGTTTAAGAATTTGTCTCAGTATTGTTTTTAATGTTTTGTTTATATTTATTTTTCAGCATAATTAAAGTGATTCATCCTGTGGTGGCCCTGGCTATTGTTTTTTTGGTGGGAGTCTTTGTTGCCATAGCGGATCAACCTATTGAAGATTCCATGGTTTATATTGTAATAATTGTAACGGTAGCACTTCCGATGCTAATTATTTGTTTATGTATTAACTTTTATGGATTTTAATAAAATTTTCGCTATTGGAGTTTTCTTATCAGTCTCTGTGAATTATTTGTGTTTTCTTGCTTGTACTTTTGTTGATTTCTTATCATAATGGTGATAAGATAAGATATGTATTTATTGTGGTTTGTTCAATGTATTATTTATGAATAGTTTATTTTAGCTCTCTATTTTGCTTTGGAATGAAGATTGTTATTTAAAAATTTGAAAATATCACTGTTCCTTTCATAACATAATTCTTCTTAAATTGGACATAATTGATCAGGCTATGTATAATTGAGGACCAAATGATGTGATGTTTGGTTCAATCATATATTTCTATAAATTGTTTTAGATGGTGTTCAACGTGTTGTTTTCATAATATAACACGTAATTCCTTTTTAAAATAAAGTAGAAACTTTTAGGGTTCATACTCTAAATCAGAAATTTATGGAGTAAATATAGTATATTGTCATTTGGTAAATGAGACAGAAATTGAAATTAACGTAGATTATCATTATTATGGAAATATTACAAGGGAGATTTTTTGATACAGTAGAAAGATTGTTGTTATACTTAAGTTACATCCATCGTAACTTGAAGTGAAATACAGGAAAGAGATACAACTTAGGAAATTCTTAAACTAGATTTTATTGATCTACAACAGGAATTTATTCATCTGTGTAAATCTAGTTGCCATTCCCTCGATACTATCAAGGTTTTTAAAGATTCTTCATTTTCTTGTAAAGGTCTTGGCTTTCCAATTAACATTGTAGTTTGGAAATCAACTCATATAATGCCCTTTTCCACCACATCCGTGGCATACTACTGTTGTTGGTTGTCCTTTCCTGTCCTTAGTCCTGCAGCTAATTGCCTGGTGACCTGTTTTCTGACATTTCGTGCATTTGACCCTGCAGATTCCGGTGTGATGCTGGTTGCATTTTTGACACCAGGGTAGATTTCCACGATAACCACTTCCAGTAACAGGTGTGACGAGGCAATTTCTATTAGCTTTCTGATTGTGTTCCAGCTGACGTTGATAATCCATACGATCTTCTAGATGTTTACGATAACGGTCTTGAGCATTTATGATGTTGCAGTAGATGGGATTGATGGTTCCTATTTCAGGGAGTTTCCTCTTTTGATTATTTCCATTTGGTATAACCCCGTGCCTAATACCTTGATGATGGTTGATTGTTGGATTGATCATTCCTTCTTGAATCTTTAAGTGAGGTGGCCTATACTTCATGAAATTTGCAGGGTGGTGATTACCAAGTATACCCGTCTCTCTTCTCGGATAAACTATGGTAGTCCCTTCTAATACCACCGACACTATGTCTTTTACCAATTTCTGGATAGCTCCAGGAGTCATGGTGATTTCTGATGATGATTGATATGCATTGTTCATGTTGTCCATTTTCTGTAAACATTAATGAAACTCAACATTAGAATCCATATAATATCAGAATAATTTAAATAATGAAGTTAATTATTTCATTGATGATAGACTGAATTGACTCCCTACTGTAATCTAATTTCAAGATATGTCTGTGTTGTATCATATATAAATGATCAACTCTTGATATGGTATTACTAAGGAACAAACCGACTTGTCTACTAAAATTGAAGTTCAATTATCTTTTCTTCATTCTTTAAATCCCCTTTCAAAAATTGGTATTTAGACGATTCTTAAAGTTTTAGGTTAATTATGGTAAGTTTAAGAAATCTTAACAAATTTGTAAGAAATCTTACGGTAGATTTGAATAATATTACAGAGGTAAACAGAATATTAATAACTTGTTTGATTGTTTTTGCAAGATAAACGATACAAGATCTTTTATTAATACTCCATTGATTTGTGTAGAATCATTTGGTTATCAAAGAAAATAACAAATGATGAAATTTTTGCATGGAGATATGAGGATTCATTACATGCATGTTTGATACGAAAGAAAAGATCGATTCATAACATAAAGATATAACAGAAAGGATGTTATTATACATTGTGTTTTGATTACAAGTTCTGAAGTTTCAGATTTATTGAACATTACATGAAATACTAACCAAAACTATTTGGTTTAGTAGGTACAACAAGGATACTTGTAAACTTAAGATTAGTTATGCCTCTGACGTAAATATCTAATTTCTTTCTCAAGTTCAAGTTGTGCAGCTTCCATGTTTGAGAAACGTTCTTGACACATGTTCATTTGATTTGCCAACATAGTCTCTAATGCGGCAATCTTTTGACCCTGGTTTCTGGCTGCATCTCTGGCCATCCATAGGGTTCTTTCAATATCTCCGATTCTTACATGTGTATGACTGTGTTCTCTTCTTGCACAACGGACCCTGGAGTCCAAACTTCCAAGCTCCTGGTTGGTGTTGTCCTTTATCTCATTAATCTTTATTCCTAACTCACACATTGTTCGCCTCTCAGCATCCGCCCTTTTGAACAATGCGTCAAGGTTACGGTCGTACCATTCAAATTGAGTTGGTCGTAACCCTTTTAGCTGTTCAGTGTGAGCATCCAATATGCTGGCTTGTCGATAAATAAGATTCCATATTGTTTCAGGAGTGCTTATATTCTAGTCGGGTGAGTTAGGTGAGGATAAATTATTTGGAGAATCTGGTATTGTGGAATCTGAAGTATAAGGTAACGGATAATTTGGCTCAACATTCTTCCATGATATCCCTTGGCTTGAACCTTGTCCAACTTCGAATGTTGCCTGACCACCAATCAAATCTTCATATGATTCGGTAGCTCTCCTGAGTTTTTGACGTAAAGGTGAACGAATAGGTGACGACGGAGGTGATCTCTGAGTGAGTTCTATATTAGGCTGGGGTTGTGATATTTGTACGTAAGGATCTTCAGTATTAGGAGAATTTTGATTGATAGATGAGGTATTAGTATTACGGAGAGTAGTTTTGATATTCACGGGAGTTCCTGAAGACATGCTACAGTAGTAACCGAGAATAATATTTTATGAGTATTTTGTATGTTAAAATATAACAGTACAGATGAAATAATTATTGTGTAAGAGTAATTTCTAAACATGTAAGATAATCTCAACAAATAAGGTATTGAGCACGGCAGTCTGCAGACACGGAGGGCATAAAATGGTGTGGTGAAAAATCATTATTTTGAAAATGTAGTTATAGTTTTAATGTTTGAAAACATTTAATTCTCTATAACTGTAGCTCTGATGCCAATCTGTAACACCCCCAAATTTAAGTTTGTCGCAGCGGAAAATAATTTGGGTGTTACGGGGAGGATCGAAGTTATAATCTCATAAAACAGCTTAAAAGAAGCGTTTTGAAAGTTATTTGTCATTCAAATAATATTTTTGATAAAAGATGAACCATTTGATTTAAAATCTTACTAAAAGATATAAAGGCTTGAAAGAATGACATATTTGATTTTTACACCATTTTAATTTATCAGAGTAATAAATGCCCACTCCGTGTCTTGTCCTGCTCCGTTAAATTACCTGAGATACACATGCTTAAAAGTGTCAACACAAAGGTTGGTGAGTTCATAGAGTTTTATGGAAAACCATTTATTTTGATAGATTTCAGAAATATTTTGTAATGATAAATACAAACAGTAATGAAACAAGTATTGAGTAATATTGACTTTAATCACAAATAAATCATATAAGTATTCAATCAAAATCAAGTAAGGAATCAATAATCCTAACATGAGCTGGAAACTCATGATGCTAATTTAATCAGATATACAATTCAAGTATGGTCAAATTCCTATACAGCTGTATCTAAATATATGTTGAAAACATACATTTCCTTAAAGATATTGCCCCAAGCCTCATGACACGCAAGACGTTAACAAAAGGGGTGTTTTATCAAATCAATGATAAATTTCGCCCTCGTGTAATAGGTGATTTGCCAATTCCTATTTTTACTCAAATATAGTGTATCACGACTAATACGACTAACCATGTGCATATGGCATTCCGTCAAGTATTAGTGGGACAGGAGGTCAATCCTTAACAGGTTTCGAAGCTGTTCACTATATTCGCGCTCACATAACAGTGATTAATGGCTCATGATTGAGGGACTTTATGGCGATAAGGTAAATTAGGCAATATCAAGGTAATAATGGGATCATTCAGAATAACATCATATAATTAAGTATCATACC
Organism: Artemisia argyi; assembly: GCA_030686995.1. NCBI lineage: Eukaryota > Viridiplantae > Streptophyta > Magnoliopsida > Asterales > Asteraceae > Artemisia > Artemisia argyi. Next base: position 162,353,571 of record CM060683.1, read on the forward strand.
ACATTAATCAATTTGGAAACAGTATCATCTGAGTATCAGTAATTCAGTTTAAGTATTTCGCCAGTAATAATCAAATTGGAAACATTATCATCAGAGTATCAGTATTTCAGTTACGTATTTCGCCAATAACGTACATATATCACATACCACAATAATCGAATTGGAAACATTATCATATGAGTATCAGTATTTCAATTAAGTATTTCGTCAAGTATTGTATATATCGCATCTTAAATCACAAACCATATTAAATAAATATCAATTAGGAAATTGATTTGAATCATGTATTTTATTCATATACTTATAAAGTTATCAAAGTATATGTAAGCATGTATATCCCCCAATGAGTTAAAAACAATTATTGGAAATGGGGCTATGACTCACCCTGATTGATACGGGAATGATGAAAAGTAAAGTAGGATGAGATTATGAGAATGATTATGGAAACGTCTTTGATACGGAACCTGATAAATAAATTTATCTGAGAATTTGACCAAATACTATTTGGTAAATACGAACGAATAACGAATAATATTTATTCGTTATGACGAATAGATGATGTGTAGTGTAATTATTATGCCATGCATGATATGATAAAATACTTTATTTAAAATATTCATCAAAATTTTACCTTTTTATACATAAGTAAAAATATTAACTTTTGAAATATCGTTATATATATTATTAACGTTACGTTAAATAATATATATAAATAAAAATGAAAGTTTAAATGCAATACGGAATAAATTTACGAAAATAGAAAATAAATAAGAATGTCAAATAGATTATGTTTAGTCCTTGTCCTTTTTCCAATTTTACCATGTTTACTCTAACGATGTTTGCGTTACACCGTTAGTCCTTTATAAATAAATTACAACTACAGTCCTCTAATTGTCCAATAATCCATACTAGGCTTAGAATATTAACTTTTATCAATTTTTACCCTTATGGTTCTGATTTTATAGTTTTAGTCCTTATTTTTCAATATTTACAGTTTTAGTCCTTCTAGGTGTCGTCGCGTTACATTTTTAGTCCAAAGTTACAAAAATGATTATAAAAATTATATAAAAATTTCCGTGGCTTTTCAAGTTAATAATAAGCTTATTTTAACTGCTTATTTGATTAAAAGCTTATTTTTTTTAGCTTATGGGCCTTAACGAGCCAAACAAAAAGCCCGTTAAGAAATTTAGAGGCGAGGGCATGGAAATTGTTTTGGGCCTGGACTTGGGCTATTTTTATGATTCTAATAATATGGGCCCAGTGGGCTTGTGGTTTGTTATCTCTTGTTGGGCTTTGAATAAGCCCAAACCGAAAATATTCAGTTTAAAATGGAAATGAAATTTTGAAAACTTTGTAGTTGTCGAGATCAAATTGGCTAAATTTATATGTCGAGATGTGAGTATTTTTACATGTTATCTAAATGAAAGTGGTAGTTTTCTAGGTGGTCTATTAGGTCGAGTAAAAATATTGGGTGCTCGTTAAGTAATATTTCAATGTATACGTGAATTTCTTAGCCACATGGAACGTTTCTATATATATCAAAAGCTTTGAATATTTTCTAAGTGTTTTGTGTTTTAGGTCCGATTTATGCAAGGTTTAAAAATACGTTTGTATGATGCATGAATCGTAAAATAAACGTGAAATATGTGTGCTACGTGACTCCTAGGCCTTCCAAGATAGAGGCTAGCCACGTATGTGTTGCTACAATTGTATACGTACGTAAATATATACTTAAAGCTTATATATGATCGAATAAAAATAAACATGGTGCTTGGACTTAATTTAATGTGTGAAATGAATTGAAAGAAGTTTGAAACGAGTTACTACACCTCTAGGGTGGTGAAGAAATGAGTAGGAACGGAGGAAACACAAGATATAATCAAATTCGACTATAACCCAAGTAATATACGAATATATTAAACTCGATCCTTGTTTCTTGCTTCCAAACGATATTGTTTCAACTCCTGGACTCTTAGAAGTGAGTTTTAAGGAAGAAAGGATGTTGTGAAAGTGCAAGGTAATTGTGGGAATCGGATGCATGCATGTAATGTATATATATTCTCATTTGATAACACGTATGGTGTGAAATAGCTCAAGGGAACAATAAGAACTATGCATTGTCAGTTACCATGGACTTCTTGATCGACTTTTATCATATTAAATTCATTTGTGAGTGCATGAAACAAGGGATATAGTTTGGTGATTCACAAGGATGTCGACATGTATATATTTCCATACACGATTTGCATAATCTAGTACTACTTGATTATAGCTGATCATAGATGACATTTAAACATGAAAATATGTTTGAAATGTTATTAGGAACATGTAGGAACAAACGGGAATCAAAACGGTTAAGAAATGAATATATTTCATGTCGATTAGGATTGGGTTTTCGTCAATCACTTTGCCCCTTAAAAACATATCAAATGTTGTCCTATGAACATGGCACTCGACACACTAATATTTGACTAGGTGGTGAATGAGATGGTGCAAAAATATATATGAGTCGTGTGTAGAAATTTTGAATACGCGAGGCGTTTTGGAGCTAGTTTGGTCGACAGATTTGGAATAATAAAAGAAAATTTGGGCTTTGGCCTTGGGCCGATGAATAGTACATGAGTATTGGGCTGAAGTTTATTAAGGGCCCGTTTGCTTTTGTAATTAGTTTATAAATTAGGATTAGTGATTTGTTAATATTTTGTTAATCGTGTCGAGAACTTGTTTTTTCGTTTGGTGAATTTTGCAATATCGTAATCGTGACCATTTTAATATAATAAGAAAATTTTAAATTTCCCCGTAAAAATGGTGATTACAATAATGACAGAGATAAATATATAATTAAATGTTTTTAATTATAAAGATTTTTGCGAGGTTTTACAGTACCCACATGTCATTCTGAATTTCGTCCCGAAATTCAAATTTAATGTGATTACTTGAGTAAAGAATTTTTGAACAGAGAGTTGTCGAGAGATTTTTATTCTTAAAATTAAGGAAACGTGATTCAGTTAGATTTACTTGTACTAGACAAGACAAGGTAACTGACGTATTTAAGGGTTATGAATATTGAAAATAGTGGTCATGAATAGCGAAATAACGGCTAGTGCATAGTGTCCAACGGTCGGGAATAGTACCCAACGGCTATATTCTAGCCTATATATACCACTTCCAATTTCCACTCCTTCCATCAACCATTTTCCTCTCATTTTCCATCTCAAAATGTCGTACCTCATCACCATCTTAGCGATTGTGTATGTCGTCCTTGCCGCTATCTACTTAGCGCATGTTCCGGATGAAGACTTTGGATTCTTGGTCGTGATCTTGATGTTCGTCGTACCCCTCACTATCCTAGCCATTACCGTCGACAAGATCTGGGGGTAAAATCTTGAGCTAGGGTTGTTTTGAATTAAGTTCTTGTTATGTTTCTATGTACTTGTAATGAATAAGGAATAAAACTCGTTTTGTTTTTATGTTTAAGAATTTGTCTCAGTATTGTTTTTAATGTTTTGTTTATATTTATTTTTCAGCATAATTAAAGTGATTCATCCTGTGGTGGCCCTGGCTATTGTTTTGTTGGTGGGAGTCTTTGTTGCCATAGCGGATCAACCTATTGAAGATTCCATGGTTTATATTGTAATAATTGTAACGGTAGCACTTCCGATGCTAATTATTTGTTTATGTATTAACTTTTATGGATTTTAATAAAATTTTCGCTATTGGAGTTTTCTTATCAGTCTCTGTGAATTATTTGTGTTTTCTTGCTTGTACTTTTGTTGATTTCTTATCATAATGGTGATAAGATAAGATATGTATTTATTGTGGTTTGTTCAATGTATTGTTTATGAATAGTTTATTTTAGCTCTCTATTTTGCTTTGGAATGAAGATTGTTATTTAAAATTTTGAAAATATCACTGTTCCTTTCATAACATAATTCTTCTTAAATTGGACATAGTTGATCAGGCTATGTATAATTGAGGACCAAATGATGTGATGTTTGGTTCAATCATATATTTCTATAAATTGTTTTAGATGGTGTTCAACGTGTTGTTTTCATAATATAACACGTAATTCCTTTTTAAAATAAAGTAGAAACTTTTAGGGTTCATACTCTAAATCAGAAATTTATGGAGTAAATATAGTATATTGTCACTTGGTAAATGAGACAGAAATTGAAATTAACGTAGATTATCATTATTATGGAAATATTACAAGGGAGATTTTTTGATACAGTAGAAAGATTGTTGTTATACTTAAGTTACATCCATCGTAACTTGAAGTGAAATACAGGAAAGAGATACAACTTAGGAAATTCTTAAACTAGATTTTATTGATCTACAACAGGAATTTATTCATCTGTGTAAATCTAGTTGCCATTCCCTCGATACTATCAAGGTTTTTAAAGATTCTTCATTTTCTTGTAAAGGTCTTGGCTTTCCAATTAACATTGTAGTTTGGAAATCAACTCATATAATGCCCTTTTCCACCACATCCATGGCATACTACTGTTGTTGGTTGTCCTTTCCTGTCCTTAGTCCTGCAGCTAATTGCCTGGTGACCTGTTTTCTGACATTTCGTGCATTTGACCCTGCAGATTCCGGTGTGATGCTGGTTGCATTTTTGACACCAGGGTAGATTTCCACGATAACCACTTCCAGTAACAGGTGTGACGAGGCAATTTCTATTAGCTTTCTGATTGTGTTCCAGCTGACGTTGATAATCCATACGATCTTCTAGATGTTTATGATAACGGTCTTGAGCATTTATGATGTTGCAGTAGATGGGATTGATGGTTCCTATTTCAGGGAGTTTCCTCTTTTGATTATTTCCATTTGGTATAACCCCGTGCCTAATACCTTGATGATGGTTGATTGTTGGATTGATCATTCCTTCTTGAATCTTTAAGTGAGGTGGCCTATACTTCATGAAATTTGCAAGGTGGTGATTACCAAGTATACCCGTCTCTCTTCTCGGATAAACTATGGTAGTCCCTTCTAATACCACCGACACTATGTCTTTTACCAATTTCTGGATAGCTCCAGGAGTCATGGTGATTTCTGATGATGATTGATATGCATTGTTCATGTTGTCCATTTTCTGTAAACATTAATGAAACTCAACATTAGAATCCATATAATATCAGAATAATTTAAATAATGAAGTTAATTATTTCATTGATGATAGACTGAATTGACTCCCTACTGTAATCTAATTTCAAGATATGTCTGTGTTGTATCATATATAAATGATCAACTCTTGATATGGTATTACTAAGGAACAAACCGACTTGTCTACTAAAATTGAAGTTCAATTATCTTTTCTTCATTCTTTAAATCCCCTTTCAAAAATTGGTATTTAGACGATTCTTAAAGTTTTAGGTTAATTATGGTAAGTTTAAGAAATCTTAACAAATTTGTAAGAAATCCTACGGTAGATTTGAATAATATTACAGAGGTAAACAGAATATTAATAACTTGTTTGATTGTTTTTGCAAGATAAACGATACAAGATCTTTTATTAATACTCCGTTGATCTGTGTAGAATCATTTGGTTATCAAAGAAAATAACAAATGATGAAATTTTTGCATGGAGATATGAGGATTCATTACATGCATGTTTGATACGAAAGAAAAGATCGATTCATAACATAAAGATATAACAGAAAGGATGTTATTATACATTGTGTTTTGATTACAAGTTCTGAAGTTTCAGATTTATTGAACATTACATGAAATACTAACCAAAACTATTTGGTTTAGTAGGTACAACAAGGATACTTGTAAACTTAAGATTAGTTATGCCTCTGACGTAAATATCTAATTTCTTTCTCAAGTTCAAGTTGTGCAGCTTCCATGTTTGAGAAACGTTCTTGACACATGTTCATTTGATTTGCCAACATAGTCTCTAATGCGGCAATCTTTTGACCCTGGTTTCTGGCTGCATCTCTGGCCATCCATAGGGTTCTTTCAATATCTCCGATTCTTACATGTGTATGACCGTGTTCTCTTCTTGCACAACGGACCCTGGAGTCCAAACTTCCAAGCTCCTGGTTGGTGTTGTCCTTTATCTCATTAATCTTTATTCCTAACTCACACATTGTTCGCCTCTCAGCATCCGCCCTTTTGAACAATGCGTCAAGGTTACGGTCGTACCATTCAAATTGAGTTGGTCGTAACCCTTTTAGCTGTTCAGTGTGAGCATCCAATATGCTGGCTTGTCGATAAATAAGATTCCATATTGTTTCAGGAGTGCTTATATTGTAGTCGGGTGAGTTAGGTGAGGATAAATTATTTGGAGAATCTGGTATTGTGGAATCTGAAGTATAAGGTAACGGATAATTTGGCTCAACATTCTTCCATGATATCCCTTGGCTTGAACCTTGTCCAACTTCGAATGTTGCCTGACCACCAATCAAATCTTCATATGATTCGGTAGCTCTCCTGAGTTTTTGACGTAAAGGTGAACGAATAGGTGACGACGGAGGTGATCTCTGAGTGAGTTCTATATTAGGCTGGGGTTGTGATATTTGTACGTAAGGATCTTCAGTATTAGGAGAATTTTGATTGATAGATGAGGTATTAGTATTACGGAGAGTAGTTTTGATATTCACGGGAGTTCCTGAAGACATGCTACAGTAGTAACCGAGAATAATATTTTATGAGTATTTTGTATGTTAAAATATAACAGTACAGATGAAATAATTATTGTGTAAGAGTAATTTCTAAACATGTAAGATAATCTCAACAAATAAGGTATTGAGCACGGCAGTCTGCAGACACGGAGGGCATAAAATGGTGTGGTGAAAAATCATTATTTTGAAAATGTAGTTATAGTTTTAATGTTTGAAAACATTTAATTCTCTATAACTGTAGCTCTGATGCCAATCTGTAACACCCCCAAATTTAAGTTTGTCGCAGCGGAAAATAATTTGGGTGTTACGGGGAGGATCGAAGTTATAATCTCATAAAACAGCTTAAAAGAAGCGTTTTGAAAGTTATTTGTCATTCAAATAATATTTTTGATAAAAGATGAACCATTTGATTTAAAATCTTACTAAAAGATATAAAGGCTTGAAAGAATGACATATTTGATTTTTACACCATTTTAATTTATCAGAGTAATAAATGCCCACTCCGTGTCTTGTCCTGCTCCGTTAAATTACCTGAGATACACATGCTTAAAAGTGTCAACACAAAGGTTGGTGAGTTCATAGAGTTTTATGGAAAACCATTTATTTTGATAGATTTCAGAAATATTTTGTAATGATAAATACAAACAGTAATGAAACAAGTATTGAGTAATATTGACTTTAATCACAAATAAATCATATAAGTATTCAATCAAAATCAAGTAAGGAATCAATAATCCTAACATGAGCTGGAAACTCATGATGCTAATTTAATCAGATATACAATTCAAGTATGGTCAAATTCCTATACAGCTGTATCTAAATATATGTTGAAAACATACATTTCCTTAAAGATATTGCCCCAAGCCTCATGACACGCAAGACGTTAACAAAAGGGGTGTTTTATCAAATCAATGATAAATTTCGCCCTCGTGTAATAGGTGATTTGCCAATTCCTATTTTTACTCAAATATAGTGTATCACGACTAATACGACTAACCATGTGCATATGGCATTCCGTCAAGTATTAGTGGGACAGGAGGTCAATCCTTAACAGGTTTCGAAGCTGTTCACTATATTCGCGCTCACATAACAGTGATTAATGGCTCATGATTGAGGGACTTTATGGCGATAAGGTAAATTAGGCAATATCAAGGTAATAATGGGATCATTCAGAATAACATCATATAATTAAGTATCATACCACATTAATCAATTTGGAAACAGTATCATCTGAGTATCAGTAATTCAGTTTAAGTATTTCGCCAGTAATAATCAAATTGGAAACATTATCATCAGAGTATCAGTATTTCAGTTACGTATTTCGCCAATAACGTACATATATCACATACCACAATAATCGAATTGGAAACATTATCATATGAGTATCAGTATTTCAATTAAGTATTTCGTCAAGTATTGTATATATCGCATCTTAAATCACAAACCATATTAAATAAATATCAATTAGGAAATTGATTTGAATCATGTATTTTATTCATATACTTATAAAGTTATCAAAGTATATGTAAGCATGTATACCCCCCAATTAGTTAAAAACAATTATTGAAAATGGGGCTATGACTCACCCTGATTGATACGGGAATGATGAAAAGTAAAGTAGGATGAGATTATGAGAATGATTATCGAAACGTCTTTGATACGGAACCTGATAAATAAATTTATCTGAGAATTTGACCAAATACTATTTGGTAAATACGAACGAATAACGAATAATATTTATTCGTTATGACGAATAGATGATGTGCAGTGTAATTATTATGCCATGCATGATATGATAAAATACTTTATTTAAAATATTCATCAAAATTTTACCTTTTTAAACGTAAGTAAAAATATTAACTTTTGAAATATCGTTATATATATTATTAACGTTACGTTAAATAATATATATAAATAAAAATGAAAGTTTAAATGCAATACGGAATAAATTTACGAAAATAGAAAATAAATAAGAATGTCAAATAGATTATGTTTAGTCCTTGTCCTTTTTCCAATTTTACCATGTTTACTCTAACGATGTTTGCGTTACACCGTTAGTCCTTTATAAATAAATTACAACTATAGTCCTCTAATTGTCCAATAATCCATACTAGGCTTAGAATATTAACTTTTATCAATTTTTACCCTTATGGTTCTGATTTTATAGTTTTAGTCCTTATTTTTCAATATTTACAGTTTTAGTCCTTCTAGGTGTCGTCGCGTTACATTTTTAGTCCAAAGTTACAAAAATGATTATAAAAATTATATAAAAATTTCCGTGGCTTTTCAAGTTAATAATAAGCTTATTTTAACTGCTTATTTGATTAAAAGCTTATTTTTTTTAGCTTATGGGCCTTAACGAGCCAAACAAAAAGCCCGTTAAGAAATTTAGAGGCGAGGGCATGGAAATTGTTTTGGGCCTGGACTTGGGCTATTTTTATGATTCTAATAATATGGGCCCAGTGGGCTTGTGGTTTGTTATCTCTTGTTGGGCTTTGAATAAGCCCAAACCGAAAATATTCAGTTTAAAATGGAAATGAAATTTTGAAAACTTTGTAGTTGTCGAGATCAAATTGGCTAAATTTATATGTCGAGATGTGAGTATTTTTACATGTTATCTAAATGAAAGTGGTAGTTTTCTAGGTGGTCTATTAGGTCGAGTAAAAATATTGGGTGCTCGTTAAGTAATATTTCAATGTATACGTGAATTTCTTGGCTACATGGAACGTTTCTATATATATCAAAAGCTTTGAATATTTTCTAAGTGTTTTTTGTTTTAGGTCCGATTTAAGCAAGGTTTAAAAATACGTTTGTATGATGCATGAATCGTAAAATAAATGTGAAATATGTGTGCTACGTGACTCCTAGGCCTTCCAAGATAGAGGCTAGCCACGTATGTGTTGCTACAATTGTATACGTACGTAAATATATACTTAAAGCTTATATATGATCGAATAAAAATAAACATGGTGCTTGGACTTAATTTAATGTGTGAAATGAATTGAAAGAAGTTTGAAACGAGTTACTACACCTCTAGGGTGGTGAAGAAATGAGTAGGAACGGAGGAAACACAAGATATAATCAAATTCGACTATAACCCAAGTAATATACGAATATATTAAACTCGATCCTTGTTTCTTGCTTCCAAACGATATTGTTTCAACTCCTGGACTCTTAGAAGTGAGTTTTAAGGAAGAAAGGATGTTGTGAAAGTGCAAGGTAATTGTGGGAATCGGATGCATGCATGTAATGTATATATATTCTCATTTGATAACACGTATGGTGTGAAATAGCTCAAGGGAACAATAAGAACTATGCATTGTCAGTTACCATGGACTTCTTGATCGACTTTTATCATATTAAATTCATTTGTGAGTGCATGAAACAAGGGATATAGTTTGGTGATTCACAAGGATGTCGACATGTATATATTTCCATACACGATTTGCATAATCTAGTACTACTTGATTATAGCTGATCATAGATGACATTTAAACATGAAAATATGTTTGAAATGTTATTAGGAACATGTAGGAACAAACGGGAATCAAAACGGTTAAGAAATGAATATATTTCATGTCGATTAGGATTGGGTTTTCGTCAATCACTTTGCCCCTTAAAAACATATCAAATGTTGTCCTATGAACATGGCGCTCGACACACTAATATTTGACTAGGTGGTGAATGAGATGGTGCAAAAATATATATGAGTCGTGTGTAGAAATTTTGAATACGCGAGGCGTTTTGGAGCTAGTTTGGTCGACAGATTTGGAATAATAAAAGAAAAATTGGGCTTTGGCCTTGGGCCGATGAATAGTACATGAGTATTGGGCTGAAGTTTATTAAGGGCCCGTTTGCTTTTGTAATTAGTTTATAAATTAGGATTAGTGATTTGTTAATATTTTGTTAATCGTGTCGAGAACTTGTTTTGTCGTTTGATGAATTTTGCAATATCGTAATCGTGACCATTTTAATATAATAAGAAAATTTTAAATTTTCCCGTAAAAATGGTGATTACAATAATGACAGAGATTAATATATAATTAAATGTTTTTAATTATAAAGATTTTTGCGAGGTTTTACAGTACCCACATGTCATTCTGAATTTCGTCCCGAAATTCAAATTTAATGTGATTACTTGAGTAAAGAATTTTTGAACAGAGAGTTGTCGAGAGATTTTTATTCTTAAAATTAAGGAAACGTGATTCAGTTAGATTTACTTGTACTAGACAAGACAAGGTAACTGACGTATTTAAGGGTTATGAATATTGAAAATAGTGGTCATGAATAGCGAAATAACGGCTAGTGCATAGTGTCCAACGGTCGGGAATAGTACCCAACGGCTATATTCTAGCCTATATATACCACTTCCAATTTCCACTCCTTCCATCAACCATTTTCCTCTCATTTTCCATCTCAAAATGTCGTACCTCATCACCATCTTAGCGATTGTGTATGTCGTCCTTGCCGCTATCTACTTAGCGCATGTTCCGGATGAAGACTTTGGATTCTTGGTCGTGATCTTGATGTTCGTCATACCCCTCACTATCCTAGCCATTACCGTCGACAAGATCTGGGGGTAAAATCTTGAGCTAGGGTTGTTTTGAATTAAGTTCTTGTTATGTTTCTATGTACTTGTAATGAATAAGGAATAAAACTCGTTTTGTTTTTATGTTTAAGAATTTGTCTCAGTATTGTTTTTAATGTTTTGTTTATATTTATTTTTCAGCATAATTAAAGTGATTCATCCTGTGGTGGCCCTGGCTATTGTTTTGTTGGTGGGAGTCTTTGTTGCCATAGCGGATCAACCTATTGAAGATTCCATGGTTTATATTGTAATAATTGTAACGGTAGCACTTCCGATGCTAATTATTTGTTTATGTATTAACTTTTATGGATTTTAATAAAATTTTCGCTATTGGAGTTTTCTTATCAGTCTCTGTGAATTATTTGTGTTTTCTTGCTTGTACTTTTGTTGATTTCTTATCATAATGGTGATAAGATAAGATATGTATTTATTGTGGTTTGTTCAATGTATTGTTTATGAATAGTTTATTTTAGCTCTCTATTTTGCTTTGGAATGAAGATTGTTATTTAAAATTTTGAAAATATCACTGTTCCTTTCATAACATAATTCTTCTTAAATTGGACATAGTTGATCAGGCTATGTATAATTGAGGACCAAATGATGTGATGTTTGGTTCAATCATATATTTCTATAAATTGTTTTAGATGGTGTTCAACGTGTTGTTTTCATAATATAACACGTAATTCCTTTTTAAAATAAAGTAGAAACTTTTAGGGTTCATACTCTAAATCAGAAATTTATGGAGTAAATATAGTATATTGTCATTTGGTAAATGAGACAGAAATTGAAATTAACGTAGATTATCATTATTATGGAAATATTACAAGGGAGATTTTTTGATACAGTAGAAAGATTGTTGTTATACTTAAGTTACATCCATCGTAACTTGAAGTGAAATACAGGAAAGAGATACAACTTAGGAAATTCTTAAACTAGATTTTATTGATCTACAACAGGAATTTATTCATCTGTGTAAATCTAGTTGCCATTCCCTCGATACTATCAAGGTTTTTAAAGATTCTTCATTTTCTTGTAAAGGTCTTGGCTTTCCAATTAACATTGTAGTTTGGAAATCAACTCATATAATGCCCTTTTCCACCACATCCGTGGCATACTACTGTTGTTGGTTGTCCTTTCCTGTCCTTAGTCCTGCAGCTAATTGCCTGGTGACCTGTTTTCTGACATTTCGTGCATTTGACCCTGCAGATTCCGGTGTGATGCTGGTTGCATTTTTGACACCAGGGTAGATTTCCACGATAACCACTTCCAGTAACAGGTGTGACGAGGCAATTTCTATTAGCTTTCTGATTGTGTTCCAGCTGACGTTGATAATCCATACGATCTTCTAGATGTTTACGATAACGGTCTTGAGCATTTATGATGTTGCAGTAGATGGGATTGATGGTTCCTATTTCAGGGAGTTTCCTCTTTTGATTATTTCCATTTGGTATAACCCCGTGCCTAATACCTTGATGATGGTTGATTGTTGGATTGATCATTCCTTCTTGAATCTTTAAGTGAGGTGGCCTATACTTCATGAAATTTGCAGGGTGGTGATTACCAAGTATACCCGTCTCTCTTCTCGGATAAACTATGGTAGTCCCTTCTAATACCACCGACACTATGTCTTTTACCAATTTCTGGATAGCTCCAGGAGTCATGGTGATTTCTGATGATGATTGATATGCATTGTTCATGTTGTCCATTTTCTGTAAACATTAATGAAACTCAACATTAGAATCCATATAATATCAGAATAATTTAAATAATGAAGTTAATTATTTCATTGATGATAGACTGAATTGACTCCCTACTGTAATCTAATTTCAAGATATGTCTGTGTTGTATCATATATAAATGATCAACTCTTGATATGGTATTACTAAGGAACAAACCGACTTGTCTACTAAAATTGAAGTTCAATTATCTTTTCTTCATTCTTTAAATCCCCTTTCAAAAATTGGTATTTAGACGATTCTTAAAGTTTTAGGTTAATTATGGTAAGTTTAAGAAATCTTAACAAATTTGTAAGAAATCTTACGGTAGATTTGAATAATATTACAGAGGTAAACAGAATATTAATAACTTGTTTGATTGTTTTTGCAAGATAAACGATACAAGATCTTTTATTAATACTCCGTTGATCTGTGTAGAATCATTTGGTTATCAAAGAAAATAACAAATGATGAAATTTTTGCATGGAGATATGAGGATTCATTACATGCATGTTTGATACGAAAGAAAAGATCGATTCATAACATAAAGATATAACAGAAAGGATGTTATTATACATTGTGTTTTGATTACAAGTTCTGAAGTTTCAGATTTATTGAACATTACATGAAATACTAACCAAAACTATTTGGTTTAGTAGGTACAACAAGGATACTTGTAAACTTAAGATTAGTTATGCCTCTGACGTAAATATCTAATTTCTTTCTCAAGTTCAAGTTGTGCAGCTTCCATGTTTGAGAAACGTTCTTGACACATGTTCATTTGATTTGCCAACATAGTCTCTAATGCGGCAATCTTTTGACCCTGGTTTCTGGCTGCATCTCTGGCCATCCATAGGGTTCTTTCAATATCTCCGATTCTTACATGTGTATGACCGTGTTCTCTTCTTGCACAACGGACCCTGGAGTCCAAACTTCCAAGCTCCTGGTTGGTGTTGTCCTTTATCTCATTAATCTTTATTCCTAACTCACACATTGTTCGCCTCTCAGCATCCGCCCTTTTGAACAATGCGTCAAGGTTACGGTCGTACCATTCAAATTGAGTTGGTCGTAACCCTTTTAGCTGTTCAGTGTGAGCATCCAATATGCTGGCTTGTCGATAAATAAGATTCCATATTGTTTCAGGAGTGCTTATATTGTAGTCGGGTGAGTTAGGTGAGGATAAATTATTTGGAGAATCTGGTATTGTGGAATCTGAAGTATAAGGTAACGGATAATTTGGCTCAACATTCTTCCATGATATCCCTTGGCTTGAACCTTGTCCAACTTCGAATGTTGCCTGACCACCAATCAAATCTTCATATGATTCGGTAGCTCTCCTGAGTTTTTGACGTAAAGGTGAACGAATAGGTGACGACGGAGGTGATCTCTGAGTGAGTTCTATATTAGGCTGGGGTTGTGATATTTGTACGTAAGGATCTTCAGTATTAGGAGAATTTTGATTGATAGATGAGGTATTAGTATTACGGAGAGTAGTTTTGATATTCACGGGAGTTCCTGAAGACATGCTACAGTAGTAACCGAGAATAATATTTTATGAGTATTTTGTATGTTAAAATATAACAGTACAGATGAAATAATTATTGTGTAAGAGTAATTTCTAAACATGTAAGATAATCTCAACAAATAAGGTATTGAGCACGGCAGTCTGCAGACACGGAGGGCATAAAATGGTGTGGTGAAAAATCATTATTTTGAAAATGTAGTTATAGTTTTAATGTTTGAAAACATTTAATTCTCTATAACTGTAGCTCTGATGCCAATCTGTAACACCCCCAAATTTAAGTTTGTCGCAGCGGAAAATAATTTGGGTGTTACGGGGAGGATCGAAGTTATAATCTCATAAAACAGCTTAAAAGAAGCGTTTTGAAAGTTATTTGTCATTCAAATAATATTTTTGATAAAAGATGAACCATTTGATTTAAAATCTTACTAAAAGATATAAAGGCTTGAAAGAATGACATATTTGATTTTTACACCATTTTAATTTATCAGAGTAATAAATGCCCACTCCGTGTCTTGTCCTGCTCCGTTAAATTACCTGAGATACACATGCTTAAAAGTGTCAACACAAAGGTTGGTGAGTTCATAGAGTTTTATGGAAAACCATTTATTTTGATAGATTTCAGAAATATTTTGTAATGATAAATACAAACAGTAATGAAACAAGTATTGAGTAATATTGACTTTAATCACAAATAAATCATATAAGTATTCAATCAAAATCAAGTAAGGAATCAATAATCCTAACATGAGCTGGAAACTCATGATGCTAATTTAATCAGATATACAATTCAAGTATGGTCAAATTCCTATACAGCTGTATCTAAATATATGTTGAAAACATACATTTCCTTAAAGATATTGCCCCAAGCCTCATGACACGCAAGACGTTAACAAAAGGGGTGTTTTATCAAATCAATGATAAATTTCGCCCTCGTGTAATAGGTGATTTGCCAATTCCTATTTTTACTCAAATATAGTGTATCACGACTAATACGACTAACCATGTGCATATGGCATTCCGTCAAGTATTAGTGGGACAGGAGGTCAATCCTTAACAGGTTTCGAAGCTGTTCACTATATTCGCGCTCACATAACAGTGATTAATGGCTCATGATTGAGGGACTTTATGGCGATAAGGTAAATTAGGCAATATCAAGGTAATAATGGGATCATTCAGAATAACATCATATAATTAAGTATCATACCACATTAATCAATTTGGAAACAGTATCATCTGAGTATCAGTAATTCAGTTTAAGTATTTCGCCAGTAATAATCAAATTGGAAACATTATCATCAGAGTATCAGTATTTCAGTTACGTATTTCGCCAATAACGTACATATATCACATACCACAATAATCGAATTGGAAACATTATCATATGAGTATCAGTATTTCAATTAAGTATTTCGTCAAGTATTGTATATATCGCATCTTAAATCACAAACCATATTAAATAAATATCAATTAGGAAATTGATTTGAATCATGTATTTTATTCATATACTTATAAAGTTATCAAAGTATATGTAAGCATGTATACCCCCCAATGAGTTAAAAACAATTATTGGAAATGGGGCTATGACTCACCCTGATTGATACGGGAATGATGAAAAGTAAAGTAGGATGAGATTATGAGAATGATTATGGAAACGTCTTTGATACGGAACCTGATAAATAAATTTATCTGAGAATTTGACCAAATACTATTTGGTAAATACGAACGAATAACGAATAATATTTATTCGTTATGACGAATAGATGATGTGCAGTGTAATTATTATGCCATGCATGATATGATAAAATACTTTATTTAAAATATTCATCAAAATTTTACCTTTTTAAACGTAAGTAAAAATATTAACTTTTGAAATATCGTTATATATATTATTAACGTTACGTTAAATAATATATATAAATAAAAATGAAAGTTTAAATGCAATACGGAATAAATTTACGAAAATAGAAAATAAATAAGAATGTCAAATAGATTATGTTTAGTCCTTGTCCTTTTTCCAATTTTACCATGTTTACTCTAACGATGTTTGCGTTACACCGTTAGTCCTTTATAAATAAATTACAACTATAGTCCTCTAATTGTCCAATAATCCATACTAGGCTTAGAATATTAACTTTTATCAATTTTTACCCTTATGGTTCTGATTTTATAGTTTTAGTCCTTATTTTTCAATATTTACAGTTTTAGTCCTTCTAGGTGTCGTCGCGTTACATTTTTAGTCCAAAGTTACAAAAATGATTATAAAAATTATATAAAAATTTCCGTGGCTTTTCAAGTTAATAATAAGCTTATTTTAACTGCTTATTTGATTAAAAGCTTATTTTTTTTAGCTTATGGGCCTTAACGAGCCAAACAAAAAGCCCGTTAAGAAATTTAGAGGCGAGGGCATGGAAATTGTTTTGGGCCTGGACTTGGGCTATTTTTATGATTCTAATAATATGGGCCCAGTGGGCTTGTGGTTTGTTATCTCTTGTTGGGCTTTGAATAAGCCCAAACCGAAAATATTCAGTTTAAAATGGAAATGAAATTTTGAAAACTTTGTAGTTGTCGAGATCAAATTGGCTAAATTTATATGTCGAGATGTGAGTATTTTTACATGTTATCTAAATGAAAGTGGTAGTTTTCTAGGTGGTCTATTAGGTCGAGTAAAAATATTGGGTGCTCGTTAAGTAATATTTCAATGTATACGTGAATTTCTTGGCTACATGGAACGTTTCTATATATATCAAAAGCTTTGAATATTTTCTAAGTGTTTTTTGTTTTAGGTCCGATTTAAGCAAGGTTTAAAAATACGTTTGTATGATGCATGAATCGTAAAATAAACGTGAAATATGTGTGCTACGTGACTCCTAGGCCTTCCAAGATAGAGGCTAGCCACGTATGTGTTGCTACAATTGTATACGTACGTAAATATATACTTAAAGCTTATATATGATCGAATAAAAATAAACATGGTGCTTGGACTTAATTTAATGTGTGAAATGAATTGAAAGAAGTTTGAAACGAGTTACTACACCTCTAGGGTGGTGAAGAAATGAGTAGGAACGGAGGAAACACAAGATATAATCAAATTCGACTATAACCCAAGTAATATACGAATATATTAAACTCGATCCTTGTTTCTTGCTTCCAAACGATATTGTTTCAACTCCTGGACTCTTAGAAGTGAGTTTTAAGGAAGAAAGGATGTTGTGAAAGTGCAAGGTAATTGTGGGAATCGGATGCATGCATGTAATGTATATATATTCTCATTTGATAACACGTATTGTGTGAAATAACTCAAGGGAACAATAAGAACTATGCATTGTCAGTTACCATGGACTTCTTGATCAACTTTTATCATATTAAATTCATTTGTGAGTGCATGAAACAAGGGATATAGTTTGGTGATTCACAAGGATGTCGACATGTATATATTTCCATACACGATTTGCATAATCTAGTACTACTTGATTATAGCTGATCATAGATGACATTTAAACATGAAAATATGTTAGAAACGTTATTAGGAACACGTAGGAATAAACGGGAATCAAAACGGTTAAGAAATAAATATATTTCATGTCGATTAGGATTGGGTTTTCGTCAATCACTTTGCCCTTTAAAAACGTATCAAATGTTGTCCTATGAACATGGCACTTGACACACTAATATTTGGCTAGGTGGTGAACGAGATGGTGCAAAAATATATATGAGTCGTGTGCATAAATTTTGAATACGCTAGGCGTTTTGGAGCTAGTTTGGTCGACAGATTTGGAATAATAAAAGAAAAATTGGGCTTTGGCCTTGGGCCGATGAATAGTACATGAGTATTGGGCTGAAGTTCATTAAGGGCCCGTTTGCTTTTGTAATTAGTTTATAAATTAGGATTAGTGATTTGTTAATATTTTGTTAATCGTGTCGAGAACTTGTTTTGTCGTTTGGTGAATTTTGCAATATCGTAATCGTGACCATTTTAATATAATAAGAAAATTTTAAATTTCTCTATAAAAATGGTGATTACAATAATGACAGATATTGATATATAATTAAACGTTTTTAATTATAAAGATTTTTGCGAGGTTTTGCAGAAAGTGACATTAACACACCGCAAGACAAAAAACTACATTAAGAGCCAAAATATTAAAATGCACCAACAAAGTGTAGTAATAATTATTTACTAAAAATTGAATGACCGTCACATTATTTTCAATAAACTTACTTGCTAACGAATCAATAGTATTAGCCCGTTCATCGGTATTACATGAAGTAAAATATTGCATGTTTAATTTGTAACGTAATATTAATATGAATGCTAAGTATTCATCCCACCGGTGGTCGTGACGTTGTTGTTGTTGTTGTTGTTTTCTTTGTCGTTGTTGTTCATTGGCCTTTTGCATGTTTTGTTCTTGATACAATTTTTGTAACTTCTTGATCTCTTTCTTTAATAGTTAATCAAAGTAAAAATGTTCATGCATGTTCTACTTAATTGATAAGACAACGATATGTAGGATCTCTTAAACCATTAGAGAAGTTGATGTTACTACCAAACCTCCTAAGCACCATCTTTATGCCCTACATTGTTACACACACAAAATACACGTGAAATTTACATAAAATAATATAAATCAATATGATTAATAAGTAAGACGATATGATGCTTACTTTACCACCATTTAATAGTTAATCAAAGTAAAAATGTTCATGCATGTTCCACTTAATTGATAAGACAACGATATGTAGAATCTCTTAAACCATTTGAGAAGTTGATGTTACTGCCAAACCTCCTAAGCACCATCTTTATGTCCTACATTGTTACACACACAAAACACACGTGAAATTTACATAAAATAATATAAACAATATGATTAATAAGTAAGACGATATGATGCTTACTTTACCACCATTATAAGTTGTAGCCCAATGTGCACGCGGTGTGGAGGAAGTTGTGGTTTGTTGTGTGTGATTTTTGACACATTATATAGTTGATAAAATATTTGTAACTCAAGGACGGAAAGGTAAAAAGACCAACCACTAATTGGTGTGTTTAATTTATGCATTTATGACATTTTTAGTTTGTATTCTTTGAGGTTTAGAGATGCTTGAAACATGTTGTACCGTACAAACTTTTGTGCACGATTTTTGATGCAAAACATATTGTACCGTACAAACTAGATTTGTTGAAATCACACTTGAAGGGCACATTTGGAATAATTAACTCTCTTGAAACATTTATTAGGGGTATTTTGCATTTATAAGACAACCTAAGGGCCCGTTTGGTATGGGGTTTTTTATAGGGTTGGACTCAAAGGTGGCTCAAATCTTTTGTTTGGTATGAATTATGGGGTTTAAACTTAGGCTTCAAACCCTCCAACATTATCATCCACAAAAGTCACTCCACTACATTACTTTTCCACAACTTTCATTTTTTGTGGGCCCAACTAACACACTTCTCTCTTTCTTTCTCTTTATTTATATATTTTCTTATTATAAATTATAATTTTTTTATTATATTTTTTCTCTCTCCTTATTTAATTTAAAACATATATTAAATTCAAATCAAAATCCAAATTCAAATCTGAATCCAAATCATAATGTTAATCCTAATCCTAATCCAAAACCCATCAACAAACCAAACGGGCCATAAGTTTATATTTTATATAAGATATGATAATTTACAAACGGCTTTAAGTCAAAATTATGTATTTTTCCTTTCTATTCATTACTCAATGTGATATTTTTAATATGTCGTATTTTGCTATTATGGCAAACACATTTAATGGGCGTAAATACTGGTTTCTCACTAATGATTCTATATATAGAAAAAGAAAACACGTTGTGTTGCGCGGACCTTCTTCTTTTTAATAATAATTCAATTGCACACAATAATTTCATTCTAATATTTTTCAAAGAGCATTCGAAAGCAACTACTTACATAATCTAACTTTAACTAATCACGCTAAAAAGTATCATTTAACCATTTAAATGTTGCTTTACATACATGCTCGTGCATATTTTCTTAAATCAATTCGCACATGTGAGCTAAATCAATAGAAAACACACATAAATTACTTGTATATAAAAATGCATTAACATAATACATATATCTATATATATGCTTATCTATAATAATCACCTAAATATATAAGAAACAAAGAAAATAGTTGGTATCCCATTCTTTAGTTCCATTTATCTGAGCATGCATGATCTTGTGAGATTTTCATGGTACTTGCGTATGATAACTAAATTAAGAAAATAAAAAAAAGACCAAGTTAATTACAAAGATCTATATGTGTGAATCATATCTAAAATATTTCTCATTAACACACTTCAACAAACATGTACGTACTAAATGTTGCAAAAGAGAATTTACATACCGCTACCAACAATCAAAGATCTAAAAGATGTGTGAATCATCTTCAAATGTACATAATAAATGTGATTTTGGCCGGTTTATATAGGCATAAATTAGGTTAAATCATTAATTATTCTTGCAACCTTTTCAACTACATCTCAATCCATAACCGACTTTTAATTCTATACTAAATACGTGTTCAATTCCGACAACCCTTGCACTTCCATCTCGATGTTGTATATACTTCACATTAAATTATGTGACTCCATCTTGAGTATCTTGATTACTCTACCTTAAATTAAGAGACTCAATCTTATAGTATTATAGATTTACAGATCTTCAAAGAAACCTTCAAAATTTTATTAATATATACGTAGACTATTTAAAAAGATACAAAAATATACCTCAAAACTTAAAAAACACTTTGGTTCTTGGTGGTTCCGGCGGCGGCAAAACACGGTGTTTACGGCTTATGTGGTTTCTTGGTTCGGTTGTTGTGTATGGTGTGAGAGCAGAGATTTTGCGTGTTTGGTGCGAGATGAGAGACGGATGAGATGAAAAGATGAGTGACTGTGATTTGATAATAGCGTGTGTGTGTGTGGAAGAAGCTTAAAAAACACCCCTATGTGTATGTGTGTATGGGGGTGTGGAAGAAAAGGCTAAGAGACAGTGTAGAAGGTAACATTTGGCAAGAATACAGCCACAAAAGCAATAAAAAATTGGTTGCATGGTACAAACACCGTACGACAAGGAAACCCCAAAATTTTTCGGATCAAAAGATGGCCGGGTGCCTGTGGAGCTACCCAGGCGGATCTAAAAGTTACAAAGCAGATGTGAGAGAGAATGAATAGAGTGGTTCGGGTTTTGTGATAAAAAGAAGCATATGGGGTCTACCCAAGTGGCCCGAAAATGTATTTTTTTTCTTGGTTGTTACTGTTCACAAGCTCTTGCCAAATGTAATATATACTAATTTTTAACAATTGTATATATAGACTTTTGTCGCTAGTTACGTACATTCTCTTAATTGTCAACCTCGTGTTTTGAAATCCCTTTTAATTTGTAGGAGCATTAACAAAAGTATTGTCTGTAAAGTAAACTTGAACGAGGCATGCAGAACCTGTGCTACACACAGGCTTCGAATCTAATTGTTAATCGCGTATTCTTTCTGTGTTGTATGAAACGTTTTGACTTTCTTATATAAAAATTTAAAAATG
Organism: Artemisia argyi; assembly: GCA_030686995.1. Lineage (NCBI taxonomy): Eukaryota > Viridiplantae > Streptophyta > Magnoliopsida > Asterales > Asteraceae > Artemisia > Artemisia argyi. Next base: position 162,375,594 of record CM060683.1, read on the forward strand.
TTTGATATTGTTTTGGTTTTGTGGTGTTGTATTTTATAAATGGGTTTTTGGTTATTAAGTTGTGATGGCTTTGTTTCTTTTCGCCTATTACTTATTTGCATGATAAAAAATGGTCTTTTTTCTTTTGATCAATTACTTAGCCCTACAATACTTGTCCATTAGATGGTTTTTGCATGGTAATATGAAGCACACGGGGTCTATCTAATTGGTCATACTATAATGTGCGTTAAATATTTTCTTTATTAAGTTTGTAAGTTAAAGTTTGTGTAATAATGTATATATAATAATGCCACATAAACTGTATAAAAATCGTTACAAACCTTTTTAGCTTAATCTTATTTTATTGTACAACTAATTTCATTGAAAATTAACATTGAAGTCTAACTAATATTAATAAATTTTATCAATAAACTCAATTCTAAATAGCTAACCAAATGAATATTAATTAACATGCTATCAATAATTCCTAAAACTTTAGGACTCCACTATTATATCTTAAACTTAATTTTTTTAATTTACAAATGAGTTCGAGCAAAAATTATGTACTTTTTCTTTTATATTCATTATTTAAGTTGCATGCTTATATAAACTAATCACGCTAAAAAATATCATTTAACCATTTAAATGTTGCTTTATATACATGCTCTTGCACATTTTTTTGAATCAATTCGCACATGTGAGCTACATCAATAGAAAACACTCATAAATTACTTGTATATGACAATGCATTAACATAATACATATATCTATATATATTGCATTAGATTAAATCATTAATTATTCTTGCAACCTTTTCAACTTCATCTCAATCAATAACCGACTTTTAATTCTATACTAATTACTAAATATCATGTGATCAATTCTGGCAAGCCTTACACTTCCATCTCGATGTTGTATATACTTCATATTAAATGCACCGGTTTTGTTTTTCGATAAAAGTTTGAACTTTTGCTTATGTTTAAAACTCAACTTTTTATTTGATATTATAATTTACAAACGGCTTTAAATCAAAATTATGTATTTTTTCCTTTCTATTCATTACTCAATGTGATATTTTTAATATGTCGTATTTTGCTATTATGACAAACTCATTTAATGGGCGTAAATATTGGTTTCTCACTAATGATTCTACATATAGAAAAAGAAAACACTTTGCGATGCGCACGATAAATTCATTATAATATTTCTTAAAGAGCATTGGAAAGCAACTACTTACATAAACTAATCACGCTAAAAAGTATGATTTAACCATTTAAATGTTGCTTTACATACATGCTCATGCACATTTTCTTGAATCAATTCGCACATGTGAGCTACATCAATAGAAAATGCACATAAATTACTTGTATATGAAAATGCATTAACATAATACATACATCTATATATATACTTATCTATAATAATCACCTAAATATGTAAGAAACAAAGAAAATAGTTGGTATCCCAATCTTTGGTTCCATTTATCCGAGCATGCATGTTTTTGTGTGATTTTCATGGTACCTGCGTATGATAACTAAATTTTTTTTTAAAAAAAAATACCAAGTTAATTACAAAGATCTAAAAAATTTGTGAATCATTTCCAAAATGTTGCAAAAGAGAATTTACATACCGCTACCAACAATCAAAGATCTAAAAGATGTGTGAATCATCTTCAAATGTACATACTAAATGTGATTTTGGCCGATTTATATAGGCATGAATTAGATTAAATCATTAATTATTTTTGCAACCTTTCGCAACCCTTGCACTTCATCTAACCGACTTTTAATTCTATACTAAATGACATGTGATCAATTCGGGCAACCTTTGCACTTCATTTCCTTTCATGATTGTATAGTTATTATGAGGCTGCATTGAATTCCAAGCATTAGCTATCTTGTACTCTATGCAATCTTGATGCCTACACAATAAATTACAGGGCTGAATCTTATAGTATTATAGATAGATTAAGGGCCACTTCGTTAAGTTGTGTTAATTAACATATAACTTAATATGAAGACCTTTATTTTTATGGCTTTTTATTTTAAGTCATTTTAATTGATTAAGTAAAAAAAACAAACAACTTATCACATAACTTAATAAATTAAATCACATAATTTAATAAATTAATTTTTTTTCATATTAAATCAATTAAGTTGGATTTAATTATTTAAATAGCACCTAACTTTCATTAACTGATTAAGTAAAATTATATATCCAAATATATACCTAATGGTGTTATTTTGTATCAACATATATTTTGTATAGTAGCTAGAGTTAATTATAATTGTTTTGTGACACATAAACCTCACATAACATTACGAGGGGAAGTTAAAAGTTTGCAACTCGATGACATGCAGGGTCAACATAAATTCATCGAGCATACTTTAAGCATGAATTAATTTGCACTGATTATTTTTATTAAATCATTCATTTAAGTATAAAGGATATACGTTTCTATTATTTTATTTTTATTTATATACAAAAAGAAAATATATTTACACACACCTACCACAGAACCTAATATTTCATCTGTCTCAAACAATGTTTGAACCTACGACCTTACTTGTCGAGTCACTCATAGGCAAAGCCACTTTGGTAAGGATATACATTTATATGTCAAACAATACGCATGCATGAACATGTTATAAGGTATGCACTTAAAAAAATAAACATATTTATTAAACGATTTGAAATATATATATCAGTACAAGGAATAAGTACAACCGTTCGGTACATATAGACGTACTAATGAATAATTGAATAAGTAAATAATGGGCAAAGAAGTCCATTTATTTGGATACGTGCTCTTCTTAGAATTTCATCTAAGATATAATATCACACCAATGTTATTTAAAATGGATTTAAAAAAAGAGAGAACAAAACTAAGAATATAATAGTTTTAAAAAAGTATTGATCGTTTCATTATAACAGCATGCATGCATGGCGGCTAGCTAGTAGCCTATCCGATTTGAACCAACGATTGAGAGAATTAATTCAGGTGGTGGTGTAGCGGTAGCACTATTTGGACGTCCGGCAACCTTCTTGGAGCCAATACAACGGCCACTACCACCGTTGCCAGTCCAGTTACACAGATTTCCAAGTGACCTAACTGGCGGTTTTCTACTTTGCAACGATGATAACAGAAGATGGCTTTTCTTCATCCATGTTTCTTCAAAATCTTCATCTAAAATTCTGATTGCTCGAGTTGGTTGGAAGCTAAGAAGGAAAAGAACCAATGCCTCCATAATAGCTACATAAATGACTTGGTGTTTCCTCATTTAAGTTCCAGATGCTTTTTTTTTTTTTTTTTTTTTTTTTTTTTTAATAGAATGAGTTAGTTTGATTTATAATATAAAAGTAATTAAATCTTCGGTTGGGAAAAATGAGTTTTGATTTAAGGAAAAAGTGGGTAATATTGTTAGAGTTTGAGGGATATATATTACAAAGAGTAGGGACTCATATATAAGCACAAAAATCAAATGACAAGTGGTTTGACTTGAATTGAATTGAATATATGTTAATTTTGACTTGGTTCATTCCAAAGGAGATTTGAACTTTTTTTTCCCCTTCCTTCCTTGTGTGTGTTTTTGTTTTATATTTTTTTATGCACATTTTAATATTTAAGAAAAATCGTGTTAAGCTGATTAATTTAAAACAAAAGAGAAAAAATCAACAAAAATAGGGGATCCGCAGCTAATGTTCCCAAATTTAAGAAAATATTAAGCATTGCTAAAAAACAATTAATAGTAAGATACGGAAATAAATATTTCCTTAGCTTATGACAAAAGAAACATTTACCCGAAAACGGAATTGAATGGGTCTCACATAGTTTAAAGAAATTTATCTATACACGGTATATTAAAGAAATTTATATTTATTGACCTGGTATTAGTAGCATTTCACGAGTATTGCAATCTGATGTGTGAATGAGTGTTTTATGAAAGGTGTTCACCAGTGATTTGATTAGCTAATAGGGCGTGTTTGGTTGGTGGTTTGTGAATGTAACTTTGACATTAAATACACTTGGTTGGTTGTTTTTTAAAGAAAATAATTAGGGTTAAATATCATACACTATTACAATTCTTATGTAAATGTTGGGTGTCCCTTGTACTTTTCTTTCCATTTCACTCTTACATATCAATTTTATATAATAATAAATCGATATTTTATGCATTACTACCAATTAATTACAATATTTAATTAAATATAATTTTTTATGTTATCTACTCAAATCCAAATTAAAATCCTAATTTTTAACTTTATATCCAAATCCAAATTTTAATCCTAAACTCATCTACAAACCAAACGGCACCGAAATGTTTATTTATGTGACATTCTTTAGCAGTCCATAAGTATTAATTTAAATTTAAAAAGTAAAATACATCGTTCATCATTTTACTTCTATAAAATACCTGTAGAGTCTCAAATTCAAAATAAATACATCCAAGGTCTCAATTGCTTATTTTTTTCATCGCCTAAGGTCTCTTTGACTAACGGGCGTCAGTCAATAGATGTTAAGTCCTCCATGTGCCTCGCATGAAAAATGGTCATTTCATTGCTTGTGTTAATTATTGGTACAACTTTGTCGACGAGTTTATCTAAAAATTAACACTATCACCTCACTCAACTACACTACCATCACTACCACTACCAACACCACCATCACCTCCACCGCCATCATCATCTTGTCACCACCACTGTCACCATCATCTCATTACTATACAATTCATTATCAAACAAAAAACACATTCCCAAATCCCATCCATACACTATAAAGAAAAAACACTCATCATCAAAATCTAAACAACCCTACCTTTTTACCCAAATATTTAAGAATACAAGTTAAAGAAAAAACATACTTAGTAGTATTTATTTCCCGTCAGTTTTTCTTCTTTTTCTCTCAAAGGTTTGGATTTTGTTTCCATTTTCTGAATGAAATTGTTATAAAAAATTTTGGTTTAGAAAGATAACAATTTGTTGGCGTATGTGTCCGGACGACACGTGCTGAACCGAAGGGTTTCCATCAATCCAAAGGTTATTGTCGGAATGCGGATGCTGCTCTTGTCCGAAGGGCATGTGCCGAAGGACCGTAAAGGTATACACCCCTTTTTATACAGGTACATCCTTTTTACCCAGCAGTCCGATGCAATAACCGGACTATGTCGCCTAACCCGGATATTACGGGATTGTGTCTCCCACGTGACCAGACACCTAGCACCTAGACCAGGTGTAGGTCGGCGTGTTACTTCCTGAGACATTAACATGTTATTATCCAATAGGTATTAAACACAATAGATTATAAAGAAAGGCTACAAGTTATTATTCGAGCAAGCTATTATCCAACAGGCATTGTACAAAGGCTTGGCTATAAATAGCCAAACCCCTCTCCTTCATAAGGCAGGTTCATCACTCACTCTCTCTCTCTCTCTCTCTCTCTCTCTCTCTCTATATATATATATATATATATATATATATATATATATATATATATATATATATATATATATATATATATATATATATATATATATACACACACACACATATATATATATATATATACACACAATATTTTCTCTCCCTCATCTCGCATATTAAACATACGGCATAAGCATACTAAATCCTCTATAATCGAGGTTCTGACTTGACCGTTGGAGTTCCCGAGGCTTCGGCCTCGTGAACCCTTCTAACGGGTTCTTTCATGTTTGTAGCATACTTTCAAGCTCGGGACAAAGACAGACGGCACACAAGGGCCGTCAAGACCAACCTGGTGGAAAAATGCTTCAACACAATTTAATAACTAAAATAATAGATAACAAATTATTCAAATTAAAGCATTCCACATCAATTAATCAAGCCAATTTAAAAAGGATAAGATCCAAACAAACAAAACTAAATAATATGAGTATCAACCTATCACGAACCAAAAATTACAAGATAATGACTAGAAACCTGTGACCAAACAAACTCTTTAAATAACACACTGGCATGAGAACCTAACAGTATGCAGTCAAAACTGACCAAAAAATATATGAAGCAGACATCACATCATAGAATGAACCTGAACTCGGGCATAATTCATAAATATAGCCCTTATTGTAGTCGGCTTTTCAAAGGATATCGTAATTAACCATTGTTGATAACCTAGCTCTTTATATTTATTAGATCTTCGTACAATCCAATCATAGCTTTTTAGTTGAATATCTTGAACAATTTTATTATTAATTGAAACCTTATTACGGAAAAGACTAAAACTGGACAAGTATAAAACTTTGTTGGTATTTAATCCTTATGAATAGAATGTTAGATGAATCGAGTGCAGGCTGAATTACACACATATTAGATAAACATAATACAGCTTTAGGAATGTAAATCACACTAGATAACAGCAAAGGTTACAAGGATTGCGATCTTCGGCTAAAAGAGTAATGTCCTACATCCACGTACACAATAGCAAGGGTCGGTTATATTATCTTTGATTAGCTTTTCCAAGTATATTAGTGCATGAGACTCCTGCTTGGTAGCATTACATTGTTAGTGTGGGAAATTAGGCTAAAAAGTATTTTTGCCACTAGCAGCACCATGCCAACATTTACAATCAAAGTACACACTTTACATACAATGCATATTATAATATGGACAGACAAGACAGTTCAACTATAATACATTTTTGCATTGAACATGATGAAAGGGTATATCATAAGGAACATAAGGCATATCTTTTATTACCTTATTCGATTTCTTGTGTTGGGTTGAAGTTATAATCAGTAGAAAGGAATGGATCTATTTGTTTTAAATTTGATGTAAATTATGTAACCGATTTTTATTATCTAAGGTAAAACGGGTGTTTTAGCTGACGATTGCATAGGTGTTGGAATGTGATCGCATGTCAACTATAATTATTTCCGAAGATGGTTGTAATGGTGGTGGATGGTTGTAATGACGATAATAGAAGATTGCTTCCCTTCATCCACGTTTCTCCAAAATCTTCATCTAAAATTCTACTTGCTCTAGCCGGTGTGAAGCTAAGAAGTAATAGAACAAATGTTGCCATAAGAGCTAAAGAAATGTCTTGGTGTTTCATTTTTGTTTAAAGTTTAAGTTTAATGATGCGTTTGGTATGATGCTATGAATCACAATAGGTATGGGTGTAGATATATGGTGGGCCTCTCGGGTATGAAAGTTTCATACCTTGCCCTTTTGAGTGGTATGGAGTATGGAAGATATGTATATCGCAATTCCAAATTTGAGAGATGTACATATTAACCAAACACTTGCAATCATATCTAATATGATTCTTTCATTCCGATTTCTCCTACCAAACGCACCCTAAAGTTTCCTTTTGTTGGGAATGAATTATTTCGCTTTAATATGAATCTTGATATAAGGAAACTCTGGGTAATTTTGTTAGGGTTTGATCGATGGATATAATATCTTAAGGAGTAAAGACTTAAATATATGTAAGCAGGGACAGAACTAGGGTTCTGCGGGTGCCTATGACCCTAATAGATTTTTTCGATGTAATGTTAATTTTTTAAAAAAAAAACATCAATTTTTTCTATATGCTCCCGGTGCATTGAAATGTGTTTCTATATTACGCTTTCAAAAAGTTTGCGCACCTAATCATATTTAGTAATGGTTCTGCCCTCTATATAAGCAAATCACAAGACATATGGTTGACAAATTGTTTGACTTTGATGGGTTCTTTTAATTCCCTTGACCAAATGTCTTCTTTAGTACCAATGGCGCGTGTGTTTTATTTTATTTTATTAAAATAAACCATTTTTAGGGCTCTAAATTTGATTCTTGGGCTGACCAATACACTTCAAATATATATATGTATATACACGTTATAATGAAACAAATTAAAGTAGAAGAACTTGATGATATGATAGACCTTTTAATTTCCGTCTTCTAGAATAAGCAAAATATAATAAAACAAGAATTTTGGTCCATTAAGTGATGATAAAGAGACAACAGTGCTTAAGTCTGCAGTTAAAAAAAAGAGCCAAAATTATATTTAAGTTTAATAATACTCCGTGATTATTGAATTATATGAGACAAACAAAAATTGGTAAATGTAATGTACATGATATTGTTTAATTTTCTTCGGCACGTAAAGCATATATGCTTCTCCTTGTACTTCAAAAGTTTAAACTTCTGCCACTATCGATTACGAACGAATGCATAACGGGCTCTCAAATGTGACTCTTATTCATTATATATATGATCTTAAATCTTAATTAAAAGCTTGTATTATTTTTGTTTCACGATGAGTTGCTAGAGGAAGTTACAATGTGAGATTACAAGTAGGGGTGATCCAAAGAAGAAAGTATTTTACTTTCTTTAAATATTGTGTCCCACTCGAGGGTTGAAGATTGAAACATAAACCACTCAGGTACTCCGATTGCACCAAATGATCCAAGTGGTTGAGTTTATTACAGGCTTCACAGCATCAAAACAACCCATGTTAATTTTCTTGGAAGCGGTTGCATTGGAGGATGCAAGTAAATTGTTGTTGGAATATCAATGATATATTCACTTTTTATCCGAAATCTACAAGTCCCTAGCAGTTTGAACATATAATCCTGGAACATAAACCCCACTACTACACGACTGTTGGAATATGATCCGTTGCAAAAGCGGTTGCTAATTTAGAACGGATTTTTCTTAGTTGGAAAACCGTTGCAACTTTTTTAACTCCGTTAGAAATCCGTTGCAATTTAAATTTCCATGGAGCATTAACGCTACGGTAGGTATCTGTTGCAAATGGCCGTTTGCAACGGATTCGCAACGGATTCATACCGTAGCATTAGCCAACTTGTGTTGTAGTGCCCGGCCATGAATTAAACCTGCACTGATTAATTTAAAAATAAACGTACATTTGAAGTTCGATTGATATACATTTACATTATTATTTTAGTTTAAAAAGACAATTTATGTACATACCTACATACCATATCATATTATTCATATCTCACACTATCTCACAAATATAACGAACATACATGGCTTGAACCTTCACACCTTTGGTTAAATTTTATCTCACTCGGACCAAAATGTCAATAATATACATTTACATGTTAACAAGTATGCATGAACACGTTATAAGGTAGAGTAATGCACTATAGATAAATTAACAAACGATGGAATTGAATTATATATATCAAAAACAAATACTCAGTAGTACATATATATCACATTAATGAATAAGTACGTAATTGACAAAGAAGTCCATTATTTGAATACATACTCTTGTTAGAAGTTGATCCATGACTTCATTATATTGCTATTTTTTAATTTGAAAAACAACATAAAAAGAATTTTGAATAGTTAAAAAAAATTAAGGTAACGAATTAAAATGTGTTGTTAGGTTATAACAGCATGCATGCATGCATGCATGCATGGGGTATCTAGCTAGTGGCCTCTCCGATTTGGACCAACGATTAATTAAGAAAATTTAGGTGGTGGTGGGGCAGTAGCACCATTTGGACGTCGTCCGGCAACCTTTCTGGAGCCAATACAACGGCTACCACCGTTGCCTGTCGAGTTACAATCATTTCCTGGTGGCGGAAGAGGCGGTCTTCTACTTTGTAACGATGGTAATATTAGAAGATTGCTTCTCTTCATCCATGTTTCTTTAAAATCTCCTTCTAGAATTCGGCTTGCTCGAGTTGGTGTGAAGCTAAGAAGTAAGAGAACAAATGTTGCCATTATAGCTACAAAAATGACTTGGTGTTTCATATTATGTTTAAAGTTCAAGATTATGGTTTTCTTTTCTTGGGAATGAATTAGTTTGCTTTAACTAGATGAAAATAGTATAGATTTATATAAGCTTAGGGGAATCTTCTGTTGGGAAAATGAGTTATGAATGATATATAAAATGTGTGAAGGTTTGATGGATGATATTCATAAAACATAAGAGACTTATATATATAAGCAAATAGAATGACATAAAGTTAAAAATTAGTTTGACTTTGAAGGGTTCATGTTCAATCCCTCTTGAACACAATGACGTGTTATTTGTTTATTTGACCAATGACTAATATATAGTACTTCAAAGTTCAAACATTAATTTATATGTAAACACGTTATATATAATGAAACGAATTAGTAAAAGAATTTGATGATAGACCTTTAATTTATGTCTTCTAAAATAAGGAAAAATTAATAAACAAGACTTTAGGTTAATTAGAGATTTAGCGCTTAAGTTTGCAGATAAAAACAAGAGTATATTAAAGAAAGATTAAAACAAACTTTGAAAAATATTAGTATACGTGATAGTGTTTATTTTTTTCTCCGAGACATATACACTAAGCATATACAATCTTAAAAGTTCTATTTTTTGTATACTGCGGATATTATTATAGAACTACCAACTTGTTATAGAAGTTACAATGCCATATTACAAGCAGATCAGGTGATCCAAAAATGAGAGTTTGATTTATTTAAGTGACGTGGGGGTTGAAGATCGGAATAAGCATAAACTATTCCGATAGCGCCAAATGATCCACGTGATATTGATTGTATTTATAACTGCATCAAAACAACCCTCCATTCGTTTCCCTTTCGCAAGCTCCAATCTGTGGTTTTTAATTGGGTTGTTAGCAGGTGTAAGAAACTTAGCCTTGTATGGTTAGATTGGTTGTTTAACCCCGGGATCGGATAGCTTGCACACATTTTGTTAAGTGATGCTCATTTATTGTGTAATTGCTCCTAGCCTCTTGTTGGGTAAACATTCTTAGTTTTGTTTATATATAAATATATTTCTTCGTCGTCCAAAAAAAAAAACCATTGGAATATCAATAAGTCATCCGTACCAGGAAGACAGTTGACGAAAATGTGTTTTTTGTCCTCAGACCATTATAAGACAGTTGCATTCTCTTAATTATCAACGTAATGTTTTGAAATTCCTTTTGTAGGAGCATTAACAAAAGCGTTATAGTTGTCTGTAAAGTAAATTAATTGATTAAGTAAAATTATATACCAAAATATATGGTGTTATTTTTATATATTCTGTATAGTAGCTAGAGTTACGTAATTGTTTTGTGACACATAAACCTCACAAAACATTACGAGGGGAAGTTAAAAGTTTGCAAATCGATCACATGCAGGGTCAACATAGAATACATGCATCGAACATACTTTAAGCATGAGTTAATTTGCACTGTTTGTACTACAGAGGTGGAAGATGTTTCACACTTGTTCTTTCAATGTAACATGGCTCGTGACATTTATGGGCTTGTATGTCGCTGGTGGGATATTCCTTGTTTTTCTGGTTGTTCTTATGAGGAGTGGATCTCCTGGTTTTGTGGGTTGCGACTGGGATCTCGTCTTAAAGGTCTCTTGGAAGGTGTTTTCTTTGTTATGTGGTGGAGTATTTGGAGCTTTCGAAATCAACTCTTGTTTTCGTCTCAATATCCTCGGAAGCACATTCTTTTTGATGATATTGTTATGTACTCGTTTATGTGGTGCCATGCTAGATGTAGAAATAGTTTTACGTGGGATTCTTGGCTTCAACATCCTTATTTAATTACTTTGTAATCCCTTTCTAGCTTCTTGCTAGTTTTTTTTAATAAAAGTTGTTGTTCAAAAAAAATTTGCACTGATTATTTTAAATAACTTTTTTCCAAGTATATATAAAGGATATACGTTTCTACTATTTTATTTTTATTTATCAAAAAAGCTATGTACACACGCGTACACAGCACCTAGCTAATATTTCATCTGTCTCACAATGCATGTCTCAAACAATGTTTGAACCAACGACCTTACTTGTTGAGTCAGTCATAGGCAAAGCCACTTTGGTAAGGATATACATTAATTTATGTGTCAAACAATACGCATGCATACATATGAACATGTTATAAGGTATATATGCACTTCAAATAAATCAACAAACGATCGAATTGAATTTTATGTATCAGTACAAGGAATAAGTACGTACAACCATTAGGTACATATACACATATTAATGAATACGCACGTAATGGCAAAGAAGTCCATTTATTTGGATACGTGATCTGTTAGAATTTGATCTATGATCACTCTGTTATTAAAAATGAATTTAATAAATAATAAATAAAACCAAAGAATAGTTTGGAAAAAGTATTGATCGTTTGATTATAATAGCATGCATGCATGGCGGCTAGCTAGTAGCCTCTCCGATTTGAACCAACGATTGAGAGAATTCAGGTGGTGGTGGAGCGCTAGCAACGTTTGGACGTCCGGCAACCTTGTTGGAGCCAATACAACGGCCGCTACCACCATTGCCGGTCGAGTTACACGGATTTCCAGGTGACCTAACTGGCGGTTTTCTTTGGTTTCTTTGTAACGATGATAATAGAAGATGGCTTCTCTTCATCCATGTTTCTTCAAAATCTTCATCTAAAATTCTGATTGCTCGAGTTGGTTGGAAGCTAAGAAGGAAAAGAACCAATGTTGCCATGATAGCCACATAAATGACTTGGTGTTTCATATTTCTTTGTTGAGAATGAGTTAGTTTGATTTATAATATAAAAGTAATTTATCTTTTATTGGGAAAATGAGTTTTGATTTGATGGAAAAAATGGGTAATATTGTTGAAGTTTGATGTAGTATAATATTACAAAGAGTAGGGACTTATATATAAGCTCAAAATCGAATGGCAGACGACAAATGGTTTGACTTTGAATTGAATATATGTTAATTTTGACTTGGTTCATTTCATTGGAAGATTTTACTTCTTATTTTATTTTATTTTAATGTTTTTGTTGATACGCATTTTAATGCTTAAGAAAAATCGTGTTAAACTGATTAGTTTAAGACAAAGGACAGAACAAAATCAAGAAAAATAGGGGATCCGCATCTAATGTTCTAAAATTTAAGAAAATGTTAAGCATTGCTAAAAAAAAAAAAAAAAAAAAAAAAATTAATTGTAAGATAAGGAAATAAAATATTTCGTTAGCTTATGACAAATGAATATTACATTTACTCGAAAACGGAGTTGAATGGGTCTCACTCTCAATAGTTGAAAATTATTTCCCAACAGAATTATCTATACACGGTATATATGAAGAAATTTATATTTATTGACCTGGTATTAGTAGCATTTCACGAGTATTGCACTATGATGTGTGAATGAGTGTTTTATAAAAGGGAAATTATTTGCACACTCACATTTTTTATTTGGACACTCTACTATATGCTTTACATACTTGTACAATACTTACCGTGTGTTTTAACAGTTTGTACAATTGAGTGTCCCAATCAAAAGTGTGAGTGTGTCAATCACCTCCCTTCATAAAAGGTGTTCACCATTGATTTGATTAGCTAATAGGACGTGTTTGGTTGGTGGTTTGTGAGGTAGGATCTAACTTTGGCATTAAATACACTTGTTTGGTTGTTTTTTAAAGAAAATAATTGGAGTTAAATCTCATTGCCGGGCCTGTTTGGTTAAGGGTATTTACTTGGGTTTTGGAATTAAAAGTCTTGTTTATTTGAATTTTTGATATTTGAGTTTAGGCTTGTATGCCAAATAGGGGCGTGCACGGTTCGGTTTGGGTCGGTTTTAAGCTAAAACCGAAACCGAACCGAAATTTTCGGTTTTTATAGAACCCAAAACCGAAACCATTCGATTTTTGGCGGTTCGGTTTATTATCGGTTTCGGTTCGGCTTTTCGGTTTTTCCGGTTTCTAACTGTTTATATTTGGGCATGACAAATTTATACCAACAAACTTGTATTACATAGAAAATTCACTATTCTTATTATTATTATTATTTTTGTCAATCTAAGTATAATAATGTTTATTGTATAATTCTATAATTACACACATATATATGAGACACACACATGCGAGTGAACAAACATATAATATGATCATCATCATATATTTATTGACATATTCTCAAATAAACACATGACATGACAAACATGCATATAAACATAAACGTTAAGATAATATTATAAATTTACCTACAAAAATGAATATGAATTTATAACTTTGATTTATTTATTTATTTATTCATATTATATTAATTATATATTATTATATAATAAAATCGGTTCAGTTCGGTTTTTGAGCGAAAACTGAAACCGAACCGTATTTTTTGGTTTTTGAAAAATCAAAACTGAACCATCGGTTTTTAGTTTAGGTCGATTTTTTCGGTTCGGTTTGGTCGATTTTCGGTTCGGTTTCGGTTTTTTTTGTTTTGTTTGCTCACCCCTAATGCCAAATATAGAGGGTTCTATCAAAGGTGGCTTCATGAGGTGGAATTATGACATATGTAGGCCCCGACTTTGTTTTCTTCTTATATTTCTTTTTCCTTTATTGCGATGTACCTTATAAAATAGTATTTATTTATTTTTTCTTACTTTATTAATAAAAGTAATCTTTAATTTATTTTTTATTATATAATATATTATTAAATATTATTTTCCCTCTCCAAATCCAAATTCTAATTTACAATTTTACATTTAAATTCAAATCCTAATCTAAACTCATCTACAAACCAAACAGCACCTAAGTAAATGATGGGTTTACTTCACTTTAAGTGGGTCCCTTGTACTTTTCTTTCTATTTCACTCTTACATATCAATTTTATATAATAAAAAATCGATATTTTATGAATTACTACTAATTAAATATAATATTTAATAAAAAAATATAATTTTTTCTGTTACATACTCAAATCTAAATTCAAATCTTAATTTTTAACTTTATATCCAAATCCAAATCTTAATCCTTGTAACACCTCCAAAATTTGATACAACGGAAGACTCAACAAGCTTTCGGGGTGCTACGGGGATTGGTATCCAACACAAGTCATAAAAGAACGAGATAAAGTAAACATGAGTAAAACACAACCAAACGGGGTTTTAAAGTTTACGTTCATCTCAAATTTATCCAAAGTAAGGTCCAAAAGAAATAAACGTAGGTCCACAATTACATATCATAGTTTGAGAAAATAGATCCATGAACCACTTTGCCAAGCCAAGTCTCCAATCCAAGCATCCAAAATCATTACTTAATTACCTGAGAAAACGCGCTAAAAGTCAGCTTTTGCTGGTGAGATTGTAAGGAATTATTGAAGATATTGCTGACTGATACTGCTGACAGGTTCCTGCGGAAGCTTAGAGTGTTTCTGCTGATGACTGGTTCCTGCGGACGTATAGAGATCCTACGGATAGAGTTAAACCGTGGATAGAACTTATGTAATCTAGGACAAGATATGTAGAATATCTTTTATTAGTTTATTATTATTTGTTTCTTGTAAGAAAGGCTAGGGTTTCCACTAGTATATAAGGAACCCTAGGTCATTGTATTACGTACGAGTTTCATAACATTATTAGTTAAAGTATTGATCTATAGAAGATCAAGTTTAGTATATAAGTTTGTTTTTATATTCCGCAATAATTACAAGCTCACAAAGATTATCTAACTTAGTCTTACTGGTGATTACATTAGTAGGCTAACGATCTATTGGCTCGAGATCTATCAAGATATAGATCCTAACAAGTGGTATCAGAGCCACGAGATACTCTCTGTAACCTCAGCACAATCACAATCACATAACTTTTCACTCAGTACCAATGGGAGACAAACCAGGCAGTGATGTTACTCTCTCAGAAGCATGCTCTCTCACTCAACAACTACAACAGGTGGCCTTCTCTAACAGCAATGCCAAGCTTCCTTTTCTCAGGAAGGATGAGTATGAGATCTGGGCCATGAAGATGCAAAACTGGATTGCAAGTGTTGACTATAACCTTTGGAATGTTATACTCAATGGCTGTCGTCCTAAAAAGCAAATTGTAGATGCTGATGGGAAAATTAAGATTGTGGAACATGTTTCTGCTGAAGAAATTCTTGCTATACAAAGGGCGAATAAAGCAAGAACCATATTGCTGCAGGCAATCCCTGATGACCACATGGGAGATTTTCATTCCATGACTGATCCAAGAGAAATCTGGTGGGCTATAAAAGCTAGATTTGGGGGGAATGATGAATCAAAAAGGATGAGAAATAGTATGTTGAAACAAGAATTCCAAGAATTCAGATGATGAGGCGAAAAATAAACCACTTTTAGGGGGTCATTTAAGCCCGGAATTGAATTTATTTGATCAAATATTGCCTTAAATCGTTCCTTTTGTGATTTTAGGTACTTTGTGAGTGAAATCTGGAAAAGGAAGCAATTCGGACGTTTTTGGAGCATAAAAGTGAAGAAAACGGCAAAGACTTAATTTTTCATGCTGAGAACAGTACTTGACGGCGTCAAGAGGAAAACCCTGATGGCGTGAAGAGTAAAAACCATGACGACCCAGTGCAAACCTGACGGCGTCACAACAAGGGCGTCAAGAGTTAAATTGGTGACGGCCTGCATAAGGTGAATACATGACGGCGTCAGACCCAGATCTAGGCAGTCCGAGAAACTATTTGGCAGCGAGATGACGGCGTCAGACATTTGTTCTTGACGCCGTCACCCATCAAAATCTATATATAGTTTTCTATTTTTCATTCATTAAGGAGGAACTTGTGTGGAGAAAACTAGGGCCGAACTTTGTAAACCCGAGGTCATATTTTACAATGTTTTCAAGGGTTTTCATCCCTTGGATCCTTTCATGTTCAATTGAGATAAGTCTTCTCTTAATTCAATCAATATGTCTATGTGTTGTTTGAATATATCTTATGCTTGTCTTGATTCCAACATGCTAGGCTAGATCTATCTTGTGTTTGCTTAGATATAATGAAACCTAGATGTTAATTATGTGTTGATTACTTTTTTATAGTTGTATTGGATGAATGATTTCAATGTTAGGCTTAAGAAAACTGGCAGATCTCCATTGTGTAACATGCTTGAACGTCTTAGGAAACATGAACCGATGTGTACTAGGTTTTATTGGTTATATTTAATGCATGAGCAAATTCTAGTGATCCCATGTTAGGAGCTTCTTAGCCGGCTCGACATAGGAGTGAAGTAGGCGCTCATAGGATTGGGGAAGTAAGTACGCCACCCTATGAATGGTATTAAGGAATACAATCCGTCATCCACGCAACTATAACAAGTAATTAACGTGTAAAAGATATCTAGGGAGTAGTGAAATCTAAGTAAACACAATTCTCCCACATATTGCTCACAACTTTAGTTTAATATAGTTTATTTTCATTTTTAGTATTTTATTTTGATTGCATCTTAGTATTGGGTTAGTTAACTAGCAACTAATTCCGCCAAACTCCTTCAAACCCGAGATTTTTATTTGCTTTCTAAAAAATATAAAAAATACAAAAAGAATCATCCGTTATCTCTAGACCTAGTCTTTAGGTTTTCTAATCCTAGCGACACTATTTCTAGCTGAACGATCAATCCCCCGGTACTTGTCATTATACTATACTACATCGATCAGGTACACTGCCTGGTGAGGGTTGTAAGCTTCTCGAAATCCCTCGAGAGGTAAAGCCTGGTGCAATCCCTACACACCATCAGAATAACTGAAGAAGAGGGTCTCCACAAAGGCTATGACAGGTTTCAGAAGATACTGAGTCAGTTGAATCAGCTTCTAGCCAGACCTGACAATGAGGAGGTGAATTCCAGGTTTCTAAGAGCCTTGCCTCCCTCATGGTCTCAGGTGAGTATATCATTGAAAACAAAAGGTGGCCTGGACTACCTCCGTTTTGATGACTTGTACAACAAACTCAGAGCTTTGGAAGGCGACATAAAGGGATTCTCTCCATATGCAGCAACTCCTTCTCAATCTGCATTTGTCAGCTCTAACTCAAACTACATGCCACATACCTATACAAGTCCATCCCCAGTACCACAGGTTTACTCAAGTCCATCCACTCCAAGTCAAAGTCTTCCCATTACCACATTGTCTTTTTCAAATGCTAATCCAATAACTCATCCAAAGATTAGTAATGTGATGGAAGATGTACTTTATTCATTTGTTGCTGAAGTTGATAAACAGCAACAAATAGCTTATGAAGATTTTGAGAAGATTGATGAACTTGCTTTAGAAGAGTTGGACTTAAAGTGGCAAATGGCTATGCTCTCCCTCAAGGTCAGAAGATTTGAGCAAAAGGTTGGTAAAAAGCTCAATGTTGATGGTAGAGATGCAGCTCGGTTTGACAGGAGGAAAGTGAAGTGCTATGCTTGTAGAGAAATTGGCCATTTTGCAAGAGAGTGCACAACCAAGAAGGGTGAAGCTAATACCAGCTACTCAGCATACAAGAAGAAAGAGGTGGAGGCTGGTGAATCAAAAGCCTTGATAACTGCTATAGATGCTGGTGTTGATTGGAATGAGCATGAAGATGCAACAAGCAGCCCTCCTCAAATCTCCTGCATGGCTAGTTGTGATGATGACTTCAGCCTCATGGGCATCTCTCCTCAGGTATCTACTTGTGTTTGTGATTGTGATTCTAAATATACAACTCTAAAAGAAGCTTATGATGAGATGAAACCAAAATATAATGAGTGGTTTATTGAAGCTGCAACCTACAAAGAAGCTTTTAAAACCTTAGAACAACAGAAGATGTGGTTTCAGCAAAATCAATTGGCTTATGAGGAAAAGATTAGAGTTTTGAATTAAAGTTTTCTGAAAAAGAAAAAGCTAGAATTGAGTCTGAGAAAGGTGTTTTGCAAGAGAAATTGGATAAAGAAGTAGCTAGGCATAAAGAGTGGCTAGTTTCAGGTGATAAATTATCTAGGTTACTCTACAGTAGTAAGTCTGTAACATCTGAGATAGGTCTAGGGTTTAAGAAATATGTTAGTCCAGAAGCAAATCACTATTTAGATAAGAAAAATCATAATTATTCTGTCCCTATAAACTATCTAAAGGAAGGTGAGATGCATGCTGTACCAGGACCTATCAGAGGTGTATTTATGCCTACCACCAAAACCTCTGACTTTGATGGTTCACACCATCTGTTTGGCAAAAAGTCTAATGATTTGCCAAACAAGTCTGAAGACTCTCCAACCATAGGAACCCCTAAGCCTACATCCCATAAGTTGGACTTACCAGAATCAAAGGAAAACACTGGCATTAGGATCAATGACTCCCCTGACTCTAGAAGTATATCTAGTAATGATTCTAACACTTATGTCTCTTGTTCTTCCATGGACAAGACCTCAGAGACCTCTAGTTATGCCAGCTGTGATTCCAAGACCAAGTCAGACTCACCCAAGTCCTCAATAAAGATTTCTGACAAGTCATCTTACAAGTCTGTGGACTCTGAAGTTGCTGCTGATGAAGTTCTTTCTAAGACAGCCTCTTCTGAAGACTTGTCATTTACTTCTTTTGAAAACAATTCCTTCCAGTGTTTACAAAACAATTCTATTTCTGGTGTTTCTTTGAATAATTATGTGTTTTATAAGACATCTTTTAGATTTAATAAATCTTCTAAGAAGAAGAAATTTTTTGTTTGTAGTAGCAAATTGCATTTGATTAAGGATTGTAATTTTCATGATAAGAGGATGGGTGTTTCTGTTGTTAATTATAGACCTAGACAAAAGTGGGCTAACACTTGTACCAAACCCTCATTAGTTCCACAGGCAAATTACAATGTCAGCAGAATGCATTCCATTCCTGCTGATTGGTCTGTTCCTTCTGATAGGTCTGTTTCTGCTAGCAGATATATAAATACCAATAGAAATAGATATGGGTCAAGACCATTTTATGGATTTAATCATTGGTATGGATATATTGACCCAATGTTTTTGGGAAGGGCTAATTGGGATTCTGCTGAAAAGTCCTCAGCAGATTGTTCTTGGACATATAAAAGGCCATATAACTACAGGGATTCCAGGAACAATTGTGGATCTAACTCATCTTCTTGGGTACATCATAATGATCCACAGGGCAGGCTCAAGTCTTTCATGACTTAAGTCTCTTAACATATTAATGTTGTTGTATATTAACTTTCTTTGTTGTAGGAACATCCTCTTCTTAATAAAGACTTAGGTATTGTTGATAGTGGCTGTTCAAGAAACATGTCTGGGAATTAGGAGAAGCTACATGACTTTGTGCCTATTAATGGAGGTATAGTGAGGTTTGGAAGTGGAGTAGGAAGGATCACTGGCAAAGGTACGATAAGAACTCCAAAGGTGGATTTTGAGAATGTCTACTATGTGAAGGAATTTCAAGGATTCAATTTGTTCTCAGTTTCACAAATTTGTGACAAAAAGCTTCCTGTACTTTTCCCTGAAGAAGGTTGTTTCATTCTTTCACCTGAGTTCAAAATACCTGATAACAATCATGTATTGCTAAAGGCTCCAAGAAATCATAATCTTTATGCATTTGACTTGAATGATGTCAAGCCAGAAGGTGATCTAACATGTTTGGTGGCTAAAGCATCCTTGGATGAATCTACAAAATGGCATAGAAGGATGGCACATGTTAATTTCAAAGTTATCAACAAACTTGCTAAAGATGGACTTGTTCATGGACTTCCTTCTAAGATATTCACTAATGAGCATAATTGTGTGGCTTGTAACAAGGGTAAGCAACACAAAGCTTCTTATAGGCCATTACTGCTGTGAGCACAATCTCAGAACCATTGCAGCTACTTCATATGGATCTTTTTGGTCCAACATCCATCAGGAGTATTGACCATAAGTACTTCTGTTTGGTAATTACTGATGCTTTCAGTAGATTCAAACCTTTCAGGCACTTAAAGAATTTATGGCTCTCATTGAAAATCAACTTAACAAAAAGATTAAAGGTATAAGATGTGACAATGGGACATAGTTCAAAAATGCTAATCTCATTGAACTTTGTGGGCTAAAGGGTATTAAAAGAGACTATAGCACTCCTAGGACTCCACAACAGAATGGAGTTGCAGAAAGGAAGAATAGAACCCTTATAGAGGCTGCAAGATCTATGCTTGCTAAATCTAAACTTCCCACCATGTTTTGGACTGAGGCAGTTGGCACTGCTTGTTATGTATTAAATAGGGTGTTGATTACTAGACCTCATAATAAGACACCCTATGAGCTACTGACAGGGAAGAAACCTACCATTGAACACTTGAAACCTTTTGGTTGTCAGGTGACCATTCTTAACACAAGTGATCACTTAGGTAAATTTGAAGCAAAAGCTGCTGAAGGGTATATTTTTGGTTACTCAGCTCATAGAAAGGCCTACAGGGTATATAACTTGGCTGCAAAGAAGATAGAAGAGACTCTTAACCTGAAATTTCAGGAGGAGAATGAAAATGTTCAGGGGAAAGGTCATGAATGGTATTTTGACCTTGATTACTTAACATATTATTTGGGGTATGCTAGACACAAAACTAACCCCTCTGCAGGTATACAAGTGTCATCTTCTAACAGTGCAGGTACCCTACAAGATGATTCAGAAAGTGATTCAGAATGTGATGAACCCACTATTGTTGTAACTACTCTACCAATTCAAATAGCAGATCCTCCTAACAAAGAAGCCTCTGATGCCAAATCTGCTGATGATGTGGAAAACTCAACCTATGCAGAAGATCTTGCTAGACTCAAAAAGCAAGAACATGCAGCTGCTGAGGAAGCTAAAAGACTTGGTCTTGAATTTGCTCAAGACACTGAAGCACTCTTAAAATAGGCTGCTGTTGAAAAGAGCAGAAAAACTAGTTCTGCTGATACATCTGCTGATGCAGCTGCTGATTCTGCTGATGGAGATTCTCCTGAAGGCATTTCTGCTGCAGTTCCTGTTTCCACTGAAACATCCACAAGCTTGGATGAACCTTATGGCAGGTTTCCAATTCCCGCAGATCTTGCTAATGTTGAGCAAGGTGATGGCATTTTTCAATCAGCTTCTTATGATGAAGACTTTGCTCCTACACTAACCAATCTTGATACCTCCATTGATGTTATTCCTGTTGCAAATAAAAGGATTAACACCATTCATCCACAAGATAATATACTTGGTGATCCAAATGCTATGGTTCTCACCAGGAGTGCCATTAAGAATACCAAGTTTGGGCAATGTGCATTTCTAACTTATGTATCCACTCAAAAGAGAGACAATCACACAGATCAGAAGCATTGTTTGTTTGCTTGTTTCTTGTCCCAAGTTAAACCAACAAGCATTAAACAGGCTTTGAGTGAACCTAGTTTGGTTGAAGCTATGCAGGAAGAGATACAACATTTCAAGAATCAAGATGTGTGGGTCCTTGTTGCTCTTCCTGCAGGAAAAATTGCAATTGGGACCAAGTGGATCTTAAAATGCAAGAGGGATGCCAGAGGTATTGTGGTGAGAAATAAAGCAAGATTGGTGGCTCAAGGTTTCAGACAAGAAGAAGGGATTGACTACACTGAGGTCTTTGCACAAGTTGCTAGGGTTGAGGCAATTAGATTATTTTTAGCCTTTGCCTCATATATGGGGTTTAAGGTCTATCAGATGGATGTCAAGAGTGCCTTCCTTTATGGCAAAATTGAAGAGGAGGTATATGTTACTCAACCACAGGGCTTTGAAGACCCCCATCATCCTAAGAAGGTGTACAAAGTTGTCAAGGCACTTTATGGACTTCACCAAGCACCAAGAGCATGGTATGCTAGATTGTCTACATTTCTTTTGGAGTATGGCTACAGAAGATGAGCTATTGACAAGACCCTCTTTATTAAGAAAAACTCCAGGGACATCATTCTAGTACAAGTCTATGTGGATGACATTATTTTTGGATCCACAAAGGAAGCATGGTGCAGGGAATTTGAAGAATTGATGAAAGGTGAATTTCAGATGAGTGCAATGGGGGAGTTAACCTTTTTCTTAGGGCTACAAGTCAAACAACAACCTGAAGGGATTTTTATCCATCAGGAGAAGTATGTTAAAGACATTTTGAAAAAGTTTGACTTTGAACTTCTGAGGACTGCTACTACTCCATATGAACCACCCAAGCTTAAAAATCCAAATGAACAAGATGAGGCTGTGAATGTTCACCTCTATAGATCCATGATTGGATCACTCATGTATCTCACAGCTTCTAGGCCTGATATTACCTTTGCTGTCAGTGCTTGCTCAAGACATCAAGTCACTCCATTGACTTCCCACCTGAATGCAGTGAAGGAGATTTTCAAGTACATCAAAGGCCAACCCAAGCTAGGCCTCTGGTACCCAAGGGAATCACCATTTGTGTTGGAGGCATACAGTGATAGTGATTATGCAGGAGCTAATTTGGATAGGAAATCTACAACAGGAGGTTGTCAATTTCTTGGTAGAAGACTCATCTCTTGGCAGTGCAAGAAACAAACCATAGTGGCTACTTCTACTACTGAAGCAGAATATGTTGCTGCTGCCAATTGCTGTGGTCAGGTACTTTGGATTCAGAATCAAATGTTGGATTATGGGTTTAACTTTATGAACACTAAAATCTACATTGATAATCAAAGTACTATTTCTGTTGTTAAAAATCCTGTTTTTCATCAGAGAACTAAACATATAGAAATTAGGCACCATTTTATAAGAGATGCAAATGAGAAGCATCTAATTCAAGTGCTTAAAATTCATATTGATGATAATGTGGCTGATTTATTAACAAAAGCTTTTGATGGACCTAGGTTTAATCACCTAGTTGTCACCATTGGGATGGTTAACCCTTGAATGCTATGTTTGAGGGGAGGCATATGCCTCAAGGGAGGATTGTACATGTTGTATATTATGTACATTATTATGTTTACTAACTTTGTCTTGCAGGTTTCTTACTAACCTTGTATATTATTATGGTTGTTCTTTTGTGTTTTGTTTGAATGTTTGGTTGCAGGTTATGTTCCTGCTGATGTACAAAGATCTACACTACTTATATCAGTGGAATCAAATATAAAAGACAAATTAAAAGATCTTTCATTTTTATGGAAAACAAAGTACATCCACAACAACACCATTCAACAGACAGATTACAAAAGACATCATTTAACAACATTCAACCAACCAACAAACCACCACCTCCCAAAGCCCCAACCTTCTACTCCGTCTTTCTCTTCCCTTTACCCAAGTCCTTTGGGTCAGGCATCCTCTTGTGGATCCCTCTGGATTGCATGTCCTTGTTCCAGAGCTTCGGAGCAGCAAGACCCAGGACAACCTTCAATGGACCCTTGTTCCTCTTTGAGGACTGTGGCTCTTCAGGGACAGAGATCTTCCTCATATCTGCACACACCCTCTCCATTTCACTTGTCAGGAATGCTGTGACAGGAGTAAAATCAGGGACTACCATAGCAAGAGGAGTTGGAGCTTCCTCTGCTTCATTGGTTTCTTTTGATGAGGTTGGAGATGGACAAAACTCAGAAGGTCCTTCACCAAGGTAGTAGTATGCTCTTTGGATTTGAGGAATGTCAAAGGTGGAGTCTGATGATGAATCAGAGGAAATATCAATGACTTTGGTGTTTGGTTTCATGATTTGGGTGTTGAGAAAGACTTTGGTGGTATGTTATTAGTGTACTAAGGGGTTGTGAGTAGCTTATGCCTTGAAGACTTCTTTATAAAGACTTGATTTGGGTTTAATATGAGTAAATGCAAGTTAATGGGAAGTAATTGAGTCAGTAGCAATTACTAATTGTGCAAGTTGTCCAATTAAGTGGATTCTTCTGATGAGAGTCAATGGGTTTGACCACTTGCTGCTGATAATATCTATTTTGTTCTTAAGTGTGTTCCTACTAATGGTTTATTAAAGATCACTTTATTCAGGGGAATGCAAATCTTTCAGAAGAATTAAAATCAAGTAAAAACAAACAAGGCAAAATTTTTATTGATTCTTCAGAAGTACAATACAGGACAATCAGATTGGAAGTTTAACACAAGCATTACTAGCCTATCAATCCTAAAATTCCTATTCTACTTTGCCCTTGCCTTCCACTATCTTCTCCTTGCCTTTGTTGTTGATGTTGAAGATTCCTTGCCACTGAGGATAGGGCAACCCCATCACAATCTTTCTTGTCTTTGGCAAAGGGGGATTTAATTTTCTTCCTCTTGATGGTCGTCTTGGACGAGAGGACTGGGCTTCTCAGGGGTTGTGGGATTGTAGAGTGCATCATTCTCATCATCATCTTCATCAAAAGAAGTGAAGATGAAGGGAGACTCATTAGGATTGGGAACTCTGTTTGCCCTCTCCAATGTATTCCACTGTCTCTCCATCTCTCTCTGGTATTCTGGATCATCAATTTCAGAAGGGTATGGTGGAAGATCTTTTGATGATGATGAACTAGGAGCAGGTACATCATGTTTCTTCTTTTTGTCTTGTTCTTTTGTGAGACCCCGGGGGAGAGTTGGCATTCTGAGTGGTGGTGGTGATGTTAGTGATTCGGATGAATCAGATGAGCCAGAAGAAAGGTTAATGATGCTTTGATTGGATGCCATGGTGTTTTTATTGATTGGTGGAATTGTAATTAGGGATTTGATTTGTGTGGAGAGATTTGGGGATAACTACCCTTTATTTATAAGATCACCCCAACCGCGTGTATTTATTACCATAAATGCGAGGTGGTTTGGAGATAATTAAGGGTTATTCAAAATCTGAATAAAGAGATTTTTCAAAGATATTTGGTTACAACTGAAGGTGTGATTCTGCTGATTGATTCTGCGGATAGTGCTGATTCATACTTGGTTGACCGTAGTCAACGATTGACTTATTTCTACGGATTGACCATTTTGGTTTCTGCCGTTTGACTTGGTTTCAGCTGACGAGTCAGTTTAATTGGGATCTTATTAAGCCGGTTATTGGTCAAAGATTACTTTCCAATAATTCATATCAGTTTCATTCCACGTTTGGTAACTTCTATAATTAGCCACGATGTGCATATCCCACTCACAATTAACTGATTCCCTCTCGCTATAAAATTTTAAAACCATTTCACCATTCTTCAGCACTCCCAACCCTAATTTCTTATTCTCAATCAATGGCTGAACTACTTTTCAAAGGTGATCATAACAAACATGCCTTTCTTGGTCGTGGTAAGGGTGATGAAGATTATGTGGGTATGATAGAATTTCTCCAAAGATCCAAGATTCATTATGCTTTGATCCATTATCCAAATGTAATTCATGAATCTCTGGTTATACAATTTTGGGAAACGGCAAGGACCAGGACTGTTGAAGATGGACCAACAGAGATTGTTGCTATGGTAGATGGGGAAGAATGTGTGGTTACTGAGTCTTTAGTCAGAACTCAACTACAATTGGATGATGAAGGTGGGGAGACTGATTTGCCTAAGGAAGAGATACTTGCAGGTCTTCGGGCTACTGGTTATAGTGGTGATGGGAAAGTGTGGTACAAGAATTTGTTTTGCCCTAAATGGAGGTTTTTGACACACACTTTGCTTCAGTGTATGAGTTCTAAGTCTGGTGGATGGGATCAATTTTCTACAGACATTGCTCTTGCCATTGTGTGTCTCTCTCAGGGAAGAACCTTTAACTTTTCTAAGTATATATTCACTAAAATGCTTGGTAATGTTAAGGATACCAAACTTAAATATTTAATGTATCCTAGGTTTCTTCAAATTATTTTAGGCATTCAGACCACTGACCCTACCCATTTGCCTGTTAAGGGTTTATCTAAAAAGCTTTTTGCTCAAATGAAAATCAAATATACAGGAGAACACAGACCCTTACTCCCTGCTATGTTGCCTGTTGGCAATGCTCCTGATGGAGTAGCTGCTGCGATGCCCCTGTGGGCAATCCCCCTGATGGAGTGGCTGCTGATGTAGCTGCTGATACAGCTGCTGGTGGTCAGGATCCTCCTGATGCTCAAGCACTAGAGGATTCTCCTGACAGGACTGAAGTTGCTCCTGATGCAAGTGCATCAGTTGCTCCTGATGTTCAGCAACCACCCTCTCCTAGGCCACCCACACCTGTACCTTCACCAATGGATACTACTTCTCCTGAGCATGTGCTCAATGAGAACTTAGGCCCTGACCAACCTGTACACTCACCACAATTTACAAGACTTCCAACACCTAGTCCATTGAGACCTAACTTTGAGGATCATGTAGATGTAGATATAGATTTAGATTATTCTACTTGATGCTTCCAATGCCACAGATATCCCTGTTGGTGGAACTGAAGGTCCTGTTACTCTTACTTCTTTGTCTGCTTTGTTGAACAGGTATGTGAATAAGGTAGACAAGTTGGAGAAGGATCTGAATTTCACCAAAAAGAATCTTAGTCAAGCAGTTTTGACTCTCATTGGTAGAGTCAAGAAGTTGGAGGTTAAGCTCAAGAACAGGAAGAGAAAAGGTGTTGTGTATGAATCAGATGAGGAATCTAGTAAAGCATCTGACACAATTGATTTGGGCATTCAGACCAATGACCCTACCCATTTGCCTATTAAGGGTTTATCTAAAAAGTTGTTTTCTCAAATGAAAATCAAATTTACAGGAGAACACAGACCCTTACACCCTGCTATGTTGCCTGCTGGCAATGCTCCTGATGGAGTAGCTGCTGATGCCCCTGTGGGCAATCCCCCTGATGGAGTGGCTGCTGATGCAGTTGCTGGTGGTCAGGATCCTCCTGATGCTCAAGCATGAGAGGATTCTCCTAACAGAACTGAAGTGGCTCCTGATGCAAGTGCATCAGTTGCTCCTGATGTTCAGCCACCACCCTCTCCTAGGTCACCCACACCTGTACCTTCACCAATGGATATTACTTCTCCTGAGCATGTGCTCAATGAGAACTTAGGCTCTGACTAACCTGTACACTCACCAAAATTTACAAGACTTCCAACACCTAGTCCACTGAGACCTCATTTTGAGGATCATGTATATGTAGATGTAGATTTAGATTATTCTACTCACAGGACCAATGATGCTTCCAATGCCACAGATATCCCTGTTGGTGGAACTGAATGTCCTGTTACTCTTACTTCTGTATCTGCTTTGTTGAACAGGTATGTAACTAAGGTGGACAAGTTGGAGAATGATCTGAATTTCACCAAAAAGAATCTTAGTGGAGCTGTTCTGACTCTCATTGGAAGAGTTAAAAAGTTGGAGGCTAAGCTCAAGAAAAGGAAGAGACAAGGTTATGTATGAATCAGATGAGGAATCTACTAAAGCATCTGACACAATTGATTTGGAAGGCCTTGAACTTCTAGCTGCTACCACATTGGATAGTGTTCAGAAGAATGCTGCTGATGCTAGGCCTGCACCATCTACTCATTCTACTGATGACAGGCCTGCACCAGCTACTGATGCTGTTCATTCTGCTGATACAAGTGTTCCAAAGGATTCAAGAGTAACTTATGTCAGGAGAAAGCACTCTGCTGATAAGACTTCTGCTGATGCTTCAAGGAAGGATGTTTTTCCTGAATCTATGCCAGAAGTGGTTACTCATGATACATCAGCCGATATACAAGTTGAATGTCCTGAGGTTTCTACTGAAAAGCCTTCTGTTCCTCCTGAGACTACTTCAATTAAGGAAGACAAAGGAAAGTCCTTCTTGGTTGACCAGGACATTCCTTCAAGAGTGAAGTCAAAAGTGGAACTTGCTAATGAAAAACTTAGTGAGCTTGTTGCTGCACAATGGCAAGATAAAGAGAATGTTTCAGCTACAAAGGTTCAGTTGGATATGAAAGCCTCAGAAGCACTTGCTAGGAAAATACAAGCTGATTTGGATAAGATAGGAACTCCATTTACTAGTACTCTGCCTGCTGAAAGACAAAAGGAACTAGATGAAATAGCTAAGAATCTTTCTGCAGAGCACTGGGAAAATTTGGCTGAACAGGCTGCTACTAAGCCTAATTTGGGTGAATCTGTGCTTGGAGTTAATAGCCCTGACTTTGTCCAAATGATGGTTGAAAGAGGCAAGTTGCAGAGACAACAGGAGGAAGAGAGAAAAGCTAAGCATCTCAGGGAAAGACCTTGGACAAAAGCAGAAATCAAGAAATATATGAGGAATTTTGTCAAGAATCAGGGATGTTCTATGTTTGGGTCAGGATGGACTCAAAAGAAGGTTTGGGGATTTTCAGATAAACAGCTCACCTTCTATTATGACAAAATCATTTCCAATCTTCATTCCTCTGGTATACATGTCCAAGATGTCTTAGAGATAAGGGGTAGACTTTTGGATGGGCCTGTTGCTAAGAGAACTTGGCTTAATGATACTGTTGATCAGCCTGCTGAGTCCACTGGGTCATTTATTGGTGGTCAGGAGAAAGTGGTTCCTGCTGAGTCCACTGGGTCATTTATTGGTAGTCAGGAGAAAGTGCATTCTCCTTCAGTGTTAACTCAGATGGATGATACTCCTGATGCTAATCCTTCAAATGTTGTTCCACATCATGATTCTACTGAAGCTCAACCTGATACTACTGATGCTCAACATGATGTTTCACATGATGCTTCAGCAGATGCTCCAATAGAAGTACATGAGGATGATTCTGAAGATGTTCCTGCTGATGCTTCAACACAAGTTACTCCTGATGCTTCAAAACAAGTGCCTAAAGAAGAACCTGCTGATGGTCCTTCACTTCCTTCTACTACTGGCATTAGGAGAAAGACTAAAGCTATAAAGGGGAAGGCTTCTAAGGATGCTCCATTAGAGGACAGTACTTTCATTGACTATGATTCTGATGATGGCCAAGATCCAGTTGTTTGGGAGAAAATTGTGAAATGGGAACTTGTTGATTCTCTGCTTGGTCAAGGACAAGTGAATGTCCTTCATAGACAAGATGGCTCTACCAAGACCTTCACTTTTCTGAGTCAGATATTGCACATGGTGGACAAGCAAGATCTTCTCTCACTTTATGATTGGGTTATCAACTATTATCAAACTCATTCCCCTGAAGGAATTGGAATGTATTTGATGGGAGATTTACAAATTCTTTGTGATTCTCATCGTGGTGATTCTGGTGTAAAGTTTCAAGTATGGAAAGGTCAGAAGACATGGGTGGTTGACTATTGGAAGTTCTTTCCTCTTCCTAATGTTCATATGATTGTCACAACCACTGGTAAGACCTTATACTGCTGGGCTGATGTTCTTTACCCAATTACAATGGAAGTGATGAATCTCATGTTGGAGGCAAAACTATCTGTTCCTTTGGATATGACTGAGAATGATCTTCATCTTGCTGAACAATTGATAAGGTTCATCAGAAGAAGTATCTTGACTAAGCAGGAACTGAAAACTAAGTATGGTATTCAAATGGAATCATATCTGTAATGAGCTGGTATTGGTATGGTCCTTTGTTGTATATTTTATTTCTTTTCTTTTAGTTTAAAAAAAAAAAAAAAAAAAAAAAAAAAAAAAAAAAAAAAAAAAAAAAACCCTAACAGATTTGTATAGTTTTGTGTATGTTGTTTGCAGGTTTGGTGTTGATTCTTATCACACTTTCTCTGGTCATCAACTTACCTGATGTTGACTATTCCATCAAAAAGTTGGCTAGTCCAAAGGGTACAGCTTTGGTAAAGACTCATCAAATCTGTTGATAGCTGTAATGGTTTGCTCAAAATCATAGGGTTCTCAACTCACCCATGCTTTATTGCTGAGAGTTGAAATGGTTGTCAATTGACCATGGATTTTTCCTTTCTGGATTCCAAATAATTGGCTAGCCCACAAGAGTATGGCTTGTGGTAAAGGCAGTGGAAAACCATATTTGGTATTCAATTGACCAAGATGATTTTTCATCAATAATTGACTAGTCCAGAACAAACGACTACAGGTAAAGACTTCTCAAATCCGTTTATAGCTAATGATTTGCTAAAAATCATATTCTTTGGGTCATCAGTGTACCATAGTTTCTTAACTGAGAACACTTGGCTACTCCAATAGTGATGGCTATTGGTAAAGAGACATCAAATCCATTATTTTCAATGATTCACCTCTCACAGGATTTAAAACACCTGGATGTGATGAGAATAGTATGAAACTAATCTGTTTTGATGTACATTTGGTCATGTGTTGCTGCAAAGAATGGAGTTTTCACATAATTGCTGATTATAGAGATTCTACTTATAAAGAATCTTTGCTGCTGATGTTCATCCTTAATCCTCTTGTTTGTGTTATTGGCGATCTCTCAAGAAATCTTGAACTTAACTCTGTCAAATTCAAGATTAGGGGAGGATTGTAAGGAATTATTGAAGATACTGTGACTGATACTGCTGACAGGTTCCTGCGGAAGCTTAG
Source organism: Artemisia argyi (assembly GCA_030686995.1). Lineage (NCBI taxonomy): Eukaryota > Viridiplantae > Streptophyta > Magnoliopsida > Asterales > Asteraceae > Artemisia > Artemisia argyi. Next base: position 162,406,636 of record CM060683.1, read on the forward strand.
AGTGTATCTGCTGATGACTGGTTCCTGCGGACGTATAGAGATCCTACGGATAGAGTTAAACCGTGGATAGAACATATGTAATTTAGGACAAGATATGTAGAATATCTTTTATTAGTTTATTATTATTTGTTTATTGTAAGAAAGGTTAGGGTTTCCACTAGTATATAAGGAACCCTAGGTCATTGTATTACGTACGAGTTTCATAACATTATTAGTTAAAGTATTGATCTATAGAAGATCAAGAATAGTATATAAGTTTGTTTTTATATTCCGCAATAATTACAAGCTCACAGAGATTATCTAACTTAGTCTTACTGGTGATTACATTAGTAGGCTAACGATCTATTGGCTCGAGATCTATCAAGATATAGATCCTAACAGAGATCATAGGTTTAAATTTTTAATTCAATCAAGTGGACATATACGCAAAACTCTTGCTAGCTAGACTAGGCCTCATATCTCAATAACCAACCCTATAGGTGCACACTATAGTCCAACACCAAATCAAATCAAATCAATTTGTATGCGTAAGAATACGATATACCTAACATTCGTAAGGAAACGACATGTTCAACTTACCTAGTTCTAGACTAGGCCTCGTTGTATAGCTTACCTAGTTCTTGACTAGGCCTCACTCCATAGCTTACCTAGTTCTATAAGCATAGCAAGTTTTGAAATCAAAAGCGATAATAGTCCACATAAAATAATTTGCATGTTTCTCACCCCAAGTATTGAAAACAAAATTCAAAAGTAAAAGTGGGGCTATGACTCACCTCAAGTCCAGAAATCAGCAGAAAGAAATCGGTAGAATCAAGAAGTATAGCAACTCAAATGACGGCAACTACGGACTCGACACTTCCTAACAATATAAACTCTTTTCAGAATCATTTACTCAAAATCAAATATTCCAAATCCCGAACGTACTCCTTTTTACTTTCCAAAAATCCATTTCTCATATTATTCTCGTATTAGTTTGGAGTTTGGTATCCATGCGGGTGGAGGGTCGACACAACTCAAACCAAGAAAATCACAACCAAAAGATATAATAGTAACAATCTACGGGTCTAATATTAGTCCAATATATCATTTAAATAAATCATCGAAGTTTATCAAATCCGTCGATTTAATATCCTTCCACAACGTATTTACCTAATATATTATTTCAAGATTATACCCAAAACCTAAATCACATAGCACATAGAATACTATATGGTATATTTCAAAATATAACAAGTTCCCAAATATATTGTCAAACTTACCAAATTCGTCAATTTGATAAACCTCACGAGATATTTAGTAACTCATAAATCCTGTACACATGCCACAACCTATGGGCATCGTAGGATACAATACCCATTAATATACTCATTTTATATAACTAAGTAGGTCCTATTAAATCCGTCGATCAAATAAGTTACGTAGTTATAGAAAATAGATGTATTCATGTCACATATCCGTGACAAGCACAAAAGTCATAATGTGACCCACTTGGACTCAAGTGACCACGATCCCGTATAACTTGAAAGTTTCCCGTTTTATCTTCCAAAAGCATTTCATTTCGTATAATCATCCAACGTTATAATTTTGTCGACATTTATAATTGTTAAATCATAATGACGTTCCCGACATTTATTACACTATTTTCATAGCATAATACATATCGTTACGTTATTATAATATTACTCGTGATTGTTTTATTTTTAATATACGCACTTGTATAAATATATATACGTTTTCACGTTTATATATTTATATAAACGCTTATATTATTAATAATTGTATTACGAGTTTTATTGTTAAATGTGATTATAATTTATATCGAGTTGTAAAAGATGGTCACATGTCCGAGTCATCACCCTCGGCTCATTGTCCAAGTCCAAGTGTTAAGGAGTTTAGCCGAAATCAATCGTTGACTAGAAAGTCAACGTGACTTTGACACGCACAGTCAAAAGTGTCCAAAGTAATAGTAACTAATACAACATCTCCGTCAACCGTCCCATTTCACAAGCTACAACAATAGGGTCCGACTACGGCACCCAACTATCCTATCTCCGTCATTCTAGTTTGACCGTCTCACAATCGGTCCCCATTCATCCACATAATCGGCAACACTTCACAAAATAATCATGTACCCATTGTCGAGACCCTTCGGCCGAAACAAATACTACCACAACAACAACAACAACATTAAAACTATAACAACTCGAAAGGCAACAAGATAAACATTTTCCGGGTTGGTTTACCAAGCCAAACCCGTGCCAAGAGACCCACTTGGGTCTCGGCTAGACCACGAGTCAAGAAAGACTCAAACCAAAGACCATCTAGGTCTCGGCTAGAGCTCATACGAGCACGCAAAAGCTGCCAAAATGGACCCCTTGGGTCGCGGCAACACAAACAACAAGCATATAAGTAAAACCAATCAAGCCAAATCCAACACCAATACATCAACACCCTCGCTAACAACATCACGAGGCCAAAAATTATCAAGTAAAGTCACATAAGCTCATAAGATAAATCCAAGCCGAGAGCCTAGGCTCTCGGTTATCACTCAACACCACAAAAATCTCAAAACCCGGATACCAAACTCAATTCCAATCATGTTTTTATCATAAAATTGTATTTCCCCACGTTTTAGGTCGATCCCAAGTCAAAAGAAAGCGTGAAACCCGTGACCATGGGTCATGGTTTCATCCATAACCTTACCTAATCGACCTCCAAACGATGTATAGAACCAAAAACAAGAGAAAAGATATGCGTGGGGGTGGTTAACGAGACCAAAAACACAAGTCTTGGGCGCATGGTGGTGGGGATCTTGTAGATCTGGTGATGGGGAGTTCATTGATGATGGCAGTGTGTCGTGGTGGCCGGCGGTATGGCTGTGGTTGCCGGAAAAGATGGCGGCGACGGCTGGTATAATGAGAGAGAGAGATGAGTGTGAAAATGGTGTTTGTTTTTGTGTGTTGTGTGATAACCAGGAACCACAAGGACGATTTTTGTAGTATACTCTTTAAAAAAAATGATAATAATAATAATAATAATAATAGCATGGGGTAAGGTGGCTAGGAGTGGATTACTCGAGCCAAACCCGTAAACTTTTCAAAATATTCCGACTCTCTCGAACTGAGCTCGTTCTCATTATTTTAAACTTTCACGACACGTTTAATATATATATATATATATATATATATATATATATATATATATATATATATATATATATATATATATATATATATATCCGAACCGTAAATTCAAAACACTTAAATTTTGTTAGGTTATTCCTAGTGCCGGAGTCAACGTAGTGTCACGAATATTTAGATCGGTAAATCTCAACATAAATTCATATCAAATCGGTAATTCAAATTTGATTCCACATAAGCTTAAAATTGTCAACCACAATTTAAATTTTACAAGTTCGTTACGAATAAAATTTCAAACATATAATTATAAACGAACTTTAACGTAATGCGGGTTTCAAAATGGCTCCCTAATTTGCCAGTTGTCACAATTCTAAACTCATTTACAAACCAAACGACACCTAACTGTTTATTTATGTGACATTCTTTAGCAGTCCATAAGTATTAATTTAAATTTAAAGAGTAAAATATATCGTTCGTCATTTTACTTCTATCAAAATACATGTAGAGTCTCAAATTCAAAATAAATACATCCAAGATCTCAATTGCTTATATTTTTCATCGTCTAAGGTCTTTTTGACTAACGGGCATCAGGCAATAGATGTTAAGTCCCCCATGTGCCTCGCATGAAAAATGGTCATTTCATCGCTTGTGTTAATTATTGGTACAACTTTGTAGACGAGTTGTATTTAAAAATTAACACTATAACCTCACTCACCCACACTACCATCACTACCACTACCAACACCACCATTATCTCAGTCACCTCCACCGCCATCATCTTGTCACAATCATCTCTCTACTATACAATTCATTATCAACCAAAAAAACACATTCTCAAATCCCATTCATCCACTATAAAAAAAAAACACTCATCATCAAAATCTAAACAACCCTACCTTTTTACCAAAATATTTAAGAATACAAGTTAAAGAAAAAACATACTTAGTAGTATTTATTTCCCCTCAGTTTTTCTTCTTTTTCTCTCTAAGGTTTGGATTTTGTTTCCATTTTCTGAATGAAATTGTTATAAAAAATTTGGTTTAGAAAGATAACAATTTAATAACTAAAATAATAGATAACAAATTATTCAAATTAAGGCATTCCACATCAATTAATCAAGCCAATTAAAAAAGGATAAAATCCAAACAAACAAAACTAAATTATATGATTATCAACCTATTACGAACCGAAAATTACAAGATAATGACTAGAAACCTATGACCAAACAAACTATTTAAATAACACACTGACATGAGAACCTAACAGTATGCAGTCAAAACTGGCCAAAAAATATATGAAGCAGACATCACATCACATAATGAACCTAAACTCGAGCACAATTCATAAATATAGCCCTTACTATAGCCAGCTTTTCAGAGGATCTAGTAACCATTGTTGACAACCTATCTCTATATATTTATTAGATCTTCGCACAATCCGCTCATAGCTTTTTAGTTGAATATCTTGAACAATTTTATTATTAATTGAAACCTTATTACAGAAAAGACTAAAACTGGACAAGTATAAAACTTTGTTGGTAATTAATCTTTATGAATAGAATGTTAGATGAATCGAGTGCAGGCTGAATTACACACATATTAGATAAAAATAATACAGCTTTCGGAATGTCAATCACACTAGATAACAATAAAGGGTAAAAGGATTACGATCTTCGGCTAAAAGAGTAATGTCCTGCGTCCACGCACACACTAGCAAGGGTTGGTTATATTATCTTTGATTAGCTTTTCCAAGTATATTAGTTCCTCAGAACCCTGCTCGGTAGCACTACATTGTTAGTGTGGGAAATTAGGCTAAAAATTATTTTGCCACTAGCAGCACCATGCCAACATTTACAATCAAAGTACACACTTCACATACAATGCATATTATAATATGGACAGACAGGACAGTTCAACTATAATACACTTTTGCATTAAACATGATGAAAGGGTATATCATAAGGAACATAAGGCGTATCTTTTATTACTTTCTTTGATTTTTTGTGTTGGGTTGAAGTTATAATCAGTAGAAAGGAATGGCTCTATTTGTTTTAAATTTGATGTAAATTATGTAACCGATTTTTATTATCCAAGGTAAAACGGGTGTTTTAGCTGACTTGATTGCATAGGTGTTGGAATGTGATCACTTGTCAACTGTAATTATTTCATAAGATGGTTGTAATGGTGGTCGATGGTTGTAACGACGATAATAGAAGTAATACAAATGTTGCCATAAGAGCTACCGAAATGTCTTGGTGTTTCATTTTTGTTTAAAGTTCAAGATTAAGGGTGCGTTTGATATGATGCCATGAATCATAATAGGTATGGGTGTAGATATAAGGTGGGCTTCTCGGGTATGAAAGTTTCATACATGAGTGGTATAGAGTATGGAATATATGTATCTTTCAATCCAAAATTTGAAAGATATACATATTAAGCAAACACTTGCAATCATATCTAATATGATTCCCTCATTCTGATTCCCCCTACCAAACGCACCCTAAAGTTTCCTTTTGTTGGGAATGAATTATTTCGCTTTAATATGAATCTTGATATAGGGAAACTCTGGATAATTTTGTTAGGGTTTGATTGATGGATATAATATCTTAAGGAGTAGAGACTTAAATATATGTAAGTAGGGACGGAACCAGGGGTTCATGTAGGTGCCCGGGACCTCAATAGATTTTTTGATGCAATGTTAATTTTTTTTAAAAAAAAACATCAATTTTTTTACATGCACCCGGTTCAGCGAAATTTGTTTCTATATTATGGTTCCAAAAATTTTGCGCACCTGATCATATTTAGTCCTAGTTCTGTCATGTATGTAAGCAAATCAGATGACATATTGTTGACAAATTATTTGACTTTGATGTTGACCAAATGTCTTCTTTAGTACCAATAGCGCACGAGTTTTTTTTTTTTTTTTTTTTTTTTTTTTTTTTTTTTTTTATTCAAATAAACCATTTTTAGGGCTCTAAATATGATTCTTGGGCTGACCAATACACTTCAAATATATATATATATATATATATATATATATATATATATATATATATATATATATATATATATGTGTGTGTGTGTGTGTGTGTGTGTGTGTGTGTGTGTGTGTGAACACGTTATAATGAAATAAATTAAAGTAGAAGAATTTATGATCCTAAATCTTAAAAGCTCGTATTTTGTTTGTTTCACGGTGAGTTGCTAGAGGAAGTTACAATGTGAGATTACAAGTAGGGGTGATCCAAAGAAGAAAGTATTTTACTTTCTTTAAGTATTGTGTCCTACTCTAGGGTTGAAGATTGAAACATAAACCACGTCCTCCGATAGCGCCAAATGGTCCACATGGTTGAGTCTATAACCGCATCAAAATCTACAAGTCCCTAAACATATAATCCTGGATGAACATAATTTAACCATGAATTAAACCTGCACTGATTAATTTAAAAATAAACATACATTTGAAGTTCGATATTTAGATATACATTTACATTATTATTTTAGTTTAAAAAGACCATTTACATACCATATCATATCTCACACTATCTCACAAATATTCCGAACATACATGGCTTGAACCTCACACTTTTGGTTAAGTTTTATGTCACTCACAGCTAGACCAAAATGTCAATAATATACATTTACATGTTAACCAGTGCGCATGAACAAGTTATAAGGTATACTGGTATAGTAATGCACTATAGATAAATTAACAAACGAATCGAATTATATATATCAAAAACAAATACTACGTAGTAAATATACTACGTACAATTGTACAAATATACACTTTTATGAATAAGTACGTAATTGACAAAAAGAGGTACATTTAGTTCAATACATACTCTTGTTAGAAGTTGATCCATGACTTCATTGTTACTTTTTTCTTTGAAAAACAATATAAAAAATAATTTTGAATAGGTAAAAAAATTAAGGTGACTAAAATGTGTTGTTAGGTTATAACAGCATGCATGCATGGGTGTCTAGCTAGTGGCCTCTCAGATTTGGACCAACGATTGATTGAGAAAATTCAGGTGGTGGTGGGGCAGCAGCACCATTTGGACGTCGTCCGGCAACCTTCCCGGAGCCAATACAATGGTTACCACCGTTGCCTGTCGAGTTACAACCATTTCCTGGTGGCGGAACAGGCGGTCTTCTACTTTGTAACAATGGTAATAGAAGATTGCTTCTCTTCATCCATGTTTCCTTAAAATCTCCTTCTAGAATTCGGCTTGCTCCAGTTGGTGTGAAGCTAAGAAGTAAGAGAACAAATGTTGCCATTATAGCTACAAAAATGACTTGGTGTTTCATCTTATGTTTAAAGTTAAAGATTATGGTTTTCTTTTGTTGGGAATGAATTAGTTTGCTTTACTAGATGAAAATAGTATAGATTATATAAGATTAGAGAAATTTACAGTTGGGAAAATGAATTTTGAATTATGTATGTATAAAATGTGTGAAGGTTAGACGGATGATATTCATAAAATGTAGAGACTTATATATATAAGCAAATAGAATGACATAAAGTCAAAAATTAGTTTGACTTTGAAGGGTTCATTTTCAATCCCTCTTGGTCTGATTACCTTGAACACAATGGCGTGTTATTTGTTTATCAGGGCAGTATGTTTGATTCTCGTGCTTGACTAAATGACTAATATGTACTTCGAAGTTCAAACATTAATTTATACGTAAACACGTTATATATAACGAAACGAATTAGTAAAAGAATTTGATGATAGACCTTTCTGTCTTCTAAAATAAGGAAAAATTAATAAACAAGACTTTAAAAGAATTCGATGATAGACCTTTTCTGTCTTCTAAAATAAGGAAAAATTAATAAACACGACTTTAGGTTAATTACAGATTTAGTGCTTTAATTTATACATAAAAACAAGAATATATTAAAGCACAGGGTGTCATGACCTAAAGTTAAACTTTAACTCAGTGCCACGTCAGCTTTAATCTTTTAACCGTAACTAAAAAAAATACCATTTATTATAACTCAACAACAACTCAATAATTTACAAATTCAACCCTTAAACTAAAACTAATACCTCATTTAATAAATAACATAACATTAAAACTTAAATATTACAATACGCATTAAAAAAAAAAGAAAAAAATTACAACATAAGGAAATTACAAAATACAATTACAACAACTGTCAAGGTTGCAAATTATATTTTTTGATAATTCTGTCTTTTTCCGAATTGATCCAAAACGCAATGTTGGGATACTTGTCGGAAGTGTCAATCATTAGAAATTTCATCTCTTCCAACCTTTGAATCGTCATATCTTTTTTTTTAGCCTCCCGATACGCCTCTTGGGCGGTTTCCTGTTTCATACGATACTTGGATGTCATAGCCTCCCCGAATTCGCTTAACAAGCTTGTTCCTTTGGTACTCGCTCCCCCGGTACTTGTCGTGTTCTCGAATTTGGCATTCTTCGAAGCACGTTTTTTTCCCATCGGACGTGGTTGGTCATCATGATCGAATAACGCCTCGTTTGTTTGGCTTGGGACATCGTCAGTTAAATCAAGCGCTTTTGGGGCGTCCCATTTTTTATGAGCACGCAAAACCTCCCACGCCTCTTCGTTATTAAACGACTTTTGTTGTGCTCATCATGGTACATTTGTCTAGCCCGTCTCATGATATCCAACTCACTTTCCCCACTTATTTTGAATGTTTTGAACGTTTGTAGAACGCGTTGAACTTTGTGCAATCATGGTTCAACATTTTCCACTTGCTTGTTAACATATCCTTGTTGTGTGGTTGAAAATTGAGTCTATTGAACTCGTTGATAACCCGTCTCCAAAACGTATCGCCAGGTTGTGCACGCCCGACCTTTGGATCCTCGGTAATGGCGACATAGCACTTTGCAAGTATTTTTTTCCTCACTTAGTTGCCAACGTAATGAAGTATTGCTCACGTCGGGATTTTCTTCAATTGGTTCGGGTTTTTTTTTGGGATATTTTGGCCTTTCGTTTACCACCTCATTTGTATGGCTTTGGAGGAGATGTAGGTGTTTCAGGAACTTCATTTGTTCCGGTTTGTGTTTGTGATGATTGGGATGGCGGTTGTGATGATTGTTCGATTTGTAGATTTTGGAAATTGGTGTTTAGCATGTTTTGTTGGTTTCGTTCCTATTGTAGAAATTGTTCATGTTGTAGGTAAAGTTCCTCGGTTGACAAGCCGAGTGGGTTAGGGAAAGGGATGTTGGTTGACGATGAACCCACGTTTGGGTTATTCCAACCCATGAGATTCAAGAAACTATCGTCGTTGTTAAATCCCGATATTTTTTTTTGCTAGCAAATGAAAGTATATGTAGATAAGATTGAGTTGTGAAAGTGTGAAAAAAATTGTGTGTTAATTGGTTATTTATAGTGGTGGAAAAAAAGTTCTGATTTTTTTCTTTTTTTCTTTTTCTTTTTTTTTTCATTCATTATGCCAGTTGTTATGTAATTTTTTTAAATTGCAATGGTAATATGAACGTTTAAGGGGGGCGAAATGATTTTTAATTTTTTTTTTATTCCTTTTGGCCTTAACTCAGCGTTAGACATTTAACTCAGCCCTTAACGCAAGTGACTAAACGCAATGGGACGGTATCATAACTCGACCCTTAACGCGGTTCAGTTATGCCTTAACTCACCTCAAAAGTCATGACACCGTGTGCACTTAAAGAAAGATTAAAACAAACTTTGAAAAATATAAGTTTACATGATGTTTTTTTTTTTTTTTTTTTTTTTTTTTTTTTTTTTTTTTTTTTTTTTTTATATACATATACACTAGCATATACAATCTTAAAAGTTCTATTTTTTGTATACGGCGGATATTATTATAGAACTACAAAGTTGTTAAAGAAGTTACAATGCCATATTACAAGCATATCAGGTGATCCAAAAATGATAAAGTGTTTTATTTCTTCAAGTGACATGTGTTTTCTTGGGGGTTGAAGATCGAAGCATAAACTATTCCGATAGCGCCAAATGATCCACGTGATATTGTATTTATAACCACATCAAAACAACCTCCGTTCGTTCTCTTTCGCAAGCTCTAAGATTTGGTTTTTAATTGAGTTGTTAGTAGGTGTAAGAAACTTAGCCTTGTATGGTTAGATTGGTTGTTTAACCCCGGATCGGATAGCTTGCACACGTTTTGTTAAGTGATGCTCATTTATTGTGTAATTGCTCCTAGCCTGTTGTTTGGTAAACATTATTAGTTTTGTTTATATATAAATATATTTCTTCGTCATCCAAAAAAAACCATTGGAATATCAATATTAACGTATATATATTAGTTGACGAAAATTTGCTTTTTTATCCTCAGACCATTATAAGATCTTAACGTATATATATATATATATATATATATATATATATATATATATATATATATATATATATATATATATATATATATATATATATATATATATAGGGATTGTCTAACCAGTGCCCTAAGGGCACTGGTTAAGAAGGGGGAGGACCCACAAAAAAGTATTAAAAAAATATTTTTTTATTAAAAAAGTGTGGGTCCTTGAGTATTTTAATTATTTATTTAATGTTTTCTTGTGGGTCCTCCCCCTTCTTAACCAGTGCCCTTAGGGCACTGGTTAGACAATCCCATATATATATATATATATATGGGAGGGTTATTGTAAGATCAAAGTTAAAGTTGTAAAAGTAAGATCTAGTCTAAACAATCATTAAAACCATTTTATAAATAACCATATTAGCAATAATACAAAAAAAATAAAGTAATAATACGAATTAACATTTTATCAACTAATAACCAATTGATACATGAGTTTGGATTAGTGATACACAACTATAAATTTACATGCCGAATCAAACTGTATCACCTTAACCTGATACATTACATGTCGAATCAAAGTGTATCACCTTGGTTTCATTAATTTAAAAAAGAAAATCATCAGAACTTTAATAATTTTAATTGTATTCAATAAAAAATTTAATTTTATTTTAACGAGAGTGTCATTTGTCAGATTTTAGTTGGATCTTATTTTTACAACTTTAAGATCGATCTTATTTGATCTAGATTATATATATATATATATATATATATATATATATATATATATATATATATATATATATATATATATATATATATATATAATAAAAAGAAAAATTTCCGTAAAAAGAATAAAAAGATTTTTTTTTAAGTTTTTGAAAAATTCCAAAAAAATTTCACAAGATCGGATATGTTGGTGCATGAAAAAGTTGTGAAGGAAGTTTTTCTAAAAATGGATACTTTATGCATTAAATCGTTTTTTTATGCATTAAAAATTCGTTTTTGGACCCAACTTATTTTGACTTTTTTCATCAAAATAACATTGTGCATTTAACTAAAACAAGTTGAAAATTTTATGCATTAAAATTTTTTTGTGCATTAAAAAAAAAACGTATAAAAACTCAAAATTAGAAAAACTTCTTTCACAAAAGTTTTTTGCACCAACATACCCGATCTTGTGAAATTTTTCGAGAACTTTTTAAAAAAAAAATTAATTCTTTTTACGGATATTTGTTTTTTTTATTTTAACTTTACCATATATATATATATATATATATATATATATATATATATATATATATATATATATATATATATATATATATATATATATATATATATATACCACTAGTTGCATTCTCTTAATGTTTTGAAATCCCTTTTGTAGGAGCATTAACAAAAGTGTTGTCTGTAAAGTAAATTAATTTGAGCTTTCATTAATTAATTGATTAAGTAAAATTATATACTAAAATACCTTATGGTGTTATTTTTATAAATTCTGTATAGTAGCTAGAGTTATGTACGTAATTGTTTTGTGACACATAAACCTCACAAACCATTACGAGGGGAAGTTAAAAGTTTGCAAATCGATCACATGCAGGCTCAACATAGAAATACATCGAGCATACTTTAAGCATGAGTTAATTTGCACTGATTATTTTAAATAACTTTTTTCAAGTATATCTAAATTAAAGGATATACGTTTCTACTATTTTATTTTTATTTATCAAAAAAGCTATGTACACACGCGTACACAGCACCTAGCTAATATTTCATCTGTCTCACAATGCATGTCTCAAACAATGTTTGAACCTACGACCTTACTTGTTGAGTCAGTCATAGGCAAAGCCACTTTGGTAAGGATATACATTTATATGTCAAACAATACGCATGCATACATATGAACATGTTATAAGGAATATATGCACTTCAAATAAATCAACAAACGATCGAATTGAATTTTATGTATCAGTACAAGGAATAAGTACGTACAACCATTAGGTACATATACACATATTAATGAATACGTACGTAATGGCAAAGAAGTCCATAGAATTTGATCTATAATTTAATAAATAAATAAAACCGAAGAATAGTTTGGAAAAAGTATTGATCGTTTGATTATAATAGCATGCATGCATAGCGGCTAGCTAGTAGCCTCTTCGATTTGAACCAACGATTGAGAGAATTCAGGTGGTGGTGGAGCGCTAGCAACATTTGGACGTCCGGCAACCTTGTTGGAGCCAATACAACGGCCGCTACCACCATTGCCGGTCGAGTTACACGGATTTCCAGGTGACCTAAATGTGTAAAACTAAATAGGAACGTACCGTATGCACTTCAATAAATCTTGAACTTGTGTAAAACTAGATCAATGATAAACCCCTCACCGTTTGGTTTATCGATCTCTTGATAACAACTAAAGTGAGTTATTACCTCGTTCGTGTACACACAAATTAAACCGTATTAATGTTATGCAAGTAACTACACAAGAATTGATTTTTAGCAAACAAAAATCGAAACCCTAATTAAATAGGGGTTTTCGACCGGTTTTAGGATCAAAGAGGAAGAGAGAAAAAGTTAGGGATAATTGTGTGCACAAAAGATGTGAAAACAATGACCCTAAGATTTGTATTTATAGTGTTTATGAAACTTTGGGAACAAGTAAGGGTTTGGGAACCCCTTCCCCCTTTGCTCGGCCGATCCAAGCCCAAGGGAGGGTTCTAAACCCTTCTTTAGTTGCCAAATTACATAAACACCCTTTTTCCTACTTTGCGTCTAACGGTCGTTAGTCCCTTTACCGTTAAGTACTAACGGTCGTTAAATTCTCGTGTCTAATAATAAATATATAAATACATTTATTATTTTTCTTTAATACTCATTTGTAATATGTGCAATCCCGAGGTCTCGGATTCGAAACTAGTTATTTACATATTAATATTTATACGTAACATTTAACAATTTGAAGTTAGATAGATATACATTTACATTCTTATTTTAGTGTAAAAAGACCATTTACATACCATATTATATCTCACACTATCTCACAAATATTCCGAACATACATGGCTTGAACTTCACACTTTTGGTTAAGTTTTATGTCACTCACAGCTAGACCAAAATGTCAATAATATACATTTACATGTTAACCAGTGCGCATGAACAAGTTATAAGGTATACTGGTATAGTAATGCACTATAGATAAATTAACAAACGAATCAAATTATATATATCAAAAACAAATACTCCGTAGTACATATACTACGTACAAATATACACTTTTATGAATAAGTACGTAATTGACAAAAAGAGGTACATTTATTTCAATACATACTCTTGTTAGAAGTTGATCCATGACTTCATTGTTACTTTTTTCTTTGAAAAACAATGTAAAAAATAATTTTGAATAGTTAAACAAATTGAGGTAACTAAAACGTGTTGTTAGGTTATAACAGCATGCGTGCATGGGTGTCTAGCTAGTGGCCTCTCCAATTTGAACCAACGATAGAGGAAATTCAGGTAGTAGTGGGGCAGTAGCACCATTTGGACACCGTCCGGCAACCTTCCTAGAGCCAATACAAGGGTTACCGCCATTGCCTGTCGAGTTACAACCATTTCCTGGTGACCGGACAGGTGGCCTTCTACTTTGTAACGATGATAATAGAATATTGCTTCTCTTAGTCCATGTTTCTTTAAAATCTCCTTCTAGAATTCGGCTTGCTCGAGTTGGTGTGAAGCTAAGAAGTAAGAGAAAAAATGTTGCCATTATAGCTACATAATAAATGACTTGGTGTTTCATCTTATATATGTTTAAAGTTCAAGAGTATGGTTTTCTTTCGTTGGGAATGAATTACTTTGCTTTAACTAGATGAAAATAGTATAGATTTATAAGCTTAGAGAAATCTTCTGTTGGGAAAATGAGTTTTGAATTATCTATAAAATATGTGAAGGTTTGATGGATGATATTCATAAAACGTAGAGAATTGTATATATATAAGCAAACAGAATGAATGAAATAATTAAGGTTCACAATTAGTTTGACTTTGAAGGGTTCATTTTCTATTCCTCTTGGTCAGTGTCTTCTTTAGGGAACACAATGGCGTGTTGTTTGTTTATTACTCCGTATAATCAACCATGCATCTTTAGAGCAATAAGTTTGATTCTCGTGCTTGACTAATGACTAATATTTACTTCAAACATTTATATGTTAACACGTTATGACGAATTGAATTAGTAAAAAGAATTAAACTTGATGATTGACTTTTTCTTTCCTCTTCTAAAATAACAAAAAATTACTCCCTTCGTCCCAAAATATAAGTCCATGTTTGACTTTTGAAAGTCTTTTTCTTCAGAATTTGACCGTAATTATTTTTTCTCGTGTTACATAATACTTGATGGAAAATATATAAATGGATTTGTGTTTCAAATGTATGTTCCTTGGTATACTTTTCATCAAGAAGTATATAACACGAAAAAAAATAATTACGGTCAAAGTCAGAAGAAAAAGACTTTGAAAATTCAAACATGGACTTATATTTTGGGACGGAGGTAGTACTAAATACAGTAAGACTTTAGGTTAATTAGTTAGGGATTTAGTGCTTAAGTTTGCAGATACAAACAAGAATTAAAGAAAGATTAAAACAAACTTTGAAAAATATTAGTTTACGTGATAGTTTTTTTTTTTTTTTTCCTCCGAGACATATACACTTAGCATATATGATCGATCTAAAAAGTTCCATTTTTTGTATACGGCGGATATTATTATAGAACTACAAAGTTGTTAAGATACAATGCCATATTACAAGCACATCAGGTGATCCGAAAATGAGAAAGTATTTTGATTTCTTCGGGAGATGTGTGCTTTCTCGGGGGAATGAAGATCCAAGCATAAAGTCTTCCGATAGCGCCAAATGATCCACATGGAATTGTATTTATAACCGCATCAAAACAACCGGCCCTTCATTGTGTTGGTGAAAGTAGTTATTATAATTAAGGATTCCGGCCAAGTAAACCATTTGGAATATCAATAATATTTCCACCATTTTTTTCACCGAAATCTAGTACAAGTTACTACAGGAAGACACTAGACGAAGATGTGTTTTTTATACTCAAACATTATAAGATCTTAATTAACGTATGTATATTTTTAACAACTATATATATATATATAGATTTATGTCACTAGTTATATTATCTTAATTGTCCACCATATGTTTTGAAATCCCTTTTGTAGGAGCATTAACAAAAGTATTGTCTGTAAAGTAAACTTGAACTTTCAATTCATTAACTGATTAAAGTAAAATTATATATCCAATATATACCTTATGGTGTATAGTAGCTAGAGTTATAATTGTTTTGTGACACATAAACCTCTCATAACATTACGAGGGGAAGTTAAAAGTTTGCAACTCGATGACATGCAGGGTCAACATAAATTCATCGAGCATACTTTAAGCATGAATTAATTTGCACTGATTATTTTTATTAAATCATTCATTTAAGTATAAAGGATATACGTTTCTATTATTTTATTTTTATTTATATATAAAAAGAAAATATATTTACACACACCTACCACAGAACCTAATATTTCATCTGTCTCAAACAATGTTTGAACCTACGACCTTACTTGTTGAGTACGCATGCATGAACATGTTATAAGGTATGCACTTAAAAAAATAAACATATTAATTAAACGATATGATTTGAATTATATATATCAGTACAAGGAATAAGTACAACCGTTCGGTACATATAGACGTACTAATGAATAACTGAATAAGTATATAAAACTTGTTCTTCTTAGAATTTCATCTAAGATAATATCACACCAATGTTATTTAAAATGGATTTTAAAAAAAAATAGAACAAAAACTAAGAATATAATAGTTTTAAAAAAGTATTGATCATTTGATTATAATAGCATGCATGCATGGCAGCTAGCTAGTAGCCTCTCCGATTTGAACCAACGATTGAGAGAATTCAGGTGGTGGTGGAACGGTAGCAGCGTTTGGACGTCCGACAACCTTGTTGGAGCCAATACAATGGCCGCTACCACCGTTGCCGGTCGAGTTACACGGATTTCCAGGTGGCCTAACTGGCGGTTTTCTTTGTAACGAAGATAATAGAAGATGGCTTCTCTTCATCCATGTTTCTTCAAAATCTTCATCTAAAATTCTGATTGCTCGAGTTGGTTGGAAGCTAAGAAGGAAAAGAACCAATGTTGCCATGATAGCCGCATAAATGACTTGGTGTCTCATGTTTCTTTGTTGAGAATGAGTTAGTTTGATTTATAATATAAAAGTAATTAAATCTTTTATTGGGAAAAATGAGTTTTGATTTAAGGAAAAAATGGTTAATATTGGTAGAGTTTGGTGGGTATAATATTACAAAGAGTAGGGGCTTATATATAAGCACAAAATCGAATGACGGATGACAAATGGTTTGACTTTGAATTGAATATATGTTAATTTTGACTTGGTTGATTTATAGGAGATTTTACTATATATATAGTTTTTAATTTAATTTAATGTTTTTGTTTTATATATTTTGATGCACAAATTAAGCTATGTTTGGCGACGGGGCTTTTGGGCTTATACAGGTTTGAGCTTAATATAAAATAAGTCTTTGTTTTTTATACGAACTTAAGAAGCTTTTATAAAAGCATAAGACTTCATAAGCCCAATCACATAGAAAAGGCTTATAAGAGTTTGGGCTTATAGCTAGTCAAATTACTTAAATAACTTTTAAAATATAATAGATTATCATGTAAAGCTGAAAATATATGTGAATTTAATATCATGTAGTTTTATGTGATTTTACGTTAATAAGCTTAGCTCTAACTAATTCGCCAAAAGCTTTATAAAAATATAAGCTTCAGCTTTCGGCTTATAATATAAGCTCCAGCTACAGCCCTATCCCCAGCTCCAACTCCAGCCCTAACCCAGCTCAGCCCATTACACCAATCATACCTTTAATTTTTAAGAAAAATCGTGTTAAACTAATTAGTTTAAGAAAAAAGATAGAACAAAATCAAGAAAAATAGGCTCAAATTTAAGAACGGAAAATGATTAGGAGACCTAATATATTTGCCTAAATTTAGGCTTAAACATATGTGGCATGATCCTGATGGTTTGTGAAAAAGTGGGTCCTTTAGCTGCAACAATCAAGATGATGACACATAGGTTTAGACATATCTTTAAGCCTCCCAATCATAACTCTTTAAGAAAATGGTCAACATTGCTTAAAAATGCACTACCTCCGTCTCATAATAAATGTATTTTTTTTCTTAAAGGTTTTTAAGTTTGATTTTAAATTTTTGTTTGTGTTAAATAATATTTGATGAAAATTATGCTAATGAAAATATATTTAAAACTTAATACATTTATATATTTTACATGAAGTATTATATAACAATCACAAAAAATAGTTAAAGTTTAAAAAAAATAAAAAAAAATCTTCAAAAGTTAAAATTAGACACCTACTATGAGACAGAATGAGTAATTAATAGTAAGATAAAGAAATAAATATTTCATTAGCTTAGAGTGCTCGGTAACTATAACATGAAATATCACACCGGAAGTGGGTTGGTAGGTCTTGGTGTTGTAGCCACCAGCTCACACCAAAAGTGATTTTCTTTTTTTCTTTTCTTTGTATTATTATTATTATTATTAATTTTTTTATATTTTTTTAGAGTATATGTGGACTCATGACACCACTTTTATTTCATGGCATCATTTTTGTATCACGAAAGGTGTTTTGGTGTCATGAGAAAAATGGTATCATGAATAAAAAGTACTCAGATGACATCACTTTTACATCATCACTTTATAACACCAATTATACCTAGCTCTCTTGTAACAAAAAATAAATAAATAAATAAAATAAGATAAAAAATACATCTATCCGAAAATGGAATGGGTCTCAAATTCTCAATAGTTGAAAATTATGCCCCACGTGCCCAACAGATTTATCTTTACACTGTATCTATGAAGAACTTTATATTTATTGACTTAGTATTTCTAGCATTTCACGAGCCTCATGTGTGAATGTGGTTGTTCACCAGCGATTTAATTAGCTACGGCCTACGAGTAATTGTTTATCGAGTAAATTACACCGTTAGTCTTTGTGGTTTAGCCGAATATCATGTTTAGTCCTCCTTACAGAAAAATTAAAATTTAGATATAATATGACTCATGTCAAACCATGTTAAGTAAGATTAATGCAAACGCCTTGTGTGTGCTTGAGGTAAGATTAATGCAAACGCCTTGTGTGTCCAACCCACTAAAGGGCACTAAAATTTTTTATACTCATTATATGTATTAGACCCAACCCACTTAAAAATAAATCCTATTAATCATTTAATCTAAAAAGTCAAAAATGATTGTGAAGGGATAAAAAGGTGAATGCACAACCCACTTAAATATATTTCATTTTGTAGAAGTAATACTTTTGTTGCAAGAATGATTTTTATTCGTATTTTTGGCTTTTCGTACTTGATTATAGTCTATGGATATTATAACATAGGGGCATTTTTTTTTTTCTCGTGTCGGGCCTAATTTTTTTTGACGTTCTCGCACCGCCCCTGCTCGAGGTTATATAACTATAGTCGTTTAACAAAGATATAATTATTCGGTTCAGTTAGTTGAAAAAAAGTTTGCAGATTTTTTGATTTATTAAATTTTGAAAATAGAAAATAAATTGAAATATCAAGGTTAACATTTATTACGGGAGTAGTTCACTAATAGTGCTCAATTATTTATTCGTTTAAAATTCGTGGCTTACCTAGTGTTTGTTTCTTAATAGTCCATTAAATCAACTAATGTATCAAGGTCTACTTCTTTTGCAATGATCTATACGGCAAGGCTTAATGGGATTATTGCTACCCTTTTGGATAAGTCATGACTTGAGACTTGGTTACATGTTTTCTATTTCTTCCAATTCCTTGAACTAGAAGTCATCTTTTAAACTTATTCAACAATGTTAGAATAGTTGTTGTGCTTTATCTTAAAAAATGTCGTTATGAAATCAAAATATAGTAGTATCATTTTTGTAATTTTGACAACTTTGTTCAATTTTCATGAACATATATTGTTTTACAGGGATGTTAACGAGGTGATTTGGTTCAGTTAGTTGAAATATTTAAACTATCCATCGCGGGGCAGGTAATATATTTTACAACCCGAAACCGAACCGTACTTGGGGTAACCGGACGTGCGGGTACCCAAAATGAGCGTTACCCGCAATTTGGGTAACGGTTAATCATTTTAGACGTTTAATTGAGTTTAACCATATGAACAAAATGTCATTTTAGTAAAATTAATTAAATAAAAAGTGATATTATAGTTAGCATTCAAATAAACGTACATAATATGTAACAAAAATATTTAATCGACGTTTATAGGTTACAATCACGTTAATCAATTTTCACAAATAAATGTTTAGTAAATGTTATATTAGCAGCAAAAAAGTCGTTATACAATAAAAGTATTAAAAGTAATGCAATAATATAATTAGCACTTGTACGAGTATTTGAATATTTAGTTAAAAACATTCATGTACAATATATACGGTTCGGTTCGGTTAACCACAGATATCTAAAAACAAAAACCAAAACTGAATCATGATGGCGGGTTTGTCCAGTTTCAAGTTTTTTTTATTCGAAATGAGCAGTTCAGCTCGGTTTATCGGTTTCTAGGTTTTTTTAACACCCCTAATGTTTTGCGTAATTTTGTTTAATCTCCAAATGGTGGAGTTTTAGTTTTAGATACCATTAAAATGTGTCAAACATGCATGCTGATTAAAAAGGCTTAAAATTGGTGTTCGTTGATGAAACCTAGCAAATCGAACTAAAAACAAGTTTTGACTTGTTACTCCTAAATCCGATAAGCCGACCCATATTGGCCCAGTTTTGGCTTGCAGTTGATATAATGATATTGACATGTAAATCCTTGTTAAGAGAACTATTAAAACAATGAGGAGTGAAAACATTACATGGATACGAGATTGCGAGATATGTCTCATCTATACTACTATACTAAAACGGTACTCGCGCAATGTGGTGACGGGTATCCAGTTTTGCGTAACAGCTGTCTAGTTTAGTTTTGGAATCAGTTTGGTTAGTTATCATTTTAAGCAATGCTATTTCTAATTAATTTGCTATATTGTCTATCTGCTATCTGCTAACTGCTAACTCTGACTGCTGCTTCCTCCTTCCATAATAAGCAAGTAAAAATTCTGAATTTTAAGTCTTTCTTATTATAGAATAGTCTCAAATACATTATAATGTAGTATATATAATGCATAGATAAACAACCCTAACTCCTAACAAAAAATTAAGATAAAGAGCTCCAATCATGAGGTCAAAGTTTCACATGTATCTAACTAGTATCCTTAAAAGCATCTTCTCACATGTTAGGTCAAAGTTTCACGGATCTAATTGCATATTAATTGTACTTTCTTCATCTTAAAAATAGACATATAACTTGACTCACAAATATAAAACACACTTGTATACTTTATATTTGTGCACGTATACAGTCACCAAAGTATTGTTAGAAGCAGTTTTTTTATTTTTACTTTTCAGGTAAAGTGATGATTGTCGACATTTTACCTCTTTAATACATCGGTCTTACGAGATTAACCTTTGTTGTTGTACACGTCTACAAAAGATCCTTGTAACATTGGTCATTTACTTAAGACTAATAGTAATGGAACCAAAACCATTCGGTTGGTCTAGCCAAAAAGAACGCATCCCCTTACTACGAGGACCAAATACCATTCAGTTTGTGTGCGTTTTTTCAAACTATTCGGCGCGTGCGTATGTGTGTTTTTAAATTTATTTTGTAAAATTGTCTTATTTATTGTGACTGCGGTCTCTTAACTACGACTGTTTGGTTTGTGTTAAATTTAGAAGAGAAAACTGATTTAACACTAACGTGACGGGATTGTTTGCGGTCTTGTAACAAAAACAATCGTACCAAAACAAAAACATTGATTGCCAAGACAAAAAGTGTAATGAATCATATACTCATACGTGTACAAATCTACATGTACATCTCTAACCACACATATATGATGTACATGCAAACTTTAAATATAATTAAATGGGGACAAAATAATGAAGACGTATAAATGTAAGGTCACTATTATTGCATACGTAGCAAGTACGTGTTACGAGGCGAAGATCCCTCGTATTACACATACAATGCATTCACATGTTTTTCCTTTGCCTCATTATATTCTTGGTCCCACTTTTATTCATTGTCATGAAAACATGTCCAAACAAATCACCAAAAGATTACGATATTAAAACATACGGCAAATAACCATCACCAAGATGGTTTATTACCCAACGTTCACAAGAGGTCTCGGCTCAAATCTCGCTAAGTACATTTTAAAGGTGATTATAAAAAGGGTCGGAAACGGCCACAAGAATAACCAAGGCCGCGTACAGAGTCGGACTCTTTCCAAGATGAACATGAAAAACCTCACTTATTTACTCGTTTTACCAATTTTGTAAAAGCATTCAAATCATCTCTTTAGAATTGCGTATTCTACAGTGATTATCTCTTTAAATCTAACAAAGGTCAACTTAATTTGCTTATTTTTATATGCTTAGTTTGAGGTGAAATAAGCAAATGTATTTTCTTAACCAAACAAACAAGCAAAATGTAAAGACCTCTCCTTTTGGAGACATAGTCGAGGGTTCAATCCTCACTCTATACAAAAAGATCGAAGGTCTTTTTAAAACAGCCTCTCTATTTTCGGGTAAACGTAAGGTTGTCTACACCTCACCTCCTCCATATCTCGTGAAAAACGGTATTGGGTGCCGTCGATTATTTTCTTTATCAAGCATTCACATGCATAATTTAAGAAGTAAATTAAATAACCCCAAACACTGTTAATATTCCTAGATAGAGGTGTGGCATTGAAGTAAGTGAGTGAGAATCCCAAGAAAATGCATGATAACTACTGAAATAAATAAATGACAATATTAAATGAAATCACAAGACATGCTACTACCACTGTCATACTTTTATAAAGCTTTGAAACCAGAAATAGAACATCAGGTGAAAACAACAATAAGTCTTTGTACTTGCAAAATATATTAGTATAACTTTTGTAGCAGAATAGCACAGAAGATAGTTCAGACAGAGCTTCAGATCATCACAGATACACAAACATGCAGCAACAACTCATGCAACAGATGCAACAGCAACAGCAGCAACAGTTTACAAGTGCCCACAATACCACTAGTATCACTACTGATCATATCCAACAGGTCTTTCATTTCATCTCTCTTTTATTATTTACCTATATAAGTCAACTGTTCAAGTCAACCTTAAATAAAATATTGGCTTAGTCACCTATAGTTCAGCTAGGTTAACCTGACAAGTCTACCAACCATTGTGCAGTATCTGGATGAAAACAAGGCACTGATTTTGAACATTCTTGAGAATCAGAATACAGGGAAGTTCAGTGAATGTGCAGAGTGAGTCTTATTTTTCCATCCTATATACTTCTTTTTTTGACCCATTTATGTATAAATGGTTTAGTTCGGTCATGATTAATCTCTAACAAGTTAAACAAGAAATTATCACTTAAATGGGTCAATAACCTCACTATGGTTAAACCATTTTCTATAGGCAAAAAGTGTTACTGATCAACCCGGCTTTTACTTAAATTTACCCATTGACTTGATACCCAACCTGTCAATTCTGCCACCGCTGAATACTTGAAATCTACAAAATAGACTACAAATATCTGGCTTAACCCAACCCATCTGACCCATGACCCAACCTGTCCGACAGTCCATTTTACCACCTCTGCAACATTGGCAGCTTACTATAGTACTATGGTCATATAGGTTGTGAACCACCACTGTTTTTGTACAGGAACCAAACAAGGCTTCAGCAGAATCTCATGTACTTGGCTGCAATAGCCGACTGTCAACCAAAACAATCTCCTATTCATCTACAGGTGATAATCTTCAACCTTTATACAGAAAATGTTATGCAAACGGTCTTTAGTTTACTGGCAAGTATTTTAAGACACTAAAAAATGGTATGCAGCCATATATGAACACCATGCAGCAACAACAAATGCAATCCCAGCACATGGTCCCACAGTCCCATATGATGGCTCAATCACATACAGCCTATGGTCAGCAACTACCTATTAATCTGATGCAGCAGCAGCATGCCTTGCAGAGCCAGATTGGCCTTGGCCCGGCCGGAACCAGTGGGACCCTCACACCACTAAGTGGGGCCAGTGTGGAAGGTGAAGGATCTCGAGCTTTCCCCGATTTCAGCCAAGCCTTCTTTGGGGAAAGCTCACAAGCCATTGGTAAACAGGCAAGTCGTTCAGTAACTAAAGAAAACAGATGCACAAATTCGCCTGAAGGTATTGAGGAGAACCCACAAAAGAAAGGGAAACTCACCAGAGCAGCCACTTAATCAGTAAATTAGGGGTGAAAAGGCAATCTTAATGTAGTTTCAATGCAAATGTTTGTTGTAGGCCAGCGAATTTTGACTCAGTTGACTTTCGGGTGTTGTTTTGACATCAGTTGACTTTTTTTAGGTGCTTTATGTTATAATAAGACAGTCTTAAAACTTCATATAACTAGTCTTTTATGGGTGTCCCCGGCTATTACGAGTGGAGGTGTAGCAGATGATTGGGGGCCTGATGGGATGTATAGCATGTCAAAAAAGGCCATGTTGACCCGAAAACTTTGTCCGGACTTCCTAATGGATCGTATAACTATTACAAACATTATTCTATTTTAACAAAAAATTACTACTTGGTCGACCCATAAAACCCTATCCGGTACGTTTTTAAACATGTTTTTAACCAATTAGCATCAACAGTTACTACAAATGTTATTTTATTTCAACAAAAATTTGGATAGTGTAATATGGAAATTATATTCACACACACACACACACACACAAAAAGAAAAACAAACAAACTTTTGGCAGACTTCCTACACCTTCGACCAATTTGACACATTTCTTTATTGGTTGTATTTTACCCATTTCACCCATTAAAGATAAAACCTAAACCCTGACTCAACTTGTTCAATGGTAATGGATCAAAATTGCAACCTCTAGCACTCGTATGTAGCATGTGCAGTAAGATGATTCAAATAACTGGGATGAAGCCATCTATCTGTAAAACTGGGATGAGGGAAGCATTACATATGTCACTATTTCAGACAAAAGATTGATGGTATTTCAAAAACAAATATAAGAAAACCGTATATTTACACAAAGTATTTATTATTATTATTATGTACAGACAATAACCTAAGGGAAAAAATACATCTTCCTCAAGATAGTAGATGGGCTGTTGATTCAATATCATGCTGTACAATAATACGACAATGTAACAATTTATATGGTAGTAACATACCAGCTCCATCAAAGATATCAATCGATCCTAGAGTCGAATAGTGCAGATAACAGCATTTTTGAAATCTAAAGGTTGCTGAACTGGTGGTTTGGTAATAAGGGTTCTCCAAGTGAGCTTCCCAGGATGATATATTTGTATGAAGAGGGACGTTAACTTCTTATGTCGTCTTAACCTCCTGTTCTCTATCGAACCAGCTCCGTTGTGAGACGCCATAACATGAAGCTCGCCGTTTAGAGCAACAAACCCCACTGATGACTCATCTATGGCCCTTCTTGGCAAGGTAGTCTCCATCTGCCAGCGATTTGAAGTCATGTCATACCTGTACCACGTTGGAATTAGGTAAATGAGATGCCATAAGTCTTGAAATAGTGGTAAAACTTTGTTCATGAACAAAATTTGTTCCAAAGATGGAAATTAATAATCCAAAGACGATCAATAGTAAGATATAAAGGTAGCAATTTTGACCCGTTTACTTATGAATGGGTCATTTTGGGTTGTGTTGTATCTCAAACAGATCATATGATAAAAAAAAAAAAAAAAAACTAAAAGAATAACCAGTCAACTGGGTTAGACACTCGAAGTGGTAAAACTTTTAGTGCATACAACCTCTCTAACTTGTTTCAAGTAAAGATTAAGACAATAAAATTGCTTTTAAATCATCATTATTACTACATACTACGAACATTTAAAGGACAAAAAGTATGTGGGTCAACCCAGCCTAACCCATTTTAGCCTGAAACTGTTGCCAAAAGAGTTTTTCAACAGTTCATATAATGAAAGCAGTTGATAACTAGCTGTGGGTAAATTACTAAATTGTATAGTCATCGTCGAGCACAACTCATTATTTCTATATGCATTTGTTTTCATGGTCATGGAAATATAAACAAGTTGATGGTAACTTTTAGATAGTCCTAAAAATGATTGGTGTGTCAACTTAATCAGAACCGAGAATTGTTACTCCCTAAAAACAAAGAATGCATAGCGTGTGAAGATTAAATGTTCATGGTTTATGTTTAACGTCTCTGTGTCAATAAGAGCATAAAATCCAGAAGCAGCACAAGCGTAGTTTCTGTAAACATGAGTTTTGATGGGTGTACAAAGATGGCAATAAGTGCCATGGTGGTAAATTCATTGCTTGAACAAATTCCAAGTAAATCCAGATTAAAAGCAAGTCTACACAGTCAGTAAGGTAGTAATTAATTGTGCCTTTACCAGTATTACTACATCAGTACATCAATCTCTGGCCTATCCACAAGCTGGATAAAAATAAAGAATCTAGAATTTATAGAATCATTGGCTTGAACTCGACACTAGCACAACTGAGTCAACTCCAGTTCAAGTACAAAAAACAAGTTTAAAACATATACCAGTCGGCTCAACTTGAATTCTTATTGAGCCCTCACTAATGTGTAAGTGCTACTATATATTTAACTAGGGCTGCCAAGAAGACGAACTTTTATATAGTTATTCGTGATTGAACTTGACTCGAGCTTGTCGGAGTCAAACTCTATCTGAATCCAGTTTGCTTGTTTGATAGCAGTTTCTAGTGAATGTTTTCGAGCTATTTAAGCTTGGGCTGAGCCTTACAGAGAAATGGCTAAAGTTTTGGCAGCAGTTACTGAAATTTACATATGTTTACATCTTCACGAGCTTGGACGTGCATACAAATCACAAGAACACCTAAATGTCCTAACAATGTATTTTTATTTATTTATTTTTTTTTGTCCTAACAATGTATTTAGTATATACTTAATGACATTTTTCAAACCACATATCGGCAGTGCAAATTAGAACCAAACATGTGCTTACTCCCTAACTAAGCTATTTCTCAAATCTACGAGCACGGGCGACATTCAAACCAAATGAAATATCTACAGGACCAGAAAAAAAGCCAGTACATATAAATATATCTTTCATTTACTACGCTTAATAAAATGTTATCCAAATTTCCTAATGGAACAATCAAATTATGTTATCCAAAAGGTTTCACAAAATCATTAGTACATAATAATTACGCTGCTAAACAAATATATCACGTAAAATGCACCAACGAATATAAGGATAAAAATGAAACAAGATCGGTAAACAGCTTAACTAACCTGAATATTGCGTTCTTGTCGAGCATGAAAATTCCAGGGGAACCTCCATTAACATCCTCAACAATCGCAATCTTCCCAAGCTGACTTCTCTCCCCTTCTTCCCACATATCCCCAACTTCTCTCCACCTTCCAACCCCGCCATCCGTCAACTGCATCGCCACCGCATCCCTATAATACTCATCCACAGGAAACACACCCAAAATCGTCCTCGACTCACCATACCCACCCATAACCCAAAACTCTTTCTCCTCATCACCCTTACCCCCCGCCATAAACCCAACACACCCTGCTCTAAACCTCGGCAACCCATCTAACGCCACCCATTCATTCCTCCTAATATCATACATCTCCACCGAACTCATCCTACTCCCGGCAGCACCAAACAACGTATGCCTCGACCCACCTCCCGCCACCACAATCCTCCCACAATCATCAACCGCCGCACACGCAAAGCTCCCACGTGGCGTAATCATACTCCTCAAAACCTCCCAACTCCTCGTCACAAAATCATACCTAAAAACCGCCGCAGACGGCGTCGGCCTATCCAACGGAAACGACCTAGTATCAAACAACGACCCGCCAATCACATACAAACTAGACTCATACGACACGCAAACAAAGTTACACAAACCGTAAACATGAGGATTACACGGCATGGGAGGTAAACAACTCCACGCCTTATTCCTAACATCAAAAACGTAAAAATCCGAAACAGACGGATCATTAGGAAAAACACACAGAACCTCCCCTTTTACACTCAACGGGACGTGTTTCGCGCGAATCGCGTGAATCGCGCGAGAGGAGAAAAACTTTTTCCATGACTTGGAAATGGACCTAAGGGTGCCGTGGTACGAATAAGGGATAAAAGCTAAGATTAAGGCGGATAAGTCGTCTGGTAAGCCTGGGATTAAACCTAGGGTTAGGGTTAGGGTTCCTAAATGAATATCTGAAGGCATTTTAGATATATATATTTATTGAAATAATTGTTGTGCAAGAAATGAGAGTTTTATACTTTTATATATGTATATATATATATACCTTTGCTGACGTGGAAATGGTGGTTGGCGGTGAAGAGTTTGTTGTTCGACGGTGAAGGTTTGTTGTGGGATTTGGGTGGGGGGTGATTTTTGTGATTGTCTGTCTGAATGATTGAGAGTTTTTTTTTTTTTTTTTTTTTTTTTTTAAGGTTTTATATATTGTTTGGAGTTTGTCTTTGTGTTGACTCGCTTGTCTTGGCGAGCGAGGTTCAAATGATAAATTTTCATTTTTCTAGAAGGCCTCTTGCATAATCCTTTCTAGAAAGTCGAATACAATCCCGGTGGAGAGCGCACACGAAGCTCGGCTTTTCTTTCCTCTAAAAGCCGAGTTGAAACTAGAATTTTTTATTGATTGGTCGCTCATATATTTCCTAATCCAAAAATCTTACATATTTCTAAATCAAAAACGATTGATAAAAGCATATGTTTGTTAGCAAAAAAGAATCATTTTATTACATTATATTTTTATTTTATTTTTTAATTATAAATGTTTGCAAGTTGCACAATCTTTTAAGCTGGGTTCCGAGTTTTATTGTTGAAAAAAGAGATAAAAAGTAGGTAGAAAACAAAATAAATTCGTGTTTTTTTTTTTTTTTTTTTTTTTTTTTTTTTTTTTTTTTTTATGAGAGAAGGAGGGAAAAAAAAGGGTAATTTTGGCTAAACTTCTCTCCAAAATTTTTTTCACAAGAGTACAATGATTTGGAGAGAAGTTATATTAAAAAGCTTTAAATAAATAAAATTACTTAAATGACCTAATACAAAACATAACTTTTATATATAACCAAAGGTATAATTGTAAAATCATTTGTTATCTCTTCTTTTCTCTCTTAACTCAAACATTCCTTATATATATGTGCCCAATGATCACAAGTTAGCAAAACCCTATATTATAAGATTGTTGCTTGATAATGATAACTAGAGGTGGCAAAATGGGCGGACCGGGCGGGCACGGGCTACGGGCTAAACGGGCTACGGGCTAAACGGACTATGGGCTAAACGGGCGCGGGCCAAACGGGTGCATGTTATACGAATTCGTTTTAAAAAAGTCCTAAAACATCAAAAAAAATTCCTCAAACGTAACACCTCATTTATATTTAAGTAACTAAACATATTATGTCCATAAGTTTTTCATTAAAAACAATTTAATGCGAGAGAAAAACATGTGCCCATTTTGCCCATTTAATTTCTAAATGGGTAATATATGCCCATTTCAAAAAAAAAGAGGGGGACCAAATGTACCCAAATCTTTTAAAAATTTACCCATTTAGCCCATTTTTTTTTTTTTTTATTTTGGGCACAAATTGCCACCTCTAATAATAACTGTGCAAGTTGGGGATGGAATAAAATGTTAAGTCTCTAAGAAATTGTTAGGCTTTTTATAAGACATTGTTTGGGTAATAGTCAAAATACCAATGTATGGCATAATACTTGGTGTGATGGAGACCCCCTTGATAAGTTTGTTACTAGAAGACAAGTTTTCAGTGGTGGCTTTCTAAATGAAGATACAATTGATAAGTTGAGTACCAATGGCAACTGCAATTTCCAATTGAATGGTATGATCAGTATCCAGTTCTTAATGAAACTTCTAACATTCTTCTGATCTCTAGTAAACATGATGAGGTGAAATGGTTGCATAAAAAGAAGCCAATGGTCAAGTTCAATGTTAACAATGCATGGAAGGATTTAAGAGTTCAAAGGGAGGACATGCCCTGGAGTAAAGTTGTTTGGTTCTCTAACTTCGTTCCTAAACATGCGTTCATACTCTGGCTTTTGATGCATGATAGGTTACCTACACAAGATATAATCCTAAAATGGTACCCTAATAAAAGTATGAGTTGTCCTCTTTGCACCAGTGGGCATGATAGTCATGATCACTTTTTTTTTTCAACTACAGCTATTCTAGTAAAGTATGGCAAAAAATAAAGAGAAATAACATAATTGAGTATGTGGCTAACAGCTGGAAGGAAGTACTTGATGAGTTAGTTGCATTGCCCAATGAAGAGCATTTGGATCATCATAAAAAAGTTAGCCTATGCTGCAAGTGTCTAATTTATGTGGCAAGAAAGGAATGGTAGACTGTTTCAAAATAGCAAACGAAAATGGGAGGAAATCTGTTTAGTCATTGAAAATAATGTGAGACTCAAGCTCTCTAGCCTAAAGGTGTTAAAGACTGATAGTGTTAAAGAAGCTTATGATGCCTGGGAAGTGAAATTGGTATAGTGAATTAAATGGTTCGGGAATTTAAGCTGATGTATGTGGTTTTAGTATCTCTGTTCAGTATAGTCCATTTTAAAGAAGTGTTTGGGATAAGCTTTAACTCAATGGCAGAGTATTTGCATGCTACTGCAGTGGTTCAATACCTTGTACTTTGGAGCTTCTCTAGTGTGACTGTACCTTTTTAAGAACTTTTTTTTTTTTTTTTTTTTTGCCTTGGGAGGGAATTGGTGCCTTGGTAGGGAATTGGTGAGTATATGATGAAACAATGAGGTCTAATTCAGAGAAATGTACCATAATTAAGGGTTGATCACTGTGAAGGGCAAGTAGCTTGGGTGGATCGTGTATGATAGTTAGAATAGAGAGGTGTGCAAGATGAACCTTCTTGGTCCACTCAATACACCACCATAGGAAGTAATGGTTGGTCTTCCTTCAATGAATGTGTTCCCAAGAAACTGAAGCCATTCTCATAGATGGAAATGTAAGTTACTTTGCAGAGCTCTTGACTTGAAGGGTTATGGGTCCCTAGTGAAGTGAGTCACCTATCCTACTTTGATTATTGTGGATGTTGGATGCGTGATTTTAGTAAGAAGGTGAACTTTAAATGTAGCTAGATGGTTAAGTGCATATAAGGTGAATTCAGTGTAGACATCGGATAGTTTCAGTGCAATATGATGTCAAATAATGCCCTTGCCTGTATAAGTTTGTTAGATGATAGTACTGTTTGATATATGTGTGATTTGTAACAGATTTGGAGAATGTCCAAATCTTTGTGTTGTACATAAGTTGTGAAAGTAATGTAATTCACCTTTGCAAAAAAAAAAAAAAAAAAAAAAAAAAATTGTTGCTTGACTCTAAAAAAAATAATTAGTAACATGTCATCACAATTTTGTTAATCATGTCATTTAGGCTAGACACAGAAGACCGGTCGACCGAGTCGGTTGATTAGGTCGAACTCGGTTGGCCCTTTTGTGAATATTCGGTCGCGACCGACTAAAGGAAGGAAAATAAATGAACTCGGTCGTGATGGAGACCGAGTGCTATTTTTTTTTTTTTTTTTGATCCGTTTCATGCATTAAAAGAAAATTATAGCGTTATTGAACTCGGTCGCCCTTACTGAATCGTCTGCATGTAGCTGGAGAGAGAAAGCTGACGTGACAGATCGTTATTGTGTCTAGCGTCAGTACACATACAAATTAAAATCAGGTTCGGGCTTTCGATATTGAACTCGATTAAAATCGAATTAAAATTTTGATTTAAACATTTTTTGTTAGTACATTTCATGAGCATCTAATAACACATCAAAGACATAATGTTACTCGTAAAAATGCCAAGTTGAATTAAGCTCGAGCTTTCTGCACACACTCCCGGACCATCTTTCCCGCCAAAAAAGAAACCGCACACACTCACAACCACACAAAATCCGTCAAATTTTACAATCTCCTAATCCTTCGCATCTTCTTACAACAATGAATCACCACAGATCAAACCGGTCCAATCCAATCAACCGGTCCACTCATCATCATCGCCACGTCATATATACCTACATTCACCGGAAACAAAATTATTATATCCGCTTTCTTTCGATTAAATTCACAAATCGTATTGTTAGGGTTTGATATGATGACGTCATTTCTCGATCTGTAGGAAAAAAACAAAGGCGTTAATTGAATGATCGTTGATTCCAGGGTTTAATTAGGTTACAAATAAGCTAGTGGACTCGATTAGTTAAATAAATATGAGAACGTTTGATCGGATGAGAGTAGTTTGGTATTATTTCGTTATCAAATCATTGATCGGCTTTTCGTTCGTCTTTGATAAGTTAACAGCCCTGTTTAGTCGATGAATTTGACGAAGTCGATGGTTGTTGAATTCCGGTGCTCGGAATTGTAGTGTTAGGGTTTTGTTACGTCATGAATAGTTTAGTGTACTTGTTAAGTGAAGGAATCCGGTGCAGTCGTTGTCATTTTGTTGCGTTGAAAGAATGTGTGCGGGCGTGATGGAGGAGTTTATATTGATTTTTGATATTTAGATGGTATGTATACTTTGTAGATGAATTATACTTGCTGATGATTCCTTTTTTTTGTTATGAAGAGCAACATATTTGTTAACTGCGTGTTCATTTAGTCTCTAGTGCCTAATTTGTTCAAGTCCTACTGTATGATTCTGTAGTAATCATGGCCTCATGTATTGGTAGCTACTAGTACGGTACCCCCGCAATGCGGCGGCGGGTACCGTGTGATTATAGTTTGCGTTATTTGGTTACACGTTTAGTTGTGTTCATGCTTTATAAGTAGAGATGGTTAAGCCAAATAATTTTAGTTTGAACAACCAAATTGCTTCCTAACAAACTTCGTGACCAACTTGCTTCCTAACCAATTAATTTTGAAATCCTTCCATAATAAGCAAGTAAAAGTCTGAATTTTAAGTCTTTCTAGTTATAGAATAGTCTCAAATGCATTATATAGTAGTATAGATAGATTGCACTTGATTCAACTATTTAAAAATGGAAAGTGTTCGCTCTAAATTAGCTTTCAACGCCGATTTTCCTAGTTTCAATGTAAAATTTACTACTTAATGATCATGCAAAGTAGTGATTTCTTAAGAAAAATAAACACTAGCCTTAAAAAAGTATATGTATAAGTACACGTCTAACCTGACATGTAATGATTTGGGATAGGTTGGAGTTTTTAGGGTCCCCTTATCAGTTTTGAAAACGAGTCAAGGTTAGAAGTACTTTGTATGCAGAAAGAGATAGAGACATAGGGGAAATGTTGATCTTATATATTTTTTGCTGTCAGTCTGTCACTACTTATTTGATATGTATTTTATCATGACTGTCTGCTTATATTTAATTTCTAGTTGGTTGGACTGCTGCTGAAACTCAGCTACATCATTCATCACCATTCATGACATAAACTGGTGGAAAATGCCATGGAAAATGAGTGGTGAATTGGTCTAAACCGAAGCCTTATAGTGTTTAAGGTGTTGAGATATACCGAGTATTTAGAATCATTTTATAGTATTCAAGAAAGGAAACTTGGAAATTAGGACACTACCAAGTCAATCTTAATTATGATTTATGCTCTGTGGATAATTCTTCGCATTTTAGCCTGCAATAACGAGTACCATTTAAAAATAACTATATCGTTGTACACAATGGTGCTATTAGTTTCATGGAATGATTTAAACTTATGTAAACAAGATCAGTTTGCTGCATTTTGCTACGACAGATACATATTCTTTATCTTTTATGTCAATGTTATGGCAAGTTACGGATCTCTGAATCTATTTGCAGGGTGCTACGACAAATATCATCGTAGGTTCCCAGGTATGGGTTGAAGACCCGTCAGTGGCTTGGATAGATGGGGAAGTGTTAAACATAAAGGGAGAGGAAGCCGAGATCCAAACTACTGATGGGAAAAAAGTAAGTTGATAATCTATTCTGTCAAATGAATACAGGCTATCCATTGCTTTTTAAATTCGCTGTTTGTTGCTTCGTATTTGATTATACATTGCAATTCTCTATTATTATTGAAGGTTGTTGAGAACATATCAAAAATATATTCTAAAGATGTGGAAGCTCCTGCTGGCGGAGTTGATGATATGACAAAGCTTTCGTATTTGCATGAACCTGGAGTATTGCAAAATTTAGCTACCAGATATCAACTCAACGAAATATATGTAAGAAGATATCAACTTCCATCCATTCATTTTTTATATTATTGTTCAGAATGGTGAGAGAAAACCATGAACTACTGCTGCTCTTTTATAATATACTATATCA
This sequence comes from Artemisia argyi, assembly GCA_030686995.1. Taxonomy (NCBI): domain Eukaryota; kingdom Viridiplantae; phylum Streptophyta; class Magnoliopsida; order Asterales; family Asteraceae; genus Artemisia; species Artemisia argyi. The sequence goes on from CM060683.1 coordinate 162,440,634, forward strand.
TATTTTGAATATTGCAGACATATACTGGAAATATCCTAATTGCTGTAAACCCATTCAAAAAATTGACCCACTTGTATGATGCCAATATGATGGAACGGTACAAAGGAACAGCAATTGGGGAGCTAGATCCTCATGTTTTTGCAATTGCAGATTCTGCATTTAGGTTATCTCATTTTCCTTTTGTATTTTACATGCTAGAGGTTGGTAATATATAATAGTAGCTAATAATGAAATGAGTTGAATGGGTAAATAGTTTCAGAAAGCTAAAACGATTTTTTAGTGGTAATCATATTTTATACGTGAACTAATGTTCTCAAATAAATAAAAAATGTGTTTGGTGGATCGGCCCAACCAGACTGGTCTGCCTATAAAATTGTCTGTTTTGCCCTGAACCCATTTTGACTCATAACCCAACTCCTCTGACTTGCCTATTTTTGCCACCTCTAGTACATACGTATTAATTCAGAGGATTTAAGCAAAAGTTCTTATCTCTGGTGTATCAGGGCAATGGTTAATGAACGAAAAAGCAACTCGATTTTGGTCAGTGGTGAAAGTGGTGCAGGTAAAACCGAGACCACTAAAATGCTTATGCGCTATCTTGCCTTTTTGGGGGGTCGTCATCAGGGAACCGAAGCACGGACTGTTGAACAACAAATTCTGGAAGTAAGATTTCAAAACTATTTGATACCCCTTTTAATGGTTTGTTAGAAATATCCATGTATGGAAAATAATTCTTGGAAGTTTGTTTTGTGGCTATTTAGCTAGATCAATTGTTTTCTTTCTTCCTATTAAGTATTCCTTAGGGCAGCGGCGGAACTAGGAGCTTCTGTCAGGGGTAGCGAAATACGAAAATTTTTTTAGGGGTAGCGAAAATTCGTTTCAGGGGTAGCGAAATCGCCAAAAAATGGCCAAAAATCGCCAAAAAACGTAAAAAATCGCCAAAAATTCCACTACCGGGTAAAAGTTCAGGGGTAGCGACCGCTACCCCTGGACTATACATGGATCCGCCCCTGCCTTAGGGTGTGTTCCCATGTTTCTTTGGAAGAAAAGGTGAGTGATTTGGGTGGAAACATTGTGTGGAAACTTTCATGTTCTCAACTTCTTTTTTTAGGAGGGAAGAGGAAGTAGACGAAAGTTTTCTAGTGATATTTTCTCCAAAACTTTTCTCCCAAATGTGGGGATTTGAGAGAAACGAAAGGGTAGACTTAATAATTTTCTATTATTTATTGAACTCCCCTAACCTGAACTAACTCATTTACTTGATGTATTACCCTATTAACAATATTCTTGTAAAATTGACTACTTGCTTCCGTATCTGTTCCCCTTCCTTTCAGATTCTAGAACAAGAATAAAAAATGAACATTACATTATCTTTAGTTATCTTTCTGTCCCCTTACTCTCGTTTCTTTTCTTTCCAATTGTTTTTTAATCTATTTATTAGAAAGGCAAAGTATTACAATTTCACTATATACTATGCAAATACACTACACATGTCCCAGACGGGACATGAATCACAATTGGGGAGCATCTCACACCGCATTGCTCCGCTAGGCCACAAGCTCTTTGGTGAGAATTCAGTGTTATGCTTTAAGTTTTTGGTACGTTACAAATTAGTGTGGAGATGTGGGCTAGTAGTACGGTCAGAAAAACATAGTATCGAAGAGGTTACTAAAAGTTCGGTTCTCTTAAAGTTTGTTGAAATAATATATGCTCTTTGCTTTACAATGGATTCAGTTCTTCTAACTGAATGTTATAAATGCAGTCGAATCCAGTTCTGGAAGCCTTTGGCAATGCAAAAACTGTTAGAAATAACAACTCCAGGTGCAGCAGTGAAAAAAGTATCCTATGAGTTCTTTTGTCCTTTTAATTGCATTAGGTGCAGATTCCTTATATTTGTAACTTTCAAATTGCAGCCGTTTTGGTAAATTTGTTGAGATTCAGTTTGATAAAAATGCACGAATATCTGGAGCAGCCATTCGAACATACCTTCTTGAGAGATCTCGTGTTTGCCAAATCTCAAACCCCGAACGCAACTATCACTGTTTCTATCTTCTCTGTGCAGCACCACCAGAGGTTGTTTTACATTATCAGGTTGCAAGATGGGTGGGGCGGGTAATGGGTCACAACTGGTAACTTTACAATGATAATGGGTCACCCCAAACGCAACTATCACTGTTTCTATCTCCTCTGAATAACTAATGTGTTTTGAAATTACCAAATAGTATCATTACAATGATAATCTGCATCTTAAAAAAACCCGTCTGACCCATTCCTGGCTTAGCTATTTTTTTTAACTTGACCTTGTTTCAGACAAAATACAACCGAAATAGAGCCATTCATAATTACATGGATCGAAATTACCACCTCTTTTTATACGCATTATACATTCCATGACCAAGGCTCTAGCTACTGTTGAAAATTTGAACTATTTTTTTTAACGTATTCAGGACATTGAGAAATATCATTTGGGAGATCCGAAATCATTTCGCTATCTCAACCAGTCAAAGTGCTATGAGCTTGATGGTGTAAGCGATTCCGATGATTATCTTGCCACTAGAAGAGCCATGGATATTGTTGGAATGAATGAAAAGGAACAGGTTATAGTATATTCATACTGATTTTCTTACCAATATTATATGTGTAACAGAACTGCAATAACTTGCTCACGTATTCCAGGATGCAATTTTCAGAGTTCTGGCTTCAATTCTCCATCTTGGTAATATTGAGTTTTCTAAAGGGAAAGAGGTTGATTCGTCAGTTATAAAGGATGACAAATCCAAATTCCATCTTCAGATGACAGCAGATTTGCTATTGTGTGTTTAGATCTTTGACATTACCTTTCTTTCTAAATTCTATAGGTGAAAAATGACCGGGTTGGGTAACGGGTCAAAATAGGTGATATTTGGTGTGGGTCAAAACAAGTTGGGTTGATCTTAAACACTTGATTGTTAAACACTTTGTTATTACTATTGTAAGTACCTAGTTGCAAATAGGATTTCAACAGTTATACTCTTTCATTGGTTAGCCAATCTTATGATCGAAATGATTCATGCTGTTTTATGCATTTGAAATTCACTTTTGTGGGACATTTGTCTACGTTGACCTGTTTTTCTTTAATCTATTTTTATTTTAATAGTGTTTACCTGTTTGACCCTTTTGATATAAACCATAACCTGAATCAACCCATTCATAATTAAATGGAGCGAAACTGCTTCCTCTCCTATATTCCTTTTTCATAGATATATGTCTGTGGCTGTGTCTGAATTACTCTTTATGATTCTTAGGTGTGATATTCAGGCATTAGAAGATGCACTACTGAAGCGCATGATGGTTACCCCTGAAGAAGTTATCGAAAGAAGTCTTGATCCCGAGGGTGCAATTGTTAGTAGGGATGGTTTGGCCAAAACGTTATATTCGCGCTTATTTGATTGGTAATTTCAGGTTTTATGGGTATTAGATTTGCTCTAAATTTTCCGCACACATTCAAACTATTATGTACATACTCATCAGGGATATTGCTTTAAGCAGCCTAAGTAAGTGTCATCTTGTATTTAGGATTAATAAATGCACAAATGGTAGTGGAATTTTGTGTGGAACGGAGGGAAACATCAATGAACTTTTGTTCCTAAACGAGATAACAAATTTATGTGTATGCAGATATTAGACAACAAAATTAGGCTATTTGTGCAATTCCTGTTCCAAAGTACAAGGTGGCACTTAATACTTTAATAGCTTGAAATAGATACTATAACAGTCCTAAAGGTGCATAACTATTCATATCTGCAGGTTAGTGGAAAAAATTAACGTGTCTATTGGGCAAGATCACAACTCAAGATATCTGATTGGGGTCCTTGACATATATGGTTTTGAGAGCTTTAAAACCAACAGGTAAATCTTATATGCTGCAATAGTCATCAATCTAACTGCTTGTTTGGTAACTTTATTGCAATGATTCATTGGGAATTATGTATGGATTGTGCAGTTTTGAACAATTCTGTATTAATTACACTAATGAGAAGCTGCAACAACATTTCAACCAGGTGGAATTGGTGCTTCTGAAATAATCATTGATTATTCTGATAAACACATGATAAATTTAAATTGTTTTCTTGTATATATCTATACAGCACATCTTCAAGACAGAGCAAGAGGAGTATAGCAGAGAACAAATTGACTGGAGCTACATAGAGTTTATAGATAATAAGGATGTCTTAGATCTTATTGAAAAGGTATTCCACCTAAGTTTAAAGTTACTAATCTTCAGTCCTTTCTACTAATATGGCTGAATGTCTTCCTCTGAAAGCTTACTGTTGAGTTAGTATTTAGGCAAAGAAATCAGAAATTACCCATTGCATTTTTGGTTGAGGTTATTGCAGAAAAAGGCAAGAAACTTCGGTCGGATTTCTGTTTTGGGTAACAATCTTTATTTTCACCTATAAAAGTACCCTCAATTCAATAAATTAAATGATAAAAACATTTGATCCCCAAAATTCTGATTTATAGTAATCTCTACTACCATGTCACAATGATGATGTGTCAGTAAGTTTGACCATGTTGACTATTTTTCTGACATCATGCCTTGAAATGTGGTTACCTGCTGCCAGGGTTTCACCGTTAATGGAAATTTTTGATAGTTGCATACTTTTATATGGGTGGAAAAAAAAGATTGTTACCCAAAACATAAGTCAGAAGTGTTACGTTATATGCAATACCCCTTTTTCATCTGTAGTGGTTACCTTGAGGGTTCTAGGTGGCCTCGCATTTGGTCACTTTGGAAAATTTAGATGCATTTTCACTTCATGAATTCAGCATTGGATTACAATTTTGAACTATGATTGCAGAAACCTGGTGGGATAATTGCTCTACTTGACGAAGCCTGGTATTTACCGTCTTTTTAACTACATTCTTTTTCCTTTTTACATTAGATTATATCTGCATTTTGCATCTCTTTTTGCCATGTTGGATTAGCAGCTTGTTAGCTTGTGACATTCTTATTCTGTTTCCAGTATGTTTCCCAAGTCGACTCATGAAACATTCTCACAGAAGCTTTATCAGACATTCAGATCTCACCAAAGATTTTTCAAACCAAAACTGTCTCGTACTGGTTTCACCATTGCTCATTATGCAGGAGAGGTAATTTGAAATCTAGCTTTGTTATACATTAAAAACGTCTCATGTCTGCACATACTATATCTTGTCACGATTTTTGTTTATATTCAGGTTCAATATCAATCTGAACAATTTTTGGACAAAAACAAAGATTATGTTGTTCCAGAACATCAAGATATGTTGACTGCCTCCAAGTGCTTTTTCATATCAGGTCTTTTCCCTCCATTGCCTGATGAGGCAACCAAATCTTCAAACAAATCTTCTAAGTTCTCATCAATTGGTGCTCGCTTTAAGGTATTGTGTTGAAACTATTCTTTACATTAGTATTGGTCAATAGTTCAGAGATGGGAATCTGCCCAATTAATAGAGGTTGCAATTATTTATGTATGTAGAGTTGATATTTTGTTCTGTTTAAAAATAGCTAAAGAGGAAATGGTCAAATGGTCAAAAACCCAATGTGTATTTTCAATGCAGTGAGCTACTTAACTAAATTAAATTTTTAGGTGATTTTTGCAGTCGATAGTGTTCTCTTTTTTTCTTTTTCTAATTATGAAAAGTATTTTGCGTCAATCCGGCTGGTATTTTTGATCTGATATTCGAGCACTGATTTGAAACATTGTTTATTAAATCCTCTCTAATTGCTCATAACAGACCTTCCCTTTTTGCCACATCTAATCATAGGTTATGACATACAGTTTGCTTGTTGGAAATGGAAATAATATAGGAAGTGCAAAGGCATTAGTAGTTAACAGATCAGTATCTGTAATGTGACATGGTCTTATTGTGAATGCATGCAGCTACAACTTCAGCAGTTAATGGAGACTCTCAGTTCCACAGAACCCCACTATATTAGATGTGTTAAACCAAATAATTATCTCAAACCTGGCATCTTTGAGAATGTCAACATAATGCAACAATTGCGTTGTGGGGTGAGCACTGTGCAGATTTCAAGTAAATATATCTTATTTATATAGGGTATTGATCCTGACTCTCTTTTAATTTTCTTAATTTTTCTAAGGGGGTTCTAGAAGCAATTCGCATCAGCTGTGCTGGCTATCCTACTCGCAAGAGTTTTTCTGATTTTGTTAACCGGTTTAGCATTCTTGCTCCAGAGGTTAGAACAGGAAAGTAAGTATAATATATTTTTATACCTCACTAAAAATGATAAATGCTACCATGCATTGAGATTTTCAAGCTGAATTATTGCTTTCATCTACAGCCTCAATGCAAAGGATGCCTGTAAAAGGATCCTGGATCAAGTCGGGCTTCAGGGGTCTCAGGTATTCATCGTTATTGAGTCTTCTTGATTGACATAATTATGCTTTTTTTTTTAGTATTCTTTTTGTAACATCGATATACTACTCTGTTTATTCTGTATGCAAAGTTTCTTTGATTTAACTTATAGTTTTCAGTGAACTGTCGTTTGCATTACTGTGCACTAACTAAAATGTGTGAAAAAACTGGCAGATAGGAAAAACCAAAGTTTTTCTTAGAGCTGGTCAGATGGCTGAATTAGATGCACGGAAAGCTCAAAAGCTTAGCAATGCAGCAAAGATTATTCAAAGAAGGATAAGAACTCACATTGCTAGGAAACGTTTTCTCGCTTTGAGGAAGTCTGCTGTTGTCTGGCAATCTTTCTGCAGAGGTTGCCATTCTTTAAACTTTTGCTACATGAAATGGTTACTTTGCTTATTGCTACATATCTAGGTGGCAAGATAGGTGGGTTGGGAGTTTGGTTAACATGTCAAAACAGGTTCAGGTTGAAACATGAGTACATGACATTTTGAATACATGCCAAAATACACAGCTCGCTTTGGGTTGACCAGAAAACACCTTTTGTCAATTTCAAATATTCTAATAAACAGTCAATGTGGTATAAGTAAACAAGCTTTATTTATAGAAAAGATATCAATCTCTGAATCAAGGGCTTTAAACTCCTTTGATCTACTCTCTTTCAGGCACATTTTATTTGTTTTGGCCCGTTTGTAATAGAATATACCAAAATTGTCCCATTTTACGCAGAAAGATACAAAATTGCCTCCTCCAAGTACACATATTTCAAAATTAGAAGCTTTGTTCAACTTGCACTACTCATTACACCTTCTTAAAACATATCTTAGTTTCTTCAGAAAACTGCCTTCGTTTATATTTTTATTCTGTATATCTTTCTATTACTGTACTACTTAGTGAATGATTTTTGCTTTAAGTTGACGGTGTGCATCTTTTTTTTTTTTTTCCCTAATCTTTTATATAATTAAACCCAATCACTAATTAACTTGATTTTTGGTGTCATGTCCACTAGGAAAGCTTGCTTTTAAATTGTACCAAGACATGCAAAAGGATGTTGCCTCACTTAGAATACAGACGAGTTTTAGGCGGCACTTATCGAGAAAGAGCTATAACAAACTCAAGCTGTCAATCATTATCTTCCAGGCACGCCTGCGTTCAATGGTTGATGATAAGAGGTTCAGAAACAGGCAGCAAGCCAAGGCAGCAATTTTGTTACAGGTCAGAGTCTTGACTTCAAATATTGGTAGTGATGGCAAAATGGGCCGGGCCGGTTGGGTATAACAGGTCAAAACGGGTAGTTTTTTTTGTAGCGGCAAAGTAAGTGGGCCCAAATTGTTTATCTTCTGACACGTTTCATTTTTAGCCAATTTTTATTTTTCATTTTTTAAGTTTGACCTGTTTGAGAGTAAACATAACCCGAATTGGTCATTCATAAGTAAATGGGTCTAAATTTCCGACTCTGCACATTGGTCATCAGTCCAAATTTAGCAATGATTTGTAATGTTACTTAATGATTGTAGGCCCATTGGCGTGGTCATAGAGATTATTCATACTATAAGAAACTGATAAAGGCAGCAGTTATTACACAATGTAGATGGAAGAGGAGAATCGCAAGGAAAGAGCTTCGGAAACTAAAGATGGTTTGTTGATGTTTCTTATGCATATAGAAGTATAGCTAGGTGTTGCTAATTGCAATTATTATTAAGAGTCTCTCATGTAACTCGAGTATTGTTTATCTACTTAAATTTTGATATGCATAGATATTGCATGGCCATTGTGCGGACCTCTGTTAACAATACACATATTATTGATTGATTGTAATTTTTAACATATACAGGCTGCAAGGGAAACAACTGTACTCCAACAAGCTAAGGATACTCTTGAAAAACAAGTGGAAGATCTCACTTTGCATTTAGAGTCAGAAAAACGATTGAAGGTAATATTAATCTGTTGTAAAGAGGATATATCTCTGTTTCGACTGGCTTTAAAGTGTGCTGTCTTGAAAAACTACATTCATAAAGTAATAATCTAAGTTCTTGGACAAAATTATTTAACAAGTTGTATGCATTACAAATTGCACTTTGACTGACTTTAATTTGTAGTATTTATTTTTCTTATCGATTTGACCCAGTTAGAGAATAACATAATCCGAATCAAACCATTTATTAATAAATAGATCAAAGTGTTCTATTTCTAGCCTTACCAAACATTAAGAAATTCTCTAACTGAATCTGACAAACTATGATACCATATGGTGCAGACTTTGTTGGAAAAAGCAAAAGATCAGGAAATCCAGAAAGTTCAGAAGTCCTTGCAAGCCATGCAGAGTTCAGTTTCTGAAGCAAATTCTTTGCATGTCAAGGAACGGGAATCCGCTCAGAAAGCAATAGAAGAAAAAGATCAAGAAATATTGGAATTGAGGAATTCTCTGAAATCCAAGCAGAGTAATGTTGAAGAGTCAAATAGATTACTTGTAAAGGAACGTGAATCAGCAGAGAAAGCCATCGAAGAATTAAAAGAATCAAAAGATAAGGAAATTCAGAAATTGCTGAGTAAAGTTGATGAAATAAATGCCTTGCTTGTTAAAGAACGTGAATTTACAGAGAAAGCAATTGCAGAAGCTAATGTAGCAAAAGATCTGGAAATTCAAAAATTGCAGTATAAGTTTGATGAAACAAAGGAATTGCTTGTCAAGGAACGTGATTCGGTACAGGAAGCAACTGAAGAAGTAAAAAAAATAAAGGATTCGGAAATTCAGAAATTGCAGAATTGCCTGCAATCCATGCAGAACAAAGTCGATGAAGCAAATGAATTGCTTCTCAAGGAACGTGATAATGTACAAAAAGCAATTGATGAAGCAAAAGTAGCTAAAGACCTGGAAATTCAGAGACTGCAGAACTCCTTGCAATCTATGCAGAGCAAGTTTGATGAAGCGAATGCATTGCTTGTCAAAGAAAGTGAGTCTCTGCAGAAAGCAATCGAAGAAGCAAAAGAAGTAAAAGATCAAGAAATACAGAAATTGCAGAACTCCCTGCAAGACACGCAGAGTAAATTAGATGAAACAAATGCATTGCTTGTCAAGGAACGCGAGTCTGCACGAAAAGCAATTGAAGAAGCATCAAGAATCAAAGAAATTCCAGTTTCTGTAGAGGACACAGAGAAGATCACTAATTTAACTACAGCAGTGAAAAACATGAAGGTACTTTTGGTTACTAGATGTGGCAATTTTACCCATTTACTTTTTAATGGATTTCTTTATATTATTGGTTATCTTTAATGGACAAGTTTTTCTCAAAAGAGAAGTTGAAAATCGTCCCAAGTACATTTTAATGCTGCCCAGGATCCTAATTGTTTCATTATACTTAACCAGCAACTATTTCTAATAGAAGGACTAAAGTGTTTGTGGTTCAACCTGACCCATTTCGACCCAGCACTAAAACAACACCTACTAGGCTTCAACTCAAACATGCGGTGATCCGTTACCCAAATTGCCTTTTTGCCACCTCTATTTGTGATGGTTTTGAAGCTTTTTGATTTCTATATATATCACTGCCACAGCATGCAGATACTCGTCGTGAACTTATTATTCTTGTATAGGCTTTATCTGAATGGGAAAGGCAACGGGCAAATGAATCTGAAAGGAAGTTTACTGAAGCTCTGGAATCAAGTGAAAAGAATCGGCTGAAGCTGGAAGAATCTGAAAGAAGAGTGTTTCAACTTCAGGAATCTCTGGATAGGTATCATTGGTGTTAAAGAATATTTTTCTAGTTAGACTTAAGACCTCAGAGTAACTTATCTTGTAACTAAATACTCTTCCGTCCCAAAATTGTTGTCCACCTTACCATTTTAAAATGTCCCAGAATAATTGTCTACCAAACCTTAGTATGCACCAAACCGTATAATGTTGTTTAAAAGGAGCATTTTTAAAAGATATAGTCACACCAGGTTTGGTTCAATTCCAATGTATACACCAAATCTATCACCAACCTTTTTTGCCAAGTTACATGATATTCTTTAGATTGATTTGGTGTATGCATTGGAGTTACACCAAATTTGGTGTTAGCATATTTCTAAAGATGCTTTTTTTTACACCAACTTTAATTTAGTTGCACCATGTTTGGTGTAAAAGTTTACGTTGATTTGTGTCCCACCAAACTTACACCAAATGGTGTCGTGGTTGGAGATGGGTTTTCCCACCAAAACACCAAATGCATTGGAGATGGTCTGAAGATTAATAGGATGATTGATATGAACTGGGTCGATAAAAGAGATGAAAAGAACAATTAACATGATAAATGGTCTATTTTGATGAGATAAACCAACCCCCCAATGGTTTATATTAGTGAGATAAACCGACTCCCCAATTGATAACCAAATCAATTACTTCATATTCAACATAATGAAAGTTACATACCTAATGCCCTATTTATAGATTTCTAAACAAGACTCCATTCCTAATAAAACTCTAATTCCTAATCATTATCTAATAAGACTCACCTAATAATAATATTAATACTTATCTACAAGAATATAATATGATTCATATCAATGATCACAATACAGGTCCTTCTAAGTTGTCCAACATAATGTGCTGGGGAAACTATTTTCTCCAGAGACATACACATTCGATTAATAAAATTTGTGCAGTAACTAATCTTCTTACTGAAATAGGAGTTTAGCTTTTGCATTTGCGTCTGCAAGTTTGTACTCTACTTAAGACAGCTGGAATAAGAATTGCGTTATCTTAAATTAGTCTCGCTATTACCTTGATCCTCTATTTTTCACCAGCTCGTTTTCTCATATCATGTGAAGTTAGCTACAACTATTACTAGCAAAAATAGGATATAATAACCTGTTATCCTATTGTAATTAGTCAGTTTTAGTTCTAGAATGGCCAGCTATGGTCCTTGTTCTCTTTGCTGCTATGCGTTATATCGACTGCAGCTTGACAAGTTCTCATTATGCAATTAGAGTTGAGGATAAGCTCGCTTACATAGAGTCACAAAATCAAGTTCTTCGTCAGCCCGGTTCATCGAAGTCACAAAATAGCAGGTTCCAGGAAGGATATTCGAAATCTGTTAAGGTATTAATAGGATTTTACATTCATGCTGCTCTTTTAATACCAAATGATACTTACAGTCCCTCTTTTTTCCCTTTTATAGCATGTTGAAATATCTTAAAATAAGTTATTGTCAGTATAAAAGTTTATAAGCATGTAATACACACAAACAAGAGTACGTATAGCAACTCCATCACCTTATATCATTCCTGTGTCATTGTAAATTTGTTTTAGGATCTTAATAGTCCTTCAGCACACTCAAGAGATGCTTCGGATACAGAAGAGAGACTAAAGAAGCCGCTTGATGAGAGACATGAGAATTACGATTTGCTTACTCGATGTATTACACAACGTCTAGGATTCTCTAAAGGCAGACCAGTTACTGCTTGCATTATATACAAATGCCTAAGGAAATGGCGATCATTTGAAGCTGAAAAAACCAGCATTTTTGATCGTATAATCCAAGCTATAGGTCGAGGTATTGAGGTATGAATTAAGAATATCTATCATGGAGAATAACTGTAAATATAAGAGGTGGCAATTTTGATCCAATTCACTTACGAATAGGCCCTTCTGTGTATGTTTTACCCTTAACTGGCAAAATGAAAATAGCCTTAAAAGTAAATGGGTCAAATGCCTTGAGCAGGCAAGTAGCTTTTTTAAGGTATAAAACCTTGTAAATTTTGTTTCTTAAATAATTTTTAATTATTATTTATTAACATGAGCAAATTTCATAGAACTGGTACTTCGCAAAATCTTCCAATTTGGTAATGATACTTTTGTAATGTCCCAATCTGGTAGTTAAGCTATGGAAAGGGTTAGTTTGGTAAATAGAGTTATGGAAATTGGTTAGTTTGGTATTTTTTTTGCCACTATCTCGTAGTTAAAAATGGTGACAGATTATAAAATTAAAATTGAACAATTGGTAAATTGTGTTTCTGGTCGACCCAACTTGTCCATTTTGTCACCGCTAATCGTAGTAATCTTACCAGCTTATTCTAATATAAGCTATCATTTCAAATGAAGACACAGGACAACAGTGATGTTCTAGCCTATTGGTTATCCAATGCATCAACTCTGCTGTTGCTGTTACAATATACACTAAAAGCTTGTGGCACTGCTGGAGATCAGCTTCGCCGGCGAGCAAGGTCAGCGAAGAGGACTCAGGTAAACTAAAATGTATTTTTAGTAACTCCAATTGCACAGCTTGGAAATGTAATTGAAGCAATAAAACTTGCAAAGGTTAACTAAATGAATGTCATTTCCATTTCCAAATTTGTTAAGTACGTATAAGACTTCAGATTTGTACATATTACTTATTACACTAAGTGTATGTGTGCGTGTGTCTGTGTTTTAGGACTCGATGGACTAAATGGTGTAGACGACTTATTTTACAATGTTCTTTTTAAGCAAATTTTGGAAAAATTGTCAAGCCAATGAGTTAATCAATTAGCCTTCCGGGTATACACCTGCCCGTGCCACAAGTTTTTATCTTAAATTCTTACCAAATTGAACTTTCTTTTGGTTTTCTGTCTGTTAATGTTTTTCACTGCTTTTTGGGTCTGGGTTTTGGCATTTTTAATTTTTCGACAGAAGGTAGAATATGGGGATGTATAGGCTGACCATAAATCCACTTTATAATGGGAGCTAATATACAAATAATGAACTGAAGGCGAGCTGTTCATCAGTCTCCAGGAAAATAAAACTATCTTTATAGCTTAGTTGGTCTTAGTTCCTCTTGATATTATCTACAAGACCTACTTTTCCCTCTTAATGCACAGAGCTTTCGTGGAAGTCCCCATGGTGTAACTGTTTCTTCAAACGACGGTGATTCAACCGGTGGATCTGACTCCTTTCGCCTACTTGAAGCCCGATATCCTGCTTTGCTTTTCAAGCAGCAATTGACAGCGTATGTAGAAAAAACATTTGGGTTGATACGCGATAACTTAAAGAGAGAGATATCTCCATTGCTTGGGTTGTGCATTCAGGTACTTAAATGCCAGAGGTAGCAAATGGGTGGGTCGGGTCGCTTCTGATGACCCAAAACACTTGTTTGTACAAAGTTTCAAAGTTAATTATGCTGTCAAGTATGATCAAAAAGTTATATTAACAGAGGTAGCAAAGAGGTTTTGTGGATTAAAGTATTACTGTAAACTACCCTTTGGGTGACTTTGGATCCGTCAACTAATTCAATCTCTTCTCTTTAAAGCTATGTTTTTATTCGTTGACCAGTTAGAGATGAAATAAAACATAATCTTCAGCAACATATTTGTAAATAAATGGGTCGAAATTGTCACCTTGACTTGCTGCTAATCAATTCAGTAGTTGTACAGTTACCATTTTTTATGTGTGAAAATCCCCGTGGAAAGCTTATGACTTCTAATGTGCAAATGATCTAGGCACCAAGGATTTCAAAATCAAGCTTGACAAAGGGGACAGCTCGTGCACTTGCAAATGCTGCTTCTCATGAGATTTTGCTTGCTCAGTGGCAGGGAATAGTCACAAAACTTGGATGCTTGCTAAACACATTGAAGGCTAATTATGTGATAATATAGCATCTTTATGTTTCTATCATATGATGAATTAACTGCCAAAAACCTTACTGATATCCATTATTTATTTCATTTTTGTAGGTCCCACCATTTTTGATTCGTCAAGTGTTCATACAGATATTTGCTTTCATCAATGTCCAATTATTCAACAGGTTACAACATCAAGCGGAAGTTTTTTGGAGTAGAAACCTGTTATATTAATCTTTAATTTTACTCTATCCTTGCAGTCTTCTGCTGAGACGTGAATGCTGCTCATATAGTAACGGAGAATACGTAAAGTCAGGGTTGGCTATGCTGGAACGTTGGTGCTACAAGGCTACCGAGGAGGTAACGGTTTTTTATCCATGGTCCATGATGCATGTGTATTTGTTTTTGCTAGAGGTGGCAATTTCAATCCATTACTTGTAAGTGGATCAAAATGGTTTACACGTTACTTGTAAGGGTCAAATTTGTAAAAAAAATAAGGTTAGTTTGAAAGGAAACGGGTCAAATGAGTTGAAAGTTAACCAATGTCTACGTTTTTCTGCTGCCAAAAAAATATTATTTAGTACTTATATCCCTTCTGTAACAATATGGAAGTATTGCAATGATTTCCTTCTAAATCACTTTCCAAATATTAGTTTTATATTATTATTGTGACAATATTGCTTTTGAATCATTTTAAGTATTTAAGCACGCCAATTATTAAAAGAATATTAAAACTAATGTACAAATTAAGTGTTTTAGGTCGACCTGGCTTTATACGTTACCCAACCTGCTCATTTTTCCACCTCTAATATATGTTGTCTTATATTTTTTATATCGACTTTAATGAAGTTAAAATTTAGTATGCAGGATCAGCTTGGGATGAACTCAAGCACATAAGACAAGCTATTGCATTCCTGGTATTTTTTCTGTGCTCTATTATTAAATATTGCCATCTTGTAGTCATAGGTCATCTAGAAAAAAACAAAGCTTTTCATGTTGTTGGTCGGTGCCTCTTGTCTTGTAATCACCTGCTAATAATATGTAATAAGCCTTTGATGGTGTTTGATGTATCCGACAGTCAAGAAGACATATTTTCTAAGTTTCAGCAATTGGATATCATGTCAATGGTTGTAGCTTTGGTGGGCTAAGAAGATTTAAATCCACATCCACATTAGAGTTCGTAATATTTACTAGTAACCAACTTAAAAGACTACTGAATTACAATATTTTGGAGAGGGGGAAAAGAAATTTGGCAACATTGATCCTCTTATTTTTGAGATCTGTCAAATTATGAGGTTTGCCTCACGAGTTTGCTATTTGGTGTTAGGTTATTCAACAAAAACCAAAGATTAGGCTGATTGTAATAAGTCATGATCTCTGTCCTGTAAGTACTAACTTCCCAGATCTTAGTGGAGTAATAATTACATTTTTACATGATGAAGTGTTGGTAAAACTATTGATATCCTGCAGATACTTAGTATACAACAGCTATACAGAATCAGCACAATGTATTGGGATGACAAAAATGGGACACATAACCTCGCTCCAGAAGTAAGCTCTGATTTGATCGTGCACAGTTTTATAATGTGTGTGTGTGTGTAAACAGGTTAAACATGGTGCACCAATCCTTGAGTGCACAAAGCATGGTCCTGAGCTGGCCGCAACTGGTCTTAGAGCCAGGGATGTTATTTGCTTATTACTTGCTTCAACAAAAAATAATTTTCCATAATTTACTTTTCTAATTTCAGTTGCAAAGTGTTTCATTTAAACAAAAAAATACAAGTTTAAGATTTAAATGAAAAAATACCTCAACAAAGTTATACAGAGAGCCTCACCTGGGCCTAAGAGGACCAGGTTTTTTTGGGCCAGCCGCGGCTCGACTGCGCATCTCTGGCTTTGTGGATGTCCCTTTACTAAAAAACGTGTATCTTGCAATTTGTGGAAAAGCTCTTTTGAACCCGTGATCTTCAACTCACACATCCTTGGATCAGAATACGGTTGATCCTTAGCCAAACATCTTCTATGTAGAACATAAGTTCACTTGATGAATGACTTTTACTGTGTTGATGAAAGAAAGATGTTTTTCTTCAGTCGGCTAAGGATTAGCGATATTCTGATCCAAGATTGTGTGTATTTGATGATCATAATAGTATGAAGCCGAAGAAAAACATTATTCTTTTATCAATATTGAAGAAAAGCTTGATAGTGACTGTACCTTCATGCTCTTTCCAGTTTCCACGAAACCGCTCTTTATATTGTGTCTGTACCTTAATGCTACAGTTTTCAACATATATTTAACTCGTTTCCTATATCACGTATAAATCTATCCTAGATGAACCTCTAACCATGATAAGCTGTGCCATTGCCATTGGCAGGTCATTTCCAACATGAGAATCCTAATGACCCAAGATTCGTCTAATCCAGTCAGCAACAACTCTTTCTTGCTTGATGATGATTCAAGGTTCAATTAATTTTATCAGAATAAGTTTAATAGTGTTTTTCAAGATTTCTTGCTCTTATTAATTTTCTCCATTCCCAAATCAAAAAACATTTTTTTACAATTACTTTCTATACCTATTTAAAAGACGCTTCCATTCGAAATTCTGAGTGCCAACTGAGAAAGGAACCCGAAATCACCCTTACATTTATGCTAACGGCAGCAAAATGGGTGGGTTTGGTAACAGGTCTAAATGGGTTTTGGTTTACTCTGACCGGCAGACAATCTTTTGCCCTTTTTTTACGTAATTATCGTGTTAAATGTGCCTTAAAAACTACAGGTATATTATTGCATTAATAAGATACTTTTTGAATGAAGCGACTTTGAATGTAATTACCGTGTAAATTTTGCCTCCTATTCTCTTTTGTGGAGGATAGTCTTTCTACATTGTCAACTTGAAAAAATATTATGAGCAAAGTGTTGCTTTTCTTTATGTGTGTTGTACTACGTTGTTATGGACTAAATCTTGTCTCCTGATGCAGCATACCGTTCTCCACAGATGACCTCACAAAATCAATGGATCCGATCAGTATATCAGATATTGACCCTCCACCCCTTCTTCGTCAAAGTTCTGGTTTCAGTTTCTTAGTGTCACGTCCTAACTATTGAAGAAAACCCTTACAAAGTCGGTATCTAGTTAATTAGTGCATAACCCCGTTTAAGCTTGTTATGTGTGATATTGTAGTCCAGCTCTATAGGCCATAGATTTTAAACTTTTGATAGCACACGCTTGACGTACATTGCCAATTTTGTAGCAGATATTCCTATAGTCACTTGATCAAAGTTTTCAAGTTCTTACTATTTTTTTAGATTGTATAAAGGTTCTAGACTAAGGCAAATTCAATTTGGAGGGTAGTATTTGCTACGCTTTTCCTGCAGATGGTTACTTGTGATTTGGTTTGATTTACATGGAATATCTTTCGTGATTACGAGTTTAACTTAGTTTTAACGGTCCAGAGCCAATCTATTCACTTGTGATAATTCTCACATGTCACATATATCTAAAGTATGAATCATATATGTTTGATGGGCTTCACACATCTAGACTTGTTTTGCCGCGCAAACAATACCAGGTTCAAGTTGGACTTGACAAATTTTTTGACAAATTGTCCTGGTACTAATCTAGGACTCGTTAGGATCAGTAGTCAAGTTCATGACCTTACAGTTAAGTAAATGGGTTGATTTGGGTCATACATTTAACCTTCCTGGATCAAATAAACTAAAATTGCAAGTAGTATGGTTAATGGTTGACTTCAGTTTTCTGTTTTCCTAAATCTTTGTTGGGTTTATTTAAATTATAACCTGATTGACAGTTGATGGGTTAATTTGGTACTCTAATATCTTTAACGGATCAAGTAGCTAAAGGGAAAAGGGTCATTATAATTATAAATAGCCCAAAATGCAATTAAAAACGTGGCAAAAGTTCAATATATATAATGTTATTCGTCATAGATCCAATAAACCAATCTTAGTTATTTATTTTTTTGATTAAAAAAAAAAAAAAAAAAAAAAACAAAAACTTTCACCTTTTTCTAAAACTTAAATATCTCGCAAACCGTTAATCGTTACGTGAAAAAAAATTATATACCATCGTGACGAGAATTAAATTATCTTTCAATCACTACAAAAAATAGTGCTATTCTCCACACTTATTTTGCCATGGTATGGTTAATTGTGAACTTTTTTTTATATGAATAATAATTTTGCTACATTTATAGGTGTGGCAAATATTAAAAAAAACAATCCACATATATAAGTGTGTACAATTAAAATAAAGCTACACTTATAAGTGTAGCAAATGTCTCCACACTTTTAGTTTTGATCAATTTTTGCAATTTTGCCACACTTTTAGGTGTGGACATTCAAAAAATGTTTCCACACTTTTAACCATGGATAATATCTCCACACTTATATGTGTAGCAAAATTTGGCACGCTCATTATTACCACACTTGAGAAAGTGTGGAATCAATAATTTTACACATTTTTAAATGTGACCATTTTGGCCTTTAAAATGTGGAGAATTCAACTAGTTTTTTGTAGTGTATAGATATGCATTTCTATATACTTTCGACATTTTTTTTTTTTTTTTTCAAAATTTCCGCTCAGAAAAATCACATGTGATTTGATTTTTACAAATCACATATGAATTTTCTGGGCAAAAATTAAAAAAAGTTCATCGAAAGTATATAGAATTGCATATCTATAGATATATTTAATTCTCCTCGTGATGGTTTCTTTTTTGTAGCTTGCAGATTTACCATTTGCAAGATATGTTGTTAAAAAAAAAGTGAAAAATAAATTTTTATTAATTTAGATGAAAAATGAATAACTAAGATTTGTTATTTAAATCTCTGATAAATTTGAGATCTATATTGATCTCAACTCTTAAAAGCATACACCCATACTTATTTTTTAGCACGACAGATTATTTTTGCAATAGTAATCATATTTAAGGCACTATTTCTTTCTCATATATTTCCACCCTAGTTTTTTTTTTTTTTTTTTTTTTTTTTTTTTTTTTTTTTGACACGTTAGATTTCACGTTGCAGAGACAAATAACATGTTATAGGGTGCAAAAATAGCACCTATGGCGCCCCTATATTTACTACTTACACTGCCCATTTGTGTTATAGGTGTCAATGTCATTTGATTCACATTCGTTATACTTTTTTTCTTTTTTTTTTTTTTTTTTTTTTTTTTTTTTTTTTTTGTAGGTGAGTGTATTTTTTTTCTGGGGTATTATAGAATTTTATTAAGAAAAGTGATTATATTATAAGAGTGTTGTAGAATACAAGCTAAAATGACGGCACCTATAATTGTTACAGAGTGCAATTGGACCTTGCACTCTTAATTATCAAAGTATCCAACTCAGCTCATATGTCTTGTTTTTCTTGCTCTTAGCATTTTTAACATTTTTTTACTACTCGTTAGCATCGTTGGGATATGATTCTCATAAATGTCGGAATTCTTGATCTAAAGATTGAAGCTGTCATTCACATGATATGGAACATATTGCCATTATTTCTGAAAAGAAAAACAAAATGCATGCACGCATGCATGCATATGGTACCACGTGAATTAAATTCACTTTAATGCAAATAGAATCGGTCTCACGTACGTCGATCTTTAATGTAACTTGTTTTAATGTATTCATGATTGGAGGTGTATTCATGTGAAACTGTCGACTTAGATTATTTGTCCCTAGACCAGATGGGTGCATTTACTGATCATACATGTTGTACTCAGATGTGTCAACTAAAATGTACTCTTCGTGTTCGTATTTATGATCAATCTCCGTTTTTAAAAATTGAAAATAAAATATCGCGATAGGTAATCGGACTAGTGCTAAAAATAACCATATTATATGATGAAAATAATTTGACTATATCTCGATTACAAAATTACAACCCAAAACACTTTTTGAGATACTTAGGGTGTGTTTGTTTCATTTAGATGTTTTATGTCTGAATCTGACTACCACATCTTACTAGGAAGAGGTGGCTAAAACGTCTAAATCTAAACGAAATAATGTTGTTTGTTTTTGTATAATTGTCCGAATGATTTTAAGTGCTCGTTTCTGCAATTTATTTAAGTAACTTATGTAAATATGAAACAAACTTTTTATCATAAATATAACATAGTTAATAAACTATCAAATATATTATATTAACACGAGTCTTCAATCTCTCTTATCGAGTAGAGGCAGTAAGACAATTCTCCCACCTCTTACTGAGTAAGATGTTATATGTCTAACTAGGTCTGACTCAAAAGAAAAAAACAAACAAGCAAAACGTCTGCCCACCTCTTATTGGTAAGAGTAAGAGGGAGTAAGAGGGCTAGTAAGACATTTTTTTTAAAAACAAACACACCCTTAGTTTTTGTTTTGGCCGGCTTTAACTAACGGCTATATGCCTATATTCTTAGTTGGTCGTTGGATTTGGTAATCTTCAAACAAAGCCACGGAAGAAAAGATTAATGCCGTTTTGGAAATAGTCTTCAAGTTTGAATGACAAGTTAAGAGCAAGCTGCAAACAATCATTTACTATACATTCATAGTCGTCGTTAGGATTTTAGTGGTTTTTCATGAATATTAGTTGTGCATTGACAAAATATGTCCAACTTTTGTAAGATAAAATCGAAAATAAATAAGACAATATATACGTACTTAATTGGCGGCTTTTTTCACTTTATGCAACTTGAAAAGAATGTTTTAACTAATTATTTGTTTTGTCCTTGGTGGAATTAACATAATACATCAAATCTCTAATCACTTTTGACATGGTCAAAAATAAATAAATAAATATTTAATAAAAAGAAAATAAAAATAATAAAAATAAAAATAAAAAATCCACCAAATAATTAAAACCTGATATTCCTGTTGTCTCAAAATAACTATTCATTATGAAAATACAAAACATATTAAGTTTATTAAATATACTTTTACCAATCACTTATCATCTTTATTAACTAAAGTCTACTTTTATTAGTTGAAATATAAAGTGAAAACTTATTTTAGGATATTCTAAAATTGTAATGAATGTGGACACTTATTTTAATATATGTTATTTACTGCAATTGAAACTCTAATTTTTGTTATCAAATGAGAAAAATTTTAAAATGAGAAAAAATAAGAAGTAATTATAACCATGCATCAGAGATGCACAAACTTGAATTATACACATCGTTAATCTTTTAAATGCATCATAATATATTTTCTAACAAAAAACAATAGATGCATGTACATATATTAATAAACGTATTTCATCAAGTTAGACGAATCATATGTATTTTTCATCTTTTCCTATTCAAATTTTTTGCTAATACTACTTTGCGTCGTTTATACTTCAAAATCACTTTCGAAACTAACTAAGACACATCTAAATAAATAAAAATGCGTCTTAAATATGTGGTATTAGTTATTTCTTATCATTCTTATTTTAAATTTTCATTTCTACAGATCTCTATCATACCAATGCTAAAATTACACGTTTAACATAACTTTTAGATTAAGATATTAAAGAAAACAATAAATAATTTATAAGATCCACAACATACATTAAATTAATCAAATCAATGGCCTTTTTGTCTCCCTACTCTTTTCGACTATATATTTTCATAATCTTGTCCCTCAAAAGGTCAAGAAAAACCTACGTAAAATACAAAAGCTAATATACAAAGGAAGTAGGTTGCTTCTGTTGCACATATATGTCACTCAAATCCAATAGTCTCTTTATAGTTTATGTTTAAAAAAATCGTAAAGTTAGGGCAAAACCTTTCATTATTCCTTTTTTGTTACATTAGTGATTGTTTACCGTAACCTTAGATATATATCTACAAAAATGGATCGATAAAAATATAACTTTCAAAACGGAACATAGGTGAAAGCTTATAATTTTAGTTATTTGAAGCTAATAATATACCACGTATGATGATTTTTCATTGTGTTTTATGGAAAGAAACGGCAAGAAGATAGTGATAGAAGAAGTTTGTAACTTGTGTTTGTCTTCAAGCATACGAATGAAATGCTAATTGACTCATCAAGGAGTCTTTATCATATTTTAATTAAGTTAAACTAATCACATTGCAAAATTATAATAAATATTAATCAAGGAATAGTAAATGATTAATAATTAGATCGCGACGGCAATGGATAGATACACCCACTAGTAGAAATAACAATTTGTAGGTCTGATTAACGTGTCAATATCAATATTCCAAGTCCACAAGATATTTCTTCTATTTCATATCATTTATCCATGCATACTAGGACGAGAGAAGGGTGGGTGTTGGAATAGAAATACCATAAAGTGTAAATGTGAGTTCAAAACTAGCATCTCTCAAACGAGAGACGAAATTTACACTTTTAGTAGTAGATGGTGCGTAATGACAAATTTCTAAAACAGTTACAAGGCCGCTAAGCAAACTAAGAGAATAAGGTCCATTTGGTATACGGTAATCGGAATCAAGAAATGCTTTCATTCCTAATATATGTGTTTGTTTGAGAACTCGAAACTGACAAATAGATATTATATGAGGATATGAGCTATACTCCATTCATTACCAATTAGGTTGGTTTGCATAACTATCCATGGTCTCACACATATTTCTATACATTTTATCTTAAAAAAACACAATTGTGATTCCTTTTAATATTTAACCAAACGATAACATTCGTATTGATACCTTAAATCATTCACATTTCTATTCTACTATGTTATCAAATCCATATCGATTGTGATTCCTGCTAGCAAACTAAACACGCTCTAAGATATGATTCCCATTCCCCATGCGCAACTCCATAGCGCATTTTCTCATCCTCTGACTACTTCTCAGTCTCTGCACATTATTACAAATGTGAATTCTACATCTTGTATCAAATACCCAGGAATTGAGAGAGAAAGTAAAGAGTTCCATCATGAACAAACCTGACTTGTTAGACGATCCAGTCTCTTTGTTCTTTTTCAACTTGGAAGGGTAATAAGGACATTTCCTCTTCCAATGTCCAATCTTCCCACAATGGAAGCACTCAACATCCTTGCGGGGCTCTCTTTCTTAAGGGGCGGTGGGAGCTTCTTCTTGCCTTTGGACTTTCATTTCCCCTTAGACCACGATTTCTTTCGCAAACCTCCTTCTTTGATTAAATTCAAACTTGGAACTAGATTCTCGGATTACGCATTCTTCTGAGAAGTTTTCAACATTGCATGTAGTTCTCAAAGAGTTTTATTCCAGCTATTCATGCTGTAGTTCAAGACAAAATTGTCGAACGACTTTGGCAATGAACCCACAATGGTATTCATAGGTAATACATGAGGCATGGGATGTCCAAGAAGTTCCAACTTGTCAATGTAGCTCTTCATCTTCAGAACATGAGTACGTGTTAACCGACTGACCCTCCTCCATATTACATGCATTTAGCATTAGCAACAGGAGGGTCAGGAAGGGGTGTTTCAATGAGTGCTAACTTTTCTTCATACTTGAGGATAATCCTCAAGTTCTTGTGCCAGTCAAGGAAGTTGGTAACATTGAGTTTCTCCTTCTCAATCAGAGAATGGAGAGTTAAAGCATCCATATTTTGGTTTGGTACAACCATCAACAAAACAATAAAGTCCATTCAGTATTTTCGATATTTTCTTTAAATAACTTAATTAACTCGAGTTTACCAAAGCTTAATTATTTAAAGTCTAAGATCCACATTAACTTAATCACCGTACCAAAGCGATTACCAGTTGTATCATGTATACAATTCTAAGTCATTATAAGACCTAGCTAGAATGTTAAATATTCATGGCACGTTGTCCTATCTTCGCCACGAGCTCTGGTCAGACCATCCGCATAGTTTAGTCCACCAATCAGAGGACGATGGAAAGTCTAAGCTGGTCCAACCTTTCCCTATCATCCACTCATGTCCTAAAATTGCTCAAGTCCGACCATACACAAAGCTGGTAGGAATGTCCTCTCACAATTTGATAGCACGGCGTTCATAGGTAACTTGTAAATATTTAAAGTGCAACATAAGCAATAAATGCATATTACTTATGATGGAATTTTGATAAAGCATTTTAACTGATTTTAGCTCTTTTAAAATCAATTTGGCATTTAACCCTTATATCCACCGGTGTTTATTAAGCATGATGCAATCAAATTAAATCAATAAAATAAATACAACCATGCAAACATAAATATATGTACCCTAGCCCAAAATTCTATATGAGTCAAAACAGATACAACGGTCATCCAGGACAATCTGATGCTCCCACTTAAATCAAGATCATCTCTTATTAAGTGAAGCATTAGCTTGCGCCTTCGTTGTCATGAAACTCCAACAAGACATCTCCGTGCATCTTGTCTTGATCTCCGTCTTGTTACATTAATAAAATTGAAAAAGTACAACTATTCTAACACTTACAAGTTGAATAAATAAAAAATAGAACTGAATACAAAATTGAAACTCGGCATAGAGGCCTATCCCAAAATGACAAAACCATGAGAATACTAAAAAAATATCCAAAATAACTAATTAAGGCAATACTCAGGACAAATGGCTAATGAGCATAATGGTTATACACAAAAATAATTACAATTATTGAAAACTATCATTGGTTTGCTCATGGTCAACTTTGCATGACCTTGATCATGATATACACAAAAATTAAAACAATAATTTAACAAGCTAATATATGAAAATTAAATACGATATCTAATTTCCTCATGTTACCATAATCATGTATACGCCAATTTAACAAATTCGCTAGCAGATCTATAAAACCAAATACATATTACAATGGTCAAAATAGTCATAACCATATATAAGTTGCTCTGATACCACTGTTAAAAAATAAGGGTTATAATTTTAAAATCTATTTTAACAATTAAACCAAATAATCAAATATTGCAGCGGAAGCATAACCTTTAAAAGCGTTTTTCCATATTTAGCAATCCATATACGTGCTTTATGACTAATCAAAAAATAACAACAACAACTATGTACCATTGCTTGTGTTCAACACGAACTCTAAGATTCTCTCACGGTGTTGCACAATAACGCTCGAACAACTTCAGTAAAGTGAGAAATCTTGATCCAATTAAAATAACATACCTACAATATGATTGCTAGAACAAATCACAACTATGTATTTGTGTATGTTTGTGGTTTAGCCGAAGCTAAGGAGAGAGGGGGTGATCGATTTTAAAACCCTTGTTTTAGGTCTTGTATTTATAGGGCATTTAGAAAATAATTAACTAATTTAAATATAAGATAAATTCTATATTTAGACAAGATATATTTTAAATATAATAAGATGATTATATATTTATAAGATATGATTATTATTCTATTATATACTTAGCTTAATAAATAAGTAACTGAACTCAAGCCCAACTCGACAACCACTAAGGGTTTCGGTCGAACTTAAATGCCCAAAGGGACTTCCATTTTGGTTCTTGGTTTAAGCCCAATACTATTTAATTAGTCCAACTAATTAAACCCAATACTATTTTTAGTCTAACTAATTAAACCAAATCTTTTTTTCACTTAATTAATCATTTACGTATTTCTAATAAATACATAAAACTGAAGTCTCGCGTTATTATGTGTGATGCAATGAAATCATATATTAATGGCAATATTAATTATGTTACGGCATGCATATATTCTTGTAGCTACAACCTCTCGATATATGGTAACTACTTGGTGTTCCATCGTTAACCTACACAACTCCTTCTTAATGGTATCAGTTAGTCTATAATATTCACTTGAATGTAGGTTTTGGTTCTACTGTTGCATTCTAGAATGAAAATTGGATAGGATCATCAAATTAAAGTCATTATTCCTACTACTTTATGCTTTAGAAACATCTAAGGATTATTGTATTAGTTATTGTTGCGTCATTCCTATTACATCCCCTTATTCACTAGAACAATATCGATTTTTCTTAAATATTCACTAGAACAATAGGTTCTGGTTCTACTGTTGCTTTCTGGAATGAAAATTGGATAGGATCATCAAATTAAAGTGGTTATTCCCAATATTGTATGCTTTAGAAACATCGTTAACCTACACAACTCCTTCTCAAAAATTGGTATCGATTTTTCTAAAATATTCACTATAACAGTAGGTTATGGTTCCACTGTTGCTTTCTGGAATGGCAATTGGATAGGATCATCAAATTAAAGTTGTTATTCCCAAGATTGTATGTTTTAGAAACATCATTTATCTACACAACTCCTTAATTGATATCGATTTTTTTGAAATATTCACTAGAATAGTATGCTCTGTTTATACTGTTGCTTTATGGAATGACAATTGGATAGGATCATCAAATTAAAGTCCTTATTCCCAAGATTTTATATTTTAGAAACATCTAAGGAATATTGTATTAGTGATCGTTACAGAGTTTTTGGGCCTTGTTAACAACTTTATTCCTGCTACTTCCCCTGATTCTTGAAAATTCTCGTACAACAGCTCCAACCTCTTCACTCTCACGTCCATGCGTTGGGAAATTGAATATCGTATCTTAGACTCACAAACCTAAACAACTCAATGTAATAGGTTCCTTCCTATCAAAGTTTACATTCATACATGAAGGCTTCTCCTAGACCGACTTCCAACTCGTTGCAACCTAGACATCGCAGTGTCAACCTTCATTCGACTAGATGCCATGTTTGTGATAGTGACATTGAACAACTCATCATCTCTTTATTGAATGCCCATTGGCTTCTTGTTTATTGTGTTTAGTGAAGAATTGGTGGAAGCAACACGATTACCCCAAAGAAATTTCAAACTTACTCTCTTGGAGTGATATAGTGAACCTTAACAATTGGGCTTGAATTTGTGTCGACTTTGTAGTTCACACACCACTTGGATCATTTGCAAATACCGAAATCGAGTTTGCTTTGACTCGAAACGACCACACAAAGACACGCTTGGAGATGATGTTAAGCTCTTTGCTCACAACTGGATCATCCATAGAAATAGGAACCTAAATGTGAATTGGCTTGATTGAATCATTGATCATATATTATCTTGCACAAAAACTTTGTAATTCTTCCTAGCTTCTTGCTACCTTCAATGAAATTGCCGTCCTTAGAAAGAAAAAAAAAAATGATTTGCTACTAAATTTCTCCATGCATTTCTATTTCATTTTCATTAATACTAGATATTTACAAACTGGTATCACGAGAATCGTCTCCAACAGCCATGATTGCCGATTGGAGAGGCTAAAGGTCAGCTGAAAAATAAGAAAAGATAGGAAGTGTCGAGTGTTATTGTTGAGATATTTTATGCTAGGATCACGTTTAGCTCTAATACTATATTGATTGGTAAATTGTCGGCCGAAATGTAGTCGTTTTAAGGGGCAAAACCGATAATTGTTTTACATTGATACAGTACTAATCCAAAAATATGCGATGGTTATATGTCGACTAAGAGACCATTAACTGTTAACATCAAATGGGAAGTACAACCCGAGAGAAACAAAATAATCCACCAACTCCTAGGAAAATTGATTCAAAAATTGACATAAAATATAAGAAAACCAATGATGTGATATAAATTAGTCAATAAATGAAAATATGAACCCTACTTCTAATGGTCGTTTTCTTCTTGTAACAATCGATGTCTTGAATATAAAAACTTCTAGTTTTCTAAATACTAATTAAAGCGATGGAACTCGAATGCAGTGAATCTATGCTCGTCAATCTTTATCAATACTACCTCATGTATCGTGATCACCATGCAATTTTAAACAAAATACCAAAAGCATATCTTTGATCATGTCATCTTTGGATCACCATTAACGTTCGTGATTCATGGGATTATCTACGAGTATGTTAAAAATGGGTTATATACGTATAATCCTACCACTATAAAAAAATGTCAATCTACGACACTTTTTTATACACACTTTAAAAAAGTGTGTAAAATATTTTGAGATTGTTATCATTAATAAATGTGTAAAAATTGGTTACATAAATAAATGTGAACTAATTTTGACTTAAATATTAATTCTTTCGATTTACATAGAGGTGCAAGGGAAACGAACAATAAAATGCGTTGCTAGCCCCTTTTGAATTGCAAAACCAATTCTTTTAAAAACTACGTTTGCAGATCTAGGTATCATAACATTGCTATGCATAACTCGTTGGACTCTGTTGAGGAGCTCAGCCGCCTCAGGTGCAAGAAAACCAAAAGTATCAAATGTAAAAGGAATAAAAACATGTTGATTTTCAATGCACGCTTTCTCGTGTTTTGCTACTTTGTATGAGGCGGCTTTCAAAGCAGTTTTTCTATCTTTAAAACCCCGGCTACTCAAACCTACGAGAGGAGAAACCTTTGTTAGATTCACACATGCATGTTTTCCTCCAACCCATCCAAACATCAAAACGTCTGCCGGTTCGAGTGCGAAAAAATCTAGAATTTTGAAAAGCAAAAGAGTTTTCACATTTATATTTGTTTAGAAAACGTTCACGCTTTTAAATACGAAGATATCTAGAATTTGTTCACATTTAGAAGTGTGCATGTTAGTTGTAACACCCAATTAAAGTGTGTAGAAATCACTGTGGTAAAATGACAATTTCTTTTTAGTGTACGCATGAAGCATGTGTGACGGCCTTGAGCAGATGTATATGACAAAGTCACAAAGAGTTGCCAAGTTAAATAATGTTTTAAAAAAAAAATAAAAAAATACAAAGTCTTGTATAAAAGCCGGCCCCAAACAAGAAATCTTGTTAATATAAGACCAAGACCTTGTCTCATTTCTTTTTCTCGCACTATCCCTCTTCACACTTCAACTTTCCACTTTTTTTAAAAAAAACTTCCAGTCCTTTCGTAATCAAAAGTTACATATAATTCAAATAGACGCTATTTCACATCAATGATGTCCATAACTATGGATGATCATGAAGATCAGCCAATAAATACCGTCAAAGAAGTTGATCTACTAGAACAACATGTTGGGCGAGGAGTAAGATCATATGAATGCATATTTTGCAAGCGTGGGTTCACCACAGCGCAAGCGTTGGGTGGACACATGAACATTCATAGAAAAGATAGAGCCAAGAATAGGCCTAGTTATTTGAGTCATGATATGAACTCAAGTAGACAAGAAGATTATAGTTGTTATTCAGGCCCTAGATTCTACCAACCGATGTTTGCAAGCTGCCCAAGATCATATGTTTCTGGATCTCCTAATCATCAAGAGGGTCAGATTCGTTACCAGACTTATCTTACATCCACATCAAGTACCAGCAGAGAAATAGAGCATGAAAACAAGTATCCAGATGTTCATGGAGTGATCACAAGTCCATCAAGGGAGGAGAAGATGAGGAGCTTAAGCTTACAGTATGGTTGGATTAATGGTGAAGGTGGAAGTAACGAAGGTGAATTGGATTTGGAGCTTCGGCTTGGCCATGATCCATATAGCTCCTCTTGAATTTTATCGTATCGAGTGGCCAGTAATGATGGAACAAGCTAGTGATGGCAAAACATCATTTTCGTATAACCAAATCTGTCTTTTTGAGAAAATTTAGCAGAGTTATGGTAAATATGAAGTTTTGCCATCATAAGTGTCCTTAAAGGTATGGTGCTTATGGTGTTTTTGAGGTAGAAATCTTTGTTGTTTTATTTAATTTAGGGTTTATATAAGATGTCATAACTTTATGTTTTATATTTAGATTTTCTATATTCCAAGGGCAATGTATACATAAATCTTTTCTAGTTATATAACCTTGATCTAAATTTGCACCAGAATTTAATTAATTGTATAATTGGTGAAAACCCTAATCAGGATCTAGCAAATGCAAGAAAACATAAGCTAGATAACAAATCCATCATTTGTCTTTATTCTTGTAATGGTTTAGGTTACCTTAACCCTCTTTACTAATTATCTATCTTTATGTGAGCAGATATTGATTAACTACTCGTAGTGTGTCAGACTCTAATGAGTTTTTAGACGTCTGTTTTTAAAGTGAAGAGTTGCTACTAAAGAATACGTAGTATCATTTGACTGAAGTTAGGATGGTTCACCTACTTTTACATGTTTTTCATATCCAAAACTTTTTATTAACAATTTAAGTTTAGACAAGTCTAATCAATATCGGTTCTGCCAAGTATTATGAGAGTGAATCTTCGATTCAAAGTGTTATCTTAAATAATTAGCTTTACAATAATCATCTAATATATTCCGTGTGTGATTTTGATAGGAATTATTATGTTTGGCCGAAGCCCGGTTGTTAGTCAGGTCATTATGGTTTTTATATATTATATATATACCGATCAATAAAGATGACACCCTAAGGTGAATTCATTATTAAACATAGTATTATGAGCGGGTCAAATCATAGATCTAGTCGGCAACCTTGAGCCGTCACCTCTAAGCCTCCTGTCAAACCTTAGCCGTCGCCGTTTATCCATTTTCAGAAAATAAAAACGCATCTAACTGTTTCGACCATAACCCCTAAACCGCTAAGACTTAATTGACTCCATCGGTGCTATTGGCACGCTTCGTAACTAAATTCAGAAGAAAAGCGTACTGGATTCGCTTACGTAGCCCTGAAGATGTGCCATCACGCGCCGAAACAAGCAGTCGATTCTGAAAACAACATTGGCTCACTGTTTTACTTAAATTCTCAACAATTTATAGTTAGTTGATATTGTCAGCGGCCGCTACCGTAATGGCCGCCTCCACTGGTCGGACACTCCATCACGTGTCATTATAAGTCATGGCATTTGCCAACGAAAACAAAATCATTGTTTTTAGATTACGTTTATCTGTTACGATTTGTTGCTATCAAAGCATTGATTTTTTATTTTATTTTTTATTTTTTATTTTTTATTTTTATCAATATAACTATCTTAGATTTTGTTTTTATGTTTAGTTTTATTTTTCAATAATTTTAGTTGTCATCTTCAATTAGAGTTTTCGTGATTTCGTTGCTGCAATTGTGAGAGTGTGTTAGACATTATATGTTTGGCCCACGCCCGCTTATGAGTTGCGTAATGAGGGTTTCTATGTATTATATATACAATCAATAAAGTAGGACACCCTACGGGTAATTTTATCATTTAGCAATCTCACCTTAAGTTGAATGACCTAAGCAAATTAAATTAGTAAAGTCAACAAGGACCAATATACGTTTAGCATATAGTGGTATGATGGTGATTCGCTAATATATTAATACGTTGCGAGTTCAAGTTCTAACTAGAAAGAATGTAAGTCGTTGTTATAAAGAGTGTGATGAATCGCTGATTTGCACGCACATATTTTTTATGCATACACAACATGCATGTATTGATGATTTGATGTAGATAGATGTATCTTTTATTAAATGCAGCTTAGTAACTTGTCGTACTCTAATTATATATCTATAACTGAATATATAATACATATATGGTGTCTAAAAATACAAAGTCACAGACTTTTAAGTTTGAAAACATGCTATTTGTAGACTACAGGTTTAAACTTATAACATATGACAATTATATGTAACTAGTTAAATCTAGATCATCTTCAATGCATTCACCTTTCATTTTATTTGTGTTCATGTAAAAAAAAAAAAAAAAAAAAAAAAAAAAAAAAAAAAAAAAAAAAAGAAAAAAAGATTCAGTAAAATGTAATGTATCTTCTTCTATTTATACCACCATCTACATCCACAGTTAGACCCTATAAAAGAAACTGAAAAACTGATACAAAAGATGTGATCACGCCAGTGCTTTACGCAAATACTATGCTAATCTAATAAAATAAGTTACAATGTTTTGGTTCATTATGCATGTAATCTCATTCGGGGAGTACATCAATGATGCCATTAATGAACCAAGTGTATATCGTGTACTCGTGCTCTTTTTGTTGGCATAAATTCAGGTATTCACCACGAAGGATCTTGTGCATGCATTAAATGTTAAAATGTTTGGATAATTATCGTAAAAATCATCCTTGTGATTTGGCGAAATCGCAGGCACAATCCAATCTATTCAAAAGTGCAGACATAGTCCCGTGAGAAACTTTTGGTTCGTTTATAGTCCCTGGCCCAAAATTAACTAAAATACCCTTATCCACAACCTCTTTAATTTGCCTTTGAAATTCTATTTTTATTTAAATGAAAAATCAATAACCATAATCAACAATTATACTATATAACATTCATTGAAGTGGTTTGGGGAACGGGCACTCCGAAACCACCGGCTTGGAGATCAGCTTAAGGGAGTGAGGCGGCTTGGGTGCACTGTGGAGCCGCGACTTGAGCCGATATTGTTCACACGTCGAGCCGAGCCGTCGGCTTGGAAGGACTAAAAAATTGGGTTAGCATTATTTTTGTTAGTGGGTTCTCCACTAATTTGCCACTTAATTTGTTGGATTGTCTGTGTGTTTTACACCTGTTTTGTGTTGTCAGGAATTATTTCCATTATCAATTTGAAAACCATTTAAATATGGAATCCGGTTTCATTTGTTTGGTGTTTCATACAAAAGCTCACACGTACACAATGGTGCAGGTAAGAAAATTAGAGCCAATTTAGGGTTTTTTGATTTGGGTGTTTGGAGCTGAAATTGTTTTAGAAGTTGTGGTGGAATGATGACTTAAATTTCTGATTATGCTTGCTATATTGTTATAATTTGAATCACAGTTATTGAGTTTGGTTTTTTGATTTAGCGTTTATCTCGTGTTCTTATGCTGAATGTATTTCGCATTTTTTTTATATATACTAAAGTTGCTAGCGTGATTGTAGTGGTTTTGATAATTATCAAATAACTAGGATTTGTTTTTGTGAATTACGATTAGAGTTTAATGTGTTAATGAGTTTTTGTTATTTCAGTTTTGATGTAAAAATTTTAAATTTGAAAGGGTTTTATTAATTTTTGGGATAAAAGATGATAAAAAGAGTGTTTCTTCTTTGAAATTTATTTTATGTCACTTTTGCATGTCAAACTTAATCCACTCGTTTTTGACAATTTGTGTTTTTTAAGGTTCTTGATGATGATGGTAAGGTTTTTTGTAAGAAGAAAATTAGATCCGAAATTTATTTTATGCCAATTTTGCATGTCGAATTTAATTCATTCATTTATGATAATGTGTCTTTTTTAAGGTTCTTGATGATGATCCTATGATAAGTTTTCTTTTTATTGGTTATGAATTTATAGTGATTTGAGTTATTTGTTAGTTTATAGTTCTAAGGTAAAAAAAAAAAAAAAAAAAAAAAAAAAAAGTGTGTAATTTTTTGTTTGTATGATGTTTGAGGTTAAAAAGAAAATAAGATTGTTTAGTTTATGCTAAAGTTGCTAGCTTGATTGTAGTACGTGGTTTTCATAATTATGAAAAAACAGGGATTCATTATGTGTTTAGTATACTTTCTATAACACCCTAGGCAAATCCCACATCGGCTGTGGCCTGGAGAGATGTTGGGTTCATAAGATAACAGTCGCCTTACAATGACACAACGCGTTTTGTGTTCTACTGCGGGTGGAGTTCTAAGGAACTGGCAGTTAAGCGTGCTCATGTGAGAGTAGTACTGGCTTGGGTGACCTGCCGGAAAGTCTTCAAATGAGGCCACAAAAACAAAGCCGTGAGCATGCGGGTAAAGCGGACAATATTGTGGTTTGCGTAAGGCGGGGTGTTACACTTTCTGTAAGCATCGAATGGCATAAGAGGCAGCTGTGTTTTGCAGTCACCCATAGTTTTGGTGTGCCAAAAATCATAAGGTGTAAAAAAAGAAATTCTTGCCTGGGTGGATTTGGTTACTCGGTGATTCAGAATTTTGGCCTTGCAAAAATCAAAAATCGCAAAATGAAAATGTGTTTTGTGTCCTACTTTGGTTTTGCAATAGCAAAAACCTTATGCCATGTAATGGAGCAGTATGTTGTAGCCGATTTGATATTTGATCTAGGGTAGTCGGTGTGGGATTTCAATGACCGTTATATGTTTTATATGCCTAATTTGGATAATGCTTGCTTGCTTATGATTATTCACTTGCTTTATGAGTCGTACATTTGATGTTGTGAAAAAATGTTGGCTATAAATTGTAAACGTCGTCAATAGCCAATTCGATATCTGATCCCAAACTCAGATTGTTGTATAACTTGGCTTAATGTTGGTGTTATGTGTTGTGTATAATTTATGGTCGTAGATGATAATTTCATGAGTACTGTTAGTTAATAGGAACCTGATATTTTGTTTTACAAATTGGTGTGTCATTGTATAAAGTTAGGTTAGATAATCCTTTTGTGCTTAATGTTCTTTGGTTTAGGTTTTAGATGTTCATTAGAGTTAAAAAAAAAAAAAAAAAAAAAAAAGCTATGCAGGTATTCTTATATCTTAATTTATGTTTACAACTTATTAATTGCGATGTTATCGTGGGAGTTCTGTGCAGGGCAAAAACAAAAGTTCTAACCTCACCAGTTAGATGCAGTACATGTACAATTTTTATTTTTTTACGCTAATACTTTCCATTATCTGATGTAGTACGGTTGCCAATAGATGTTGTTAAGTAGGTGGGTCATGGGAAATGTATTTTTTTTTTTTAATTCTTTGTGGTTTTCCCTTTCGGTGCCATACTTTATTTTTGAAATATACTAAATTGCTAATATATGTGTGGTTCTGTTTGTTTATAGCTTCCAATATCTTTTACAGTCTGGTATCCGGTTACGGGTGCTGATTTTATACACTATGTATAATTTGTTTATGTGCTTCTTGGTACCCTTGAAAGTCTGATATGTGATCGTACGTACTGATTTTATACGGTGTATATAAGTTGTGAAAATAACTGTCGGTTCCGTAACTAGTGTTGTTTTTTTTAATATTTGGCAAAATAAGTGCTTCCTAGTCGAAAAAATTTTGCAATTTTTTTGGTAGTTGTTTTAGGTTAAATGTATATTTAGATAGAATTTGTGTATGCTTCTTCAATGTTGGTGTAGTTTGGAAGGTGTAACTATGTTATGTGCTTTGACTCGCTTGCAATTAGATGATAGAGAAGTTGAAATGGAATTTATTTTTTGGAAGGTGTGGGTATGTAATTTACTTCACCTATTTAGTGCTTTTATTTGTTGTGGCTTTTTAGATTGTTAGTACATCAACTGTGTTATGTTGCATACTCCATTGGTTGTTTTTGTAGATCTAATTTAGATGGTAGCTACTTGGCTACACTGATTCGGTTTTCCATATACTATTATTCTTGGTGTTTCAAAAATTGTAAGCCATAAAAACGTTGTCGTGTTTCGTGATTACTGCGATATCCTGAGCTAAGGCATAAGTATTCTTGGTACAATTATTAATTGACTGTTCTTTTTTGTGTTTAGGTTATCCAAGAAATGTTAACTGGACGTAATGGTGTTCGTGTGAGGAGGATGAAAAAAATAGATATAAAGGCTGTGTATGATGATTAAAGGATGCTTTTGGTAACAAAATACGCCCATATAAATAGGCAGCCTTCATATACATTAAGCATGCATGAAACGTCGCTTTCGGGTGAAACATTATCATTACGGTTTTGTCGTGGTATGCTACTTGCTAATTTTAAGACAATTTGATTATTATTATTATTATTATTATTATTATTATTATTATTATTATTACTACTACTACTACTACTACTACTACTATGGTCTTCCATTTAATACTTCCAGTATTTTACCTAGAAATATCGCTAAATCTGATATAATACCTTTTTATTTTACGATTTTTTTGCTCTAATGTTTAATATTAGTTTATTGATAGTTTATCCTTAATGCTACAACCAATTTAAATAGTCAATCGTTATTGTTGGCGCTACAGTTTCCCATATAGTTTAGAGTTTTTTTCTATATATGCTTTGGACAATAACCTTTTTGACTATGATGAGTGGTGATGCGTGCGTTTATCGTTATAGGTATAGATTATTCTTATCAAGTTTTAAATTTATATTTAGCCGACTTAACCTATAACACACACTAACGAGCAGTGTACCCGATCAATGTAGCTAATTGGAACGTTAACACCTAGAATGTCTATCAATATTTTAATTCCTAAGTTAGTTTTACAACTTAATCTAACGCAAGGAGGGTTTTCAGCCTGAGAGACTGGCACGATTAAGTTGATTATAAGAGTAATAAAACTGATGAGTCGAATACATGAATGGCGAACACGTACACAAATAGATAACATATCCAGATAAGAGGCATGTCCAATGTAACAACCCCCAAAATATCACAGCGGAAGATTGTGTCACTAGGGTATTACTTCATGGTTCACAACACAATGTATAGAAAACGACTCTAAATGAGACGTTTTGAAATAAATTATCATTCGATTGAAATGTCAGAGTTTACAAAGAGAGAGGTCCCACAAGTTTACAAAATGTACAACATTAAAGTTGTAAAGCTTTTCGAATGATAATATATGCATTAGCTTCAAAATATTTTCGTGTGCCTTTACATGCCAGCTAATTCCTTAATTACCTGAAAATACATTGCTAAAACGGTCAACAATAATGTTGGTGAGAAATCATAGGTTTATGTAAATGATATGTCTGTACGGTAATGATGAGGCGAAAAATGATCCGTTTTTAAGGGGTCATTTAAGCCTGAATTGGAATTTATTTGATCAAATATTGCCCTAAATCGTTCCTTTTGTGATTTTAGGTACTTTGGGAGTGAATTCTGGAAAAGAAAGCATTTTGGACGTTTTTGGAGCATAAAAGTGAAGAAAACGGCAAAGTCTTAATTATCCTTGCTGGGAACAGTACCTGACGGCGTCAAGAAGGATTTGATGACGGCGTCAGGAGCAAAATGGATGACGGCCCAGAGAAAACGTGACGGCGTCAGAACAAGGGCGTCAAGAGTAAATGTGGTGACGGCCTAGAACAAGATTACACATGACGGCATCAGATCTGGATCTAGGCAATCCGAGAAGATTTTTGGCGGCGAGATGACGGCGTCAGAACTTTCCTCTTGACGCCGTCACCTCATAAAATCTATATACACTTTTCTAATTTTCATTCATTGGAGAGGAACTTGTGTGGAGAATTTTAGGGCCGAACTTAATAAACCCTAGCTCATTTGTAACAGTATTTTCAAGGGTTTTCACCCCTTGAAACCCTTCATGTTCAATTGAGATAAGTATCCTATGTGTTGTTTGAATATATCTTACGCTTGTCTTGATTTTAACATGCTAGGCTAGATCTTTTGTGTGTTTGCTTAGATGTAATGAAACCTAGATGTTGATTATAGGTTGATTGCTTGTTTATAGTTGTAATGGATGAATGATTTCAATGTTAGGCTTAAGAAAACTGGCAGATCTCCATTGTGTAACCTGCTTGAACGTCTTTAGAAACATGAACCGATGTGTACTAGGTTTTTATGGTTGTATTTAATGCATGAGTGAATTCTAGTGATCCCATGTTAGAAGCTTCTTGCAGGTAATTAACCTGTAAAATTGGGGAAGTGAGTACTCCACCCCATGATTGATATTAAGGAATATAACCCGTCATCCACGCAACTGTAACAAGTAATTAACCTGTAAAAGATATCTAGGGAGTAGTGAAATCTAAGTAAACACAATTCTCCCATATATTTTTCACACCACATTATTAATTAGCTTTATTTATATTTTTGTTATTTTAATTTTGATTGCATCTGTAGTTATTGGGTTAGTTGAATAGCAACTAATTTCTCCCACTCTTTCAAAACCCGAGATTTTATTTGCTTTTATAAAATATAAAAAATACAAAAAGAATCATCCCTCACCTCTAGACCTAGTTTTTAGGCTTTCTAATCCTAGCGACACTATTCCTGAGTTGAACGATCAATCCCCCGGTACTTGTCACTATACTATACTACAACGATCAGGTACACTGCCTGGTAGGGGTTGTAAGCTTCTCGAAATCCCTCGAGAGGTAAAGCCTGGTGCAATCCACGCATCAGGTAACCACAAGTATAAGATACATATGACAATGTCGCCATATACTGAAAAATAATACAATTGCTATAAGCTCATGACCCCGAAGCTAGACTGAAATGGAACGCCCCAACAGAGTGTTTTGCTAGACACTCTAATATGATAAAAATGAAATGCGTCCGTTTGACCAGTTGGCGCTACCAACCCGGACGGAAGCGTCACCCTCAATAGATCTATTCATTCACTCTCGCTTACTAAAAATTAACGGTTCATGATAAACATGGGACTTTAACATGGCAATGCGGTAACTTAAGCAATGTAAATGAATTTGATACTTTGGCCCGTATGAAAATGGTGCAATGTATTCTCCCCCGTAGGTTTGAAATGAAATAAAAAATTGAAAAACGGGGCTATGAAAACTCACCTTGGAATGTAGTGACACAAGTAACACAATGGTGCCAAGGAGTATGGCATAATAGTATGAATAACTATAGCACAACGATATAGGATCGGCATAACCTAATGAATTTAAACTTGTCTCCAAATATGACATGAGGAAAGTACTCATTGCGTATGAGTTTTCAAAAGATAATACGTTTTAGTTTTCGTGGAAATTTCGTATCAATGTTTGTAAAAAGTTTAGTATCTCGTTCGTGTGGTGGTATGAAATTATAGACTCAAGACAAACGCACGCCAAAGTATATAATATATATAAAGCACATGTATATTATATTATACTTAATGGTCTGATAATAGTCCAATGGGAAACCGCCCAATATATTAAGTCCATCACGAGTCTAATAATCCAATATGTCCAAAATATTTATATACATTCAGTGTTTTACCCAAGTGATAAGTCATGGTCCGCAATATATAGTCCGATAAACATTCAAGAAATAGTCTAATAATCCCAAGTCACATATCAATAACCGTTGTTCGATGTCATATACATTGATGCGTGGTTTTGCAACCTTGTAAAAGGTTTTACCTCTCAAGGGATCTTGAGAAGCTTGCAATCCCCACCAGGCAGTTTACCTGACCGATGTAGTATAGTGTAGTGGCAAGTACCGGGGGATTGATCGTTCTCTCGGAGAATAGTGTCGTTAGGATCAAAACTTAATTAAACTAGGTCTAGAGGTGAGGGAGAATTCTTTTTGTATTTTTATGGTTTTATAAAAAGCAAATAAAAATCTCGGGTTTTGGAAGAGTGAGCGGAATTAGTTTCTAGTCAACTAACCCAAGTATCTAATAATGCAATGAAAATAAAATAACAAGAAAGTAAATTTGGAGAAAAACAATAATAAGAGGAACGTGTTTACTTAGATTTCACTACTCCCTAGCTATCTTTTACTAGTTGATTAGTTTGTTACAATTGCGTGGATGACATGTTATATTCCTTAATACCATTCGTAGGGCCGTGTACGATCTTCCCTAACTCTATAAGCTTCTACCTCTTCCTATGTCGAGCCGACTACTAGCTCCTAACATGGCCTCCGTAGTAGTTACTCATGCGTTGAATACAACCAATTAATCGTAGTACACATCCGATTTATGTTTCTTAAGACGTTCAAGCATGTTACCAATTGGAAGTCTGCCAGTTTTTTTAAGCCTAACATCGATATCATTCATCCATTACAATTAATAACAAACAACCAACCAACAATCAATAGCTAGGTTTCATTACATCTAAGCAAACACAAAGAAAACTTATCCTATCATGTTAAAGTAAAGACAAGCATAAGATAGAATCAAACAACACATAGACATATTGAATGATTATTGGAAGACTTATCTTTATTGAAACAGGGATGATAAAAGGGTGAAAAACCCTATAAAATTCGACCTAGGGTTTCTCAACAAGTTCTCCCAAAAGTCTCTCTAAAATTCTCTTCTCAATACACGTAAATTAGAAAACTATATATAGATTTTGTGGTCTGACGGCGTAACGTTATGATTCTGACGCCGTCAACTTGCCGCCAATATTCTTCTCATATTGCCTAGATCCAAATCTAACGCCGTCATGTGTTAATTCATTATTGGCCGTCACGTGTGTTTTTGCTCTTGACGGCCTTGGTGACGTCGTCATGTTTTATCTCCCAAAAACGTTCTGGCGCGTCTCGTTATAATTTTTATCCACCTCTTTGCCATAACGTGACGCCGTCACATGCAATACGTGACACTGTCAGGTACTATTTTCAGCTTGATTTGGAGACTTTGCCGTTTTCTTCACTTTTAGCTTCAAAAATGTCCAAAATGCTTTCTTTTCCAGATTTCATCTCCAAAGTACCTAAAATGACAAAAGAAACGATTTAGGGCAATATTTGATCAAATAATCTCGACTTAGGGCTTAAATGACCCCCTAAAATCGGTACCCATACACTTGAGATTTGCTTGTCCTCAAGCAAATGCGATTTTATTCTAATCAAAATACAAGCTGGGGGTCATTTAACACTAATATAAAAGTAATTACAACAGATAATCGTTCCACTTCAACCAAAACAAGCACAAAAATTATACACTAGCACCTCAAAAATAGTGTTTAGATACTCACATCTCTCGGGTGTAATAAAAGTATGACAATATGAAAATGGAAAATATCTCTCACTACCTGTCATAGCACATAGATTATCATAGGCTTGGTAAATGATCAAACCTCCACCACTTGGCATAAGCACCTATGATAAACTATCAAAGAGATCTTTTAAAAGGGTTATAACGTGAGGTGTAGGGATATGATAGCACGGTTTTGTTGGATAAAGGCAATTTTTACTGGTGGCGAGTTAATCATCTTGGTCAATTACATGTACAATGTGGCATTGCTAAGCCAAGAATCGACTCGACTTAAGCTAATCATAAACTAACAAAAACATAAAATGAACATAAAAGGAAACAAGATGGTAGTCTGTATGTTTTTTCTCTCTTTTCTTTTTTGTACTTCTTTTCTTTTTCTTGATTTTTCGATTTTTTTTTGCATACACTTTTGCCTTACCATCCTAAATAATACATCATAGGGAATTTGCATTCTCCTTACACTTGAACTTTTACATACTTTACAATTAACTATTCTAATAACTTGAATTAAGATAATCAAAACACTTAGAGTACTTTTTTAGATATTAGCGCACATATGGGAGTAATAATTGACGTCTTCCCCAATACTCCATAACAATAATACTTTACCCATGAGTCCCAATCGTCCCAAAACAAGATGTACAAGATATGACTCGACTTAGCAACCATGTAATCAATTAGACAATTAACTAAAGGTTTAAACATGTAACAATAATGCACTAAAGATGAGTGCTTACAAGGAAGGCTAAGGCGATTTGGGTGCACATTTGGGGTGGATTGTAAACAAATTCTTCATTTAAGTAAAATGCTTAAAGTTAAAAACAAAAAAGATAGGCTCGGAGGGGTGTACTAGGGGTATCGTGTACTAAAAATGAGTACATCGCAAAGGTGTGGGAAAAATTAATTGACTTTACTAGTCAAGTAATTATGACTTCATCGGTCAAGTAATTATGATACGGGTTTAAATACAAGGGTGATCCTAATGCCTCTTATCATGTAGTAAATCCTAACTACACGAATGTAGTCTCACTATCGGTCTCAGGATGCATCACTAACGCAAGTTCTAAAATCTAAGTACTACCGGCACACTCATAAGCATCTTTTCCTAACAAATCTAGGGGTGAACCTCATATATTTGGGGTGGAAAATTTTGAGTGGTACGGTTTTTTTGTGCTAGTCATACAACTCCTATCCATGAGACGCTCATTAAGACTAAAGCTTCACTCCTAAATGTTGTAAAAAAATTTAAATTTGGCGCTAAAATTACCCTAACAAGTATTTCTCTTAGTTTTACTACACACCTACTTTTGAAGAAACAAACTCAAGTGCAATTGCATTCTCTAAGGTATCATCATTTACCCTTCCCTTACATTTAGGCTGAACATTGACCTCAATGTTCAATAAAAAGGATGTAAAAGTAATGAAGGTAAAAGAATGAAACAAATACTCCCCTGATTCGTTCGGTGTGGATAATGTGATAACATGGTTAAATCCTCCTCCAAGAAAATGAACATTGAAAGCTTCCCTCCAGAAATATAAATCATCTTCTTGTCCAATATAAACTGTTAAACCTGAGAAAACAATCATGGTAAACCTCGCGTAAAATCAGTGGCAACTCTATATATACTAAAATCCTAGAAAGCAAATTAAGATATAATGCTTGTGGAATGAATGTTTGCAGATTTTCTAGAGTTTATAAAACTAAAGATTTAACAAAAACTACATGACTCCGGCAGAAAAATAAAACTCGCAAAATTTCCAGAATTTTACACTTGACGCCGTCAGGTTATAATCTTGACGCCGTCAAGGTGACCTGCAGAAATTCTATGTTAAGTTTCCTGAAAATTTCTGAAAAAACTCACGCCTTAATTACTGGAAATCCTGCAAAACATCATTATGACTCGATACAAGCATTTGACTCAAACATATACTAATATGCATGTTCGTTTAATATCGTTGTGATTCATGTTCAATCTCGTTCTTAGAAACAAATTTAGATTTCCCTTACACTTATCTTTTGCGAAATACATTTATATGTAATCAAGACGAAGTTAAAGACAAAATAAAGCATTTTCACAATTTATCTTGAAACATGAGCCACAAACAATAAAAATAAAGCATGCATACGGAAACAAATAAAATCAAACAAACAAACAAGTAAAGCTTGGGTTGCCTCCCAAAAAGCACTTTTCTTTATTAACGAGTCTTGTAGCTAGACTCAAGGTCACATCCTACCGTGTGTCGCTTATGCTCACATATCCAAGTGTGAGCCATCTAATTGTTGCCTCATCTCTCTTATAGTCATCACTTAGCTCTAAACATCCGCGATAATACCTTTTATTATTTTCATGAGGATATTTAATCCCTTTTCTTTTATCATTATCACTTAGCATATCGAGAGGTGGAAACCTATTACATTTCTTAATAGAAAAGTCCTTGAATCTAGGGTGTGCACGGGGCATTTGGTAAACAAAATCTTCATCCCCGTCTGAGAATGTAATTAACCCTTCCATAAGCTTTTCATCTAATTTGGTTAACCTTTTGAAGGGCTTCCCAAACACAACTTGGGTTAAGTTACTATCAACAAACTCTCCTAGATTCTCCATAACCATGAATTCAATTAAATAGATGAAGCTTCCTATAAACACATGCAACGTTTTTGCCCTAGCAACAATATTATCTCCTTTCTACTCAAACTCATTTACCATAATTTTATTGTATTCAGTATGCGAGATTATGTTCATTGGTAATGATGAGTTAAGGTAAGCATCAAAGCTCCTAAATCCAATCTTACAAGGAAATTGCATACTAAATGAGCTGTCATTCTCAATCCTTGTCCTAGGGTCGTCATACCTAAGAGGGTTCATCTCATCTTCCATCCTATCCTCATTAATTACATCACCTTCATCTGGGTCCTCATCGGAGTCCGAATAGTAAAAAGGACTAGCCCTATGGTCATTATCATGGTCAGACTCCTCCATCTCAGAATTATTGCCAAAGTGGTGGTCAGGCGAGAGGTTAGGTGGGTTCTCATTTTCAACTAAATGGATTGGGATGGGTGGTTGGAAAATCCTACGACGAAAAACACGAATAACAGGAATCAAACAATCAATGCTATTGTTATCCATCGAGAGAGTTTACAAACAAAGGAAACAAAGAAATAAGATAGACTAAAGAAAACTTATAAAAATAAAATAAAAATCTTACTATAAAGGAATCTAGCAAGTAGACCTAATAAAAACAAATTTCAACCTAAACAATAACTATTCCCTAGCAATGGCGCCAAAAACTTGATGCATGGTTTTGCAACCTTGCAAAAGGTTTTACCTCTCAAGGGATC
Organism: Artemisia argyi; assembly: GCA_030686995.1. Classification (NCBI taxonomy): domain Eukaryota; kingdom Viridiplantae; phylum Streptophyta; class Magnoliopsida; order Asterales; family Asteraceae; genus Artemisia; species Artemisia argyi. The sequence continues at coordinate 162,484,380 of CM060683.1, forward strand.
TTGAGAAGCTTGCAATCCCCACCAGGCAGTGTATCTGACCGATGTAGTATAGTGTAGTGGCAAGTACCGGGGGATTGATTGATCTCTCGGGGAATAGTGTCGTTAGGATCAAAACTTAATTAAACTAGGTCTAGAGGTGAGGGATAATTCTTTTTGTATTTTTATGGTTTTATAAAAAGTAAGTAAAAATCTCGAGTTTTGGAAGAGTGAGCGGAATTAGTTGCTAGTCAACTAACCCAAGTATTTAATAATGCAATGAAAATAAAATAACAAGTAGTAAATTTGGAGAAAAACAATAATAAGAGAAACGTGTTTACTTAGATTTTACTACTCCCTAGCTATCTTTTACTAGTTGATTAGTATGTTACAATTGCATGGATGATGGGTTATATTCCTTAATACCATGCGTAAAGCCGTGTACGACTTCCCTAACTCTATAAGCTTTTACCTCTTCCTATGTCGAGCCGAATACTAGCTCTTAACATGACCTCCTTAGTAGGTACTCATGCATTAAATACAACCAATGAATCGTAGTACACATCTGATTCATGTTTCTTAAGACGTTCAAGCATGTTACCAATTGGAAGTCTATCAGTTTTCTTAAGCCTAACATCGATATCATTCATCCATTACAATTAATAACAAACAACCAACCAATAATCAATAGCTAGGTTTCATTACATCTAAGCAAACACAAAGAAAACCTAGCCTAGCATGTTAAAGTAAAGACAAGCATAAGATAGAATCAAACAACACATAGACATATTGAATGATTATTGGAAGACTTGTCTTTATTGAAACATGGATGATAAAAGGGTGAAAAACCCTGTAAAATTCGACCTAGGGTTTCTCTACAAGTTCTCCCAAAAGTCTCTCTAAAATTCTCCTCTCAATACACGAAAATTAGAAAACTATATATAGATTTTGTGGTCTGACGGCGTCACGTTATGATTCTGACGCTATCAACTCGCCGCCAATATTCTTCTCGTATTGCCTAGATCTAGATCTGACGCCGTCATGTGTTAATTCATTCTTGGCCGTCACATGTGTTTTTGCTCTTGACGGTCTTGGTGACGCCGTCATGTGTTATCTCCCAAAAACATTCTAGCGCGTCTCGTTATACTTTTTATCCACCTCTTTGCCATAACGTGATGCCATCACATGCAATACGTGACGCTGTCAGGTACTATTTCCAGCTTGATTTGGAGACTTGGCCGTTTTCTTCACTTTTCGCTCCAAAAACGTCCAAAATGCTTCCTTTTCCAGATTTCATCTCCTAAGTACCTAAAATGACAAAAGGAACGATTTATGGCAAAATTTGATCAAATAATCTCAACTTAGGGCTTAAATGACCCCCTAAAAGCAGTACACTTTTCGTCTCATCATATATACATTGGCAAGGATACACATCTCCACTACTAAAGCCAAGGAGAAGCATGTCTAAAGCGGTAAATCAGTCATGAAAAAGGTTTTGAGTGATACCTTCCCTTGTTTAAACATCTCCTGTACAAACTTAGTAGTTCACTGGCGCGAATCCTCGATTCCTCAAACAACAGATGGTCACTAATGTGTTTCTTTGATCGCTGGCGTGAGTCCTTGATCTTTCAAACAATGGATGGTCACTAATGTGTTTCTTGGATCGCTGGCGCGTTATTTTCATAACAGATGGTCACCAAGTTGCACACCAGATCGTTGGCACATCATTTGATTAATATTAAACTCGGATGGTCACCAAGTCACACACCCTATCGTTGGCGCGTTATTCGATTAGTCTAAAACTCGGATGGTCACTACCTTATTCATACATTTAATATTCTCACTAGGCCATTATCATACTCGGATGCTCGAAAGCTAACAGCGAATATAATAATTTGGTAATGGATATGGATACAATAGGGAAACAAAAATTGGTTTTAAATAAAAAACATTTAAACAAAATAGATTAGGTCCTAGTGTGGTTAATCGCTTTCCCAACCATCCCATGAATAAGACACAAATCATAGACTAACACGCTTTAACACGGAAAATCATGCTTTAGAAGGTAGACATAAATCAGACTCAAAATATCTTAATGAAAGAATAAACCTTAGTTGGCGTTCCCATATCGGCTAACTCTCATTCAATCCATAAATATAATACAACAGCAGTAGTGATATCTCTACTAGTACATAACTTTACATCGTTGGTATTTCAAACTTTCAACTTCTTCTTTCTTTTTCTTTTCTCATTTTTTCAATATTTTTAAACATCAAATAAACATAATGGTGTAAAATTTTACCACATCACTATCACGATAATTCTGGATAATTTTTTCTTTCTTCTCATCACTTCATACATAAAGGTAATAGTGAAAGTAGCAAACACACGAAAATAAAAATATATACAATATCTACTTTCACTCAATTGCATTGTGCAATTTCCTGACCTAACCAAAGATAGTGAAATAAGCACACGAACACAGGAAACAAGGGGAAACACACTTTTACCAAAAGCAACTAACCACGAACTTAAATCAATAGGGTAGGCTAAGGTTTAAGGTGTAACAAAATATATATATATTTTTTAAATATTTGTGAAACCAATTTACCATACTAGACAAGTCACTCAAATTATATCAATAATACTCATTATTTTGGTCTTGAGAAGTATACAAGCCAAGTTCTAAAGTTTACAAGTCACCGGCACACTCATATATTTGTGGAATTTGGGGTAAATATTGGGAAATAGATATGCTCAATTCTCACAATTTTTAAGATAGTGGTTATATGTGCGGCTATGCAATTTAGATTTAAAAAAAAAAAAAAAAAAAAAAAAAAAAAAAAAAAAAAAAACATGCTAGAAAAATTTTAAACTTAGCATATTAAGCACAAACTAACGCATAGTTTTTAAAAATAAGGACAAGTAACCTTCTAATTCTCCATTCCCCCACTTAAGTTAAATAACGTCCTCATTTTTTGAAATTGAACTTAAAAATAGGAAATGCAAAGAATTAGAACGGAAAACTCCCTTGAGATTTGCTCGATATGATCCTCCATTATGCATTTGTGAGTAACTTTTTATTTTCTGTGAGTAAAAGGCGTTCAAGCCTCCATGAATGACATCTCCACAGAAAATACAGAATGTATGTATACCACCATTCTTGGTAAAACCTGTGTTAAGAAAATCACAGCTAGTGCATTTTTCATTTGTGGTTAACGAAATATAAACTTAAAAACTAAAAATTAAAATTCTGGAAATTTCATCAGGTAAGTCAATGCGCCGCATCCATAGAAAGGGATGCGCCGTATCAAGCCTAGAATAAATACGAGTCAGAAAATCAGATGCGACGTATCCTTAACCAGGGATACGCCACATTAAAACAACTGACAGAAAGTTTTAAGTGCAGAAAAATAAAAGATATATATGACTTGTACAGTTGATACGCCACATCACATGGAAGGAGATGCACCGCATCAATGTGCAGGTATGACAGACTCGATAACAAAAATAGTAAAAGATAGATCTGGGTTGTCTCCCGATGAGCGCTTTTCTTTATTCCAGAGTCTTCAAGTTAGACTCATCTTTAGCTCCTACTTTGTATCATTATACGCGTCGGAAGTGTCGCGCTCCCTCATGCTCAAATTTAGGCCTAACAATACCAGAAAAATAGTCGTCTCGAGTCTTAGTTATGTACTCCTCCATAGTCGAGTCCGTCACTGTTTCTATGATTTCTTCTTCAAAATGAGTTTCTTGATCAGAAAAGTAACTGAACCCCAAAGGATTCGAATAATCAAGGCTGGGTGTCTTGAAAAGCTTTCGAAGCTAATGGAAAACTTTTTCAGGTTTGCTGTAATAGTAGAACTCCTGGTCATGCACTACCTGAAATCAAGACAATAGCATCAGTAGTATATGTTTGAAAAAGTAGGAAAACAGGAAACAAAGAACGAAAATGGAATACGAAAAATAAAAGTTGCTAATATCTGCAGACGATACGCCGTATTCAATAAACTAGATACATCATATGTTAATTCGTTCCAAATAATCAGACTTTTATTTCAGAAAGGCAATACGCCATATCAAAAGAAATCAATATGCCGTATCTTATGTATATCAAATTACAAGTTTAAAAATAAATGCGCCATATAAGCAAAAGCTAATACACCGTGTGTTCGTTACGTTTCAAATACAAGCTTTTTTATAACAATGCGTCGTATCGACAAAAATCGATACGCCGCTTTAGATTATCTAATGAATTTAAAAATGTTTTTAATAATTAATAATATGCCGTATGAGAAAAACTCATGCGCCGTATGGCATTTAGGGTTTTGAAAAATTTTATGATTAAAAACAGAATACGCCGTATCTAGGGGATAGATGCGTCGTGCTCGAATTATTAAATAAGTTACGATGTTTGAAAAATAAAAACGCAATATGCCGTATCAGTAAAATAGATGCGCCGTATCGTTTAGATCAGCAAAATATAGTAGATAGCAAACAATGCAGAAAATAAGAAAAAATGAAAAATACAAGAATTACATAAAACAAATAATCAAACAAACACAAAATATGCAGAAAAATACAATGAATTCAATTATACTAATACACAATAAAGTTAACAATTAAAAACTAAATAAGTTAAAGACCTAATTAAAATACTAACAGATATTCAGATATAAAACAATTTACTCCCCGACAACGGCGCCAAAAACTCGATGCGTGCATTTATCATTTTAGGTATAGATTATTCTTATCAAGTTTTAAATTTATATTTAGCCGACTTAACCTATAACACACACTAACGAGCAGTATACCCGATCAATGTAGCTAGTTGGTAAGTATAGTATCGACCACTAAGAGTGGAACGTTAAATCCTAGAATGTCTACTAGTATTTTAATTCCTAAGTTAGTTTTACAACCTAATCTAACGCAAGGGGGGTTTTCAGCCTGAGAGACTGGCACGATTAAGTTGATTATAAGAGTAATAAAACTAATGAGTCGAATACACGAATGGCAAACACACACACAAATAGGTAACAGATACAAATAAGAGGCATGTCCGATGATTAAGTAGCTTGTCACTTGTTTTATTGCTAGTTTTATAGGATGAGTACTAAAATCTATTCTCTCTCATTGATATCTTAATTATGGGCGAGTAAACTCTTAATGATTACTTAGGTCTATATTATTTAACCTTTTTAAGGGCTTGCACTAACTTATAATGCTAGTGAAGTAATCGTGGGAGGGGGATGGCAGCCTATGCAAGCCACAGCTAGACACAGAGGTTATCAAAGCACAAATAATAAGAACCAAATAAATATCAAATAAACTTTAAACGATGGGAAAACAATATAAAAGAGAGTCCTATGGCGTAGACAAGCCCAACAATCCTGATGGAATAAAGTGTACTAATACAATAAAACAAAACTACTTAATGAATTAAATACTAGATGGACCTTCTTACTGCTATGAAATCTTCATTTAGGTGGTGTCTTGTGTTGCCTATTCGTTTGTATTCTTCTCCTCAGGGTTTGATTGCACCCGAAATTTGGCTGTTGAATGGGGTATTTATAGTTTCTGTATGAGGGTGCGATGCGACGCATCAACTAATTTGATGCAACCTATCTAGAAAGCTTTGCGTGGGGTCCAAGATTATTATATTCTGGAATATTCGTACACAATCTTCAGATGCCACGTAACTTGAATCTTCAATGCGGCACATGTCCTTCAGTATCTAGGATAATCTTGATGAAATCTTAAGATTGATATGCCGTATGTCAAGAAAGTAATACGACGTATCTGAAGTAGATAAGTCAGATCTTCTTCATTGACCAAAGTTTCATATGCGATGTATGAGATAAATACATGTGGCGCATTCTTCAAACTCAGGCAATGGTCTTCGGATTCATCTAAGTATGGTCGTACGACATATCTGTCTAGAATGATACGACGTATCTCCTTCAATTCAGTAGACTTTTCGAACTTGATCCATTTTGCTCCATTTTACGTCCAAAATAGCTAACTTTCACCAAACGCTTGTTTATAACTGAGAATTACAAAAGTAAACGATTAAGTATCAATTCTTATATAAAATATAATAAAACAAGTCAAATACATAAGATAAATGATGGCAATAATATGTACTTATTTGATGTCATCAAGTAGGTCTCCTGGATTGTCTTATTTTGACATTGCACATGTGTAGGCAATACAGTATCCTAGCCATAACATACATATCCTGAATCCAATAACCAAGTCATTGTTCGTTTTTAATTTGGAAAATATGGAAAAACAAGAAAACATGACTAAACATGGTTCTTTGCTTTTATATGAGTTTGATCATATCCTTTGAGATTTGAATTTTGAATATCTTATAGAAGTAAAGTGCTTGAATATAGTTTTTGGGTCTCTTTTCTATTTAAATATTTAGTTATCTTGAATTATTTTATACTTCCTTATCTAGACTTTCGGTAACAGTATTATGAATAATTTGTTATGAATTATGTTGTCGTATAGTTTTTTGACAAGTTGTTTATTACTTCGTTAAAGATAGTATAGTTTGAATGCATCATGGCATTTGCTTAGTTCTGTAATTGTTAATGTTCTCGAAAGTTGGGGCATTCACCTGAACTGAAATAATGTGTTTTGTAATCATCTTACTTTTTGTAATACAAATCTTGAATTTATTGATGCAAAGGATTTGGATGGCCTTATATTTTATTGTTCGAACAATACAAGTGATACAAGCAAAAGGCATGCCAACATAATTCCAATCAGTGGTGAAACTAGTGATAAAAAGACTACTTACGCCAGGAATTTTATATAGTTTTCAATGCAAGCACCAAGTCTGGTGAGAAGAATTTGTTTATAGATGATGCACTTCCCAGGATCAAACAAGAACTAGACAAATTTTAATCGGTGAAAGATGATGGTGAAGATAGAATTGTTAGCTTGCAGTTATGCTTTTCTGGATATTTCAAGATGTAGCTAATAACTTTATTCATTGTATCTTTTCAGTCTTCTCTGAATTTCACAGCTTTATGGTCCATGGCTTCTTACATATAACGTTTATATTCTTCAAACTATTTAAGATGCACCTAATAACTTCCCTCAATATACCACTTCGGTTGTATTTAGAGTAGAACACATTAACACTGTTTAGTAGTCTCATTTGATTGGTTAGTGGAAACTTTTTGATTGTATTTAAAGTAGAACATATTAACACTGTTTATTGGTCTCATTTGATTGGTTAGCGGATAGTATTTTGGTTTCACCTTTTTTTGTATATTTTTTACTTGATTTGGTTATGATGATAATTAATTATGTGTGGATACAGATTATTAGCATTCATAGTGGGTAGCGGTGGTGCGTGGTGCGTGATGGTGGTGATGGTAAGTGGTAGCATTGGGTGGAGGTGGTGGTGGTGGGTGGCGGTAGTGGCAGTGGATAACGGTGGTGAGTGGTGTTGGTGTTGGTGTTGGTGTTGGTAAGTGGTGGTGGTCGTGGGTGATGGGTGGTGGTGGCAATGGGTGGTGCATGGTAGTGGTGATTGGTGGTGGTAGTAGTAATTGGTGGTGGTGGGTGGCGGTGGTAGATGGTGGTAGTGGGTGGTGGTTATGTATTTCGGACTAACTGCGGTTAAGTATTGGAGACCAAACAAACGTACTAAAAGTGTTACCCCCGGCAAACCATAAGGGCAAAAAATGTAGTTAACTCTTAACAAATAACACTCTTAACACTAATGATACATACAATAAGAAATATTGAAAGAATGATACATACAATAAGAAAGATTAGAGACTTTGATACATACAATAAGAAAATTAAAAGTTGAGTACACAACAAAAGAAAAAGAGTCAAGTTTAATACAATTCCAAATAATTGTCCCTATGCTAAATTCTTATTTATTTTCTTCGTTTCTTAACATATTTAGTAAATATTGTAGAAAACTAGAAGGTGGGTTGAATAGTTTTACCGAATTTAAATTAAGTTTAAAAAACTATTAGATCGAATATATGTGAAACCTCTTAATCGTGTAGCTACGTTTGAATGCATCCAAAAATATATATTAGTTATGTATTCCTTTTAGTATTCAAGAGACATATGAGATGATGCATGAGAAAAGTTTTTACTTTGTATTAACTATGTATGAAAAATATGAGTGTCCTAGACGTGAGAAACTTTGATTAAAAGAATGGGGTGAAAATTTCTAAAAATCGATTTGTTAAAATTAAGATGCAATTCCTAATTAAAGAAAATATTAATATATATTTTTGTACAAATAAATCCCCATAAACTTTGATGTTTGTGTTTTGTAGGAAATAGAATTCCTAGAATCAGATGAAGAATTAAAGATACGTACCGTGTAGAAAAGAGCGTCAGAAGAGAATTTACAAAGATTGTTCCATAAGACAGAGTCCTAATCGAAGTAGGTTGAACGGTTCATATTTCAATGGTTTGGTGAGAATGTAGGCAATGATGTCTTCAGAAGAAACCTTCTCAATTGAAATGTTCCCTTTTTGAACATTATCTCTTAGGAACTGATGTTGTATTTCTATATGTTTGGTGCGAGAGTGCAATACTGGATTCTTGCTAAGGTCGATGGTGCCTTTGTTGTCTCAGAGGATGGAAATGTCACTAAGTTTGATGTTCTAGTCCACTAGAGCTTGTTTCATCCATAATGCTTGTTGGCATGCTTTTTGCAGCGGATACATATCCTGCTTTCGTAGTAGAGATAGCTAGTGCGGTAACCAAGATGTCAAGCAACATCCCATAAATGTACAAACACCACTTGTACTTTTGTGATCAACATAATCACCTGGATGGTCAGAATTTGCATATACAATAGTTTCTACCCTCATCTCTTTGGGATACCATAAACCAAATTGAGTAGTACCTTTTATATACCTAAAAATTCTTTTTTAACAACTTGAAGGTGAGAAGATTTTGGATCTTCTTGAAAACGAGCACATAGGCAAACATTGAACATGATGTTTAGCCGACTTGCTGTGAGATAGAGTAAACTACCAATCATGCCACGGTACTTAGTGTTGTCTACAAATTCACCATCTTTATCCTTGATGAGTTTAGTGTCATATGACATATGTGTTTTAATAGGCTTGGAATCTTCTAACTCGAATTTCTTTAACATTTCCTTGATATATTAAGATTGGTTGAAAAAGATACCATCTTCTAATTGCTTGATTTGTAGACCGAGGAAAAAATTTAATTCTCCCATCATACACATTTCGAACTCGTCGTGCATAATTTTAGAAAAATCATAACACAATTCTTGACAAGTAGATCCAAATATAATATTGTCCACATAAATTTGAACAAGATGATGATATGTGATTTCTTTTTCTTGGTGAATAAGGTATTATCTACTAATCCTATGGTATATTAGAAGGTAATAATAAGTCTAAAAGAAGGTAATCATAAGTCTACAAGTATGCATGGTAAGACCAAATATGGTATTCATGTGGTACCGAGTTTTCATGATAAGAATGTGGATATTGTGGACGATAGTTGAACTGTTGTGGAAGAAGTTGATGATGAAATCGGAAACTTCATGGCCTCGAGGAGTGGAAGTGGATATGTGATTAAGAGCTTGTATGAACAGTTGTAGGAGACATTGGATGATGATGATTATGATCCATATGATGATAATGAGTAGAATGCACATGGTATATCTTGAACAATACCCACATAAGGTATGTTCTTACTGTTAATCCCACTGTCTATATCTCCTAAATCAAGCAGTTTTGGCAGACTATTACTGTCAAAACTTTTGAGAATTGAGACAAAGAAATTAATGCAATTGTGGATGGCAAAACCATCACTCTTACTGAGTCATCTGTTAGGAGACACCTTTACCTAGCAAATGCCAATGGTATTAGTGAATTGCCAAACACTGAGATATTTCAATATATTTCCAGAATGAGGTATGATACATCCTCACAATTACTTACTTTTCAAAAAGGATGTTTCTCCCCACAATGGAGGTTTTTCATACATATCATTCTTTACTGTTTGAGTCTAAAGAAAACTTCATGGAAGTAGTTTAGTAGCAACATTGCAATTGCTCTCATATGCTTATCAACAAATAAGACTTATAATTTTTCAAAACTAATTTTTGATGGTATGGTAAAAAATGTGGATAACAAGTATAAATTTTTTTATGTATCCAAGGTTTATACAAACAATTTTAAAATCAAGAAAAAGTTCACTGCTATCCCATAAAACTGTTTATCTAACTCCTTGTCTACAACAAAAACTTTTCAAAAATATAAGTATGGCATCCAAGGGGTTTAATAGGGTAGTAGTTCCATTTTTTAAAGATATGCTTATACAGGTACAAGGTGATGGACCAACAATCCCAGTTGAGTCCCAACACACACCCATCAGTGTTCCATAATCCTCCTATATACCTATTATTTCACAAACATATAGGAGAAGGAACAGACAGGAAACTGTGGTACCTCAGCCCAGTTCTCCTACTCATACACAGTAGCAGATGAGGCTGCCAATGTTGTTGACAAAGTGGAAGGGGCTGACACTGTGGAAAACTAGAAGGGGGGGGGGGGGTTGAATAGTTTTGCGTCTTTTTCGTTTTAATAAAAGTTTACTTTCAAAGAATTGATGGTAATTTGTAAAAACCTTTGAAGCTAAAGAATAGATACAAATTAATTCACATATGTCACATAAATACTTCTTATTTAAAGTGTTGCATAGAAATTATAATTTCATATATCTCACTTAAATATAAGTTTGTATTTATATGTGTATATGTGTTTTATTGATTGTATATACTTTAATTTACTAATATATAATTAATGTTTTGAATGGAACCTAGTTTGATCTTTATGTGAAACCAATATATGCACAACACACAATAATAATAATGTACGAGAAGCAAGTAAGTAAACAAGTAAAGAATGAGAGATGGAAAGATCAAACCGAGAGACAAAGGATTTATAGTGGTTCGGCTACAAGGACACCTTCCTTGCCCTACTCCACTCCCCGAGCACCAAACTCGAGAGTTTTCTTCACTAAGTCAATAACCTCCCTTATGGCGGAGAAAACCGTACACACCAAATGCTTACACGAATTAACGACACAAAGCAAGATGTCGAGTCCTAATTGTAGCTAGAACCAATCTCACACCAAATAGCACACCACAACTTCTTCACACCTTTGACTTCTTCAATATATCTTCACACCACGAGTATCTTCACACCTTCACAAAATTCTTCACGACTCCAATGTCTTGCAATCTTCACAACTTCAAAGCACCAATGTCTTCACAACTTCAAACCAATAATGTCTTTGCACCTTCAAGCCACTAGAGTCTTCACAACTTTAATCTACTAATGTCTTCAATTCTTCTCCACTTGAAAGCTTCACTTTCTTCACAACTAATCACTATTGCCACTCTCTCCTATCTTCACTAATATCCAACACTACTTCTTCACTTCAACTTCCACTACACACTTACAACAATTCTAGATTCTACAACTAAATCTAGCAAACTAATACATACACCTTATTCACCAAAGTATGAAAGATCAACAAGATGAAACAACCAAACAACTTAGATAGCAAGATGATACTAAGTTGTAATACTTCTAGTAGAAGTATTCTTCTCTTTGCACTTGAGTGTTGAGGCTTGAATCACTTTGAAACAAAGATCAAAGTATATAAGATCAAAGGATTTTTAGAAGATGGAGAGGGATGTTTAGATCAGAAAGTTTTTAGTGCAAAAAGGTGAGAAAAATATGTGGAATGATCCAATATTTATAGGGCCAGAAAATACTGTTCTGGAGCGTGCCAGTCCCCTTAATTAGGGGGCGGTCCCCTTAATGATTAAGGGGGCCGCCTAGTATAATTAAGGGGGCTGCCCTCCTGAACGTTGGATTTTCTTGTCCTTTTGTGAGGGGAATTTTTCTGGATTAGATTTGCCATTTTTGGTTGAAAATTTGAATTCACAAATTTGTAATGAATAAAACATATTCTTTTAATTCCAAAAATGTTTTACAAAAGATATAAAATGTTTTGTAACATTTTATAATTATCTAGTGATTAACAAAAATGTTCCTTTGATCTTGTAATACATTAGACACTTTGTTTATTCATACCTTAAGTGATTTAATGGTAAAGATGAGTATTTACTACTAAATACTTGTTTATGTCATAATCTTTGGTTTGATGAGTTTTCGTTTTGTGATTATCAAAACATAGATATATCTAAAGATATGAATAACGTTTTTAGTCATTTATTTATATCAACAGACACTACTGTCATAGGCTTAGTAGCTGGACGGGAAAGTGTCAACATCATTAAGACCCCAACCATGGCAACACCTAATGTGTCTAGTCCTCATGGACTTGATGCAGGTGATGGAATCCCAAGCCCAATGGATAATATGGGTGGCTCAGATACTTGTCCTTTGGTTGAGCCTGAGTCTTTGCCCTATGATGCGCCTCTCCCAGAAGGTAACACATCTGGAAGTGCTGAGGGTAGTATGACACTCAAGGAATTGATGGTTCTCTATACACAATTGTCAACTAAGGTGAATTCATTGGAGAAAGATCTTAAAAACGCAAAACAACTTTATGGGAAAGTTTACACCAAATTTGTTTTGAAGGTAAAGAAGCTGCAGGATAAGATCAAGAAACTCAAAGTCAGGAGGAAAGTCAACATAGTAGAGTCTTCAAGTTCTAATGATTCTAACTCAGATGATCATAAGGGTGATGATTCTCCCACACAGGGGAGGAAGACAGATGCTCTGACTAAAGGGAGGAAATTAGAATTTGATGATCAAGAAACAAGTGGTAATTTTGATACAGATATGGGTGAAGATATGTAGCAAGATACTGAGCTAGTCAACCTTGAAGAAGGCACAAAGTTAGTAAATCCTGAAGAAGGAGAAGATGTGGTAGACACAGCTACAAGTGGTAGAACTGAAGGTACTACTGGATTAGTGCATCAATTTATGAAGTATCTAGACAAATAGAAGTAGTAGTACAAATAGCTGAAGAAAGTCCAAGTACTGCTAGTATCTCAGTTAGTATTGCTGGTCAAGTTTTTAGTAATGTTGGGGCTATTCACACAAGAAGAAGTACTGTAGACAAAGGAAAGGGCATCATGGTCGAAGAAGAACCACCTAAGAAAGTAAAGAAGAGAACGCAGTTTTAGATTGATTTTGATGCAGAGGTAACAAAGAAAGCTCATGTAGATGAAGTGGCAAGATTTCTTGAAGAACAAAGACTGGCAAGAGAATCAGCAGAAGCACAAGAGCTTTCAGATGCACTTCTAGCTCAACAATTATATGAACAACAAAGAGAAGTTGTTCCTGAAGCAGATTGAGAAAAAGCTATGAATGATCTATTAGACACTATCAGAAAAAGTCAAAGTAAAAAGATGGCTAGAAGGAAGAAACCTCCAACAAAAGCTCAGTTCATCAAACACATGAAGGAATATCTAAAGCATCAAGACAATTGGACTGCTATTCAACTGAAGGGCAAAACAAATAAAGAAATAGAAGGTTTGTACTTCACTGCCTACAAGAAGGTACAGAGTTTTATTCCTATGGATGGAGATAAGAGCAGAAGAGTTAAGAGACAAAAGCTCAATGAAGAACTGCATATAGTTGAAGAAGAAGAAGAAGAAGAAGAAGAAGAGTTGACAGATGAGAGACTTATACAAATGATGGTCATCATTCCAGAATCCATGAATGTGGCCAATTCAGGCCAAACATCCAATCATTGATTGGGAGATATACTCAGATGAAGAAAGCATGGAAGATCATCAGAGTTGGTGGATAGTTTGAAGTCTACAAGTGTTTTGAAGACTTGATTAGAGCTTTTGGTAGAGAAGACTTGGATAAGCTTTGGAGTTTAGTTAAAGAAAAGTTCAAGTCAACAGATCCAATAGAAGTCAAAGACAAAGAACTCTAGGTGGAATTGAAGAGGTTGTTTGAACCTAATCCAAGTGACAAGTATTGTAAGTTTGAAGCTCACAATCTAGGTACAATATAGAAGTTATGTGATACCTGTGGAGTACATCATGTGTCTACACAAGCTGGAGTGGATGTCTTCATGTTTTCAGAAAAGGAATATCCTTTGAGGGCAGGAATTCTCATAGTGATGTTATCTGTCAAGCTCATAGTAGAAGAAGAGACTGAGATGGTCAGAGAATTGCTTCATCAGATTCACAATCAATGTGAAAGAGAGTTGAGAGCAGGAAGACAAAGAAGGTAAGGTGTTTGGAAGAATCCCCCCAATACTTGACAGTTTGTACTGCTTAAGATTACACTAACAGTACTAACTGAGTTAGTACTGCTAGAAGAAAGTTTGAACTGAAGACTGAAGATGAAGATTAGTACTGCTTATGAGATGAAGACGTTTTGTGATAAGTATAGAATAGATTATGTGTATATCTTATATAGTTAGAATTATACGAATATTTTGCATGTTTAGAATATTATACTTATCTTGTAAATGACTCTTTGTGCTATAAAAGGAGGTCCTAGGTTAGATGTTTAGGGCGTATGTTTTGTTAAGCTTCAAGGTTGTAAACCCTAGTGATACTTAAGATCACTCGTATATTTACTTAATAATACTTTTGGTTACTTCACTGTTCTCATAAAATGTTCACACAATACTTTACTGTTACATTAATAAACCTTTAAGTATCAAGTAGTAGATTCCGCATACTATTTGTTTACATTCAAAGTATCCTCAACACAAGACTCGTGTGTTTAGATCCTCTCAGGTTTGTTTTTAATAATGAAAATGATGATGAGCGTGTGTTTATTGTTGTATATTGTGTGTGTTTATTAGTAAAGTAAAGATGAAATTTGAAATTTTATTTTAGATGATAATGAAAACTGGAAAATTGTGATGATGGGTTTGTTGTTGTTTAAATACTGGTAGAATTAGTAGATTGTATTGCATTTGTTATTTCTATGATTATTTTGGGAGGTTGGATTCAGTGGCGGAGCAAGAAAAACTAATCAAATGGGCAAGTGACAACAAAAGAGTTTGAAAGTTAGGTTGGGTCGGGTTGGGTTTTGGTTAATTTTAGTTATACTACATGTTGATTGTCATTTATGGTGTATTTAAAAAATATACTTCAATGTAATAATTCAATTGTTTATAACTTTTGAGGGACTTGGATGTACATTTCAAAACTTGGTAATAAATCTTGACCGTTCAACTAAAATCCTTGTCTTCCTTGCTATACCTCCACTTCCAAAAAGAATAGCAAGTCTTATTTTTCACAACGACAAAGCTATAGGAGATAACAAAAAAAAGATGCTTATGTTTAAGCGGCAAAAAAACACCATTTTAGCATTCAGGTTATTTGTCTTTTCTCGAGACTGAGGGCACTCAAATTTCTGGGTTCAGGTCACAACAAAATTCTTCTATCAAATGAGTTTGTTTCCCACTGATTTGCCTTTCAACTAGAACAAGGTTAGGGGCATTTTCCCCTACTCCTCTCCACTGCATGGCTTCGCCCTTGGTTGGATTTATTAAGTGTTATAGGTGTTCTTCATGGTTATGAATTCTTATTTAAATAATAAATAAAAGAGATTTAAGGGGAAATTAAAGAGGTTGGGGACAACGGCATTTTAGTCATTCAAGGGTCAGGGATTGTATCCGTACCAAAAGTTTTTCACATGAACTATGTCTGCACTTTTGAAAAGATTGAACTATGCCAATGATTTCACCAAACTACAGGGACAATTTTTGCAATTTTCTTTTTGAAATATCAATTTCCCGCTTGACTACTAGCTAATTGATGTTTGCATGGGGATACGTTTTGGAGTAAATTTTCCTTCATTCGCTATTTACCATTAAGAAATTGTATGGTTTTCAATATTTACTATTAAAATGATTTAAAATAAAATAAAATAAAAACTTATGAGGGTATAACAATTGAAACTACTAACTAATCTGGCCACTAAGAAATTACATATATAAGATTTGAGATAGTAGTTGATTTAAGTAACGTCAACCTCTTGAAAAGGAAGGATTTTACCAGGTTTGAATATGTATGACGATAGGTTCAAACCCTGTGATTTAGTCGGCCAAAAGATCGAATACATTGTTAAAAAAAAGATTTGAGATAGTAAAAATACAATGTTCCTTTTTTAAGTGACATATCTCTTATATCAAAAGAAAAAATATATATATATAAAATGGGCAAACAAATTTTTTCTATTAACCAATGAGAGAGCTTAATTTTGAAATCAATCTATTTAATTGGCTAACTGATTTTGTCGTTGGAGGCCACCAAAAACAATTTGTAAAGATGGAAAGATACAGATACGAATGTAGATACCTAAGTATAATGATAAGTATTAATCTCCCGAATGTCGTTCAAAGGAATGATGAATTGACAATCATGGTTGAGTCTCTCGTTAGATGCTTAGATATCTTAGTGTTTTGGTTTTTAGGAAAACTAAAAGGAACCTAAAAAAAAAAAAAAAAAAAAAAAAAAAAAAAAAAAAAACTAAGGAGAACCAAGGATAAACAACGAGATAAGCTAAAACGATAACGGCAAATATAAGGGAAGAAATATACTCTAATATCCTAATATCGCTAAAAGGCATAATAACAGAAATAAACAAGACAAAATTAATTAAGCTAAACATGGCAATTAGCATTAAAAAAAAAAAAAAAAAGCACTGGGACTGAATTATGAATAACGACGATAAAAACACTAAACTAAAAAGCCCATGCAAGCTCAATTATTAACCCAAATACTCTGTGATAACCATAAATGCTTTTCATTACCCTTTAATCTTCAAGTATACTACAAAAGATTTTGTGATTTTGAGGTGATGAATGAGATAAAGGTTGCAACTTTGTAATTTAGAAAACTTGGTTTTTAAAACTAAAAGATAAAACTTTATAAACTTTAAAGACTAAAAATGATATATATATTTTTTTAGAAAGATTTGAACTTTAAAAGATTAAAACCGTAAAAATAATTAGAAATTGTAATTTGCGACCCATTGGTTAAACATGTGTCTAGTTGGCTAAATATCTAGTAGTGGATGAGTCTGGTTTGGTCTCCCTAAATATTATAAATGTGTTTAATTGAATATTTGATAGAAAGTCCAATTATTTACTACGTAATAATTACCCAATGGGTCTAGACGGGTCAAAAAAAATTATTATTAGTATTATTTTTAATTTTTCTTTTACTTTTTGCATCTTTTACTTATATATATATATATATATATATATATATATATATTTCTTATCGACCGGACCAAAACACATCTGGACCGGGACGCATTTAGACCTATATTTCTAAAAGACCCATCTAGACTCGGACCCGTATAGACCAAAACCCAACTAAATCCGTGACCAAAACCCGACACAACCTAACTATTTTGTCACCTTTAAAAATAATAAAGACACTAACTTTATATAAAGGGACGAGTTATAAAGACCGGGGTCTTTTTTTTAGATGCACCGGGTCTAGGCTAGTGGGTGGGTCCACGGTCCTTCTTGGTTTTTTTGTTTTTTCCCTATTTTGTCGTTTTGTGCTTTTTTTTATTTTTATTTATTTATTTTTTTTTGTATAGTTTGTGTAATATTTTTTTTTGTATTTTGTTTGTGTAATATTTTGTGTTTGTATTTTGTTTGTGTAATGTTTTTTTTTTGTGTTTATTTGTATTGTTTCACGGTAAACGTTACCATATTAAACGACTATAACAACAAATGTTATTATTCAATTAAACAACAACGTTAACACATTATTTAAAAAAACAACAACATCACGAACAAACAACGTTAACACATTATTTAAAAACAACAACATCTACGAACAACATTTACGACATATGAAGATTATTCATATCATTTAAAAGATCATGTAGCCTTGCACCCGACTGACAAGCGTGATCCTCAGGATTCCTTGCCAATTCTAACTCCATCTCCAGCGTCTTTATTCTTGTCTTCAACAGCCTGATCTCATTATCTTTAGTAACACACTCATTATCTTTAGCAACACAGTTTGAGCACTGCGTTGAAGATGAGGCTCGACTAAAGTACCGTCTTTCAAATACATCTTTCCAACTGAAGTATCGACACCCATAGTCAGTTGTACCTGGCTGTTACATGTTAAGAAAATAATAAGAAATGTATTTTTATCACACAAATTAATTACATAAAACCTCTAAGCAAACGTATAATTATTTACCACTGAAAGAGGACATGCATAATACAGTCGGCCCCGACTACCTTCTTTCGTGGATTTCCGTTCTATAATATATCCTCTATTACATCGACACCAGAAAGGATTTCCTTGGCCCACCTGACAAAAGAATTTGCATAAATCAGTAATCAATCATTTACAACATAAAACACGTATCATTTACAATGTTATTATTAATTTAAATATAAACAGTAATCAATCATTTACAGCATAAATAAGTAATCAATCACTATGTTTATAATTATTTACAACATGAATCATTAATCAATTATTTACAACATGAATCATTCACTATGTTTATAATTATTTACAACATGAATCATTTACAACATTAATCATTTACAATGTTTTGTATGTATATATTATTTACTAATTTGGTAGTCGATGCATATATAATGATTCCCACTCGGATGCAGCTTCGGATCTGTTCCTCCTCCATTGTGGGTGGAGATACGGAAGTGGAGAATGTTCATCTAGCGTCAAAACAATGAAATGACCTACTTCGTCCCCCACACGGGCTATCACAAGGGGGTCAGTTCTTTGTGACAGATCTGGACCACTGAGAAGCGGAAAAGACGTATTCCAACCCCGCAAAGATATAAATGCAACGGGTCGTCTAATCAGTTCTGCAATAACCAACCCCGTGCTGGGCATTTCCATGTAGCGATTAGGCGGTGCATTTCCATCTCTGAACCAGTCTATTGTACGGCGAAGATCGTTAAAACCATCTTCCCCCCACAAACCCATGTAAACCTGCCAATTTAGGTCCATCTGTTCCAATAACATCTGCCTAACTTGGCGCCAATAATGTTGTTGTTCCCAAACACCATGGGCAACGCACCGAAACCCACAATTTCCGTCACCCATCACATTATATATACTGGTTATGTATGGATGCCAAAGGACAGGAAGCATACCCATAAGCATTTCGCTTACTGCATCTCCATCGTACAACCTGTGTCTTAATTTTTGTTGATCACTAGGACCCGTGAAAGAACTATGTCGGCCAGGTTCTTTGTTGAAGTTCGGGACTTTCGTAGATCTTGTAGCGGTGCTTCTTCGGTGATCTACAATTGGTACTTCATTCAAGTTTGGGAAATCATTCAAGTCCGGGACTTGTGAAGCCTTGCCCTTTTGGTCCTTTGCACTCGGACGTCCACGAGTATTTTTCTTGACAGCAGGTTCTTGTGTGCCAACAGATTCAGGGTGGGTCATCTCTTTCAACTTCGTTATCATATTTTTTCTGACAAACGGCGATGCTTTGCTAACCATATCCGTGAATTGTCGAATGTCATTTTGAAACGAAGCATCATCATCATCATCATCATCATCATCATCATCATCATCAGGCGGTGGCCTATTGTTAACGGGCCACGGAACAGACAGTGTTCTCCAGAAAATAGGAATTGATTCGAGTGGAATGGGGAGTTCTAAATTCAATAAAAGTGACTTATATAAGTTACTGTTATTAATAAGAAAATAGGAATTGATATTTATAAATTTAATATACTTACCATGACATCTGTAGATATACATCATATGAAAGCATGGTAGTCCGTATATTGCATTCAACTTATGGCAACATTGGTCTGGGGTGATCCGCCGTCCGAGTTCTTTGAACATCAGATCACAAGCACGATGGGAAACTTTATACCGCAATTCTTGAAATAGTGGTATATCACATTTAAGTTGTAGCTCGTTGATGCTTCTGTTAAAACTCTCTTTTATCCCATTTTCTTGCGAAATGAGAATCTTATCGACCATCATCAATAACCTATCTAATTTGGACTGTGTGCCGTCCAAATATGTTTTCAACAACGCGTGGTGAGCCTCAACTCTGCACGTTGTTGTTTGGCCGTATGAGCGATAATGGTCGATAATATACGAGAGAAACTTGTTTCCGTAACTCTGCAACCAGTTATCCAGATACCCTTTTATATCTGAAAAAACAATGAATTAATAAAAGGCCATTCGGGTGCTTATTAATTAAAAAACAATGAGAAAATAACTAAGTACCCGCATGGTCAACCAATCGTTGTTGTAGGCGGTTATAACGTTCCTCGAACATTTCCCGTGTCGGAGCTTTAACCATCCAATCCCAGGCGCCCTTAATGGACTCATACTCATTCTCTCCACGACATCTGTTTTTGCAATACTGAAGCATATTTTGATTTATATGCCATCGACAGAGTAAGTGGTGAGCGTTAGGAAATTCTCGTTCTACTGCCCTAACCAACGCTAATTCTCTGTCAGTGACAATAACACGTGGGTAATATCTTTCGTCTATAACTTCCTTCACTTTTTCCAATACCCATGTATAATTCTTATTTTGTTCACAGCTTACAAAGCTATACGCCATTGAAAATGTTTTATTTGTTGAAGTTACTCCAACAATTTCACACAACGGCAATTTGAACTTCGTGGTATTGTACGTGGAGTCCATCAGCATGATTTCTGGGAATGTACACCATAAAGCATACGAAGTGGGGTGCAAAAAAAAAGCTCTTCAAGCTCATTGGTATGCTCATTTACCCTCGGGTACCATGTATACCCTGAATCCGTCAAATGCGAGTAAAGAACTTGAATTGGAGTTCTATCACCCACTCTGGCTCTCCGGAGCTTATCTTGTGCGTTATATATGGTTCTGAGGCTAGACATGTTATTTGGATTACGACTCTTTATTGTTGAAAGTATATTCATTGGTCGTAGGTTACATTGTGTCAATTCGTCGACCAACCCTAACTCATCATTCTGTAGTCGCATTGCAAATGGAACACCATGCAACGACTCTAGCATATCATGATTATGTGTATCATTTTTCACCCTTAAAACCCAATAATTCGTTGTTCGATGATAACTCGCTACTAATCTGAATGGACATTCGGTTTTAACTGTTTTGGTTTTCCGCTTTCCTATACCTTGAGGTGTATACATCCCACCCTTTGTACACCTGTAATTGATCTCGTTCATCTGACCGAACAGTGATCTGGTTCTATTTTTAACAACTACAAAACCGAGCCCCCGGGCTATATTTTGCACCCACTCAGTCATTTGCTCGTGAGAATCGAAAACCTGAAAATGCATAATATATTTTCTAACATATATATATATACATATTTTTAACATTTTTACATATTTACATAATTTTTTACAACTTTTACATTTTTACATTTAAAACTTTTATTTACAAATTACTTTTACATTTACAAACTTTATTTTTACAAACTTTTTACAAACTTTATTTTTAACAACTTTTTACAAACTTTTTACATTTACAAACTTTTTACAACATTTTATACATTTACATTATACATTTACAACATTACAACATTTTATACATTTACATTATACATTTACAATATTTAAAAAAAAAAAAAAAACACACACGCTTATCACACACCCACCCACCCCCCAAAACACACACACGCTATCTGTTTCTCTCTCTCTATCCCCCCCCCCATTCTCTCTGTTTCTCTCTCTATTTTTAGATCTAAAAACATTTTAGATCTAAAAACCACAATCAACAGCTTGATTCTGGTTTTAGAAACGTTATGAGATAGAAAGATAGCGTGTGCGTGTGAGATACGTGATTCTGGGTTTGAAAAATTAGGGTTTCATAAAAAATTGGTGGTTTTGAAGGTGATGTGGTATGTGATATGTGATGGATTTTATGGTAAGTGATACTTGTTATCTTATTCTGGGTTTCAAAAATTAGGGTTTCATAAAAAAATTGGGGGTTTTTCAAAAATTGATTGTTATATTTCAATTAACGTTTGTTGATTGAAAGTTTTGTGGTTAAGTTTAACAGATCTATGTAAATTTTATCAAACGCCTAATTTTTATAAATTAGGGTTTTGAAAAAAATTGGGGGTTTTTCAAAAATTGATTGTTATATTTCAATTAACGTTTGTTAATTGAAAGTTTTGTAGTTAAATTTAACAGATGTATGTAAATTTTATCAAACGCCTAATTTTTATAAATTAGGGTTTTGAAAAAAATTGGGGGTTTTTCAAAAATTGATTGTTATATTTCAATTAACGTTTGTTAATTGAAAGTCTTGTGGTTAAATTTAACAGATCTATGTAAATTTTTTGGTTTCGTAAAAAAATTAGGGGTTTTAAAAATTAGCGAGTAATCTTTCAATTAACGTTTGTTAATTGAAAGATTTACTGATTAATTTAAAAAACCCCCAATTTTTTACGTAACCCTAATTAGATATAAAAAATTAGGGTTTGGTAATTTTGGGGTTTTTTTAAATTAACTTGAAATCTTTCAATTAACCTATGTTAATTGAAAGATTTACTAATTAATTTAAAAAATCTCCAATTTTTATGAAACCCTAATTGATATGGATATGTTATGATGTAGGTGGTTCTGTGGTGATGGTTGGTGGTCCTTTTGTGGTTCTTTTGAGTGGTATGAAAACTTGTGGTTGTGGGTAGGTTAACTCCTTGATCTGCCACCTTTGAGTGGTATGAAAACCTGCTCTGGCCTACCTCCACAATCCACCAGGTATGTGATGTTATAAAGACCGGGGGTCTTTTTTTAGTTGCACCGGGTCTAGGCTAGTGGCAGTGGTCCTTTTGTGGTTCTAATATGCTTGATAAGCAGTTTGTGATGAAACTGCTTATAAAACTGCTTATGTGCTTGATAAGCAGTTTGTTATTTCAAACTTGGTTTAAGCTGTTTGCTTATGAAATTTGATAAGTAGTTTGATTTAAGCAGTTTGTTTTTAAAAATCTGATATAAGGCGATGATGATTTAAAAAAAAAATGTTTTGATTTTGGCGTGGCATTACCGAATGGACGGCAAAAAAGTAAAAAATTATTTTTTGCAACCTTTGAAGTTGCAGCCAAATATGATAAACTTGCTTATGTTGACTAATATATATCTGAGCCTAATGTTACCTCTTCTGTGTAAAATGGTGAATTTGACATTTCGGCAGCCTAAGATCTTTGTTGTGTTCACTTGTGTGCAATCTGCAACCCCTGTTAATCTAACCAAATAGCCTCCGTCTTTATAACCCCACCATGCAATCTGCAAACCCTCCCTATATATAGACTTCACTTGTGTTCACTTGTGATATTGATTGAGAGCAAATAATTGTTTGTGCTTTAACTTGTGCAATCTGCTTCTTTGTGATGCTTGTTTATAATGGAGCCTTATGGTGGTGAGACTTGCTTTCTTGTGAGCCTTGTGGTGAGACTTGCTTTCTTGTGAGAACTTGCAGTGAATCTTAGTACTTGCAGAATCTTAGTACTTGCATTGTGTAACATGTGTGGAATGTGAAACTTGTGTTTCACCTGGTTTGGGTGCAATCTGTTTCACTTGTGTGCACTTGGGAAAGAAAAATGACTTGGACGACTTGTGTGCAATCTGTGCACTTGGGGGCAAATCTGTGCACTTGAGTGCAATCTGTTTCACTTGTGTGCAATCTGATATGGCAATGATGATATAAATCTGAGTCTTTGTGCATGATTGTGTGCAATCTGCTTGTGTGCATGACTTTGTGCAATCTGATATAGATCTGAGCCTTTGTGCATGACTTTGTGCAATCTGATATAGCACTTGGGAAAGAAAAATGACTAGGACCTGGACAAGGTTATGTGCAAAAACTGCTTGTGTGCACTTGGAAAAAAAAATGCGATGACGAATGGTTTTTAAAACCGAATGGCATGGCAAAGTGATATTTTTATCACTTTGCAACCTTCATATCCGAGCCTAACATTTTTTTTACCACTTGTGCAAATGGTTTTCTAAATCGGCAATGATGATATAAATCGGAGCCTTTGCAATCTACTTATGTGCAAAAAATGGACCTGGACTTGTGCAAAAACTGCTTGTGAGACCTGGACTTGTGCACTTGTGTGCAATCTGATATCTAAACACCCAAAAAAAAGGACAAAAAACTTTAAAAAAAAAAAAAAAAAAAAAAAAAAAGAGGGGACAAAAAAGCTGCAAAAACAGGGCTAGGGCTAGGGCTAGGGGAGGTTTGCCCTAGACCCGGTCTTGTTAGTATAGCCCTATATAAAATAAGCAAAGGTTAATCAATAAATAAGCAAATGACAAGAGTAATATAATTTGATAAAAGTTTAAAAACATAAAGCAACCTTACACACTTAAAAGTGTGTTAATACCAAAATCAAGTTTAAAACTACATTTATAATTTAAAGTAAAAATGCAACTGAAATGAAAGTGAAATTACAAATATTAAAGAGCTGGTGTCTCCAAAATGAATGTCCCCAAAAGTTTCTAAGCCACTCGTTTATATAACCTCGGAAGCATCATTTCTGCCCGTTGGCAGAGCAGTTGTCATTTACATTGGGTGCTTACAAATAGTAAAAAGTTGCTGTCTGCAAAATGAATGTCCCCAAAAGCTTCTAAGCCTCTCGTTTATATAATATCCGAAGAATAATTTCTGCCCGTTGACAGAGCCGTTGTCATTTGTGTTGAGCCGTTGCGGTCTTTGTGTCAGGCGGGCCGCTGTGTGGTTTTAGAGTTTAAATTAGATGTAATTTTCTATATGCGCCGTTCGTCCAAAGTTTATACCTTTTCTTGACAAAAAAGACAGTGACTTCTCAAAATGCTCTAATAGACTATATGCCCGTTCGTCCAAAGTTTATACCTTTTCTAGACAAAAAAGAAAGTGACTTCTCAAAATACTCTAATAGACTTGAACGACTTGTATTACACCTTTTAAATGTTTACAAATGTCCCTTACAAGTGCAATAATGAAGACAAGTGTCATGGCGTCACTTCGCCAAAGTTGGATCAAAGTAAAAAATAACTTTGGGCCACATAAAATGAAGTCAAACCTTATCTAAAAGTTTATCACCTAAGTCTCGTGAAAGTGATTGATTAATTGACACACGTTTGTAAAATGAATAAGCTTGAAAATGCTTGAATATGATCGGGCAAACTTAGTTTCAATATATGATCCATTGCATAAATCTCGAAAATTTTGTTAGCATAGGACCTATGTAAGTTGGACAACATCAACATAGACTCCATTGAGACTCAACAACTAAGACTTACGAGAATTTTTATAGCTTAATAAGAAATTTTACATGTTGTAATTTGTCCATGCATGTTTTACACAAAGAAACCACATTGTCCACACTCCCGTTATTTATGCAAAGATCAAAATTTTCAAAACCCTTCTATGGTATTTTTTGTCCAAGTTTAATTTGTTGTTTAGGTCTTTATATTTGTTTCACGTATTAATTAACAATTTTTCTCTTTTAATCCCTTAGAGAACAAATATTAATAAGGGATTAAGAGGGAAAAATTGTCAATTAATACGTGAAACAAATATAAAGACCTAAACAACAAATTAAACTTGGAGAACACATGCCATAGAAGGTTTTGAAAATTTTGATCCTTGCATAAACATTAATCCTTGCATAAACAATATGAGTGTGAAACAAATATAAAGACCTAAACAACAAATTAAACTTGGAGAACACATATCATAGAAAGTTTTGAAAATTTTGATCCTTGCCTAAACAATGTGATTATGTGAGTGTGGACAATGCTTATTTATTTATTTATTTATTTATTTATTATTATTTGTGTGTAAAGCATGCATGGACAAATTACAACACGTAAACTTTCTTATTAAGTTATAAAAATTCCTGTACGTCTTAGTTCTTAAGTCTGGATGGAGTCTATGTTGATGTTGTTCAACTTAGGTACTATGCTAACAAATTTTTTGAGATTTATGCAATGGATCATATATTCATCTTCACGTCCAAGATATACATAGGTAAAAAATAAATCTAAGGTGGGAACGACCTTGATCGTTAGAATTACAAAAAGGATATTAGAACTCAAAAAGTATTTACAATACAAAAAATTGTTTTGCCTAAATCAATGAAAATAAACGTAATTGCAAATAATAATTTTGTGCGACCTGAGTCCACTTTTCCCGACATCTTATCCATCTATAAATATCACAAAACATGAAAGAAACATTCAAAAAAGATCTCAAATTTTTCAGTCCTCAATACACGATCAAGTATTCAACTCACTAAATGCATGCCTTATTTATATGACTATATCCGTGGAATCGCCCAAGCTTAACGCGCATACTGATCACATTTTTCAGTCCTCAATACACGATCAAGCCGTTAAACAGTTTCCATGTATGACAAAATTGAGGCCAAAAATGCCAAAGAGATAAGTACGGGTTCACGACAAATGCAAATCCGAGATTGACTTCGTGCAAAAGATGGGTTAGGCAAAGTGTGTCAACCCATCTACCATTCCATATGTTCTCAAAAAGGATTAAATCAACCATTGCCAACACACCGGAACTTTTGTTGCGAACACCAATTATTAATAAGGGATTAAGAGGGAAAATTTGTCAACTAATACGTGAAACAAATATAAAGACCTAAACAACAACTTAAACTTTGAGAACACATACCAGAGAAGGTTTTGAAAATTGTAATCTTTGCATAAACAACGTGAGTGTGGACAATGGTTTCTTTGTGTAAAACATGCATGAACAAATTATAATACGTAAAATTTCTTATTAAGCTATGAAAATTCCTGTAGGTCTTAGTTGTTGAGTCTGAATGGACTCTATGTTGATGTTGTTCAACTTAGGTCACGTGCTAACAAATTTTTCGAGATTTATGCAATGGATCATATGTTCATCTTCATGTCCAAGATATACATAGGTAAAAAAAATTAATCTAATGTGGGAACAGCCCTCATTGTTAGAATTTCAAAAATGATATTAAAACTCAAAAGTATTTACAATACAAAAAATTATTTTGCCTAAATCAATGAAAATAAATGTAATTGCAAATAATAATTTCGTGCGACCTGAGTCCACTTTTCCCGACATCTTATCCATCTACACATATCACAAAGTATGAAAGAAACATTCAAAAAAGATTTCTCACATTTTTCATTCCTCAATACACGATCAAGTATTCAACTCACTAACTGCATGCATTATTTATATGATTATATGTGTGGAATCAACCAAGCTTAACGCGCACACTGATCACATTTTTCGGTACTCAATACACGGTCAGCCATTAAACAGTTTCCCATTATGACAAAATTGAGGCCAAAAGTGCCAAAGAGATAAGTCCAGGTTTGCAACAAATGCTAACCCGAGATTGACTTCGTGCAAAAGATGGGCCAGGCAAAGTGTGTCGACCCCTCTACCATTCCATATGTTCCCAAAAAGAATTAAACCCATTGCCAACACACCAGAACTTTTTTTGTGATTATTAATAAGGAATTAAGAGGGAAAAATTGTCAATTAATATGTGAAACAAATATAAAGACCTAAACAACAAATTAAACTTTGAGAACACATACCAGAGAAGGTTTTGAAAATTTTGATCCTTGCATAAACAACGTGAGTGTGGACTATCGTTTCTTTGTGTAAAACATGCATGGACAAATTATAACACGTAAAATTTCTTATTAAGTTATAAAAATTCCCGTAGGTCTTAGTTGTTGAGTCTGGATGGAGTCTATTTTGATGTTGTTCAACTTAGGTCCTATGTTAACAAATTTTTCGAGATTTATGTAATGAATCATATATCGAAACTAAGTTTGAACCGGTCATATTCAAGCTTTTTCATAACATTTCCAAGCTTATTCATTCTACAAACTTGTGTCAATTAACCAACCTCTTTTACGAGATTTAGGTGATGACTTTTAGATAAGGTTTGACTTCATTTTAAGTGGCCAAGATTTATTTTTCTTTTGATCCAATGTTAGGGAAGTGATGCCATGTCAGGCGAGGTCCACTCCAATATAATGACTGTGTGTATTTAAAATTTAAATTCATAAATGGCGCATGTGATTGGTTGGTGAGATGGCGGTTGTCCAGTGGTGTGGAGAAATCTGACGGGAGGCTTTTAGATCTGATGCGGCATAAATCAAATAACAAAAATTGTCGAAGTTGGGACTCGAACCTTGCTCTACTGACCCAAGCAGCTGCGCCGTTTCAACTGGACTAATGCTCCAGTTGGACTAATGCTCCAATATTCTCGAACGTGCTTTTAAGAATAAAACAATAAATAGATGTAATATTTGCAATAAAAACAGTAACTTTGTTATTTATTTAAGCTAAAATAGGGGTATTTTTGAAATTAAAATATGAATAATTGGGATTTAATCACTAATAAAAGTCAAAATTGACTTCAGTGTTCAATTTTGTCAAACCTATATAAATTTTATCTAACAAAATAAATACTCAAAAAGCATATATGATATATGTCAACTTTGTTCAAAAAAATTAAAATAGAAGATAATTAATGAAACTTTAGTTTAAAATATTAAAGGACTTAATAAGACTTATGAGTTTTCATGTTTTTAATTCATTTATTAATTTAATAAATAACCTTTGACTTTATATTATTTTTTAAAAAATACATATATGTTGTTGTTTATAAGTATTATTATCATTATATATTAAATAATATATATATGCATGAAATTGTAAATATCAAAATGAAAGCACGAGTTATTGTAATATGTAAATGAATACACGAGATTATACATGTATGAACTACTCATGCTAGAAGATCCACGTTTAATAAGGAATCATGTTATTTCTCTTTATAAGTTAAATTCTTGCAAACATTGGTTTAAAAATTAAATAAGGAAAAATTATTATTAACAGAAACTAGTCATTCAGACCCGTGCGATGCACACAGTCTCGATCTAAATGTTCATAGCGTATTGTTCAGCACTAATTTTCGTTATTTTGATCATGGATGGATTTTGTTGGTCAATAAGTTTCTAAGTTGTGTTTGTTAGCATGACATGAAAAATATTGATGCCGTTATTTCGTTACTTTTAATTGAGGTCGAGTTAAACACTCAAAATACAATATATAACTCGGGCTGCCTCATGACCCGTGCGATGCACACAACTTTTTTATTTGTTATCATAATTTATAAATAAATGCGAGCCGAAATTATGTAATTTTTCCATTCTATTCATTATTAAAGGTGATATTTTTAATATGTCGTATTTTGTTATTTTAGCAAACTCTTTTAATTTATCTGTTCAAATCGGATGTACTAAAACTCACTTACCCGTGCGATGCATGGTTTTTGTTTACCATTTTAACTCTTAGTATTGTCAAAAACTAATTTTTATATGATGTATGTTTACGAATCGAAGGCATTAACCATTAGTATATAGTCATGAAAGCCCGTGCGATGCACATGGGCTGTATAGAAGTTTTCAAAGTTTAATATCCGTCTTTTATTTTCGTCATTTTATATTCGAGACGTATTTTTGTCATTATATATATAAGTTGTCATGGTAGCATACATTTTGTAAGCATGATACGTATTTAAAATAGTTTATTGACATGTAATCTTTTAAGATGTATTTTTTATGTAATATTTTTTGTCTATTTATTTTGGTATTGACTCTATCGTTTTTTATTAGAACTAACTAATATTAATACATCCGGCTAAGTTATAACTATTTCTTATGATAGTCAACAATGCCCGTGCGATGCACATGGGTTGTATAGAAGTTTTCATAGATTTAAAATACGTGCGATGCACATGGGCTGTATAGAAGTTTTCATAGCGTAATATTCGGCATTTATTTTCATCATTTTATATTTAAGTTGTCATGGTGTCACACATTTGCTAAGCTTTATACGTATTTAAAATACTTTATTGAGTTACACATGGGCTGTATATATGTTTTTATAGCATAATTTTCGGCATTTATGTCACACCCCGCCAAGGCGGAAACGCGCGGGTGTAACTTCATTGATATAATCACAACACCTGGTGTCTACATAAAGAACAACTACATACACATAAATAGAGCAATGTATCAACACACAGTGTTGTAACAATACCCCAAGATAAATAAATAACCAAAACAAAATCCAAAAGGTATCTTCAATAGATATGAAAGTACCAAACGGAAAACATAAATGTATCAAAACCAAATCCAAATAAAGTAAAATCCCAAACATAAATAAAGTCTCCATATGCAACTAAGTCTCACTTAATTGCTGCCCTCAACTTTGGTCTTAGAATGCTCACCTGAAAATGATGCTTAAAATGTCAACATAATGTTGGTGAGATTCATAGGTTTAGACACACATGCGCTCACAAGGAAACCAGTTTACTGTGATCATAAAATATATAGCTGTACAAATAATTTAAGGTTATCATATAAGCTAATATCATTCGCAAGCGAATATCCACACACAAAGGCAACAACAGGACGACTCGTGTCCTACGATCCCAATAAACATCAATTAGGTCACATGCGCGAGCAACAATATAAGCATCCTCCCAATTGAAGCACACACAACATCAAATGGGTCCCCAAATGAAGCACACATAATCTCACAATCAAATCATCACACGTAGCAAACATACGATAACATTATAAGTCCAAGCTCTTTGACACACACATAATCACAGTAACCCAAACAATTTAAGACAAGCATCATTTCCATCCCAAGTTTAAAACAAAGTAAAAATATGGGACTATGAACTCACCTTAAACCTTGCAGCTTCCACAAAACAAATCACAATCTATAACACACAAAAATAATCCACATTACACAAGGTCAAGCTAAAAGCTACAACCCATGTAATACACATATTATGGATGTCTAAGACTCAAATGACCCACCTTGGATCTCCTAGACACCATACTAACCAATACCATAACCTAACACTCACTAAATCCCTTGCACTTTTAAAATCAGAAAACACAGAATTTTTGGGTACATTTGCCCATATGAAATCATGACAAATAAAGCTCAACAACTCACACCAAAAATTTACCATGGTCTCTCAAAAGTATACAAGCTAATACCAGAAGGCCATGGACCAATAACACACACAAGTACTCAAAAGAAAATCAAACTTGTCAACTATCCAAATTCGGATCTGAACGCACACCAAAAATGTTTTAAATAGAATAAAATACTTCTACAAGTTTTTATCCCGAATCCTTTTCGTGGTAGTCTAAGATAACCTAAGACTTAACTATTCCAGAAGGGCTAGTCTAAATACCCTTTTACAACCACAATTCACTGTCAAACTTTTACCTAAATTCTGTCCCGGTTTGACAACTTTGACACCTTAACAAAGAAAAATCAAAAGACTAACTTCCCAACCTTGAAATCAATCGTTGATGGACTTTTTGGAAAGCTCTTTCATTATACTTCAATTTAGACCAAAAATTCGTGACCTAACTCTTCACCATCTGTTAATTACACTCACATCTTTACAGCCATAGTTTTCTGCCCAAACCTTAACACATAATCTAACGTGTTTTACACTCAGTTCCCTTGACCAATTACCATATTATCATTAACTAATGATCCTAACATGTTTTAATTCATTAATTTACCGAAGTATATAAACCCTAGATTCCATCATAATCAATATTACATGAATCATAACAATAATTAATTAATTACATGAAAACTAGTATTAAAAATATATCTTGATCTTGGTTTTAGCTTCAAAAACAAAACCCTAACTTTTTTTCTCTCTTGCTCCTCTCTTGGTCGACGTACAAACAAAAGAAAACTAGTAGGGAGGTTTTAATTTTGTATTTTTAGTTATTTTGGATAACCCTTAAAGCTTAGTTTTGTATTTGGTATCAAATTTGGTTTCCTTTTTCCCCCTAATTCATATATTCGGCCGCCCCCTATTTTATATATATATATATATATATATATATATATATATATATATATATATATATATATATATATATAGTGAGACTTTCTTGCGAGAATCATCTTATCTGCGAGAACTGAGAGAACCGTAAAAAACATACATGCATGCCTTTTAAAATAAAATAAAAATAAATGCAACTCATCAATAATCGTAAGTATCCACCAATGTTCTTCAATATCATCATGAACTCATCCTCTTTTTTCACAAAAACCTTACACACGGCTGCAATATTGTCGTTGCACGCCTTATAAGAACATACATGCACACCTTTAAAGAAAAATTTTGTATTTCCAATTTCTTATAAAATTCTTTAGAACAACTATGTTTTTTTTTAAACATGTATGTTGTTTTTAGAACATATGTGCAAAAATACAATTATTGAATGCATGCATGTATGTTTTTGGTGGTTTTCTCAGTTCTCGCAGATAAGATGGTTCTCGCAAGAAAGTCTCCATATATATATATATATATATATATATATATATATATATATATATATATATATATATATATATATATATATATATATATATATATATATATTATTAAATTTATTTATTACACTCAAAACCTCATACTTTTCATATTTTATGTATTCCCATATCGAAACCTAACATCTTTCGCGATAAACCTTAATTTTACGACAAACCGGAAAATATTCATTTTCAAAATAAAGTTTCTAAAAATAGAATTTCACACACTCCATAAACATTTCTCATGAAAACAACCTTCCCGTTACTTACTAACACTCAAATACTTGAACGAAGACTCGTTACGCAAAACCACAACACACCAAATATACATAAGTCATTTCTACACCACAAAGACGATCAAAATGAATATTCCCAAAATCAACATTTCCAAAAATCACAATGACAACCACAACGCAAAGCGATTTAGTGCTAACTCAAATACTAATCACACAATAACACACATATACCCATATATCTACCTAAACCATACCAAACAAAGTTAGATAACTCAAGGCTATAAGTCTAACTAACCTGCTAAAATCACGGTTGTTACAACTTATTTTCGTCATTATATATCTAAGTTGTGATGGTATCATATTTCCAAGCATGTCACACATTTAAAATAGTTTATTAACATTAAAAGAGTATATGTGAAGAGTTTTTTTTCAAGATGTTACATTGAAAAGAGTCTCTTCACGTGCAATATTTTAATATGTATATGTTACATAAATTATTTTAAATATGAAGCGATTACATTAATATTGGAGTCCTTTTATATTTATTCCCATGCGATGCACACAGGTTTGGACTGCCTCAGGACCCATGCGATGCACACAGGTTGGATCTAATTGTTTTTTCGTAGTGTTCGGGACTAATTTTCGGTTCATGTTTGAAACTCTCATTTTTTGGGAAAGACGGACTTCATTGTTCAAATAAATTACATTATTAAAAGTGAACTATAAAACAAATTTCTTTTTTAACAAAACTATAAAAACATAAAACATTAAACTAATTAGTATATTCAAGAGTATAAATTATAATTCGTGTAGTAAAATATTGCATCTTTAATTTGTAATGTACTATTAATATGAATGCTAAGTATTTATCTATATTGACACCTATATTGCATCATGTTTTAGTATTTGCCTATTAATGTATATATGCATGAACATATATTGCATCATATCATATGCATATATTGTTGCATGATTCATGTTAGATAGATGTTGTTTGATTAAGTCCATTCATAAGAGTATGTATACTATATTTTGAAGTTATATTCACTTGAACTTGATTTAAAAATGATGTGTATGGGTAAGTTTTAGTTACTAAGTTTATAAATGGTGTAAAATCATGAGTGTTTAACAAAGGTACATTTTGGGTCAAAAGCATTTCACGAACTAGTCATATTGTTTAAGTTGCGCATTAAACTTAGTCTAAAACATGGTTAAAAGCTATGGTAACAATTTGGGTGCTAGAAAGTTTAAATCAGGCTTACATTAAAAGCTTAGTTTGTGTATTTTTTAATCAAAAGGGGTCAAATCATGAAATGGGTAATTTGGTTCAATTTAAATGGACTTATGGTTCGTATACAACTTATGCAACAAACAAATTATGACAGCACTAAAGGCATCAGCTGGGTTGAAAAGATTTACAAGAAAGTAGCCGAGGATGGCGCAAAATTTTGTGGTTGTGCTGCGGATGCTCTCATCGGGGTTGGTCATGATCCTAAACTTCTTGAAATTTCACCAACGACAACGGCTTATCTTGGTTGTCTATCAATAGCCGGGTTTTTTGGGTTTTCATTTGCTCAGTTAGCTAGTCCAGGATGGCTCTTTAGGACATTTTCCATTTTGGGTTTTATTACACATACCATGATAATAGTGATCTGCAGCCTCCATCACATAGTTCAAAACAAGTATGAGGTCTTGATTGTTTTAGGATATGCACTTTACGTTATCTTGTGTGTTTGGGGCAAATGGAAGCTTGTGACCATAGAAGCTGAAGCAAAAGCAAAAGCCCGCCTTGAAGCCACGACCACAATAGAAGATGTAGTAGTGAAAACCAAAGCTGAAGCTGATGTTAAAGCCATTGAAGACGAAGAAAAGTGTCTTAATCAGATTGCCAAGGATGGGGTGGCATTTACGATGGTTGGCGGGCTTGGTTTATTTTATGTAGCAGAATGGGAACATTTGCAGAAGCTTTCCCAGAAGTGTTCTCTTTTCTAGCTGCATATAATGTGATGATTTTTTGTTCTTTATATGTTACACGGTTTCTCGAAAGGGGCATCTTTTCGACATCCTTCTTCTAGTTGGGTCAGTTTTTGGGATGATGATGATCCCAACGAGTGTGGGCTTACTTATTTTGTCCGGGTATCACTACTCGATTATTTTGTTCACAGTCTTATTCGTTATATCTATCATATGTCGATGTTTAAAGTTCTTTTATAGGTGTTGAAAAAAATGGAATCTAATCGTAGCCATTTCTTTAACGGAGTGGATCATATTGCTCGGAAATTGTCATTAATAAAATGGAATAATTTTTTGGCTTCAAAGGAGAAAGGTAGTCTTGGTGTTTCGAGTTTCTACGCACTTAACCGTGCCCTTATTTTTAAGTGGGTTTAGCGTTTTCGGTCTCAAAACTTCTCTCTTTTGTCTAGGGTCATAAAAGCTATTCAGGGTGAGGATGGTAAGCTTAATAAGTCTTTAATCTATGGTTTCTCTTCTAACTGGACTGATATTGTGCGTGACATTTCTCTTCTTAAAAACAAAAGGATTGATCTTATTGGTTCTTTAAAGAATAAAGTTGGAAATGGCGAGGATACGATGTTTTGAGAAGAGAAATGGAGAGGAGATGTTCCCCTTAAATATTTATATGAAAGGATTTATGCTCTAGAATTATACAAAAAGAATCCAGTAGCGTCTAAAATGGCTCATTCTAGCATGTGTTTTTCTTTGAGGCGCAGTCCGAGTGGAGGGGTAGAGCAAGAACAACTTGTCAATTTTTGTCTCACATGGTGGGTCTTATTCTTCCTAATATGCGTGACAGATGGTTCTGGTCGTTTTTAGGATCAGGAGAGTTTTCAATTGCTTCTGTTAAAAATCTTATAGACGATCACTTCCTTCACGAGATTGCTTCCTAAACTCGTTGGATCGAGGCGGTCCCGAAACAGGTTAATATCCTTGCTTGAAGAGTTAAGTTGGATAATCTTCCTACTCGTCTCAGCCTTTCTCTTTGAGGTTTAGAGCTCGAATCCATTCTATGTTCTATTTGCAATTCGGCAATTGAATCATCATGTCACTTATTCTTTGCTTGCTCCATGGTTAATGACATATATGTGAGGATTGCTATTTGATGGGATACGAACACAATGGTGATGTCTT
Organism: Artemisia argyi; assembly: GCA_030686995.1. Classification (NCBI taxonomy): domain Eukaryota; kingdom Viridiplantae; phylum Streptophyta; class Magnoliopsida; order Asterales; family Asteraceae; genus Artemisia; species Artemisia argyi. Next base: position 162,520,159 of record CM060683.1, read on the forward strand.
GATATAATGACCGGTGGTTTTGGTTCACGATCTTATGTCTTCCGGCTAAGCACAAGGGAATTTTGGAAGGTGTTTTCTACATTACACGGTGGTCGGTTTGGAATTCCTGCAAAAACTTTTTTTTTTTTTTTTTTTGGTTCTATTCCTCATGCTAAAAATCGGATATTTGATGATATTGTGGATCGTTCGTTCTCTTGGTGTAGGTTTAGATGCAACACAAACTTTAGTTGGGCTAAAAAATCCTTCGCGTGGAGTTTCATAAGATGCAAAGCAAGCAAATACTTATATAGACTTGTACCTCCTTCATTGGCTACAAACATTACACATAACATATTTTGTAAAGGTTAACACAATACTTAACCTATCATAAGTGTCTAGAAGATTGTCTTATGTTGATTTTCTTAAAAGATTTCTTAACTACTCCACATTTTTCTAAAACATTCTATATTAGAATCCAAAGATATATATAAGTGCTTAGTTTGACTAAATTGAAACAATATATAATGATTTACATAGATAAGTAAATACAATAGATAGATAAAATTTCACTGAAGTATTCCAATCTCACCATAATTAGATAAAAAAAAATAATAATAAATAATAAAAAAAAAAATTGAGGTGTTTTTTGTTGCATATGAAAAATCGAAACCAAAAAACCATCCCACAACGCATATGTATGATTTTGTACTGAGATTTATATGTATTTCAGTTAACTACTCCCAATTAAATTTTTTATTCAAACCATGGCGACTTTATGATGGTTTAAAACTTTCTAAACATGTACTTTTTTTTTTAATTTTTTTCCTAAAATAGTTTATTATTGGTTCATTTGTTGTCAAACCTCAAAACCGAACGTGTAAATCAAATGCTAAAAAAAAGAAAAAAAGAAAAAAATCAATCTGCCATGGTGGAAAAAAAGCCTTAACCAATAAACCAAACCAGAACAGTTTCTAAGTTTCAAAAGTCAAACGTTTTGGGTTGAATTTTAGGGTGTGTTTGTTTCATTAAAATGTTTTAGGTCTGAATCTGACTACCACATCTTACCAGTAAGATGTAGCTAGAAAGTCTAAGGGTGTGTTTGTTTCAGTAAGATGTTATGGGTCTGAATCTGACTACTGATTGGCTCCAAACGGTCAACCTAAACTGACCAGGGATGGTCAACAAGGTCAAAGGCTGAGAGTCAATGCTCCGCGGAAGTATAGTGTTTCCCCTGGTCGTTATGTCCCGACGAGGTGTGAATGGTTATAAAACGGTTCTGTGATCGGGTGAATTTGGATGAGAAGGGTTTTGAGATTGGTTACACTAAGGATTTATACAATGAAATAGCTTAAACAAGCTATATGAATAAGACGGGAAAGTCAGAAAAACCAGAAACATTTAAAACTTAAAAACGCGTACGTTACGTTTAAATAAAACGTAAACGTACGAAATAAAAAGTGAAAACGGAAATCTGAAAACACCCAGGGGGTGAAAATGACTTTTTTACAAACTTAAAGGTAAAAGAAAAATTTAAAATGAAAATGAAATTATTAAAATGATTATTTTAATATTTAAATTCTATTTAATTAATTAAAACTATTTTAAATCTAATTTAATAATAAACTAAAAATGATAAAAGTTACAAAATAAACTAAAAACTTACAAAAATATTTTCTAAACTTAAAAATGAACTTGAAGAAAGTATAAAAAATAAATATTTTTGTCTTTTTATGGATTTTCTATTAATTAATTACTAATTAAACATTATTTAACTAATTAAACTATTTTAAAATTAAGAAAAATAGAAAATGAACAGTAAAAATTACAAGAAAATTTCTCAAATTATTTTATAACATATAAAAGCGATAAAAAATATAAAAACTAGGTTTCACTTAATAAAAACTAATTATGCTATTTAAAACTAATTATTAATTAATAATTAATAAAACTAAGATTAATTCTAATAAATACTAAATGACAAAATAAAAATCTGAAAAAATTATTATAAATACTTTAATATGAAAGGAAATTAAGAAAAATATAAAATAGCTAAGTACTTAATAAAAATTTAAAAATGAAAATTAAAATTAAATTACATTAAATAGAAACTATCACTTAATATTAAATTGGATTTTTGGAATTTTTCTTTTACAAACTTATTTAATACCTAAAAACTACAAACTTTTGTAAAAAAAAAACTTAATGGAACTAAAAAATAAGCACTTTACAAGCTTATTGGAGTGACAGTTGACTTTGGTCAACTGTCAAGGGAAATTGGTGATGTAGGCAGCTAGGGGGGCCCACAAGGGATGAATCAAGTGTAAATAAGCTAGGTACACTAGAATAAGCTAGAAAAAGCAAGAAATAAGCTCTTAATAAGCTGAGAACTTGATTAAGCTGATCCAAGAACTAAATGGAACTCAGAATCTGGGACAAGGTTGAGGTGTGGTTTCAGGTGGGGCCCAGGGATCTTGAGGTCAAAGCTATGGTCAATGTTTCAAACCTACCATTGGGGGGGGGGGGTTCAAAGGACCAAGTTTTGGGCCATGGGACCCACTGGATTGATCAAAAAACCACCACCAAGTGGTGGTGGTGGTGGTGGTGTATCTGCTGAGACAGAGCAGTTTGCAGCCCTGCAGCTCACTTTGGAGAGCTGTGGGGCCCACCAAAAAATTCACAAAAATAAAAGGGATGTGGGATATCAAAGATGAGGTGATACACTTCAATTAGGAACAAATTTCACAGTTAGAAAGCAAACACAAAATTCAGAATAATTACTTGAACTTTAGGAAAAATCTGAAACTATGCAAATTGACTTTTGTAAAAAACTTAAGAACTTGACTTTTTTGAACTTTGATCTCTTCTATTCTACTGTAAACATACTAATAAGCTACAATGAGACTTGAATAAGCTAAAACAATAACTTCTACATTAAAATAGGTGAATTTGGAACCAACTGTCTTGACAGTTATCTGTCAAGGGGTGAAAGGTGAGATTTTGACTTTTTGTTGATAAAAACTTGGATATGAAAGTTTGCTAAACCTTACTAAACCTAATGTAGTGTTTCTACACTAAAATAACAACAAAATAACAACTAGAATAGGTAGTACATAGCTGATCCAAACACCCCCATACTAAACTGAAGTGACAGATTAACAAAGCAAATACAAGATTTAACCCAGGAAAACACTAGGTCTAATTACACTATCAGTAAATAAGCATATTTAAACACATTTAAACAACAAACAACAATAATAACTCAGAATGGTAAATTATGCTAAAATTGAAGTCTTACAAGATGATCCAAAGTGGGAATGAGTGAGAACCAGAACCAACTCTATAATCCTATACTCCCAAGAGCTCTAAATCAACCCATATCCATAGCTTGCTTCTGCCACTCTTCTTGAAAATCTGATTTTTGAATTTTACACTAATTTTTTTGGTATTTTTTTAATATTTAAGTAAAACTGATTTAAATGCTTAAAGAGCTTATAAAAACTTAATAACAAGAAAGACTGACTTGAATAGATCAATAAACAAGAACTTTCAACAACTTTAAAGCTAATAATGAGATGTTAAAAATGGCAAAAACTGAATTTAGCAACAAGACTTGAATTCAAGATTAAAGGAACTTGATATTACATTAAAACCATTGATTACAACCTGTTAAACTGATTTTAACAACTAAGAAAATGAAAATTACATTAATCCGACATAAATTTAAACTAAAACTATACTACTAAAACTACTACTAGCTAACTCTTCTTCTTTCTCTTTTTCTTTTCTTTTTATAAGCCCTGGAGTCTCTCTTGACTTTCCCCCTTCAATACAAGCCATTGGATGGGCTTAAGATGATCTCAGCCTTCAAATACCTTTTGGCGGGAAAACAGGGATTGGGCAATTGGTGGAGTTGGTGAGATATTAATGAGGAGGGGGGAAGGTGAGGGTGTAGGTGAAGTTATTAATGAAAAGGTGAAGGTTTGGTGAAAAGGAGGAGGGGGAGGGAGCAGGTTTCCCTGGTTATGGGGGATTTGGTTGGGGATGGTGAATAGTAGGACGGGGGATTGGGGGTTTGACCTGGGTCAACGAGGGTAGTATTATAAAAGGGATGGGCCGTGTGGTGATTGGGCTGGGAGTACATGTTGGATTAGGCAAAAAGGGGTATTGGGTTGTTTGTTTTGTTATAATATTAAGGGTCCATTTGGTTTAAAGTGTAATCACAAGGACCATTTTTGTAATTTGGAAAATTACAAGGACTGAAAATGTAAATGTTCTAAAGTTATCACAAGGATGAAAATTGACAACTTTAATAACCCAGGGATCCAAAATGTGTTTTTTCAATATTAAATTTCCCGAGGACCATTTATGTAATTTTCCAAACATGAGGGACCAAACTTGTAATTTCCTCAAAACTTTCACCCAGGGACCTATTTTGATAACTTTTGATTTCCCAAGGTCCAAAATTGATTTTTCTTTCAAAAATATCCCACCAGGGACTGAATCTGCCAAAATCTGAAACTCCAGGGACTAAATTGTAAATTTCCAAAACTTTTGAGGTTTTTCACCAAAGGACTAAATATGACATTTTATGATTTCAAAATGACCTTTGGTGATAATTTTCCATTTTTTGAATGACCAGGGACTAGATTTGTAATTTTATGAAAGTTGGGGGACTGAAACTGCCAATTTTGCAAACTTTATACGTTTTTCATATGTTTTTGCTCATTTTGCATCTAAAACATATAAAACACAATTTTGAAATATTTTTAGTATTTTGATGCATTTCTGAGTGTTTTTGTATGTTTTGCAGTTCAGATTTGACCAAAAATGATGAGTGTTTGAGCACTCATCAACTACCACATCTTACTAGTAAGAGATGGTTATAAAGTCTGAGTCTGAATGATATAATGTTGTTTGTTTTTTTATAATTATCTGAATGGTTTTAATTATCTGTTTTAAGTATATACTAAACTATAGCAATACGATGAATAAGTATCTTGAATGCATTTTTGAAAATGAAAATTTGGAAAAGATTTCAATCTTGAAATTCATAAACACAAGGTTTCAGTTACGGTTATCACTTTAGTTCATCGGTTTCACGAAAACTATCTCGGTTTCTCATCCAGTGAACTCAAAAGATTCATACAAACACTTGTTGCTAACACAAAAGATTCAATTTTGAGCCCAAAATTTATTAACACATAATTTGGATTGCTTTAGCTACTTGGCCAAAAATTTATTAACACATAATTTGGATTGCTTTAGCTACTTGGCCCAAAGTACACATCTAACCTAAAAATATCTCTAAACCTAGATATATATACTATCTCTCTTAATCCCACGCCACACAAACTGTTAGTTTTAACGGATAATAAATTAATATATCATGACCGGACTCGAACTCAAGACTTCGGGATTGCACACTTTACGTATGAGTTTTAATTAATTAATAATTATTGTTTTAGTGACGAATAATTATTAAATTCACGAAATAAGCACTTAACGGTAACTAATGACCGTTAGATGAAAGTTAAAGGACTAGAGATGAAACAATAAGGCAAGAAGGTTCCAGAATATCCCTAAGGGATATGGTTGGCCGATTTTTCCCTATCCCACATAGGATGGGAGTATCTTTTGCTCCAAGTTTGAGATAGTATAAATACATGGCCGCATGGATTCATTATTCTCATCCTTTGGTTCATTAGCAAGCCAATTCTCTTTTCTATCATCTCTTTCTTTGAGCTATTGAAGATCCCTCGTGATCAACAAAGGCTCATTAGTAGTGCTTGCTTGTGAATTAAGAAACTAGCTTTTCTAATTGAAACGCTAATAGTACGTGTGTTCGAGAACGAAGTGTTAGCATACTTTTGCTAACAAAGTGGTGATTTGCCCTATTTGACTAACACTAGTTGATCCACCTCTAAACCCTAATTAGGGTTTATAGTTCTTGTTCCATTGGTTTCTTGTTCTTGCTAGAAATCACAAAGGTACGCATCTTTTATATTCGGTTAATTTATTATTTGTATTTGATCTTTTTCGCTGCGTACTTTTTGATGTTTATGTGTTTATATTAGTTTTATGATTCACATATTCCAACAGTGGCATCAAGAGCCGTTAATACATTATAATGAATTACCGAAACACATAAAATTGAATCGTTTGATTATTACATGCTTGGTGTTCTTATGTTTTTTTAAATATTTCTTAAACCCTAGAATTTTTTATTATTTATAAATCGACTTCTATTTATTTTTTATAAATGTTGAATTTTTTTTTAATAAAATTAGGGTTTTGGAATTTTTGAATAAAAACTTGTAGAAACCCTAGGTTGCATGTAATATTTATGTGTATATAAATGGATATTGGTGATATGCCGTTTGGTTGCGTTCCTGATTGACATAATTATATGTTATAATATGTGCTATTTGGGCATCCATGACAAACCATGCATGTGTTGTCTTGGATTATGATGTTTTGTTGATTTCATGCTTATTATGCGATTTTATTATAATTGATAAGTTGTTTAGTAAATATTATGAATAAAGATTACTAAAATTTGATTAATTATAAAATTAGGGAAGACCCTATTACAAATCGTGTATAAATCAATTATGTGTGTTTTAAATTGATTTAAATTTGCATGTCCATTATTGTTGTTGTTTGTTTATTTTATTTAATTACTTTTGTTTTATATGTTATGTGACATGATAGTAACAAAAGGGTAATTTTAAAAATAAAATATTAAACGGACTTAATAATGGTGAAATCTTATTTTGAGCTTATATAAATCTTGAACTTTTGGTTGATTGATCGCGACTGTATTAAGTGGTTGTAAGGTGAAACTATTTTGACAAACTATTAAAGTGGGTATAAGGTGGCTTAGCATTAAATTGCGGCCTTAGTTAGCCTCCATTCTGGCTTGACGCTCGCCTATGAGTCAAATTTAGTTTTACCTAACATCCATGATAACTATGAAGCACTTAAGGCAAAGTTTTAAGTTTTTCAACGCCTCAATCAAAACTTTGGAGATTTAAGCTCGTAAAGAAACTAATGAGTAAAAGTTTTTTACATGAAATATATGCTACAAGATGAATGCATGACATCTTTGTACATATATTTTGATTACACACATCAAATTTACTACCCTTAAATTTAAGTTATATGCCATCAAATGAAATGGAAACACCTAAAATTGGATCTACGTCAGGGCGTAACGTGACTAGATTGCAATGGAGGGGCAAATTACATGATTTCATCACTAGCAGATCAACTGGTGTGGTGTAATTATGTAAGTTTGTTGTTTCTTAAGTTGGTTAACTTAATTGAGTTGATAGCGGGTACTGATCACTCAAAGCATAAGATGGGGATAAAACATGATTACATTATTGCAACTGCGGTTGGCAAATATGTAAATCCCATCCTTTTTAGGAATTGCAATTGAATATTGGCAATTGGGACACGTCTCGTACCTTGTTGAATACCGTCATCACTAGCAGATCAACTGATGTGATGAACCTATGTCAATTTGGATCCTAGTTTTTCATTGTAAAATTAAATGGTTATATGATTATGAACCAAGGGTATTTAATTTTCTTGAAATTTTATTATCGAAAATACTAACTTTTGAATTTTTTTTCTGTAGAAATTGCTACACCCGAAAACACTAATATGAGCAACATGAGTTCTGCGTTTAAGCAAATGGTTGATCGAGAAAAGTTGACTGGTGAAAATTTCAATGATTGGTTTCGATCCTTAAGAATCACCTTGAGGATGGCCAAAAGATATGATTATCTTGGTGAACCACTTCCTGAAAAACCTGCTGAGGATGCAACACAAGCACAGAAGGATGCTTACAATGTTGAATATGAAAAGCACAATGATGTGGCTTGTCTCATGTTGGCTGGGATGGATACCCAATTGCATAAACAGTTTGAGCAATATGGACCCATGGACATGATAAATGAACTCAGACGAATGTTTGAGAAACCACCTGCTGCAGAATTATATGATTTAATAGAATCTGTGCATAATTGTAAGCAGGAAGCAGGAAAATCCGTGAGTGCCCACGTATTGTCCATGAAACATTATATGGACCAATTGGAGCGACTTGGCTGCGGATATCAGGAAAGCGTATGTATTGGTCTCATCTTGCGATCCCTTAATCAGGATTTGTATAGTGAGTTTGTACGCAACTATAATATGCATTGCAAGGGGAAGACACTTAGTGAAGTTCATGCAATGCTTATTGATTATGAGAAAGGCCTAAATAAGAAGGCACCTACACCAGCTGTAATGGTGATACATGGTGGTAGGATCACCAAGAAGAAACACAACAAACCGCAAAATGCGAACTTCAAGGGTAAAGGTAATGGTAATGGTAAAGGCAAACAAGTTTTGACTCACCAACAGAAGCCTAAGAAGCAAAATCCTCCTCCTGCTAAGAAGAAGGAAGATTTCAATAAGGATTTGGCTACTTGTCACTACTGCAGCACTCCTGGTCATTGGAAGCGGAACTGTCCATTGTTACTAAAGGAGTTGCGCCTCAACAAAGGTAAAATGCCTGGTAACATCGCAAGCACTTCAGGTATGTTTATGATTGAGTTATTTTCTTTTCCTCGTAAGAATAATTCCTGGATATATGATACAGGATGTGGTACTCACATCTGTAATACGTCGCAGGGACTAAGAGGAGCAAGGAAGCTGGCCTATGGAGAAAGATACTTGTGGAAATGGTATACGTGCAGCAGTTGAAGCCATAGGGACTTTCGATTTAGTTTTACCTTCGGGAATGATACTAGTATTGAATAATTGTCATTATGCACCCTCTATTGTTAGGGGTGTCATTTCAGTTTCTTTGTTATTGGATAATGGTTTTGTTCACACATTTTATTAATCATGGAATTTCTGTTTCTTTAAATAATATTTTTTACTTTAATGCAATTCCAATAAATGGTTTGTTTGAAATTGATATGGAAAATTCCATGTCCAATAGAAATAATTCTATGTATATGATACGTGGGAATCGCACCAGGCTTTACCTCTCAAGGGATCTTGAGAAGCTTACAACCCCCACCAGGCAGTGTACCTGATCGTTGTAGTATAGTATAGTGACAAGTACCGGGGGATTGATCGTTCAGCTAGGAATAGTGTCGCTAGGATTAGAAAATCTAAATACTAGTTATAGAGATGAAGGATGATTATTTTTGTATTTTTATATTTTTTAGAAAGCAAGTAAAAATCTCGGGTTTTAAGGATTTGGGCGGAATTAGTTGATAGTCAACTAACTCAATACTAAAGATGCAATCAAAATAAAATACTAGAAATGAAAATAAACTAAATTAACTAAGGTTGTGAGCAATAAGTGGAGAAATTGTGTTTACTTAGATTTCACTACTCCCTATATATCTTTTACATGTTAATTACTTGTTATAGTTGCGTGGATGACGGATTGTATTCCATAATACCATTCATGGGGTAGCGCACTTAATTCCCCAATCCTATGAGTGCGTACTTCACTCCTATGTCGAGCCGGCTAAGAAGCTCCTAACATGGGATCATTAGAATTTACTCATGCATTAAATACAACCAATAAAACCTAGTGCACGTCAGTTCATGTTTCCTAAGATGTTCAAGCATGTTACCAATTGGAGATCTACCAGTTTTCTTAAGCCTAACATCGAAATCATTTGTCCAATACAACCATAAACAAGTAATCAACACATAATTAACATCTAGGTTTCATTAGATCTAAGCAAACACAAGATAGATCTAGCCTAGCATGATGGAATTAAGACAAGAACAAGATATAGACAACCAACACATAGACATATTGATTGAATTAAAAGAATACTTATCTCAATTACACATAAAAGGGTTCAAGGGCTGAGAACCCTTGAAAAACCTGTAAAATTCGTAATAAGTTCGGCCTTAGGGTTTCTCCAAAACTTCTTTTTTTTTTTATTAATGAAAATTAGAAAACTATATATAGAAAACTGAGGCTGACGGCGTCAAGACCAAATAGGTGACGCCGTCATCTCGCCGCCAAAATACTTCTCGGATTGCCTTAATCTTCATCTGACGCCGTCACGTGTTATGGTTTTCCAGGCCGTCATGTCTTTTACTCTTGACGCTCTACTTGTGACGCCTTCACGTTTGTACTGTACCATCATGCAAATTACTCTTGACGCCGTCATGATCTTCCCCTTGACGCCGTCACCTACTGTTCCCAGCAAGGAAAATTAAAACTTTGGCGTTTTCTTCACTTTTATGCTCCAAAAACGTCCGAATTGCTTCTTTTTCCAGATTTCTCTCCCAAAGTACCTAAAATTACAAAAGGAACGATTTAGGGCAATATTTGATCAAATAAATTCAATTCCGGGCTTAAATGACCCCCTACCCTTACACTTGAGATTTGCTTGTCTTCAAGCAAATGCGCTTTTATTCTACTCAAAATACAAGTTAGGGGACATTTAACACTAATATAAAAGTAATAACAACAAATAATCGTTCCACTAAAGACCAAAGACAAGCACGGAGGTCATATACTAGCACCTCACAAATAGTGTTTAGATACTCACATCTCTCGGGTGTAATAAAGTATAAATTACAATATGGAAACGGAAGATATCTCTCACTACCTATCATAGAAAAATAGATTACCATAGGCTTGGGAAAGGATCAAACCTCTACTACATGGCGTAAGCACCTAGGATAAACTATCAAAGAGGTCTTTTAAAGGGTTGTAACGTTAGGTGTAGGGATATGAAATACACGGTTTTGTTGGATAAAGGAAGTTTTTACTGGTGGCGAGCTAACAATATTGGTTAATTACATGTACAATATGGCGTTGCTAAGCCAAGACTAGACTCGACTTAAGCTAATAAATGAAAAATAACAAAAACATAAAATAAACATAGAATGAAACGGGATGGTAGTCCGTATGTTTTTTCTCTCTTCCTTTTTCTATATTTTTTTTTTTTTCATACACTCTTACCCTACCATCCAAAATAATACATCATAGGGAATGAACATTTCCTTTATACTTGAATTTTTACATACTTTACAATAAACTAATCTAATGACTCGAATTAAGAAAATCAAAACACTTGGAGTACTTTTAAGATTAACGTACATATGGGGGTAATAATATTATGTTCTTCCCCATTACTCCATAAAATAAGTACTTTACCCATGAGTCCCAATCGTCCCAAAACAATATGTACAAGGATATGACTCGACTTAGCAACCATATAATCAATTAGATAGTTAACTTAGGGTTTAACAAATAACAATAATGCACTAAAAATGAGCGCATACACGGAAGGCTAAGGCGATTTGGTTGTACATTTAAGTGGGGTGTAACAAATTCTTCCTTTAAGTAAAATGCTTAAAGTTAGAAACGAAAAGATAGGCTCGGAGGTGTGTACTAGGGGTTTCGTGTACTAAAAATGAGTACAACGCAAAGGGTGTGGGAAAAATTAGTTGACTTAACTAGCCAAGTAATATGACTTAAATGGTCAAGTAATTATAATACGGGTTTAACACAAGGGTGATGCTAATGCCTCTTATCATGTAGTAAATCCTACTACACGAATGTAGTCTCACTAGTGGTCTCGGAATGCATCACTAACGCAAGTTCTAGAATCTAAATGCTACCGGTACACTCATAAGCACTAATAGTAAATGCTTTTCCTATCAAATCTAATGGCGAACCTCACATATTTGGGTGGAAAATTTTTCTGAATAGTACGGTTATGTGCTAGTCATACAATCTCCTATCCATGAGACGATTGCTAAGGCTAAAGTTTCACTCCTAAATGTTGTAAAAAAATTTAAATTTGGCGCTAAAATTGCACTAACAAGTATTTCTCATAGTTTTATTACACATCTACCATTAAACAAAACAAACTCAAGCGAAAGTGTACATGTAAGGTATCATCATTTTACCCTCCCCTTACACTTAGGATGAACATTGTCCCCAATGTTCAAGTAAAGAATGTAAAAGTGAAAAAGTAAAAAGAATGAAATCAAATACCCCCTGATTCGCTTGGTATGGATAATTAGGTGGCCAGGTTAGATCTTCCTCCAAGAAAATGAACAATCAAAGCTTCCCTTCCAGAATATAAATCATCTTGTCATACATAACCTGTAAATCCTGAGAAAACAAGCAAGACAACCTCGCGTAAAATCAGCGGCAATCTATATAAGTTACTAAATCCTAGAAAACAAAGTAAGATATAATGCTTGTGGAATGAAGTTTGCAGATTTCCTGGAGATTATAAAACTTGATAATTCACAAAAACCATAAGACTCCGTTAGAAAAACAAAACCGGTAAAATTTCCAGATTTTTACACGTGACGCCGTCAAGAGTAATCTCATGATGCAGTCAGAAGTGATCTGCAGAAATTCTTATGTTAAGTTTTCGGAAAATTTCTGGAAAAACTTGGTCCTACTTCCTGGAAAATCCTGCAAAACTTCATTATGACTCAATACAAGCATTTGACTCTAACAAATACGAATATACATGTTCACTTAATATTGTGGAGAATCATGATCGGTTTGTTTCTTGAAAACATATTTGGGGTTTCCCCTTACAGTTATCTTTTGCAAAAATACTTTTAGGTGGAGTTAAGACTAGGCCAAAATAACAAAGTAAAGTATTTCCACTATTTAATTGAGAAACATGATCTACCAACAATAAAAATAAAGCATGCATACGGAAGCAAATAACAAACAAACAAAATAAAATCATACAAAGCATGGGTTGTCTCCCAAGAAGCGCTTTTCTTTATTTACGAGTCTTGTAGCTAGACTCAAGGTCATGGGTTACTACGTGACCTCATCGTCAAACGTCACTTCCTCCTCACTAATCATTTCATTGTTATTTTCTGGATAATGTTTTACACGTTGTATGTTAACAGTAAATTCCCAACCTTCATCGTCTAATAACACCACAGCTCCAGTTTTAGAGGAATTCTTCACCGTAAACGGTCCATACCATCTAGACTTGAGTTTTCCCGGAAATAATCTCAACCGAGAATTGTACAATAGGACTTTGTCTCCCTCTGAAAATTCTTTGGGTTTCTTAATTCTCTGGTCATGCCATCTTTTTGCTCTCTCTTTATATGTGATGGAAGATTCATAGGCTTCTAACCTAAGCTCATCAAGCTCGTGTAATTGCAAGAACCTATTAGTTCCAACAATTGTGTAATCTAAGTTACATGTCTTAAGCGCCCAATAAGCCTTATGTTCTAATTCCACTGGCAAGTGACACGCCTTACCATACACCATGCGAAACGGGGTCGTTCCAATAGGTGTTTTGTAGGCGGTTCGGAATGCCCACAAGGCTTCGTCGAGTTTAAATGACCAGTCTTTTCTATTTTGACTAACCGTCTTTTCAAGTATTCTTTTAATAGCCCTATTGGTGTTTTCGACCTGGCCATTGGTTTATGGATGATAGGCGGTGGAGAACCGATGGGATACTCCATACCTCTTCATGACCTTTTCCATTTGTGCATTGCAAAAGTGGGTCCCCCTATCACTGATGAGAGCTTTAGGAATCCCGAATCTAGCGAAAAGCTTTTTCAGGAAATGAATAACTACTCTGGCATCATTGGTCCTAAGGGCTTGTGCCTCAACCCATTTCGAAACATAATCGATGGCTACTAAAATGTATTCGTTCCCCCTGAAGATGGAAAGGGTCCCATGAAGTCAATTCCCCAAACATCGAAGACCTCACATACTTGTATAAACTTCTGAGGTGCTTCATCCCTATGTGATATGTTCCCAGCCCGTTGACATGCATCGCATGCCTGCACCATCTCTTTGACATCACGGAAAATTGTGGGCCAATAGAATCCCGCATCAAAAATCTTTCGGGCGGTGGTGTTTATCCCATGATGCCCGCCAGAGGGGCCAGAGTGACATTCCCTCATAATCTTTACTGCCTCACTTTCCAAAACACAGCGTCTTATAATTTGGTCCGGACACCTTCGGAATAAAAATGGTTCATCCCAGAAGTAGTATTTTAACTGAGAAAAGAACCTTTTTCTTTCGTATCTAGTCAGGTGTTCAGGAACAAGTCTGCTTGCGAGATAATTAGCAAAATCGGCGTACCAAGGCTCCGAATCTATCATTAACATGAGTTGTTCGTCAGGAAATAAATCCCTAATCTCACTTCTATCGTGCTTATCCAAGGGGTCTTCATGACGAGATAGATGATCTGCGGCCAGATTTTCTGCCCCCTCTTATCGCGAATCTCAACATCGAATTCTTGTAGCAACAAGATCCACCGAATTAGTCGTGGCTTAGCATCCTGCTTCGCAAAAAGATATCGAAGAGCCGAGTGATCAGTGAAAACGACTGTCTTTGAAAGGACAAGATATTGCCAGAATTTGTCGAATGCGAACACTACGGCTAATAATTCTTTTTCGGTGGTGGAGTAATTCTCTTGAGCAGGATTCATGGTTTTGCTAGCATAGTAAATAGGTTGGAAAAGCTTGTCACGCCATTGGCCCAATACAGCCCCGACAGCGAAATCGCTAGCGTCACACATGATTTCAAACGGTAACTCCCAGTTGGGTGTGATCATGATTGGAGCTTGTGTGAGCTCCTTTTTTAAGAGATCGAATGCATCCTTGCATTCTTGAGAAAAATCGAATGGAGCATCCTTCACAAGCAATTGAGTCATTGGCCGAGCTATTTTGGAAAAGTCCTTGATGAATCTCCGATAAAACCCGGCGTGCCCCAAGAAGCTGCGTATTGCTTTAACAGTTGTGGGGTATGGTAACTTAGATATAGCTTCAACTTTAGCTTGGTCCACCTCTATTCCGTTCCCTGAGATCTTATGCCCTAACACAATCCCTTCTTTTACCATGAAATGACACTTTTCCCAGTTTAACACCAAGTTGGTTTCCTCACAACGTTTAAGCATCTTTTCTAGATTAGCAAGACAGCGGTCGAAGGAGTTCCCGAAGACCGAAAATTCGTCCATGAACACTTCCATGCTGTCTTCCATGAGTTCGTGAAAGATTGCGGTCATGCATCGCTGGAAAGTGGCGGGGGCATTAAATAGCCCAAAAGGCATCCTTTTGTAGGCAAATGTTCCATAAGGGTAAGTAAACGTGGTCTTTTCTTGGTCCTCAGGTGCTATGGGAATTTGAAAATACCCTGAGAATCCATCCAAGAAGCAATAGTACTTGTGTCCAGAAAATCTCTCTAACATTTGATCAATGAATGGTAAGGGAAAGTGATCTTTCCTCGTGGCATCATTGAGCTTTCGATAGTCAATGCATACCCGCCATCCAGTGACCGTTCTCTGGGGCACCATCTCACCCTTGTCATTCTTAACTACAGTCATTCCACCCTTCTTAGGTACAACCTGTGCAGGACTGACCCATGGGCTATCCGAGATTGGGTAAATCAATCCTGCATCCAAAAGTTTAATAACTTCTTTCTTTACTACTTCCTTAATGTTGGGGTTCACCCGCCTCTGGGGTTGCACGGTAGGTTTATAATATTCTTCCATGAGAATCTTATGTGTGTAAAAAGTTGAGTCAATCCCCTTAATGTCGGCTACACTCCATGCGAGCACTCCCTTATATTTCTTTAGGACCTCTAAGAGTTTACCTTTCTGTTCATGTTCCAAGGAAGAGTTTATGATTACCGGCAGTTGGTCCTCTCCCTGAAGGAAGGCATACTCTAAATGGTTAGGAAGTTCTTTAAGATCTAACTCAAGAGGTTCGATAATAGAAGGTTTAAGCTTGTTTTCGGGCTTTCGGAGCTCGAGATGCTCCGTTGCCTCTTGTCTGGGGTAGAAGGAGACTGCACCAACATCCTCCATCTTTTCCACCTCTAGCAAAGGCAGAAAACTCTCGTCCCGTAGCCAGCCTTCCTCGATTTGTTCACCGACACAACTATCAATGACATCTGTGAGTTCATCGACCTCCCCAATGAAATAGAGCCAGTTAGCTGCTTCGAGAGAGAGATCCATAGAATCCTTAATGTCGAAGGTTGTGCTATCGGTTCCCACTTGCAGGGTTAATTTTTCGTCATAAACATCAATGACTGCACGAGCGGTAGCAAGAAATGGTCTCCCTAAGATGATGGGTACCAAGTCATCCTCCTCCATATCCAGGATTACGAAATCGACCGGGAATTTGAATTTCCCAACTTTGACTAGCACATTCTCGCATATCCCTACGAGGTACTTGACTGATCTATCGGCTAGTTGGATGTTCATGCGGGTAGGCTTTAATCCAGAGTATCCTAATTTAAGGAACATAGAGTGAGGCATGAGATTGATACTCGCTCCCAGATCAGCAAGAACATTCTTTATTGATAGAGATCCTATGGAGCAAGGCAGGGTGAAGCTGCCTAGATCATCTACCTTTTTTGGTAGCCCTCGATGGGTCACCACTGAGCATTCTTCCCCCAGGGTCACAAGACCCTCGAGTTTCTTTCGGTTAGCAAGTAGTTTTTTAAAGTATGCGCTATACTTTGGCATGTGATAGCAAGCATCAAGGAGGAGTATGGTGACAACCGAGTCTTTTAGGTATGACAAGAATCTTTTGTTATCATTCTCAGTTTTCTGGTTCCTTAATCGGGATGGGAACGGGATTCTCATCGGTTGGTTAGGTGGGGTTGATGGGGAAGGGGTCGTCAAGGGAGGTTGGTCAGGGGTCTTGCTGCCCACATCCTCCTCCTCCTCGCGAGGTTTGTTTGGATCGGGAGCGATGGGGGACGAGCTTGGGTGAGGGGGTCCTTGGTTGTTGTTCCAGCTCGAGTGGTTATCGCGAGCATGGGGTCTTTTTTGCTTAATGATGGCATTTCAAGGTTATCAAGGGCTGAGTTAAGCTTGTTGAAAAATTCTCCAATGTCATCCTGCTGCTCGTCAACAAGTTAACCTTTCAATTGCAAGCCTTTTTCTTGAGTGAAGTGACCAAGGTCATCTTCAAAAGTGCTCCTGATTTCGAATTCAGGGCCTTCCTCCCCTTCTTTACTCTTTACCAGATTTCCCCAGAGGGTGTAATTGTCATTTTGGTAAAAAGGCAAAAGGGAGGGATCAACATAGATGTCACCTCCTGACAAGCATGCATGTTCAGTCGTGGCTGCTCCTCCGCATTCTTCTACCTCATGCGGGCCCCCACAGTAATCGCAGATTAAGTAAGGATTCGAAAGTTGTTTAGGTAACTGCGACCCAGCTAGGTATTCCACTCTTTTGTGAATTTTTCTCAACTGATCTGAAGTGATTTCAGAAATGCTGACAGTTGACTCAGGTTCATCCCAAGTGTCATCCTGGTCTTGAGCATATTCTTCAATCCTATCCCATCCTTCTTCGGCACTAAGGTTGGCCAATCTCCCTTTTCTAGATTGGTTGATTCCGTTTCGATCACTAGAGGAGACATTGTCATAGAAGATTTGGACCAAGAGCCAAAGCTCAATGCCATGATGGGGAACTTGTCTTATTAAATATTTGAATCTAATCCACGATTTATGGAAGGGTTCGTCCTTCCCTTTTCGGAAACGGAGGATCCTGTCTCTAAATGCTGAGGTTTTTCCAGGTGGAAAGAACTTCTCATAGAACTTGGATATGAGTTGCTCCCTTGTGAAAATAGATTCAGAAGGAAGTTTATCATACCACTCTTGGGCTTTTTCATGTAGGGTGAAAGGAAAGAAATCGCAATCGGGACGTGTCTCTAGTAGCCCCAACCGCATGGAGGGTGTCTACTATTTTCAAGAAGTCTTTAATGTGTTGAATTGGATCTTCCTCATCTAATCCACAAAACTTACACACACTTTGGACAAGCCAAACATCGTTCGCATGCAATAGCTCGTTGGTGTGTTCGTTTGGGTAGACAATGGCATTTGAGAAGCCACGAGGGGTTGGGGAGGAGTAGTCCTTAAGGCGCTTAGGAATGGGAGTTGCGGGGGTACTCATCTCATTGTTGGGTTGAGAGCTAGCGGTTGTAACATGATTTTCTGAATTTTCTTCAGAAAGGGGTGCATCAAAATCGATGGCAATGCTAGATGGTTCAGAAGTTGAGTGAGATTGTCTTAATCTACGCATTTCTCTTTCAGGTTCTGCATAAGGCAAGACAAGGTTTCTAGTGGAACTACGACTCCTAGTGATCCTAAGGTTAGAGGATTCGTCGGTTGCCATGATGGCAGGTGGTGAAGAGTTACGAACAAAAACACAAAGAAATAAGATAGACTAAAGAAAACCTAAAAATAAAAATAAAATCTTACTAGAAAGGAATCTAGCAAGTAGACCTAATAAAAAGAGATTCTAACCTAGACAATAACTATTCCCCAGGCTGCGGAGCCAAAAACTTGATACGTGGGAATCGCACCAGGCTTTACCTCTCAAGGGATCTTGAGAAGCTTACAACCCCCACCAGGCAGTGTACCTGATCGTTGTAGTATAGTATAGTGACAAGTACCAGGGGATTGATCGTTCAGCTAGGAATAGTGTCGCTAGGATTAGAAAATCTAAATACTAGTTCTAGAGATGAAGGATGATTATTTTTGTATTTTTATATTTTTTAGAAAGCAAGTAAAAATCTCGGGTTTTAAGGATTTGGGCGGAATTAGTTGCTAGTCAACTAACCCAATACTAAAGATGCAATCAAAATAAAATACTAGAAATGAAAATAAACTAAATTAACTAAGGTTGTGAGCAATAAGTGGAGAAATTGTGTTTACTTAGATTTCACTACTCCCTAGATATCTTTTACACGTTAATTACTTGTTATAGTTGCGTGGATGACGGATTGTATTCCTTAATACCATTCATGGGGTGGCGCACTTAATTCCCCAATCCTATGAGTGCCTACTTCACTCCTATGTCGAGCCGGCTAAGAAGCTCCTAACATGGGATCATTAGAATTTACTCATGCATTAAATACAACCAATAAAACCTAGTGCACGTCAGTTCATGTTTCCTAAGACGTTCAAGCATGTTACCAATTGGAGATCTGCCAGTTTTCTTAAGCCTAACATCGAAATCATTCATCCAATACAACCATAAACAAGTAATCAACACATAATTAACATCTAGGTTTCATTAGATCTAAGCAAACACAAGATAGATCTAGCCTAGCATGATGGAATTAAGACAAGAACAAGATATAGACAACCAACACATAGACATATTGATTGAATTAAAAGAATACTTATCTCAATTACACATGAAAGGGTTCAAGGGCTGAGAACCCTTGAAAAACCTGTAAAATTCGTAATAAGTTCGGCCTTAGGGTCTCTCCAAAACTTCTCTTTTTGTTTTATCAATGAAAATTAGAAAACTATATATAGAAAACTGAGGCTGACGACGTCAAGACCAAATAGGTGACGCCGTCATCTCGCCGCCAAAATACTTCTCGGACTGCCTTAATCTTCATCTGACGCCGTCACGTGTTATGGTTTTCCAGGCCGTCACGTCTTTTACTCTTGACGCTCTACTTGTGACGCCTTCATGTTTGTACTGGACCGTCATGCAAATTACTCTTGACGCCGTCATGATCTTCCTCTTGACGCCGTCACCTATAGTTCCCAGCAAGGAAAATTAAGACTTTGGCGTTTTCTTCACTTTTATGCTCCAAAAACGTCCGAATTGCTTCCTTTTCCAGATTTCTCTCCCAAAGTACCTAAAATCACAAAAAGAACGATTTAGGGCAATATTTGATCAAATAAATTCAATTCCGGGTTTAAATGACCCCCTAAAAATGGTTCATTTTTTGCCTCATCAGTATAGCATTAGCAATAAGAGAATCAAGTCTAACTTGGATTCGTCTTATCTTTGGCACTATCGTCTTGCTCGTATAGGCAAGGATCGCATGGAAAAGCTGCAACATGATGGGCTTTTGCAAAAGATCAATGATGATTCATTTGTTAAATGCGAATCCTGCATATCTGGGAAGATGACAAGGAAACCTTTTTCACATCAAGTGGAAAGGGCTACAGATCTACTTGGATTAATACACACTGATGTGTGTGGTCCACTTAGACATGTGTCAAAACGTGGTGCTACCTACTTCATAACTTTCACGGATGATTATAGTCGTTATGGTTATGTTTATTTACTTAAACATAAAGATGAAGTCTTTAATACCTTTAAGGCTTTCAAAAGTGAAGTAGAATTACAACTCGGTAAGAAGATTAAGGCACTTCGATCCGATAGAGGCGGTGAATATTTAAGCCAAGAGTTTAAAGATTATCTATCTGAGTGTGGCATAGTCCAGCATCTCACGGCTCCTTATACTCCACAGCAAAATGGTGTATCTGAAAGGAGAAATCGTACTTTGCTAGACATGGTACGATCAATGTTTAATCTTACATCTCTACCCTTATCCTTTTGGGATTATGCCCTTGAAAATGCTATTCACATATTGAATATGGTTCCAACAAAGAAGGTTGATAAGACTCCATGTGAATTATGGACAGGAAAAGCTCCCAACTTTTCTTACTTAAAGGTCTGGGGTTGTGACGCGTTTGTTAAACGTGATTCACCAGATAAACTCCAACAGAGATCTGTTAAGTGTATCTTCGTAGGATACCCAAAGGAAACGATGGGTTACTACTTTTATTTTCCACCAAAGAATAAAGTCATTGTGGCTAGGTATGGAGATTTTTTTGAAAAGAATCTCATATCTCAAGAATTCAGTGGGAGAGTTTATGATCTAGAAGATGAAGATACATCACCTTCTGAAAACACTAGCACACTTCCTGTGGAACCTGAAAGTTTAGGTCCTCCACCTGAAGTGGAAGTGGTACCCATTCGCAGATCTTCAAGAACTGTGATAGCACCCAAACGTCTATGTCTTAACATAGAATGTAAGGAAACTACACTAGGGGGGTCTTAATGAACCTACTAGTTATAAGGCTACCATAAATGGTCCTGATAAGGAGAAATGGCAGAGTGCTATGAAAGGGGAAATGCAGTCCATGAAAGACAACGAAGTCTGAGAAGAAGTAGACCTACCTCCAAATGCTAAGGTAATTGGAAGTAAATGGCTCTACAAAATGAAAACGGACATGGATGGCATTGTACACACCTATAAGGCTCGTTTGGTAGCTAAAGGCTATACTCAAACATTTGGTGTTGACTACGAGGAGACCTTTTCTCCTGTAGCTGACATTAGAGCTATTAGGATTCTCTTAGCCATAGTTGCCTTCTATGACTATGAGATATGGCAAATGGATGTCAAAACCACCTTCTTGAATGGTCGCCTAGATGAAGACATCTATATGGCGCAGCCTGAGGGGTTTGTGAATCCAGAATTTCCAAACCGTGTATGCAAACTTAAAAGATCCATTTATGGATTGAAGCAAGCATCACGTCAATGGAATAAGAGGTTTGACATAGAAATCAAAAGTTTTGGATTTAGTCAGAATCTTGATGAGCCATGTGTATACCAGAAAGCTAGTGGAAGTAATGTTACTTTCCTTATCCTATATGTCGATGACATATTAATCTTAGGAAATCATATACCAAGTTTAAACGAAGTTAAAGCTTATCTTGGTAGATGTTTTTCTATGAAGGATTTAGGAGAAGAAGCATTCATCCTTGGATTCAAGATCTACAGAGATAGATCAAAGCGGTTGATTGGATTAAGTCAAAGTGCTTACATTGATAAAGTATTAAAGAGATTTAATATGCAAAACTCCAAGAAATGATATTTGCCAATGCAAGTAGAACATGGCTTAAGTAGCAAGCTGTGTGCTTCAACACCTGAAGAGGTTGCACTCATGAAGAAAGTTCCATATGCTTCAGCAGTAGGATCTATCATGTATGCAGTTAGATGCACAAGACCTGATGTGGCGTTTGCACAAAATATGACCAGTCGTTATCAACAGAATCCAGGTGAAAAGCACTGGCACGCTGTTAAAAGCATTCTTAAGTATTTGAGGAATACTAAAGATATGTTTCTAGTGTATGGGGGAAATCCAGAAGCAGAACTTGAAGTTACAGGTTACTGTTACGCGTCCTTTGAAACTGATAAAGATGATACGAAGTCTCAGACGGGTTATGTCTTTGTTATTAATGGAGGAGCAGTTGACTGGAAGAGCAAGAAGCAGACAACAATTGCGATGTCTGTTACAGAAGCTGAGTATATTGCTGCATCGGAAGCTGCAATGGAAGCTGTTTGGATTAGAAAATTCATTTCGGGGCTTGGTATTATGCCGTCAATTGAATTACCTATTAATATGTATTGTGACAACTCTGCCGCAGTTACATTCGCCAATGAACCTGGAGTTATGAAGGGCGTCAGACATTTTCCTAGAAGATATCACTATGTTTGAGAACAAGTCGATATAGGTGAAATCAATTTACTCAAAATTCACACAGATAACAATCTAGTTGATCCATTTACGAAGGCTTTATCTAAGGAAAAGCTTACTCAACATGCTAATGGCATTGGACTTCGTTTAGCTAGTAGTTTCATGTAAATTTGTGGTTAGTATTTGGATAAAGGATATTGTAAGCAATAATTATTCGAATGAAATGAAGTATTTTGTTATGTTTATTTCTACTCATAAATATTGTATCATATATTTGCATGTTTAATCCATGAATAACTTAAAGTTATTCTAAATAGTCCGTTGTCAATTAATGATATGGGAGTATCATTGAACTAAGACAAATCTGAGTTTTGGTATAATATATTTAAATATATTGATGCGTAGACATGCCAATTTCACATGATATTCAATAATTGAAAAATTGGATATAGGACAAAATCCCAATTACATGATTGTACTTATGGATGTTGTCATTATAGTAAATCATGAATATTTATCCTCGTACTTGAGATACCAGGTAACTACTGTGGATGTAGCCAGGGCCGTCTCATGAATTTCGGTGGCCCTGTGTCATGACAACACGGAGGCCCTACTAAATACCAAAAGTAAAAATGTAAATAAATATATCCATTAATAATACGTAAAAAGTATTACTAAGATTCCAAAAGCATTAAAACAATGATACTAAAAGAAACAATAAACCGAGTTACAAGCATCAAAATTAACTATTTAAATAGTGCGATTCTTCTAGCATTCTTAGAAGCAAAGTTGTTGATTAGATCATCATAGGTAACACTCTCTAACGTGTCATTCTCAATAGCTATCAATGCTAATCCATTTAGCCTTTCTTGTGACATTGTTGACCGCAAGTATGACTTTAACAATTTCAGTTTTGAGAAGCTTCTTTCTGCAGATGCCACTGTTACTGGAATAGTCAGCAATACCCTATATGCAATTATTGCATTGGGATAACAATAATCTTGTTTCAAAAAATTTAAGACATCAACAGGCTTCATATTCTCGGTTGGCAAGTAACTATTAAGCGGCCTTAACTCCACATAAAGTTCATTTGCATTAATATCAGATCGATCACCACTCATGAGAGCGGCTTCAAGACGACTACAACACGATTTAAGACGGTCGTCATCGTAGAACTTCAACTTTTCACACGTAAATAAGAAACCAAACATGTTCTCATACTCTTGATATTGTTCGAATCTTGTTGTAAGAGAAGCAATTTCCTGATCAACAATGTATAAGAAATAATTTACCTTAAATGATTCCTCGGGAGATAAAATAACATCTTCTTCAACAGGATCCTCATAAAATTGTCTTTTTCTACGAATAACGCGCTTCTGAATGAACAATGGATTGATATCCATTTCGATGGCAATTTGTTTAGCAACATCAACCGCATTAGAAAACCCGGTAACTCGAAACTCCTTGAAGAAAGATATTAAATCTTGCACTTCTGTCATAGCAACATTGATTAGCATATCATCACATTGTAACTTTTTGCTCACTAGATTTACCCTGTTTAAGATCTCAAACCAAATTACTATTGCTACTATAAACTCAAAATCACCAAGCTCATTTGTTGCTAGAGATTTTGCTTGGCTTTGGATCACGGAATCGTTATCTTTCTCTGAAACTTGAATTAAAGCTTCTCGTATATCTGAAAGTTGAAATTTGATAGCTTTGACACTCTCAACACGACTCTCCCAACGAGTCGTAGACAGTGACTTAGGAGTCAACCCTTTCACATTATCTTTCAGGATTTGCCACCTCTTAGAAGAATTAGCAAATATTGTGTAAATGCGTTGAATGATTGCAAAAAAATCTTTAGCTTTAGTACAAGTGTTAGCCATGTCACATAATGTTAGATTAAGGCTATGACAACCGCATGGAGTATAAAATGCTCTTGGATTTATATCAAGAAATCTCTTTTGTACTCCACGATGTTTCCCTTTCATATTTGATCCATTATCATATCCTTGACCACGCACATCATCAATATCAAGATCAAGAGCCTTTAATTCAGCTTGTGTAACATCAAATAATCCTTGACCAGTAGTATCATCAACATTTAGAAACCCTAAAAAGGATTCCTCAACACTAACACACGTAGAGGAAACATTCACTTATCTTAATATCAAAGACATTTGTTCTTGGTGGCTGGTATCCGGAGTACAATCAAGTATTACAGAGAAATATTTTGCTTGCTTTATTTTCTTAATAATTTCCAACCTAATTTCACGCGCAAGTAACTGTATCAACTCATTTTGGATATTGTGACCTAGATAATGAACGTGGATCTCTTCACTCGTGATGCGTCGCACATGCTCCTTAATAAACGGGTCAAACACTTCTAACATTTCAATCAAACCCAAAAAATTGCCATTGTTTTTTTGATACAACCTCTCATTTGAACCACGAAATGCTAAATTATGTTTGGCAAGAAATTTCACAATGCTTATAATTCTAAAGATAACATTTTTCCAATGATCTCTTTCCTTCTCAAATTGCTTTTGCTCCACTTTATCAATTGTTTCATTCTTTTTCAACCTTCGACGCATCTCAAACCATTTAGCCATATTATTTACATGTTCTAAGCTAACTTCATGTTCTTTTAGTCTATGACCTAGATGTTGCCAGTCTCCAAAACCCTCATTCACAAGTTGTCCTTTTCCAATCCCTTTTCTATATATTTTGCAACAAAAACAAAAAACTTTGTCATGCTCTTTTGAATATACCAGCCATTCTCTATCACACTTCTCATTATTTGGTAAAACTCTAGTATAAAAAGCATCTGAAAATCGTCTTGAATTTTTATCTTTAGAACCTTTTTCAATAGACTTATCTCTTTTAGGACCCTCTGTCACTAAAACATTAATCATGTTAGATGTCACTACTACAAAAAATCTCAAAGAAACTGGTCAAAATGGCCCATGAAAAGTGGTTTTGGAACCACTCTCTGAAGGGGGGTATCTCTATGATCGAAACATATAGAAACCGGTTTGGCAACCTGTCTCTATTAGAAGCATTGACACTAGTTTTCTCTTTAAAATCGGTCTCCATTTTAGAGTAAACAAATATACTTTTAACGGACATTGACACCGGTTTTCCCACAACCTGTCTTTATAGAACCATCCAACATATCTTTATATAGAGTAAAAAGATATGTTTTTATCTCAAAACCTGTCTTTTTGATAAATTTATTTTATTAAAAAAATCATTTCTAAAATTTTCCAATTTTTTTAAATTGAAAAATTTTAGAAATGATTCTTTTAAGTGAAGAAATACATATAAATGCAGCAAATATATATAAAGTGATTAAAATACACTTCAAATGTCGAAATCAACAAAGTAAATTAAGATAATACGTCAATTCAACAAAACATAAATCCTAGACAAAATCCAAATTAAGACATCAAAGAAAAATAAATTAACTAGCGCGCACTAGCCTAAAACCTTAAGTATACAAAGAAAAAAAATTGTCCTGAATCCGACATTAACCTTTTTGGATGTTGTAATCAGCTAGTGTCCGACCATCCTCTAATTGCTTCCCGGCATATATCAATCTTTGCTGATCTGGCCTGTTAGAGAACAAAAGGTATACTGATGCGGTAACAAAAAGCTTATTAATTTTGCATACAGATTATTTGAATCTGATTACAATACGTATCAATAAATTTCCTAAAAGAATAAAGAACTATGCCACCTAAGTAACTCAGTCACTCTGTATGGCCAAGACAAAAACTGTCTATCTCATGAGCTCCATCTAAAAGTTTCTTTGGGAACGCAACCTGTGATACACAGAAAAAAAAGAGCATGTTTAGTAAGATCGGTATTACGGCATATATAATGCTAACTAAGTTATGAAAAGTGTGTTACACGATTTAGAAATCATGGTCAGCAATAACAATGAACTTCCCATCGGGTAAGAACTCCTGTAGTGTGATACATCCATTAGTAAATTTGTTTACTTTAAGAATGGTACACATTCTACGTTCATGGTTTTTCTTTTAACCTTTGCTACTTATTTACTATGAATGGTAGATATATTACATTATACTCAATCCAAGAGTGATCATTTGGATCAAATAAAGCAATAACTGGGTTGGAGATGTAATGGAGAAATTCAATGATCATGTCATAGATGCTACAGTGGTGATTATGTCACAGATACACAACAAAAATAACCAAAGTAGTTCAAATAATAAGTAGTAGTAACCTCTCCTCGGTCTTTCGCAGCAGTACCCTCGAAACCCATTACTATGGTGCAAGGTTCAATGACGATGCATCCTGCCATCCAAATACCTTTTGTGGTTTGAGACCTAACCAAAATGGCAACGCAGTAAGTTAGCAATTCTCACGACAGGTGAAAAAGAAACAAGACATACAGCAAAACATATACACACCTTCACCTATAAGTGTCCATTTCCCTGAAGTTTGTGTGAAATAGATTGTTCAGATTGTGTTCCTCCTTGTAACAAACACAAACTCAAAACTGTAAAAACAATCTCGATAATAACTTTCCAAACTCTTAGATGGGGTGCTGAAATGATGACACTTAAAGTTAACGTATCACCATAGCTAAATGATAAATGAGTTGGTTTAGAATTATAAATTAAATTTGAAATGAGTTTATTTTATGACGGACTACAGAAAGCCTACCACTCCTTTGAGGTCCCATAATGGCAACAGCAGTGAACGAAAGCCTGCATTCAGCTATCTAGGCTTTCCTAATAAAATTATCAAGCCCTTCGGCATTGAATGTTGTCTCCTTCTATGAGGTGGGTGGAGCAGCAACCCAATTCTTTATCTACAAAAACCAAACAGCAGTTGCTAATTAGATATAAAAACCGAATCAATGTACTTATTCTTAATAAAATTTATATCTTATTCTATGATTCAGAACATAATGCTATTCACTTGAATAAAGACAGAAATTTGCAACAACTTATTTCCAACACAACAGATGCTATTCAGGGACGTTCAGGCCAAACCTGCAACATATTTTTTTAATAAAACTCGTAAATGTGAAGAAATAATGAATCTGTATAAATAACGAATCTGTATAATATACGAATACAGTTAAGAAATGAAAATACTCACTTTGCACCCTTGATCATTGAGTTTTGGCTTTCAACAATTTTCAGAACCAAAGATTTGTTCTCATCAAAGTATTGCATAAAAAATCAAGTACCTGATATTTGATATTACAGTTACAAAACTCAACTGTCCAACATTCTTAAGCTAAATCTCAATTTACCAATCATAACAACTTTACCTATTTTCTTATTATCATCATCAATCATTAGGCGAAGCCATGACTCCCTAAGTCAAGCCAATATCATAAAATTTTTGTAACAAAAGTAAACAACATATTAATAATCATAACTTTGAAATCTCAAAGAGTTTGCGAATTTGCTAATTTAGAATTAGGAGTAATTGTGTTGTCAAATGTCAAGTGATCAACTCATCATTACTGTACTTTTATTAGTTCTACAAAAACTCTTGTTAGCACTTAACAAGTAATAAGCAATTAAACATACAATTGATACTAGTAACCAAGTGAACATTAATGTTCTACACAAACTCTCCTTAACACTTAACTAGTAATAAGCAATGAAGGATATAGGCAATTAAATATTAATATGAAACTGGTTTCGATCATGTGTTTAGCTACTCATTTTTTAAAAGCTCCGATTAGAAGATGCTCAATACATTAGATCCAAAAATTTGTAGCAAAAAGAAGAGGCAGATTATCTGCCAAACTTGTATAAACCTGAATACCCAAACAAGCAAATAGACTAGATATCAAATTAGAAATGACAATATTTAAAAAATTACACCTGCAAATGCAAATGTACAAAAAAAAAAAAAAAAAAAAAAAAAAAAAAAACCCTTTGACGTGTCCACTTGTTCTTCATCATAACCGAATAAATAAATATGAATCATTAATTATCAATAATAAAAGGGAAGTCAAATAGTATATATGCAAACTAATCAATTTTTGATTTGAAAATAAAACATAAACCACGTCAAAACACAAAATTACACCTCAAACAATTCAACTTCAATCAAACTTTATTTTTGATAAAGAAAATAAGAGAAAAAGAAAAGGTCAATCTCTATGCCATTAGGAAATACCTAAGACACGGAAAGATTTGAGAAAAGAATAAAGATGCAACCGCTTACATCAAGAACATCAGGCAATGATAAGAACAAGCGAATGATCACCTATCAGTGAATAAAGAGAACTTGAAGATTGCATAGAAAGAGGGATATTGGGCTAGGGCTTGAGTGGGTCTTTCAATTTGTGCGAAATGTGCCTCCCACGTGACTTGAGTTGTGACGGGTTGGCTTTTATTTTTTCTCAAATAATGACATTTTGAAATATATGACAATGTTTTGAATCCCGGGTCGACCCGACCTGGTTAACCGGTTGAACTCATTGGGTTTTAAGTGACTCGGGTTGACCCGGTGGTCGTTTCGGTTGAACCGGTTGAAAAAAAATGTTTTTTAATAGAAAACCGGGTTGACCCGGCGGTCGAACAAGTTGAACCGGTAACAGGTGACTCGACCGGGTCGATTAAAAACCCGGTTTTCAATACATTGCTATATCATAATGGGCACCCACTAGCCAATCCATATCCTCCGCCTAGAAGTAAAAAAAAAAAAAAAAAAAAAAAAAAAAAAAAAAAAAAAAAAAAAAAACTGAACCAATCTCGGAAGAAAAACGAAAATTGGTTTCTCAAAACACCTTGTTTTGTAAAACCGATATAGGGAAAAGCGAACCGCTGGTTTAGAAATCGGTTTACATTTTAGGATTGGGACATTCATATTTTTGGTGACTTTTTGTATTTATACGTTTCATCCGTTATTCTTATGTTCTTATCCGTAGTTATCCGTTTTCATACACTTTCGTTCTTTTTATACGTTTTCTAACGTTTTTTCTGTTTTCATCCGTTTGTATATGTTTTCATACGTTTTTATGGTTTTCGTCCGTTTTTATATGTCTATTTACGTTTTTATCCATTTATATAAGTTTTCATCCGGTTTTCTTATGCTTTTATCCGTTTTTATACGATTTCATATGGTTTTATCCGTTTTATACGTTTTCGTTCATTTTTATATGTTTTCATACGGTTTTATCCATTTTTAACCGCTTTTATCTGTTTTCATCCGTTTTTATATGTTTTCATCAATTTTTAAACGTTTTCGTCTATTTCTATATGTTTTCTTACGTTTTTATCCATTGTATACGTCTTCATCCGTTTTTTTTGTTTTTATCCATTTTATCCGTTTTTATACGTTTTTATCCGTTTTATACATTTTTATTCATTTTTATATGTTTTCTTATGGTTTTATCTGTTTATAAACGTTTTCGTCCATTTTTATACATTTTCATCTGATTTAAACTATTTTTTACTATTTTAGTCAATTTTTGAAAGTTCTTATACGTTTTTGTACGATTTTAAATGTTTTTGTATGTTTTAATACCTTTATACGTTCTTGTACATTTTTTTATGATTTAATGGATTTTTATACGTTTTCATACGTTATTAAGCATAAGAAAACGTACAAAAAAAAAAGAAAATGTATAAAAATAGATAAAACATATGAAAACATGTTAAAAAGATGAAAACATATAAGAATGGATGAAAACATATGAAAATGTAAGAAAACGTATAAAAACAAACAAAAACATATAAAATTGGATGAAAACGTTTAAAAATGGAGAAAATCGTAAGAAAAATGATGAAAGCGTATATAGATACTCACACCGGTTGTTTTTTAAAAAACCATGTCTATGAACATAAATACATAGAGATATGTTGTTACCTACACACCAGTGCTTTTGATTGTATAAAAAACCGGTTTTTACCCGCAAACCCAGTTTTAATGCGTTATGTGTTATGAAAATTGGTTTTTTCAAGAAAACCAATCTCAATTCCTTCCATTCCCGCTAGTTTTTTATCTTAGGAACAGGGTTTTATATAACCGGTCTTTATTTGGGGGTATTTATAGCCTTTTTTGTAGTAGTGTGTAAGACTTTCCCAGTTTTTTGGATCAAATATATCAACATGATCAACATTAACACTAGTATCTAGATCCTCAACCTGATCATCATGATCATTAGCACCAACATCATCATTATAATTAATATTATCGGCCTCCATATTGTCAACATTGACATCATCAGCACTCTCATCATTACTACTATCACTATCGCTATCGTTAATGTCAACATTTAGATTCTCACTTGTAACATCAGACTTTATTTTAACGTATCTATGCATAGACCCAAATTCTTTCTTATTTGCCTCTTCAATTTTTCTTTTCTTTAAACGCTTTGAATGTCCAGATTCGTGTTGTCGCACTTTAGGTGGCATGATTCTAAAACACATTGAAACAATAACAACAAATATTTCATTAATACGACGGTGCTACCTTATTTTACGGACTAAATAATACTGAAACATAACATCTAATATAGCACACTTAGTGTTAGATCAAAAGAAGTAAATAACTAATCTATCTAATAAGTAACTAAACACTTAACAATTAGAGCTTAGAACATAAAACGTTAAATCATAAAAATTAAAAAGCAAAAATTTTAATAATAAGTCAAAACAATTAAAACGTTACCTGATCGAGTGATGGTGAAACTTTCGAAATTTACGATCAAAGGCTAGTGATCGATTATTAAAAAAAAAGAATGCCGCAACTCTCCAATTCTCCAAACTGTTGCAAAGTTTTTTTTTTTTTTCTTTAGTATTTGTTAACCTACAAACGTTTTATAGTTGTGCATTCTTATTATATTGGGCTTTAGGCCTCCCTTAATGGTCAAGCCCCATAAAATATGATAAAAAACGAAAGTCAAATACAGAGTATGAGGAGTTATAAGAAGAATAGAATTGGGATAATAAAATAGTACTATATAACATAACATACATATATATAACAAACTTTTGCAAAATTTGGTGGCCCTTTCTCTAGTGTGGCCCTGTGCAAGTGCACATGCAGCACTCCCTCTCAGCCGGCCTTGGATGTAGCTCATTTTTTGTGAGATAATCTAACGCTATCCGTAACTGGTAGTTATAAGGATTATTTTCAGAGGTGATGTGAAGTTCATAGGTAATGCTTGTAGTCAATACAGGATTTGGTTCCTTCAAATTTGTTTTGAAGTTTAATACTGTTTGGCCGCTCGTAGGATTAACAAGATGTTTGCATGGCCATGCCCAAGGTCTATCTGGAATACGTTCAGATGAATTGGTAATCTTGTTTGATCATAAATAACGAGAAACACTAGTTAATTATGGAATGACTTTGATCCATATCCATATTAACATAGTATTAGAATCAAAAGGATAAGTATGATGATGAATCATCAAATGTGTTTTTTTCCAGGAAAACCATACTCGAGATCGTTCTGGGGACATTGGCGTGTTATGCTAGACTAACCATTGTCATTGTTACATTAATCTATATCCGAGTGGGAGCTGTTAGTTTTAACGGATAATAAATTAATATATCATGACCGGACTCGAACTCGAGGCTTCGGGATTGCACACTTTACGTATGAGTTTCAATTAATTAATAATTATTGTTTTAGTGACGAATAATTATTAAATTCACGAAATAAGCACTTAACGGTAACTAACGACCGTTAGACGAAAGTTAAAGGACTAGCGATGAAACAATAAGGCAAGAAGGTTCCAGAATATCCCTAAGGGATATGGTTGGCCGATTTTTTCCCTGTCCCACATAGGATGGGAGTGTCTTTTGCTCCAAGTTTGAGATAGTATAAATACATGGCCACATGGATTCATTCTTCTCATCCCTTGGTTCATTAGCAAGCTAATTCTCTTTTCTTTCATCTCTTTCTTTGAGCTATTGAAGATCCCTCGTGATCAACAAAGGCTCATTAGTAGTGCTTGCTTGTGAATAAAGAACCTAGCTTTTCTAATTGAAATGCTAATAGTACGTGTGTTCGAGAACGAAGTGTTAGCATACTTTTGCTAACAAAGTGGTGATTTGCCCTATTCGACTAACACTAGTCGATCCACCTCTAAACCCTAATTAGGGTTTATAGTTCTTGTTCCATTAGTTTCTTGTTCTTGCTAGAAATCACAAAGGTACGCATCTTTTATATTCGGTTAATTTATTATTTGTATTTGATCTTTTCCGCTGCGTACTCTTTGATGTTTATGTGTTTATATTAGTTTTATGATTCAGATATTCCAACACAAACAACTACAGTCACCTAACTTTTTTTTTCACAACATCAAACCAAATGATTTTTTTTTTGCTTTTACTAGAGATTACAACAAATAATCTTGGTTCTTTTCTCTCTAATCAAAAGCGAACCACAACCATATGGTCCCTTTTAATTTCGAATCACCAAAGGAACATCCTGAAATCTTGATTTAATTTTTGAAAACAGATTTTGGTATGGGTTTTTCTTGATTGATGTTCGAATCAAGGTAGGTGTATCTAAAGATTGATAATGGGTATTCATAGATTTTTAAAAATCTTTCCTTGATATATAGGGATAAGAGGTGGTCAGACTTGTTCACCCCCTCTTACTGAGTCAGACTTATTACATCTTACTACGTCTGACTCGTCATGAAAAAACAAACAATATAAACCTCTGACCGCATCTGACTGGTAAGACGTCAGAGGCAGTCAGACGTTTTTTTTGTAAAAACAAACACACCCTAAATGTAAACGAAATAATGTTGTTTGTTTTTGTATAATTATCCAAATGATTTTAAGTGC
This sequence comes from Artemisia argyi, assembly GCA_030686995.1. Classification (NCBI taxonomy): domain Eukaryota; kingdom Viridiplantae; phylum Streptophyta; class Magnoliopsida; order Asterales; family Asteraceae; genus Artemisia; species Artemisia argyi. The sequence goes on from CM060683.1 coordinate 162,553,229, forward strand.
TCGTTTATGTAATTTATTTAATTAATTTATGTAAATACGAAACAAGACTTTTTATTATAAATATAACATAGTTAATAAACCATCAAATATATTATATTAACACGAGACTTCAATCTCGTATCGAGTAAGAGACAGTTAAACAAGTCTCACACCTCTTACTGAGTAAGATGTTATATGTCTAACTGGTTTGACTAAAAAAAAATAATAATAATAATAATAAAAAAAAAAAAAAAAAAAAAAAAAAAAAAAAAAAAAAACGTCTGCCTCCTGTTACTGGTAAGGCCTTAGTAGGATTTATTTTTTATTTTCTTTATTTTATTTTATTTAAGAGGAAAAAAAAAAAAAAAAAAAAAAAAAAAAAAAAAAAAAAAAAAGCCCCCTTAGTTTTTAAACATAAACGACCCCAAAGCAGCCAATGTTTGAACATTACACGTCAAGTTCTTTTGTGTTGGACCGATGTGTCACATGACTGAAGTATGTTTTGTAAAAATAATTTTGAATGTTACTAATTTAACTATAATAAAATTATGAAAATTATAACGGACCTAAATGCACTATTCATTAGAAAAACATGGCCTGTTCCATTATAAAACTTTTATAAGTTTGAACAGTTTTCTAAGTTTATATTAAATACTTTTCTTTTGGTATTTTGAGTCCCTAAATATGTATGATCACTTTTATTATTATTATTATTATTATTATTATTATTATTGGGAATGACAAAGTTAGAACATCCTACACCACTTATCTTACAAATTTTTGGGAGATGATTTGCACACTCCATTAATTGATTTGGACACTCCAATTAATTGTATTTGGACAATTAAACCCTCTCTGTGATCCTTACACTTTCACCCATGTAAGAGTATAAATGTTCAAATACAATTAATTGGTGTGTCTCAATCAATTGATAGAGTGTGCAAATCACCTCCCCAAATTTTATCTCACATGTTTACAACGTAACTTGAACCTACAACTTTTAGGTTAATAGGCCACTCACATACTGCTAGGCTGAGAGACCTTGGTTCAAATTTACATCTATTGAGTCTCTATGAGTGCACTTATACTTTTTTAATACATAGCCTTAAATTTTTGAGTTGTTATATATAGATATTTAAAAGTAAGACGAAGTTTTGCTTTTTATATGCTATTAATATTAAAAGAATTCATCTAAAAATATCAAGCTATATCCACTTAAAATATAAAGAGCAAAACAAAAATAGAAGTATGCAAACATATATTTTGAAAAATACAATTTGGTTTTAAGTTAATCCAAATGTATTAGATACACTGTCTAGATCATATGTGTAGATTACATACAAAAACTTTGAGAAATTAAGCTTTTAATTTTCGCTTCGGTTAATGCTTAAAATTGTTGCATAAACTCAAAATCTTACTAATAATGCACAAATTGAATTCGTTCAACGATAACATGGATATTTTTTTGATAGGTGATTGAACTTTTTTTCTCAAAGCTCTCACGTTTTCTTATTTACCATGTTACAAACAATCAAGTATGAGAATCTTTTCCGCTAAAAAGATAGTAGTATGTTCTACAAGAACTGCGCAATGCGCGGTAATATTATCCTTGCTTCTTATAATTAGCATATGAAAGAGTAGAACAATTAAGAAGATGTTATCAAAAAAATAAAAAGAAATTTGCAAAATTGATATTTCACATGATTATGTGAACTACCTATATTGTCCTTTCGTAATACATTTTGAGTCAGTTATGTCAGTTCTTCCTGACACTTTACACTCTTAACAATTAGTCATTCCTCTTTCGTCATCTTTTTGGCCTATTTCTTCCTCCCTTTTGAACCAAAATATCTTGCAAGTAGTTCACAAAATTGCTTGTTAAATTCTCTACATTTCGGCAATCCATTTCTTTCAATTTTGAAGGTGTTCGGCAAGTCCGGTATTACCATTCTCAACTCGACAGTAAGACCAGGTAATATTGCGATAGTTTATGGTTCATTGTGAAATCGTTCTTTTTGAAAACGATTGCTTATCTATATTTCACATGATTTTCTATAGCATCACGTGTCATATTAATTACGAAACTATTACGAACAACAATTAGTAAAAGGAGGTAATAAGTTTTTTTCATTAAAATTCCAGCCCCAATTTTTTCTTAATATCAATTTTGTTGTTCCCTCTTTCTTTTCTCAGAGCCATTTCCATTTCGACCATTTATCATTCAGTCAATCCCTACAAATGATTGTAGTTTAACTAAACCCCATTCTCTTACAATCTCTAAGCTTAGAAATATAGTTGACTGTTATTTTACTACGATCTCAAATAACGAATCATTTAATTCTGTTGTGAAATTTTCAGTGGTGAAATGTAAAATTGAAAAGTGATCGGGAAGGAACTGGAATGGAATAATATCGATTCAGACAGAAGAAAAGGTTCTCGATTGATTCAAACACTGTACCATGGGATAGAGGAAGGGAAAAAGGACACTAAAGTTTAATAAAAATAATAAAATGATCAGTTTATCGGACTGTTAAAAGAAAAGACTGCAAAATCTAATTACACGAAGTAATTCTAAATTATATAACACTAAGGGTGCGTTTGGTTGGGGTATATCAGGTCATGAAAGCCCATCATGCCTTATTTATGCACGTTCCATTAATGGGAGTTTTAACTATAGATTGCTTCATATTCTTTGACGGTATAAATTCACAAGCCTTTTGTGTTTCCAACATTGAAGTTGTGTTTATTGTGTGCATCTATTATACTTAAAGCATTTGCATTAAAGTTGAGCCTCTTCATAAACAAATTTGTATCTGCATTCAATATGAGACTATTCTAAATCGAGATTGTTTGTAGTTATTACGGTATGCATAGTCATGTTTGTACGATACTTATGGTAAAGGGGTCATAATAAATGTCCCAAGAATTAAAAGTTAAATGTGGAGGCTTCATGTGTTTCATGTGTTAGTACATTAATTTAATAGTCATGCATAAGGGTAAGTACATAAGATTAGTGATTCAAGTAATTGAAAAAATTTGTACGGTACAAGGTAGTGTAAGCAACATCAAAAGTATATCAATTACACAATATTGGGTGACTTAATTTAATGTGCAAGAGGATTTGTGCACAAATTGTAGTACGGTACAAGGTAGTTTAAGCAACATGAAAAGTATATCTTCTAAACTATCTAAAGATTGAAGTGCTTAATTTAATGCGCAAGAGGCATTGTGCACAAAAGTTTGTACAATACAATATGTTTTGCATGAGGAATCGTGCACAAAAGTTTGTACGGTACAACATGTTTCAAGCCATCTCTAAACCTCAAAGAATACAAACCAAAAATGCCATGAATGCATAAATTAAATACACCAATTAGTGGTTAGTCTTTTTACCTTCCCGTCTATGAGTTACAAATATTTTTACAAATATTTTATTAACTATATAATGTGTCAAAGATCACACACAACAAACCACAACTTCCTCCACACCGCGTGCACATTGGGCTATAGCTTATTATGGTGGTAAAGTAAGCATCATATCGTCTTACTTATTTAGCATATTGATTTATGTTATTTTATGTAAATTTCATGTGTGTTTTGTGTGTGTAAGAATGTAGGACATAAAGATGGTGCTTAGGAGGTTTGGTAGTAACATCATCTTCTCTAATGGTTTAAGTGATCCTACAAATCGTTGTCTTATCAATTAAGTGGAACATGCACGAATATTTTTACTTTGATCGAAAATGCAATATATTGATTAACTGTATTTAAGTTACTAATGATCAACTATATCTAATTATTTTTTGTAGCGCGTCAAGAAGCATTAAAGAAAGAGATCGAGAAGTCACAAAATTGTATCAAGAAAAAAACATGTAAAAGACCAATGAACAACAACAACAAAGACAACAAGAACAAGAACAAGAACAACAACAACAACAACAACGAGAACAATGCCACGGCCACCGGTGGGATGAATACATAGCATTCATATTAATAGTACGCTACAAATTAAACTTGCAATAGTTTACTTCATGTAATATCGATAAACGGGCTAATACTATTGATTCGTTAGCAAGTAAGTTTATTTGACGAGCATTCAATTTTTAGTCAATAATTATTACTACACTTTGTTGATGCATTTCAATATTTTTGCTCTTAATGTAGTTTTTTGTCTTGCGGTGTGTTAATGTCACTTTCTTAATTAAATGTCTTGGAATATTGCGTGACTTTGATATTTGGTATGACTGTGTAAATTATGTCGATGTTACATATTGAAAATGGTAGTATATAATAAAAATATCTTCACACGATCATCTTAACAATAAGTATCTTCTAAATCGAAAAAGTATATAAAGGAGAAGAAAATTGTATTTCAAATGTTGTCCTACACCTATCACGAGGTAAGCATTATTCATTTGAGTTTGATATCATGTGATTCAAGTCGTCATACTGTAAATACTTAGAGTGAGTTACTAATGAATGCTCCAAATTCGATATTATAGTTTATGGAAAAATGTTGTAATAATACATTAATTAAAAAATTATTTATGTAACTTACTCATATTAAAAAGATTACATATGAAAAGCCTCATTTAAATATAACATTTTACAAAAAACCTCTTCACATTAAAAAAAGAGATCGAGAAGTCACGAAAATTGTATCAAGAACAAAACATGCAAAATGCTAATGAACAACAACAAGAAGAACAATGTCATGGCTATCGGTGTTAATATAGATAAACACTTAGCATTCATATTAATAGTATGTTACAAATTAAACATGCAATATTTTACTATACGAACTATAATTTATTATACGAATTATAATTTATACTCTTGAATATACTAATTACTTTAATGTTTTATGTTTTTATAGTTTTGTTAAAAAGGAACTTTGTTTTATAGTTCGCTTTTAATAATGTAATTGATTTGAACAACGAAGACCGTCTTTCACAAAAAATGAGAGTTTCAAACATGAACCGAAAATTAGTCCCGAACATTACGAAAAAAACAATTAGATCCAACATTTGTGCATCGCATGGGTCCTGAGGCAGTCCAAACATGTGTGCATCGCATGGGGATGAATATAAAAGGTCTCCAACGTTAATGTCATCGCTTCATATTTAAAATAATTTATGTAACTTATATATATTAAAATATTACATGTGAAGAGACTCTTTTCAATGTAATATCTTGAAAAAAATCTCTTCACATATACTCTTTTAATGTCAATAAATTATTTTAAATGTATGACATGCTTGGAAATATGATACCATCACAACTTAGATATATAATGACGAAATAAAGTGTTGAAGATTACGCTATAAAAACTTATATACAGCCAATGTGCAACTCAATAAAGTATTTTAAATACGTATAAAGCTTAGCAAATGTGTGACATCATGACAACTTAAATATAAAATGACGAAAATAAATGCCGAATATTACGCTATGAAAACTTCTATACAGCCCATGTGCATCGCACGGGCATTTTTGACTATCATAAGAAATAGTTATAACTTAGTCGGATGTACTAATATTAGTTAGTTCCAATAAAAAACGATAGAGTCAATACCAAAATAAATAGACAAAAAATATTACGTAAAAAATACATCTTAAAATATTACATGTCAATAAACTATTTTAAATACGTATCATACTTACAAAATGTATGCTACCACGACAATTATATATATAATAACAAAAGTAAGTACTCATAGGTAAATTTTCTAGATATTACTTATAAGTTTAACTAGCCAGGTAAGAGAAATAAACTCATTCACCCTTCTCTTTTGCTCCTCTATTGCCGCCCCTAAGCCATCACATAGCACCATCATCACTTCATTTTCATACAACAAATTACACATCAAAGTTGATGCCTATGGTGATCTCTACATGAATCTTGTGTTATTTTGTTGATTCCATGGTTGAATTAAGAGCTACACAAGAGTGTTAGGGCTGAGATTATAAGGTTTTCACGGGGGCTTTATCTTTACTACCTTATAATGTATTTAGGACATCTAAATTTAGAAGTCTTAAAAAAGTAAGACCAAAAACATTTTCACAAAAAGAAAGTTAGATATAAAGAGGTTTCATCCCAAAGTTAAATGTATTAATTTTGCTATTAAAAAATCAGAATTGTAACGTCTTGAAAATTAAATGTATTTAAGTGTCGACTTGTAACTGCCTTCGAATATTTATACTGTCCATTTCAACCAAACTTGTAATAGCCAAACCTCAGTCATATATAAGCAAACCTAAAAACACAATGCTAAACACACAGGGTAAATGTTTTTAAGTTATATTTCAAGTTTATTTGTAATGTTTTTAATTTAAATTATTATGTAATGGTTGGGAAAAAAATTGTATTTCTAGTTAAGGTTAAAATAAGCTTGGTTAAAAATTGGAAGCAAGGGTTGAAGAGTAGAAAAGATTAGGTGTTGTTTAGTGACCTTGTACTTGTAAAATTCATCCTAAATCATTGTAAGATTTATGCTTGTTTTTATACTTTCATTCAATATGATTGTAATAAGTTTAAGTATTTTTGTATATTATGATGTAAGTATGAATATGTAAATACTATTGTACACATGAACTAAACCTTGAAAACAACCAAAACCAGCCCTAAATACGATTTATAAACTTTAAAATCCAAACAGCCCATTTGAGCGAAATTGCTACACAACTCAGTGGACCATGAAACTTAGGGAACATTTTAGGATGCTAGAGCTACGTATCGTTGTCATTTTGTCGCTTGGCTCGTCCCGTAACTCATCCGTATGAATAAACTAGAGACAAAACAGTAAAAAGCGTCAAAAAATCTGCCTCAACAGATTTGAATTGGAAAAATGGGACATTTCTAGTCATTTCCAAGACTCGGTCTAGTTTTATCAATTATAGCTAAGACATTAACTTAAACATAGCCGAAAGCCCAGCGAAAAAAGGAGTTGTAGAACTCAACTTATCGACGTTCCCGCTGGACTGCAGGAAGCTGTGCAGATTTTAGCGTTGAATCACAAGTTTAATTTTGTAAATTGACTTATGTTTTGAAATAATTAAGGCTATAAGATCACTAAAATTTATATATACATTTAAATACAATTCCAAGGACAAAAAAACCGATCCATGACCATTTATGGGTTAGAAATAATGTGGACATTTAACTGGGATAACTATATTTATAAAACGGAATCATGACAAAAAGTATTGTTTGACATATAAGAGTATGTTAGTAATCTTATGCATGTTAGGAACCCAATCCCGACTCTTTACGACCCAAAAATTATAAATTTCATTACCAGGATAACTTAATAAATAAAAACTCCCAACGTTAGCAATTAAGTATCAATTGAAACCAAATCGACCACTTTTACTTACAAACCGGTGTCGTAAGACCCACTATCGGAAAATAGACAATTTTACACCTAACAATAAACTTAAACATAATTAATAAACGGGATAGTGGACTATTAAGAGTGACGTAAATCCTAACCTTAAAACCACTTACAAATAGGGTTTGTTACTATTTCTAAAACGTAACAAAACTACACATTTATATTTTTGTAAACTTACAAAAATGTGTACAATATATTTCATATGTTTTCGTTATGAAAAATGATTTGCACACACCCACTTTTTATTGGCACACTCCAATTAGTGCATCAGACAGTTGTACTTTAAATATAATCTGCTTTAACTGATTGTACATTAAAGTGTCCCAACAAGAATTGAAAGTGTGCAAATCACTTCCCTTTCGATATATACACAAACCTAAGACACGTACTGTATTTATAGGTTATCGTTAGAGCTCTCGACTTCTCAACACATTTTATATCATCATATCCTTCCGTTTGATAATTCTTTTTGATACTTTCATCATCATACATTCTAAACCCACTAGCCTTCAACAGACAACAAACCACAACTATACAATAACCCATATTAAATTGATCTCAGCTTGTGCTTTAATTCATAAGTTTACAACCTTGTAAAGGTCTGACAAACACATTCATCATTGATCATTTTTATTGAAGAATTGGCTTCATTAACTATACGAAACTGAAAAGGATAAAGTTATAACAATTTTTTTATACTTTTCTTTGTTTCGATGTGTTAAAAACAAGAACAAAACCTACCTGGTACGACACCACACAAACCCACGTCTAGATTAAACAGGGCTGTAGCTTATCGTGTTGATATAAATAAATGACTAAAACGTTATTCATATCTTTCGATATCTCTATGTTTTGATAATCACAAAACGAAAACCCATCAAACCAAATATCATGACGTAAACAAGTATTTAGTAGTAAATAATCACTTTCACCATCTAATCACTTAAGGTATGAATAAACAAAGTATCTAATGCATTATAAGATCAAATGGGTATTTAATTAATTATTACAAAGTTTATTTAAATATATAAACATATTATATATTTTTGAAAAACACTTTTGGTAATAAAGAAAAATGTTTTAATCATACTAAATATATGAATTCAAATTTTTAACCAAAATCAGTTAGTTTTTCACCAAATAAACTTTCCCTACTAAATGACAGATTTTCTGGCCGTTACAGCTGGGCGGCCCCCTTAATTATAAGGGGCGGTCCTCTTAAAATTAAGGGGACCGGCACGCTCCAGAACAATGTTTTCTGGCCCTTTAAATACTGGATCATTCCACATATTTTTCTCACCTTTTTGCACTAAAAACTTTCTGATTCAAACCTCCATTTCTATCTCAAAAATCCTTTGATCATATAATTCATAAGTCTTTGTTTCTAAGTGATCCAAAGCTTCATCCACTCAAGTGCAAAGAGAAGAATACTTCTATCTATCAAGACTAGAAGTATTACAACTTAGTATCATCTTGCTATCTAAGTTGTTTGATCATTTCATCTTGTAAATCATTCATTCTTTGGTATATAAAGTGTATATATTGGTTAGCGAGATTTAGATATAGGATCTAGATTTGTTGAAGGTGTGAAGTGGTATTTGAAGTGAAGAAGTAGAGGTGTATAGAATTAGTGGTAGAAGATATAAGAAGTGGTGGTATATTGAAATAGAGATTTGTTGTGAAGACAAAGAAGTTGAAGCCTTAAAGTTGAGAAGACATAGAAGCCTAGGAGTTGTGAAGAAGAATAAGCCTTGAAGTAGTGGATAGATTGAAGTTGTGAAGGTGTGAAGAAACAAGTGGTGTGAAGAAGCATAGAAGGTGTGAAAGAGTATAGAAGAAGTTGTAGTGTGATTATAGTTGTGAGATTGGTTCTAGCTACGATTAGAACCCGACATTTAGCTTTGTGTCGTTAAAGTGGTGTAAGCTAAGGTGTGTACGGTTTTCTCCTCCATAAGGGAGGTTATTGACTTAGTGAAGAAAACTCTCGAGTTCGGTGCTCGGGGAGTGGAGTAGGGCAAGGAAGGTGTCCTTGTAGCCGAACCACTATAAATCCTTTGTCTCTCGGTTTGATCTTTCCATCTCTCACTCTTTATTTACTTACTTGTTTGCATTTAGTATATTGTTATAATTGCTTGTGTTGTGCATATATCGATTTCACATAAAAATCAAACTAGATTCCATTCACAACTTTAATTTTATATAAACAAACCAAAAGGATACACTTATATTAAAACACTTATATATATATATATATATATATATATATATATATATATATATATATATATATATATATATATATATATATATATATGTGTGTGTGTGTGTGTGTGTGTGTGTGTGTGTGTGTGTGTGTGATATATGAAATCATAATTCTTACTCATCATTCTATATAAGTAGTGCTTATACGAAAAGTGTGAATAAACTAGTATCTATATTTTTGTATCAAAGATTTCTGTAATTTGCGTCTATTCTTTGAAATCAAACTTTTATAAAACGAAAAAGACGTAAAACTATTCAACCCCCCTTCTAGTTTTCCATATATCGCTAATAAATGAAAAATGAAACCATGGGGTCAGTTGTGTATTCTCTTTTACACACGTGGGTCAAGGTCCTTGTTTGAGTGTGATTTGTTCTTGATGTAATTGGGTCTCTTTTACTTGTAATATGGTTGGATAAATGATCTTGTTGTATGATGTTCGTGAGATGGATAGTGTGGTTATGAATCATAAAGGTCTGAGTATAACTAAGGTTGTGGTAAGATATGGTGAAGTTGAGTGTAGACCTGAGTTTATTGGAGAGATAAGGTGTCGAATTACTAATCTTATGTATTTACCCTTATGCATGACTATTAAATCAATTTACTAACACATGAAGCCTCCACATTTCACTTTTAATTCATGAAACATTTATTGTGAGCACTTTGAATTTATAAGACAACTTAAGTTTTTAGTATACGAGTAATTCAGACTCGTGCGTTGCACACGGGCTTTATCTAATTGGTGATAGTGTAATGTGCAGTAATTTTTTTCGTTATTACACTTTTGTAAGTATGGCCTTAGTTGATTGATAAATTTTATATTTAAACTTTTTATAACATATTAGTAGTTATTTATAAAGTTTATATTTTGTATTTATTCTCAAGATTGTAACATTATATTTAAACTTTTTATGACATATTAGTAGTTATTTATAAAGTTTAGATTTTGTATTTATTCTCAGAATTGCAACATCCCTTTATTTTGATATAAAACTAATATGTAATCTTCGGCACATATTTTCGTCATTATATATCTAAGTTATTATTGTATCACACCTTTTCTAAGCATGGCACACATTTAAAATAGTTTATTGACATGTAAGCTTCGGCACTTATTTTCATCATTATATATCTAAAAATTGTGATGGTATCACACATTTTCTAAGCATGACACACATTTAAAATAGTTTATTGACAATAAGTTTCTAAGTTGTGATGTTACCACAACTTTTGTTAGCATACCATGAAAAATGTTGGTGCCTTCATTTCTGTCAGTTTTAATTGAGGTCGAGTCAAAAACTATGTTTGCCACTAATTTTCGTCATTAATAACTTGGGCTGCCTCAGGACCCATGCGAAAATGATTGTGTAAATTTTCGGGTTGTTAGTATGATGGTGAGGCCCAAATATACAACAATAGTTTATTGACATTAAAAGAGTATATGTGAAGAGACTTTTTTCAAGATGTTACATTGAAAAGAGTCTCTTCACATGTAATTTTTTAATATGTATAAGTTACATAAGTTATTTTAAATATGAAGCGATGACATTAATGTTGGAGACCTTTTATATTCATCCCCGTGCGATGCACACAGGTTTGAAATGCCTCAGGACCCATGCAATGCACACATGTTGGATCTAATTGTTTTTTTCATAATGTTCGGGACTAATTTTCGATTCATGTTTTAAACTCTCATTTTTTGTGAAAGACGGACTTCGTTGTTCAAATAAATGACATTATTAAAAGTGAACAATAAAACAAATTTCCTTTTTAACAAAACTATAAAAACATAAAACATTAAAGTAATTAGTATAGTCAAGAGTATAAATTATAACTCGTATACTAAAAAATCATATCCAATGACCCAAGTCCGAATCATAAACCCGCTCCAATCAATCAATAGACCCGACATTTAACTAAACACAATTTTCTTCTCCTTTATATACTTATTCGATTTAGAAGATTCTTATTATTAAGATGATAGTGTGAAAATATTTTTATTATATACTACCCCATTTTCAATATGTAACATCGACATAATTTACATAGTCATATCAAAGATCAAAGTCACGCAATATTCCAAGACGTTTAATTAAGAAAGTGACATTAACACACCGCAAGACAAAAAACTACATTAAGAGCAAAACTATTAAAATGCACCAACATAGTGTAGTAATAATTATTGACTAAAACTTGAATGTTTGTCACATTATTTTCAATAAACTTTGCTAACGAATCAATATTATTAGCCCGTTTATCGGTATTACATGAAGTAAAATATTGCATGTTAGATTTGTAACATACTATTAATATGAATGCTAAGTATTCATTCCACTGGTGGCCGTGACGTTGTTCTTGTTGTCTTTGTCGTTGTTGTTCATTGGCCTTTTGCATATTTTGTTCTTGATAAAATTTTTGTGACTTCTCGATCAATTTCTTTAATGCTTCTTGACGCGCTGCAAAAAACAATTAGATATAGTTGATCGTTAGTAACTTAAATACAGTTATTCAATATACTGCATTTTCGATCAAATTGAAAATGTTCGTGCATGTTTCACTTAATAGATAAGACAACGATGTGTAGGATCTCTTAAATCATTAGAGAAGATGATGTTACTACCAAACCTCCTAAGCACCATCTTTATGTCCTACATTATTACACACACAAAACACACGTGAAATTTACATAAAACAATATAAATCAATATGCTAAATAAGTAAGATGATATGATTCTTACTTTACCACCATAATAAGTTGTAGCCCAATGTGCACGCGGTGTGTAGGAAGTTGTGGTTTGTTGTGTGTGATTTTTGACACATTATATAGTTGATAAAATATTTGTAACTCATAGACGGGAAGGTAAAAAGACTAACCACTATTAATTGAGACGTTTGAGTTACTTGAAATCAATGTACACATACTAATTTAGATGTTTGAGTTGCTTGGAATCAATCTTGAAGGCTTCATATGATAGAATCAATTCTTGAAACATTTATTATGACTCATTTACATTTATAAGGCTACTTAAGCTTTATATAATATAAGATATAAGATAAGATATAAATATCAGAATGAAGGTGCGGCCCCACATGTTACTATGAGATGAAAATAAATACACAAGATTATACATATGGCAACGACGCATGTAACTCCCCCTTGTAGTCTAAATAAGAATATCCAGAAAAGCATTTTTTTTAATGATCATTATGTGATATTAAACACACCTAATGTCTAAAACATGATATAAATAGTTAAATTTAATCAACATCAACCTCAAAAGCATGACAGATAAACAAAGTTAAACTCTTTTCCAACAAAAGTATGTACAAAATGTTAATTAACGAGTGGGAGAACCCGCGCGTTGCTGCAAGAATGCCGTGCTAAATTTAAATTTGAAATGAAACGATTACCCAAAGACTATCTATATTGTTCATCTACTATCATAATCTATGCATAGATGTTGCAGTGACACACCCAAATACAGTCTAATAGTCATATGTATTCAATTTTGTTTTCCAAAAGATTGTAAATTCAAAATAGGGATCTTATTTTACTCACTGACTTTGAACCCAACATTAAATCCTAATTTAAAGAAAGATTGAATCTGAAAGCCGTAGACCAATAGACCAATATGAAGATAGTACTTGTAAGACTCTAACCTACATGTAGCTTGACCGAACATAACGTAATGGCCGTCATTTTTTGGTAGACCAATATCAAGAAGCGGGGTATTTCCTGAAGCAAACCACTTTTTTACCGTAGTTCTCCATTGATGACCAACAAATGAGATCCATTTCCTTTGCCATAACAAAAGAGCAGAACAAAGTACGGTTCATCCACCTGTTACAAAGGAAAGTTAAAGGAAGATGTTATAATAATTTGCAGATTACGCACTTTACTGCAAAAAGGTGTCCATACTTTGTCTACACAACCATCTATTGGTCAAAGATCAAACTCCCATTTATATTTTGAAATATTACTTGCAATCAAGATGCAAGTTTTGTAGGAACATATTTATTGGCCCAACTAAGATAGAAATATAGAAGCATCAGTTAACACAAACCTTATCCAATTGAATAATGTATTTCTTGTGTGCTTTAATGTTTACATTTATTTAGAAGAAGAAAAATAATTAGCATACATAAGTTCATGTCTAGCGACCGAGTTATGAGGATATGACAAATTGCAAGATCAATTTATTTGTTGAGTTTCATTTCAACGAATTTATTTAGCATATTTCTTTGTTAACCGGCTTAGAGCTATCTAATTATCGATGTCATATTCATGGAGGCCTTCAATTAGTTTATAAGAAACTATTGATGCAAGTATGTACTATAAAGAGTAAAATTTGAGCCACGTATATTAAGCCAAAATAAAAAGGTCGATAGAAAACAGTCATATGGTTGTGCTTATGCTATTTAAAGATGTAATAACTAAGCTAATCCAATGATTAAAAACTAATTATTAATTAAATAATCAATTTTAAACTCAAATCCAAACAACCCCTAAAATCAATGTAAAAATAATTCTTTTTTATAAGACCAGTTTAAAACACATACTATTCCTCAATGCTCTGTGTATCCGCATCATAAACAATCTATGTAATTGCTCTCAACACAAATGACTTTTACGTAAGATGCGTCTTTGCTCTCCATCCAGCTCTCTTGATTCCATCATATCTTTAATGCACTTAATCCCATTCAATTCACTCTTAAGTTCATGATGGAGATAAGTCGCCTTATCAGCTTATCATGATCAAATACTATTGTCACTACAAAAATGTAACTTTAAAACCACGTATTTTTCAAGTAGTCATTGCATAGTATAGGTGTTATTTTCACATTCGTATTATGTTATGCATGAGCTCTTTTTTTATGCCTCTACTTTTAGGACTAAGTTCGTCATCAGTAGTAAGCCGTTGTATAAAAATTGCAGAAATAGATGGATTACTTTTTCTACATAAGTGTTGCTTCTAAGACATAAACAAATTGTTGAATACTATACCTTTGGTAGATTTCTATGAAGCACAAACAAACTGTCAATTCTTTAGAATATCTGGAGTTCATAAATTGCCACTTACCGTGCTTACAGATATGGTGCCCCATCATATAAGTCAACTGCACCAGAATTCTGCCAATTGGTATTTGTACACATCCCACTTCGCTTTCCGTCTTTTTCGTTTGAATATTGTTGGTGATATCGGCTTGTCAGATGAACGTACTTTTTCATTCTTTGCTGTAGTAAGGATATAAAAGAAGTCTGCTTATTTGGGAAATGTTTTAGTGAAAACGCATAACATTTGTATTAGTGTCATAGTGTGTGTGTCAGGTTTTAAAAAAGATTATGCAAGATACAGATGCATTCCATCCCTTTTTCCAGAAAAGTCGATGCATTAGTTTCAGCTATTTATCCTAACATAATACACATACACACAAAACTTTCATTGAATTTACTTCAAATGTTTACCTGTTTGAACACTTGCAAACTCCAGAAGACGCTCTTCTCCTACATCATTTTCCTACATAACCAAGAAACTAATGAGTATATAAGTAACCTTTGAATTGATTCCTCCAAAATGTTGAACGTTGAAACATCAGTCTACTTAGCGTTTCTTGTGTTTCTGACGGTAGACCATCTATCTACTTTTCATACATATAGAGTCTATAACATAAATAGGGTCTTAAGCCATAATCAACAACATAGTTTAACATTCAAACTCAAATTTAATATCAACACAAACCTGGTATAAAAATACAACCACACAGATGAAGAGCACGAAGATTAGGACACACATAAGCTAATCTCATAACGGCAACATCACCAACTCCCTCGCACCAACCAAGATTTATTATCAACTAAAATTGATTACAGTTGTATCCAATAGCCTACAAACAAAACAAAAAGTCAGATATAACCTCTTACAATTTACAATGACAAATGGAAATCTACACAACCCATTCAGAAAGCATAAACAACAGAAAAGGTTCAGTATTTTTGGTGAAAGGCAAAGTTGAACATAAATTTTCAATACTTTATTTCAGTTATATGTAACATTATAAATCAAAAGTGTCTCGATTCAGCTAATAGTCATAGGTTAAACATGATGATAAAAAAGAGTTACGATTTCATCTCAAATAAGCATTTTTAACCAAACGACTTTTGTCGATGTAAGTAACCCAACAAAAAATGTTAAAAAACATATCGAGTGATCCCCAATATACCATGAAAAAAACTAACAACAGGAAAAACTCAAATTTCACATAAATTAAACGACAAATAAAAAAAAAAAAAAAAAAAAAAAAAAAAAAAAAAAAAAAAAATTGAAAATCAGTAACAAAAACAGCATACATGATTTAACCCCTTTATTCTGAAGCTAATGGAAACCCCCTTTCGCTTGAAAGTAACAAATTTAATACACAAAAGTATCATCAAATCCAAACATAGGCACAATCTCATCCAAAATTAAAACCAAATAAAACATGAATTAAAAAAAACCGGTACCTTGTGGTTGGAGCCTTGGAGGAGTTCGGCGGATGATTTGGAAATGATTCCGGTGGCCAGAATATGAGCATATGGAGAATACTCAGAATACATAAGATGGGTAACTGAAGAAGATGTGAGAGAGTGATTTGAAGTTTATGTTATTTTTTATAGAGAAGAGGAATGAGAGCTGTGGAATTTTCTAGGGAATGAGGTGAGGAGGAAGGCTCTAGAATTTGGGAGGCAATATCTTGTTATGCCGGTGAGTGAGAAAAACAGAACGGGATTGAAGATTAGTATATAAGGATAATTTGTGTGTGGCACTATTCATAACAACTGTTGTGCACAACTCATTGGAACGAATGTTACTGTTCGAACCACTGTTTAATACAAATTGTTGAAGCCCTCAAATTCTGCCTTTTAGTATATAGTATAATATTATTGCATAATGAAAATTTTATGTAAACATTCGTGCATGCACGAGTATTATAACTATATAAATATAAAAGTTTTTAGATAATTTAATACATATATATATATATATGGAAGGGATCTGGTAAGAAGAAAAACTAAAATAAGAAGAATAAGAAGAATTTCTAGCCACACATTTCAAATAAGGGAGAAATATTTAAGGGGAGATGCATCTATTTTAATAGGTGCATCTGAAATGTGTGGTTGTGGTTTCTTCTTATCCTTCTTATTTTAATTTTTCTTCTTACTTGATCCTAACTCTCTCTCTCTCTCTCTATATATATATATATATATATATTAATTATTGAACGACCCGTATATATGCACAGGATTAATAACTAGTTAACGATATACTACATATAAAGATAAAACATATTTGATTAAAAAAAAAAAAAAAAAAAAAAAAAAAAATGTTCTAAGATTAAAATACATCTACTTATAAAAGTCAACGCAATCCTTTAAATTTTTAAATAGTTAAGTACAATTTAAACTAATAAATTTATTCACTCTCACTTACTCCACTCCATATATACATAATAAAAAAAAAAAAAAAAAAAAAATGCACACATAAATTAATGCTAGTATACACCGTCGTCATTATGCACAAGTAATCGACTAATCGTCTAAACTAACAATAAGCTAGAAGATCCCTAAATATACTACAAATGTTTAATATGTTGATAACATCTATTTAGTGTCTCTAAGCAATAGATTCAAAACAAAACTTACTAAAAAGTTTATTGTTTAAGTTTCCTAGCTAAGAAAATATTTCATCCAAACTTTTTTTCTTAATCAGTAGATTTCAAAAGTAATACACGAACCGTGAGTAAAAAAACCAGCATAACTTAATAATTTGATTCATATCATAAATTTTCAGCATATCAACTTGTTTAGTAGATGACTTATTCTAAGATATTTTTAACACTTCACATAAACCATTAAAATAATATTAACATAAAATAAATAGGAAAGAAAGCAAACAAGCACCAGTGGTCTAGTGGTAGAATAGTACCCTGCCACGGTACAGACCCGGGTTCGATTCCCGGCTGGTGCAATCTTTTTTAATTTCTTGTTATTTATTTGTCAATTTTAGCCCTTCTATTTTAATGGTTTTGCAGAAGCTATCCATGTAGGTTAGTGGTTACATGGAACTGAACACCAAAAAAATTAAGATGTAGACCGAGAATATTATTGGAAATGTTTATATAAAAGATGTGTGAATTGAGCTGCAAATTAGCATATGCTAATAGTTAGTGATAGAAAATCCTCAGAAAAGTGTGGGCTTTGGTACCATGCATGAATCAATGATATTAGTTTATGTATCGAACCAAATAGTTGCAATTTCTCATGTTTAGCTTTTTCATACAATCTAAACAGTTGCAATTTCAATCATTAAGTGGACCTTATGCTCCACATAGATGATATTTAGCTAAAGATTAGCAATATCCTGATCCAAGATTGCGTGTATCTGATGATCGAAAAAGTAGTATAAGAAGCTGAAGAAAAGCATTATTCTTTCATCAACAATGAAGAAAAGCATGATAGTGAATAATACTTTGCTTTGCTTCTTGAACCATATATACCTAATAAAGTTGGTTTTTACTCTATTATATAAAGAGCTTAATGATCATATACAACTCTACAAGACACATATATATTAATCATATAATCTCGGTCAGTCACTAAGGTTACAAGGTACATACTAATTTCTTCTTTGTTTCCAAGCCATTTTTTATGTGATTATTTTGCATTGATTTTTTTTATAGCTTGTTTTTTGGTAAAAAGGTGAACTGTATTGACTATTGATAAACAAAATATTTAGATATATCTTTGTTAGAATCAAATGACACGCCCATTGGTAGACTATAACATACTAAAGAAAGGATACAGAACTTGCATACTCATTCCGCACTTCCATTAGCTTTGAAACAGCATAGGATATATACAAGCAACTAATGCCATAATGTTCCGCACTTACATAGTTACATTAGCTTTAAGCCTTTAAAACAGCATGTTGCACACCATATCCTGCACGGCTGCACAGATGGATTCATGAGCCTTCATAATCTTCTGCTCTTGTTAGATACAGTTCATTCAATGCCATTTCTCTTGTAAGATTCCACCACCAACTTGATATTCCAAAGCTTTGACACATTTTACAAAACTACGGAATATTTGACTTTTAAAGTCAACAGCTAAAATCTTAATGTTTGACTTTCAAGTCAGCAGCTAAAATCTTAATGGGCAAACCATATCTTTGATGATATATTTCCAATCAATTGACTTAATCATCAAATTTGCCATACATATAGTAACTTTAAGAATTCACACTTGCAGAATTAATGACTCTGGGAATCAACTTATCTTTTGTTGGTAATTTTAGTGTTATTAATTGTGAATTACTCAAGACCAAAGGGTTTATCATGTTAGGCTCCAATACGAGTTAGGTGGTGCAAAGTGCATGCATGCTCATGTGAGCTGACTTGATACAGCTACAATTAACGAGCGGGGATTAAGGGCGTTGCGCCACCTTTGCAGAGTCAAGGAGCAGCGCCCCTTGCAAGGTCCAAGAGCAGCGACTTTCGCGCCATTTTACCAAAATAACTGAATTTCGGCTGGTTGTTATAATAACAATTATGGTCTCATCTGCAGAACATAAAAATAAACAATTAGCTAACGTGTGATTGATTTCTCGTGCCTTAGGATTCAACTGACAAGCCTTTTTATTCGATTAAGGATTTCGTAAATCCAAAGCATATAGGGTCAATATACTTTAGTCTGAAAGTGATCACAGGAATAGTTTGATATCTGGATGACCATATTATAACCAATAACCAACAAACCATAGAAATTCCTACAAATTTTTCTAAAGCGCTTACCATCCAAATAACAAAAAAAACCTGACTTGAATGTTCCTATATTAAGGGCTAAATTGGCTAAGGATATGGGTCATAATTATTACGGGGAGCCAGCATGGCCCAACGATCTTTTATATATTTTTCCGGTAGTAATTCTAGGTACTATTGCATGTAACATAGGCTTAGCGGTTCTAGAACCATCAATGATTGGTGAACCGGCAGATCCATTTGCATGCTTTTTCGAGGATAGCATTTTAAAATTTTATCTTTGATATTTATCTTTGTATGTTGCAGTTGACAATATAAAAACATCAAACTTGAAACTGAGAAGAAAAAATAATCAAGATGGAGTTTAAGGAGCTACAGCTTGAAGAAATTCAACACGAGCATCCACTTATTCTCGAAGATTTGCAACATATGCATCGAGGCTATGAAGAAGCTGATGATAAAATTGATGATAATGATTTGATAACAATGCAAGAGTTTAAGTGTATATGTGACAGGTGCGGCCTAGGTATCGAATGGTACCACCGATATTACTACAAGTGCAGCAGCATGTCATGCAACTATTCTGTAATCTGTTCACAAATTTGTGCTGAAATATGCACCACTTTACGATCCCCAGCCCACCCTTCTCATATTCTTATCCTTAAAAAAGGGACAACTAATTGGAAGTGTAGTACTTGTCTCACAGATCATGATCAAGATGGTATTTGTTACCATTGTTCTGCATGCAATTATAAAATCAATCTACGTTGTGCTACATTTCTTAATCAAAAGACAGTCCATCATCCTGGCCGCATCCATTAATCTCAGTTACAGTTGAACCTATTTTAAGCAAGTGTTTTGCTTGTGGCAAGAAACACGAAGAAAAATTCTATAATTGTACCACTTGTCTCAACTTTTCAATCAACTCTGAATGTCTTACCCTTCCGATAAAATGCGTAACTAAACATCATTCTCACATGCTCACTCTTTGTTATTCCTTCTCGGATCAACAATATGGTTCTGAATGCAGGATTTGTGAGAAGGAATTATACAATGTAAGGATTTATAAATGCAGTAAGTGCATGTTTTACGCCCACCTAAACTGTCAACCTCCTGTAGGGCGGGATCTCAGCAAGCTCATGCTTTTATACAGTAAATCTTTAAATCTATGTTAAAAGCTTATGACTACTATTTTCCACTAATCAGGCCTACCCAGAATTAAAATTAAACTATCGACGTTCGCAGATTCTCATTATAAAAATTGTGGAGTTCCTCGCTAGCTTCCTGGTCCATGATGAAACATACAATCCACTACCTCAAAGTCGAGGTGTCAATGAAGAAATTAGAGATGAAATTGGCTACCTGATACATATTAGTCATGAACATCCATTAGTCCTAATTCATAACAAAAGCAATAGTGATAAAGCTGTTAGACCTTGTAATTGCATAATTCTTGAAAGACAAAGGACTAAACATGTATGATAGATAGTTTACAACCGAATAGCGGTTAAGTTAGTTAAGAGTTGGTTATTGCAGAAAGTTAGTTATTTCTGTAAGGGTATGTCGTTTGGTTAACAACCATTCGAACAGACATGATGGTTCACTCGCAACCATTCGACTAGTATAAATAGTTTAGTACATGTAATCTGTAAATGTGTGTCTCTTTGTACAATGTAACCTACTGTTATGTTGATGAATAAATGAATCATTTCTTGTCATTCTTGTTTATACATCGATCCTGGAATATCTATTTGAAGACCTGTGAAAAATCCAACATGGCATCAGAGCCGAAGGTTGCAAGATTACAAGTTTTGATTCAAGTTTTTGATCATACCGATCAAAAGACTTCGAGGGAAGACACCAAGGATGTTGGGGAAGATAATGCATGATCAGAACCAACGGACATGGACACCAAAACGAATTGGTGGAGTTTTGTTGTGATCATTCGCGACAACCAAACAAGAAGAAGGATACTTTGTTGCTATACAGCGCAACAAGAAGAAAAGATACGACGAGTCAAGAAGAAGGATACTTTGTGTTAAGACAACCGGTTGACAAAAGAGAACACAAAAGGGAATACGCGTTATAAACGCAAGAAAAAGGCGTTGCTTGTGGATGTGATAAGGTATACCGATTGAGAAAACAATCAAGGATTGTTTTGGAAGACGCTCGCAATACAAGGAAGGACAACAACAAGAACAAAACACGCTGATCACTTGATTTTGTAAGAAGAATACCGACGGGTATTAGGAGTTGTTGAAGATATGGCGTGGAGGAGTATTGTGGAACGCGGACAAGCAACGATGGCAACAAAGTCTTAAGCATATCGCTAACTTTGTTGAAGAATACTACCGTCGAGTAGTAAGAAAGAAAAAAAGCAACATTGATTGTTTTTTTTGGAAATACCGAGAGGTATTTGAGAGAAAAGGATACTTGTGAAGGTCTTGGAACGTAAACAACAACAAACACGAAGTTTGATTGTGGCCAAGAACACATTGGATGTTTTTGGAGAAAGAAGCCGAGACAAAGAAGTCTATGGCACACATGCCTTGTACCAAGTCGACACAAAAGAAAGAGAAAGACAACGTGACAAGAAGTAAACAACGAAAAACGACAACACGTTGGCAAGACAGGAAGAAGGAAAGAAAGAGACACGGAGAAGAGTATGAAGACTCGAAGATTCAAGACTTAAGCAATTAGGGGGGAAAATGTTAGACCTTGTAATTGCATAATTCTTGAAAGACAAAGGACTAAACATGTATGATAGATAGTTTACAACCGAATAGCGGTTAAGTTAGTTAAGAGTTGGTTATTGCAGAAAGTTAGTTATTTCTGTAAGGGTATGTCGTTTGGTTAACAACCATTCGAACAGACATGATGGTTCACTCGCAACCATTCGACTAGTATAAATAGTTTAGTACATGTAATCTGTAAATGTGTGTCTCTTTGTACAATGTAACCTACTGTCATGTTGATGAATAAATGAATCATTTCTTGTCATTCTTGTTTATACATCGATCCTGGAATATCTATTTGAAGACCTGTGAAAAATCCAACAAAAGCCAGCACCTCAATCAATGTCTCTTCATAACCCAATGAAGAGGATTAAACTTTTATGTAACAGATGTGTAAAGCCAATTATGACAATGCCGTTTTACAAGTGCTGGCAAGGATATAATGAGTTCTCCAATTTTGCTCTCCATGAGTCGTGCGCCCGGCAACGCACCAGAAGGAAAGTATGATGTGTGCCCACATACACTTGTTCTTCAGCAGAGTGGTCCTCTATTTTGGTGCAGGATTTGTAAATTACCTTGCAATGGGTTTGCATACAACTGCGACGCACGTGGATACAACATTGATGTTCATTGTGGATCAAGACCTGGTGCAATTAAACATGAAGCACATTCATGTGACATGTATTTAAGGACACCAAAATCCAACCAACGAAGGGCATGCAATGCATGTCGTAACATCATTGTTGAACCTGCTACCTATTATGGATGTTTTTCGTGTGATTACTTCCTGGATTGTCTGTCTGCTTTGCATTTGCCTAAGAAAATTAGGAATAAGTACGACAAGCACCCCGTGACATTAAGATACTCCCCCGTTGAGAACCATAAGGGTCGATACTTTTGTGAAGTTTGCGAGGTCGAGCTTAATCCTGAAAAATGGTTCTATCATTGTTCAGAGTGTTCCCAGTCAATCCATTCCGCTTGTGCTCCCTTAATACTCCAGTCGGAACAAGGTGTTGATGCTCTCCATGAAGATTGTGTTTATAAGTTTGTTAATATGAAGTTTGGAGGTGTAATTAATACTGAAGATCATGTGCATCCACTTTCATTTGTCACGGGCACTATTAGTGACGGTGATTGCCCCAAATGTGGGCTTGACTTACAATCCAAGTTCATCCTCAAGTGTTTACAATGTAAGTTTGCCGGCGATTATGATTGAGTCAGAAAAACACAAAGTTTGTTTAAACCTGCAATCTCAATGGTCTCCAAAGGGCTCCAGAACAGCCACACTTCTCATTAACTAACACATTTTGGAAGGTTAAATAACTTGAACAGCAGAAAAATGTTTGCTCCCCAAACTTAAAAAAGTTAAAAGTTGGTTGTTTTGTTATATAGTTAACCCTTATGGATACATGAAAGACAACATGACCTAACTAGAGTTGATGTGTTTAGATCCGTTTCAAAAACCATAAATAAATAACAACAATCTAATTCATGGTTTCATCCACCATCATATCAAACTCAACCATTTACGTGTTTAATCATAAGTAGAATAGTTTAGTTACCGTGACATAATTCAGTCTCTCCTTTAACGTCCTCTTTTTACAGTCACCTCTTTTAAAAGCGAAGCTTTGTCAAGTCGCTTTGATAAGAAGAACCACCATGACAAAGATGCATGTCATAACAAACATCAAAAGCCATGTGAAACAAGAAGTCTTGGAACCCTGAGAGTATATAGCCATAGCTTGTGTATTTGCTCGTCCAGTGGTTGCTAAGCTATGCTCTACTGCTTTTTCAGTTGAATCAAGAATCTGCACTCATGTTTTAATACGCTAAAATGTTCGACCAAAACCTTGAACAATCGATAGAAAAAACAAACATGACTTACTCTTTCGGTATTTTGTATGGATTTGTTCATAGTAAGACTGCTTTCTTTAAGTTGTCGTGCTAAAACCACCATTTCATCTGTCAAATCTTCTTGAAGCTTCCTGTTTGATGCAAAACAAATAATTCCTCTTCATTTAGAGGTTGAATGATGGGTCGGTTGTGGGCCGGGTACCAGGTCAACCGAAGTTTGAGTTGAAACAGGTTAAATTTAGTATGGGTGAAGCGTGACCTACAAACACTTTTTGTCCATTTTAACCCACCAACCCCTTTAGACGTTAGATTAACGGGTTACCAGGGTCGTTTCAGGATTGAATTGGTTAAGAGTTGGTGTTCGGGTTGGGTTTTTTGACACGATTAAGTAACGAGTTATGTTTGGGTTAAGATACCACCCTACCAACCCGAACCCGGATGAAAATTTTACCCCTAAACGCTGATTTGACGTGTTCCCCTTAATGCTAAGATTTGTTGATTCGACTCGTTTAAGATAAAAACACAATCCAAATCAACTCATTCAACAAATTCTAGACATCTGTTTCACTTAAGTACCTGTGTTTTGTGATGTGTGCTTGTGCTGCAGCATCCAATTTAACAGGAGATGACGATTCCGATGATTCAAAGGTATCTTGACCTTTGTGCTCAGCTGATGAGGCTCTGGTAAATCATAAAGAAATATATAAGTAAAATAAAATCAAAACCATACGTTAATGCTAAAATCAGCAAAATCGTGTAATTTCTACTTACACGAGTCTTCTTCTCAAACCTGGTGAGAGGATAATACTTTCTTCTTCGTCTTTACTAACGTTTTCCTTAAATGATGTATTAACTCTGAGCTCTGGAAACGCTGCAGTATCCAACTGACACCAAATGTTATAAGATATAACTATAAAGAATCAGATGTCTATCTAAAAATTATGTATGTTACGAAAATGAAATAAATCTCACCACAGGGCTAGCCGGTTTAGCTGCAAGTGCTTCAATCTTCTCAGAGTAGTTACTTAACAAAGCTTTTGAAACTCTATGGGCGTAAGAGGAAGATTACAGTACTATCAGGATGGGAATTGTTGTGAAACTCGGATTCGACCCATTTACTTCAAACAGATTAAATTAACAAAATTATTTGCCGAAAAGTCTATTTTAAATGCATACAACCACCTAAAATTGGATCAATTAACGCTATAATTTATTACTGTTATGATTTAAAAATGGTCAAAAACAAAAGTGTTTGTGGGTCAACCGAACCCGGCCCATACTAAGAATAAACTTTTGACCTGTTCACCTATATGAGATTATATCGTTGCACGCAACAAAAAACGCATAAACAGAAACAAAACAAAGAAAAAGTAAAGGATTCTGGCCTGTTAAATCCTTCTGAAGTTTTCTCTGTAGCTAGTTGTTCCAATTGTTCTCTTAACGTAGCAACATGCTGTAAAAAACCATTGTATTAGCTCCATGACCAATAAAATTTAAGATGTCATTGATAGCATTAAGGGACTGTTCAGCATGCTCATAAAAACTAAAAATGCTAATGCTTTATTAAAAGTAATAGTAGTCTGAAATAACCAATTCAACATTAAATATTTAGATACAGTTTACATCAGTCACTCCAAACACCCTCAAAACTACTTAACTATTAATCGACATGAAATAAGAAAATAAACGTTACATAATTTGAACTTTTAATAACCAATCTCAAACACCACCTAAACTGAGCATGTTAATTCACAATAGAGTGTAATCAATAAGACGTTAAATGGAAAGGGCTAATGTCATATAATAGCAACGCCCGCTTTATGCTTAGAGGACATACATGCATAAGTTTCACTTTATTTTGTTGTTGTGGAGCAGCTGCCAGCAATCTTTTTAGATTGATCTCGGTTTTACTCAATCCCATCCTCAGTGAAACCCTACGAAATTCATTTTTAACTCGTTAACTGCATCAAAATGGAACATACTTTAACCTCTTTATCATTGTATACTAACATATACAGTATAGTTTTTCTTTTCTTCATTGTATGCAATTTAAATATATTTGATGCATTGCATATATTTCATAACATCAAGAAACTATCAAAAACACCATATATGCAACCCAAATATATACTTCCTAGTTCATATATAGTTTCACTTAAACATGTTTAATGCCGAAACAAAATTTCAAACCCTCTCGCTTTCCAACATTTTACTATACAGAGTAAGTTAACCAAAAGCTTATAGCTACTTTTTCAACGTCGTTTAGAACTTGGCATACACGAACAATACGCATATTTGCGTGACGTGTTTAGCAAGACATGATTCATTGGTTGTCGCGTTTTGGTGCAATTTTTTTTTTTTTTTTTTTTTTTTTTTTTTTTTTTTTTCTTCATTTGTGTAGGACAATAGTAAATGGGATTAATGTAAGCTATATTATATGAAATGCAAAAAAAAATGTGAAATTTTGGTATGATCAAATGAAAGTATAAAAATAATGAAAATGGGAATTGTTGATCTATATATGTACCTTTATGGTTTGATTGGAAACAAAGATAAGTGGGTTGTGGGTGTATTTCTTTTGTTTTTAATTCGTGTTAATAAAAGATGATCACTGGTTGCCGGTTTGTGCCCCGGTGACTAACTAATCGGAATATGTTTTTTCTTTTATATTGTCCAGGAAGGGCCCTTAATTTATCTATTGGTTTCTTCTCTCTAGGCCTTCAACTAAGTTGTTTAGTAAAACAAATCTCTTATATTCAGTTTTTTAAGTGATACTTGAGAACATAATTTTTTTATTTTTATTTTTTTCATTTCCTACTTTAAGTGATACTCGAGAACACAATGTAACACCGTGTTCTCGTATTATAAGTGTTGAAGTAAAACCCTGCGGTATGGTTCCACCTCAGCAAAGTCTTCCGGATAAACACAAGTTCTCTTCGGCTGCACAAGTAAAACACACGTCAGACTCGCCTCGGGGGTATTTCCGAGACCGTCTCCGGCGTGAGAGTAAGTATGGAGGGTATGATGATGAGTATAAGTAAAGGTAAGTGAATAGTATGTGTGTGTTAGTTGTGTGACATAAATGAGATAGGGGTATTTATACTACCTCAATTCTCTACCTGCTTTACCTCGGGAACGAGCGCACAGTGTTATCCCATACCTAGTAGGTAATTTGTCAGACCACGTGGGCGGACACGATCCCTGAAAATCCGGCTGGAACTTCGGCTTACCTTCGTCAAAGGTCCGGACGGTTGGTATGACCGAAGGATCGACAAGCCGAAGACCGGGATAATATCTGAAGGATATGTGCCATTCGGGCATATACGCTAACATGTCCCCCCCCCCCCCCCCCCCCAGTATTGGAGTATCAGTTCAAGACTGATGGTTCAATACTTGAAAGAAAAGATATGTCTCTGCCGTTGCGTTACGGACGCTGATGAACGAATGGTATTAGGGTTCCGTTAAGGGCTTTTGTTGGGAGTTCTTATTGGGCTTTTGATAGATTGGGCCCATGGGCCGAATAAAATATTGTTTCTCTGCCTACAGCTGGATGCCACTACTTTCCTACCTACAAAGATCGGACGGCTTGCTTTCTTCCACGTGGAGTTTGTACTGTGTGACGCGACGTTTCGCGTTCTTCAACGCCGACCCCTATATGTATCTATGCTTCTCACCTCATTTGCTACCATTCACTGTATATCTTTCCGAAACGTCATTCCACACACACACAACTCACCGTCAAGCGTCTGGTTCAGTGTTCTTGTAAGGTGTGTCCCATACCTCTCTGTAATTATCATTTTCGCATAGTTTTCGGCATCTTTTAGTTATGACCATCAGTGAGCCCGGGGAAATGAATAGACCGGTAAGTCAAC
The DNA here is from genome assembly GCA_030686995.1 of Artemisia argyi. NCBI lineage: Eukaryota > Viridiplantae > Streptophyta > Magnoliopsida > Asterales > Asteraceae > Artemisia > Artemisia argyi. The sequence goes on from CM060683.1 coordinate 162,581,121, forward strand.
CCATTACCGATAAGCCTGGTCCCTCCGTTGCTACTCCCCTCGGCAAATTTGATATGCATATTCAAGTATCCAAACTTACCCAGGGCACCTTAGACGACCTAATCATAGAGTTCGGCATCCCTAGAGAACTGAATCCCATTCTTCCCCCTTCCGGTTTAACGATGGATAAACTACCTGAAGATAAGATAGGTATTTACGTACATCAGTTGAAGATTGGAGGTGTCAGGGTTCCTTTTTCTACCTTTTTACTCGCCGTCATCGACTATTTTAGAGTACATATTTCTCAACTTATTCCGATAGGTTTAAATAGGGTGACCCTCTTTGAGCTTCGGTGTTATAGCCTGAATGTTAACCCAACGGTCCCGTTATTTCGGGTATTTTACCGATTATGCAAGCAAGGGAATTGGTTCTCCTTTAAGAGCCGAACGGGTAAGAGGGCTAAGAAGTGTTTTGAGGAAATTCTCTCCGGGTTGAAGCATTGGAAGGACCACTTCTTACTGATAGACCGAAGGGCAATTCCTTATGCCATGCCTTGGAGGCATAAAGACTCCAAGATTAATGATCCTTTCCCTGAGAACTATTCAGATGCCGATGCACGCAAACTTGCCGGTAAACTCATCTACCTTCGTAAGCCTCCTGCCAGTCTCCTTTGGGTGACCGGGCTTTCTTCCATTTTCAAAAACCCGGGTCATGAGGTTATTCTAAGAGATGCCGAGGGGCATGGTAATTTAATGTCTTTATTATATGTTTACTTGTTTTATTTCTCTTCTATTATATTCCGTTCTTACCCCGTTCTTCTTTCTCTCCTTTTTTTTCAGTTATTAGTATGTCGGATTATCTTGAACTTCCGTCCTTGGAAGGGACCGTAGTGAGCTCCGGAAACCCTCTCCCAGAGAATCATGAGAGGCCCAACAGGACTACCCCTCCCCTATCTTCGAAAGATCCAATTCCAGACAAGTCTAGGGTTCAAAAAGCTGTGGAAAAGGAGGACAGGGAGGTAGTTGCTGCTAGGGAGGAAAAAGAAAGGAAGAAACAAGAGAAGGGACCTGTGAGTAAGAAGAGAGTGGCTGCTGAGGGGGGTGAAGCTCCGAAGAAAAGGAAGAGAAAGAATCTAGCCGATGAGGAGATCGTTCTTTCCGACGATCATACCGTTGATGCTAATCCTCTCAACCAAGCGGAGCCCAGTGTTCAAGAAAAACTTGTTGTCAATCAGCCGGAGAGTGCCGCGCATCCGGACGAGAACATGGCTGAGAACAATGAGACTTTGCAGCCGGAGGAGCAGGTGGGTGGACCACAAGATGACGAAGCTCATGGTCGTAGTTCAAGACCTCCTTCAGAAGGTGAACAGTCTTTGTCTTTTTCATTTTTCTCTTCGTTCCCCCTTTCCCCTTTTTGATGATCACTTCAATTCGTTTACCTATAATCATATATTTGTCTAATGCATGTGTGAATTGGTCTCAGGTCACTCTGCTCATACGGCTCAATCCGAACACCATCTTTCTCACCCCGGAGGCCCGTCAACGGAGAATCAGGATACTCTCGAAGGTATGGGCTTGTTCTGTTGTTCTTTGCTTGTTTGCATGTTTTTCACATCATTAATAACTTCTGTTGTTTGGTTTTACAGAGGGTCATACTGACAAGACCGGTGGGTACTTTGTTCCCGGGTGGACGCTACGGGATGATGTTCAGATGAATTCCTTCCGAGCCTGTCGTGAGATGATCAACAACCTTGCCACCCCAGCCGAGAAGGAAGCCTTATCCGGATTGAATAATAATCAACTTCTTCTGCAAGCGTATGTGAATGTGGGTTCCGGGGTGGCCCTCTTGGGAGAACTGTTCACTCGCTATGCCCAGCTGAACAGAGAGTTCCGGGAGTTGGAAGCTGTGCATCAAGGTTGTGGGTCTTTGGTTGATCAGTTGCATGACACCGAGGAAGAACGCAACTCGGTGAGGGGTCAATTCAACCAACTCTTGAAGGAATTCAGGGAGCTGGAGGATGAAGTTGCAACGGCGTCAACCCGGACGGAGGGCTTGACAGATCAGTTAGAGGAGATGGAAAAAGACATAAATGATTGGATGAAAGTCTCCTCTACTCAAGCCGCTCGTATCAAAGATCTTGAGCAGCAGCTGAAGGAAAAATCACTTGAGGTCGACCGATTGACCGCTGAGAACAAACAGTGTGTCACGGAGCTAGCTTCTTCCGAGGTTATTCGTCACAATATCGTCAAGGAGCTTCTTCCAGCAGCCTTCTGTAGGCTCTTTGAGAGTGCCGAATATAAGAAGAGTCTGGGCCGATGATGCGTGGGAATTGCACCAGGCTTTACCTCTCAAGGGATCTTGAGAAGCTTACAACCCCCACCAGGCAGTGTACCTGATCGTTGTAGTATAGTATAGTGACAAGTACCGGGGGATTGATCGTTCAGCTAGGAATAGTGTCGCTAGGATTAGAAAACCTAAATACTAGTTCTAAAAGTGAAGGATGATTATTTTTGTATTTTTATATTTTTTAGAAAGCAAGTTAAAATCTCGGGTTTGAAGGATTTGGGCGGAATTAGTTGCTAGTCAACTAACCCAATCCTAAAGATGCAATCAAAATAAAATACTAAAAATGAAAATAAACTAAATTATACTAAGGATGTGAGCAATAAGTGGAGAAAATGTGTTTACTTAGATTTCACTACTCCCTAGACATCTTTTACACGTTAATTACTTGTTATAGTTGCATGGATGACGGATTGCATTCCTTAATACCATTCATGGGGTAGCGCACTTAACTCCCCAATTCTATGAGCTCTTATCTCCTCCTATACCATGCCCAGCACAACCATAGGGATTATAAACAGTGGCTCATGCATTAAATACAACCAATAAAGACCTAGTGCACATTGGTTCATGTTTCCTAAGACGTTCAAGCATGTTACCATTTGGAGATCTGCCAGTTTTCTTAAGCCTAACATATAAATCATTCATCCAAGACAATTATAAACAAGTAATCAACACATAATTAACATCTAGGTTTCATTAGATCCAAGCAAACACAAGATAGATCTAGCCTAGCATGATGAAATTAAGACAAGAACAAGATATAGACAACCAACACATAGACATATTGATTGAATTAAAAGAACACTTATCTCAATTACACATGAAAGGTATCAAGGGCTTAGAACCCTTGAAAAACCTGTAAAATTCGCACCAAGTTCGTACTTAGGGTTTCTCCAAAACTTCCCTCCTTTTAATGTGAAAATTAGAAAACTATATATAGGAAAAGGGGTCTGACGGCGTCAAGACCAAACTTGTGACGCCGTCACCTCGCCGCCAAAACTCTTCTCGGACTGCCTTGATCTACTTCTGACGCCGTCATGTGTTGTGCATTTCCAGGTCGTCATGACTTTTACTCTTGACGCCCTACTTCGTGACGCCGTCAAATCTGTACTGGGTCGTCATGGAAAATTGCTCTTGACGCCGTCAAGGATTCCTTCTTGACGCCGTCACCTACTGTTCCCAGCAAGGAAAATTAAGACTTTGGCGTTTTCATCACTTTTATGCTCCAAAAACGTCTGAATTGCTTCCTTTTTCCAGATTTCACTCCCAAAGTACCTAAAATCACAAAAGGAATAATTTAGGGCAATATTTGATCAAACAAAGTCAATTCCGGGCTTAAATGACCCCCTAAAAGTGGTTCATTTTTCGCCTCATCATATACCCTTACACTTGAGATTTGCTTGTCCTCAAGCAAATGCGCTTTTATTCTAGTCAAAATACAAGTTAGGGGTCCTTTAACACTAATATAAAAGTAATTACAACAAATAATCGTTCCACTAAAGACCAATAGACAAGCACGGAGGTCATACACTAGCACCTCACAAATAGTGTTTAGATACTCACATGGCGTAAGCACCTAGGATAAACTATCAAAGAGGTCTTTTAAAAGGGTTGTAACGTTAGGTGTAGGGATATGAAATACACGGTTTTGTTGGATAAAGGAAGTTTTTACTGGTGGTGAGTTAACAATCTTGGTTAATTACATGTACAATGTGGCGTTGCTAAGCCAAGACTAGACTCGACTTAAGCTAATAACAAAAATAACAAAAACATAAAATGAACATAGAATGAAACGGGATGGTAGTCCGTATGTTTTTTCTCTTTTCTTTTTATATTTTTTTTTCCTTTTCTTGATTTTTCGATTTTTTTTTTTTTTTTTTTTTTTTTTTTTTTTTTTTTTTTTGCATACACTCTTACCCTACCATCCAAAATAATACATCATAGGGGATGAAAATTCCCCTTACACTTGAATTTTTATATACTTTACAATAAACTAATCTAATGACTCGAATTAAGATAATCAAAACACTTGGAGCACTTTTTAAGATTAACGCACATATGGGGGTAATAAATGATGTTCTTCCCCATTACTCCATAAAATAAGTACTTTACCCATGAGTCCCAATCGTCCCAAAACAATATGTACAAGGATATGACTCGACTTAGCAACCATGTAATCAATTAGATAGTTAACTTAGGGTTTAACAAATAACAATAATGCACTAAAAATGAGCGCATACACGGAAGGCTAAGGCGATTTGGTTGTACATTTAAGTGGGGTGTAACAAATTCTTCCTTTAAGTAAAATGCTTAAAGTTAGAAACGAAAAGATAGGCTCGGAGGGGTGTACTAGGGGTTTCGTGTACTAAAAATGAGTACAACGCTTAAGGGTGTAGGAAAAATTAGTTGACTTAACTAGCCAAGTAATATGACTTAAATGGTCAAGTAATTATAATACGGGTTTAACACAAGGGTGATCTTAATGCCTCTTATCATGTAGTAAATCCTACTACACGAATGTAGTCTCACTAGCGGTCTCGGGATGCATCACTAACGCAAGTTCTAGAATCTAAATGCTACCGGTACACTCATAAGCACTAATAATAAATGCTTTTCCTATCAAATCTAAAGGCGAACCTCACATATTTGGGTGGAAAATTTTTCTGAATATACGGTTATGTGCTAGTCATACAATCTCCTATCCATGAGACACTTGCTATGGCTAAAGTTTCACTCCTAAATGTTGTAAAAAATTTTAAATTTGGCGCTAAAATTACACAAACAAGTATTTCTCATAGTTTTATTACACATCTACCATCAAACAAAACAAACTCAAGCGAAAGTGCATATGTAAGGTATCATCTTTGTTGGGATCATACTTTTGTATTTTAGTCAAGTCTCGGTCATTACCTTTTGTAATAGGTTGCTTAGTCATTTAATCTTCTTAGTTTATGTTACAAGGCTTAAGAATGTAAGTCCATGGGCCTTAAAGCCCACGTCTAAATGAAAGGAGGGAGGAAGGGAGTGTTGCCCTACTCCTCCTCCTATAAATACTAAGCTTATGTAACCTTTCACATGGTTGGTTATTTGATTATCTTAAGGAAACTCTTGTTCTCTCACCTTTCATATTGTCTCATAATCAACCATCTCTCATTCTCATCTTATTTCTTTCATTATCATACTTGTGTTTACATAAATGGTGACCTAACAAGTGGTATCATTCGCCAAATAGAGATTGAAGTGTTCTTTCTATAGTTAACGTGGGGTTTAGGTGCTTATTCTTCATCTTTTTGCATTTTTCTTTGTTTCTTTCACTCAAATCTTGAAGCTTGGACAAGTTTCAAGGTTGATATAGTGATTTGAAGCTTAGTTTTTGCATAAAGTTGTGATTTTTAAGGTTTATTTAAGGTTTTATAGCTTCTTTGATATTGGAAAACTAGTTTTTGGTAGCATAATCTTTAATAGTTAGTGTTTTCTAAGTATTGGTGAAGTTATTTGATCAAAAGTACCTTATTTCTAAGCATTTTTCTTTAAAAATTTGAGATTTTTCAAGGTTCTGACCAGTTTACGCGTAACTATAGTGAACAGTACGATTTTAAAGCTGTCAACAGTACTTTTTGTCCCTTCTACGCTTAAGTTTTGGTAAAAACCCTTTTCTTACGAGTAACTTGGGTCAAAACCCTTTTCTTACGAGTAACTTGGAAGTCTACGCCTAAAACCTACGAGTAAATTCAATTTCTACGCGTAAGTGGGAATTCCTACGCAGAAGACAGATCCTACGCCTAAGCTTTACGCATAAGTCTATCTTACGCGTAAGTTTCAGTTATCTACGCCTAACTTCATCCAAGGTTATATCTTCGTTCTTCGGTGACTCAGTACTTCCCTAGCTTGGATAAGTTAGTGGAATACTTCGACTTCGGATATCTTTCAAGCTTGGATAAGTTTGGAAGATTTGTTTGGTTGTTTAACCTTACGCATAAGTCTAAACTTACGCATAAGCCAAAGCTTACGCGTAAAGAGAAAACTTACGCATAAACTTTTTTGTTTACGCCTAAACTACTCTTTACGCTTAACCTAAAAGTTTACGCGTAAGATTATAGTTACGCGTAAGAATTCAACTTACTCCAAGGATTTTGGACTTGATCAAAGGAACGTGCATTTCAATCTTCTACAAAGATCCATTTCTTCACAAGTGTTCAAAGATGTCTCAACCACCTAACTACTACTTCCCTCATCAACAGCAACAGCAACATCAGCAGTATCAGCAACAACAATACCATCAGCAACAACCGTATCAACAACCTTCACAATCACACGTTCAAAAACAACCGTTTAATCCACTACATCATTACCTAATGATGCAACAACATCAAATCATTCCTCAACAACAACCATATCAAATGCCACAACAAAACACTCAGTTTTCCTCCAAACAACCTCACTGGTTTGACAGAATGTGTGAAGTTATTACAACTCAATAATCCAGATATGAGGCAGGATCACTTGAAACACCTCCAATGCTTACACCTGGGAACTATGTTCAGTGGTCAAGTCGATTCTTACGATTTCTTGAACTTAAGAAACCTCATGGAAAATTCTTGAAACAAGTGATACTTGAAGGACCATTTGAGTGGCCAACAAGATTTGAAATTGGTGATCCAAATGCTGATCCTCCACGTCCTCCTGGTGATAGACCTCTTCCAGAATCTGCACTCACAGAAGAACAGAAATTACATCGTGAAGCTGATGAGTACGCAATGGCTTATATACTTCAAGGTATACCTAATCCAATTTATTGAAGTGTCGATGCTCAGAAGACAGCCAAAGCTATGTGGGAACATGTTCATCTCCTTATGGAAGTCACTCAATTGAACAAGGATGATATGGAATCCAAACTCTACATGGAATACACAGACATCACAATTGAACCAGGAGAGTCACTTGAATCCTACTATCATCGTTTCACAAATGTGGTCAATGATCTGGAACGTCACAAAATCACAGTACCAAGGATAGCAGTGAACTCCAAATTCGTCGGTAGTCTTGGTCCAGATTGGCATAAATATGTGACATTTGTTCGTCAAACAAAAAATCTTCATGATGCTCCATATGGTTTGTTGTATGATTTTCTGAAACACCATGAACCTGAAGTGGAAAAAGATCGAGCTCTACGAGGAGGATACACACCAACACCAACACCAAATTCTTTGGCTCTCGTAGCTCAATTTCCCTATGCTCCACCACCAATGTCAAATCATGCATATGTTCAAGAGCAGAACTACTTCAGTTATCCACAGTCTTCTACCTCGAACCAAATGGTCCCTTATGATTCATCTCCACAGAATGCTTCTACTCAACTTGTTCCATTCAACAACAATGATGCAGTGTATTACTCAAATTCCAATGACGACGACGATGATAACTTTAACACGTTGAATCAGGGACTCGCTCTTATTGCTCGTGCTTTTAGCAAATTCTCCAACAAGACAAACAACCGTCAACGTTCATCTTCTAATACAAGGAATCAAGCTGTTGTCAATGATGGAAGAGTGGAAATTCAGAATCGTAGCTATGGTCGATCTGGTTCAGGAAGTTCTTCAGGAAACTTTGGGAATGGTCAGAGGTTTAGTAACAATGCGGGGTTCAGGAACAACTCAGTATCTTCTTAGCAAAGGTCTGAACCAGTTGCACCAAGGAACTCCAACTCAGGGAATGCAGTATGGTGCTACAATTGTAATGAAAAAGGTCATATACCGACAGCATGTCCCAAACCGAGAACTCGAGGCAGTAAGTTTCACAAGCAGGCATTACTCATGGCTCTTCAAGATGAAAAAGATGGACATTTCCCTGAACAAGATAACAACTTCATGGCAAATGTGAACAATGATGATGACATGGAAGATCTGGAAGCTAATGCAGCTGTGATGCTTATGGCCAACATGCAGGAACTTCAGTTTAATGATTCAGGTCCAGTGTATGACACTGACGGCTTGTCTCAGGTACATGACCAAAAAGCATGCCTAATACATGAAATAGCCTCACCCTCTGCTTCTAAATCAGATACGGCGCAAGTTATTCCATCTAAATCATCTTCATCTTCTCAAACAGATGAACAAATAAGCACAGTTGTCATATTTGATGACGACACAGTTGTTTCATTTGATGATCCTATTGATAATGATAAACATGATCATTTAGAACAACATGAACCATTATTTGATCCAGACCCTGACCTTATATTGTTATCTAAACAACTGGATGCTCAACAATTGCAAATCATTAAATGCAACGAGTGAAACAAAGTTTTAAAAGAACAAAATGCGTCTCTTGCAAGAGATATTGAATGTTATAAAATTCAACTTTCAAACCAGGAAGACAAGATTAAATATGCAAAAAGTTTTGAAAAAGCTTTTCAAGATTCTTACAACAAAGAACAAGATCTTCAACGTAAAATGCAAGATTTAATTGAGTCAAACGGAAAGTTGATTTCTAAACTCGAAAGTGAGAAGTGTGAATTAAAAATGCAAGTGGAACGTCTTCAAACAGTACTTTCAAAAACAGAAACAGAATTGTCAAGTTGTAAAAAGGAGTTTTGTGAACATAAATACGAAAAAGGAAGTATATAGATGATTTACTCGGTGATATTGTTGATCTTGAAAAACAACTCAAAGAATTTCGTAACATTGTTTACAAACACGGGAACTCTGTCACAACAATTCAGAAATTTACTTTAAAACCGAGACCCGATAAAGGATTTGCACTTGGCGATTACAATTCAATGTTTCTTCATACGGCATTCAAAGAAATTCCGAAAATTTACAGTATGGACCATTTGCTTGATAATACGATTGTGCGTGCTGTTGTTTTTGATACTGAGGAAGAAGAAGAACTTGAAGACGAGAGTCGATCAAAAATGAGTTATGTTCAAAATTGGACACCATATGATTATTCAAAAGCTCCTCCTATTTCCAAATCTTTTGTTACTCAAAAAGAATTACCTGAGAAATCATGGTATGTCACTGAGTCATATGTTTCATCCTCCAATGCGGCCCCTGTCCAAACTGTAGCACAAATAAATGGTCCTTTACCATCATCCGGTGAACTTACACCTTTACCGAAAAAATGTCGTGTCTTAAATTATTTCAAAACTTTTATGGAAGACATCGAAATTTTGGAGGAAACAATTGAACGCAATTCTAAAATAAAAATTGAAACTTTTCAATCCGCTTACGAGCGAGAAAAGAGAGATATTTTCAAAAACAAATGTTGCCAATTGTCAAACACCTCCGTCTTTGTGCTACACGTTGGGATCAGGAACTTCAAAACGAGGTCAAAAATATGATAAACGTTTTCAACTCAACTGAAAATGAGATTTTGGTTCAAAAGCAAAGAAATAGAGTTTTAAAAAATGATGCTGATCGACTCTTGGAACAAGTTCTCAATGCTGATATTTTGTCTGTTATCATGAATGATCTTTATAAATCTGGTACTTCTATGCTTATGGATGATCTTTGTGTTGATAATAACTTGTTAAATGAGGAAATTGAGACACTCAAACAGGAAAATGATAAGTTGAGAATTACAAATGATGATGTGACAAAACAGTTTTCAAAAGAAATTTGTCTACTCAAACAAAGGATTGAATGGTGTCAAGCTCAAAGTCTTGAAAGAGAATTGAAACTTCAAAATCAAAATATTTCCAACTCTTGTCAACTTTGCAAAAACAATGAGTCTTTCAAAAGTCTGTGTCTCCGATACGAGAAAGAAATTGCGGATTTAAAAATTGAAAACGCCGAATGGCACCAAAACCGCGATGACATCAAATATTGCAATGGTTTACTTGAGTCTGAAATCCAGGATAAAAATCACATCATCATTGATTTGAAAGAGAAAATTAAGCTAATTCACAAGGGAAAGATGGTTGACACCACGGTGATAGCACCAGGAATGTATCAATTAAACAAAACTGCTAAAGAAAATGTCATTCAAAACACTAACGTTGATAACTTCACTTCTACAGGACTAGTCTCCACTAATAGCGTTAGCAGACCCAAGCGAAAAAGTAAAAAGAAGAATAGGATCCTGCAACGTAAGAGAGGACAACTAGAAGCTCAAGAAGTAGAAGATCAACTTAGGAATTTGAATAAAACTCATGTTGCATCATATTTAGATTATAATCTGGCAAATTGTAATCAAAATCTAAATGTAACGAATGATGAACCTTTGAATGTTTTGAATATTAATGCATCTTGTGTGTTTTGTCGTAAAAGCGTATCATCTGGTGATCATACAAAATGTTTAGCTAATTCTCTTCTCAATCGTCATAAGAAACGTAGGACACGCATTCCTTTTAGGCCCACTACTGCCTCTAAGTCTATCTTAGGAAAGCCGCCTTCTACGGTTTCTAATGAAGTTGATGTTACCCCCATAAGTACAGAGAACAAGTCTAGGAATCAGCCAAACACTAGTGAATTCACCATTAAAAAAGCAAGAACTAGTTGGAATTGGCAACGTTGGTTACAACACAAACCAGACTTTAAATGGATTCCTAAATTGTTGAATACATGTGTTACTAACCAACAGGAACCCGCACTTTCTTTGGGTTCCACCCTTACTTCTGTTCCATCCATGTCTTCTTCTTGTGATGCAGGTGGTACAGATTGTTCTCTGGATTGTTGATAGCGGATGCACCCGACATATGACAGGCAATCTCAAACTGTTGCAAAACTTTGTCTCAAAGTTCATTGGTACTGTCAGATTCGGGAATGATCATTACGCTTTAATAATGGGATATGGTGACTATGTCAGTGGGAACATTGAAATCAGTCGTGTTTATTATGTGGAAGGCCTTGGACACAACCTCTTCTCTGTTGGTCAGTTTTGTGATGGGGATCTAGAAGTCGCATTTCGTGAGAAAACATGTTTCGTTCGTGACTTACAAGGAAACGATCTAATGTCTGGCTCACGTGGTTCTAACCTTTATACAATATCAATGTCAGATATGATTGCTACTTCTCCGATATGTCTTCTCTCCAAAGCAGAATCGACTAAATCTTGGTTATGGCACAAACGTCTTTCGCACTTGAATTTCAAAACTATGACTGACCTTGCTCGGTTCAAACTTGTTGATGGATTTCCAAGATTCCGTTTTACCAAAGATCACTTATGTCCTGCCTGTGAACAAGGAAAAAGTACTCGGGCTCATTTTCCTTCAAAACCTGAGCACAGTACGAATCATGTCTTACAATTGCTACATATGGATTTGTGTGGACCGATGCGTGTTCAAAGTATCAACGGTAAACGCTATATTCTTGTAATTGTGGATGATTATTCCAGATGGACTTGGGTTTATTTTCTACGAAGTAAAGATCAGGCTCCTTCCATGATCATCACCTTTCTCACTAAAATTCAAGTTCAGCTACGCAATACGGTACGAATAGTCAGAACTGATAATGGAACTGAATTTAAGAATCAGACACTTCAGTCATACTTCCAGAAAGTGGGAATTGAACATCAAACATCTATTCCTAGAAGCCCAGAACAGAATGGAGTTGTTAAAAGACGCAACAGGACGTTAGTGGAAGCTGCTAGAACTATGTTGATTAATGCTCAATTACCAGATTACTTGTGGGCGGAAGCTGTTTCAACTGCATGTTATACCCAAAACCGTTGCATGATCACAAAACGCCATCGCAAAACACCTTATCAAATTGTTCACAAAAGGAAACCGAACATCGATTACTTTCATGTATTTGGAGCACTTTGTTATCCGATAAATGATCGTGATGATTTAGGTAAACTTAAAGCAAAGGCTGACATCGGAGTGTTCGTTGGATACTGTGAAAATTCCAAAGGCTTTCGAATATGGAATCGTCGTACAAAAGAAATTCAAGAAACCATTCATGCTAATTTTGATGAACTCACACAAATGGCTTCTGAGCAACACAGCTTAGGACCCGAATTCAACCGTCTTAACTCTCCGGAATCTTCGGCTGAACCATTGCCACTCAACCGCAAAGAATTAGAAACCTTGTTTGCTCCACTATTTGATGACACAATTGAATACCGTCCTACTGAGGTCTCACCCAATTCCGCTGCTCAACCTGATAACATTCCAGTACAAGACTCACCTCAACAAACAACTACAAGTGTTGCGAGAGACGGTCCTCCAATTGTATCACCATCTACAGCAGAACAAACTGGTTCTACTTCCTACCATCCAGCTGAAGATCCAACACCACAATCAGTTCCACAACCCGCACAGCATGATCCTGATGCGTTCTTTAACCCATTTGCACCGGCTCCTACAGTTCCTGATATAGCTGAGTCGTCAACACGCAATTTGGATCCTGCTAACATGCGAGATACTTATCAACTACACCCTTCAACACACAAATGGACTCGAGACCATCCACTAGTTCATATTATTGGTCATCCAGATGCACCTGTCATGACAAGACAACGACTTCACACTGATGGAGAAACTTGTATCTATGCACTCACAGTTTGTCACGAAGAACCTAAGAACATTAAAGAAGCAATGACTTATGACAACTGGATTGAATCTATGCAAGAGGAATTTCAGCAATTCATAAGATTAGAAGTCTGGGAATTAGTTGAAAGACCTGACGGAGTCTTTGTCATCGGGTTAAAATGGATCTGGAAGAATAAGCTTGATGCAGAAGGGACTGTCATACGTAACAAATCACGTCTGGTAGCGAAAGGATACTCCCAACTAGAAGGACTTGATTTTGCTGAATCCTTTGCTCCAGTGGCTAGACATGAAGCTGTTCGGATCTTTTTGGCCTATGCTGCACACAGGAACATGATGGTTTACCAAATGGATGTGAAAACAGCATTTCTTAATGGAGAACTCCGTGAAGAAGTTTATGTTAGCCAACCTGAAGGCTTCGTTGATCCTGAGCGTCCTAATCACGTTTACCGACTCAAAAAGGCACTCTACGGACTTAAACAAGCCCCACGGGCGTGGTATGACAAACTGTCCACTTTCTTGCTGGCCAATAAATTTTCTAAAGGATCGGTGGATCCAGTACTATTTACAAAAACCTATGGGGAGGACTTACTTGTTGTTCAAATATATGTCGACGACATTATTTTTGCCTCAACAAAAAGAAGTTACTCTAATGATTTTGCAAAATTAATGAAAGATAATTTTGAAATGTCCATGATGGGTGAACTTTCGTTCTTTCTAGGACTACAAGTTCATCAATCACCCCGTGGAATTTTTATAAATCAGTCCAAATATGCTCTTGAAATTTTAAAGAAACATGGAATGATGTCTTGTGATACTTATAATACACCAATGGGCTATACCACAAAACTAGATGCTGATTTACATGGGACTCCAGTTGACCCTACCAAATACCGAAGTATGATTGGGTCCCTCATGTATCTCACAGCTAGTAGACCTGATATAGTATTTGCTGTCTACATGTGCTCTCGCTATCAGTCCAAACCAGCTGAAAAACACCTCAGTGAGGTCAAGAGAATCCTTCGATACATAAAGGGAACCATTAACTTGGGAATCTGGTATCCGAAGAATTCTGGTTTTGAACTAATTGCTTTTTCAGATGCTGACCATGCAGGATGTTTAGACACACACAAAAGTACATCTAGTGGATTACAATTTCTCGGAGACAAACTTGTGTCATGGCAATCAAAGAAGCAGGACTGCACATCACTGTCGTCAACAGAATCTGAATATGTAGCCATGTCTGCTTGTTGTGCTCAAGTCATTTGGATGAGATCACAACTTAAGGATTATGGCTACCTATTCAACAAGATTCCTATCTACTGTGATTCCAAAAGTGCAATTTCTATCTCCTGCAACACAGTACATCATTGCAAATCCAAACACATCGATCTCCGATATCACTTCATCAAAGAGCATGTGGAAAAGGGTACCGTTGAACTTTATTTTGTTGGAACTGAGTACCAATTGGCGGACTTACTTACCAAATCCTTGGCACCATCAAGGTTTGCTAGTCTAGTTCACCAAATTGGTATGCGATGTTTGACTCCAGAGGATCTGGAAAAGTTTTTAAAACACAATTGATCGTCAAACATCAAAACAATCTTTGTAAATATTCTCTAAAAAAAAATGCAAGTATAAACCACCTCTTTCAACACTATTTTATAAAATGTCTTCAATTATTTAAAACAAGTGTTGAGGGGGAGGAAAAGTAATTTTTCAAATTTCTCAAAAATATATTAACTTTTATACTTGCATTTTACCAAAAATAAATACGTTTTTATCAAAAGTGTTGATTCAAAAAGTGTTTCGGGTTACTCTCCTTGACCAATATAATAAATTTTTCAATATTTTTGACTACGGTCTAAGGTCGAGGGGGAGTACCACATGTTGTTCTTATCGTAACTTGGTGTTGTTAACGAAAGTTACTTGAGTTAATGTATTTAGGCATTAGGGGTTAATGTTTCGTGAGGTTAAGGGACCATTTGTGTCAAGTTACCAAACTAGTTTTAACCCATGGTCAAAACTCATTTGACCCACACATTAACTGCACCTGCAAAATCATTTATCACATTCACCTACTCAATCAACGATCCACAATCATTCAACTAATCTGTTCATTAATCTTCTAATCTGTAAGTTGTTACATGTTTTGATCATGATTTCTAACAAGGGTTTTTAATCTTAACTTAATCCAACGGTTCAATAAGTCACAATCGATTTATTATTCTTAGGGTTATGCGTAATTATGAACCCAGAAATTTGTAGTTGTTATGGTTAAATTGGTTAGTGATAAATGATCCTTAGATGATTATGAACATGATTCTTAACTCCAATCGTACCCAGATTCACTCAATCGATTAGTTTGGAATTAGGGTTCATACGAAGGAATTAGGGGTTCTTGATTTTGTGCTTTATGTTTGAAATTGGTGATGAGGATTGTGTTATTACATGCCTAGGAACTCATACATGTGGTTTAATTGCAACAATAACATCTCTTGTTCACAAATCAAAGTTTTAGGGGTCGAACGCACTAGCAGTCATGATCTTGTGTTTCTGTGGTCAATTGGTGTTAAAATTCGGACCATATGTTCCTTAGGATGTTTTAATCACTTGCCCTAAACTTATTCTTACCCAGATTCATGATGGAATGTGTTTGTGATTATGTGTTCATGCATACCTACGCGTAACTCAGTGTTTAGGCATGTTTACGCATATAAAGTGCATATTAAAGTGTGTGGGAATGTATATTGATCAGTGGTAATGTTTGTACACTTTCAGGAATCAAACAACTCATATTACTAAAGGTGAATTTCGGGAAAATTACGTTCTTACGCGCAACTTGTTCATCCTACGCGTAAGATTGAATCTTACGCGTAAGATTCGACACGTGGACAAACATTGTCTTGGATAAGACAATGTTTACGCTTAATGATAATTCTTACGCATAAGTTTTGTTCTTACGCTTAAGTCTTGAACTTACGCATAAGTCAAAACCTACGCGTAAGTTATATCTTACGCCTAAGGTTAATCCTTTGCGTAATCTCATTTCCTACGCCTAAGATTTTATCCTACGCGTAAGATTGAGCCTACGCATAAGTTTTACCTTACGCATAACATATAAGCTTGCGCGTAGCTTTTGCTCTTACGCCTAATTTCTATTCTTACGCTTAAGTTAGGTTACGCGTAAACTTATCCACTTACGCGTAAACTTGTCAAAATCAAGAATTTTCCTAAGTGTTGTAAAATTTCCAAAGTGTAACTTCTTGTAATGATAAACTCATGTTGTAACTTAATTGTTATAAGTTTCTACCATGTGATAAAACACAAGTTTGTCATATATCAAAAGTTTTCACACACACAAACACCCACTGATCAATGTATAATATGCAAACCAAGTAATATTATGTCTTTACTAACAAAGTAAACCATTGCCATGTTTGTGTTTGTTTATGATCAATTCAGATGGCAGAACACAATGACATTCCTTACGGACCAGAACCTGAACCTAAACTTTCATGGGAAGAGACATTCCCAGATGATTACACCAGGAAGATTGGAAAGAACAACCTCCGAATCAACTTCAACAAAATCACTTGCAACGAGTCCTCTTGTATTGTTGCAGTAGATGCTCTTCTATATCACCCAAATAAGCTGTTGTTCACCAAGTCTGCCTCAGTCTCCTGCTTCTACATCCACCAGTTTTGGCATACACTTCAGCTAGATCTTGGGGAGGCTTCCTTCACCTGTATGCTTCATAACCGTCAGGTCACTGTGGACATTGATTTGTTTAGGAATGTACTTGGGTTACCAGAACTCGGCCCAAATGAAGTATATGATCCAGTCCCCACCGAAGAAGAGCTGATAGAGTGGTTAAGGGATATTGGGTATGACGAATCAGAAGAAGTTATTACAAGACATTCTAGGGTCAACATTAGATATCTTCCACAACCATGGAGAACCCTATACATTCTGATTGCCAAGTCCTTATCTGGCAGAGATACTGGCCACGAACACCCAAAGCTCCAACACCTCAAACTTTTCTGGGCAGTGGCTAATGTGAAGAAAGTTGATTATGCCAGTATCATTTGGGAAGACCTTGTGTGGCACATTGAACACAAGACCACCAACATTCCATTTGTCCGCTTCACAAAACTACTCATCGAAAGCTTCCTTCGTGAGTATGACGATATCCCACAGAGACTTGATGACGAAGATAAGAACACGTTTAGAAATGAAGATACTCTCAAAGTCATCAAGAGACTTGATACCAGCACACGCAAGCAAGGAAAGAAACTTCCCGATTGTCTCTTGAATGCCAAAGTGAAGGCTTGCACGAATTACAAGTATTACGAACAAGCTCTTAAGGATGACAAAGTTGGTTTCCTTGACGAAGTTGTTCTACCCTCCTGCATGCAAAAGAAGGGAAAGAAAGGCAGTAAGACTGGGAGCTCCGGCAGTTCCACTCAGTCTAAGAAGAAGAAGGGTACTCTCAAGAGAAGGACTCCTGCCAAGAAGCCCACATCCATTCCTGAACCTGGGTGGTTTCCCTCACCACAATCTCCTCCAAAACCGTCTGACTCTGAACAAACCGAATCCGACGAAGGTCCAGTTTACAGGGAGGCCTTTGCCAATATCACCGAGGATGTCAACCTTGATGACATTGACGACAAAGACTTGACCTTCGAAGATTGGAAGAAAAACATTGATGAGTTTGCCGATAATGCCAAATATCCATCATACCTCAATCAAAGACCATTCACTGAAGCTCAGACAATTTTGGAAGAAGAAAGGATTAGGAGAGAGAAGATGAAGGAACCAGTGACTGCTGAACAAGAGTCTGTAGGCCTTTCAGTTGAAGAAGAAAATGAAAGGGCTCTCAATCTGGGTCTCCTCCACAGCCGAATTGATGCATTCAATGCTGATCTACCTCCACCTCTAGTGTTCTCTCAAACCACCGAAGCTGGCGGATCAAGCAGCATTCCTGAGCCTACCACAGGGATCAACACAGACTTGGTCGCTTACGACAATCCCTCAGTATCTCCCACAGACATTGAAATGACTAATGTTACAGCAATGGGAGAAGAAGAAGAGGAAGATCCCATGGATACTGATGCTCCACGATTAATGACTATGGAAGAGATGGAGCTCAGAGAAAGGGCTCAGGAAGAGGAATTGAAGAGAAAACAGGAAGCTGAAGAGGCTAGGCTTGAAGAGCTTGCCCAAGCCAAACTGGAAGAAACTATCCGAATGGAAAAGAGCAGGGAAGCTGAAGAGGCAGCCAAGCTGGCTGAAGAAAAGTTGAAAAGGGAAGAAGAAGCCAAGCTTGCTGAAGAACTAAGGCATAAGGCCGAAGCTGAAAGACTGGCTGAAGAACAAAGGTTGGAAGAAGAAGCAGCCAATGCAAAGAAAGTTGATCAACCCGAACCACAGAAAGGAGATGACAAAGATCTTACCACCATCATTGAATCCTCACAGTCATCACCTCCTGCATCTGAATCCACACATGACAAATCAATCAAGAAACCAAGCACCAAAGCCTCTGCTGCATCAAAGTTACTAAAGTCAGCATTCAGAAGAGTACATGAAAAGAGGAAAAACATACTGGAAGATCAGGTTGCTACATTAGTAACCCAAGTTGCTGAATTGACAAAGCTGAATTCGAACGTCCAAGAGCTGCAAGACAAAGTTGACACTTTCATAGCTAAAGACGTACAGGAGAACTTGGAAGCCACATTAGCAGCTCAAGCACAAGAGTACATGGCACAACACTTAGTTGCTGAGTTGAAAGATCTGCTGGCACCCATGAGAGATGAACTCACCAAGTTCGCAGAGCAAGCTGTCAAGAAAGTAATCCGATCGACAACATTTACTCTTCGAGCTGACAAGTCTACTGCTCCACTACCAGGGCTATCTTTGGATGAATTAGAAGCTCAACTCTTGGACAAGCTGGCAAGCAAGTTCACCTTGACTCCTGAAGAAGCCAAAGTCCTGGAAGCATTGAAAGACAAGATGAACAAAGAGACTTGCAGCACAGAGGCCGATAAACTGAAGCGTCAAAGAGATGATGAAGACAGGGATCCTAATTCTCAGGCAAAGAAACAAAAACAAGCCGAAGGACCCTCATCTCAATCTAAAACACCGGTCATCCCTCCAACAACAACAACTTCCTCACAACAACCGAAGGCATCAGGTTCTGCTCCCAAAGCACACGACCACTTTGAATACACAGGTGCTGACGAGATTCCTCAACCCGATGAAGTTCCAGAACCGTCCTCTAAGAAGAAGAAGAAAGATAGGAAAGGAAAGCATCATCAATCCAAACCGGACACCTCACCAAAAGGCACAGAACCAAAGAAACCGAAAACCGTCCTTAAATGGCTAGACCATGACGATAGTGCCGAATACTCCTGGTTTGAGAAGATGATCAATTCGCAACCACCTCTTGAAGACAATCATGAACCTCAAGATGGTCGAACGGTGGAATACGCTCAATTGATTCAGCAAAAGTTTAAGATGAAAAAGATGAATAAGAAAGAGCTGCGAAGAATCAAGAATGATGCTTTCAATCTTCTGAAAGATCGGTCTGCTAACTCAATTAAACTTGAGTATCATCTGGAAAATATTGCTCGAGCTATGTCAAGCAATATTGACTAGATCAATCCTGAATCTTATGTCGATCCGGTCACAAGGAAAACCGCACCCTATATTACTGACTGGTCCAAACCACTACCGATGATTAGGAAGCCTATGGAACCAAAGATCCCGTACAAGTTCTTCTTCAACACAGACTTGGAATTTCTGAAACTTGGCAGCAAGAATGTGAAGAAGTACGTTACATCACTCGCCTTTCTCCCTGCAGCTCGATATCTCAACAATGCCATCGAAGAAGAAGCTTCAGCATTATTCGTTGATAAAGTTGTTGAATATGACCGGAACGCACTTTACGGTATACATCATTGGCCAGACAACCGGGCACAGTACTATCGCAGCAGCAGACTCAATCAGACAATGGGCGATGTGACAAGTGATTTGAAGATAGTCTCGATTCAGTTCATTTCGACTGTCACTCACTTTGGGTACCCCTTCCTCAGCAAAATCACACTGAAAAGACTTGATGAAAAGGAGTACGATATTTCCGAGTTAGACTTTCCACGACTACTTCTCAATGACATCGAAGACATGTACCTGCTCAAAGTTCAAGGAAAGATGTGCAACTTGCCTAAAGAGATGCAGCTTGCTTTTATCCAGGCTCTCCTAATCTTCATCAGGCAGATAGTCATCAGAGAAAGAGTAGAAGATCTTCAATTGGGAGTGGAAAGTTATCAGAAGAAGCTCAATCTCACCAAACCCAACATGTTCGACATCCCCGACCTTCCGCATCTACCTCAATACACCTTGATCAGGCAACCATTTGGGTTCACCTACCGCAGCATAAACGGTCGCAACTGCTTCATGGCTTACGATGAAATACATAAGTTCTGTGATGAAACCTTGAAGTTCGTCAGAGATGGAATCAAAAGCAGATTGGATGACATTGCTCTGGGTAAATCTAAAAGGTGGAAAACCAATAAGGCCAGGGATGCTCGCAAATTCATCTTAAGGATTGAGAACAGATTGAAGCGCAGGGATCAGTTTCGAAGGTTGGAAAGTTATGTGGGAGGCAGACAGAAGTTTCCGGTGTTGACATTTCAGAGACCTGATTGGTAGAAAATTGTAAGAGTTTGATTTGTCAATTATATACTTCATAATGGCTTGTGTACGTATTACAGTGCACAAATCGTACTTGTAAAGAAAGGACCCTGAGGTACGCATCAGTGCCTCAATCCTAAATATAAGGAGCGAAGGCTTCTTACTTTTGAGTAGAATTAATCAAATGTTTATGAATTTTCATAATTCTGCTCAAAAGGACAAGTATTTCACCTCAATAAGACCTAATCACTTGTTGAGGGGGAGCACTTGTCAAAACAAAATACTTTGCTCAAAATCAAAAGTTCTTGGTGAATCTCCCCGTAAGACTCAAAAGGCATATTTTAATCTAAAAGATTGTCAAAAACATCATTTTATATGCTATTTTTGAGGGGGAGAAAATGAAAAAGTGATTAAAATATACGAAGTCAAAGCTTAAAAAGTTGTATCATGTGCGAGCTAGACTCAGTATTGACCCAGGAATTGACGAGACAATAAAAGTTAGTAATATCGAAAGGACTTATCCTCGACGGGTAATAACATCAAGTTAGTTACTAGAGCTAGTTGTCACCTAAAAGCTGACAATGTATCTCTTTAACTAACCACGTAAGCGTGTCTCGAAAAGGATATGTCCTAGTAGAAATGTACCGTCTCGAGAAACTTTCTGTGGACTTGACCAGGTCGGGTAATAACTTCAAGCTAGTCTAACTAGTGATGTAAGCGTGTCTCGAATCGGTCTTGTTCACGGAAAGTGGATCAATTCAAAAGTGCTTGCTCCTCCCGCATGTGTAAATTTACTAAATACTTATGAGCACATGTGCAGGGAGAGCCCTTCAAAAGTGTACACAAAACTCTCAAAGTGTTAACCAAAATTATTTATCACAAACACTTTGAGAGATTTTCAATCAAAGGTTTCTTGGCTACTGTCGGAATTATAAGGTGATTAAGATAGGAATATCCGTCCTATGATCCGCCAGAGCCGGAGGGATCTACCCAAGGACATCTCCCATAGTTAGAATTAGAAGTCCTTAGGAATGATACGAAAAAGGATAAAAGAATGAAAGGGAAAGAAGGAGTTGAAGAATTAAAAAGAAAAGGGTGAAAAGAAATAGCCCTCCATATGTTCAACCTTAGGGCAGACACCGGGTTCGATACGTATGCTACTGGTTGTTGCAAAAGACAACACCGGTATTGAAGACAAAGTCGTCATGGACCCAGTGACGCAATGCACTAAACCTTCTTAACCACTCAAGTTCTCTTAAAAGGACTTGTTTCATTCTCACGGGGAACCAGCGTAACCTATCGACCTATCTCTTAGAGACGGTTGATATTGAAGCAGGAGACCCCTCCCTAGTCTCCGCATAGGAAACCTAGGTGTGCACTTATAGAGTCTAGAGCCTTGAGATACATCAAAGATCTCTTAGGAACACTTAGTATTTCTACAACTGGTGTTCTACATCAATGGGCATCAGTTGTAAACTATCGAGTCCTTCGCAGATCTTAGCAATCTGCCAAGAACATTTAAGAGAGGATTACGTAAGTATTTCTCAATGATTGAACGGAAATCCTGCCAGGGTCAACATCAAACAGCCCTGACAACAGGTCACTTCGGTAACCTCACAAGGGTTACGCTTAGTGTTTGCGGTGGTTCCATTACGGTCTACAGTCGTGGAGTGATCCCCAGCGACTCACCCAGTCATTGAGCTACTTAGTAGGTCTCATAAGCTCCTTCGGGAGTATCTGATATGGGAACGGCCTGGATAAGGATTAGAAGGAGTCTTCACAATATGCTGTTGATGAGCTCTAATTCCTTATCTGTAAGTACCGGTTATTTATTGCTAACTGTTTACTCGCAGGTACCTCACTTCCATGATGGTAGATTCCAACATGCTCATACATACATCTTGATGCAAATGATAGCTCCCCCAAAGATCTTAGCACCACAAAGTTTAAAGAAAGATTCTACGTCAATAAAGAAGAATCTACAAAGTATAAAGAATTAAAGATCTCAGAATGTGAAAAGGAACTTCATGTACGTGAAAGTATAAGTTCGAAGATGTATGAGTATGTTGGAATGGCGGACAACCACCACAGACGCTGGAGTGACGAATGGCAGACTACTTAGTGACACAATCACTACATCATCACCAAAGAACAATGACAAAGAGCAAAGTACATTCATTATCATTCAACCATTTTGAAGATGTCTAGAGTTTAACATGTCACAAGTCAACGACAAAGATGAAGACGTCAAGCAACCGTGATGACCGACCCTTAGGGGGAGATTGTTGGGATCATACTTTTGTATTTTAGTCAAGTCTCGGTCATTACCTTTTGTAATAGGTTGCTTAGTCATTTAATCTTCTTAGTTTATGTTACAAGGCTTAAGAATGTAAGTCCATGGGCCTTAAAGCCCACGTCTAAATGAAAGGAGGGAGGAAGGGAGTGTTGCCCTACTCCTCCTCCTATAAATACTAAGCTTATGTAACCTTTCACATGGTTGGTTATTTGATTATCTTAAGGAAACTCTTGTTCTCTCACCTTTCATATTGTCTCATAATCAACCATCTCTCATTCTCATCTTATTTCTTTCATTATCATACTTGTGTTTACATAAATGGTGACCTAACAATCTTTTTACCCTCCCCTTACACTTAAGATGAACATTGTCCCCAATGTTCAAGTAAAGAATGTAAAAGTGAAAAAGTAAAAAGAATGAAATCAAATACCCCCCTGATTCGCTCGGTATGGATAATAAGGTGGCCAGGTTAAATCTTCCTCCAAGAAAATGAACAATCAAAGCTTCCCTTCCAGAATATAAATCATCTTCTTGTCATACATAACCTGTAAAACCTGAGAAAATAGACAAAACAACCTCGCGTAAAATTGGTGGCATCCTATATAAGTTACCAAATCCTAGAAAACAAGATAAGATATAATGCTTGTGGAATGAAGTTTGCAGATCTCCTGGAGATTATAAAACTTAATAATTCACAAAAACCATAAGACTCCGTTAGAAAAACAAAATCGATAAAATTTCCAGATTTTTACATGTGACGCCGTCAAGAGTTAACTCTTGACGCCGTCAGAAGTGACCTGCATAAATTCTTATGTTAAGTTTCCGGAAAATTTCTGGAAAAACTTGGTCCTACTTCCTGGAAAATCCTGCAAAACTTCATTATGACTCAATACAAGCATTTGACTCTAACAGATACGAATATACATGTTCATTTAATATTGTGGAGAATCATGATCGGTTTGTTTCTTAAAAACATATTTGGGGTTTCCCCTTACACTTATCTTTTGCAAAAATACCTTTAGGTGGAGTTAAGACTAGGCCAAAACAACAAAGTAAAGTATTTCCACTATTTATTTGAGAAACATGATCAACCAACAAAAAAAATAAAGTATGCATACGGAAGCAAATAACAAACAAACAAACAAACAAATAAAAACACACAAAACATGGGTTGCCTCCCAAGAAGCGCTTTTCTTTATTTACGAGTCTTGTAGCTAGACTCAAGGTCATGGGTTACTACGTAATACGGGTGAGTTCCTCATTGAGGACATCCTCGGGATCAAACTTAGGTTTCAACTTCCTATCGGTTTCCTTAGTATGGTATGACCTTTCAAACTTTTCTCCATCCGGATCATACAAAGTCATCCTCATATGCCATGATCCGTCACCTTCTTTAGGTGGCTTGTCCCACCTCCATTTACACTTGTCTCCCTCTCTTTTCCACTTATTCATCTCTATATTAATAGGCATTACACTCAAGAACTCGATCATCTTCCTAAAGACTAATGGGTCCTCAAAGGGATCTAGCTCTTCATCTCTAGCTATGAGTTGTTCTACCGAATGTGTCTTTTCAACGAAATCTTTTTCTAGATAAAATGGGCATTGAGGTCCTATGAAGTTCCTTTCTATCCAAGGTCCATATCTAGACGGTCTCCTATTCATCTCTACCCAGTGCGGTGTCGGTTCATCATCACAATCATAACTATGCTTATTTACATCGTACACCGACCAAGTATCGCCTTCACCTACCGCTATCTTAGACTCCTTACAATCTATCATGGCGCTAGCGGTTGCTAAAAATCCCCTTCCTACCAATAATGGGCATGTAGTGTCACTAACCATGTCTAGGACGTGAAAATCCGCTAATATAGTTAACTTTCCTACGTGAACAACTACATCCTTAATCATTCCAACCGGGTGGGCAATACTCCCATCCGCTAGCCCTATCAATACCTCTGTTTCCTCTAACTTTCCTAGCTTAAGAGCGGTGAATAAGGATAAGGGAATCAAGTTGAGGCTTGACCCTAAATCGGCTAGTGTGTCAAAAGCTTCGGATCTTCCTATCTTACAAGGCAAAACAAATATACCCGGATCATCAAGCTTTTTAGGCAACTTGTTTTGAACCAAGGCGGTCCCATTTTTACCTAGCTTACACTTCTCATATTTTTCTAGGAGGGCACTATAGTAAGGAGCACGCGCTAAGACATCAATGACGGGGCGTTCAAGGTGAAGTTCTTTGAATTCATCGTCAAGGTCTTGCGTAGGAGGTGTTTCAACTATAATTTTGACCGGCTCTATATTGGGTGTTTTATTTGATTGGTCCTTTTGAAGAATTTGGTTTTGTTTGAAACACGTGCTCGTTGATTTAACCGAGTAGTACTGTGGACACGAAGTGGGTGACGAAACTGAAGATATGGAATTAACGTTTAGTTTTGGATTCTTGATTGTGTCGCTTGGGAGTGCTCCCATTTCACGGTCATTGAGAACTTTCAACAATGCGTCAATTCTAGTGGTCATCTCGCTTTGCTTTTGTTTGAAATCGGCTTCAAACTTAGATATGCGAGCTTCTTGAGATGCCATGAACTTAGACATCAATCCTTCAAGATTGTTGGTACTACCATAGTTGTTAGAAGGATTGTTGTTGAAAGTACGATTGGAGGGTGGACCGTTTGGTTGGTAACGATTAGGCGGATTGGAAGAATTGGGTTGATTTTGTTTCTACCTAAGGTTTGGGTGATTTTTCCAAGAGGGGTTGTATGAATCACCGTACGTGTTCGGCTCGGGTTTGAAAGTGTACCACTTATCTCCCGCTGTTCCGGGGAGTTCCACACAATCACGAGTGTCGTGGGGACCACTACATAATTCGCATGAAGAAGTGATTTTGTTCACTTGGCTTGAAGGTTTAGGAGCTTCGTAAGATTTCATGAGAAACTTGACTTGGTCCTCAAGTTCCATGATCCTACGGTCGGGAGTGCTAGAATTGTTCGAAGGCAAAGATATTGCCTTGACCGTTTTGTTCAAATCACGGGGATCATTCCAACTTTCGTTGTCATAGAGAGCAAGATCTTCTATGAGTTCCCATGATTGTTCCGCACTTAGATCACGCAGCTTACCACCGGCCGATTGGTCAATGGCTCGCCTCGTGGAGATGTCGATATGGTCATAAAAAATTTGGACTTGGAGCCAAAGATCTATGCCATGATGAGGGACTTTTTGGAGTAAGTCCTTGAAACGAGTCCATGCTTCATAAAGAGATTCATTTTGATGTTGTTGGAACATCAAGATGTCATTTCTAAGCTTAGTAGTTCTCCCCGGTGGGAAAAATTGAGCAAGGAAACGAGTTGTGAGATAATCACATGTGGTGATGGATCCCGCGGGTAAACGCTCAAGCCATTGACTAGCTTGATCCCGTAGAGAGAATTGGAATATGCGTAATCGGGTTATCTCTCTAGTTTCAACACCTAGGTCTATGGAATCTACGATTTTGAGGAAGTCCTTAAGATGTTGGTTTGGATCTTCGGAACGAAGTCCATGGAATACACATCCGCTTTGCACCAACCGGATGGTGTCGGATCGCAAGGGGGTCACATTGGCTCCGGTGAGCTCAATGGTGTTTCGGTAGCCTTGGTGGCTAGGTCGGGAATACACTCCTAAGGTTCGGGGCCTAAGGGGTTCTAATGGTGGGTTTTGTTGTGGTGGGATAACGGGTTCAAAGATGTTCCCGTTGTCCATGATGTCGGGTGATTACGAACAAAGACACAAAGAAATAAGATAGACTAAAGAAAGCTAAAATAAAAATAAAATCTTACTAGAAAGGAATCTAGCAAGTAGACCTAATAAAAAGAAATTCTAACCTAGACAATAACTATTCCCCGGGCTGCGGCGCCAAAAACTTGATGCGTGGGAATTGCACCAGGCTTTACCTCTCAAGGGATCTTAAGAAGCTTACAACCCCCACTAGGCAGTGTACCTGATCGTTGTAGTATAGTATAGTGACAAGTACCGGGGGATTGATCGTTCAGCTAGGAATAGTGTCGCTAGGATTAGAAAACCTAAATACCAGTTCTAAAGGTGAAGGATGATTATTTTTGTATTTTTATATTTTTTAGAAAGCAAGTTAAAATCTCGGGTTTGAAGGATTTGGGCGGAATTAGTTGCTAGTCAACTAACCCAATGCTAAAGATGCAATCAAAATAAAATACTAAAAATGAAAATAAACTAAATTATACTAAGGTTGTGAGCAATAAGTGGAGAAAATGTGTTTACTTAGATTTCACTACTCCCTAGACATCTTTTACACGTTAATTACTTGTTATAGTTGCATGGTTGACGGATTGTATTACTTAATACCATTCACGGGGTAGCGCACTTAACTCCCCAATTCTATGAGCTCTTATCTCCTCCTATACCATGCCCAGCACAACCATAGGGATTATAAACAGTGGCTCATGCATTAAATACAACCAATAAAGACCTAGTGCACATCGGTTCATGTTTCCTAAGACGTTCAAGCATGTTACCATTTGGAGATCTGCCAGTTTTCTTAAGCCTAACATATAAATCATTCATCCAAGACAATTATAAACAAGTAATCAACACATAATTAACATCTAGGTTTCATTAGATCCAAGCAAACACAAGATAGATCTAGCCTAGCATGATGGAATTAAGACAAGAACAAGATATAGACAACCAACACATAGACATATTGATTGAATTAAAAGAACACTTATCTCAATTACACATGAAAATTAGAAAACTATATATAGGAAAAGGGGTCTGACGGCGTCAAGTCCAAACTTGTGACGCTGTCACCTCGCCGCCAAAACTCTTCTCGGACTGCCTTGATCTACTTCTGACGCCGTCATGTGTTGTGCATTTCTAGGCCGTTATGACTTTTACTCTTGACGCCCTACTTCGTGACGCCGTCAAATCTGTACTAGGTCATCATGGAAAATTGCTCTTGACGCCGTCAATGATTCCTTCTTGACGCCGTCACCTACTGTTCCTAGCAAGGAAAATTAAGACTTTGGCGTTTTCTTCACTTTTATGCTCCAAAAACGTCCGAATTGCTTCCTTTTCCAGATTTCACTCCCAAAGTACCTAAAATCATAAAAGGAACGATTTAGGGCAATATTTGATCAAATAAAGTTAATTCCGGGCTTAAATGACCCCCTAAAAGTGGTTCATTTTTCGCCTCATCAGCCGAGTGTATAGTTTGTCATACTCTGGTGGATTCATTGATGGTGTAAAGGCTGAACGGAAGCCCGAGGATGCTCAGCGGATCCTTGGGAAGGTGAAGAAGTTGAATATGGATGCCCCGTCTCTTTGGAAGCAAGAGTACCATAAACTCTTTCAAGCGGAGTATCCATTTGTGAAGAAGCTAGCCGAGGCACATCGTCTTCCGCTAGGAGATTTGATGAACTTCTATCCCGACCCTCCAGCTGCTCAAGTTATTCAGCCGAAATAGGGGAATTTGAAGCCTCAGGATAAGCCCTCCAGTCTCCCCAGTTCAGGGTTTGATAAAGATGTAGCTTAGGTTGATTTAATAATGCATGTCTTTACGAATTTCTCTTTTTGTAATCGTGACAATCGGTTCTCATTTATGAAAATTTTCCCCCGGGTGTCCGGAGTTAGATATTATGTCTTTATGAATTTCCCTTTTTGCACTTGTACTTATTTTTATCTTCACAAGAGTTGATCACTTTATTAGATGGGATGCACTATCCGTTTTTTTTACGGAGTGTTAGTCACGATCCGTACGAGGACGGAGTGTTATGCATGATCCGTTTTATTGGACGGAGTGTTAGTCACGATCCGTACGAGGACGGAGTGTTATGCACGATCCGTTTTATTGGACAGAGTGTTAGTCACGATCCGTACGAGGACGGAGTGTTATGCACGATCCGTTTTATTGGACAGATTGTTAGTCACGATCCATTTTATTGGACGGAGTGTTAGTCACGATCCGTACGAGGACGGAGTGTTATGCACGATCCATTTATTGGACGGAGTGTTATGCACTATCCGTTTTTTACATAACTTAAAACACGAGAATTGATGAAAACTTGCTTCTGTTTTAGCATGAAGCTTTACTTGTCATTAACCGTTATACATAAGTAACAACAATATTAACGGAAGCATAGACGAAGGTTAATGGCGTGCCAAGTACGAGGAACTTCTTTTTCTTTAATAGTTTGGAGTTTGTAGGAGCCGTTGTCATAAGCCCCTATTATTCGGTACGGTCCCTCCCAGTTCAGACCTAACTTTCTCTAATTTTCGACACGGCTTGCTTCGTTCTTCCGATAGACGAAATCCCCCAGTTTGAACGTGACCGGCCTGACCCTCCGGTTATAATATTGCTCCACTTTTGTTTTATACTTTGCCTCCCTTATTGCTGTGATTTCCCTTCGTTCTTGCAGTAAATCTAGGTTGAGGCGTTGCTCTTCTTCATTGAGTTCTGGATCAAACATCATAGTCCGATGAGTAGGCATCCCAATTTCTGCCGGAATGACAGCTTCACTGCCGTACGTTAAACTGAACGGTGTTTCTCCACTGCTGGTTTTCAAAGATGTCCTGAACGCCCATAGGACATTTGGTAGCTCATCCACCCATCCGGCTCTTTCTCTGCCTAGCCTAGTCTTTATACCATTCGCCCTTTCCACCAGACCATTAGCCTGAGGATGTGCCACGGCTGTGTTTATCTGCTTGATTTTTAACTTCTCACACCAGCTCTTGAAGGGGTCAATTACAAAGTTTGTCCCATTATCCGTGACTATGACCCCCGGCAATCCGAAGCGACAGACAATGTTGTCCCACACAAACTTTTTGACTTCCTTCCCGGTGGTTCTTGCCAACGGCTTTGCTTCTATCCACTTGGTGAAGTAGTCCACAACAACTATGTCAAATTTTACTTTCCCCGGTGCTTCCAGTAATGGTCCCAACACATCCATTCCCCATTGGTAAAAGGTCCATGGAGCCATGATGGAGGTCATAATGGTCTTGGGTAGCTTAGGCACCAGAGAGTGTATCTGGCAGGAATCACATTTGTCAATTTCTTCTCTGGCATCCTTATGCATTGTTGGCCAGTAATACCCTTGCCTCATGAGTTTTGCCACCACTGATCTTGGTCCGGAGTGCATTCCGCAAGATCCCTCGTGTACTTCCCTAATGATATAGTTGGCCTGTAAGGGTCCCACACACCGTAGCATAGGGCTTAAATACGACTTTTTGAACAAGACCCCATTTTCCATAACATATTAGGGAATTTTCATTCGAAGACTTCTTGCCTCCGTTGGGTCCTCCGGCCAAATGCCTTCCTCCAGGCATCGAATGATTGGTGTCATCCAATTATCTTCTTCCTCTTCGACAATGGCCTTCACACCTTTTTCTTCGGTCGAAGGCTTTTCCAACACCTCCACCAATATTTCCTTGGTTAAGTGATTGAAGGCCACGGATGCTAACTTGCTTAGCACATCCGCCTTTTGGTTCTGAGCACGAGGTATGTTCCAGATCTTGAACTTTTTGAAAGCTTTTAAGTATTCTTTTGTTTTTGCCAAATACCGAATCATGCTATCTTTGGTAGCCGCGAATTCTCCGTTGATCTGACTAGCCACCAGCTTCGTGTCCACCCTTACATCTATCAGTTCCACTCCCATCGCACGGGCTATGCGCAACCTGGCCAAAAGAGCTTCGTACTCAGCCTCGTTATTAGTGCTATCAAACTTGAGCCGAAGAGCATAAGTATGTTCTTCCTGAGAAGGGCCTATTAGAACCAAACCAGCACCAGAACCCTTCTTGCTAGATGCTCCATCTGTAAATAATATCCATTCTCCCGGCTCCGACACGGTATTAACTTCCTTTCTCGGACCTTCGGATCCCACCGGAACTTCGGAGATGAAATCCGCAAGAACTTGACCTTTTATGGCGCTTCTGGGAATGTATGTTATGTCGTATGCTCCTAGCTCCACGGAATACTTGGTCAGTCTTCCTGATGCTTCTGCTTTGTTCAGGATTTGTTTTATTGGTTGATCCGTTATAACTCTGATGTGATGAGCTTCAAAATACCTCCTTAATCTTCAGGATGCATGTAGTAATGATAATGTCAACTTCTCGATAGGGGGGTAATTTCTTTCGGCTTCCTGTAGCGTACGGCTAACATAGTGTACCGGGAGTTGTCTTCCTTTCCTCTCCGTTAGAAGAACAACGCTTATAGCGTCTTTAGCCGCTGCCAAGTACACATATAATATCTCCTTTGGAATTGGGGTCGCCAGGAATGGGAGTTCCAGTATAACTTTTTTAAGGGATTGAAATGCCTTCTCAGCGTCGCTGGTCCAACGGTATTGTTCCTTGTTTTCTTTGGAAATATTTTTTAGCGTTTCAAAGAAGGGGAGCGACCTTTCTGCCGACCGTGCTAAAAATCGGTTTAGTGCCGCTAGTTTTTCGCTCAGGCTCTGCATTTCCTTGAGTGTTGAAGGAGATTTCATTTCAGCTATTACCTTCTTCTTTTTAGGGTTCACCTGGATTCCTTCGGATGTTACCATGTATCCCAAAAATTTCCCTTCTTCCACTCCAAAGGAACACTTCTTCGGATTAAGCTTCATATTAATTCTTTTTGGGTTATGAAAAGTTTCAGCTATGTCTGACAGCATTTCTTTTTCTCTCTTACTTTTAATCACCATATCGTCAACGTAAGTCTCTAAATTACGCCCGATTTGCGATCGGAATGCCGAATCAACCAAACGTTGGTAAGTTGCTCCGACATTTTTGAGGCCGAAAGGCATTTTCGTGTAACAATAGGTTCCTTGCTCTGTGTAGAAATGCAGTTTTCTCTTCATCTTCTTCAGCCATTTGAACCTGATGGTACCCATTGTACGCGTCGAGAAAACATTTGTATTTATACCCAACGACCGATTGAATTTTCCAGTCAATCTTCGGCAATGGGTAGTAATCTTTTGGGCATGACGAGTTCAAGTTTTTAAAATCGATGCACATTCTCCAGCTGCCATCGCACTTCTTTACCAGCACCGGGTTAGAGATCCAAGTAGGGTATCTTACCGGTCGAACTATTCTGGCCTGCAGCCATTCTGCTACCTCCTTAAGTACCACCTGACTTTTTTCTGCGGAAAGGCTACATCTTTTTTGAGCTACCGGAGTGTCTGAGACATTCACGTTCAGGTGATGCCTTATTATACGTCTCGGCACTCCGGTCATATCGGACGGTTGCCAAGCGAACACATCTTGGTTTTTCCTCAGTAATTCTACCACATATTTCTGGCATTCTTTCGAGAATCCTGTCCCTATTGTGATCAATTGATCCGGGTAGGAAGGATTCACTATAATTTCCTCCGTAGCACTCGTTTCCCGGATTTCCGCTTCTTGGGGTTTCTGTTCCCTCGGTCTGTATTCTGTCTGCCGTTCCTCTAACCTTCTGCATTCCAGAACGGTTGGAGGACGTGATTTTAAAGTTGCAACTCCGTTAGATGTGGGGAATTTGATCATAGAGTGGATTGTTGATGGTACTGCCCTAAGTTCTTTGATTCCTGTTCTTCCCAGAATGACATTGTAGGGAGACGGCGATTGTACTACACAGAAGTTCATCCTAGTCCTCCGGGTTAGACCATGATCTCCGAAACGTACCTCCAGCTCAATCTTTCCTAACGGCTTACTGGTTTCACCGGAAAAACCAATTAAAGATGTGGTAGTTTTCTGAAGACCTGATCTTATAGATGAGCTAAGATTACGAAAGCAATGCTCATACATAACGTTCATGGACGATCCCTCGTCTACATATATCCTCCGAACCAAATACCCCGCGATGTTGCCTTCCATTATCAAGGATTCTTCCGACAGGTCGTATGTCCGGACAGGAGGGAAAACTATCGGAACGTTCATCCATTCCTCTTCTGGCTCTTCATACCTTCTCTTCCTTTCTCCCGTTGAACTTCTGATCATGTTTATCACCTTGCCTTTCCCTCTGTCATTTCTCCGGGGAGGATCCCCCCCATTTCCCCCTTCACGCTTTCGGACATCTTTCAAAAGGTGATCTAACTTACCCGATTCCAGGGCAAACTCCAATTGCTTCTTCAACTAATAACAGTCGTTTGTCAAATGACCACGCTCCTTGTGGTACTCTCAGAATTTGTCCTCATTCTCTTTCCTCGGCCTTGGCAAGTTCAGATGATGCTCGGTAGCCAGGATTTCCCTCGGAGGTTTAACCAAAGATCCCAGACCTGGGCGGTTATACAGTTGTCTGAACGGTTCATTCCTTCGGTTATCATGAGGATATAATTCATTGCGGTTATGAGTGTTTTTCGGAGGGACATAAGGGTGATATGGGTCCCTGCGAGTGTCCCTCGGTCTGTAATCATTTCTGCGGTCCCCTCGCATCCGATCTCCGTAGATTCCCTTGATTACCTTGTCATTCCTAGGAGCGCCATATCCCTTTTTGTTATGATCGTGAATCTCGCCCATTGGCAACTCCGTATTCCTGTATGCTTCTTCTGACCGAATAAAATCATCGACCCGAGTAAACATTTCGGTCACAGTTTTTGGAACCCTGTCGGAGAACTTTTTCGCCAGAGTCGGACATTTATGAGCACCCATGAAGGCCGATATTTTCATTATCTCCGGAACACCGCTAATATAACTGGCTTCATCTGTCCACCTTTCCTTGAAATCGGGTAGGGATTCGTGGGCCCTTCGTACAATCTTTGTAATTTCTGTCGGGTCCTTGGCTCCTTTCCTTCGGAGAGAAAATCTGTTGGAGAACTGCTCCCTCAGCTCATCCCAACTGTCAATGCTGCCGGGCTCTAGACGTTCGAACCATCCTCCCGCTGCCCCGTCCAGGGTTTGTTGGAACATTCGACACCAAACTGGCATCGACCACTCACCTCCATTTGCAGCCCCAACAAATCGCGTGAGGTGATCATTAGGGTCGGTTGTACCATCATAGATCCTCATATGCAACGGCATCGCATAACTAGACCCGGTGAACTCCACTATGCGACGGGTAAAAGTGATCGAGCGACTTCCTTGAAAGGTTTGCATAGGTCATCGTCTACATTGTTCCCTGGCTTTTCCTTCCCTTTACCTTCAACGCCTTCGTCCCCGAAATCCAATCGAATGGGTTTCAGGACGCTTCCTCCCAGAGCGTTGTGCTGCTTGATTAGTTGTGTTAGCGATGCCACCTGGCTGAGGATCATCTCCTGCAAATTAGAAGAGTCGTTGTTCTGGTTGTCATCGTCGTTGGGTCCGCTTCCTCTGGGTCCAGAAGGAGAGGTTTGATCTAACGGAGGAGGAGGAGAACCCACCATTGCTGCTCGTTGGTAGACTGAATAACAGGTCCCACGGATGGCGCCAATTTGTTGAAGTAAAACCCTGCGGTATGGTTCCACCTCAGCAAAGTCTTCCGGATAAACACAAGTTCTCTTCGGCTGCACAAGTAAAACACACGTCAGACTCGCCTCGGGGGTATTCCCGAGACCGACTCCGGCGTGAGAGTAAGTATGGAGGGTATGATGATGAGTATAAGTAAAGGTAAGTGAATAATATGTGTGTGTTAGTTGCGTGACATAAATAAGATAGGGGTATTTATACTACCTCAATTCTCTACCTGCTCTACCTTGGGAACGAGCGCACAGTGTTATCCCATACCTAGTAGGTAATTTGTCAGACCACGTGGGCGGACACGATCCCTGAAAATCCGGCTGGAACTTCGGCTTACCTTTGTCAAAGGTCCGGACGGTTGGTATGACCGAAGGATCGACAAGCCGAAGACCGGGATAATATCCGAAGGATATGTGCCATTCGGGCACATACGCCAACAATAAGTAGTGTGTTCTCGTATTACATAAAATTTCAATCTTTATTGGAAGTCAAAATTATGAGTAGTTGTTTACGTAAAAGTTTTTTTTGTTTTTTTCATTTTTTTTTTGCGCAAAATGTGAATGATTATATTAATATAAACCGTCGAAAAATTACAAGTACAATTCTCCCATAATTGAAGTGAAACATGCTTCACCCAGTGAGATACTAAAGGAAACATACAATCTAGCTTATCCAATATCAGAAGACTCCAACCAATATCCGACAACTGGTCCATATATCTAACAACTCAGACTTTATACCCAACTAATCAAGGCTGCACTATAACCATGCCCGCTTTGATTATGCATTCACCTATTAAAGTACCTACCATCTAGCTACATTTTCACATCATCTTCCCATCAAAGTTAAACGTTGCATACCAAAAATAAAAAGTTGAGATTAAGTACTTTTTGTAAACTACAAGGACCCAAAAAGAAAAAAAAAAAAAAAAACACAACTGCTGCTGCAACAATAAGCTAACTATATTAGGGTTTTGCAACCACCATTGTTGAACACTTAACAAACCTTAAAGCTCCAAATTCAACCTTAAACAATGTCAAATGATTCAAACATGTTCCAAGTAACTCAAGAAACTGAAAAGTTTCTATGTGAAAGATTATTGGATCAATCTCAGCCTATTTCTGAACGTTTTAGAGTCTTGTTTTCGCTTCGTAACCTTCGCGGTCCCGCGCCT
Source organism: Artemisia argyi (assembly GCA_030686995.1). NCBI lineage: Eukaryota > Viridiplantae > Streptophyta > Magnoliopsida > Asterales > Asteraceae > Artemisia > Artemisia argyi. Next base: position 162,616,488 of record CM060683.1, read on the forward strand.
CGTAACGCTTTGATTAATGGTTTGCTCTTCTTATTCTTTGTTATTTTTTTAAATTTGATTTATGCCAATTGTTTTATAATAGCTAATGTTAATAAATACTAACCAATAAGCTTAAGGGGTGTTTGGGATTGCTTATTTTGTAAGTAAAGACATATGTTGGCCGCGGTGTCACAGGACCCGGTATAATTTTGCTTCACAGTGCTAATTTTAATGAAAAATACTAAATTCTCCAAAATGCACCTGGTCCGAATACATTGTGTTTCTAGTTATTGCTTAGTCTGTCCATCAATAAGTGCAAAGTGAACTTAGTTTTTTCTGCACTCGATCATTTTTGCTGAAAATCGTGCTTTTTTTTTTTACCCCTTATACCGAGTTAAAGATTTTGTGACCCCAGTCACCTTTTGCCCTGGTTCCGTCCATGGGGATTAGGTTACTATATTAGTGTAAACGGATTAGGTTTTACCTTAGGTTACCGGGGTAGGGCGGGTCTTTGACTGAGATGTATGCGGGCTAACCGGGGTATCTCGTGCCCATTTCCGAATCCTTTCGCTATCCCAAGATGTTTACATAGAGAGGTTTGAACCTGAGACCTCTTGTCAGCCACTAGGCCACATTGGTGGTGGTTATTTGCAAAGTATGTTACAGTATGACCATTCAAATCGTATTAGTATTTGAGGTTTTCCTTCACCAGTAGGTTGGGAACATGCGAATCTATTTACTGGGGTGTGTAATTTATCTTTTATGAAATTGTTTTTGCGTCCTATTTTTCTTGGATATCGATCAAATTTTGTAGCACAGTAGTTTTAGCATCATAAAAGGTCACTATCTTGTATCTTTGCCTTTACATCATGTATTACATATATTCTGCAACTGTTATAGTTGTAAACTAGGTGATTATGTTGATGGTATTTTCTTTAGCCTTCTACAGAAACTAGCCAATGCTTACTCATGGAGTAGTAGTTTTAAGAGTGTAAATTTTGTTTATTGCAGCAACAAAAGATCCTTCAAATTTGTTAGCACATGAGGCTGCGTTTGCTTTAGGTCAAATGCAAGATGCTGAAGCTATTCCTGCCTTGAAGCTTGTACTTAATGATTATTCTTTGCACCCTATTGTCCGTCACGAGGTTGACTTCTCTACTGTGTTTACTTTCTAATATTTTGTCAACACGACTTGTTATCTTTTGCTAATTTCCGGGTAACATTTTGCTTGTTATATTCGATAAATAGGCTGCGGAAGCACTTGGTGCAATCGGTGTAGAAAGCAATATTACTCTTCTGAAGGACAGTTTGGAATCTGATCCAGCACAAGAGGTTCGGGAAACATGTGAATTAGCTCTTTCTCGAATTGAGGAGTTGAAGAAGGTTGGTGATAGTAATGAAGCATCTACGATTGAGGCATCACCATTTCTGTCTGTTGATCCAGCTGCACCTGCTTCTTGCTCGTCTGTACATGAACTAAGGTTTGTTGCATTATGTTAGAATATTTATAGATAACCCTTTTCCTGAAAGAAAGATCCCCTTTTATGCATACTATCTCTTACATTGTTTTTCGCTGAGATTTAGAGTTGCAACAATTATAATGTTTATTTAATAGTAATCAATGAAATCATGGTCTAGGAAAAACTTTTAAAATGTTAGCGGGTCAACCTGACCTGTGTCTGTACCCAACCTGCCCGACCTGCTAAGTCACTTCCATTAGTTACTAAACAGGATTTGATCATTTTTGGCGATAATATCTGGTGGAATTTGAATTTACCCAGGGAAGTCATATTAAATGAAGAAAAGGGAATGTATGAGAGATATGGTGCTCTTTTTGGACTCCGAAATCAAGGAGGTGATGAAGCAGTTGCTGCCATAATAGAATCTTTAAATGCAAAAAGTGCTTTATTGCGACATGAGGTCAACAATAAATATTTTTTTATCCGTTTACGATGGGTTTGCCACATCAATTTCTTCTTTCAGTAGGCTAATTTAAATATCTTGGATTTCAGGTTGCTTATGTATTGGGACAGTTGCAAAACAAAGCTGCCTCAGATGCACTTTCGAGGGTACTTAAAGATGTGAACGAGCATCCTATGGTTCGACATGAAGCTGCTGAGGCTCTGGGCTCTATTGCAGGTTTGGCTATTAATGCTTTATAAGGAAATTGGAACCTTGTATTAAAAAAGGCTGATGTGGTACTGTGGTAATTCTTATAATCAGAGGTGCCAATTTTGACCCATTAACTAATGAATGGGTTGAAACGAGTTATGTATTATCTCTAATGGATCTATTGGGTCAAATTTGAAACAACTTAGTTAAAAAGGAGACTGGTCAATGGTCTTCAAAAGTTTGGTTATTATTGACATTATATAATCTTTTGTAATCATGTTAAGACAAACTACTTAAATATTAAAAACTATTAAAGTTCAATAAGCATAGACCAATTCCCCAAGCGGACCTTTAATTAGATTTTGTGTACCACAAGCTTATAAGCATAGGACCACATTTAGTAATGACTTATAAATTCTCAAACTTGATGATCCTGACCTCATAAATTGTTAACAGATGACGAATGTATATCTCTACTCGAGGAATTTTCCAAGGATCCGGAGCCCATCGTTTCTCAGAGCTGTGAAGTTGCCTTAAGCATGCTGGATTTTGAACGATCTGGCAAATCATTTGAGGTAAATTCCAGATGATAAAAGTTAGAAACTTTTGGAGTGCTTGGACTAATCTACTGTGTTTTTTTGCAGTACCTCTTTATGCAGGCACCTCAATTGCAAGAGACAGTATGATGGTTTTACTTCATTGTGCCTTTCTGCCATTTTCCTTTACTGAGCTGTTAGATACTCGATGGCTGATGCTGTTGTGGGCTTGACCCTGATCATTGGCGTGTGTTAATTCTTTTAAAGCAGATATAGGGTGATATTCCAATGCATACGCTGCGTGAGATGTACTGTCGACATACAACATAATTTGAGTGTCGGGGGCCTCTTGAGAAAATGATATGGTGGTAGGCCCCCACCAATAACTTACAAAGCTGCAGGTTTTTCATATTTATTCAGTGCATTTGCAACTACATTAATCCAGGACTTGTGATTGTAACTTACATACATTTGGCTTGTGATATTCAAGTTGGCTCAAATCTAAGTGTTTTAGCTTTAGTGGTTGTGAGTTGTGCATCATAATAAGTTGCAAGTCCACAAAGCTGTTATGGTCTGCAGTTCCCACTTACTGTTTTTTAAAAGTTGTGTTATTATTTCATAGGCAGGGCAAATGGGATGTGTGGGAACAAGTTAGTGAAGTAAGTTAGGTAGGTACCGTGCATGTGTAAAATGTGAACGAGCCGAGTTTGAGGTATATGAACCGGATTCGAATTCTTATATGGTTTTTTATGCAAGTGCTAATGAATATGTGTTATCAAATTAGCAAGCTTAAATAAGAGGTTCTAAGAAAAGCTATGCAAGCTCTTGAATTAAAGCATGCTCTCTAAAGTATAGTTTTCGTGATATATTTAAAATATTTGAGCTCAAGCATGAAAGCCTCGTCGAACTATTAAAATGAGTTAGTGCTTAGCTAGCATTATCAAGCTTGAGCTCGAGCTCTCCCTGTTTGCGACCATAGTAAAAAGGTTCAACGGGTGCAAGAAAGATATTGCAAAGATGGACATTGTTGAGATTTCACATACAATATTGCTTTGCTTATTACAAAGAAAATATTAAACTTTTATAAGTTTTTTACTTCTCCCTAATATGTATTGAACAATCCCACATTCAGGTTTACAAAAAACACTAATCTAAATCCAAAAGCTCTCTGAAAAACAATAGCTTGAATTCCAAACATACAAATCGGTACGTGTGCAAAGCTAGATCCAAAGATTCGCGTACTCTCAACATGAATTATGCACATTGACATGAAATCAAGACAATCAACAATTTCTTCACTTACCAATCGATCAACATGATTCCTTATCCGTAGGTTGTATTGTAGTCATGGGTTCATTTCCTCTAATCACCCCTTGCTTGTGTATATACTCCCACTTCTCTTGAAACAGATACAAGAACCCGATGCACACAATCTCAGCTGTATAAAAGATAACCCATGGTGTTATACTTCTTGACGTTATCTTCTTGTAAGCGTGTAACCCCGTGTATACATTGATGATGCCTAGTAGGGAAACAGTTGTTCCTAGTATCCAATGTGCAAAAAACCAGATGTTGCGTCTTTTATCCCCCCTGTAACACAAGAAGCAAGCTCAAAACTTTAATGTCTTTATGTGCTAGAGGAGACAATGTTAACCCATTTAAGTATGAATGGGTAGGTTTTGGTTGTGTCTTATCTCATTCTGTCGAAAGGCTCAAATTTGGAATTAGCTAAAAGGGAAACTTAGTCAACTTAGTTATTAGGGTCCAAAATTTTATTTAAGGCGCACAACCTTCTAAACTGTTTTGTCCACTGATTAGACAGGTTAGATTCTAATAAAAAAAAATTATAAAAATAAATTAGAAAAAAAAGTGCTTGAACATTTTGATCCACACTTAATATGTTCCGTTTAGCCCGTTACCCATGGTTTTGACCAGTATATCTTGCCACCTATAGTAAATGTATTTGCTTACCTTTTTGGACGTAGAAGACCACTAAGAGCTTGTAACAACACGAGACCATAAAGTGCTACCCCTAATCTTCGATGCGTGTTGTCAAAAGTGTTGCTGAAATTCTTTATAGACAGTACTGCTCCTGCTGTTACAAGAATCACTGATACTACCTGCAATAAAGAAAACAAAGTTGATTTTTTATTTGCTCTACTTATTAAAACTACTTAATAATAGATAAACTTCATAAAGCTAAAAAAGATGATCATCATTAGATTTAAAAAGTAGGATTATAATGTAATCAACTATATTAACGAAATATAAATGATTGTATAATGCAGCAATTAGTATGAAAACTTGCCTGAGTAACAGCATGTACAAAGAACATGATTTTGCGCTTTCTTCCATGCTCCTCAAGGTTCGATAATCTGATAGCTAAAATCCCAACTGGCATCAAGAATCCCATGGAAGCCCATAGTAGAAATCCGTGCACAACTATCTGCGACAAAAGTTGATGATCATGAAGCATTTTTCTGTCTTTTTCTATATATTCTTTATACTTTTATAGGAACTTATAGCTTATGGCGGAAGAACAAGAAGAATGACACTAAAGTTTATAGCTTTAATGAAATATTCCAATGGCTATAAAGTATGTGGTATGTGTAATGTCGATGATGTGATGTGTGTCCCATATTAGAAGCATACAAATATAGCATGTATAGTTTAGTTAATCAGTACTTATACTTGTGATTGAGATAAAGAAAGTTGATGATAGATTGTGATTTGAGATAATAAAGCAGATGAATTTGCATGGAGAATGATGGTTTCTTGAAGAGTTTAAAAGTTGGTGTAACTAAGAAACAAATGGTCCCAAATTAGATTAAATTATCTCATGAGGGGTCACTTTTTCTGGAAAGAATATGGTGGAATTACAGAGGGAAATGGTCAGAATTCAATCAATATGTTTGAAAACAAAAAGATAATGTCAAAGTGGATCTGTGAAATCTTCTTTTTTTTCTGCACCCCACTACTAGAAACAACATGCATATCAGTATATATATATTCAGCACCCTGTATGCAGCATATCAGTATTGGCGCCGCGTTTTAATAGTACTAGTTATTAGTCTATATCAAATAATCAGCTGTAACGAAAACATGTTGTCGAGATAATGCTTAGATGTGGCTGTGATAATCTGATGTTAACGCAATAATCGGATAATTACTTTTAAAAAACAAACCGAAAAAGATAGATAAAGTAATTCATGTAAACCTTTCGGGTGCTAAAATCTGCTAGTGATTATTGCAGAAAAGTCACATGTGGACCTTCCTTACCAATAGAGCCACTTATTTCATTTCAATCTAATGATTACTACTTTAAGACTCTTACATTCTATGATTCCACCATGTGTCTTTTACTGATCTTTACTTATAAAAAGTTAGAAGTCGTTAAGATGTTCATATCGAAGAAAAACTGACAAGAAAAATGTAAACAAAAGGGCGTTCGTAGATGCTACGTATTAGATATAGTATAAAGAAAGTAGAACAATACGACACCTAAACGTGCATATCATATTCAACATGAATCTACAAAATTGCGCCACTCTGTATGGTAGCAATGTTTCTCTCTTAAGTCACAGTTTTCGTATTTGCTTTGTGAAATTGACTACTACCTAAGTCGTCACAACAATTAGCTATTCATGTTTGGATAAAGAAATATGTTTGGGTACCTGAAAGACTAACTATATGCCAAAACCTTCGTTTCATTGTTTTATTGATTTGCGAAGAAGTGTGTCCATTTGCTACAACCATCATATTGATGTTACACAAGTTTAAGCATGTATATGTCACACATTCCTGAATCATTTCTCTTAAATAACTTCATAAACATATTATGGTTATGGCTATCTGACTATCTCATTGTTTAAGGTCAAATAATAACATAACAAGATTGATTTCTTAAGTGAAATGGTTGTGGTGTGCATAGTGTTAAAGTTACGTATAAATATTAATACTTAAATGACTAGTATCGAACCCGAGACTTCGGGATTGCACACATTACAAATAAGTATTAAGGAAAATAATAAATGTTTTATTATATTTATTATTAGACACGAGAATATAACGACCGTTAATACTTAACGGAAAAGGGACTAACGACCGTTAGATGAAAGAAGGAAAAAGGATGTTTATGTAATTTGGTAACCAAGGAAAGATCTAGAAACCCCTCCTTGGGCTTGGGTCGGCCGAACACACCACAAGGGGGCACCCTTGCCCTAGCTTGTTCCCAAAGCTACCTAAACACTATATAAACAAACATAGGGTCATTGTTTTCACATCTTTTTGCACACAATTATCCCTAACTTTTCCTCTTCTCTCTTTTGCTTCCAAAACCGGTCGAACACCCCTAATACATTAGGGTTTCGATTTTTGCTTTGTCAAAAACTAATTCTTGTGTAGTTACTTGCATAACCTTAATACGGTTTAATTTGTGTATACAAGAACGAGGTAATAACTCACTATAGTTATTATCAAGAGATCGATAAACAAAACGGTAAGGGATCTATCATAGATCTATTATTACACAAGATCAAGGTTTATTGAAGTGCTAAAAGGTACGTTTCTATTTATGTTTTAGTTAATATTTATGTGTTATACTTGATCCTAGCTTCCGCAATTCGTGTACTTTGATTGTCAAATTCTAACACAGAGTATATGCATGGGGATTTGAGGTGTTTGTGTAGCTTGTTTGTCGGATTTATAAGCTTATGTGAAATTCGAATGAGTTCATAAGCTATTTTTTTTCTAATTTTTCGGTTTATAAGCTTATCAAATTGACCTTACGAGATAAATTTTTATATAGAAAAAAAGTAGACTTGTAAGCTTTTCCTGGCCCATATAAGAGCAACTGCAATGGTAAGTTTACAAAAGACTTTTCACTATTTGATCAAGTCATTTGAATGGCTTTACCCATTGTGATAAAAGCTTTGCCAATGACTTTAAAGAAAATAGCTTAACAAATACAAAGCGTTTGATAGAAATTGCAACAACTGATTCTCATTTAATGATGCTTGGCCAATGACTTTTAAACAGACCGGATATAAGCAAGGGCAACATAGGCCACTGCCCAGGATCCATTATTTGGAGGGGCATCAAATTTGTAAAAAGCCCAACTGTTATATACATTGGACAGCGCTGATTTAAAGCCCAATAGAAGAATTATAGACAGATGCATACGTCAAGTTATAGTGGGACTAATATTTAGAATGCATTCTCTATATATAATGTCAAGTTATAGTTTGGTATCGATAATGGTTGTTTTACTCGCATATTTTTTTTAAGAGGCCTTTTTTTAGTTACCGCCCAGGGCTCCCAAAATCCCCAAGACGGCCCTGCTTTTAAAAGACTTTTGTGCATTGAAGAATGTTTTTAAAAATAACTTTTTAGAAAATATAATTTATAGAAAAATTAATGGTATTAAATGCACCAAATCATAATGACTTGGTGTCATTGCTCATGCTTTAACCTCATAAGTCTAATAGAGAAAATAACAAAACACCCCTAATGTTTATATATTTGGTGTATTAACTTATATATGTTTAGTTAAATATTGTTGCTAGATCTTTGATCATAAAATGCTATGCTTCAAATACATATACATTATACAATATACCTTCAAAATTGAAATAACATTGCAACCTATCACCATCCCCACCACACCCACAACTGTCTCCCACTGTTGAATTTCCAAAGGGTTAAACAATATACTAGTAGCATGGTTTGTTGTCTTTATATAGTTTGTTTTTGTTTTATTTAAAATCTAGATATCTATCTTTTATATCAGACAAGTAGTACTTTAATAATGGTCTGATTAGGTGCAAATAAGTAAACATAACATCTTAAGACTCTTTCATAAAAATTGTGCCTTTTTAGATCTTTGATTAATTTTGTATTCATAAGTTTTGTGTTTGTTTACTATAAGAAGCAAGATGTATATGTATCATAAAATAAATAAATAAAATAAAATAAGACACTGTACCAAAACATATTTAAAGCTTCAATTTTGGTTTTGGTTCCTTCAAGTACAACAGAAAAGCAATTCTTAAACACATCATGACCAAGGATCAAATGAGAAGAAAACTTAAAATAAGAAGGATGAGAAATAATTATAACTACATATTTGAGATGCATCGACTTGAATTAGATGCATCCCTAGTCTTTTAGATGCACCATAATATATTTTCTAGCAAAAAATTATATGCATATACATATATTAGATGCATTTCATCAAGTTAGACGAATCCTATACATTTTTCGTCCTCTGCGGGTCAAATTTGGTTTTAGTACTACTTTGCATCGTTTTCACTTCAAAATCACTTTCGAAACTAATTGGGATGCATCTAAATGAATAGAGATACATCTAAATCAAGTCGATGCATCTCAAATGTGTGGTTATAATTATTTCTCATTCTTCTCATTTTAAGTTTTCTTCTCACTGGATCCTTACCCAACACATCATACATAAAAAAAAATGTTTGACTAATCAACTTTGAATTAATAACATTTTCAATAATTATTTTATTGATGAAATTGTTTCAAATAAGAGTGTCGGAGAGTCGCACAAAAGAAGAAAAACACAGGAGTATATATAAGACATTAATCTCACACAAATACCGCTATATCAAAACTCATAAATACTACGAGTATTTTCTTTTTATCAACATAATAAACCTTTGTTCGCTTTGCACAAGCCTCTAAACCTTTAAGATAATCTCATCACTAACGTTAGCATGTATTAAATTTATATGTTCATGATCATAACTTTCTAACACACAATAATATATTAAAACTAAGTTTTATATAGATAAAATAAAAATCAAAGCTAATTCTTTTTTCAATCTTCCATTACACAAATGCTAAACATCATGTTTAACAAAACACCTACTAGGAATTATATCTATTCGGATCCAAATATCAAACTTGTTTTGAAAGTTTTCTTCTTTAAATTATGTTTAACAAAATTATGTTGATTTTATTCCAGAAATCAAACTTCTATTGAAAGCTTTTTTTAGTAACATTTCTTTAAAGGAAACAAACATCTATATCATTAAAAAAAAACTTATAAACTTTCAGATATAAAAAATTCTTAATAAACGCTTAAATAAACGCTTATATAAAAGTTATGTAAACAAATAATCCCAAACACCCTACTTAAAGGGCCCAAGAATATTTAAAATTTATAAAATAATCATACCAATACTCCCAAATACCCTTTAATCACACAATTAACATTCAAGGAACACAAAAACACGACACATTAATAAGTACCCGAAAAAATTCATTTGTGGATCAAGTTTTTTTCTACAAATTGAGGGACAAATCTCCATCATCCATCTAATTTTATCTAAAGGTGTGGATTAACCTAAGATTTAATATGCAACCTAAGTCCATGTTTTTTTCCTTTTCTTTTTGTCTTTTTTATTTACTATTTTTTTTTTCTTTTTTCTTTCTCTTTTCTTGTTTCTATTCAAACTTTTTTTTTAAACGTTTTCTTTTTTTTTTATTCCTTTTACTTTTTTTTTTCTTTCTTTTTTACTTTTACGCTTTTTTTCTTCTTTCTATCTACACTTTATTTTTTCTTTTTTTGATAAATGTTTTTTTAATTCACTTTTTTTTCTTTTTAAAAAAAAAATAAAAAATCACGTGTATTTTTTTTTTAAATTCACGTTTTTTATTTAAATTCAGGTTTTTTTTTTCAATTTCTTACGTTTTCGTCCGTTTTCATTCGTTTTCGTTCGTTTTCTTACGTTTTTGCCTGTCTACGTCTGTTTTCATACGTTTTCGCCTGCTTTCTTATGTTTTCGTTTGTTTTCATACGTTTTTGTTGAGGGTCGATTACACGGTAAGGTGGTTAAGCCTTCGTTCTTTGTGTATAAGATATGTTTGTGTGAATATGATTAAGTATGCGGAATCTACTTAATCACACTTTAGAAGATTTATGTTTTGGATATGGAAATGGAATAGTTAACACCAAATGATTCAATATTATTCAAAATAATACGAGTGATCTTTACTATCACTAGGGTTACAAGACCTTGAATCTTATGTGACTTATGTTTGTTATTTGTATTGTCTGTGTATGTATTTTTACATGCACATTCTAGATTGATGTATTTATACACATCTAAGATTTTCCTTTTATAGTCCAAGGAAAGATCTTTTACAAACTTCATGACTCAACAAATAACTAGCTTATGACTAATCACTTGTTCTAGTATTACAACTCACTTGGAGTGTTCAATTTGATGACTACAACAAAGATATTTTCTTGTATATGAATCAGTAGAATAAGTCGTTCTTATCTACAAAGCTGTTTGTATGAGTCATAGCTGCAGAGTCATAGCAGCATAGTCATAGTAGCAGCAGAATCACCTTCAGTGGAAACGGTCTTCAGCAGAATCCATCAGTGGAAACTCGCTTTGTGCTTTATCAGCAGAAACATACTTGTCGTATTTCCTTTAAACCTTTATGCTGAATCTTCAGATTCTTTTGTTTATTTAATTCCTAACAATCCTCCCTTAAACATGTGAATCACATTCAAACATGTTTTCCTGAATTAAATGAGGACTTTGTGAAGATCTTTCAAACACTTTATTTTCAGACTGGTTGATCTGAACTTTCTTTTCTTCTGAGTGAATGAAATTTTCTTTCTCTGGAACACATCTGCTTTCTGATCGTTGCTCCATTCTTGGACTAAAAGATGGTGCAATCTTCCTTTGATTTTAACAAGATATCATCTATCAATTTGCCTTTGCAAGTGATGAACAAACGTAGTGAACTGAAATTGAATCTTTTCAACTTTTGACCTAGATAGAACTTTCTCCTTTGAAATGCTTCATCTCTTCTGAATACAACATTAAAGAATGTTCTTGTCATTTTCAACCTCTATGTCATCATCTTGTATGATCTTGTCTTTTCTTTTGGTTAATCTTCCTTAAACTGGGCTTGTATTTCCTCCCCTGAGATGTTTGTTTCCTCCCCTTGTTTGAAAGATTTTCTCACAATCATAACATCATCATCTGATCTAGCATTGTTCCATGTTTTCAGACAATTTGTACATGAAGCCATCAATTCCTTAAGAGTTTAAGATTCTGCCCTCATCACTTCTAGGTGTGTTAACTCCTATGAGAGGTGATTCAATTGACGTTTTTGACTCATGGTCCATCTGATGATGGTTTTTAAAGTCATCTTTTAAAAAATCCTTTTAAGAAACTTTTGCCTTAGCAGTATATATATGATTTTATTATGAAAAATCATACTGCTTACAACCATTTTGAAGGGATTAAGTGTGTAACAGACACTTAGTCAAAATTTTGGTTTAAAGCAACCTCTGGTTGTGTGAGAACCAATGTTTTCAGTTATAAATAACCGCCTGTGTATAGATAAACCTATTCAAAAGGCTTTCTTTACAGGGTTTCCAGCTCGTGGCATTTGTTACCTCTAACACAAGTGTTAGATTCACTGTTGCTCGCTGTTCTTTCTATCAGATATCCGTAGATTAGTCACATTATACTTGAGAGTATAAAATGATAGAAAGTGAGTTGTATCAGTTATTAACTGATAAACTAGTTTATCAATTCAATGTGAAACATCATAATCAGATTTCAAGAAAGAAGTTTTAAGGAGTTTTGAAGTCCCAAACTTTTTCTATCATGAACCTATTATATCAGCAGCAATGATCAGCTTTCAGCAGCAATGATCAGCAGCTTTGATCAGCAGATTTCACCTGAAATAACCTTTCAGCTTAAATATTCATACCTGAAATTGTTAGTCTAAAACCAAAAGAACAAAGTACAAAGTACTTGCCTTGAATTAGAATAATGCATAGGACTAACTGTATGAATAACTTCAAATATTGTTAATAGTAGTCTTAAATAACAAAGTTAGATGCATTAACAAAATCTATATACAAAAACACATTATATTGAAAATTTTAAAGATTAAGCATTCCAATACTTGCTACCAAGTACTGAAATCTACCAACATCAAAAGCTTTGGTAAGAAGATCTGCAAAGTTTTGATCTGAAGCAATTTTCATTACTTGAATTAACCTTTTCTCATTGCAATCTCTTATAAAATGATGTCTTATTTCAATGTGTTTTGTTTTAGAATGTTGCACTGGATTTTTAATAATGCAAATTGTACTACTATTATCAATATGTATAATGGTATGTAAGAAATTGTACCCATAATCAAGAAGTTGGTTTTGAAGCCATAGAACTTGACCACAGCAACTTGCAGCAGCTACATATTCAGCTTCAGTTGTTGAATTTGCCACAATTGTTTGCTTCTTACACTGCCATGAGATAAGTCTGCATCCAAGGAATTGACATCCTCCGGTTGTTGACTTTCTGTCCAAGCTAGCACCAGCATAGTCACTGTCTGAGAATGCTATCAAATCAAAAGGTGATTCTCTAGAATACCATAAACCCAACCTTGGTTGACCTTTGAGATATCTAAAAATTCTTTTGACTGCTGTTAAATGAGAAACCTTTGGAGTTACTTGAAATCTTGCACAGGCACAAACAGAGAACATGATATCAGGTCTGGATGATGTAAGATACATTAAAGAACCTATCATAGATCTGTATGTATGTACATCCACATTTTCTCCATCTGCATCTTTAAGAAGTGGCTTCTCAGGATCCATTGGTGTGCTTGCTATTTTTGAATCAGCAAATTGAAATTTTCTAAGAATCTCTGCAACATATTTGTCTTGACTAATAAATATGCCTTCAGATGATTGCTTAACTTGCAGACCCAAAAAGAATGTAAGTTCTCCCATAGAACTCATCTGAAACTTATCTTTCATAAGTTTTTCAAAGTCTAAACACATCTCCTTCCTTGTAGATTCAAAGATAATGTCATCCACATACACCTGTACTAACAGAAGATCTTTCTTGTGCTGTTTGATGAAAAGTGTCTGATCAATCTTTCCTCTTTTAAATCCATTCTCTAATAAATAGGAAGCTAGTGTTGCATACCAAGCTCTTGGTGCCTGATGTAGGCCATATAGAGCTTTAACTACCTTGTACACTTCGTCTGGATGGTCAGGATCAGTGAAGCCTGGAGGTTGTGTAACATACACCTCTTCTTCAATTGAACCATATAAAAATGCACTCTTGACATCCATTTGGTAAACTGTGAAGTTCATAAATGAAGCATAAGCTAAGAAAAGCCTAATTGCCTCAATTCGAGCTACTGGAGCATAAACCTCATCATAGTCTATCCCTTCTTCTTGTGTGTACCCTTGTGCTACTAATCTAGCCTTATTCTTAATCACTATGCCTCTTTCATCCCTTTTATTTCTAAAAACCCATCTAGTGCCAATTACTCTTACACCATTAGGTAAATCAACTAGCACCCATACCTTTTGAATCTTGAACTGAAGAAGCTCCTCTTGCATAGCCTCTAACCAGCTTGAATTTTCTAGGGCTTTATGACTATTCTTTGGTTCATCTTGTGAGAGAAAACATACAAATAAGCAAGAGTTTGAAAACTCATGCTGTTTTGAAGCATAAAGGGCATCAAGAATCCCTTTTTGATCTGAAGATATCAATTGTTGTCTTGTCTTCACACCAGATTGTACATCTCCAATCACATTTTCTAGGGAGTGAACTTTGTGAATCCTTGATTGTGGAGTGGAAGGAACTTGATAATCAGATGGAATATTACTTAAATCCACCTCATCTTCTGAAAAGTCTGTTTTTGTTTCTTCTGAAGAAATATCAGCAGAAACAATTTGCTTATCAGCAGGAACATTTTGCTCATTGGTAGGAACGTTTTGCTCATCAGCAGGAACGTTTTGTTGTTCTTGTGTTCTTCCTTCTCTGTTTTTATCTTCAACACCTTCTTTAGCTTTTTCAGAAGAAGATTCACCATTTGTTGAAGTTGATTCCACACTTGTATTTGACCATATTGGCATCATCACATAATCTTGATGTGTCTTCTTGTCTAACCTTGCCTCATCCGTTGCTTGTGAACCTGAAAAATCATTAATTTCTGCAACAACAAGCACATAATTCATTGAATGGGTTAGAGATTCAAGCTCAAATAGCCATTTTGGTCCTTGACCTTCTACATTAGATTTATTTTCTAAAAATCTCACATGCAGATTTTCTTCTACTCTTCTAGTTCTTATGTTGTACACTCTGAATGCTTTGCTATTGATAGAGTATCCAACTAAGAATCCTTCATCTGCTTTACCATTAAACTTTCCAAGATGGTCTAAGGTATTTAGAATTGTCACATGACATCCAAAAGGTCTAAGAAATCCTATTTCAGGAGTTCTACCTCTAAAAAGTTCATATGATGTCTTATTGTGAGGCTGCACTATTAAAACTCTGTTCTGAACATAACAAGCAGTGTTGACTGCTTCAGCCCAAAAAGTTATAGGCAACTTTGAATCAGCTAACATAGTTCTAGCAACTTCTATTAGTGTTCTATTCTTTCTTTCAGCTACTCCATTCTGTTGAGGAGTTCTAGCAACACTAAATTCTCTTTTAATACCTTTTTCTTTGCAGAAATCATCCATAACTCTATTTTTAAATTCTGTCCCATTATCACATCTAATGACTTTTACTCTTTTGCTTACTAGGTTTTCTATCTCTGTAATGAAGGTCTTAAGGATGCTAGAAGTCTCATCCTTAGTTCCTAAAAAGAATACCCATGTAAATCTACTATAGTCATCAGTAACAACTAGACAAAATCTCTTATGCATTATACTACTTACTGAAACAGGTCCAAATAAGTCCATATGAAGCATAAACAATGATTGATTGATAGAGTTAAAAATCTTGGGCTTACAAGTGACTTTGTGTTGTTTGCCTTTAAGACAAGCAATGCATGTTTGATCATTTTCAAAACGTTTTTGAGGTAAACCTCTTACCAAACCATTCTTAACAATCTTATTTATGGTTTTGAAGTTAATATGACCAAGTCTCCTATGCCATAACATAGATTCATCTAATGTGGCCTTTGCAACAAGACAAGTTAAAGCATCTTTAGAAACAATGTTATTCATATCAACACTGTACATATTGCCCTTCCTAGGAATTTTAAGAAGTACTTGACTTTCATCAGGCATCTTAAAATCAGGAGAAAGTACAAGACATTCAGTCTCAGTAAAAAGAACAATATTCTTTCTGTCACACATTTGTGAGACACTAAAGAGATTATACTTAAGCTCTTGCACATAAAACACATCTTCAAAATCTAATTTACTGGTTTTGATAGTACCTTTACCAGTAATCTTTCCACCAATTCCTCCTCCAAAGGTAACATATCCACCATCAATTGATTGAAAGTTGGAAAGATAAGACATGTTGCCTGTCATGTGCCTTGAACATCCACTATCTGAATATCCTTGATTTTCATGATCTGTTGGTGAATGTCCCTGCACAAATTAAAAGAACTAGTTTTCTTTGGGGATCCAAGCCAGCACTGACTTGGATCTGCCTCTTGCATCAATGAAATGTAATCTCTTGAGGACAGTTGATGCAACATTGGATTTAAGAATCCAACATGCTGAGGCCTTAACAGCATTTGCACTGTTACCCTTAGCAGCAGTATGCTTAGCAGAAGAAACTGCTAGCTTTGTAGTTGTACCCTTTGGTCTCCAAACTTGTTTTTGGACCACTGCTTTTGTTTGAATGGGCCTTTGAACAATATTAGATGCATGTTTGAAAGTTGTTTTTGCACCCTTAATTGTTGATTTTGGGTAAACAATCATATATGGTTTTTCAGCAGAAACCATTTTCCTTTCAGCAGGAACAGTTTTTGTGACTGTTTTGGGTTTTGATCTTTTAGAATTAGAGTGAAAATGAGATTTAGGTGTTTGCCTTTTGTAGTTCACTCTATTACTTTCATACCCAGATACCCATTGGTTACAGAAAGCTGCAAGATGGTCAAAACTACCACAAATGAAACAAGCTTTATTGTGAAAAGTAAAGTCATCACCTAGTTGGTAAGACTTGAGGTTATTCCAATTTCTTTGGTTACCTCTGGGCTTGTTTGTGGTTCTATATTGTTCACAATATCTAACTGGTTGCCTAACATATTTTCATTGGTTTTAGGCCTATCAGTATTGTGTTTGACTATCTTAGGAACTTTTGTTCTTGCTTTCTTAACCACTTCAGGTTTAGACATAACCTGTTTATTTACAAAGGACACCTTGTCCTGAAAAAGTAATGTTTTACATGAACATTTACTTTCTTTCTTAGGCTCATCAGCTATTATGTTAGAGTTTGGTTGAACTCCATATTGTAACTTAGGTAGCTGAAATTCAGGTAATCCTGAATGCTCTAGGTCTATCCCTGGGGGTTTTGGGATACCTCTATAGGGAGGTGGGGTTGTATTATATCCTAATCCTGACTTAACTTTATTATTCACTTGACTGTCTATTATTTTGGTTACATTTTTAGAAGCATGTTCAAGCTTCTCTACAGTCAATTGAATGTTTTCTTTTTCAGTCTTAACCCTATCCAATGCTTCTTTTAAAGCCTCAATGATTTGATCTTTAAATTGATTGTCATTTTCAAGTAAAGTTTTAGCATCATTAAAGGTAAGTTCATTCTTTTTATAGTATAGGATTTGCCTCTCTATAGATTCTAAACCACATTTATAATTGAAAAGATCTTGATCAGTTTTGGCTAGCTGAACCTTTTGGTCATCATACTGTTTAATTAAGATTTTTAAGTCTTTAAGAGCAGTACAAGAATTTGAACAAGATTTATGATCATGTACCTCAGTTGCAGTAAATGCCATAAGAGCCATCTGTGAAGAACCCTTTTTTTCATCATCCATGAAGCTCCAATCAATACCTAACCCATCAATAACTACCATAGCTTTTGGTTCAGAAATCTCCCTTGTATTGGATTTGCTTCCAACATCTCTATTTCTGCTATCTTGCTGTCTTGGTCTTCTACACTCTCTTGAGAAGTGTCCCATCTTGTGATAGTTGTAGCATTCTATCTTTGACTTGTCATAACCAGCAGGATCATTGCTACTGATTGTGATCTTCTTCCCCGTCCTTTGATAGAATTTCTTAGCTCTCATGCTAAGAAGAGAAATTTGCCATTTTAGATCCATTTCCTCCAGATCATCATCATTGATCTCTTGGAGGTCTTCATGAGTTAACATGGATCCATTATGCTTGCTTGTAAAAAAAGCACAACATGTTTTCTCATCTAAAATTCCAAAAGTACTGCTTGATGAACTTGCAGCACTTAAACCATCATGAACTTTCTCATTAGTAACTGGAACTGAATTACTAGGAGATGACATAAATGCCATGTTCCTAGTGCTTGATTTAAAACCTCCAGTTTTCTTCAAATCTTGCTCAACAATTTTAAAATTGCTATACAGATCCATAAGATCCATAGTGTCAATGTCTGACTTGTTCTTCCAGACAACAACATGCATAGCCCACTCTTCAGGTAAGCTTCTCAGAAATTTTGAGTTTAAATCTTCTTGAGGTATTTCAACTCCAAGAATAGCAAGTTGACTCACAATATTCTGTAGCCTGTTGAACATATGGTCTAAAGATTCATGGTTGGTTGATGTGAAATTTTTAAACTGTTGCTTAAGAAGAGTTTTCTGGGTCTTCTTGGTGGCTTCATTCCCACCATACCTTGCAATAATGGCCTCAAATAATGATTTTGCATCTTTGAATTTACTGAAGTTTATAAGTTGATCATTTGGAATGGTCATCATCAGCATGCTTCTGGCCTTTAGGTCATTCTTCTTCTTAATTCTATCTTCTGCAGTTTGTGGCTTGGTTTGCAGCTTTGCAACTTCCTTACCATCAACTGTTGATGTAGTGGTTGTAGACTTGAAAGAATCTCCATCTTCAATAATTTCCCAAAGTGTATAATCTTGCACTTGAAAATATTGTTCTATTCTTAACCTCCACATCTCAAACTCATTCTGTTTGAGCATTGGTAATTTTGCAGCAACATTTGTTTGAATAGACTCAACATCCATTTCTAGCTTCTTCTTCTAAAACAAAAATATCAACCTGACGCTCTGATACCACTTGTTGAGGGTCAATTACACGGTAAGGTGATTAAGCCTTCGTTCTTTGTGTATAAGATATGTTTGTGTGAATATGATTAAGTATGCGGAATCTACTTAATCACACTTTAGAAGATTTATGTTTTGGATATGAAAATGGAATAGTTAACACCAAATGATTCAATATTATTCAAAATAATACGAGTGATCTTTACTATCACTAGGGTTACAAGACCTTGAATCTTATGTGACTTATGTTTGTTCTTTGTATTGTCTGTGTATGTATTTTTACATGCACATTCTAGATTGATGTATTTATACACATCTAAGATTTTCCTTTTATAGTCCAAGGAAAGATCTTTTACAAACTTCATGACTCAATAAATAACTAGCTTATGACTAATCACTTGTTCTAGTATTACAACTCACTTGGAGTGTTCAATTTGATGACTACAATAAAGATATTTTCTTGTATATGAATCAGTAGAATAAGTCGTTCTTATCTACAAAGCTGTTTGTATGAGTCATAGCTGCAGAGTCATAGCAGCATAGTCATAGTAGCAGCAGAATCAAGCAGCAGAATCACCTTCAGTGGAAACGGTCTTCAGCAGAATCCATCAGTGGAAACTCGCTTTGTGCTTTATCAGCAGAAACATACTTGTCGTATTTCCTTTAAACCTTTATGCTGAATCTTCAGATTCTTTTGTTTATTTAATTCCTAACAGTTTTCATTCGTTTTAATACGTTTTCGTCCGTTTTCATCCATTTTTCATACGTTTTTTTTCCTTTTCTAGACGTGTTTTTACGCTTTCATTCATTTTCGTCTGTTTTCATACGTTTTCGTCCGTTTTTGCCCGTTTTCGTCTATTTTCATACGTTTTCGTCCGATTTCGTTCGTTTACGTTCATTTTCATAAGTTTTTGTCCGTTTTCATCCATTTTCCTTTATTTTCTCCATTGTTTTTGCCCATTTTCATAATTGCTTTTACTCTTTCATATGTTTTTGTCCATTTTCATACATATTCGTCCATTTTTTCTTATGTTTTCATTTGTTTTCTTATGTTTCTGAATATTACAAGTGATATTCATAATATCACTTGTGATTTTCTGAATATCGCTTGTGATTTTCATATGTTTTCGTCTATTTTCTTACGTTTTTCATATGTTTTGAATATCACAATTGATATTCAGATTATCACTTGTGATTTCTGAATATAACTTGTAATATTCTGAATATCACTTGTGATTTTTTGAATATCTATCTTTTTTGGTTTTCTGAATATCAATTGTGATTTTCATGTTATAAAACGTTAGTTGAAAATCACTTATGATATTCAGAAAAATCACTTGTGATATATTTACTTACAAAACATTAGTTGAAAATCACTTGTGATATTCTAAATATCACATAATATCATTTATGATATTAAGAATATCATTTGTGATACTTAAAATATCACTTGTGATATTCAGAAAATCAAAGAATATCACATGTGATATTCAAAAAATCACTTGTGATATTCAGAATATCACGGAATATCACTAGTGATATTCGAATATCATTTGTGATATTCGAATATCATAGAATATCTCTTATGATATTTAGAAACATATGAAAAACGTCTGAAAACGTCCAAAAGCATTTAAAAATGGACGAAAATGAATGAAAACAGATGAAAACGTATGAAAGTGTAAAAACATATATGAAAAAGGACGAAAATGTATGGAAAATTGACGAAAACGGATGAAAACGGACGAAAACGAACGAAAATGTAAGAAAACGAATGAAAACGGACAAAAAATGAACGAAAACGTATAAAAACGGATGAAAACGTCTGAAAATGGACGAAAACGTAAAAAACGGACGAAAACGTAAAAAAATGGACGAAAACGTATGAAAACAGACAAAAACACCTGAAAACAAATGAAAACGTAAAAAAACGTATGAAAACGGTCGAAAACGTATAAAAACGGATGGAAACGTATATAAACGGTCAAAATCGTATAAAAACAGACGAAAACGTATGAAAACGGACGAAAACGTATAAAAACGGACAAAAACATAAAAAATTGACGAAAACGTATAAAAACGGACAAAAACGTCTGAAAATAGACAAAACGTATAAAAACGGACGAAAACGTCTGAAAATGGACAAAAACGTAAATTAACATGTGAAAACAGAAAAAACGGAAGAAAACGTAGTAAAGTGAAAAAAAAATTGTGAATTTATTTATAAAAAATTTAAAATAAAACTTTATTTAAAAAAAGCAAAAAAAACAGTGAACTAGAAAAAAAAAAAAAAAAAAAAAAAAAAAAACGTTGATTTAAGAAAAGGCAAAAAAAAAAGAAAAAGAAAAAAAGAAAGTTAATAATAAAAAAGACAAAAAAAATTATAAAATAAAATAAAAAGAAAAAAGAAAAAAAATGGACTTTGGTTTTCATATTTAATTTTAGATTAATCCCCACCATTAGATCAAATTAGATGAATTGTGTGAATTTGTCCCTGCAACAAAAACTTGGTTTTTAAAATAACTCACCTCATAAGTACCTCTTTCTTTATTTTTGCGCGAAAAACAAACTCAGACAAGTAAATAATCTATACATTCCCACACACCATATAAATCTCATACTCGTTCCTCGCAAAAGTTTAACGCAAAGACCTTTTGTCTAAGAACATTAGTATAATATGAATACCACTAAGTTAAAACTTTATAAGCCTTTAAACATTTATAATAAAATCTTAGGCATTCAAATATATCTCCTAAAAAAGATGCAAAATTACATATAAATTAAATACATGCACAATAATTATCAAGGTTGCAAAAATCATGAATCGGTAGTCGGTCGGTCAATCCCCGTATAGCTTCTAATCGGTATAGGCGGGATAAATCGGTAATTAATGTGATTGGCTTTTCCGGCAAGTTTTTGATATTTCCGACAAGACTTACCTTAAAAACAACTTGTAATAAATATAAACAACGACTATAAGTGATTAAAACAAGTTTACAACGAGTTTTGGGCATTTCTGGCAAGATTTACAGGTTTTCGGCAATTTTGACCGTTGTTGACCAAGCATGATTGATTTGTTTGATCGTTTACACAAATAGAAAATATTGGTGGCCGATTAGCACCTAAACGGGTATTAATCAACCTTATATGTTTTGTTTTTTTTTTTTTTTTCAACACTGATAAGTATTAGAGTATTAAATCCTTGTTACAAAAGATATATACGTAATTATTCACTTTTAAAAGAACATATATGCGATGCTTTCTGTAATATTAATTTGAGTTAAGTTTAAATTTAATAGGTTTAAGATTTTAACCTTCTAAATTTTATTTTATTTTTCTACATAAGACAAACTTGATAAAACTTCTCGTTATATGCTACACAAACTTACTTTAACAAAAAAAAGAACATAATCAAATAGTCTAGTGGTAAAGTGTTTAGTTTATTTACAAAAAGTAAAGATTTAAATCTCGTTAGTTGTGTACATTTGAAGGTGGCTAAAAAAGCGTTAGAAACGGTTCTCGAATTAACGCGGTAAAGCTGCATAAATCTGAGTAAGAAAAGCTCGTCATTCACATATAAACCCAAATGAAAAAACATCATATGTTTTTCCTTTGACAAACGATTTACTAGAACTATATCTATGCCAATTCAAAATATCAAACTCTCTTTCAAATCTTTATCTTTTAACAAGTAACAAGTAATTACTATATATATAATTTGTCGTCGTTAAACGACGACACCAGCGTCGTTTTGGACTCCTCTGCTTCTTGGGCCGGCCCATTGCTATGCTCCTTTTTTTTTTTTTTTTTTTTTTTTTTTTTTTTTTTTTTTTTTTCTCTCACTAACGATAATACCAGGTCCAACTTGCGTTTTGCTGCCGTACTTTAAAAATAATTTTTTTCTCAAACACATGCCCAAAACAATAAGCCAAAAAAAGTTAGCCCAAAACTAAATTTACAAAACAGACCCCAAGCTATGTAATAATTTATGAAATCTAACTCTGAACAAATTTTGCAAAAGAACCCCTCCACTATCCAACCATTTACGAAAAGAACCCCAAACTCTTTAACATTTACAAAAGAACCCCTCAATTATCCAACCATTTGCGAAAAGTACCCCGAACTTTTTACCATTTACAACTTTTTTATATAACAAAATTATTTATCAAATATTTATCTGTAACTTAGTAATTTAAAAACTATCTTGTTTTTTTTTTAAACCACATACACCAAAATCGTACAATTCTATGAAAGTTTTAATTATAGATACATAATGTCTTTTTATATAATAGAACTTATTTACCAAATATCTAAAGAATATACCCCCGGAAAGGCCTCCGTATTACAAGCATGACGAGCCCAACATTGATATATTTTTTACATACGTACTTACTTATAAAAAATGTTGAATTTAGTATTTATTTTTTAAAAAAATGTGATTTCTTTGCCAAAAAATATATCGCCGTAAAATCATCTGCCTAATATTAATATACTTCTACCTAACAGCGAAAAAAACACTGCCGCAAGGAAAACCTATACAACATACCAAGGCCCAAAACACATATGATCCGTTATGAGTTTCCCGCAAAAATACAGATAAAAAAACTGACACGAAAACTGAAAACAAAAGGGCATTTGTTGATGCTACGTATTAGATATAGTATAAAGAAAGTAGAGCAATACGACACCTGAACGTGCATATCATATTCAAAATGAATCTACAAAATCGCGCCACTATGTACGTATGGTAGCAATGTTTCTCTCTTAAGTCACAGTTTTGGTATATGCTTTCTCAAATTGACTGCTGCCTAAGTCATCACAACGATTAGTTTTTCATGTTTAGATAAAGAAATATGATTGGGATATTTTAAATTATGACTAATTATATGCCTAAACCTTCGTGTCGTTGTTTTATAGATTTGCGAAGAAGTGTGTCCATTTGCTGCAACCATCATACTAATGTTACACAAGTTTAAGCGTGCATGTCACTATGTCACATCCCAGAATCACTTCTCTTAAATAACTTCATAAACATATTATGGTTATGGCTCTCTGACTATCTCATTGTTTAAGGTCAAATACATAACAAGATTATTGATTTCTAAAGTGAAATGGTTGTGGCGTGCATATTATTTGCATGGGGATTTGAGGTGTTTATGTAGCTTGTTTGTCGGATTTATAAGCTTATGTAAAATTCGAATGAGTTCATTGTTAACCATATATTATGGATATGCATCAAGTGATTAGGAGATAAGGATGATTAGTAGGAGATTACCTGATTTGTGGGTAATTAGTATTTACCTTATTTACTCCTTGTATTCACTCTATATATACCGGTTATATTGTAATGCATCATCAATCGAATAAACAACATTCTCCCATTATCTGTATCGTGTAAACTTACATGGTATCAGAGAGTTCGATCAACTAAAAACCCCAAACACAAAACAACGATCCACAGCGCCGCCTCCGGCCACCGGCTACACGCCAGAGGTTCGGAGGACTCCCTTTAAACCTTAACCTCTATCATCTTTCTTTTTCAAAATATCAAGTTATTTTCACAAAATAAACCATAAATAACCCAATCGGGTCTCTTGTTGATCTGACTTCGACGCAACAAGAAAAAGGAAGAAAACAAATAAATTCTATTCATTTGGAATTCTATATTATATATATAATACATTTGGTGAGAAACCTATGGAAACGTGTCCAGTGTTTAAAATAATAATTTCACGACTGAGCCCACTACGTAGCCCAATTTTTGTCCATTAACGGGCCTATCAGGTCCACTTTCAGCCCAGGTTTCGTGTATAGTTATCCGGTTATCGTAATCACACATAAAAGCACCACCTTCTACACACACAGCTTGACCCCAGCCAGGGGCGCTGCCCCTTGGACCCTGCCAGGGGCTGCCGCCCCTTAGATCCTGCTCCCAGGGGCTGCCGCCCCTGGAACCCCGCTCCCAGGGCCGTTGGCCCCGAACCCCCGTCCCTTAGGGGCTTCGCTTCTAAGATCATAATAAATTCAAATAGGTGTGCACTCCGCACATCCAAGCGTAAATGATGTCTTATTATGACGAAATTGGTCAAACAAGTTAATCCAATTACAATAAAATATCCAACACATTACACGATGGACCGAAATCCGAAGCATCAATAAACTAATATTTAAAATTTTATATACATAACATTAACACCATAAAATATTCATACAGGAACATTAAAATATTATTAAGTTTACTCAACAATGTAAAAGACCAACTTAAAAAAGAAAAATTACAAAACACACCCTAAACTTTTTAATATTTATGGCTTTTTTATATAACAAACTTTATTTGCCAAATATGTAACAGATATCTATCGGTTTCTTAAATAAAAAAAAAATACTGACAAAAAGGTCTCTCGGTAACGAACAAAATAAGCCCAATATTGATATGCTTTTGAAGCACGTACGGTTTTATAAAAAATATTGAAGTTTAATAAAAGAACTTTCAAAATGCACCCTTAATCTATCAAATAAATTTAAAATTACTCTAATTTTTTTTTAAAACTATAACGGTCAAAATTAGGCCCGCCGCAACACACTGGTACCGTCACAACATTTATTCCAAAAAAAAATGTGCCGTACGACAACTACAAATATAGCTTCACACAACATTTGTTCAAAAAATACAATACGTGTCGGCAAAAAACATACCACGATCTTACAACGAGAAACCCTACCTAATTTTGTATCATTAAACTGAATCAGTATAACGGCTTGCTGTAAACCTAACGTATTACAATACAAAATTTTATAAATACCCCCACCGCAACGCGGCGGGTTACTACCACTCGTTGTAGTCAATTGTGGTGGTTGTTGGGTGACGCAAGCAAGAAGTAACAAGAATTATATATTTGATTCTCACATTTGAGGATTAATATATAATACTAGATTTATATCTATCATTTCATATAAGCAGTACACGAAGCGGGTGGATAACTAAAAAAAAAAAATAAAAAAAAAATTATAGTTATTTAGTTGTTTGTTTTTTATGTCGAATCCAGGGTATTAATCCCGAGATGACTTTTGTTGGTGTCGAATCGAGGGTTCTTATTCCCGAGACGACTTTTGTTGGTGTCGAATCTAGGATTATTATTCCCGAGACGACTTTTGTTGGTGTCGAATGTAGGGTTCTTATTCCCAAGACGACTGTTTAGGATACTTTGGTTTATCCAGTTTGGTTCAGATACTTTGGTTTATCCAGTTTGTTGCGTGTTTATGTCTGCTGGTGCTTGAAGATGTTCTTCCGCTTGCTGTCAAATGTCTTCTTCAACAATTATTTATTAGTTTTACTTTATTGTTTATTAGCTTTTAATCTACAGTCCAAGCTTTCGCGATTTCGCCGCTCGGACTGCAGGGGAGTGTTAACCATATATTATGGATATGCATCAAGTGATTAGGAGATAAGGATGATTAGTAGGAGATTACCTTGATTTGTGGGTAATTAGTATTTACCTTATTTACTCCTTGTATTCACTCTATATATACCGATTCTATTGTAATGTATCATCAATCGAATAAACAACATTCTCCCCTTATCTGGATCGTGTAAACTTACATTCATAAGCTATTTTTTCTTCAAATTTTTTGGTTTATAACCTAATCAAGTTGACTTGTAACTTTGTAAGCTTTTACAGACTTATGCAACCTCATAAGTCATAAGTCTAATAGAGAAAATAACAAAACACGCCTAATGTTTAAATATTAATTTGGTGTATTAACTTATATGTTTAGTTAAATATTCTTGGTAAATCTTTGATCAAAAAATAGTGTGCTTCAAATACATATACAATACATACATTCACAATTGATATAACCATCCAACCTATCACCATCCCCACCACACCCATAACTGTCCCCCACTGTTGAATTTCCAAAGGGTTAAACAATATACTAGTAGCATGTTTTTTTTTTTTTTTTTTTTTTTTTTTTTTTTTTTTTTTTTTTTTCTCTAAATTCTAGATATCTATCTTTTATATGACACAAATACTATATGTTAGAATAATAAAGGTGCGTGAGCCCGTTGGGTTTGGCCCGTTTAGTTTCTAGGGTTATGTTAGTTTGTGTTCTATTTAATATCCTGTAAACTTCATTATTTAGTGTATCTGATAATACATTTTCAGTATTCCCTTGATTTTTACATGTTATCAAGAGCTAAGTCAAAGATGATGATGATGAAGAAGAAGAAGAAGAAGAAGAAGAAGAAGAAGAAGAAGAAGAATTATGTGTAGCATCTCGACATCAACATGTTTTGGTTCCTCCTGTTTTGATCTGAATCTGTCTGCACATGTCTGCCTGTCTAAATACACACGTGGTTCCGCATCTGGTTCCACATGGTTTTGTCTGAATTTGAATGTGTCTGATTCTACATGTGGTTCTACATCTGGTTCCACCTGGTTTGATCTGAATCTGTCTGTCTGCATCTGTCTGGTTTGATCTGAATCTGTATGTCTGAATCTGCCTGTCTGAATCTGCATCTGTTTGTCTGCCTGTTCTACTCTTGTTCATCTTCGTATTTATGTTGCTCTGTGCTCTGCACCTGTACCTGGTTCTTTTGAATTGCATCGGATTGAGACTCCGTCTAGCATCGAGTTGCACTCTGGGACACTCCATGTTTCATTTGTTTTTAGTTTTAGTTTATTTTCTGTTTGGCAAACTTTCAATGTTTACCGCTGCAACATTATGAGTTTGAGAGGGGGTGCTAGAATAATAAAGGCTCGTGAGCCCGTTGGGTTTGGCCCGTTTAGTTTCTAGGGTTATGTTAGTTTGTGTTCTATTTAATATCCTGTAAACTTTATTATTTAGTGAATCTGATAATACATTTTCAGTATTCCCTTTTTGATTTCTACACTATAATATGGTCAGATTAGCTGATTAGGTGCAAATTAGTAAACATAACATCTTAAAACTCTTTCTGGAAAAAAATCGCATTTTTAGATCTTTGATTAACTTTTGAGACATCAGTTTTGTGTTTGTTTATTATAAGAAGCAATATGTATATTTATATTACATACGAAGAGAAAACACGTTTCATTAAACTTAAAAGCTTAAAAATAAGTTATGTTGTTAGACTAAAATAAAAATACATTACTTATAAAAGATAAAAGACAATGTAATTAATTAAAATTTTAATTTCTAATTTTAAACAATCAACATTTTCACTTATTTACTCCACAACTATATATTTGTAACATAAGTTGCACACACAAATAAACGCTACTAACACCCTCGTCACTATACGTGGATAATTTAGTGTGTTATAAAAAAATAGTGTACCAAAACATATTTAAACTTTCTTAGCTTCAATTTTACTTCCTTCAAATACGATGAGTTGAGATCAATATAGACCTAATATTCTCTATAAATCTAATGAATCAATCCTAACTATTTATTTTTTCATTAGAATTTAACAAATCACACGTGATTTTATAAAACCACATATGATTTTGAAATAGCAAATCACATGTGGTTTCTGTAGACGTAAATTTCAACACTTACAAAAAAATATCAAAATAAAAGTTCCTTGAAAGTATATATGAAAGTGCCCCACTATAGATAGATGATTTAATTCTCGTCGTGATGGTATATGATTCTTTTTTCGTAATGATTAACGGTTTGGAGATATTTAATTTTTTAAAAAGGTATGAAAGTTTGTTTTGGTGTTGGGTGAAACCTAAAATACGCAATATATCTTTTCAGATAAACAGAACTTCGGAATGTAGTTTGTAAACTGTCATTATCGCTAAAGTACATTCAAAAACATATTCAATCTAGCTAATATGACATGTTAAGTTAACATGTTACCACTTGTTTCAAAAGAATGTGTAGGATAGTCGCACAAAAGAAGTAAAACACTAGAGTATATATGCTCGAAAAATATTATTTATCAAAATTCTTTATTAAATTGTATAAATCACTGCAAAACTCGAGTAACTTAATACGCTTTTTGAAACCCCACATCAATCTCACGCTGATTATCCGCAGAAATTTAACATGCAACTTTTATTATAAGAAAATAGTCTCACATGAAAGCCTCGAAGCATTTGTAAGATAGGTGGTAAATGAGGTGAAAAAAAGTTATCGTTTTTATTAAAATAAATAAATAAATAAACTTTTTATCAACATAATAAACCTTTGTTCGCGTTGCACAAGTCACTAAACCTTTAAATAATATCATATCACTAACGTTAACATGAATTAATTTATATGATCAAAATCATAAGTTTCTAATAACACACAATAATAAATTAAAACTAAGTTTTGTATAGATAAAATAAAAAGTCAAAAGCTAGTTCCTTTTTGAATCTTTCATTACACAAATGCTAAACAGTATGTTTAACAAAACACCTATACTAAGATAACTTATTGCGAGTAACATTCAAAGATATCATATCCTTTGTCATGCATATTTTGTTATGAGTTGGAAGTCAAAAAAGCATTTTGTTATGAGATAGCAAATGAGGTTGCCACTCCCAACTTTTCTACAAATTTATTGTAAATTTGAAGAAACATCAAGTGTTTTGGAGAATATTGGGTTTGCATTAAGTGTTTTGATCAAAAAATGAATTGTATAGATTAGTTTTTACTGTGTGCATCGTGGTTTGTACATTTTGATCAAAACCTCCTATTGTCACATCATAGGGGGTCTTAATAACATAACTCATTTTTTTATCACTCCGTACGAGTTTCATCACATAGTTCCTCTACTAATATTGTAAATTTGCTTTATAAGGTGGAGTCTTTCAAGTTGTAAGTTGTAGGTCAAAAATAACACCAAGTGATGGGACTAATCTATTAGCGCAAAACATGAGTTATGGCATACAAGGAATGTAAAAATGGGATGTTGTCATTATAGACCATTATAAAATAGTTTAGCTTAGATTTTTTTTTTTTTTTTTTTTTTTTTTTTTTTTTTAACGGCTGATAGTTTAGCTTAGAATTACGTTGTTTTATTTTGTTAAATTTTACAGGTTAGCATATATAATTGTTGTTTGGATTTATTGATCAAGTTGTGTTGCTTAAATGTTGCATCAAGATGGTTTCTTAGTTCTTTCAAATATGTTAGAAAGTTTTTATAGTCAACATTTTATTGTGTTGATAACATTGTATCAAGTTAGTTGCATTATTGTTAAAGCTCACTGGAATGAAGGGAAACTTTATTTATCAAAGAGGCTTATTGAAACCTTTTTAACTTTCAGGTGACAGTTTCGTGTTTTTATCAAAGAGACAAAACATTATGTTTGTGTGTATCAAATTCACAGTTTCCGTTCTTATTAATCAATCTACATGTAACTTAATTATTTCTTTTTACTGCCAGTGAGTACATGGTATATGTAACAACCGGCAAGTTTTGGAACTTTAAATGACTATTTTACCCTTAGAATTTTCAGGTTTGACTTCGACTTTTTGACTATTTCAGTTACTGCGTAACCGGTGGTCAACCGACAAAATTTCCTTAATCAAAAATGAATTTTATTTCCAATTTATTACTTTCTGAGCATTCCGTTCACATTCGATTATTTAACATATAATTATTCCGTGAACAACGAAAAAAAGCACGTAACACGTACCGACACGATAATAATTAAATTCGTATTTAATTATCACAAATTAATTAAATAAACATATTTAATTAATTTATTTAAGATTTTATTCAAAAACGTTTATTAAAAACGCAAATATTCAAGTTAAGGTTTCATTTACGGACAAAGCCTACCCGTGATACCCAATGAGTACACAATAAATAACAGTGTTGCAAAAAAAGGTCTACAAGGCTGATTAATCACCGCCTAGGCGCTACAGGACCACCAACCTTGCCGATTTATGTAACTGGGTCTAACAAAAAGGTCAACCATGGTCAATGGCGATCGATGGCGGTCAGTGATGGTCAACCTTGCCGGAAACCTAAAAATCGTGCCGGAAGTACCCAAAACTCTCCGTAAACTTATTTTGATCACTTATAGTAATTGTTTAAGTCTATTACATGTTGTTTTTTAGCAAAAATATTGCCAGAAATACCTAAAACTCGTCAAAAATACCCAAAACTTTCATAAAATACTCAAAATTTGCCATAAATGCTAATCCGATTAATCACCGATTAATCCCGCCTAGACCGATTACAAGCTACAAGGGGGTCGACCGCCTCACTACCGATTCGCGATTTTTGCAACCTTGATAAATAATAAACATTTTAAATAAGATTCAAATAACATTTATGTGATACTAGTCGTGTAAATACTCGTTTTCGTGTAATAATTGTTTTAAACGCAATGGTGTGAATTTCGTGTCCTAAATCAATTATTTTCGAGCTTAAACGAGTCCCGAACCTTAAACATACAAAAATTACAATAATGGTCCCTGTGACTAATTTACACCGCAAATCCAATTAATAGTGTTTATATTTTCGGTGAATGTGGTCGTATTTATACTCGTTTCGAATATATTTTAATAATCTTTTAACTTTAACAAAAAATATATTTTTGCGGGTTAAGGGTATAATTTTTACAGATTAAAAACTAGTATTTTGGCAACGAATGAAAAGAAAATGGGAGACAAAAATCTCCTTCATTCCTCTTATGCTTCCACTATATAAACAAAACACCCTCATTTCTATCCTCATTTTTCACTTCATTTCTTCAAATTCTAGAGAGACAAACACACACTCTTCTCCTCCTTCTCTCTAGAATTCTCTCCTCATTCTCTCTCTATAATTCTCTCTACCTTCTCTCTAAAACCACCACCACCTCTCTCCACCACCGCCGTCGCCGCCGGCCACCACCACCATCACCGGCGGTCACCATCACCACCGACCATCACCATCGAGCCACTACCGCGGCCGCGGCCGCGGCCGCCGCCGCCACCGCCGCCATCATCACTCTCATCATCACAAGGTCACATTCTTTTCATAAATGAAAGAAGTAATTAATCGTAACATTTTAACAAGTTTTAGAGAAGAAAAAACTCCAAATCATTCTCATAGACAAGAGTAGAGCATACCTTAGAACCTACAGACCTAGAGCCAACATAAATGATACCATCACAAAGATATGATAAAGTTGAAGCAAATGACGTTCCTCCAAGCAAGTGGAGCTCCGGTTGAGTATCTCTAAATGACGTTTCTCCAAGAAAATGGAGCTCCAGTTGAGTATCCCTAACATAAATAAGACAATTAGATAATGGCAACTTAGCGTAGAAGACTTAAAAGACATGTATTACTCACGTTTCATCATGCTGAGTTATAACAAGCATAAGTAGGTTCCTATTTTGGCCAGAAAACAGAAATCTCAACCTGTCTGTACTGATAGTTCCATGTACTATATCAACAAAATTGTAGTTGAGCCCAATACACCCTATTACTTGATTTCTCGGATTTTCATAAACAAAACCCTACTTCCACAACATGACATATATATAATAAGGAAACATAATATACAAGATTTGGATATTGAACAAATATACTACTTACATGAGGAAATTGCACTTCAGTAGACATAGACTTGCCACAATATGCGATCATTTTGTCTCCAACAGCGAGAACACCATCATAAGGTGGAGGGAAGGGTATTAGCAACTTGGCAGCATTATTTGTTGCATTGGACCAAGGATCTTTGACAAGCTCATACTCATCATCATCATCATTTTTAGTAATCTCATAAGTAGCAACTTTTCGATAATTCACGTCAGCCTAAAATTATACAAGAAAGAGATTAAAAAAAAAAAAAAAAGCCTTCAAATTGGTGTTATTTGCATATTACAAAAATATCAACAAGAAAAAAACCAATAGAAGCAGATCTACACACAACAAAAGGAAACATTATAGAAAACATAAATTAAGACTCATTTTAGCTTATAAAGATGCAAGTACCTCGTCGCCTTCACCAATATGATCAGATATTTCATGCGAGCCACTACAAAAGCAGTAGAAGTTTTAGAAACGATATAACGAATGTCACATAATGCGTCAGCTTTGTTGTAACCAAAAACCTGGTAATGACATCATTTTCATTTACATCCCAGTAGAGAACAAAAAACTTATAACTGGAAATGTCGTATCCTTTGGTTCCAAGAAGCAAGAAATCTTTTGATTGACCCTTCATGCAGCAAGTAACACAACAAAATGAGACACATTAACACAACACTAAAATGAAGTGCAATTTAATAACTCTCTTATTTAGTAAGAGCAGATAAATGTACATACAATGGGGCGAATAAGTTTGAGTGTTGTTACACTTCTGTTAACCGGAAAATCCTTCAGCATTTGCAAATAAAAAACAAAGTCACGATAAATAGTAGTTGACAAATTTCAAAACAAAACAAAAATGCAATAACTAATAATGACCTGACTTGAAAGGGGCTTCATAACTAGCGTCATATTGATATAACTCAATATAATTGTGCTTCCTGAAAACACGTTAGAAAATAGAACACTAAAAAGTCAAGTAGACAACCATTGGAAAACAGGATAACTATCAAAATTGTAACGTACAACTGTCATGTACCACCATAAGTTGTTATGCTAATCATTTGTGACTATCAAGATAAACATGTAGTTACAAAAGCCAACATGTTACATACAAGCTTAATTAAGTGCATCTCAACAACAGCATCAAAGAAAACAAAGTAATAAAACATAATTATAAAAGAAACGCTTACGCTATAATCAAATTAAGATCCCCTGCATCTATGAAGCTACTTGAGTAATGTTTGTAGGTTTTTGAACCGTTGCTATATAGTTGTAATTATGCATTTTCCAGCTTATCCACGCCTAATAAAAGCAGATCAAATCAACTTATAAGTATATACAAAATCATAACTGTAATAATCTAACATATAATGATATTTAAATAGATATGAACCAATTCCACTACAAAATGATGATAATCATCATCAAAATAATCCTGTCACACACAGATCTGAATATGTAGGGCAAAATCATAATTCCACTTATTTAGTTACGTGATGATGAATACGATTATAAAATTAAAAGACATAATTACAAATAGATCTGATGATAATACACATACTAATAGTTGAAATGATGAAAAACAGTTAATTAAAACACTATTGATCAAAGTATAGCTAATCATACAAAAACAATTACATTGATAATTATCTGATGATCTAATTATTATAAATATAAGAAAACTGACTGGGATGAATACCTAAATTTAGGGGGAATTTGTGCAAACTGAATTTGTGAATGATTTTGGGGGAAAAATTATGATCAAGCCAATCAATAGTGAATTAAATATGATTCTAAAGGCCACTTATGTATTTGGGTCGCGTTCCCGCTACTCGAGCTAGCATTTCGATCAAGTTCGAGCTCTAAAATACCCGGGTGTGGCACTTTGTGAATTAAATTACCTTTTATACCCGTAGATCTTTATTAAAAAAATAATACATCATCTTTAATTAATATAGATACTACTTATAAAGGAGTGAGAGAAATTATAATGTAATTAATACTCTTATTAAAACACCCCATTACTTAAAAGTACAATGATTTATTCACATTATACAACCAATTCAAAGCATATCTACCAAATTAAAATAAAACCAATTAAAACACCACTTACTAAAAAGTACAATAAAATTTTCATAATGTACTATTTAAATAAGCTACAACATAATCTATATGAAATAATTAAACACACTAATTAATGTTATTTTTAAACGCCCTAAAATGAAAAGTACATGTTATTATTATACAAATTAATAAAACACACAAAGTTTCATACAACGTAACAAGTTGATGGTACATATAGTTTTGAAAACTGGACGGTACTAACGGGTTCAACCGGGAACCGGTGTCGCCACCGGTTCGGCTAACCAATAAAAACCATCCGAAAATGAACCAGAGAGGACCCGTTGAAACCGATACAAACTGGTGAATCAGACCTCATCGAGATCTATTTCTCCGGTTAATCGTCACAGAGTACCCAAATGAAAAACTGAAAAGGGAAAGTTGAAAATAAACCTGGTGGGTTGACCCGGGTTAATTTGACCCGTTTTTTACCCAACCTAGTATGTTGACCCGGTTTAAATCGACCAATTTTTTTACCGGAACGATTCAACCGGTTGAATCACTCGGGTCGAACCGGGTTTCAAAACATTATGTTTAATCCCCAAATCTTTAAACTTTTATTATTTTTTTATCTTAACTACTTATAATGGAGAAATGGTCACGTGAAATGTTGAGTTTTCAACATTTGGTCAAATGAGAGAGAAAGTTACTAATTATAATGGTTTCCTAAAACTAAATTATACTGTGATTAATAATCTTATTAAAATACCCCATTAATCAAAAGTACAATGATTTATTCACATTGTACAACTAATTAAAAACATATCCACCAAATTAAATACAACCAATTAAAACACCACTTACTAAAAAGTACAATAAAATTTTCATAATGTACAATTTAAATAAGCTACAACATAATTCATATGAAATAATTAAACACACTAATTAATGTTATTTTTAAACACCCTAAAATGAAAAGTACATGCTATTATACACATTATACAAATTAATAAAACACACAAAGCTTCATACAACCTAACAAGTTGATGGTACATATAGTTTTGAAAACTGGACGGGACCAACAGGTTCAACCGGGAACTGGTGTCGCCACCAGTTCGGCTAACCAATAAAAACCATCTGAAAACGAACCAGAGAGGATCCGTTGAAACCGATACAAACTGGTGAATCAGGATTTATCAAGATCTATTTCTCCGGTTAATCGTCACAGGCTACCCGAAGGAAAAACTGAAAAGTGAAATGTTTGAAACTAAAAAAGGAAATATTGAAACATATATTTCAAAAGGAAACTATTAATACAAATCACAAACCGGGTTGACCTGGGACGCTTCAAACCCGGCGGGTTGACCAGGTTTAATTTGACCCGTTTTCGACCAACCTAGTAAGTTGAACCGGTTTAAATTGACCCATTTTTCGACCGGCACGGTTCAACTGATTGAACCACCCGGGTCGAACCGGGTTTTAAAACATTATGTTTAATCCCAAAATCTTCAAACTTTTAGTATTTTTTGTTTATAACCTATAAACTTTTTTTATCAATAAACTATTTTGTCGCTATAAAATCCCGTTGCTATGCTTTGGTACTCGTCTAGTTACTAGGAAAAGTAACATGTATATAAACTGACTCCAATCGAACTCGACAACTTGACACGGCTTGTGTATTAAGGTTAGTTATTTTTTTTAATATTATGGCTTCTAGTAAAAATTTAATAGTTATAAGTTTAAAACAAGGGTAAATACCATAAAATAACAACCTACTTTCTCAAATTTACCGAGTTGAAACACATACTTTTTTTTATTACCTTACTTACCAATGTACTTTCAAATTTTGTTATGATTTCACCAATATAACCGTTTTATATTAAATTAATAACCAAAATGGCTATAATACCCATGTCTTCTTCAACAAAGCAGGTTGTTCTTTATTATGTACCCAAGGATAAACTTTCCATGTTTCAAGTTAGTTGACTTATAACATGCCATCAATGAACTGCTTAAGCTTGTGGAATTCGGTCTAATTCCATCTCTATTCATCCTTGATAAAAGATGAACGCAGGATTTGCTATCACCTCTCAAACTATATCCTGCAATCATGAGTTCCACGAAACCAAACTGTTGAACTCAATATCCTCAAAAACTTATACAACCATTTCTAAACAACCGCATTTAACATACATATCAACCAGAGCAGCTTGAACAAACCCATCCGAACCAAACCCATTTCTCACCACCTCCTCATGAACCACCTTTCCTCTTTCAACATCCATAACCTTGCTACTTCGAAAGCCAACACACCATGACAAAGGAACCTCACAACAAAATAACAAATGGAATCGCAAATCTGAAACCCGTTTCAAACCTTTAAATCCAAAAACCTATTTAACGGTGGTGGTGGTGGTGGTGGTTGTTGGTGATGGTGATTCGGTGGTGGCTATGGTGGGAAAATAGCTTGTTTGTGGAGAATGTTTACTTTATTAAGAAGGGTTAAAAAAACTTGAAGACTAATATCATGGTGGTGGCGGAGAACCAGGAGCGGCGACGGGTTAATGATTAATTTTGTGTTATTAGTAAAAAGGAGAAAAACAATTCAAAAAATGTTTCTAGTGGCCAAATGGGTTTTGATATAGGCGTAACTAAAAAAAAATAAAAAATAAAAAAGATCTAAATTTGTGAAGCAAGAAAAGGAAGGTAAAAAAAGGATGTGATTATGTTGAAAAAGACAAGGGTATTATAGTTATTTTAGCTATTATTTTAATATAAAATAGTTTTATTGGTGAAGTCATAATAAAATTTGAAAGTACGTTGGTAAGTAAGGTAATAAAATATGTTTTTCAACTCGGCAAATTTGAGAAAATAAGTTGTTATTTTATGATGTTTACCCTTAAAACAACTTTAAACAACTTATAAGTTGGTTAAAGCAACTTATAAGTTGGTTTAAAATTAGCTACTTTGAAAATAGCTAAACTATTAGTTAATAACTTTGTGTACACCATCTTTTATTTCATATCCAATTAAAGGAAAACCAATTATGCCAAAAAAAAAAAAAAAAAA
This sequence comes from Artemisia argyi, assembly GCA_030686995.1. Lineage (NCBI taxonomy): Eukaryota > Viridiplantae > Streptophyta > Magnoliopsida > Asterales > Asteraceae > Artemisia > Artemisia argyi. Next base: position 162,653,775 of record CM060683.1, read on the forward strand.
AAAAAAAAAAAGTTTCTCAACATATGGGTTAAGGGCACGTTCAAATATGAAGTGTTAGCATACTTTTGTTAATGTGATCTTTCCCTATTCGACTTCACATTATTCGATCATCATTAAACCCTAACCTAGGGTTTATATTGCTCTTGATTCTTGATTTCTTGTTCTTACTATAAATCACAACGGTACGCATATTCTTTTATATTCGGTTAATTATTATTACATGTATTTGACTCTATATTCCGCTGCGTTGCTTGATGATGTTTTATGTTTTATATAATTGTTATGATTTACATATTCCAACAGTGGCATCATGAGCCGTTAATACGTTGTAATTAATTACCGAAACACGTAAAATTGAATCGTTTGTGATTATTACATGTTATGGTGTTTTTATGTTTTTAAAATTTTGTAAACCCTGAATTTTTTTTTATATATAGGTCGATTACTATTTTTTTAAAATTAGGGTTTTGGATTTTGTAAAAAAACTTGTAGAAACCCTATGTTGCATGTAATTTTTATGTGATTTTTAATGGATATTTGTTATATGCCATTATTTGATATGCGCTTTTTGACTTGATTATATGTTTATAGTAAGTGCTATGTGGGTATCCATGACAAACCATGCATGCGTTGTTATTGATTATGATGATTTTGCAGTTATTGTTACGTGTTATTATGATTTCATGCTTATTTATGCGATTTGTACTAATTAACAAGGTTTTTAGTAAATGTTTGACATGTATAGATTACTAAAAATTAATTAATTATATAATTAGGGACGACCTAATGTAAATCGTGTATATTAATCAATTGTGTGTATTAATTGATTTATTTTGCATGTTCATTATTTAAGTTATTTATTTATTTTATTTAATTGCTATTTGTTTATATATGTTTGTGACATGATAGTAAGCAAAAGGGTAATTTCATAATAAAATTATAAACCGGACTTAATAATGGTGAAATCTTGTTTTGAGCTTTAAAAATCTTGAACTTTTAATTGATTGATCGCGACTGTACATAATGGTCGGACGGTAAAGCTAATTTTGACAAACTATAAAGTGGGTATAATGTGGCTTCGCATTAAATTGTGGCCTTAAAGAAACTCCATTCTGTCTTAACGGTCGCCTGTGCGTCAAAATATAGTTTTATCCAACAACCGTTATATACGAATCACTTAAGGAAAAGTTGCAAGTTTCTCAACGCCTCAATTAAAACTTTGTAGATTTAAGCTCGTAAAGAAACTAATGAGTAAAAGTTTTTTACATGAAACATATGATACAAGATGAATGCATGACATCTTTGTACATATTTTGATTACACACATCAAATTACTACCCTTAAAATTTAAGTTATATGCCATCCAGTGATAAGGAAACACCTAAAATTGTGATTTACGTTAGGGTGTAACCTGGCTAGATTACAATGGAAGGGCAAATTACATGTTTTCATCACGAGCAGATCAACTGGTGTGATGGATTTATGTAAGTTTGCTGTTTTTTAAGTTGGTTAACTTAATTAAGTTAATTAAGTTGATAGTGGGATCTGATCACTCAAGGCATAAGATGGGGATAAAACATGCTTACATTACAACTGCGGTTGGCAAATATGTAAATCCCATCAATTATAGGAATTGCAATTGAATATTGGAAATTGAGGTTTGACTTGTACCTTATTGAATACGTTCATCACTAGCAGATCAACTGATGTGATGAAACTATGTCAATTTGGATCCTAGTTTTTCAATGTAAATTAAATGGTAATATGTTTATGAACCATGGGTATTTAATTTTCTTGAAATTTATTATCAAAAGTACTAACTTTTGAATTTTTTATATAGAAATGGCTACACCTGAAAACACTAATATGAGCAACATGAGTTCTGCGTTCAAACAAATGATTGATCGAGGCAAGTTCCCTGGTGAAAATTTCAATGGTTGGTATCGATCCTTAAGAATTGTTTTAAGGATGGCCAAAAGATTTAATTATCTTGGTGAACCTCTTCCTACTGCTCCTGCTGGAACTGCACCTACTGCAGAACATGAAGCATACAACATTGAGTATGAGAAGCATAATGATGTGGCTTGTCTCATGTTGGCTGGGATGAACACTCAATTGCAAAAACAATTTGAGAACTATGGACCCATGGACATGATCAATGAACTCAGACGAATGTTTGAGAAACCACAAACTGCAGAATTATATGACTTGATAGAATCTCTGCACAGTTGTAAACAGGAAGCAGGAAAATCCGTGAGTGCCCATGTATTGGAAATGAAACGTTATTTGGACCAATTGGAGCGACTCGGCTGCGGATATGTAGAAAGCGTAAAATTGGACTCATTTTGCGATCCCTTAATTAGGATTTGTGTAGTGAGTTTGTACGCAACTACAATATGCATTGCAAGGGGAAGACAGTAAGTGAAGTTCATGCAATGCTTATTGATTTTGAAAAAGGTTTGTCAAAGAAGGCACCTACACCTGCTGTAATGGCGATACAAGGTGGTAGGATCACCAAGAAAAATAAACCCAGCAAACCGAAACATGTGAACAACAAGGGTAAAGGCGCTGGAAAGGGCAAACAAGTTGCGACTCACCAACAGAAGCCTAAGAAGCAAAATCCTCCTCTTAAGAAGAAGGAGACTCCTAATAAGGATTTGTCTTCATGTCACTACTGCAACACAGCTGGACATTGGAAGCGGAACTGTCCATTATTTCTAGAGGAGTTGTGCCTCAACAAGAGTAAAATGCCTGGTAACGTCGCAAGCACTTCAGGTATGTTTATGATTGAATTATTTTCTTTTCCTCGTAAGAATAATTCCTGGATATATGATACGGGATGTGGTACTCACATTTGTAACACATCGCAGGGACTTAGAGGAGCAAGGAAGCTGGCCTATGGAGAAAGATACTTGTACGTAGGGAATGGCATACGTGCAACAGTTGAAGCCATAGGGACTTTTGATTTAGTTTTACCTTCGGGTTTAATACTAGTATTAAATAATTTTCATTATGCACCCTCTATTGTTAGGGGTGTTGTTTCAGTTTCTTTGTTATTGGATATTGGTTTTGTTCACACATTTATTAATAATGGAATTTCAGCTTCTTTAAATAGTGTTTTTTACTTTAATGCAATTCCTGTAAATGGTGTGTTTGAAATTGATATGGAAAATCTTGTATCCAATAGAAATAATTCTATGTATAGCATTGGCAATAAGAGAATCAAGTCTAACTTGGATTCATCTTATCTTTGGCATTGTCGTCTTGCACATATTGGCAAGGATCGCATGGAAAAGCTGCAACATGATGGGCTTTTGCAAAAGATCAATGATGAATCATTTGATAAATACGAATCTTGCATATCTGAAAAGTTGACAAGGAAACCTTTTTCACATCAAGTGGAAAGGGCTGCAGATCTACTTGGATTAATATACAAAGATGTGTGTGGTCCACTTAGACATGTGTCAAAACGCGGTGCTAGCTACTTCATAACCTTCACGGATGATTATAGTCGTTATGGTTATGTTTATTTGCTTAAACATAAACATGAAGTCTTTAATACATTCAAGGTTTTCAAAAGTGAAGTAGAATTACAACTCGGTAAGAAGATTAAGGCTCTTCGATCCTATAGAGGCGGTGAATATATAAGCCAAGAGTTTAAAGATTATTTAGCTGAGTGTGGTATAGTCCAGCAACTCACAGCTCCTTATACTCCACAGCAAAATGGTGTATCTGAAAGGAGAAATTGTACTTTGCTTGACATGGTATGATCAATGTTTAATCTTACAACTCTACCCTTATCCTTTTGGGATTATGCCCTTGAAACTGCGGTTCGCATATTGAATATGGTTCCAACTAAGAAGGTTGATAAGACTCCATATGAATTATGGACAGGAAACCAACTTTTCTTACTTAAAGGTCTGGGGTTGTGACGCGTTTGTAAAACGTGATTCACCAGATAAACTCCAACAGAGATCTGTTAAGTGTATCTTCGTAGGATACCCAAAGGAAACGATGAGTTACTACTTTTACTTTCCACCAGAGAATAAAGTCATTGTGCCTAGGTATGGAGATTTCTTTGAAAAGAATCTTATATCTCAAGAATTCAGTGGGAGAGTTCATGATCTAGAAGATGACCAAGAAGATACATCACCTTTTGAAAACACTAGAATACTTCCAGTAGAACATGAAAGTGTAGGTCCTGCACCTGAAGTTGAAGTGGTTTGCATTCGCAGATTTTCAAGAACTGTGAAAGCACCTGAACGTCTATGTCTTAACGTAGAGTGTGAGGAAACAATACTAGGGGATCTTGATAAACCTACTAGTTATAGGGCTGCCATGAATAGTCCTGAAAAGGGAAAATGGCAAGTTGCTATGAATGGGGAAATGCAATCCATGAGAGACAACGAAGTCTGGATAAAAGTAGACCTTCCTCCTAATGCCAAGGTAGTTGGAAGTAAGTGGCTCTACAAGAAGAAAACAGACATGGATGGCAATTTACACACCTATAAGGCTCGTTTGGTAGCTAAAGGCTTTACTCAAACATATGGTGTTGACTACGAGGAGACCTTTTCTCATGTATCTGACATTAGAGCTATTAGGATTCTCTTAGCTATAGCAGCTTACTATGACTATGAGATATGGCAAATGGATGTCAAAACCGCCTTTTTAAATGGTCGCCTAGATGAAGACATCTATATGGCACAACCTGAGGGGTTTGTGAATCCAGAATTTCCAAAACGTGTATGCAAACTTCAAAGATCCATTTATGGATTGAAGCAAGAATCACGTCAATGGAACAAAAGATTTGATGCAGAAATCAAAAGTTTTGGATTTACTCAAAATCTTGATGAGCCATGTGTATACCAGAAAGCTAGTGGGAGTAATGTTACTTTCCTTATCTTGTATGTCGATGACATATTAATCTTAGGAAATCACATACCAAGTTTAAAGGAAGTTAAATCCTATCTTGGTAAATGTTTTTCTATGAAAGATTTAGGAGAAGCAGCACACATCCTTGGAATTAAAATCTACAGAGATAGATCAAAGCGGTTGATTGGATTAAGCCAAAGTGCTTACATTGATAAGTATTGAAGAGATTCAATATGCAAAGTTCCAAGAAAGGATGTTTGCCCATCCAAGTAGAACATGGCTTAAGTAGCAAACTATGTGCCTCAACACCTGAAGAGGTGGCACTCATGAAGAAAGTTCCATATGCTTCGGCAGTAGGATATATCATGTATGCAATGAGATGCACAAGGCCAGATGTGGCGTTTGCACAAAATATGACCAGTCGATATCAACAGAATCCAAGTGGAAAGCACTGGCATGCTGTTAAGAGCATTCTTAAGTATTTAAGGAATACTAAAGATATGTTTCTAGTGTATGGGGGAAATCCATATACAGAACTTGATGTTACAGGTTACTGTGATGCGTCCTCTAAAACTGATAAAGATGATACGAAGTCTCAGACGGGTTATGTCTTTGTTATTAATGGTGAAGTAGTTGACTGGAAGAGCAAGAAACATACTACAATTGCAATGTCTGTTACAGAAGCTGAATATATTGCTGCATCAGAAGCTGCAATGGAAGCTGTTTGGATTAGGAAATTCATTTCGGGGCTAGGTGTTATGCCGTCAATTGAATTACCTATTAATATGTATTGTGATAATTCTGCCGCAGTTACATTCGCCAATGAACCTGGAGTTATGAAAGGCGCCAGACTCTTTCCTAGAAGATATCACTATGTTCGAGAACAAGTCGATATAGGTGAAATCAATTTACTCAAAATTCACACAGATAACAATCTAGGTGATCCATTTACGAAGGCTTTATCTAAGGAAAAGCTTACTCAACATGCCAATGGCATTGGACTTCGTTTAGCTAGTAGTTTCATGTAAATCTGTGGTTAGTATTTGGATAAAGGATATTGTAAACAATAATTATCTTAATGAAATGAAACATTTTGTTATGTTTATTTCCATTTATAATATTGTATCCAATATTTGCATGTTTAATCCATGAATAACTTGAGTTATTCTAAATAGTCTGTTGACAATTAATGATATGGGAGTATCATTAAATCAAGACAAATCTGAGTTTTGTTATAATATACTTAAATATATTGATGCGTAGGACATGCCAAATTCACATGATATTCAATAGAATGAATAAATTGAATATAGGACAAAATCCCAATTACATGATTATACTTATGGATGTTGTCATTAAAGTAAATCATGAATATTTATCCTCAGACTTGAGATACCGGGTGACTACTGTTGATGTAGCTCATTTTCTGTGAGATAGTCTAACGCTATCCGTAACTGATAGTTATAAGGATTATTTTTAGAAGTGATGCAAAGTTCATAGGTTATGCTTGTAGTCAATACAGAATTTGTTTCCTTCAAATTTATTTTGAAGTTTAATACTGTTAAGCCACTCGTAGGATTGACAAGATGTTTGCATGGCCATGCCCAAGGTCTATCTGGAATACATTCAGATGAATTGGTAATCTTGCTTGATCATAAATAACGAGAAACAGAAAGTTAATTATGAAATGACTTTTATCCATATCCATATTAACATGGTATTAGAATCAAAAGGATAAGTATGATGATGAATCATCAATGGTGGTTTTTTTCCACGAAACCATACTCGTAATCGTTCTGGGGACATTGGTGTGTTATGCTAGACTAACCAATGTCATTATTGCATTAATATATATCTGAGTGGGAGCTGTTAGAAGTAACGGATAAAAATTAATGAATATGTTCGGACTCGAACACGAGACTTCGGGATTGTACATTTTACGTATGAGTTTCAATTAATTAATAATTATTATATTTAGTTATGAATAATTATTATTTTCACAAATAAACACTTAACGGTACCTAACGACTGTTAGATGAAAGACGGAGGACTAGGAATGAAATAATAACCAAGAAAGATCCGAATTGGGTCTCTTTGGGCTATGGTCGGCCGAACCCAACCCATAGGGGTGTAGGGTTTGTGTCTTGTGCTCCAAGATTGAGAATAGTATAAATACATGACCCCATGTATTCATTCTCTCATCTCTTGGTTCACTTACAAACATAAGTCTTCTTCTTTTCTCTTTCTTTGAGCTATAGGCGATCCAATACACTCTTATAGGGTTCCTATTCGATCAACTAAGGCTCAACCTAGTGGTGTTTGCTTGTGAATCTAGAACCTAGCTTTTCTAATTGAAACGCTATTAGTACGTGTATTCAAGAGCGAAGTGTTAGCATACTTTTGTTAATGTGATCTTGCCCTATTCGACTTTACATTAGTCGATCATCATTAAACCCTAACCTAGGGTTTATATTGCTCTTGATTCTTGATTTCTTGTTCTTGCTAGAAATCACAACGGTACACATATTCTTTTATATTCGGTTAATTATTATTACATGTATTTGATTCTATATTTTGTTGCGTTGCTTGATGATGCTTTATGTTTTATATAATTGTTATGATTTACATATTCCAACACAAACATATACATTTTGGAAAGGGTAAGGATAACATAATGTATTCTAGCATACGGTCCAAATAACTCATTCCATTTTTCCAAAAGACGACACGGCTAGAAAGAGAAAAAAAAATATTGAAAAAAAAAGAAAGAAAAAAAAAGAAAAAAAACTTATATAGTAGCAGCCGGAAAAAGCCATCATCGGTTCTGAAATCTGAGGCAGATAGAAGAGCTCCTTGCTGAAAGCACAGAAATAGGTTTAAATACAAGTGAAATATTAACTTGTGGACAACTAATCTATTCAGTTGGAAAGTATCTTAGACAGTTTTGTGCTAATCAAGACAACTCCATACCATAAATTTACATGTCAACAAAAAGCGTATGTAAATTAATTTTGACTGAGCGTGCTAGTTAAAAACAAAGTTATTACACAATAAAAAAAAAGAAAAAAAAAAAAGAAACAAAAACTGAAATGAAAATAAGAAAAAGCTCTAACCATCAACATTTGTGACTATATTCACACTTTCCCGTCAAACAACAACAGTTTGCATGTGATAACTAATAAGCATCCTTATATCCACCATATCAATCCATATTCTTTGCATTTCGGTCATTCAAATTTTACCCAAATTCAACAGCTATAGTGATTGCAATTGTACGGTTACTTCCACCGATATAGCTGGTTTTAAGAAAAATAAAGCAACAAATAATATCATCACTTTTTTATATAAAATAATGAAACAATGAGATCATCCATGTTAGTAAATAAAACAATTACTTTGAGGATCGAGACTTGATTGAGGGCAAATATACAAAAACTGAGCCAGCGACATCGCTTTTTCCTGTTGGCCTGCCAACAATGTACAAAACACGATTTTTGTCACAATGATTTGAGAACCAAAAGTACATCGTATGTCAAAAATACAATCAACATCATTATGTTAGCTTTTCAACTTAAAAATAAATTCAAACAATGCAAAGCAGTTTAATTACTTACATGTGAGGAGTGTTTAACATTCACATGAACCATATAGTACCCAATCACTTTGACTAATTCGTCTTCAATGCAATACACCTTTACCATTGGATTTATATCACAAGTAAGAAACCCTTCAGAATGAAGCAAGTTGAGTATCAAAAACAACAGCCAAGAAATTCTCGCAGCAATTTGCTTGCTTTCATAGTGGATCAATTTATGAAAATCAATGGTTCAAACAATCAGTTAGTAAGTAGTTTTATCTTGCACGTTTGATGAGTCCGTTAATCTATTTGGTGGTTGCCACGAGCGTGAATACGACTATGATGGATATGATTACGATGACTATGCGCAGCAGGTTTATGATCTTCCAGGGAATTTGGATGCTTTTAATGCCATGTATGGCACTAAGCTTCAAGGTCTTAGGAAGCAATTTTATTTCGTCATTGTCTTTTGTTATCATTTGAGTAGTGGTTTGTTTTCTTTTTAGAAAATTGGAAGTATCTTGTTATGTAAGCTTTTTGCCTATGTAACGGGCTGAGATATGAGACTCGCCCATATCCTTTGTACTTAAACGCTTTTTTGGAGTAATATATTTACCGGGTCTTTTGACCTTTTACCCAAAAATTAGTTTTATCTTGCACATATCAGAAAAACAAAACCCGGGTTAAACTTAAGTTATTTCATTGCACTTTAAAGAAGTAAGTAGTTTTATCTTGTGGTAAAACGAAAGAAGTAATTAATCGTAACATTTTAAGAGGCTCGATCCATGGTAGATACACAAAAACTGAACCAACAACGTCATTTTTTTATGTGCCTACCAGCAGCATACAAAACATGGTTATGGCACAATGATTTGAATAGCCTAAAGTTCCTCATATGTAATAAATATCATCCTCAATTTCACAAGTACTTGTGTTAGCTTAAATCAACTTTAAATAAAATAAAACAACAGGAAACCGTTATAATACCTCCATGTAATTGTTTGAAAATTTGTACTAGAGAGCAAAAATAGTTCATTGCAGCAACAATACGTGAACCGTATAGACATATAGAACCCGATAACTTTGACTAATTCAGCTTCATCGCAAATAACCTACACCATTGGATTTATATCACAAGTAGGAAACCCTTCAAAATGAAGCAAGTTAAGTATCAAAAACAGCAGCCAAGACATTCGCATAGCAAATTGCTTGCTTTTGTACCAGTCAATATCTGAAAATCAATAGTTCAAATAAACGATGAGTAACCTTGACATAAATTTGGCTTTTTTCTATTATAACAAAGCTATGTCCTTAGCAATGATTAAGAAAAACTTATTTATTATGGTCAAACATAAGTTAATTAGATGCACTTAAACAAATTTAAGTCAAATCATCGTTAAATGGTATTGTCTTACGTAGAAACAAAGAAGTCATACAAAAAATTCTTTAATCACGATATTTGGATAGCTAAAGCAAGCTTTTTAAAAATGCATTAAAAATGTGAATATGATTTAAAACAAAGAAAACCACAACTAGGAAAAATTATATAACATAATTCACCAGATCCATCAAGAACCCTGTTCAATACAATCCAAATAAAATAAAACAAAAGGCATAGATACACTTATAAATCTGCAAATAAAGTTTTCAAATTTAACAATATCAGTTAACCATCAGATAAGAAGGCGTAGAGAGATAGAATTAGGATTTGCGGGTAGCTCAGGCTAGTTGTTTTGTAGGTTTAGGTAGTATTGGCGTTAGGATTTTTAGGCGTCTCTTCGTTGCCTTGCCCCTTGATGTGTGGTTTTGCAACCTTGCAAAAGGTTTTAGCTCTCAAGGGATCTTGAGAGATTTTGCAATCCACCAAGCAATGTACCTGACCGATGTGGTATAGTGTGTGGTAGGTACCGGGGGATTGATCGTTCTCTAGAGGAATAGTATCGTTAGGATTGAAAGCTAGGTCAACTAGGTCTAAGGGTGAGGGATGATTCTTTTTGTATTTTTTATATTTTATGAAAGTAATTAAAAATCTCGGGTATTGGAAGAGTGGGCGGAATTAGTTGCTAGTCAACTAACCCATAATTACTACTTAAACAAATAAAATAAAAATAACAAGAAAAGTAAATTGGTGAACTTCTTATAATGAGAAAAACGTGTTTACTTAGATTTCACTACTCCCTAGTTATCTCTTATTGTTTTATTGATTTGTTACAATTGTTTGGATGCAGGGTTGCATTCCTTAATACTATTTATGGGTTTGTGTACGTCCTTCCCCAACCCTATGAGCTTCTATCTCTTCTATGACGACACGTTTAGTATCCTATCATAGCCTCCTTAATAGTCACTCATGCATTAAACACAACCAATAAAACCGTAGTACACATCCGATTACGTTTCTTAAGACATTCAAGCTAGTTACCGTATAAGAGATTTAGCCAGTTTTCTTAAGCCTAACGTGAGTCAATCACCCAAAACAATCAATAACAAATCAACAATCAATAATTAATAACCGGGTTTCATTAGATCTAAGCAAACACTAGAAAACCTAAGCTAGCATGTTAATGTAAAGAAAAGACAAACAATTAATAAAACAATACATAAACATATTGAATGATTAAAGAAATAACTTATCTTTGATTAATCATGGAAGAAAAGAGGGTTTGAAACCCTAAATTTGCTGAAAATTTTGTGCTAGGGTTTTCTCCAAAGTTATACCAAAGTTGCACCCCTAATGAATGAAAAATCAAAAACTATATATAGACTTTACAAGGCTGACGGTGTCAGGTTATAGGTCCTGATGCCGTCAGATCGTCATGTTTAGGGTTTTCGGATCACCTAAAACCTATTCTGAAGCTATCACGTTGTAGATACCTCTGGGCCGTCTCTCATTAGCTTAATACCTGACGGCCTTGGGGATTTTGTACCTGACATAGTCAGGTGTAATCTTGACATTTTCTTCTGGGGCGTCATGTGTTAAGAATCCGCCATCTTTATCATAAGGTGACGGCGTCAGCTCCAAGGTGTAAAAACCTGACTTTCTTTGGTTTTCTTGTTTTCTTCATTCTTGAGCATAAAAATATTCGAAAAGCTCCAAAATGCTCCATTTTCCAGAAATCACATTCCAAGTACCTAAAAAGAGAAAATGAACGATTTGAGGCAATATTTGATCATAAAATCACGATTTAGGGCTTAAATGACCCCCTAAAAGCGTATCAAATAAATCCTTATCCCCCCTTGTGTTTTGGTTTTTGGTGCCCTGTTTTTTGCTGTGCCTTAGCTTTAGGCCCCGTGCGTTGCCCTGCTTTGCTCCCTTAGGTTTTCTTGCTTTTCTTGGTGCTTTGATTCTTTGTTTCTGTTTGCATTTCTGTTTGCTTTTTTGTTTTGTGTCGTTCTTTTCCTTTGCTTTTGTCCGTGCCATTTGTGTCTCTGCCTTTCTTAGGTGCCCTTATCTTGTTTCTGCTCCGTTTGCGTGTTTGCCTGTTTTGCCTGCTTTCTCTTACCTGCTTTTTGCTTGTTGGTCTCTGTCTCTTTTGCTCTCCTTTCTTGGCTCTCTCACCCGCACACCTGCACTTGCCGGATGTCTAATTGGAAGCAGTTTCCCTACTCACGGGTTTATCCTTTGGTAGGGGTATGATCTATTTACATTCTGCGTCTCCCGTACCCTGCCCCGGCGGGATTGGGTTGTTGTTGTTGTTAACCATGAGAAACCCAGTTTTTCAGACTTAAAAACAAAGATTACAAACACACACGTATCAAGGGATATTCAAAACAACCAAAACATCGACAAATAATCTTTATGTAATATATGTTGACCTTAAACTTGAATCATTATAAAATATAACCTTACACCAGATCTCTGAAAACAGACAACAAAATTATATAGATTTGCTTATATCTATTACAAGTTGTTTTTAAAGAAAAATCTAATCGTGAATACCCAAAACTCGTCGGAATTATCCAAAACTTGTCGAAAGTACCAAACCGATTAGTCCCGCCTATACTGATTACAAGCTACAAAAAGATCGACAGACCGACAACCGATTTACGATTTTGCAACTTAGTTATAAGACATTAATGTCACACACATACTGCTATATCAATAAGATTTAAATGTTCTAATTTTACATTATTTTTCTAATTTTCCTTTTACTGTAATGTTTTTTGTCTTAAATTTTAAAACTTGTTTTCATAGAAAAAGTCTCAAATACTTTATAATGTAATATAGATATAAATAATCGTTTTCTTTTTATCAACATGATAAACATTTGTTTGCCCTTTGCACAAGCCTCTAAACCTTAAAACTAATCTCATATCACTAACGTTAACATGTATTAAATTTATAAGTTCATGTTTAAAACTTTCTAAAAACACACAATAATAAATAAAAACTAAATTTTATATAGATAAAATAAAAGTCAATGCTAATTCTTTTTTTAATCTTCCATTAGACAAATGCTAAACAATATCTTTAACAAAACACCTATTAGGAATTATATTTATTCGAATACGAATATCAAACTTGTTATGCTAAACAATATCTTTAACAAAACACCTATTAGGAATTATATTTATTCGAATACGAATATCAAACTTGTTTTGAAAGCTTTCTTCTTTGAATTATCTTTAACAAAATACTTTGCTACAAATTATGGTTATGTTTGGCAAAACTAGCTGTAAGTTGTATGCTGTAAGCTGTAAACTGCAAAGCTATTAATGAGCTACAAGCTGTATCTTTCTTTTCAATAAAAGTGTTTGGTAAATTAGCTGTTAAATATAATTATTAGTTGTTAACAGTAACAACTCCAAAATATTTTAAAAGCTTCATGAATCAGCTTTTTATTTTCGAGCTACTTGTTTAAATTAAAAGATTAAAGCCAATGTATCCAAACAGAGCTACTTGTTTTGGAGGAGATTTTTTTATAACAAAAAGCTTACAGCTCCAAAAAAGCTTCGTACCAAACATGCCTATATTGATTTTATTCTAGAAGTCAAACTTTGTTTGAAAGACTTTTTTAGTAACATTTATGTAAAGGTAACAAACATCTTTATTTTTAAAAAAACAAATAATAGCATTCAAATATAAAAAATCCTTAATAAACACTTAGATAAGTCTATAATTATAAAAAGAAGAAAATGACAAAATCAATTATTTTTCAAGCATACTTCACCAAATATTCGATGTATATCCAAAAACCAAACTACACGCAAGGTTGGGCTTGCTAGTTTTGTAGGTCAACTTTGCAAGTTTTCACAAAACTAGCAAGCCCAACCTTGCATTTGTTTAAAAAAATTAGTATGGTTTTGCGATTTTAGAGGAAAAAAAAAAAAAAAAAAAAAAAAAAAAAAAAAAAAAAAAAAAAAAACTTTGCTAGCTTTTAACATTGCTTGTTTTTAAAAGCCTAGCAAGGTCTTGCGATTTTCTCAAAAATTAGAAAGTGTTTGCTAGTTACATGGGTGTTTGGTTTTGTAGAAAATAATTAGGTATTTGATGATGTATGTTTGTAAAATTTGGTTTTTTATATCATTTCTCTTTACAAAAGGTTATATAAACAAATAATCCAAAGAATACTTAAAAAAATGAAATAATCATACTTATACTCCCAAACACCCTTTAATCACACGATTAACAATCAAATAAACAAAAAAAAAAAAAAAAAAAAAAAAAAAAAAAAGCACGACACATTAGTTAGTGCTAAGCCAAGAAAGCACAAAGTAGCTATGTGTGTTTCAGTGACCGCACCAAAAGTAAACTTCATTTTTCTATATTTTTGTCGAAAGAAAAACTCGGAAAAGAAAATATTTTATACATTTCCACATACCATATCAATCTCACATTTGTCATTGCAAAAGTTTAACACAAAACCTTTTATCTAAAACATAAGTATAATATGAATACCGATAAGTTAAAACTCATAGTAAATTGCAGTCTTTTTCCTTTTAAAAACATAATAACGTTAGATATACATGTAATTATTGGAGTATTAACGTTATATAATCAACGCACACATAATGATTATTGGAGTATTAAACTTTTGTACAAAAGATATACGTGTAATTATTCATTTTTGAAAGGATATATATGCAATTATTTTTTAATATTAACTTGATATGAGTTTAAAGTTAAATGGTTCAAGATGCAAACCTTTTAATGACACATAAAAATAAAAACTATTATATGTAATGCTAACTAATGTTGGATTTTTCATAAAACCTTTTATTTTATGCTAAAAACTTGCTTTAACAAAGAAGCCACCATCAAATAACTTAGTGATAAGAGTTTTGATTTCTTCCAAAAAAGATAAGGTTGGAAACTCACTAGGTGAGTACATTGAGGGTGGTTAGATAAGGGTCAAAAACGGTTTTGCAATTAACCCGATTAAATATAACTGTTGACGTAGGTGTCCGAAGGACCAATAGTCATCCGGAAAAGATACTTCGGTAGTGATGAAGCGAAAAGTGTACCGCTTTTGTGGGGTCATTTAAGGCCAAAGTCGAGATTATTTGATCAAATATTGCCCTAAATCGTTTCTTTTGTCATTTTAGGTACTTTTGAGAGGAATTTTACAAAAGGAAGCATTTTGGACGTTTTTTGAGTGAAAAAGTGCAGAAAACGACAAAGTCTCAAAAGCATGCTGGAAATTACCTTTGACGGCATCACAAGTTGTTAGTGACGGCGTCATAAGTAGACAAAAGGGTGGATAAATCAAATACAAGTGACGCGCCAGAATGTTTTGTCAAGGGGGTCTGATGGTGTCATGTACAAAAATTCCAAAGCCATCAAGAGTTATCATAAAGAGTGATGGCCCAGAACCCATATAGAGTGACGGCGTCACAAGTGGATCTAGGCAATATGAGTTTAATTTGGCGGCGAGTTGATGGCGTCAGACTTAACTCTTGACGCCGTCAGATTACAAAATCTATATATAGTTTTCTAGTTTTCATTCTTTGTGTGCAACTTTGAGAAAATAAAACCCTAGACGAATATGCCAGCTATTTGAAGGGTTTCAACCCTTCGTTTCTTCCATGTTCAATTGAAGATAAGTATTTTACCAAATCATTTAATACGTCTATGTGTTGTTTGATTATATCTTACGCTTGTCTTATTTTTAACATGCTAGGCTAGGTTTCTTTCGTGTTTGCTTAGATGTAATGAAACCTAGATGTTAATTATTGGTTGATGGTTTTTTATAATTGTTTAATTATTGTGGATGAATGAATTCGATGTTAGGCTTAAGAAAACTGGCAGACTTCTAATTGGTAACTTGCTTGAGCGTCTTAAGAAACATGATCGGAGGTGTACTACGATTATTTGGTTATATTTAATGCATAGGTAACTTCCAGGGATACCATGTTAGGAGCTTTTAGTCGGCTCGACATAGGATTGAGGTTGAAGCCTATAGAGTTAGGGAAGATCGTACACGGCCCTATGACTAGTATTAAGGAATATAACCCGTCATTCATGCAATTGTAACAAGCTAATCAACTGGTAAAAGATATCTAGGGAGTAATGAAATCTAAGTGAACACACTTTCTTTCATTATTGTTTACACCACATTTAGTTTAAGTTTAGTTTATTTTATTTTATTGCATCTTTAGTTAATTGGGTTAGTTGACTAGCAACTAATTTCGCCCACTCCTTAAAAACCCAAGATTTTACTTGATTTCATTTAAAATATAAAAAATACAAAAAGAATCATCCATCACCCTTAGACCTAGTTTAGTAAAATTTTAACCCTAGCGAACACTATTCCTAGAGTTGAACGATCAATCCCCCGGTACTTGTCACTATACTATACTACAACGAACAGGTACACTGCTTGGTGGGGATTGCAAGCTTCTCAAGATCCCTTGAGAGGTAAAACCTTTTGCGAGGGCGCAATTCCACGCATCAAGTTTTTGGTGCCACAGCCCGGGGAATAGTTATTGTATAGGTTAGAATTTCTTTTTATTATGTCTACTTTCTAGTAAGATTTTTATTTTATTTTTATGAGTTTTCTTTAGTCTATCTTTTCTTTGTGTGTTTGTTCGTATAATTCTCAATAATTATTCCGTTGGCCACTTTGGAAAACGCAAATCCACCCCTTTCACCTATTGAGGTTGCTTTGTTGCGTGAACAGATTGAGAATGAGATTAGGAAACTTAGAGAACTCAATAGATTGGTTGATATTGAGCTTGACTATGCGCTTAATGACTTATCAATTGCCATGGACTTAGATAAGGAACTTGAACCCAATAACTTGGCAATTGTAGAAGATGTTATGGAAGAAGAAGAGGAGGGTTTAGATGATGATTTCAATTTATATCCTACTAAGGAGGAAATCGCTTATTATAACAATCTCATTGATAATCCTAGGCCTCCCTTTGTTAAGATTGATCATAAGATTAAAAGAGGTGACCCTAAGAATGTGAAGATACCATGTATGATTGGGTATAAATGCATTGATCAAGCCTACATTGATTTTGAATCCCCACTCAACATTATGTCTTCAAGTGTCTATAATGAGTTAATAACAACAAGACTCGGACCTACAAAAGATCCCAAATACCCCAGTGGAGTTTGTAACTTTGTCGGGAGAGTTAAAGGTCTACATGTCTTTGTTGGGAACTTCACTTACCTCGTGAACTTTATGGTTGTGGAAGACTTGGCCAATATTATAAATTGTCGCTTATCACATGTGGTACTAGGTAAGTCATTTATTGAGGAGTCTAAGTTATAACATGATCAAATAGAGGGAACGGTCCAATTTTCCAATGGGACCGATTGGATCACCTATATAATGCCTAATAAAATGAAGGAATTTCGTTATATGCCTCAACTTGATATGGATAACATTAGTGCAATCGAGGACATTAACGAAGAAGATAAGAATAAAGGAATGAATTTTGTTTGGGAGAAGAGGAGCCATTACTATAAGAATTGTTCAGCGCTTGGACCTAAGTATAAAGTTGACATAGAAGTAGTTCAAAGGTTAAGAGAATCGATTGAAAAGTGGGAAAGGAAAACGTAGCCCATGACTTTGAGTCTAGCTACAAGACTCGTAAATAAAGAAAAGCGCTTCTTGGGAGGCAACCCATGTTTTATTTATTTTGTTTGTTTTGTTTGTTTGTTTGTTTGATTTTATTTGTTTCCGTATGCATGCTTTATTTTTATTGTTTTTGGCTCATGTTTCATACTAAATTGTGAAAATGCTTTACTTTGTTTTTTGTCTTAACTTCATAAAAAGGTATTTCGCAAAAGCTAAGTGTAAGGGAAACCCAAATTTGTTTTTAAGAACGGAAATTGAACATGAACCACAACAATATTAAATGAACATGTATATTAGTATTTGTTTAAGTCAAATGCTTGTATCGAGTCATAATGATGTTTTGCAGGAAATTCCAGGAATTAAGGCATAAGTTTTCCAGAAATTTTCAGGAAACTTAACATGAGATTTCTGTCAGAACACTCTGACGACGTCAGGATTAACACCTGACGGCGTCAGGTGTAAAATTCTGGAAATTTTACAAGTTTTGTTTTTCTAACGGAGTCTTAAAGTTTTTGTTAATTCTTTAGTTTTATAAATTCCAAGAAATCTGCAAACATTCATTCCACAAGCATTATATCCTTATATATAGATTGCCGCCGATTTTACGCGAGGTTGCCATGATTATTTTCTCAAGTTTAACAGGTTATATTGGACAAGAAGATGATTTATTATTTCGGAAGGGAAGCTTTCAACGTTCATTTTCTTGGAGGAGGATTTAACCATGTTAACGATTTATCCACACCGAACGAATCAGGGGAGTATTTGTTTTCATTCTTTTACCTTATTTACTTTTACATCTTTTTATTGAACATTGGGGACAATGTTCAGCCTAAGTATAAGGGGAGGGTAAATGATGATACTTTTGAGAATACAATTACGCTTGAGTTTGTTTGTTCAACAGTAGGTGTGCAATAAAACTAAGAGAAATACTTGTTAGTGCAATTTTAGCGCCAAATTTAAATTTTTTTACAACATTTAGGAGTGAATCTTTAGCCTTAATGAGCGTCTCATGGATAGGATTTGTATGACTAGCACAAAAAACCGTACCACTCAAAAAAAATTCCACCCAAATATGTGAGGTTCGCCTTTAGATTTGTTAGGAAAAGCATTCATTATTAGTGCTTATGAGTGTACCGGTAGTACTTAGATTCTACAACTTGCGTTAGTGATACATCCCGAGACCGCTAGTGAGACTACATTCGTGTAGTAAGATTTACTACATGATAAGAGGCATTAGGATCACCCTTGTGTTAAACCCGTATCATAATTACTTGACCATTTAAGTCAATTACCTTGACTAGTAAAGTCAATTAATTCTCCCACACCTTTGCGTTGTACTCATTTTTAGTACACGATACCCCTAGTACACCCTCCGAGCCTATCGTTTTGTTTCTAACTTTAAGCATTTTACTTAAACGAAGAATTTGTTAACAATCCACCCCAAATGTATACCCAAATCGCCTTAGCCTTCCGTGTATGCACTCATCTTTAGTGCATTATTGTTATTTGTTTAAACCCTTGGTTAATTGTCTAATTGATTACATGGTTGCTAAGTCGAGTCATATCTTATACATATTGTTTTGGGACGATTAGGTAAAGTACTTGCGTTATGGAGTAATACGGAAGAACATCATATATTACCCCCATATGTGCGTTAATCTTAAAAAGTACTCCAAGTGTTTTGATTATCTTGATTCGAGTCATTAGAATAGTCGATTGTAAAGTATGTAAAAGTTCAAGTGTAAGAGGAATGCAAATTCCATATAATGTATTATTTTGGATGGTAGGGTAAAAGTGTATGAAAAAAAATCGAAAAATCAAGAAAAAGAAAAAAATAAATAGAAAAGGAAAAAGAGAATAACATACGGACTATCATCCCGCTTCATTCTATGTGTATTTTATGTTTTTATTAGTTTTCGATTAGCTTAAGTCGAGTCGAGTCTTGGCTTAGCAACGCCACATTGTACATGTAATTAACCAAGATGATTAACTCGCCACCAGTAAATATTGCCTTTATCCAACAAAACCGTGTTTATCCTATCCCTACACCTCACGTTATAACCCTTTAAAAGACCTCTTTGATAGTTTATCCTAGGTGCTTACGCCAAGTGGTGGATGTTTGATCCTTTCCCAAGTCTATTGTAATCTATTTGCTATGACAGGTAGTGAGAAATGTTTTCCATTTCCTTATTGTGATATATACTTTATTACACCCGAGAGATGTGAGTATCTAAACACTATTTGTAAGGTGCTAGTGTATAATTTCCTTGCTTGTTTTGGTTGAAGTGGAACGATTATTTGTTGTAATTACTTTTATATTAGTGTTAAATGACCCCTAACTTGTATTTTGATTAGAATAAAAGCGCATTTGCTTGAGGACAAGCAAATCTCAAGTGTAAGGGTATTTGATGAAGCGAAAAGTGTGCCGCCTTTGGGGGGTCATTTAAGGCCAAAGTCGAGATTATTTGATCAAATATTGCCCTAAATCGTTCCTTTTGTCATTTTAGGTACTTTTGAGAGGAATTTTACAAAAGGAAGCATTTTGGACGTTTTTAGAGTGAAAAAGTGCAGAAAACGACAAAGTCTCAAAAGCATGCTGGAAATTACCTTTGACGGCATCACAAGTTGTTAGTGACGGCGTCATGAGTTGATAAAAGGGTGGATAAATAAAATACACGTGACGCGCCAGAATGTTTTGTAAAGGGGGTCTGACAGCGTCATGTACAAAAATTCCAAGGCAATCAAGAGTTATCATAAAGAGTGACGAACCCATATAGAGTGACGGCGTCAGAAGTGGATCTAGGCAATACGAGTTTAATTTGGCAGTGAGTTGACGGCGTCAGACTTAACTCTTGTCGCCGTCAGATTAAAAAATCTATATATAGTTTTCTAGTTTTCATTCATTGTGTGCAACTTTGAGGGAATAAAACCCTAGATGAATTTTCCAGCTATTTGAAGGGTTTCAACCCTTTGTTTCTTCCATGTTCAATTGAAGATAAGTACTTTACCAAATCATTCAATATGTCTATGTGTTGTTTGATTATATCTTACACTTGTCTTCTTTTTAACATGCTAGGCTAGGTTTCTTTCGTGTTTGCTTAGATGTAATGAAACCTAGATGTTAATTATTGGTTGATGGTTTTTTTATAATTGTTTAATTGTTGTGGATGAATGAATTTGATGTTAGGCTTAAGAAAACTGTCAGAATTCCAATTAGTAACTTACTTGAAGGTCTTAAGAAACATGATCGGAGGTGTACTAACTTACTTGAAGGTCTTAAGAAACATGATCGGAGGTGTACTACGATTATTTGGTTATATTTAATGCATATGTAACTTCCAGGGATACCATGTTAGGAGCTTTTAGTCGGCTCTACATAGGATTGAGGTTAAAGCCTATAGAGTTAGGGAAGATCGTACACGGTCCTACGACTAGTATTAAGGAATATAACCCATCGTCCATGCAATTTTAACAAGCTCATCAACCAGTAAAAGATATCTAGGGAGCAATGAAATCTTAGTAAACACACTTTCTCTCATTATTGTTTACACCACATTTAGTTTAAGTTTAGTTTATTTTATTTTGATTGCATCGTTAGTTAATTGGGTTAGTTGACTAGCAACTAATTCCGCCCACTCCTTCAAAACCTGAGATTTTACTTGCTTTCATTTAAAATATAAAAAATACAAAAAGAATCATCCCTCACCCTTAGACCTAGTTTAGTAGAATTTTAACCCTAGCGAACACTATTCCTAGAGTTGAACAATCAATTCCCCGGTACTTGTCACTATACTATACTACAACGAACAGTTACACTGCCTGGTGGGGATTGCAAGCTTCTCAAGATCCCTTGAGAGGTAAAACCTTTTGCGTGGGCGCAATTCAAGGCATCAAGTTTTTGGCGCCGCAACCCGGGGAATAGTTATTGTCTAGGTTAGAATTTCTTTTTATTAGGTCTACTTGCTAGATTCCTTTCAAGTAAGATTTTTATTTTATTTTTATAGGTTTTCTTTAGTCTATCTTTTCTTTGTGTGTTTGTTCGTATCCCGTTTCGGCCTAAGACGAAAATGCATCAAGGCTTTGGTATGTGTTAATTCACATACCTTTTCATGGCCAAATACCGACCCAAATAGACTAATAATGCTAACAAATGCCAAAGAATGTGTATTTTTATGTTTGTGAACATGCAGGTACGGATATCTCATTAAAAGATGAAAAACAATCAGAAATCAACAAAAACGAGCATGAGAGTCGAATGTGTGCAGTTCAGTCATTGAAAGTCAATTCAGAGCCTTAGAAGTCCTCGGAGATATGTGATTTGTCAGTTTTGATCCCTGATTGAAAATTCATGAGTTTGTCAGAAGTGGTCCTCCAAGTTCCAGATTTTGGCAATTTTAGTCCCTAGAAGATACTTTTCAAGCTTATGACATCTATGGTCCTTTGAATATCAGAATGTTACATAACTAGCCCTTAGAATATAATTTGGAATTATGAGAAAAGCAGCCTTGAAGTTTCAGATTATTACACTTTTGGTCCTTGTACACTTCATTACAAAATCTGAAAAACAAAACCAAAGTCTAAACACTTTAGTCCAAAGAATTGCAAAGTCCAACATCTATTTACAAATACCAAGCCCAATCCCCTTAGTTCCCTTGACCTGAGCCCACCATTTACCCTAACCCAAGTCAACCCGGTCAACATTTAATAAAAACATCCACACCTCCACTTCCCGCCCCCCAAATACTTACCCAACCCGGCACATGAACCCTAGTAACTATTCATTTTTTTAGTTAATCAAATTTACAGCAATTAAAGGTAAAAGGGTCTAATCATTCAGCTTCTATAAGGTGTCAGTGATGTCAGAAGGGTGTCAGACCAAAAGAAACACAAGGAATGACAGATGGCAGCGTGTGATTAGCTCAAACACGTCACAATTACTCAATCTAAGGGCGGTTAATCAAAGGCGATTATTTAGAGATGATCAAGGGCTCAGGATTACTTAGAAGAAGCACACCACACGGATTGCCAAGCTGGCAATCCGTGGATACTCATCTCCTCACTTATGGTATAAATAGAGGTGGTAGGCTAGAGTTTTAGGTGTGGAGTTTTGAGTAGCGAAACTCTGCCAATTTTACTTCAGAATTGTAGTTTGCTTCAATTTCAATTGTAATCTTCTTTTATTAATACAAATCAGCTTTTACTCTTTTCATTACTACTTATTGTATTTTACAAGTTATTAAATAGCTTTTACTTCTGTCTCAAATAGTTTAAATCAGTTCATATTTCTTTGTTTTCAAATTACTACTATTTCATTTAAATAGTTTTAAGTAAATCAGAAAAGAAAATAAAAATATTAAGATTTGTTTAATTCAGTCTTTCAGTTGTTAGTTGAGTGTGTTTGTTGCTTTTTACATCAAATAATAGCTTCGCATAAGCTCTGTGAGAATCCTTCTCATTGTGTTTTTTATAAGCATAGTTGGTCAAATATTGGTCAACTGAAGCAGTTTTATTGGATAATTGGTGGAATTTTGATAGTTTGGGATAGAAAGGGAAGATCCTTGCCTATCTTAAAGATAGGCAACTGTGGAAAACCTTTTGTTCATGCTGAAGGTGTTTAGTAAGTTCCTTATTCTTTGATTGAAATGAGTTTTTGATGAGATTTAGTGTACTGCTTGTGATGCTGAGTTTCTTATAGTTTCTATTATATTTGATTATTGATTTTGCTTTATATAGTGTTAGTATAACTATTTAGATAATTGATTTGGTAGTTTGTGGTTGTTTGTATTGTTTCATAGTGTAAACAGTTAATAAGGTAGTGTTTGGCTTAGATGATTGTTGTGTTAAGCTGTTATTGTTTTGGAGTTTAGGCTTCATTTTCTAGTCACATTAGGTAAGTGTTACTTAGTTATGGCATAATATAGTAGGTTGTATTACTAATAGTCCAAGTTAGCAATAGAATTCTTTAATTGTTAGGTAAAATTGAAATCAGTCAATAGTATTTGTAGAAGTTGATGCATAATTGTTCAAGTTAGCTTAATATAGTGTCAATTCAGCTTAATAATTCAAATAGTAGTAGATATAATCAGCAGAAATAAGTTTAGGTCAAAGTAGTGAATGATCAATTTAGTCAACTATTTTCAGCTTATAGTAGTCTTAAGGTAGTTGTACTTGCATCATAATAGGGTTGTAATTGATAGTCAGAGTTAGGGCTTTTAGGTTTTAAGGTATCTCAGTAGTATAGAGAAACTTTTGCCCCCTTAATATTGCATCTTATAGCTCATTTGAACCAGCTTTTTGGCACTGCTAGTTAGTGGTTTGGACCTATTATCTGTTTTGAGTACATAGGGCTGCTAGTTCCTAATTGAGCTTTTGCTTGTGCTAATTTGCTAGTTCTGAGTTACTTGGGTTGTGTTTTAGTGATTTAACTCATTTCCTTGTTGCTAGCTTATTGGTTTCTTAATCTGCTTATATTTGAGCTTATTGATTAACTGCTTATTGATTGCATACATTGTTTCTGTGCTTCTTATGTTCACATCTGAGTTAAATTGAGTTCATTATAGCACATTGCATATGAGTTTCAAGTTTGGTTTAGTTTTGTGGCAACTGCTAAATAAGCACTTGTCATAAGCTGTTTTAGCTGAAATTAGCACTTCTGCTTAATATTTTCTTTTCAAAATTTTTCTGCAAGCTTTCCATATTATTTTAGATTTTCTGTGAATTTTTCAGATTTTTCCAAGTTGATTTACTATATTTCTTAATTTTTCTTCATTAATAATCATTTTTAAATCCCTTTTAATATTCAAAAATCAATAAAAAATCAGAGAAAGCCTTTAAAAATACAAAAATATTTTAGATAATTCTTTTATAATATTTTAGATTTTTCAGATTAGATTTTATAATTTTCCCATTATTTTTCACATTTTCTTTTATTTTTAATTACTTTTTAATTCAATAAATAGAAAATAAATCATAGAAAATAAAAAAAAAAGTCAAAAAAATATTTTTCTTTTTCTCAAAATTCTTTTTATTAGTTTAAGATTTTTA
Organism: Artemisia argyi; assembly: GCA_030686995.1. NCBI lineage: Eukaryota > Viridiplantae > Streptophyta > Magnoliopsida > Asterales > Asteraceae > Artemisia > Artemisia argyi. Next base: position 162,678,294 of record CM060683.1, read on the forward strand.
GAAATTTGTTTCACACTTATAGGATCATTTTTAGTATAAAAGCCACATTTTATTTCGTACGTTACGTTTAAATTTCGCGTTTGCATTTCCGTTTTCTAATTTTAGACACTTGTGCATATATAGCTTGTACTTTCTGCATAATTCACTATTTTTTTTCATATTTTGAATTTCACCATCACTTTTCACTATTCACTTTTCACTACACGATTCACAATTCGATAATTCAAAATTCCATTTGATTTTCGTTGGGAGAACGACCCGGGAAATACTTTCCTAAGTATTTCTTTGGAAAATAAATATATATTATAATTGAGCAAATCAATTTTTAACGCCGCTGCCGGGGAAGGTCGAAGTGAGGTTTTGAATATTCGTTTTGAAAAATCATATGTTGTTAAGCCTTCCTCTATTTTGTATATATTTCAATAAAAATATAAAAATTAAAAAAATCAAAACACTTTTCCTAAAGTGTTTACAAAAATACCAAAAAAATAATGAAGTTACAGCCTCGACTCTCCCGTGGAAGGGAGGGCGTTGTAAACCAAATAAGTTTCACAATATAACAAAAACGTGAAATTAGTTGTTTATCGGATTATTTCAAATACTACAACCGATTAAGCGGGAAATACGGAAGCTAAGACATTAAATTGTTAGCTGATGAGAGAAACACTCTTCTTTCCCGTCCCGTTGCGCGTGGTTTTGAAAGAAACGGTTTCAATTAACGTAACGTTTTATAAAAAAAGAAAAACAAAAGAAATAAAAAGTTTTTGAGATAAAAAAAAATATAAATAAAAAATAAAAAGATTTTCCTTTTTCTTTTCTTCTTCTTTTTCTTTTTGATTTTGTTTTTGGTGTATGCACACCCGTTCTTCTTTTGAGAGTCTTACGTCTCCGTTCTCAAACCCCGAGCGGGTTTTACGACATAATAGTCGGGTTCATTTCCTTGACGACGAGAAATGAACCAAAACGAAGAACACAACGGACCCCCACCGATGGGTGGTCCTCAGCACAATGTTATCCCGCCGATGGGACAACAACTGGCTTTTGATCCACGTCCGATGGAAGAACAACTCCAATCACCATTCAATGGTGTGAGGAGAGCTATTGTGATTTCAGACATCAATGCCAACTTTGAAATCAATCACGGATTACTCAATTTAATCACGGGTATATCCTTTCACGGGTTTGATAACGAAGACCCATATCTCACATCCAAAATTTCACTAACATCGCTAAGACCATTAGAATGAACCAAGTTCCTCACGATGTGGTGAAATTGAAGTTATTTCCTTTCTCCTTAAAAAGGGCAGCCCGGACTTGGCTGGAAAAGGAACCGCCTAATTCGATTCACACTTGGAATGATCTTGCTTCCAAGTTTGTGAATTATTTCTATCCTCCCTCTAAAACTTCTAATCTACGATCCCAAATCTTTCGATTCCAACAAGCTTTTGATGAGTCATTTAGTGAAGCTTGGGATCGATTCAATGATTTGATGGAAAAATGTCCGAACCATGGGTTCACATCCCTTCAGCAGATTGACACTTTCTATAATGGGTTATGTCATGTTGACCAAGACTCACTCAACTCTGCTGCTGGTGGGAACTTGTTAGCTAGAAACACGAATGATGCTTTCATGATAATTGAGAATAAGGCTCGTGTGAGAATGTCTAGGAATAAACCTCAAATGTCTAATAATGGTAAAAATAAGGATGAAATGATGAGTACGCTATTGGCTCTTACAAAGAAAGTTGATCCAATTTCTATTGAAAAATCAAACCATCAAGTCAATGTGGTTAGTCATGGTTGTGAGACTTGTGGTGGTCCACATTTGTATTATGAATGTCCGGCCACCGGTGCCTTTTCTCATGAGAATGCGTATGCTGCAAATACGGGTAACAACGGTTACCCACAACCTCAAGGAGACCGTAATCTCCTAAGCTACCGTTCCACTCATTATCTTGGACCACCCATTCTCGAACAACCAAACCAAGTCAATCAAGTCAACCAGAATCATAATGTTGTGAATCGTAATAATCAAGGAAATCAAAATCAGAGTCGAGCTAATAACGGTTTTCAAAATCACAATCAAGGATTTAATCAAAACCGGGGTTTTCAAGGTAATTACAATCAAGGCCCGCCTCAAGGGAATTTTCAAAACCAACAAAACTATGGAAACCCTGGGAATTTTCAGAATGCAAATCATGGGAATCAAAATCATGGTAATTTCCAAAACCGTGGGCAGAATTTCAATAATAATCAAAATCAAGGTGTTATCCAAAATCCGTCGCCCACGGATGATTTGATTAAGAAATTGCTTCAAAACCAACAATCTTTTATGGCAAAATATGAAGAATCAACTCGGTTGTTTGCTAATCAAATTAGTGATATTAACAAACGCTTAAATGATCGACCCTCGGGTTCAGGTACTACATCTCTTCCAAGCAACACGATCGCAAACCCGAGGGGCGAAGTTAAGGCAATCACAACTCGCAGTGGTGCTAAATATGATGGACCCACAGCTTCTACTACCTCTTCTTCTTCGTCTCCGCCTAAGGTAGTGGACTTTGAGACCGAGGCGACAAAGGACCCGGTTCCTCCTATTAATAATAGAGGAGCTGAAAACGTCCAACCTCCGGTTGTCCAAGCGTCAAAAGATAAAGAAAAAGTCGTTTCTGAAAACAATGTGAAATACAAGTCAAAATTACCATAACCATCACGATTTAATGATGAAGAGCTCCGTGCAAAATCTAAAAAACAAATGGAAAAGTTTCTCGATATTTTTCAAAAATTGCACTTTGATATAAGTTTTATGGATGCTCTTGTATACATGCCAAAATTTGCCTCAACGTTCAAAAACCTCATAAGTAATAAAGAGAAATTGCTTGAATTAGCCGAAACACCGATAAATGCTCAATGCTCCCCGATTCTTCTCAAGAAGCTTCCCGAGAAGCTTGGAGACTCGGGAAAGTTTCTCATTCCTTGTTCGTTGAAAGATCAAGAGGTTTGCAATGCCCTGGCCGATTCAGGTGCGAGTATTAACCTTATGCCATTATCGATCTATGAACAACTTGGAATGGGGGATCTTAAACTGACGAGAATGACTTTAGAGCTTGCTAATCATTCAATTACTCATCCGGTTGGAATTGCTGAAGACGTTTTTGTTCGTGTGAATTCGTTTACTTTTCCAGCAGATTTTGTTGTTAATTTCAAGGCTGATCCGAGAGTTCCTCTTATACTAGGGCGACCGTTTTTACGAAAAGCAAAAGCCCTAGTAGATCATTTTGAGGATACTTTAACTTTACGACATGATGATGACATAATGATTTTTAAAGCTGATGCTTCGAAATCAAAGAAGTATTCCGTCAAAAGCGTTGATATTTGTGATTATTCCTTTGATGATTTTGTGAAAACTTTCGTCTCCGACTCTTCCCCATCATTACCTCCGACTAAGGAATATGATTCTTTTTGGGAAGAGGTCGATGAATTCCTTGCTACTGAAACGATTCTGTTTTCTGAGAATGACGAATCTTACTTTGATTCGGAGGGAGATATTATTTTTCTTGACAATTTGTTGAATGATGAACCGTTAATTCCTTCGGATAAAGTTAAGAAAAAGATTGAGCTTATAATTGACGATCCTCTGGAGACCGAGCTCGAGGAATTTTTACCCGACTTTGAGAGTTTTTCTTTTGATACGACTGAGGAGATTAGTGGTAATCCCACTTATCATCCTGATTTTTCTTATCCGACTTATGAAGCTTTTCATTTTGATATCAATCATACGGAAGAGACGACTCATGGCAGTACCACTTCTCTTGCTCTTATCTCTCTTCCGGAGTATGAGTCATTTTGTTTTGATAAGATTGAATGTGAAATTGAAAAGTTTTCTAATCCAGAATATGAAAGTTTCAGTTTTGATCTTGACATTGATCATGATCCGGGTGGTGTTCTTAAAAATGAGAGTTTTAATGAAAATTTCATCCCATCCCTCCCACCCGGGAATGTTTTTAAAATGCGCGTGAATGATAAAATTCATAATTCCACAATTATGAAGTTTTCTTTTGATGATGTTGAGTTTTTCATGATGGTTATCATGACCTTCTTGCCATTTGTAACATTTGGTGTGATTTCTCTTATCCTTCATTCGGTCGGAAGTGAGGATGTTATTTTTGACCCTGGTATCGTTTCTAAAAGTTTTCACTCTTAGAATACCATCAGTTATCTCTTCGGGGTGGAACTTTCAACTAATTCATATGTTTATCCAAATATTTTGAATGAAAGCCCGAGTGAGATTATTTTTCCACGGATTTTCCCCCAAGGACGAATTAATTCGGGGATCGAGTCAAGCTCATGTGACTCGGTGATAAAAAACAAGCGCTTCATGGGAGGCAACCCATGCTTATCCAATTTCATCTTCTTATTTTTCTTATTTCTAACAAATAACGTGAGGAGGGGGTGCCTCTTCTACTCTTGTGTTCCGTGGTTGTTTGTGATATTTGTTTAGGATTGTCCGCGATTTATGATGACTCTCGTGCTCGTTATCTTCTCTCCACTCGAGTTTCTTTCATCGATGCTTATTGGAAATCCTATATCCGTGAATCTTATCGACTAACGTTTTCTTTGGCATAATTAATAAATGGCCCTAGAATTTTGTTAGGATTGCCTTAGCCCCCAAAACATTGAGGACAATGTTTCATTCTAGTATGGGGGAGGGTGAATCTTCGATTCGATTTGACCTTGCATTTTTCACATGTCGTGCACTCTTGCAACTCCGCTTTTCCACCAAAAACTAAAAAATTGAAAAAAATGAAAAAATTTGAAATTTTTTGAAGAAAAATGAATGGAAAAGCACAAAAAGATGCGAAAAAGTTGAAAAAAGTTGTGCAAAAATATAATAAAGTTTGAATAAGTGTTTTGACACCTTGTTGACCTTCTTACTAGCGAGAGTAGGAATAAATATTTTGACTTGACCGGGCGTGTTGAGCCCTAGCTTATTCCCTTAACCAATGATAATCACATAAGCTTGTGCTAGTTTTGTACACCAGGAGCTATAAAATGCGAATTCTTTCTTAAGAATCTGCAAGTTCCCGTACTTTACTTTATACATGGGCAGCTTAAAAGCTTTCGCTAGTCTTTTACATCAGGAGCTAGAAAACGCGAATTCTTCTTCTAGAATTTACAAGTTTCCGTAACTGACTTTATATATGCGTGGCTGATTATCGGCTAAGTATTCGCGGGTTTCATTACTTGAAATCTTAAATTGCGAAGAGCGAGAAATGATAGAGTTTATTTAGAAGTTAGATGCTAAACGTGAAGTAGTAGTTCTCTTTAGAGCTCATGAAAGGTACTTGTGGCTTTTTACTCCCATAAAATACATCACCAATATATAATAGATGTTCTAGGTTCATTAGTGGTATTTAGGTTTGGATAATATTTAGTTCTTTATTTTCTTAAGAGAATCTTTGCTTTAAAAGTTGGGTACATATCAAGGAACATAAAAAATGTATCAACCGTGGTTTTGGCAGGTCAGTTTGACTGATAGTCTTGACTCGGTTGACGTTTGTTTGGTGTATCCTAGGTGGTGGTAGTGTTATATGTGTGATATAGGTGAGTTTTAGCACTAAATCCCTTTGCGTAAATGGTTTTATTGTGATTTGGAAAGTTTGGAATTTGGAAAAGTTCATTTTGATCACCTTTGTAGTGTAGAAATGACTTGTGTAGTTTTGGTGTTTTTGTGTTTTTGCGTAACGAGGTTTCGTTCAAGTAATTGAGCGTTAGTAAGTTACGTGGGATTTGTTTTTATGAGTTATATTTCAAAAAGAGTGTGAAATTCTATTTTTGGAAACTTTGTTTTGAAAATGATATTTTTCCGGTTTATCGTAAAAATTAAGGTTTATCACGTAAGACGTTAGGTTTTGTTTTGGGAGTTTATAAAATATGAAAATTATGAGGTTTTGAGTGTAATAAATAAATTTAATAAAAAAAGTAAAAATATATATATTTTATATATGTAAAATTCGGATTTAAGGGATAAGGGGGAAAAAGGAAACCCAATTTGAGTCCAAATATGACTCTTAGACCCAAGGATTATCCATAATTAATATATATACCAAACCAAACACCCCTAAAACGTTTTTTTCTGCTATTATGAGTCGATCCAAGAGAGAAAAGAAGAAGGAAAATTAGGGTTTCATAATTGTCTAGCAATAATCAAGAATCAAGGTAAAATCTTTAACCCTTATGTGTAATTAATCAATTATTGTTATGATTCATGTAATAATTAATATGATGGATTAGGGTATGTGTTAACTTCTGTAAATTAATGTTATAAAACATGTTGTGATCAATAATTAGTAATATTATGATGATTGGTGAAGAGAATTGAGCGTAAAACATGCTAGTTATTGAGTTAGGGTTTGGACAGATTTGTAAAGCTGTAAAGATGTGAGTGTATATAACAGATGGTGATGAGTTAAGTCACGAATTTTAAGTCTAAATTGAAGTATAATGAAAGAGTTTTCCAAAAAGTCTAGCCACGATCAATTTTTAGGTCGGGAAGTCGGTCTTTTGATTTTACTTTGTTAAGGTGTCAAAGCTGTCAAACCGGGACAGATTTTGGGTAAAAGTTTGAGGGTGGCATGTGGTTTTAAAAGTGGTATTTTTACTTGGTCTTCTGGAATAGTTAAGTTTTAGGTTATATTAGACTACCACGAATAGGATTCGTGATAAAAACTTGTGGAAGTAATTATTAAAAATCAAAACTTTTTGGTGTGCGTTCAGATCCGAATTTGAGTAGTTGTCAAGTTTGAATTTCTTGTGAGAACTTGTGTGTGTTATTGGTCCATGGCCTTCTGGGATTAGCTTCTATGCTTATGAGAGACCATGATAAATTTTTGGTGTGAGTTGTTGAGCTTTATTTGTCAAAATTTCATGTGAGTGAATGTACTCAAAAATTCTGCGTTTTTTGAGTTTTAGAGTGCAAGGGATTTAGTGAGTATTAAGTTATGGTATTGGTTAGTGTGGTGTCTAGGAGATCCATGTTGGGTCATATGAGTCTTAGACATCTATCATATGTGTATTACATGGGTTTTAGCTTTTAGCTTGACCTTATGTAATGTGGATTATTTTTGTGTATTATAGATTGTGTATTGTTTGTGGAGCTGCGGAGTTTAAGGTGAGTTCATAGTCCCATATTTTTACTTTGTTTTAAACTTGGGATGGGAATGATGCTTGTCTTAAATGTTTTGGTTTACTGTGATTATGTGTGTGGTATTAAAGAGCTTGGACTTATAATGTTGTCGTATGTATGCTATGTGTGATTATTTGCTTGTGTGGATATATATGTTTGGTCCAATTGGGGGGGGGGGGGGGGAGCATCCAATTGGAGAGTAATACTCCTACTCGTACCAAATTATGTGGATTGGATATTGTGATGATAATGCGGTGTGGTCCAATTGGGGTGGAGTATCCAATTGGAGAGTAATACTCCTACTCATTACCGGTTTTTGGGATTTAATTGGGAGGGTGTTTACCCTGTTGCTCGCGCATGCGACCTAATTGATGGCATATTGATGGGTACTACTTTGGATCGGTGGGCACGTTCCGCCCAATGGTTGCCTTATGAGTGTTGTTGCCTTTATGTGTGGATATTAACTTGCAAATGCATGTAGCTATATGATAACTATAATTTATTTGTCCAGCTATATATTTTGTAATCACAGTAAATTCGGTTGCCTAGTGTGTTGAGTCTAAAACCTATGAATCTCACCAACATTGTGTTGACGTTTTAAGCATCATTTTCAGGTGAGCTTTCTAAGGATAAGATAGAAGGATGTGGATAGACGAGACCTTAGTTGCATTGGAAGGGGTTTATCATCTATGTTTGGATTTATGTTTTGTTTTGGTTATTTTATTTTGGGGTATTGTTACAACACTTTGTGTTTGTACATTGCTCTATTTATGTGCATGTAGTTGTTCTCTATGTAGACACCAGGTGTTGTGATGATATCCATGAAGTTACACCCGCGCGTTTCTGCCGTGGCGGGGTGTGACAGATTGGTATCAGAGCCTTGGTTATAGAGAATTAGGTGGTTTAACCTAGACTATAGCCTAGGAGTCCTTCATATAGTTGCATTTAGGATCTATGTGTAATTATAGTATTCTATATGTCTATTTTCCTATATTTATGAGATGTTTTATTGAGTTTCGGACGTCTATTTTATCCCCTATACGTAGTACTATATATATATCGACTTTATTATATCGTCTTTCGCGCGTAAGATGCTTCGTTGGACAACCGTTGTCGCTATCGGATGAGAGAGAAATGGTAGGATGAAGCGGATTAACCGCAGAATCCGAGTTTCTGATAGCACATATCTACGTTCGGACAAGGAGAGGACGTTTATGGGAAATGTTGGTGTAGAAGAAGTGGAGAGGTTTGGAACCACGACAACTTCTGGAGATGGAGCCATTACCAAATACCATTGGTAGTGTCCTCACTTCACCTAGGAAGGAGATGTGGTTTAGTCTAAACTTCGTGATTTGTATGCGCTTGTGAATTATGTAGAATTGGAAGAAAAGAATGGAGATGGTTTTGCTTGTTTTCGACTACCTCAACATGTAGGAAACATGAACGGATGGTTGAGTAAAGATGAAAGGGAGTTAGGATGAAATGGTGTGGATTCGGATTTAGAGTCCACAGCGAGTAGTAAGTTGAATTGATCTGAGTGGGGAAATAAGTGCGAGAGTGGAGTTGAGCCACTATGCGACATCTTTTGTTTTGTGTTATGTTTTGGAATTCGTATATTGTCTTTTGCCGTCTGGAGCCATGTTGGAGCGTGATTACTCTCGGATACTGGATCGACCTTATCCAAGTAATTTTGATTATAGAGTTTACGTAATCATTGGAATTGTTCCATGCGAGATGATTGTTTGCGACGTCTTTAGTTTTTTGTTTGCATGTTTGTTTGCATGATGTGTTGTCATAGGAGGGAGTACACTTATGAAAGGGGGCATAGATAATTATGGTGGCCAACATAATTATACATGCGTCACAACACAAGTGGACTTGCAAGTATGATAGCATGGATTGCATGGTGTATTAGGTGCTATGTGGTATATGTGCGTTATCATTGAGATGTGTGGTTTTGGAAGTAAGTATGCGTGTGGAGTAGGCTTATAACTATGGTCGCGAACATAATTATAAGGGTATCACACATGTGGACTTGTGACCAATATTGCATTGATTGATGTTAGTTGTTATATGTTGTGGTAGATGGTATGTGATATCATGTTGGTGATGGCTGTACGGTTAGAGAAGTATTCTCTTAACCGTTTGGGCAGTCGTTATATGTTGGGGTGTGTAGGTGGTGAGATTCCATCCTACCTATCATATGTTGATACCTCAAATATCGGTGGGTACTTATGTTGTGGTATTTAAGTTGATTCGTTTGCTTGGCGCTTCGTTTGTATACCTAATTCTTTGGTTGGCATTCCTTTTCGTACCATGATGGTACAGATGCCATATTCTTTCTATTTGACGTCGTGATAGGTGTTGGGTAATCGAATTCGTTTTGTTGGATACTGGTTCGTTTCTTTGGTTATTCCATACATTCATTCTTCGGATGAATGTTATGCTATTCTTCAAGTATTTTTGGTTCATGACGAGTTGATGTGGATATTTGAATCCCTCATTTACACACACCAATTGAATTTGTGACATGTTTTGTGACCCGTTAATATCGGTGTTTTCTATGATTTTGGATTGATTATTGTACGAATGAGTCTTTGCTTTCTTCGTTTGGTTTGCAACGCATTTGCGTGAGTGTTCACTGGTATGAGTTCGTTTGAGGATTATTTTGATTACGGAATTCTTCAATGTCTTTAGCGTTCGATTAAGAGGTTGTGTTAGAGTCTTTATGGTATTTTACAAATTCGTTTTGGGTATTTCAAGGTCGTTTGATGGAAACTAATATTTTTATGGGAAATGAAGTGTGAAGAAAAAAAATGGTTATGTTGATGTCTTACATAAAGTGGTTTATATATATTTTATAAAAAAGTGTAAGTTTAAGATATGTCTTGTGAAAAACGGTGTTCATTTGTTGTTAGGAAGGTCGAGTACGGGAATAAGAACTGTCTATGGTTCTCATTTACCAAACTTCTTATGTGTTTAGTTCATCGAGTGTTTCTTTTGTTGAGGTACGCCTGTGGATTTACTATGGGTACGTGTATTTTATGTTTTCTTTGTATGGGTGTTCATGAACATTTTATCCGTGTCTACTTTTATTGGGGGAAAATTTCTCATTGTGTTTTTCTAGCTTTGATTTTGATGTTCGTTACTTCGCTAGTCGATAATTCGTACCCCTTTTGAGTTCGTTGATATACGTTTTAGTTCGACCGGTTTCATGGTTTGCGTCGTTTACTTAGGATAGATTGTCGTTTTGATTATCGATTTGTTCGTCGAAGAGGAAGAGGGTGTTTGCCGAGTTGTTCAAGTGAGAGGTTTAGCTTCAAGATGTACGTTCTTCGGATTGCATGGGCATCGCGGAGATAGAAGATTCATAAGAGGAACTATGTGATGCGTGACTTAGAGTTGGGGAATAGAACTTGGAGATGAGATTTGTATGGAGCAGGAAGTGTTATCTACACGGATCATGAGAATCTTTAGCATATATTTGACAAGAGGTTAATATATGTTGAAGAGAATTTGGGTTGGAGTTTCTCAGTGACTACGATTGTCTGATTCGCTATCGTCAAGGAAGGGAGGACATCGTGGTAAGAGCGCTGAGCGGGAGTGAACAAGTGAAACTTGGATGTTTGTGAGCAATGGTTTTGATAATTCGGTTCGAAGTTAAGAGGATGATACTGACAGCCTAGATAGAGAGGTTCAAGGATGAGAACAGGTAAGAAGAATGATTACTTGGTTTAGACCAGTAAATAGTGAGGAACGAAGATGGAGGAGTGTACTTTGCGGACCGCTAATCATTTCGTAGAGAGGAAGCTTAAGGATATCGATCATGCAAGGTATAAGATACATCCGAGAATGGATAAGACGTATTATTACCTTAGCAAGTGGTTGATACGCTTGAATGTGAGTGTTGATGTCAACGATTATTATGGTGATGCAACGGTCAGAGATACTTGGAGATTTTGTTGAGAAGGAATTGGTGAGACATTTCATTTGATGAGTTGGTAGAGAGACGTGGGGTGTCGCGTCCGTCAGCTTATATCAAGATGAAATACTTACTTCGCGATTGTGGTAAATGTGTTATAGAGTCTTGAGAACGCGTATGTAGATGAGTACGACTTATCATTCTCTAATGAGTGAACTAAGTGAGCGTACAAATCAGGAGATGGATGGCGAGCTGAGAGCATGGGTGTGTTTGATTTTGGAGGAAGCCGGGGTATACATTTATCCTTAGCTGAGTTCTCCTATATCAACAATTATCGTTCTAGTATGGAGTGTGTGTCGTGTGAAAAGTTGTATGAAAGGTAATGTAGATTACCTGTTTTATGGACAGAAGTTGGGATGAGCCAACTAATTGGTCCTGAACTAGAACGAGAGACTACGAATAAGGTTTTCTGACTAAGGAAAAGACTTAAGGCAGGAAGAGATCACCAAAAGAGTTATTCGAATTATTGTTGTAAGTCCTTAGAGTTTGGTGTTGGTGATATTGTGAGGTTAAAAGTATCTCCTTGGAAGGGTGTTGTGCGTTTCGGTAAGAAAGGCAAGCTAGCACCGAGATACGTAGGACCATTTGAGATTTACGGAAAGGATTGAATTTGAGATATATCGATTGAATTTTTCCTGAGAAGTGAAGTAGAGTGCATGATACGTTTCACGTATCTAATGGAAAGAAGTGGTTGGCGGATGCTAGTCTGCATGTGCCAATAGATGAAAGTAAGGTTGACAAGACTCTTCGTTTTGTCGAGAATCCTGTTGAGATTATGGATCGAGATGTTAAGGTTTTGAAGTTTGGTGCGATAGCGTTGGTAAAGGTATAGTGGGATTCTAAGCGTGGTCCTGAGTTTACTTGGGAACGTGAGGATCCGATGAAATTTAAGTACTCAAATTTTGTTTGCTGAAGTGGTTGGTGAAGTAGATCGTTTGTAGTTGGATTTTAGATCGTGGAAGTTTGATGCGGGGTATTCATAAATGTTTTGCTTTATGGGTATCTGTTATTTGTGAGTGCGTCTTGCGGTTACCATTTGGCTTTTCATTTGGTTCGAGAGTATCGTACCTATCTGTGAGAAGTCGTTCGGATCTTTGGTGTTATAGATCGGTGTAGTGTATCTATTTTCGTGTATCGTTGGAGTGACGGGATGTTTTCTATCGTATGAATTCGAGTATTTAGTCGATTCATATTTTTGCGATTTTTCCCTATGTGATTTTATGGGGTGGTATTTTTCCGCTTAAAAATCCATAAATTTTCTTTTGCTGATGTTTTTGGTGAGACGAGTAGTTGAAATCTCGGGACGCGATTTCCCTAAGTGTGGGATGATGTAACAACCGTGGTTTTGGCAGGTCAGTTTGACTGATAGTCTTGACTCGGTTGACGTTTGTTTGGTGTATCCTAGGTGGTGGTAGTGTTATATGTGTGATATAGGTGAGTTTTAGAACTAAATCCCTTTGCGTAAATGGTTTTATTGTGATTTGGAAAGTTTGGAATTTGGAAAAGTTCATTTTGATCACCTTTGTGGTGTAGAAATGACTTGTGTAGTTTTGGTGTTTTTGTGTTTTTACGTAACGAGGTTTCGTTCAAGTAATTGAGCGTTAGTAAGTTACGTGGGATTTGTTTTTATGAGTTATATTTCAAAAAGAGTGTGAAATTCTATTTTTGGAAACTTTATTTTGAAAATGATATTTTTCCGGTTTATCGTAAAAATTAAGGTTTATCACGTAAGACGTTAGGTTTTGTTTTGGGAGTTTATAAAATATGAAAATTATGAGGTTTTGAGTGTAATAAATAAATTTAATAAAAAAAATAAAAATATGACTCTTAGGCCCAAGGATTATCCATAATTAATATATATACCAAACCAAACACCCCTAAAACGTTTTTTTCTGCTATTATGAGTCGATCCAAGAGAGAAAAGAAGAAGGAAAATTAGGGTTTCATAATTGTCTAGCAATAATCAAGAATCAAGGTAAAATCTTTAACCCTTATGTGTAATTAATCAATTATTGTTATGATTCATGTAATAATTAATATGATGGATTAGGGTTTATGTTAACTTCTGTAAATTAATGTTATAAAACATGTTGGGATCAATAATTAGTAATATTATGATGATTGGTGAAGAGAATTGAGCGTAAAACATGCTAGTTATTGAGTTAGGGTTTGGACAGATTTGTAAGGCTGTAAAGATGTGAGTGTATATAACAGATGGTGATGAGTTAAGTCACGAATTTTAAGTCTAAATTGAAGTATAATGAAAGAGCTTTCCTAAAAAGTCCAGCCACGATCAATTTTTAGGTCGGGAAGTCGGTGTTTTGATTTTTCTTTGTTAAGGTGTCAAAGCTGTCAAACCGTGACAGATTTTGGGTAAAAGTTTGAGGGTGGCATGTGGTTTTAAAAGTGGTATTTTGACTTGTTCTTCTGGAATAGTTAAGTTTTAGGTTATATTAGACTACCACGAAGAGGATTCGTGATAAAAACTTGTTAAAGTAATTATTAAAAATCAAAACTTTTTGGTGTGCGTTCAGATCCGAATTTGAGTAGTTGTCAAGTTTGAATTTCTTGTGAGTACTTGTGTGTGTTATTGGTCCATGGCCTTCTGGGATTAGCTTCTATGCTTATGAGAGGCTATGGTAAATTTTTTGTGTGAGTTGTTGAGCTTTATTTGTCAAAATTTCATGTGAGTGAATGTACTCAAAAATTCTGCGTTTTGCTGAGTATTAGAGTGCAAGGGATTTAGTGAGTATTAAGTTATGGTATTGGTTAGTGTGGTGTCTAGGAGATCCATGGTGGGTCATATGAGTCTTAGACATCCATCATATGTGTATTACATGGGTTGTAGCTTTTAGCTTGACCTTATGTAATGTGGATTATTTTTGTGTATTATAGATTGTGTATTGTTTGTGGAGCTGCGGAGTTTAAGGTGAGTTCATAGTCCCATATTTTTACTTTGTTTTAAACTTGGGATGGGAATGATGCTTGTCTTAAATGTTTTGGTTTACTGTGATTATGTGTGTGGTATTAAAGAGCTTGGACTTATAATGTTATCGTATGTATGCTATGTGTGATTATTTGCTTGTGTGGATATATATGTTTGGTCCAATTGGGGGGTGCATCCAATTGGAGAGTAATACTCCTACTCGTACCAAATTATGTGGATTGGATATTGTGATGATAATGCGATGTGGTCCAATTGGGGGGGGGGGGGGGGAGTATCCAATTGGAGAGTAATACTCCTACTCGTTACCGGTTTTTGGGATTCAATTGGGAGGGTGCTTACCCTGTTGCTCGCGCATGCGACCTAATTGATGGCATATTGATGGGTACTACTTTGGATCGGTGGGCACGTTCCGCCCAATGGTTGCCTTATGAGTGTTGTTGCCTTTATGTGTGGATATTAACTTGCAAATGCATGTAGCTATATGATAACTATAATTTATTTGTCCAACTATATATTTTGTAATCACAGTAAATTCGGTTGCCTAGTGTGTTGAGTCTAAAACCTATGAATCTCACCAACAGTATGTTGACGTTTTAAGCATCATTTTCAGGTGAGCTTTCTAACGATAAGATAGAAGGATGTGGATAGACGAGACCTTAGTTGCATTGGAAGGGGTTTATCATCTATGTTTGGATTTATGTTTTGTTTTGGTTATTTTATTTTAGGGTATTGTTACAACACTTTGTGTTTGTACATTGCTCTATTTATGTGCATGTAGTTGTTCTCTATGTAGACACCAGGTGTTGTGATGATATCCATGAAGTTACACCCGCGCGTTTCCGCCGTGGCGGGGTGTGACAAAAAATAAGAGCAAAAAAAAAGTAAAAAAAAATCAAAATCAAAAGTTGATTATGTATGTGGTTTTGGAGCTACCCGATAAGCTTCCATTGATGTTATGAGAAAAGTAAAGAAAAAAAGTGAAAAGTATGAAAAATATGAAAAAAAAAAATGAAAGTTGAAAGTTATGTTGCATAAGAGCTTGAATGTAAATAAGTTGTTGGCACGTGAGGTGTATGTGAATGATTTTGAATTGGACACATGTGGTGCACTTGTAGTACTCCGCAACTTATATTTATGATATTGTATGCACCAAAATTCCTTGATGTGGACCGAATTTCTATTTCAGTAGTTCTTGAGAGAAAATGAATAACTACTTATCGTTTAAACTTAGGTGTCACTATCGGACTAAAAATAGTGAAACGAGAAAATATGAAGCAATTCATTTCTCAACAAAAATAAAATATTGAGATACAAAAACTTAGGGCATGGGAGTAAGGAGTTTCCACAAGTAACTATTATGAGTAGTGTTAGCATCTAATTTGTAGATAATCTGTGATCTCGTTTGTACGCTTAGTTTGGGGACTCGTGAAAAATCAAGGATGACGATTTTTATCCGTATGGTCACTTCTTAAATAGAAGTGTTTCTACTCGTTGACCCTAAAAATTATTGCAAAATAATGAAAGTTCAACAAACCGTCACAAGTATGAAGTATGAAAAGTCCAAAAACAGAAGTAAAAGTAGAATAAAAGAAACCGGAGCGTTTGCGGGAATAAATGATTTTATTACTTCTTTTGAACCTCCTTGCTACTTTACAAAGTCAGTAGGAAGAGTTATGAAATTATTTATCCCAAAAGCCTGAATTGTTCACATTGCGTGAGGACACGACAATACCTTAGTCTGGGGGATTTTGGTATGTGTTAATTCACATACCTTTTCATGGCCAAATACCGGCCTAAATAGACTAATAATGTTAACAAATGCCAAAGAATGTGTATTTTTATGTTTGTGAACATGCAGGTATGGATATCTCGTTAAAAGATGAAAAACAATCAGAAATCAACAAAAACGAGCATGAGAGTAGAACGTGTGCAGTTCAGTCATTGAAAGTCAATTCAGAGCCTTAGAAGTCCTCAGAGATATGTGATTTGTCAGTTTTGATCCCTGATTGAAGATTCATGAATTTGTCAGAAGTGGTCCTCCAAGTTCCAGATTTTGGCAATTTTAGTCCCTAGAAGATACTTTTCAAGCTTATGACATCTATGGTCCTTTGAATATCAGAATGTTACATAATTAGCCCTTAGAATATAATTTGGAATTATGACAAAAGCATCCTTGAAGTTTCAGATTATTACACTTTTGGTCCTTGTACACTTCATTACAAAATCTGAAAAACAAAACCAAAGTCTAAACACTTTAGTCCAAAGAATTGCAAAGTCCAACATCCATTTATAAATACCAAGCCCAATCCACTTAGTTCCCTTGACCCGAGCCCACCATTTACCCGTACCCAAGTCAACCCAGTCAACATTTAATAAAAACATCCACACCTCCACTTCCCGCCCCCCAAATACTTACCCAACCCAGCACATGAACCCTAGTTACTATTCATTTTTTTATTTAATCAAATTTACAGCAATTAAGGGTAAAAAGGTCTAATCATTCAGCTTCTAGAAGGTGTCAGTGATGTCAGAAGGGTGTCAGACCAAAAGAAACACAAGGAATGACAGATGGCAGCGTGTGATTAGCTCAAACACGTCACAATTACTCAATCTAAGGGCTGTTAATCAAAGGCGACTATTGAGAGACGATCAAGGGCTTAGGATTGCTTAGAAAAAGCACACCACACGGATTTCCAAGCTGGCAATCTGTGGATACTCATCTCCTCACTTGTGGAATAAATAGAGGTGGTAGGCTAGAGCTTTAGGTGTGGAGTTTTGAGTAGCAAAACTCTACCAATTTTACTTCAGAATTGTAGTTTGCTTCAATTTCAATTGTAATATTCTTTTATTAATACAAATCAGCTTTTACTCTTTTCATTACTGCTTATTGTATTTTACAAGTTATTAAATAGCTTTTACTTATGTCTCAAATAGTTTAAATCAGTTCATATTTCTTTGTTTTCAAATTACTACTGTTTCATTTAAATAGTTTTAAGTAAATCTGAAAAGAAAAGAAAAATATTAAGAGTTGTTTAATTCAGTCTTTCAGTTGTTAGTTGAGTGTGTTTGTTGCTATTTACATCAAATACTAGCTTCACATAAGCTCTGTGAGAATCCTTCTCATTGTGTTGTTTATAAGCATAGTTGGTCAAATATTGGTCAACTTAAGCAGTTTTATTGGATAATTGGTGGAATTTTGATAGTTTGGGATAGAAAGGGAAGATCCTAGCCTATCTTAAAGATAGGCAAC
Source organism: Artemisia argyi (assembly GCA_030686995.1). NCBI lineage: Eukaryota > Viridiplantae > Streptophyta > Magnoliopsida > Asterales > Asteraceae > Artemisia > Artemisia argyi. The sequence goes on from CM060683.1 coordinate 162,695,659, forward strand.
TGTGGAAAACCTTCTGTTCATGCTGAAGGTGTTTAGTAAGTTCCTTATTCTTTTATTGAAATGAGTTTTTGATGAGATTTAGTGTGCTGCTTGTGATTCTGAGTTTCTTATAGTTTCTATTATATTTGATTATTGATTTTGCTTTATATAGTGTTAGTATAACTGTTTAGATAATTGATTTGGTTGTTTGTATTGTTTCATAGTGTAAACAGTTAATAAGGTAGTGTTTGGCTTAGATGATTGATGTGTTAAGCTGTTATTGTTTTGGAGTTTAGGCTTCATTTTCTAGTCACATTAGGTAAGTGTTACTTAGTTATGGCATAATATAGTAGGTTGTATTACTAATAGTCCAAGTTAGCAATAGAATTCTTTAATTGTTAGGTAAAATTGAAATCAGTTAATAGTATTTGTAGAAGTTGATGCATAATTGTTCAAGTTAGCTTAATATAGTGTCAATTCAGCTTAATAATTCAAATAGTAGTAGATATAATCAGCAGAAATAAGTTTAGGTCAAAGTAGTGAATGATCAATTTAGTCAACTATTTTCAGCTTATATTTTTTTTTTTTTTGGGTAAAAGGGACCTTCCACCCTGGTAAAATATATTAACCAATAAAACGTTGAAAGTACAATGGAATGTGGCTGAAGTACCACATTAACCTCAAGCAACCGCTTGAACTACCCTAGATCATTTATGACATGCCATAAATGAACTACTAGCAACCAACAACTAGACCAATCAATAAACAACATAAGATGACATGTCAATCTTATGAAAAACAAAACAAAATAAAAAACTACTTCCCAGTACGTCCTTGAAGTTTGAACTCTTTGAATTGTTCCGGTAAGTCGTTTACTTGAGCCGCATACTCATCTGAAAAATAATCATCTCCCAAATAATCATTCGGATCATACACCTCATCCTCATCACTGTCAGAAACAACTATTTCACCCACCTTAGAAAATGGGTTACCCCTCTTCGATGCAGAAGTACTCGAAGAAGGGATAGTAGACCGCTCCAACGCCTTTTTTGTTGTAGAAATAGTAGAAGGAGGGATAGTAGACAACTTAGAAGCCTCACCCGGCACCTGCGAATCCATGTTACTAATAGGCTGATCTTGTGACCCCTCACCATTGTAAACAAAACCAAGAACATCCTCATCCACCAATGACTCCAAGATACCAAAAGAGTTAGAAAACTGTAGGTCCTTACCAGATTTAACATTTGAAGTAGAAGCCTGTTGAACACCCTTAGGCTCTGAATTTTTCTTGGTACCAACCTCATTAGAAGTTGTCGTGATTTTAGGTCTCCAAAAATTAGCCTTAGGCTTGGAGAGTTTAGCCCCTCCAATTGGCTTAGGTTGAGACGTAGAAACCACACTCTTACCTTTATTCTTACGGTTCCTTGCCTCTGTGAACCCCTCATCGTTATTAACCACCTGATTCAATGCATTAGTCACCCCATTAGAAACCTTATGAACCACCTCTTTCACTTGTTTTGGACACTCACTTCCTTTTTCAATTCTGAATTTGAACACATTTTAACCAACGCACGAGCATAACTAATCCGACCCCACGAGTCAACACACATAGAAGATGTAAGTGAATCCAACATAACCGGTTTCCCTACTTGAGTAGCAATCAAGCTTAAACCAACCTCCGAATAAGCAACTATAGGCACATTATGTAATTTGACCCAAACCGGAATCGTAGTTACCTCACTCTTGGTTAGGGGAACATTAAGAGACCATTTCCTAAGAATAAGTGGTGAATGACGGATTAACCACGGGCCTTGTTGGAGCACCTGTTCCAATCCGTCCTTTGAAGAGAACTTAAACAAGAAAACTCCTGCTTCATTCTTCATAATCTTTTGCACGCCAAATTTCTTCCACGTATTAATAACATAGTTCTGCACAATTGGAAAAGCTATAGCTTTTCCTAAGAAGTACCCAACAAGAGTGTTCTCATACCGACCTAAAACGGGTTCCATCGCCTCCTTAGGGAGTTTAGTATCATGGTGAGGAACCCGATCTTCATTAACCATCTGTCTAAAATTCACCTTACGAGAAGTACTATTGGCACCAAGAAAAGAAGCAAACGATTGCTCCTTTCCACTAACCTTACCTTTTCCCTCACTAGTACCACAAGTCGTTGTGGTTGAATAAGATGTTTTAGGACCAGAAGACACATTCGTGTCCACTAACGTAGACAAGTTAATATCACCATCATCCACACTCCAATCAGAAATGATAGGACCAGCCGATTCACGTCGAGGCTGATTTCTAGGACCGTCACCATTAACACTACCATCACCATTAACAACAATACCAACCTTAGGAGTAGGTTTACCCAATCCCGTAGCAGAATCAACATTCGTATCAACTTTGGAAGCATTACAAACCTCACTTGAATCAACATTAACATTGCCACCCAACTTATCCATAGAATCCCTAAAATTATTTAAGATCGATGCAATGTTCTCCTCACCATGGTATGATACATTACCAGCAGCATTACCCACAAGTTTCACATCCTTGGTCACACTAGTAGATGTCAAAAAACCCTTATTCATTTTCACATCACCAATTCCACGCAACGATTTGCTAACAGATTGCACCCCTTTAGGAGCACTATCATTGTTCAAAAAACCCTTTTCCATCTCTCTTAACCCACGAACAAGACACTAACAATGATTGAAGACTACGAATAACAGAAAACAGCATGTAGCAATCCCACAATAATCGAACAAGAAAACCCTAACTAGAACAGTTAGGGTTTTAATCAAATTGCACTCCAAGACCTAACCTGCTCCCATCATTCTGGTCGTGGCACTTGATAATAAATCGATTTGTAGAAAACCGACTTAGAAAATTAAAATTAAGCGATCAGAATAAACCCAACAATCCGTCCACAAAAGAACCAATAAATAATAGGCGAATCAAGAAATCAAAAGTGCAATAATGAAAAGCGCTTAAACGGATAAACAAATATTGCACCGACCCACTATTGATCAATATAATAAGGATCCAACACCAACTCTTCAATTGATCAATATAATAATAATCCTTCAAACGCTAAAAACAGATTTTGTTGCTTCCACCAACCCACTATAATCACTTAAATAATTAATTACTTAAAGAATTAAGTGGGACTGATTTGAGAAACGAAATCAAGTTTAAAGAATTTTTGGGAATCGTATATTCCTTGGTCGCTTTTTCGCCAGAGAGTATTAAGAAAGGGTTTAAAGAGTGTCCACTTATTTTTTCAGCTTATATTAGTCTTAAGGTAGCTGTACTTGCATCATAATAGGGTTGTAATTGATAGTTAGAGTTAGGGCTTTTAGGTTTTAAGGTATCTCAATAGTATAGAGAAACTTTTGCCCCCTTAATATTGCATCTTAGAGCTCATTTGAACTAGCTTTTTGGCACTGCTAGTTAGTGGTTTGGACCTATTATCTGTTTTGAGTACATAGGGCTGCTAGTTCCTAATTGAGCTTTTGCTTGTGCTAATTTGCTAGTTCTGAGTTACTTGGGTTTTGTTTTAGTGATTTAACTCATTTCCTTGTTGCTGGCTTATTGGTTTCTTAATCTGCTTATATTTGAGCTTATTGATTAACTACTTATTGATTGCATACATTGTTTCTGTGCTTCTTATGTTCACATCTGAGTTAAATTGAGTTCATTATAGCACATTGCATCTGAGTTTCAAGTTTGGTTTAGTTTTGTGGCAAGTGCTTATAAATAAGCACTTGCCATAAGCTGTTTTAGCTGAAATAAGCACTTCTGCTTAATATGTTCTTTTCAAAATTTTTCTTCAAGCTTTCCATATTATTTTAGATTTTCTATGAATTTTTCAGATTTTTCCATGTTGATTTACTATATTTCTTAATTTTTCTTCATTAATAATCATTTTTAAATCCTTTTTAATATTCAAAAATCAATAAAAAATCAGAAAAAGCAAAAATACAAAAATATTTTAGATAATTCTTTTATAATACTTTAGACTTTTTAGATTAAATTTTATAATTTTCCCATTATTTTTCACATTTTCGTTTATTTTTAATTACTTTTTAATTCAATAAATAGAAAATAAATTATAGAAAATAAATAAAAAGTCAAAAAAATATTTTTCTTTTTCTCAAAATTATTTTTATTAGTTTAAGATTTTTATAAATTTGTTTCACACTTATAGGACCATTTTTAGTATAAAAGTCACGTTTTATTTCGTACGTTACGTTTAAATTTCGCGTTTGCATTTCCGTTTTCTAATTTTAGACACTTGTGCATATATAGCTTGTACTTTCTGCATAATTCACAATTTCTTTTCATATTTTGAATTTCACCATCACTTTTCACTATTCACTTTTCACTACACGATTCACAATTCGATAATTCGAAATTCCATTTGATTTTCGTTGGGAGAACGACCCGGAAAATACTTTCCTAAGTATTTCTTTGGAAAATAAATATATATTATAATTGAACAAATCAGGCTCCAATGGAGATCACCAAGACCATCCGACAAGCAAATGAGACGCTCCCCGAATTCAAAGAAAGATGGACGGATGAGGCCAGCCACATCTCCGGAGTCCCAGAACTCATGCAAATCTCATCCTTCATCAATGGTAGTAAATGTCCCGAACTGGCAAAGCATTTTTCAGACCGAGTTCCACAGACAGTCACAGAAATGATGATTCGGGTAGATGACTTCGTGCGGGAAGAAGCAATGTATAGGGCAACAGAGCTGCCGAGAGGGGAAAAAATGGACACATACAAGAAAGATTGGCAATCCAGCTCTCAAGGAGAAAGGAATTCACGAGCATCCTATGGAGGGGACCGACGCAAAAACAATTTCCGAAGCGATTACAGACCCAGAAGAAATGATCATTATGCCCCTTATGTCCCAGAAATGAATTCCGATATGATAACCACCGTACAGATCATCGCCGAAATGATACCCGGAATGACATCCGAAGAAATGACACTAAGACGATAGACCTGAACTCACTAACCAAGGAACCGAAAGAAATATTGGCAACCGAACACCAATTGCACTTACCACCACCCCCTTCCCCGAGGGGAAACCCCGTAAAAGAAAACTTAGACAGGTATTGCGATTACCACGGGGAGAAAGGACACCTAACAAACAATACAAACGATTGTTGGCCCCTACGGGAATAACTAAGAAAGGCTATCAAAATCGGGAAGCTAGACCATCTGATAAAGGACGTCCGACAAAGGGAAAGAATACCTCCCATAAATGATAACCGTGGTAACCAAAGGAGAGTGATAAACATGATCCGGGCTTTGAACCTATGCGAAAATGAAAAAGTTGGGACCAAGAAGAAGATTGGATGGGTGCACCAATCAGTTTTCCCCCGATTCTGGCAAGAGATGTATCCGACGAGCCATTGATCATCGAAGCAGAAATAGAAGGAAACACCGTACGAAGAGTGTATGTAGATCAAGGGGCATCAATAGAAGTAATGTACGAACATTGCTTCGAAAACTTGCACCCTTCAATAAGGGTCAGGTTAAAGGAAACTAATACTCCGTTAGTAGGATTTTCGGGAGAGTCGGTCAAACTATGGAAGGATTCTGTATTGAATTATGCAAACACTTGGGATGTTAATCTCAGTAATGTGTTTAGGATATTTATGAATGAATGTAAGTTAGCACGCGGAATTTCTAAAACACACTAAAGGAACAAAGGTGGTGAATAAGTAAATGAGAATGAACACAACATGAATAACACAAAACGATTCTATATTATTAATGAAATAATACGGGTGATCTAAACTATCACCAGGACTACAAATGTAACCTTGAATCTTTGATACGTGAAAGGGTTCAAATATGGAAGTTATGCATGGGAAAGATGAGTGTAAGAGATGTCTAAGAAGGTGTCTTAAGGGTTCCTTTTATAGTATAAGGAGCCCTTATTACAAGTGGTCAAGTTGCTTAATATAATATATTAGAGGTTTATCTTATCCTAATATTACAACTTTCAAGGTAAAACACTCCATTATATCTACTGAGACTTCTGTACTACTTCTACTTAACGTATAACTTTGTACAAAGACTAATAATACAACTAAATATCTCTAAATAAAATATAACAACTTGTCGTGAAAACTGGCAGGACCTTCTTAAACTAGCAGTACCTTCTTACCCAGAAGGTACTGTTAGTATATCTTCAATATCAGCAAAACTGAAGAGGCAGGCTTAACTAACAACTAGCAGGCTCTTCTGGCAGACTATTTACTTTGTGCATTTTATTCCCAACAATCCTCCCCTAAACTTGTTATTCCCTTTTAAAAATAACCAAGTTTCTTTGTGAATAAAATTCATACCTTGAGGATTTGAGGGAACTCTTCCAAAAACCTTATCTTTTTCTCCTTAGGCTTTCATACTGATCAAATATGCTCTCCTTCAATCTTTTGACTGCATCAGTCTCTTCTTCACACAAAAGCTTATTGGAGATCAAGACTGATAATACTTCATAGCTTAAAGGATACTCCTTCTCACCTAGCATAAATAGCTCTATTCCACTCTGAGTGGAAAGATGATGAACATGACTCATGCTGAAGTATTCCCATGTAACAGATAAATCATAGTAAGGAAATTTCCAATGAGTATCAGAAGGATTTGGATCATACAATCTGCTGAACTCAACCCATAGCTCTTGCTCCTTTGCATCTGGCTTATACTTGGTTTTCAGCTTCTCTTGAACTAATACCCATAATTTATCTAAATCCATTCTGCTACATGCTCTAAGTAGATTTTCAAAGTTCTTGAAAATCTCAACCTTATTTCCAACTCTTGTTATCTTCCATGCTTTGCCAAACTTGTCATTGAAAATTTCCCAATCTATGACTGGATGCCTTGCATGTAAAGGTTCAGCAAAAACAACTTGTGGAACATGGACAACCATTTCTCTTGATTGAACAGGAGGCAATTCTGCTTTCTCTTTTTGTTCCTTCTGATCATCTTCTCTTCCTTTGGAAGGCCTTTCTTGAGTATCCATGAGAAAACTGGTTTTGTTTCTTCTGTAAGCCTCTAAGTATAGAAGCTTCAATTCACCAAAAGATTTACCTTTGAGTTAATGATCTTTCATGTTCACCTCTCTTTTTAGATATATCTTGAAGAACTTCTTCTGATCTGCTTCAGAATGTGGCATTTTAAATCCTTTCTTCTGATTCTTCTGAATCTGCTGATAGACATCATCCAATGCTTCTTGATTGTATTTCTTGGTGATGAAATCATTGAGTTTGATTGTCATTTCATCTGAGCTAAGAGACTCATCACACACCAGAGTGTAAGCTTCACCTCTTACAATTGGATCAATGGAAATGATGTATTGCAGCTGAGCATCAAACTTTTCTTGCAACATTCTTGATTCTTCTTCAGCCCTCAATACTTCTTCTTCATGAAGCTGTTTGGACAATTTTTCATCTACAGCAAATTGTGCTTGCTCTTGCTGCTTCATCTTTTTAGGCTTTGGTTCATCTTCAACCACAATTTTCTTGCCCTTGTCTTTTGGTGATGATACTGGACTTGGAGCAGCAGATTGTTCATCAGAAACAAGAAACCTCCCCTGAGGCTGTGATCCTCTCTTTCTTTTGTAAGACACGTGATCAGATCCTTTTAAATTCATAGCTAATAGCCTCTGAATCCCAGCAGGTTCTTGCTCTGCTTCAGCAGTATCTTGCTCTGCTTCAGCAGTATCTGTTGCAGCAGTATCTTTCAAGCTAACAGGCTCTTGTTCTTGAGTAGCAGGCTCTTCATCAATCACTGGAGTTCCTTCATGAAACTGAAATTGAATCTCTTCTTCATTTTTAGAACTACCCATCCTCCCCTTTTTGGAAGAGAGACCCAAACCCTCTGCATCTGAACTTGAGGAACTAGAAACAACCAACTGAGATGTTCTTTTACCCTTCAACAATTTCACCTTCAACTCTAATTTCTCAACCCTCTTAACTAACTTGGTGTTGATCTCTATAAAATGTTTGTTTTGACTTTCAAGAGTAGTTTGCAAGTGCTGCACTTGCTCCTTTAATTCCCTGATAGTCTGAGCATCTACACTTTGTTGTGGAGGAGATTGGGGTGGTGAGTTATGATGTGATAATGATGGTGATGTTGTAGATGGTGTTTGTGTTTGTTGATGAGATGGTAATGGTACTGGTGATGGTGGTGTGACTAATGGTACTGTTGGTGTGGGTGATGGTACTGGTGATGGATGTGATGATGAATGATCAGGTTCTTCAGAGTGTTGTGGTAACATTTCCTCAAAAAGTGGTACTTCTTCTCCTTGAAAACCAATTTTCATGTTTGAAAACACCTTGTGTGTAAGTTTGGGAGTTTTAAAAGGTTTGTTTGGGGGAAGTAACAAATGTGTGGATTTGTTTATGAGGCACTGAATGAACCTTGGGTACATCAAAAACTTTGTTTCACTGTCCACATTTTTAACCAATCCTTCAAAAATATATTTTGAAAAGTTGAATTTCTTGTTTGTTGCCAGGCAAATGAGAGCTGCAGCCATGTTACCACTAAATTGCTCCCATGAGGTTTTCTTTTGGCTTAAACAATGAAGGATGGTATGAATCAAAAATCTCCATTGAGGGGTAAAATGCTTTTTAAGAAATGTAAGCTTTGTAGAAGTTACATTATACCCCATTTTTGTCAAATTTTCAAAAATTTTAGTATCAGGTAGTTGACTAATGCCATCTGAATCATCCAAATGAAGATGTCTTCTAATGGATGATTCGGTAAAAGTCAAGGTTCTACCATCCACTTTGGCCTCTAACTCTTGAACCCCATTCCTAAGAGTGTTAACTCTAGCAGTTTGCCAAGATTGTGAAATTTGAGATTCAAAAATAGTGGGATTCACGAGTAAAGCAAACCTGACATAAGAATTGTTTAGAAAATCCACTGCTTGATGAAAGGTTTCAATGTCATCAGACTTTTCCAAAAATGCTAATTGGTTATGACGTTTGACAAAACTTAGACGAGCCATGGTGAACGGTTTGATGAAAATTTTGTTATGATGGTGGGATTTTATTGTTGTACTGGTAGAAGATGAAAGGTGAGTGTGAATTATGATAAGGATTGATTATGAGAAAAATTACTTTTGACCGACTATAAAAGATATGGATAAGTAATTGAAGAGGCGGTCAAAAAGATCTTTTATTATAATAACTATATCCTTAATTCGAGGAAAAACATGAATAATTCACAAAAATACCCTTTAAAAACAATGGCTATATTTTAACTTGACAGACTCAACGGCTATGTAGCAGTACCATTTTACTCTACCAGTACTAAAATTTGAACTACCAGTACCTTGTTTTTGAAATAAGACTTGGCAGTCTCTTTGAAATTTTAGAAAATATCCCTTATAGTTTTTAGCAAACTATCAGCTATCAACGGATTTGATAAGTCTTTACCAAGAGCCGTTTGCTTTGGATTAGTCAGTTCGTTAAGTTTTTGAAACTGGGTGAACTGATTACCTTATAGTTTTTAGCAAACTATCAGCTATCAACGGATTTGAGAAGTCTTTACCAAGAGCCGTTTGCTTTGGACTAGCCAGCTCTTAAGTTTTGAAAAACTTGGTGAACTGATTACCATTTCCATATCTTGATGGTGTTAGCAAGCTTGAGTAACCTGAAATGGTTAGTTGTAAACCAAAAGAACAGAGTGCAAAGCACTTGTTTTATAGTTTTGTTAACATTTAAACATCAAGATGAGCAAAATCAGAGCAAACTTTGAGCTACCAGTACCAATTTTGTACTGACAGTACCTTATGACTAACTAGCAGTACCATGTTTAGAGGCCAGAACTTGTTTATTTATATACAAAACACATGTTTTTCAAAGATTTATCATACCAATACCTGCTACCAGGTATTTAAACCTACCTAAATTAAAAGCTTTGGTGAGAAGGTCTGCAAAATTATTTTCAGAATCAATTTTGACAACTTGAATTAACCTTTTCTCATTGCAATCTCTTATGAAATGGTGTCTGATTTCAATGTGTTTTGTTTTTGAATGTTGAACTGGATTTTTAATTATACAAATAGTACTGCTGTTGTCAATGTAAATAATGGTGTTAAGAAAATTGTACCCATAGTCAAGCAATTGATTCTGGATCCAAAGAACTTGGCCACAACAACTTGCACTTGCAACATATTCTGCTTCAGTTGTAGAATTGGCCACCATTTTTTACTTCTTGCATTGCCATGATATGAGTCTGCAGACAAGAAATTGACATCCACCAGTTGTGGATTTTCTGTCTAGGGTTGCACCAGCATAGTCACTATCTGAGTAAGCTACCAAATCAAAAGATGATTCCCTTGGATACCATAGACCCAACTTAGGCTGGCCCTTGAGGTATCTGAAGATCCTTTTGACTGCTGTGAGATGAGAAACTTTTGGATTGACTTGAAACCTTGCACATACACATACTGAGAACATGATATCTGGTCTTGATGAAGTAAGGTACATTAGGGACCCAATCATTGAACTGTAGTTGTGCACATCAACATTTTCACCCTCAGCATCTTTGTGTAACCCCTTTTCTGGATCCATTGGTGTACTTGCAACCTTTGAATCTGCAAACCCAAATTTCCTTAAGATCTCTGCTACATACTTATCTTGGCTGATAAATATGCCTTCATTAGATTGTTTCACTTGGAGACCCAAAAAGAAAGTAAGTTCCCCCATGGAACTCATTTCAAACTTACTATGCATAAGTTTTTCAAACTCTACACACAATTCCTGATTTGTGGATCCAAAGATAATGTCATCAACATAAATCTGCACCAGCAAGATGTCTTTCTTGGTTCTTTTGATGAACAAAGTTGGATCAATCTTGCCTCTTTGAAATCCATTTTCCAATAAATAGAAAGCCAATGTTTCATACCATGCTCTAGGAGCTTGGTGTAGACCATAAAGAGCTTTGGTAACCTTGTATACCTTGTCTGGATATTCTGCATCAATGAAGCCTGGAGGTTGAGAAACATACACCTCTTCTTCAATAGTACTATATAAAAAGGCACTTTTGACATCCATTTGGTAGACAGTGAATCCTATGAAAGAAGCATAGGCCAAGAATAGCCTAATTGCTTCAATTCTTGCAACTGGAGCAAAAACTTCTTCATAATCCACTCCTTCTTCTTGAGTATACCCTTGGGCCACCAATCTGGCTTTGTTTTTTTATCACTATTCCCCTTTCATCTTTCTTATTTCTGAAAACCCATTTGGTTCCAATTGCCCTGTAACCTTTGGGCAAATCAACCAGTACCCACCTTCTACAGTTTGAATTGAAGTAGCTCTTCTTGCATTGCTTCAACCCAGCTTGAATCATCTAAGGCTTTTGTAATGTTTTTGGGTTCTACTTGAGAGAGAAAGCATGAAAACAGGCATATGTGGGCAACTTCATGGTTCTTTTCTTCATACACAGCTAGGACAAACCCATCTTTGTCTGAAGATAAGACTTGAGTTCTTGTTTTAACACCAGAATCAATGCTGCCAATCACATTATCAATGGAGTGATCTTTGAGAATTCTTGTGTTGTGTGTTGTAGGAACATCATAGGAAATTGGAAGGTTTCCAATCCCTACATCTTCTGGTAAGGAATCATCTGATAGAACATTTAATGGTTCAGCAGGACCAATTTGTGAACTGGCAGTACCATCTATTGAACTGGCAGTACCATCTTGTGAATTGACAGTACCATTTCCATTTTCAGAATTTTCTTGATTCCCTTGATCTTGAGTTCCATGATCATCTTCAACACCTTCATTTGTAGTATTTGAAGGCTCTCCATGACTTGAAGATGAATCCAATCCTGTCCAAATTGGCATCAAGATGTAATCTTGATCCTCATTTGTTTCATCATTGTCTTCAAAACCTGCATTATCATTAGTATTTGTACCTGTGACAGGCACATAATTCATAGATTTTGAAAGCTTATCAATGTCAAAACACCAATCTGGTCCAGTGCCTGCAACATTTGGTAGTTTCTCTTGGAACTCTATGTGCAGGTTTTCTTCCACTAGCCTAGTGCATTTATTATACACCCTATAGGCCTTACTTTGCAAAGAATACCCTATCATGTAGCCTTCATCAGCTTTTCCTTCAAACTTTCCTAGATGATCTTTGGTATTGAGAATAGTGACATGACATCCAAAAGGTCTCATAAAACTTAGAGATGGTGTTCTACCAAACAAAAGTTAATAAGGAGTCTTTCTATGAGGTTTAATCACAAGAACCCTATTCTGTACATAACAAGCAGTACCTACTGCTTCAGCCCAAAATGAAATAGGCAACTTAGAATCTACTAGCATTGTTCTAGCAGCCTCAATAAGTGTTCTATTTTTCCTTTCTGCTACTCCATTTTGCTGTGGGGTCTAGCTACACTATATTATCTTTTTATTCCTTTTTCTTTGCAAAATTCATCCATAACTCTATTCTTGAATTCTGTCTCATTGTCACATCTAATTACTTTTACTTTCTTATCAATTTGGTTTTCTACCCTGTAATGTAGGACTTAAGGATCTCACTTGTTTCATCCTTAGTACTTAAAAAGAAAACCCAAGAGAATCTGCTGTAATCATCAGTAACTACAAGATAATATATTTTACCATTCAAGCTATTCACAGAAGTAGGACCAAAGAGGTCCATATGAAGCATGTATAGAGCTTGAGAAATTGAGTTATGGGTCTTGGACTTACAAGAAGCTCTATGTTGTTTGCCTTTTAGACAATCAACACAGGTTTGGTCATTTTGAAAAATCTTTTTGGGTAAACCTCTAACCAAATCATATTTTGCAATTGTATTGATTGTTTTAAAGTTTACATGACCAAGTCTTCTATGCCAAAGCATAGATTCATCCAATGAGGCTTTTGCTACTAGACAGGTTAAACTTTCTTTAGGAACAATGTTCTTTAAATCAACAATGTACATATTGTTCTTTCTAGGGATTTTAAGAAGAATCTGACTTTCATCAGGAATTTTAAAATCAGGAGAAAGTACAATGCATTCAGTGTCAGTAAAAAGAACTTTGTTCTTTGTGTCACACATTTGTGAGACACTTAAGAGATTAAAATGTAGTTATTTCACAAAGTACACATTTTCAAAATCTAAGTTACTGGTTTTAATTGTACCTTTACCAGTAATCTTTCCTTTGATTCCTCCCCCAAAGGTAACATATCCTCCATCAAATGATTTGAAGTCTGTGAGGTAAGACATGTTGCCTGTCATGTGCCTTGAACATCCACTATCTACATATCCTTGATCTGCAATATCATTTGAATGTTCCTGCACATGTATACACATATTAGTTTCCTTGGGGTACCCAAGCCATGACTGACTTGGGTTTGCCCCGTGCATCAATGTAATCAAACCTTTTTAGGACTGTTGATGCACCATTTGGTTGGAGTGGTCTCCAAATCCAACATGCTGAGGACTTAACAGCATTTTCATTTTTGACATATTTTGTGGTTTTTGGTCTGACAGTACCAAATTTGGTAGTACCATTTGGTCTAGCAGGACCTTTTGGTTTTGATCTCCAATTTTATGTTTTAACCACATAATCCCTTTCAGTGAGACTTTTCTCAACTCTTGGTGTATGTTTGAAAGTATTACTTGCACCCTTAGTAGTGAATTTTGGGTAAACAGGCTCATTTGGTCTAATAGTATGATTAACTTTTGGTGTGTTAGATTTCACAGAACCTTTTCTGGGGTTTGTTTTACTTGTTTTAGACCTTGATGTACTCCTAGAAACCCAATTGTTACAATAAGCATGAGTATGATTAAAACTACCACAGTAATAGCATGCCTTATTGTACAAAACAAAGTTATCACCAAGTTGATGTGACTTAAGATTGTTCCAATTTCTCTGACTACCTCTAGGTTTGCTATTACATTTAGCACAACATTCAACTATTTTTGGAACAACTTTAGTCTTTGTGATACTTTCTACACTTTTAGGACTGGTTGGTCCTACTTTGTTTCCTTTCTTAGAAACAGTCTCTTTTCCATTTTCATCAGATGTCCAACCTTCATTAGATGTAACATCTGAGCTCTTATCAGTGAGCACCTTTTCTTTGGAAAGTGAAGTATCACTTGCACTCTCAAAAGGTTCACTATTTTCTACAGGTTTTACTTTTTCTAGTGGTTTATTTGTGAGCTCATGTAAACCTGATTCAGCAAGATCTAAACCTGGGGGACAGGGAATTCCTCTGTAAGGAGGTGGACATGTGTTGTATCCAATCCCAGATTTGATTTTCGTGTTCATTTGGTTCTCAACTATACTTTTAGTACAAGCAGAAGCATTTTCTAATGTTGTAACAGTTAGTTGAATATTATCTTTTGCTTGTTTCACTTTAGCAAACTCAGTTCTTAACAGGTTTATTTCAGCATCTTTAAGAAATATGTCTCTATTAAGAATAGCTTTTGTGTCAGAAAAGGTGAGTTCATTTTCTCTAAAGTGAATTATCTGTTTCTCAAGTTTGGACATACAACACTTATGATTAACTAGGTCTTGATGAGTTTTTCTTTGTTCTTCTTTCAGTTCATCATAAAGTTTTCTTAAGATTTCTAGTTTTTTAAAAACTTCACAAGTAGCAGAACATTTAGTAATTTGTACCTCAGGATTGGAGAGAGCCATTAAAGCCATTTCATTTGAGGATGACTCTTCTTCACCCATAAAGCTCCAATCAAAACCCAGCCCATCAATGGCTACCATAGCTTTTGTTTCAGTGATGTCCACTTCCTTGCTCTTGTTCTCATTGTTTCCCCTGTTCTTGTTTTCAAAACCTCTTCCCTTATCACCCTGTTTCTTTGGTCTTCTACATTCTCTTGAGTAGTGACCCTTCATGTGGCAGTTGTAGCACTCCACTTTAGATTTGTCATACCCAGCAGGTTCATTGCCATTGATGACAATCTTCTTTCTAGTCCTCATCAAATATTTCTTAGCCCTCATGCTAAGAAGTGAAAGCTGCCATTTTATGTCCATTTCTTCAAGATCATCATCACTGATCTCTTGAAGATCTTCAAAGGTCAATGTGGAACCATTGTGTTGTGATGTTAGGAAAGCACAACCAATTGTTTCATCTAAAATGGTTTTGGTACTGCTGGAAGTACTGGCAGTACCAAAATTTGTGTTGGCAGTACCTTCTTCTCTACCATCTTTTTCTTCATCAACTTTCTTGGAAGTACCATGAGATGACATAAATGCCATATTTCCTGAGCTTGAACTAGTAGACTTCTTTAGTTCATGCTCTACTATTTTGAAGTTGCTGTAGAGATCATTGAGACTCATGGAATCAATATCTGGTTTGTTTTTCCAGACAATGACATGCATGGCCCATTCAGAGGGTAGACTTCTAAGGAATTTGGAGTTTAAGTCTTCTTGAGATATTATCACTTCATGAATGGCTAATTGACTAGAAAGCTTTTGTAGTCTATTGAACATGCTGTCCAAAGACTCATTTGGTGTGGCTGAAAAGTTTTCAAACTGTTGTTTTAAAAGTGTTTTCTGGGTTTTCTTGGTGGCATCATTACCACCAAATCTAGCTACAATAGCTTGAAAAAGGGTTTTAGCACACTTGTATTTGTTAAAGACTAGAAGCTGGTCATTTGGAATAGACATGAGAAGCATACTCCTGGCTTTAAGATCATTTCTCTTTTGAATTCTTTCTTCAGCGGTTATTGTGTTTACTTGCACAGTTGTGACAAGTGCATCATTTACTGTGGAGGTGGTGGTTACTGGTTTAAATGAGTTTCCTTCTTCAATAATCTCCCAAAGTGCATAGTCTTGCACTTGGAAGTATTGTTCAACCCTCAGTCTCCACATCTCAAACTCATTATGTTTGAGTAATGGATGTTTTGCAGCCACATTGGTTTGAATGTGCTCAACATCCATTTTTGCTTTGTTCTTTTATGTCGTAAATATCAGCCTTGCTCTGATACCACTTGTGGAAGGATTCTGTATTGAATTATGCAAACACTTGGGATGTTAATCTCAGTAATGTGTTTAGGATATTTATGAAGGGTTAATACACAAAAAAGTTACTAAACTTTACAAAAAAGTTCGCCTAAGTTACTGAACTTTCATTTTGTTCACTTAGGTTACTGAACTTTCGGGAAAGATACACTCGAAAATTCAGTCTTAGTCCGAGTAACCTGAACATATATTTTTTGATAAGTTTAGTAACCTGATTGAACAAAGTTTCAAAGTTTAGTAACCTGATTGAACAAAGTTTCAAAGTTTAGTAACCTGATTGAACAAAGTTTCAAAGTTCAGTAAGCTAAGTGAACAAAATGAAAGTTCAGTAACTTAGGCGAACTTTTTTGTAAAGTTTAGTAACTTTTTTGTGTATTAACCCTATTTATGAATGAATGTGAGTTAGCACGCAGAATTTACTAAAACATACTAAAGGAACAAAGGTGGTGAATAAGTAAATGAGAATGAACACAACATGAATAACACAAAACGATTCTATATTATTGATGAAATAATACGGGTGATCTAAACTATCACCAGGACTACAAATGTAACCTTGAATCTTTGATACGTGAAAGGGTTCAAATATGGAAGTTATGCATGGGAAAGATGAGTGTAAGAGATGTCTAAGAAGGTGTCTTAAGGGTTCCTTTTATAGTATAAGGAGCCCTTATTACAAGTGGTCAAGTTGCTTAATATAATATATTAGAGGTTTATCTTATCCTAATATTACACCTTTCAAGGTAAAACACTCCATTATATCTACTGAGACTTCTGTACTACTTCTACTTAACGTATAACTTTGTACAAAGACTAATAATACAACTAAATATCTCTAAATAAAATATAACAACTTGTCGTGAAAACTGGCAGGACCTTCTTAAACTAGCAGTACCTTCTTACCCAGAAGGTACTGTTAGTATATCTTCAATATCAGCAAAACTGAAGAGGCAGGCTTAACTATCAACTAGCAGGCTCTTCTGGCAGACTCTTTACTTTGTGCATTTTATTCCCAACACAAACCATTAGGGAAGATAGAACTTGAGGTATGTTTTGGAAGTGAAGGACTATAAAGATCTCCGTCACCTTATAACGTTATACTAGGACGACCGGGATTAAAAAAGGTGCGGGCCATATCCTCAACGATACACTCAATGCTAAAATTCCCCACGCCCAGGGGAATAGCAACTTTGGTCACCCGTTTGATCATTATCTCAGAATGTCGTAAGTTGGAAGAAAAGCAATGACTGGAGAAGGAAAAGAAAGAAGAGCCGCAAGAAGAGAAGACAGAGGCAAGGCCACCAGGAGAAACAGAAGAAATAGTGGTTCACCCGGCTTATCCGGAACAACTGGTAACCATCAGAACAAATTTTTCAGAGGAAGGAATGATGAGGCGAAAAATGATCCGTTTTTAGGGGGTCATTTAAGCCCGGAATTGAATTTATTTGGTCAAATATTGCCCTAAATAGTTTCTTTTGTGATTTTAGGTACTTTTGGAGTGAATTCTGGAAAAGGAAGCATTTTGGACGTTTTTGGAGCATAAAAGTGAAGAAAACGGCAAAGTCTCAATTTTCCTTGCTGGGAACAGTACCTGACGGCGTCACAAGCTTCTTAATGACGGTGTCAAGAGGAAAACAAGAGGTGAAGAGGGTAGAGTCCATGACGGTCCAAAAAGATTTTACACTAGGGCATGACGGCGTCACTATAGGCCGTCATGGTCCCTTTATACGTGACGGCTCAGAGGAAATTTGCTCTTGACGGCGTCAGATCTGGATCTAGGCAATCCAATTTTATTATGGGCGGCGGGTTGACGGCGTCAGAATTTTCTTCTTGACGCCGTCACATTCGAAACTCTATATATAGTTTTGTAATTTTCATTCATTAAGAGAGGACAATTTTAGGGACGACTTGGAGAAACCCTAGCACGATTTTATCAGTATTTTCAAGGGTTTTCACCCCTTGAAACCTTTCATGTTCAATTACGATAAGTATCCTTTCAATTCATTCAATATGTCTATGCGTTGTTTGAATATATCTTACACTTGTCTTGATTTTAACATGCTAGGCAAGATCTCTTGTGTGTTTGCTTAGATGTAGTGAAACCTTGATGTTAATTATGGGTTGATTGCTTGTTTATAGTTGTTACGGATGAATGATTTCGATGTTAGGCTTAAGAAATCTGGCAGACTTCCATAGTGTAACTTGCTTGAATGTCTTAAGAAACATGAACCAATGCGTACTAGGTTTTTATGGTTGTATTTAATGCATGAGCGAATTCTAGTGATCCCATGTTAGGAGCTTCTTGCAGGCTCGACATAGGAGTGAAGTAGGAGCTTATATAGTTGGGGAAGTACGTACGCCACCCCATGATTGGTATTAAGGAATATAACCCGTCATCCACGCAACTGTAACAAACTTTCAATCTGTAAAAGATATCTAGGGAGTAATGAAATCTAAGTAAACACAATTTTCCCATTTATTGTTCACACCACATTTTTAATTAGCTTTATTTACATTTTTGTTATTTTATTTTGATTGCATCTTTAGTTATTGGGTTAGTTGGCTAGAAACTAATTCCGACCACTCTTCTAAAACTCGAGATTTTACTTGCTTTTCATAAAATATAAAAATACAAAAAGAATCATCTCTCATCTCTAGACCTAGTTTTTAGGCTTTCTAATCCTAGCGACACTATTCCTGAGTTGAACGATCAATCCCCAGGTACTTGTCACTATACTATACTACAACGATCAGGTACACTGCCTGGTGGGGGTTGTAAGCTTCTCGAGATCCCTTGAGAGTTAAAGCCTGGTGCAATTCCCACGCATCAAGTTTTTGGCGCTGCAGCCCGGGGAATAGTTATTGTCTAGGTTAGAATTTCTTTTTATTAGGTCTACTTGCTAGATTCCTTTCTAGTAAGATTTTATTTTTATTTTTAGGTTTTTTTTAGTCTATCTATTTCTTCGTGTCTTTGTTTGTAACTTTTACCATCCGACATCATGGAAGGTGGTAACATCTTTGAACCCATCAACCCACCACAACAAGACCACCCACAAAACCCACCACTAGCAAACCAACCTCTTAGGCTCCGAACCCTAGGAGAGTATTCCCGACCTAGCCACCAAGGCTATCGAAACACTATTGAGCTCACCCAAGGAGCCAATGTGTCTCCCTTGCGATCCGACACCATCCGGTTGGTGCAAAGCGGATGTGCATTCCATGGACTTCGTTCCGAAGATCCTAATCAACATCTCAAGGACTTCCTTAAAATAATAGATTCTATAGACCTTGATGTTACAACTAGATAGTTGACCCGATTACGCTTATTCCAATTCTCTCTACGTGATCAAGCTAGTCAACGGCGTGAACGTTTACCCGCGGGATCCATCATCTCATGGGATGATCTCACCACTCGTTGCCTTGCTCAATTTTTCCCACCGGGGAGAACTACCAAGCTTAGAAATGATATCTTGATGTTCCAACAATGTCAAGGTGAAACTTTATATGAAGCATGGACTCGTTTCAAGGACTTACTCCAAAAAGTCCCTCATCATGGCATAGATCTTTAGCTCCAAGTCCAAATCTTCTATGACCATATCGATCTCTCCACAAGGCGAACCATTGACCAGTCGGCCGGTGGTAAGCTACGTGATCTAAGTGCGGAAGAATCATGGGAACTCATAGAAGATCTTGCTCTCTATGACAAAGAAAGTTGGAATGATCCCCGTGATTTGAACAAAACGGTCAAGGCAATATGTTTGCCTTCGAACAATTCTAGCACTCCCGACCGTAGGATCATGGAACTTGAGGACCAAGTCAAGTTTCTCATGAAATCTTGTGAAGCTCCTAAATCTTCAAGCCAAGTGAACAAAATCACTTCTTCATGCGAATTATGTAGTGGTCCCCATGACACTCGTGATTGCGTGGAACTCCACGGAACAACTTTTGCGGACTACGCATCTTCGCGTACCGACGAAGAGGGAGATAAGTGGTACACTTTCAAACCCGAGCCAAACCCTTACGGTGATTCCTACAACCCTTCTTGGAAAAATCACCCGAACCTTAGGTGGAAACAAACCAAAACAATTCTTCTAATCCGCCTAATCGTTACCAACCAAACGGTCCACCCTCCAACCGTACTTTCAACAACAATCCTTCTAATAACTATGGTAGTACCAATAATCTTTAAGGATTGATGTCCAAGTTTATGGCATCTCAAGAGGCTCGCATAGCTAAGTTTGAAACCGAATTCAATCAACAACAAACGGAGATGACCAATGATACGTGGGGATCGCACCAGGCTTTACCTCTCAAGGGATCTTGAGAAGCTTACAACCCCCACCAGGCAGTGTACCTGATCGTTGTAGTATAGTATAGTGACAAGTACCGTGGGATTGATCTTTCAGCTAGGAATAGTGTCTTTAGGATTATAAAACCTAAATACTAGTTCTAAAGGTGAGAGATGATTCTTTTTGCATTTTTATATTTTTTT
The DNA here is from genome assembly GCA_030686995.1 of Artemisia argyi. Lineage (NCBI taxonomy): Eukaryota > Viridiplantae > Streptophyta > Magnoliopsida > Asterales > Asteraceae > Artemisia > Artemisia argyi. Next base: position 162,716,156 of record CM060683.1, read on the forward strand.
TAGAAAGCAAATAAAAATCTCGGGTTTGAAGGATTTGGGCGGAATTAGTTGCTAGTCAACTAACCCAATACTAAAGATGCAATCAAAATAAAATACTAGAAATGAAAGTAAACTAAATGATACTAATGTTGTGAGCAATAAGTGGAGAAAATGTGTTTACTTAGATTTCACTACTCCCTAGACATCTTTTACATGTTAATTACTTGTTATAGTTGCATGGATGACGGATTGTATTCCTTAATACCATTCATGGGGTATCGCACATAACTCCCCAATTCTATGAGCTCTTATCTCCTCCTATACCATGCCCAGCACAACCATAGGGATTATAAACAGTGGCTCATGCATTAAATACAACCAATAAAGACCTTAGTGCAATCGGTTCATGTTTCCTAAGATGTTCAAGCATGTTACCATTTGGAGATCTGCCAGTTTTCTTAAGCCTAACATATAAATTCATTCATCCAAGACAATTATAAACAAGTAATCAACAAATAATTAACGTCTAGGTTTCATTAGATCCAAGCAAACACAAGATAGATCTAGCCTAGCATGATGGAATTAAGATAAGAACAAGATATAGACAACCAACACATAGACATATTGATTGAATTAAAAGAATACTTATCTCAATTACACATGAAAGGTATCAAGGGCTTAGAACCCTTGAAAAACCTGTAAAATTTGCACCAAGTTCGTACTTAGGGTTTCTCCAAAACTTCTCTTTTTAATGTGAAAAATTAGAAAACTATATATAGGAAAAGAGGTCTGACGGCGTCAAGACCAAACTTGTGACGCCGTCACCTCGTCGCCAAAACTCTTCTCGGACTGCCTTGATCTACTTCTGACGCCGTCATGTGTTATGCATTTCCAGGCCGTCATGACTTTTACTCTTGACGCCCTTTCTTGTGACGCCGTTAAATCTGTACTGGGCCGTCACGGAAAATTGCTCTTGACGCCGTCAGGGTGTTGCTCTTGACGCCGTCACCTACTGTTTCCAGCAAGGAAAATTAAGACTTTGGCGTTTTCTTCACTTTTATGCTCCAAAAACGTCCGAATTGCTTCCTTTTCCAGATTTCACTCCCAAAGTACCTAAAATCACAAAATGGACGATTTAGGGCAATATTTGATCAAATAAATTCAATTCCGGGCTTAAATGACCCCCTAAAAGTGGTTCATTTTTCGCCTCATCATATACCCTTACACTTGAGATTTGCTTGTCCTCAAGCAAATGCGCTTTTATTCTACTCAAAAGACAAGTTAGGGGTCATTTAACACTAATATAAAAGTAATTACAACAAATAATCGTTCCACTAAAGACCAATAGACAAGCACGGAGGTCATACACAAGCACCTCACAAATAGTGTTTAGATACTCACATCTCTCGGGTGTAATAAAGTTAGATTACAATATGGAAACGGAAGGTATCTCTCACTACCTGTCATAGCAAAATAGATTACCATAGGCTTGGGAAAGGATCAAACCTCCACCACATGGCGTAAGCACCTAGGATAAACTATCAAAGAGGTCTTTTAAAGGGTTGTAACGTTAGGTGTAGGGATATGAAATACACGGTTTTGTTGGATAAAGGAAGTTTTTACTGGTGGCGAGTTAACAATCTTAGTTAATTACATGTACAATGTGGCGTTGCTAAGCCAAGACTAGACTCGACTTAAGCTAATAAATGAAAAATAACAAAAACATAAAATGAACATAGAATGAAACGGGATGGTAGTCCGTATGTTTTTTCTCTTTTTCCTTTTTCTATTTTTTTTTTCTTTTTCTTTATTTTTTCGATTTTTTTTTTAATTATTATTATTATTTTTTTTTTTTGCATACACTCTTACCCTACCATCCAAAATAATACATCATAGGGAATGAATATTCCCCTTACACTTGAATCTTTACATACTTTACATTAAACTAATCTAATGACTCGAATTAAGAAAATCAAAACACTTGGAGCACTTTTAAGATTAACGTACATATGGGGGTAATAAATGATGTTCTTCCCCATTACTCCATAAAATAAGTACTTACCCATGAGTCCCAATCGTCCCAAAACAATATGTACAAGGATATGACTCGACTTAGCAACCATGTAATCAATTAGATAGTTAACTTAGGGTTTAACAAATAACAATAATGCACTAAAAATGAGCGCATACACGGAAGGCTAAGGCGATTTGAGTGTACATTTAAGTGGGGTGTAACAAATTCTTCATTTAAGTAAAATGCTTAAAGTTAGAAACGAAAAGATAGGCTCAGAGGGGTGTACTAGGGGTTTCGTGTACTAAAAATGAGTACAACGCTAAGGGTGTGGGAAAAATTAGTTGACTTAACTAGCCAAGTAATATGACTTAAATGGTCAAGTAATTATGATACGGGTTTAACACAAGGGTGATCCTAATGCCTCTTATCATGTAGTAAATCCTACTACACGAATGTAGTCTCACTAGCGGTCTCGGGATGCATCACTAACGCAAGTTCTAGAATCTAAATGCTACCGGTACACTCATAAGCACTAATAGTAAATGTTTTTCCTATCAAATCTAAAGGCGAACCTCACATATTTGGGTGGAAAATTTTTCTGAATATACGGTTATGTGCTAGTCATACAATCTCCTATCCATGAGACGCTTGCTATGGCTAAAGTTTCACTCCTAAATGTTGTAAAAAATTTTAAATTTGGCACTAAAATTGCACTAACAAGTATTTCTCATAGTTTTATTACACATCTACTATTAAACAAAACAAACTCAAGCGAAAGTGCGTATGTAAGGTATCATCATTTTACCCTCCCCTTACACTTAAGATGAACATTGTCCCCAATGTTCAAGTAAAGAATGTAATAGTGAAAAGGGTAAAAAGAATGAAATCAAATACTCCCCTGATTCGCTCGGTATGGATAATAAGGTGGCCAGGTTAGATCTTCCTCCAAGAAAATGAACAATCAAAGCTTCCCTTCCAGAATATAAATCATCTTCTTGTCATACATAACCTGTAAATCCTGAAAAAGTAGACAAAACAACCTCGCGTAAAATCGGCGGCATCCTATATAAGTTACTAAATCCTAGAAAACAAGATAAGATATAATGCTTGTGGAATGAAGTTTGCAGATCTCCTGGAGATTATAAAACTTAATAATTCACAAAAACCATAAGACTCCGTTAGAAAAACAAAACCGGTAAAATTTTCAGATTTTTACACGTGACGCCGTCAAGAGTTAACTCTTGACGCCGTCAGAAGTGATCTGCAGAAATTCTTATGTTAAGTTTCCGGAAAATTTCTGGAAAAACTTGGTCCTACTTCCTGGAAAATCCTGCAAAACTTCATTATGACTCAATACAAGCATTTGACTCTAACAAATACTAATATACATGTTCATTTAATATTGTGGAGAATCATGATCGGGTTGTTTCTTAAAAACATATTTGGAGTTTCCCCTTACACTTATCTTCTGCAAAAATACTTTTAGGTGGAGTTAAGATTAGGCCAAAACAACAAAGTAAAGTATTTCCACTATTTAATTGAGAAACATGATCAACCAACAATAAAAATAAAGCATGCATACGGAAGCAAATAATAAACAAACAGAAATAAAATCACACAAAACATGGGTTGCCTCCCAAGAAGCGCTTTTCTTTATTTACGAGTCTTGTAGCTAGACTCAAGGTCTTGGGTTACTACGTGACCTCATCATTGGTTCCACTCTCTAGGTCGTCATCTAAACTAGTCTTGTATTCCGGACCTAGTTGCAAGCATTCTTTGTAGAAACCAAGCATCCTACTCTTTACATACTCTACTCCTCTACGTCTATCCTCCTCATTCCTATAATAAGCCGCTTGCTTGTGTTCCTTTTCGAAATTAGAGAGAAGGCGGTATTGCTCAATCTTGTAGGGCATTTGATAAGCAACCTCATCATTCTCTTCCTTAAATCTAACTATCCCTAAAGTCGGATCATAACTCATCCTAGTGGCCTCAACAAATGGCTTTCAAAATATTATTTGGCTTAGGCAAGCATCTATCACCGGACGAGTGTCTTCAACTATCATAAAATCGATCTCATAAGTGAGATTCCCTATAATCACATGCAATCCCTTCACTCTTCCTGCAAAATTACTTATCAGATTCTTATCAGGCATCATCCTAAAATTAAGTTGCTTCTTCATCACCCAATTGTAATAAGTCCTAGTCATGATGTTCACGGGGGATCTAGGGTCGATGTAAGCTTTCCATATATGCATGTGCCCGATATTGCATGGTATGTTAATGTTAGAGGGGTCTCCCATTTTAATAAGGGGGGTGCCAAGGATATATGGTCTCTCGGGACTATCGAATAAATCCTTATGGTATTCCCGTTCTTCCTTGGTGGGCAACTTATCAAAGTATTTTTCTATAGGCTCTACCTCATCTAATTCCTCTCTCCTATTAACCTCAACTTCCCTACTCTCATCCTTAGTCTCGGCTTCTACTCTAACTTCATCCTTGTCACTCTCTTCTATCTCCTTATCTATTGGCTTAATGGTGACAACATTGACAAAGTGGACATGTTTAGATGATGAGGGATCCTTAATTTGGATTCCGTTATTGGTGTCCCTAGTGTCCTTCCTAGGTGTGACTAACGCTTGGTTGTTGAGGGCTTTCAACAAGTTGTCAATCTTGTTGGTCATCTCCGTTTGTTGTTGGTTGAATTCGGTTTCAAACCTAGCTATGCGAGCCTCTTGAGATGCCATAAACTTTGACATCAATCCTTCAAGATTGTTGGTACTACCATAGTTGTTAGAAGGATTGTTGTTGAAAGTACGGTTGAATGGTGGACCGTTTGGTTGGTAACGATTAGGCGGATTAGAAGAATTAGGTTGATTTTGTTTCCACCTAAGGTTTGGGTGATTTTTCCAAGAGGGGTTGTATGAATCACCGTAAGGGTTCGGCTCGGGCTTGAAAGTGTACCACTTATCTCCCGCTTCGTTGGTACGCGTGGATGCGTAGTCCGCAAAAGCTGTTCCGGGGAGTTCCACACAATCACGAGTGTCGTGGGGACCACTACATAATTCGCATGAAGAAGTGACTTTGTTCACTTGGCTTGAAGGTTTAGGAGCTTCGTAAGATTTCATGAGAAACTTGACTTGGTCCTTAAGTTCCATGATCCTACGGTCGGGAGTGCTAGAGTTGTTCGAAGGCAAAGATATTGCCTTGACCGTTTTGTTCAAATCACGGGGATCATTCCAACTTTCGTTGTCATAGAGAGCAAGATCTTCTATGAGTTCCCATGATTGTTCCGCACTTAGATCACGTAGCTTACCACCGGCCGATTGGTCAATGGCTCGCCTCGTGGAGAGATCGATATGGTCATAAAAAATTTGGACTTGGAGCCAAAGATCTATGCCATGATGAGGGACTTTTTGGAGTAAGTCCTTGAAACGAGTCCATGCTTCATAAAGAGATTCATTTTGACGTTTTTGGAACATCAAGATGTCATTTCTAAGCTTAATAGTTCTCCCCGGTGGGAAAAATTGAGCAAGAAAACGAGTGGTGAGATCATCCCATGTGGTGATGGATCCCGCGGGTAAATGCTCAAGCCATTGACTAGCTTGATCCCGTAGAGAGAATTGAAATAGGCGTAATCGGGTTGTCTCTCTAGTTGCAACATCTAGGTCTATGGAATCTACGATTTTGAGGAAGTCCTTAAGATGTTGGTTTGGATCTTCGAAACAAAGTCCATGGAATGCACATCCGCTTTGCACCAACCGGATGGTGTCGGATCGCAAGGGGGTCACATTGGCTCCGGTGAGCTCAATGGTGTTTTGGTAGCCTTAGTGGCTAGGTCGGGAATATTCTCCTAAGGTTCGGGGCCTAAGAGGTTCTAGTGGTGGGTTTTGTTGTGGTGGGATGACGGGTTCAAAGATGTTCCCGTTGTCCATGATGTCGGGTGGTGAAGAGTTACGAACAAAGACACAAAGAAAGATAGACTAAAGAAAACCTAAAAATAAAAATAAAATCTTACTAGAACGGAATCTAGCAAGTAGACCTAATAAAAAGAGATTCTAACCTAGACAATAACTATTCCCCAGGCTGCGGCGCCAAAAACTTGATACGTGGGGATCGCACCAGGCTTTACCTCTCAAGGGATCTTGAGAAGCTTACAACCCCCACCAGGCAGTGTACCTGATCGTTGTAGTATAGTATAGTGACAAGTACCGGGGGATTGATCGTTCAGCTAGGAATAGTGTCGCTAGGATTAGAAAACCTAAATACTAGTTCTAAAGGTGAGAGATGATTCTTTTTGTATTTTTATATTTTTTTAGAAAGCAAATAAAAATCTCGGGTTTGAAGGATTTGGGCGGAATTAGTTGCTAGTCAACTAACCCAATACTAAAGATGCAATCAAAATAAAATACTAGAAATGAAAGTAAACTAAATTATACTAATGTTGTGAGCAATAAGTGGAGAAAATGTGTTTACTTAGATTTCACTACTCCCTAGACATCTTTTACATGTTAATTACTTGTTATAGTTGCATGGATGATGGATTGTATTCCTTAATACCATTCATGGGGTATCGCACATAACTCCCCAATTCTATGAGCTCTTATCTCCTCCTATACCATGCCCAGCACAACCATAGGGATTATAAACAGTGGCTCATGCATTAAATACAACCAATAAAGACCTTAGTGCAATCGGTTCATGTTTCCTAAGACATTCAAGCATGTTACCATTTGGAGATCTGCCAGTTTTCTTAAGCCTAACATATAAATTCATTCATCCAAGACAATTATAAACAAGTAATCAACACATAATTAACATCTAGGTTTCATTAGATCCAAGCAAACACAAGATAGATCTAGCCTAGCATGATGAAATTAAGAAAAGAACAAGATATAGACAACCAACACATAGACATATTGATTGAATTAAAAGAATACTTATCTCAATTACACATGAAAGGTATCAAGGGCTTAGAACCCTTGAAAAACCTATAAAATTCGCACCAAGTTCGTACTTAGGGTTTCTCCAAAACTTCTCTTTTTAATGTGAAAAATTAGAAAACTATATATAGGAAAAAAGGTCTGACGGCGTCAAGACCAAACTTGTGACGCCGTCACCTCGCCGCCAAAACTCTTCTCGGACGGCCTTGATCTACTTCTGACGCCGTCATGTGTTATGCATTTCCAGGCCGTCATGACTTTTACTCTTGACGCCCTTTCTTGTGACGCCGTCAAATCTGTACTGGGCCGTCATGGAAAATTGCTCTTGATGCCGTCAGGGTGTTGCTCTTGACGCTGTCACCTACTGTTCCCAGCAAGGAAAATTAAGACTTTAGCGTTTTCTTCACTTTTATGCTCCAAAAAAGTCCGAATTGCTTCCTTTTCCAGATTTCACTCCCAAAGTACCTAAAATCAGAAAAGGGACGATTTAGGGCAATATTTGATCAAATAAATTCAATTCCGGGCTTAAATGACTCCCTAAAAGTGGTTCATTTTTCGCCTCATCAACCAATAAGATTGACAACTTGTTGGAAGCCCTCAACAACCAAGTGCTAACTACACCTAGGAAGGACACTAGGGACGCCAATAGCGGAATCCAAATTAAGGACCCCTCGTCATCCAAACACGTCCACTTTGTCAATGTTGTCACCATTAAGCCAATTGATAAGGATATAGAAGAAAGTGACAAGGATGAAGTTGGAGTAGAAACCGAGACTAGGGATGAAATTAAGGAAGTTGAGGATAATATGGGAGAAAAGTTAGAGGAAATAGAGAATGTAGAAGAGTACTTTGATAAGTTGCCCACCAAGGAAGAACGGGAATATCACAAGAATTTATTCAATGATCCCGAGACACCATATATCCTTGGTTCGCCCCTTATTAAAGTAGGTGATCCCTCTAACATCAACATACCATGCAACATTGGGCATATGCATGTATGGAAAGCTTATATCGATCCTAGGTCTCCTATGAACATCATGACTAGGACTTATTATAATTGGGTAATGAAGAAGCAACTTGGTTATAGGATGATGCCCAACAAGAACTTGCTAAGTAATTTTGTAGGTAGAGTGAAAGGATTGCATGTGATTGTCGGAAACTTCACTTATTAGACCGATTTTATGATAGTGGAGGATACTCATCCGGTGATTGATGATTGCCTAAGTCAAGTAGTGTTCAGAAAACCGTTCGTTGAGGCTTCTAAGATGAGTTATGATCCGACTCTAGGGATAGTTAGATTCAAGGAAGAGAATGATGAGATTGCCTACCAAATGCCCTATAAGATTGAACAATACCGCCTCCTATCGAACATAGAAAAGGAACACAAACAAGCGGTTTACTATAGGAATGATGAGGATAGACGTAGAGGAGTAGAGTATGTTATGAATAGAATACTTGGTTTCTACAAAGAATGCTTGCAACTAGGTCCGGAATATAAAACTAATATAGGAGATGACCTAGAAAGTGAGACCCACGATGAGGTCACGTAATAACCCATGACCTTGAGTCTAGCTACAAGACTCGTAAATAAAGAAAAGCGCTTCTTGGGAGGCAACCCATGCTTTGTGTGATTTTTATTTGTTCGATTGTCATTTGTTTCCGTATGCATGCTTTATTTTTATTGTTGATAGATCATGTTTCAAAACTAAAATGGTGAAAATACTTTATTTTGTCGTTTGGCTTAGTCTTAACTTCATCCAAAGGTATTTCGAAAAAGATAGGGGAAACCCCAAATATGTTTTTAAGAAACGAAATTGATCATGATTCTCCACAATATTAAATGGGCATGTATATTCGTATTTGTTAGAGTCAAATGCTTGTATCGAGTCATAATGATGTTTTGCAGGATTTTTCAGGAAGCAGGACATAAGTTTTCTAGAAATTTTCCAGAAACTTAACTTAAGGATTTCTGCAGATCACTTCTGACGGCGTCAGGAATTAACTCCTGACGGCGTCATGTGTAAAATTCTAGAAATTTTGCTAGTTTTGATTTTCTAACGGAGTCTTAAAGTTTTTGTTGAATCTTTAGTTTTATAAACTCCAGGAAATCTGCAAACATTCATTCCACAAGTATTATATCTTACATTGTTTTCTAGGATTTGTTAGTATATATAGATTGCCAGCGATTTTACGCAAGGTTGCCTTGTTTATTTTCTCAGGTTTAACAGATTATGTATGACAAGAAGATGATTTATATTTCTCGAAGGGAAGCTTTGATTGTTCATTTTCTTGGAGGAAGATCAAACCTTGTTACCACACTATCCACACCGAACGAATCAGGGGAGTATTTGATTTCATTCTTTTACCTGTTTTACTTTTACATTCTTTAATTGCAGATTGGGGACAATGTTCATCCGAAGTGTAAGTGGAGGGTAAATGATGATACCTTATAGGATACACTTTCACTTGAGTTTGTTTGTTTGATGGTAGGTGTGTAATAAAACTAAGAGAAATATTTTTTAGTGTAATTTTAGCGCCAAATTTAAAATTTTTTACAACATTTAGGAGTGAAACTTTAGCCTTAGCAAGCGTCTCATGGATAGGAGATTGTATGACTAGCACAAAACCGTATCATTCAGAAAAATTTTCCACCTAAATATGTGAGGTTCACCTTTAGATTTGATAGGAAAATCATTTACTATTAGTGCTTATGAGTGTACCGGTAGCATTTAGATTCTAGAACTTGCGTTAGTGATGCATCTCGAGACCGCTAGTGAGACTACATTCGTGTAGCAGGATTTACTACATGATAAGAGGCATTAGGATCACCATTGTGTTAAACCCGTATCATAATTACTTGACCATTTAAGTCATATTACTTGGCTAGTTAAGTCAATTAATTTTTTCCACACCTTAGCGTTGTACTCATTTTTAGTACACGAAACCCCTAGTACACCCCTCCGAGCCTATCTTTTCGTTTCTAACTTTAAGCATCTTACTTGAAGGAAGAATTTGTTACACCCCACTTAAATGTACACCCAAATCGCCTTAGCCTTCCGTGTATGCACTCATCTTTAGTGCATTGTTGTTATTTGTTCAACCTTTAGTTAATTATCTAATTGATTACATGGTTGCTAAGTCGAGTCATATCCTTGTACATATTGTTTTGGGACGATTAGGACTCATGGGTAAAGTACTAATGTTATGAAGTAATGGGGAAGAACATCATATTATTACCCCCATATGTGCGTTAATCTTAAAAGTACTCCAAGTGTTTTAATTATCTTGATTCGAGTCATTAGATTAGTTTATTGTAAAGTATGTAAAAATTCAAGTGTAAGGGGAATGTTCATTCCCTATGATGTATTATTTTGGATGTTACGGTAAAAGTGTATGCACAAAAAAAAAAAAAAAAAAAAAAAAAAAAAAAAAAAAAAAAAAAATCGAAAAAAAAAAATAGAAAATAAAAGAAAGAAAAATATATATATATATAGAAAAAGAAAAAGAGAAAAAACATATGGACTACCATCCATTTCATTCTATGTTTTTGTTATTTTTGATTTATTAGCTTAAGTCGAGTCGAGTCTTGGCTTAGCAACGCCATATTGTACATGTAATTAACCAAGATGGTTAACTCGCCACCAGTAAAGATTGCTTATATCCAACAAAACCGTGTATTCCATATCCCTACACCTAACGTTATAACCCTTTTAAAAGACCTCTTTGATAGTTTATCCTAGGTGCTTATGCCATGTGGTGGAGGTTTGATCCTTTCCCAAGCCTATGGTAATCTATTTTGCTATGACAGGTAGTGAGAGATGTTTTCCATTTCCATATTGTGATATATACTTTATTACACCCGAGAGATGTGAGTATCTAAACACTATTTGTGAGGTGCTAGTATATGACTTCCGTGCTTGTCTTTGGTCTTTAGTGGAACGATTATTTGTTGTAATTACTTTTATATTAGTGTTAAATGACCCCTAACTTGTATTTTGATTAGAATAAAAGCGCATTTGCTTGAGGACAAGCAAATCTCAAGTGTAAGGGTATATGATGAGGCGAAAAATGATCCGTTTTAGGGGGTCATTTAAGTCAGGAATTGAATTTATTTGATCAAATATTGCCCTAAATCGTTCCTTTTGTGATTTTAGGTACTTTTGGAGTGAATTCTGAAAAAGGAAGCACTTTGAACGTTTTTGGAGCATAAAAGTGAAGAAAATGGCCAAGTCTCAATTTTCCTTGCTGGGAACAGTACCTGATGGCGTCACAAGCTTCATAATGACGGCGTCAAGAGGAAAACAAGAGGTGAAGAGGGTAGAGTCCATGACGGTCCAGAAAGATTTTACACTAGGGCATGACAGCGTCACTATAGGCCATCATGGTCCCTTTACACGTGACGGACCAGAGGAAATTTGCTCTTGACGGCGTCAGATCTGGATCTAGGAAATCCGATTTTATTATGGGCGGCGGGTTGACGGCGTCAGAATTTTCTTCTTGACGCCGTCACATTGGAAAATCTATATATAGTTTTGTAATTTTCATTCATTAAAAGAGGACAATTTTAGGGACGACTTGGAGAAACCCTAGCACGATTTTATCAGTATTTTCAAGGGTTTTCACCCCTTGAAACCTTTCATGTTCAATTAAGATAAGTATCCTTTCAATTCATTCAATATGTCTATGTGTTGTTTGAATATATCTTACACTTGTTTTGATTTTAACATGCTAGGCTAGATCTCTTGTGTGTTTGCTTAGATGTAGTGAAACCTAGATGTTGATTATGGGTTGATTGCTTGTTTATAGTTGTTACGGATGAATGATTTCGATGTTAGGCTTAAGAAAACTGGCAGACTTCCATAGTGTAACTTGCTTGAACGTCTTAAGAAACATGAACCAATGCGTACTAGGTTTTTATGGTTGTATTTAATGCATGAGCGAATTCTAGTGATCCCATGTTAGGAGCTTCTTGCAGGCTCGACATAGGAGTGAAGTAGGAGCTTATAGAGTTAGAGAAGTACGTACGCCACCCCACGATTGGTATTAAGGAATATAACCCGTCATCCACGCAACTGTAACAAACTTTCAACCTGTAAAAGATATCTAGGGAGTAATGAAATCTAAGTAAACATAATTTTTCCATTTATTGTTCACACCACATTTTTAATTAGCTTTATTTACATTTTTGTTATTTTATTTTGATTGCATCTTGGTATTAAGGAATATAACCCGTCATCCACGCAACTGTAACAAACTTTCAACCTGTAAAAGATATCTAGGGAGTAATGAAATCTAAGTAAACACAATTTTCCCATTTATTGTTCACACCACATTTTTAATTAGCTTTATTTACATTTTTGTTATTTTATTTTGATTGCATCTTTAGTTATTGGGTTAGTTGGCTAGCAACTAATTCCGTCCACTCTTCCAAAACCCGAGATTTTACTTGCTTTTCATAAAATATAAAAATACAAAAAGAATCATCCCTCATCTCTAGACCTAGTTTTTAGGCTTTCTAATCCTAGCGACACTATTCCTGAGTTGAACGATCAATCCCCCGGTACTTGTCACTATACTGTACTACAACGATAAGGTACACTGCCTGGTGAGGGTTGTAAGCTTCTCGAGATCCCTTGAGAGGTAAAGCCTGGTGCAATTCCCACGCATCAAGGAAGAAGGATACTAATAAAGCTGCTAAAAGACAGTCAAGATGTATTTGCCAGGGAACCATCAGACATAACGGGAATACCAAGACGGATTGTCGAACACCGACTTAATGTAAACCCTCAGGACAGACCAATAGCACAGAAGAAGAGAACATTCTTAGAAGAAAAGAATCAGGCCATAAACAAAGAAGTAGACGAATGGTTGAAAGCAGGGATAATTCGTCCGGTACGATACCCGACATGGATATCCAACCCAGTACTGGTCAAGAAGCCGGACGACAGCTGGAGAATGTGCATAGATTTCAAGAACCTCAATTCGTCATGCCTGAAGAATTATTATCCATTGCCCGAAATTGATTGGAAGATAGAATCAGTGGTAGCATTTCGGTATAAGTGCTTCTTAGATGCATACAAAGGATATCATCAGGTACAAATGGCGAAAGAAGATGAAGAAAAGACAACTTTTTACACAGAACTTGGCACATACTGTTGCATGAAAATGCCGTTCGGGCTGAAAAACGACGGAGCAGCTTATCACGTTTAGTAGATTCAGCATTCAGACAACAAATCGGCATAAATATGGAAGCTTATGTCGATGATTTGGTAATTAAAAGCAAAACAGAGAAAGACCTGTTAGCCGACAGAGCCGAAACCTTCGACAACTTGAGGAGAATAAACATGAAGTTAAACCCTAAGAAATGCTAATTCGGAGTAGAGGAAGGAAAATTCTTAGGATACATGATCACATCAGAAGGAATTCGGGCTAACGCTAAGAAAAGAAGGGCCATCGCACAAGTACAATCCCCAAAGTCCTTAAAGGAGACGCAAAGCCTAAGCGGAAAGTTAGCTGCTTTAAATCGTTTCCTCTCCAGGTCGGCAGAAAAAGCATTCCCTTTCTTCGACACGTTGAAAAACATCACAAAGGAAAACAAGGATGAATACCGTTGAAAAACATCACAAAGGAAAACAAGGATGAATACCGTTGGATAGACCAAGCCGAAATAGCCTTTTCAGAATTAAAAAGAATCATCACGGAATTACCTTGCTTAACCACCCCAAAACCAAAAGAAGAGTTGTATGTATACCTGGCGGCCACAAAGGAGGCAATGAGTGCCGTGTTACTGGTAGACAGAGACGGAAGACAGATTCCCAAGCACTATGTTAGTCGAACACTACATGAGGCCGAAAGGAATTACGCACCGATCGAAAAGTTGGCTTTAGCCCTCCTACACCTGTCAAGAAGATTGAGAAGATACTTCGAAGCACATCCTATAAAGATCATTACCGATCAACCCATCAAACAAATACTAAATAAACCGGAGGTCTCAGGGAAATTAGCAAAATATGCGGTGGAGTTAGGAGCATACAATATCACATACATTCCATGAAGTGCGGTGAAAGGACAAGTGCTGACAGACTTCATCACAGAGATACCGATAGGGTCAGACGAAGTAGCGTTGAAAAAAGCCAAGGAAATATACAATATTTCCGTTGAGGATGAATGGATATTGTACACTGATGGAGCAAAAAACCAAGCAGGCGCAGGAGCAGGCCTAGTATTAATCAGCCCGAAAAAAACGGAGTACACCTATGCACTTCGGCTAAACTTTGATACCACTAACAACAGGGCGGAATATGAAGCGCTAATAGCCGGGTTGAGAATCGCCAGGAAAATGAACATACAAGCTCTTGATGTACGTGTAGATTCAAACTTGGTAGCAAAACAAATTAATGGGGACTTCATGGCATATAAAGAAAGCATGGCACAATACTTGTCTAAGGCAAAAGAGCACCTCTCAGAATTCGACCGCTTCAGAATACAAAACATCCCTAGGATGCAGAACCAAAAAGCCGACATGTTAAGCAAACTCGCGTCCGTGGCATTTGATCACTTGACAAAAGAAATATTGGTGGAAGTGTTGGAAAAGCCCTCGACGAAGGAAGAAGTGATAGGGGCAATTGTAGAGGAAGAAAAAGAAAACTGGACAACACCAATCATCCGGTGTCTCAAAGAGGGATATGGTCGAAAGATCAAAATGATGCTCGGGTACTCCGAATGAAAATAGGACAGTATACCATTCAAGATGATGTACTATTCAAAAAGTCCTACTTGGGTCCAATGATGAGGTGCGTAGGACCCTTGCAAGCCAACTACATCATCAGAGAAATACACGAAGGATTGTGTAGAATGCATACCGGGCCTAGATCCGTGGTATCCAAACTCCTAAGACAAGGATACTACTGGCCAACAATGCACCGAGACACAAGAGATATAATATAAAAATGCACCGAGACACAAAAACCGATATGACATCGATTATGGCCCCTTGACCGTTCTATCAATGGGGAATGGACGTCCTAGGCCCTCTGCCGGAAGCTCCAGGAAAAGTCAAGTACGTCATTGTGGCGATCGATTACTTCACGAAATGGATGGAAGCCAAACCACTAGCCCGCATAACCGGAAAAGAGGTCAAAAAGTTTGTTTGGGATAACATCGTATGCAGGTATGGATTACCAAGGGTGATAGTAACAGACAATGGAAGCAATTTCATCGGTGAACCATTCAAAAGCTGGTGCGAAAGGTTGAACATCACACAAATCAACATGGCAGTAGCACATCCCCAAGCAAACGGCCTGGTCGAAAGAGCCAATAAGATTTTAATGCATGGTTTCAAAACAAGACTAGGAAGGGAAAAGACCGGATGGGTAGACGAACTACCTAATGTCTTATGGGCACACCGCACATCCCTAAAAATAAGCAATGGGGAAACTCCTTTCAGCTTGACATATGGGAGCGAAGCCGTTATCCCGGCTGAAATCGGCATGCCTACCTTCCTCACAATGATGACCCGAGCAGGAGAAAATGACGAAGAGATCATGCTAAACTTGGACTTACTGCAAGAACGAATGGAAATGGCCATCATTCGGGAAGCGAAATACAAGAAGAAGATTGAGCAGTACTACAACAAGAGGGTTCGTCCAGAATCATTCAGGGTAGGGGACTTCGTATACCAGAAGAACGAGGCAAGTCGAATAGAAGATCAAGGCAAGATGGGACCGAACTGGGAAGGTCCCTATCAAATTACGGAAGCATACCAAAATGACTCCTACAAGCTCAATACGACGGATGATAAAGAAGTACCGCGGACCTGGCACACTGTCAACCTTAGAAAATGTTTCATGTAATTTTATGATCGGCTCATAGAAGCCCAGTAACACCCAATATTTATTATCAGAATAGAATAGCTACCCCGCAGACGCGAGGAGCAATTTTCCGAACAAAATATTTATTATCAGCAAACTTGTCTTTAATCTCTCCGGATGGTTCGTGTAACACCCCCATTTTTCACTGATCACAGCGGATTAAGTGTTTGGGTTATTACTTCATAGAATCACAGTTACAGTAATAGAAAATGACTCGAAAAGAGACGTTTTAGGAATTTAGTTATCATTCATTTAATTATCAGAGTTTTATTTGTAAAAGATATAATTTTACTTTTGATGAGCTCCCAAAAATCTAGGTGTTAGGTTATGTTTGAATGATAACCAGGTTGAAAGTCCTCCGAGCTCAGTGCCTCCTTCTGCCATATCTCCGTAGAAGTAGTATACCTAGAATACATGCTTAAAAAGTCAACACTAGGTGTTGAGTGAGAGTCATAGGTTTAAGCGTTAGTGAATACAAGTTCCCTGGGTTCCGTTGTTACACCCATTTGGGAAATGTAGCGTGTTTGTGATAATTGTGATGCATGCACAATTATCATGAGTGGGGTATGTTGCACTAAGCTCATGAACCACACGTTAACAATCCGGTTCATGGGGGCTGTAGACCCAACCATGAGGGGATGAGAAGGATAACTTGCCAAAGTTAAACCTTCAGTGGGTTCAAATATAGTATTTATTGGTACCACCCAGAGAGGTGTTAATACCAACGGGAGTTGTCAAACTCCAATAGATCTATCAACTATATTCGCGTTCGCGTGGGCAAAATATCCCAAATGATTAGATTCATGAATTTTGGTTATGTTGTGGTGGCAGTTAGTTTACTCGTTCAAAAACCAAAGAAAATGACTTGTATTTGGTTTTAAGTAAAACAAGTAGCATGTATCCCCCTCACAGGGGTTTGTAAAGCATTTAGAGTGAAAGTTTTAAAAAAGAGTATGAGGCTATGAAAACTCACCTGGGCTTAGGGAAAACTAAGTGATGCAAAAAGTGACTCGGGAACTAGATTGCCTTACTCACGTATCCTAGTGTGTTGTAGGTTTGGATGTATGTCAAGCTTTAGTTATCTTGTTTAAGTTTCTTAAGTTATTGTTCTTAGGTTCATTAATGTTTTAGATATAATATAACACCGTTCGGGCTATCACAATCCAGAAGTATATGACTCCTCATATGAAGCTCCCTACTATTGTATTATGTTATCAACATAATACCGTTCGGGCCATAATAATTAAGAAGTTAATACTCCTCACATGAAGCTCCCTACTATTGAGATATATTGTTATTAAGTTAAGTTATAATCATAACACCGTTCGGGCCATAATATCTCTGAAGTATATGCAATAATCGTTAGAGGAGTCAGGCACTTTAATTCGTAAACCCAACAAACTCGTCAAAACGAAATATCCACATAGTACTCCTCGCATGAAGCTCCCTACTATTGTATTATGCTTCTAACTTTATTTAGGTTTTATATTTATATAATATTTTCACTTTATACCCTTACAGTTTATATATTTACATTTTCTACCCTAAACTTATAATACTTATATTATTTATACTTAAAACTATCTATACTTGACACAACTAGTCCCTAGACTTCTATATTTTTAGAAAATGACATAATTAACCCTTAGACTCATAAGTTTTCTACACTTACCATTTAGACCTTTAACTTTATAATATTTGCATAACTAGTCCTTTTTAGTTTATAACTTATTTTAGTTTCTATCCTAAGGTTTTAATACTTTGCAAAACTAGTCCTTACACTTATAAATTCTAGGAAATGTCAAAAACAGTCCATAGACTTTATAGTTTCAGGAATTTATGATATATACCCTTATGCATGTAAAGTTTTGCAAAACTAGTCCTAAATGCATGTAAACTATATTTTTATGTAACAACTAAGTTTTCTAGCTTATGTTTAACTAATATTAGCCTATATAAGTTATCTAAATCAGATTATAGGTCATGTAAAGGCTATATAGCATGCAAACATGTATTCGACTCATATTAGGGTTTTAAAATGTAAATTAGTAAATGATTATGACCAAGGCTCATGCAAGGGTTCCTAGGGGATCTAAGGCATCCTAATACTATCCTAAGACTAAACTAAAGCTAATAGAACTAAAAGTGAAGGCTTACTTGGTTAGGGAAGGGTTAACGAGGGTTAAGCTAGGGTTAGGGTTTTAGCGATAGAAAAATAACTCTACAAGGGTCCTTGGCTTGCTTTGCTCGACTCCTAGGCCTACTATAGCTAGAGTACTACTACTAGATACAGAAGTTTAAGGTGGAAAGAAGAGAAGAGGTGTGCTTTTGAAATGGGAGGAGGTCGAGCTATTTATAGGGTACGAAAGGAGTGGAGAGCAAGCAAGGGAAGGAGGAGGTGTCGAGGGGGGAGGTGACTCTTACAAGCTAGTAGTGACTAATGGAAGCTAGCATGGTGAGTCATGGAGGCTATAGGCAGTTATAGGGGTATTTGTGGTGGTGGTGGTGAAGCCACATCACAAGGAGGTGACAAGTAGGTGCATCACCTACTTGTGTGCTAGCTTAGAGGTGCTTGTAAGCTTCTTGGGAGGTTAGTGGTGGTTTAGGGTGATTAGTGGTGGATTAGTGGTGGTTTAGTTAAGTAAGTGACAAGTAGGTGATGCACCTACTTGTGTGGGTGCTTGTAAGGTGTTAGGGTGCTAGCTTAACTAGGAAGAGGTGCTAGGGTGCTTGGTTGAGGTGTTTGAGGTACTTATGTTTAGGTTTTACTAGTTTAGGTTAAGTTTAGACCTAGTTTTACTTAGTGAGAGTTTAAGGTTTTACCTAAGGTTTAGTACCTAAGTTAGGTTCCTAAGAGTGTTTAGTGACTAATCCTAAGCCCTACGGGGTTTATACTAAGTGATGGTAACTTATGGGAAATATTTGGGAAGGTTTGACCTAGTTTTGTAATCTAAATGTCCTATTTGTGTTTAGTGGGAGATTGGGGTTTATCCTAGGGTTTTGTGCCTATATTAGTGTCCTATGAGTGTCTAATAACTAATCCTAGGTCCTAAGAGGCTTATAATAAGTGGTGGTAATCTATGGTGAAGTTTTGGGATAGACTAGACCTAATTCTAGGAAGTTATGACTTAGTTATGGTTTTGTGCTTAAGGGACTTGTACCTAGGTTCTAAAGGGTTGTACTAATTCCTAATAGTCCTAAGGTATCCTAATATTCCTAAGGTAACTCATACTTAAGCCTTGGACACTTTTAAACTAATTAAATTAAGCATATAGGTTCAAACAAGCACATAGACCTAATTAGGGTTTAATTAAGGTTTATTAGGGTTTTGTGATATGTTTAGTGTGTTAGATTGGTAGATTACTCATTATGGTGTTGTGGTGAACTTATGCTTGACATACCAGGAGTTTATAGGATGTGAGTGTTGAGTTATTTGGTTTGTGTGAGTACGTGAGCAGGTCTAGTGAGTCATGCAAGTAATAAATGCACATAAAAAGCAAAAATTTACTTGTGAAATACCTACTATAGGTATTTGTAATGGGAATGATAGTAATGAGGTTTTGTGGTTGTTACAGTTCGTGACCTTCAGAAGACCATAAAACTCTAAACGAGTAATAATTTAAGGCTAAAAGCCAACCGGCACATAGAGGCCCAAGAGGACAAATGCCGAACGACGTATGACGTCTAAAATAATGAAACTCTAAACGAGTAATAGTTTATGGCTAAAAGCCAACCGGCACATAGAGGCCCGAAAGGATAAATGCCGAACGACGTATGACGTCTAAAATAATGAAACTCTAAACGAGTAATAGTTTAAGGCTAAAAGCCAACCGGCACATAGAGGCCCGAAAGGATAAATGTCGAACGACGTATGCCGTCTAAAATAATGAAACTCTAAACGAATAATAGTTTAAGGCTAAAAGCCAACCAGCACATAGAGGCCCGAAAGGATAAATGCCGAACGACGCATGACGCCTAAAATAATGAAACTCTAAACGAATAATAATCTAAGGCTAAAAACCAACCGACACATAGAGGTCCAAAAGGCTAAAGGCCGAACGATGTATGATGTCTAAGTTGACTTGCACTCTAAACGAGTGACCATCTAAGGACAAAAGCCAACTGACACATAAAGGCCGAAACGCCAAAGGCCGAATAACATATAATATTCGAATCAACTACAAGAAAATAATCACAACTCACAGCATAAAAAGAAAAAGGAAAAGACATTCAACAGATATATTGATCAAAAGGCATTACATTCATACAAGCATGACCGTCATGATTAATCATTCAGCCCTAAAGGCAACACCACCATACATCATTGCATTTCACCAGACAAACATTACAAATTAAGACAAGCTTCACATGATTCCCGAGACACTTAAATCCATAGTCAAAATGGAAGCATCCAGGGATCAAAAACAAATTCTTTCTGTTTTCCTTCTAAGGGACAGATGAAAGATCATGAGCTGAAAAAATTTGAACGACAGGATCCTTTTGAGCAGCCAGAAGGGAAGAACCAGATATAGGCTGGACCGGCTCAGACGTTGGACTAGAAGGTCCAGCGGAAGCAGCAGTCACTTCGGCAACAAATGGCTTAGATGGAGCAGGATCCGGGAAGATTTCCATGAGTTTTGCAAAGGACCTTCGGACAGTTGTTTTCAATTTTTGCGCATACGGATACTCTATGGAGAAAAGTCTGTCATAAAGAACCAGATACTTCGCCACTGCATCCATATCCAAATTCTCCACATCTTCCAAAGCCGCTTCTATCTCCTCGGGTGAGCGATCCAAAATCACCCCGTCCAGATAACCAGCCATGTTGGACAAATTGAATAGTCCGGACAAGGTTTGCTTATACTCATGGCTATTTAACAAACGCCTAACCATCTCCGGAATAAATTCATTGACAACCCGGTTTCGGTCAACCTCAGTATTCCCCATCTGAATAGCCAGATCCATTTTTTCTTTCCGAAGTTCCCTGTTATCCGCCTCCTCCTCGCTCAACTTCAACTTAACCTTCTCCAACTCGGCCTCCAAAGCTTTGATTTTAGTGGCCTGATCCCTAGAAACCAACCTTCACTCTTCTTTCTCCTTTTCCAACTCCATCACCCTGTCATTCAAACTGGACTCCCTATCTGCACAACTGGAATGCTCCAACATCTATCTTTGAAAATCCTTAGGTTCCCGCTCACGACACTTGGCATGTTCATCTTTCACATTCTTCAACTCCGCAGCCATATCACCGAAACGCTTCCAATTATCTTTGAAACATTTCTCACAAACTTTGTGAGCATCATTAACCTCATGGTAAGCTTTTAGAAGTGTTTCATATCGGAACAGCATGTCAGATTGTGAAGCAACAGCCTTACCCAGCAACAACCAAGAACGATTACATGCCTCAACATCCTCAAAGTTATCAAGATATTTCTCCTCTCGGTGTGGTACCATGTGAACTAGCATATCACGACAAACATTAGAAGTGTTCAAACGGCTCCCTTTCTTTATTGACCATTCCGGAACCCACAGCTCCTCGGAATCAGCAACATCTCCTTCACCTTCTTCCTCAATCACTTTCACTTTACCTCGGTCAGTCGACGCACCAGCAAGACTTCCTGAACAGTAAAAAACAGAAACTCGTCAAACCAAGAAACAAAAAAAAAAAATGGTAGAAAAGAGTATCCGAACAACTTACCAGCATCATCTCCTCCCATCTGATTGCTCGAACCTCCCTCTCCGTCCAAAGGCTTCTTCAAGTCGTTAGGATGAATCGAACGAAGAGGAGAGGGAGCCGATATATGCTTAGAGGGATCCAAATCAACAATAGGCACATGACCAGTCGGCTTGCTTCTCCTAGAGGGACGAGAGGAAGCACCCACTCCGGTGCGCTTGCCAGAAGCTTGAGGCAACTTGGTAACCCCAGCGGCACCTTGCTTAGCTCTGGCGGCCAACCGTGCAGCAGCAGCCTCCTGCTTTTTCCTCTTAGCTTCCAATACTTTCTCATCGGCCACCTCAACCCTTTGTAACTCGGCAGTCTTCGTAGGTACATCAGCGTTAGATCAGGAAGGCTCGGTAACATGCAGTTCATGTCGCTGCCCTCCCTATACTTATCACCTCTCACCATGGTGGCACCAGAGCGGCGTTGGGGTTTAATCAAATAACCCGACATTGTCAAGGCTGCAAACACAAACCAATAAAGAGTCATACAAAAACAACTATACTTTGAATACAACAAATAAACATATCTATTAATAAGGGCTATACCCTTTCCCTCGGCATCTACTAGAGACGCTCGGTAGCCGGGATGATCCCAATGAGATGTCAAACCAACGGCGTAAAGAAAACCCGGAGGAATTTTAATAAGATCTATAACATTTGCGGCCATTCTGTTGGCATCTTTCACAACATATTCCCCTTCCGGGAAGGGGTCTGAAATCTCTGAAATATCCGAATCACGATGCCTCCACGGCATGGCGAAAGGAATTGCCCGTCTATCAATAAAAAAGAACTTTGTTTTCCAACCCTTCAAACCTGTAAGAATTTCATGAAAACAGACCTTTCGGCATCCCCCAACACGCTTTTCAAACGAGAACCAATCTCCTGCTTTGCTTAATTTGTAAAAAACCCGTAAAAGAGAGGCGGTGGGATTGATATGTAAGCTTCGGCTGTACACTTCAAAAAGAGAAACACGGTGCAAACCTAACGGAACTAGTTGAGAAATATGTACCTTGAAATACTTAATAACATCTAACAAGAAGGTGGAAAAAGGCACACTAATTCCCCTCTCATAAAAATCATCCAAATATAAACCAATCGCGTCATCCGGTAATTCGTTCATTGTCATACCATCTGGAACGGGACGAGGGCACAAATCCTCCGGTATCCCAACTTCTATCACTAAAATAGTCACGGCCGCCTCGTCCATGCTAGATCACCATTTACGCATGTAAAATTTGGGAACAAAGTCTTCCACAACCAAGTTCACCCCGTCTTGATGAGAAGAGGGTGATTCCGACATAGTGCGGCCGAGGGATTAAAGGGTATAACCGATGAGTATGACACAAAAAGATAAGGTAGAGAACATACCTCGAAGTGGCAATTAACCATATAAAAGGTCTCTCGGATATCTTTCGAGTAACGGCAGTGGATAGGTGTCAGAGGTTTTTACAGTGATAAAAATGAAAAGTGTTGAGCTATTTATAGGCACAGAAATGAGGCATGGAACGTCGCACCACTACAGTAAAACACGTGGCTCGATCTACACCATGCGATTAGAAAGATGGACACATGTTGCGATCCCAAGGGAATGGTAATTATAACGATGCTTCTAGAACAGTGAACAGTAACAACTTTTGGCACCACATACATAATGACCTATCTTGAGAAGCAAACGGAAATAGCACTACGGAAATTCATAACGGAAATTTTCATGAAGTATCACACCATTGGCATAACCAATACTATGATACTGGGGGGGGGGGGACATGTTGACGTAGGTGTCCGAAGGACCCATAGTCATCCGGAAAAGATACTTCGGTAGGCCCATGCCGACTGGCCCATCTCCTTCGGCCCAATGGTAACTTCTTAGATGAAAGTCAACAAGGCATATAAGGTAAGTAACAGGTACTCAGAGGTGAACCTGCAAAGATAAAACATGACCCTTATTGGGAAAAACTACAAGCGGCGACAGAGATATCGTCATCACGCTTGGCTGTATCTCATACGGACAAAATGACCTCACCTATATAAGGGAGATAAATCCTCGCATTGGTAACTAAGTCTTTTCACCTATTAATTTTTACACTCATTTATAATCCCTCTTATCTATATACTCATTCTCACGCCAGAGTTTGGTCCTGAGATAAACCCCGGGGCGAGACTAACGCGTGTCTTCTCTTTTGTAGATTGATCACGGAATCCATCCACCCGGAAAGACCCATATCCGAAAGACCACAAAAGTGTTCGGAGGATCTATTTTGCTTGTTGAAGTGAAGTGCAAGATTTTACTTCAACAATAATGAAACCACATACATTTAAGTAAAAAAATCACCATCCACAAGTAACTTAAATCCAAGAAAACCTCGACCTTTTTTCTTTAACAAATCATTTACTAAAAGCTATATATCTATTCCAATCCGTAATATCAAACTTCCTTTGAAAGCTTGATCTTTTAACAAGTATTTTAAAAGGAAACAACCATAACACTTTGATTAAAAGAATATTTGATACACTTAAATAAATAAAATCTATGATTAAAAAAATTTATAATAACCATATATAAATAATCATTCCCAAACACCATCTTTAATGACACAAGAATATTCAAGAAACACAACCCACATTCCCAAACACCCCTTTATCACACCCACACACATAACATCGAATAAAACACAAAAACACAACACATTAAAACTGTCACTGTTCCAAGACACACACAGTAACTGTGCTTCAATGGCGACACCAGAAAAACCATGGAAAGCAGAATATGCAAAATCAGGAAGATCATCTTGTAGAACATGCAAATCCCCTATTTCTAAAGAAGTCTTACGTCTTGGAAAGATGGTCCAATCCCCTCATTTTGATGGTCTTATGCCTGTAATTATCTAACCCTTTTACTTTTTTTTTTTTTTTTTTTTTTTTTTTTTTTTTTTTTTTTAATTTATTTATTTTTATATGCTGTAATGCATAATGGGTTTGTTTTATTTTTGTTAATTTTATGTGTTTCTTGATTTTATTTTCTTGCTTTGAATTTTAGGCTTTTTTGTGGTTCTTGATTAGACCCATTAGGGTTTTAGTGATTATTGTTGGTTTATATGGTGTAATGGTTAATGGGTTTGTTTAAAAATTGTTGATGCTATATGTTTCTTGATTTTGGGAGTTTGAAATAGTGTAATGCTAAATGGGCTTGTATAAAAATTGTTAATTTAGTCTATTTGAGGTTTTTGGTTCAGTTTTTGTCGTTTTTATGTGTTTCTTGATGAACCCCATTTTGGTTTAGGGATTATTATTGCTTTAAATTGTGTAATGTTCCAAAAGGTGTAAATCGGTCGGAAACCCTGACCATGTGCACCCCTTTAGGTAATGAGCTCTTGCGGTAGTGAACGTTAGTTAGGTTTGAAATTGGAATCATGAATGGATTTGTTTAAAGTTTGTTAATTTTTTGTGTGGGCGTTGCTTATGATATTCGAGGGTTTTGCTTAAATAAGTGATCTTTAAATGTTTCTTGATTATATCATTTAGGTTTTCTTGATCATTATTGTGGAAGATAGTGTATTGGTAAATGGTTTTGTTTGAAGTTTGTTAATATAATCTTACCGAGTTCTTGTAAATATAGTTCTGTAAGACAAGTTCTCGTGTATATAAAAAAATGCACTTTAGGGGGTGTTTGAATTGAGTGTTAAGAATGCGGGAGTGAGAATGGACATGTTAGAAGATGTATGGTTATATGGTTTGAGGGCATGTGTTTGAAGTTTGAGATTTTATATACATGCAAGGGTGCGGGCATAAAAATTCATTTCCATTGCCATTTCACTTGCATATCAAACTCATGCCCAAGTCATGACTACAAACCACACGCCACCTTAAAAATTATGCCACACCTAGTACTTACTATGACTGGTGTTTTTTATAAAGTTGTAATGATAGTTAGCAATATAGTGCCAATTCTATTATTTACCTTGAAGTTAAGATATAACCATGTCGACGTTAAAGTTAAGTGTAACTGACTAAATGGAGTGAGTATTATATTAAGGGGTGTTGAATATGCGTTTCAAATTGGTTATTGTTACTCTCAGAACAAAATAGAACCCAATTTGATTAGTATGATGGTTATTTACGTGTGTTAATGTTTCATGCAATAAATAGTTACTATGTACATTATTACCAACTACGACAGAATTCTTATGTGTTATGTACAGGTATATCTTATGTACCGTGGTTATACATGATGTTTACCACTTTACCCTAATGAATTGTTGTTATTGTAAAAAATGTGTAATAATGCATGTTTCTTGAACAGATGTGGAACCATGCTTCGTGCATTCTGAGGAAGGCGAAACAAATAAAATCGTAAGTGCTTTTTCGTAGTTTTGTTTCTTAAATGGTATCTGTTATGAATGGTCTTTTCTCATTTACGTTGTACTATAGTTGTGATGATGTAGAAGGCATTGAAACACTTCGTTGGGAAGATCAACAGAAGATAAGAAAGTATGTCGAAGGTGGAGGTGGAGGTGGCGGCAGCGGCGGTGGGTCCCCAAGTACACCTGCACAAGCTGCTACTAAATGTGCAATTGAAGTTTCAAAAACCGCTCGTGCTACTTGTAGGACCTGCAGTGAAAAGATCGCGACAGGAGAGGTGAGTAATTCGTTTTACAGGTGACAAGATCACGGGGGTTGAAACGGGCCACTTTTTGGAAGGGGGAGAAACTGGCCGTTTGGGCTCCAAATTTTAGTTTCTTTTTATATATTAATTAATCTGTTGATTATAATTACAAAACAAACCACAATAATAATCTAAGTGTCCAAATAAAGAGATTTAGGAGGTTATATGTATTAAATAGACTTCCCGTTCTTTTTTTTAGCTTATTTCTTGATATGACGTGTACGAGATAACAAGCAAATATAAATTGACCTATTTCGTAAGTAAATGGTTTAAAATTTACACCTATTATTTATTTATTTCCTTTTTCATTTTGCCGTCATTAAAATGAATTATCGATGACCAAATCTCTTACTATAATTTTCGATCACAAATGCGTTTACTTTCTTTTATGGATAGGTTCGTATATCTAGTAAGCCAGAGGGTCCAGGTGCTAGAGGCTTGGCATGGCATCATGCTACATGTTTCTTGGACGCTTCTCCAACTACTCAACTAGAAAATTTGGATGGATGGGAAAGCCTGACAGATTCCAATAAGTCAGCCGTGCTTTCGATGGTCAAGACAGTTTCAGTCACCAAAAAAGGTAGTGTCAGTTATAGAAGAAAATTAATAGACAGCAACGTAATTTCTGTTTATTTATAGTTTGATTACCGGATGTTAAAAGTTGTTACTAAAACCACTCTAGTTTTTGAAATAGATCATTATGATTTATGAGTACTTTCGTTATCTAAAACTTATATCACGGTATTTAAAAGTTATAATGACATTAGACTTTGTTACCAATTAAAAAAATTTCTTGTCAAGTTTTTAACTGGTGTGGTTTTATAATGCTTTTATGTGCTCGTTATTTTAGGCAAAGATGAAGTGAAGGAGGAGAAAGAGTCTCTAAAAGGAAGCGCTAAACGTAAAGGTGCTGTTGACCGTGACCAGAAGTTAAAGATGGCCAAGACCGAAGATGATAATAAAAACAATGTATTGGATCCCTCCAAATTGCAGAGTCTGCTAGAGGCCCAAACAAAAGAATTATGGGCTCTTAAAGATGATCTTAAAAACCATGTATCAACAGCAGAGTTGCGGGAAATGCTGGAAGCTAATAATCAAAGTACATCAGGATCAGATATAGACCTCCGTGACCGCTGGTAAATTACTTTCTTTCAGTTATTTCTATATTAGTTAAAATAGTATTTTTGAGTATGGTATGAACTACCATAACAATTCTTTTTCAGGGAACATATGATGGAATAGTGAAAGTTCAGTTTTTGCTTCTTTTTTTCCTTTCTAATTTTGGATAATTTTGGTCAGTGCTGATGGGATGCTTTTTGGAGCACTTGAAAGTTGCAAACTTTGTAACGGGCATCTTCACTATTCAGGAGGCACCTACAAATGCAGAGGGTTTTTAACCGAATGGAGCAAGTGTGCGAACTCCACTTCTGAGCCTGATCGTGTAAAAGGGAAGTGGAATATTCCAGAAGAAACGAAAAACCAATATCTAAAGAAGGTTGAGTTTTGATATATTTTGATTTGAGTCATGTTTTGTCTCTGGCGGGTCAAGTAGAATAGCTTAAAAGTCGAAAGGGTCAAATGGGCTGAAAGTCACCAACAGTGTACTTTAGATAAATACAACCAACTATATTTCTATGATAAGCTTAGATTATTATTGAAATAATATAGTTCTGTTTCATATATTTGCCACACTAATTATAATAAACTTATATGTTTCGGGTCAACCAAACTGACCTGTACCAAAAATACCCATTCTGACCATGCTTTTGATTGTTGTTTCTCAGTGGTTTAAGACACAAAAGGCGAATAAACCTTCTAGGATAATACCTCCACCTTCACCAAGTACTCCCGCACAACCGGCTGGTAACGGGACGAGTCAGTCATCCTACAGTGAAAAGTTGGCAGATTTGAAAGTTTCAATTATCAGTTTTTCATCTGAAACTATGGTATTATTTCCATCACACTTTCTGTATAACATATTTTGTTAAACCACACCTTTCTGATGAATGATACCCTGCAGGACGTGTGGAAGGCCAAAATTGAGAGCGTGGGTGGACAATTTCATCCAAAAGTCAAGAAAGGTATGTATTATTGACTTAGAGATTTGGAATCTGTTTTTATATCACATACAGGATGCTCTTTTTCTTAATTATGTGGCTAATATATCCACTGCATGTGAATATGGCAGACACAAATTGCTTAGTTGTATGTGGAGTGCCGGATAATATGCACGCTGAGATGAGAAAGGCGAGGTAGTACTTGTTTTTCGGGGGTTACATGGATATTTGGATGTTTTTTTAACTAAACATTGTGATTTAAAGTTTTGTTAATATACGTTATGAGTGTTCCGGTAAACTGGTTGTGATACCGAGATTCTAACATTTTGTATCAAGATTTAACATTTTTGTATAAAAACGATAATCTTCAAATAAAATGCTAAATCATATGTACACGGACTCTTATGTGAAAGTGTATGTGAAAAGGGCTAAAAGGATATTTTTAAAAAATTTTATTCTTGGGTGATATTCTTGAATGTGTTTGGTTGATCTTGACAGGAGGATGAAAGTACCTACTGTGAGGGAGGATTATCTGACTGACTGCTTTGAAAGACAGAAAAAACTTCGTTTAGACATGTATAAGATTGAAGCCGGTGAAGAGGCTAATAAGAGCATGGTCACTGTTAAAGTCAAAGGTCGAAGTGCTGTGCATGAATCATCTGGCTTGCAAGATACGGGCCACATCTTAGAGCATGGCAAAAGCATTTATAATACAACTTTGAACTTATCTGACCTATCCACTGGCGCCAACAGGTAGTTTTTGCAACTATTTCAAAAATATATTTATTTTTATTAACAATTGATTTCCTGTAGAATCAGTAGCTAACATGTTATGCACTACCATAACAATTTTTTTTAGGGGATGCGGTATAAACATGCAGGCTATTATGTTTGAATTTTTATTTCACTAGCAAGGACTACAATTGAAATATTTAGGGTAGAGGTAGTAAAATAGGCGGGGGTTGGCTCAAATGTAGTTTGTTGTATATTTGATAGTAAACAGTTAGTATATCAAATGCGAGACAGAGCTTATATTATTTTACTAATAATCTAATTTTATAGAAAGGACAAAGGTTAATGCATTAAAAACTGCACACTGGGAGACTTTGACCCGTTTGATTATTTCATTTTAGTTATTTTTATTTCTTTAGATCGTGTGCACTAGTTGTGCATCTTATGTGTCAATTATTTACTATCATTGTTTCGCTCGTGTTTTAATTTGCCTTGCATGTTTTTTGTATGAAGTTATTATGTCCTTCAGATCATTGAAGAAGATAAAGGGTCTGACTGTTATGTGTTTCGAAAGTGGGGTCGGGTTGGCAACGAAAAAATTGGCGGAACCAAGTTGCAAGAGTTCTCAAAGGAAGACGCCATTCAAGAATTCAAACGCCTGTTTCTTGAAAAGACTGGGAATTCATGGAAAGCTTGGGAAGAAAAGAAACTTCAGAAGCAGCCCGGAAAATTCTACCCATTGGATATTGTATTGTTAATCTTAGCTAATTACTTCCATATAATGTTGCAAAATGGGTGGGTTGGGTAACTTTCAAATGGGACCTGGTAAACTCACGTAATTTTTAATATGAGCCACTGTTTGGCTACTTTTGACCAGTTTGACCAATTTGATTTGTTTCAAGATTTAGGGTGAGTCATGCTTTCATTAGCTTTCATTTAACACTTGAATGCTTTGATCTTGTAGGATTATGGGGTGAACAAAGATGCACAGAAGACGAACAAAAACAAAAATGCTAAAAGCCAACTTGCTCCACCTTTAGCAGAGTTAATGAAGATGTTGTTTAATGTGGAAACATACCGGTAAATACAATTTATATGTATTTTATTTCATTGTATATTCTTAAAGGAGAACTTTTGTGCATATAAAACTTCGAACTTCGCAGAGCTGCAATGATGGAATTTGAGATTAATATGGCGGAAATGCCCCTCGGGAAGCTTAGCAAAAGTAATATCCAGAAAGGTATAGAAAAACAGATAAATACGTAATATCATGTTATTGATATCCTCTACATATTTTATTATTATTTCTTTTTAATTACAGGTTTCGAAGTATTGACGGAGCTTCAGAATCTATTGAAAGGAATGACTGATAATCCTGCACTCCGAGAAAGCATGATTGTTGATGCCAGCAACCGATTTTTCACAGTGATTCCTTCTGTTTATCCACATGTAATCAAGGATGAAGATGACTTTAAACTAAAGGTGACAACGGCCTTTTTTTCCTTTTAATGCTATTAATATTCCGTGTCCGGAATGATAGATAGATAAGGATAAAGTTCATAATATAAATTATAAATCATTTTGCTCCATTATCTCTCTATTTTGTAGGTTAAAATGTTGGAAGCACTTCAAGATATTGAGATAGCTTCGAGGCTAGTAGGGTTTGATGCTGACAACGATGATTCAATTGACGATAAGTATAAGAAGCTTCAATGTGAAATGGTCCCTCTTCCTCATGACAGTGAAGATTATCGGTTGGTTGAGAAGTATCTCCAAACTACACACGCCCCTACACACACGGTATGTCTACTTTCCACTCTATATTTTGCTCAAAACATATGCTGGCCTTTTTGGTCTTTTAACATAACACGTATGATGAATTTGACCTTTTTTGAAGGATTGGGCTCTTGAACTCGAAGAAGTTTTTACAGTTGATAGACAAGGGGAGTTCGATAAGTTTTCACCGTACAAAGATAAACTCAAGAACAAGATGCTTCTTTGGCATGGTATGTTTTAAGTACTCTTGGTATTATTATTGTGTGACCAATTTGACCCGACTTGGCCTGTATCATCACATCTTGTTTGCTTTGGGGTTGAACATGTGCTATGTTTGGTAGATTTTTATTCTTTATGTGGCAAAATGGGCAGTTTTCGGTTTGGGTTTAAATGGATCATGATGGGTTGGGTTGACTTTTGTCATTTTCTTTAGTTCAATAAAATCTGGTTTATAATACTCGTAATATGATTGAATATTACAAGTATTATTCACAATGACAAGTAGGATGTAAAACTCTTTAATCACTAGACCCTTTTACAATAATATATAATCTGAATTGATATGTTTTTCACATCAATGTAGATAGTTCTAATATATGCTGTTCTTGATAGGTTCGCGGTTGACAAATTTCGTTGGTATTTTAAGCCAAGGACTTCGGATCGCTCCTCCTGAAGCTCCAGCAACCGGATATATGGTTGTCACTCTATCTCTTTATACATTTATAATGCGATTTGTTTTATATAACATGTGTGGCTGATCTGATGATCGAGAAACAATCTCTTGTGATGTGTAGTTTGGCAAAGGGATTTACTTTGCTGACTTGGTCAGTAAAAGTGCTCAATATTGTTTTACTGACAAGAAAAATCCCGTGGGTTTAATGCTACTGAGTGAAGTTGCATTGGGTGATATGTACGAGCTAAAGAATGCCAAGGTTGGTTTTTGTTATAAATTTATTTTTTTATAACGATGTTGCACATTTCTTCACTACCTATGCTAATTCTCTTTTATTTTTGTTTTCCTTGTGACATTGTTAGTATATGGACAAACCTCCAAAAGGGAAGGACTCGACTAAAGGGCTTGGTCAAAAGATTCCCAATGAGTCTGAGCATGTTAAATGGAGGGATGACGTTGTTGTGCCTTGTGGAAAGCCCGTATCTTCGAATGTGAAGGCAACTGGACTAATGTATAATGAATACATCGTCTACAGCACCGATCAAGTAAGTACCTATATCTTTTACTACATTTTCGGCATGTTTTGTGAGATAGAAGCTTAAATTTTTGTATGTTTAATATATAGATTTTGAGTGTCATAAAAGCTTAGATTTTTGTATGTTAGACATATAGATTTTGAGTGTCCTTTTTCAAATATGCGGATGAATATGTTTTTTTTATTTATTTTTATTTTTTTTTTTCGCATAAAAAAATGCATCAACTCTTTTCATTTATCCGTTATTGTAATTGTATTTTTTGTACATCTAAAATGCCCCCATGTTGCTTTCTTGAAACCATGCAGAAAATTCAGGATTTTTCCTTCACTCTTATAACATACGTTTCACTCAATAATATTACATGGTTTATAGGCTAATTTTTGGATGCCAAATTTTTTGACAGGTTAAGCTGCAGTTCTTGCTGAAGGTTCGTTTTCATCACAAGAGGTAAAAAAGAAAAGTGTAGAAGCTGCAATGTACAAAAACTTTTAACTCTCTTTTGAATTTTAGTACCAGAATGATACTATTTGCTTAATGATCTCTTTTTGGGGTTTGTTTGGAGATCTCTAGCATAGCTTTGGGTAGAATGTAACTGCAGCCGCTTTTGAATTGTGAAATGACTTTTACCTGCCTTTAAATCTTAGAATTGTATGGTATGTTGTCTCTAAATGTCGCAATATTGGCTCTTTTAGTACCATGAATTGGGCTAGGCCGGGTTAGGTTGACCTGTAACCAAGTGCTGAAATCACCGTCTCAGACTTGGTACATGATGTAACTGCGCGGTTCAAAGTTTAGCTGTCGTCTTTTCGGTGCATACCGACTCATTGATTGGTGCTCATTTTAAATTCATGGATACCAATGCCATTTTTCTTTGTTTACGCTGACGAAACACACTAAGTTTCAATGTGTACATGAACCCATTATTTCTACTTGTGATGAAACCATCTCTTTTCAATTATTATGTTGGTTTTCCGAGCCAAGATAATATATTTTTTTCGGTTTTAGGACAAGCATGTCGTCCCTCTTTTGACCGCCGCCACACTTGTTCTTTCTTAACACAACAGATTGTGACGTAGAGCGCCACAACTAGCGTCACACTTGTTATAAGATAATTGTTGTCATCATTTTGGGTTGGAAAAAGATGGGCATTTTCATGTCAGGCCATATATAGTTGAACTTACTCTGTGACGACGATAACATATTTATGTAAAAGAGTTGCAAGGATATATACTTACAATAGTGTGGTTATTGACGATTTCCGGCAATTAACATGTAAGAGACGAGGTTGTTAACATATAGTGTGGTGTAATAAGTGACAACAAAGTCAAGATTAGAGATGAAAGTTAACTTGGTTGTTCAAAACACCAATAAACCAGCAAGTGCTTTTTCTTATGCAAACTGAAGAAGCAATTCTAGTTTAGAGGGGCGGTTAGTAATGCTTATCTTATTGATTTATAAAACAACTTATTTCCCTTGTACATAACCAAATCCTAAACAATAAAAACTGCTAAACAAATAAATTTACATCACCATGCAGCATCTAAGGCTGCATTTGAACTAAAAGTATAGTACCTAAAATGATATTGGTGCTTTCTAACTATCTATAGTGTGAAAAAGATACAATCAAGTTAGCTTGATAGTGATGTGCATCTTTTAATATTCTATTGTTGTTGAATGAAGCATTGTAAGTTACAAGTCCATATACTATGAATTTCTAAAAGTGAATGCTTTATTTTATTTATTTTTTATGCTTATCTATGATACAGTAATGTGTGTAAATCAAAAAATAAAGTGTGCCGATCACCTCCTATACTGTAATGCTTTCATTATACTTCTTTGAGCGACAAAAACACCTAAAATAGAAAACTAGCAAAATTGCACCAAGATAGAACGAGGCAAAATCCTATACCGCCATAACAATCACGACACCACTTGATATAACTTGACACTATAAATAAAATATCGCCGATGGAATACCATACGCAGGTGATTAGATCATGTTTTATTTGATACATCGAAAATGGTAGACCTAAAAATAGAGAGTCTAAATATGTTTTATTTGATACATCGAAAATGGTAGACCTAAAAGGTATGTACTTGTGTTACCACAACTTTCTATCCATAATGCACCATCAATTTTTTGTTCTAAATCACACTACACTGATGTCAATTTTTATGATGGTATTATGAGTAAAAAAAATAAAATAAAATAAAATTGATGAGGTTATATATCAAAACAAATGATGTAGAAATTGTATGATGGACAGTGGCGAAGCTAGAAAGTTTTTAGTGGGGGGTTGAGATCTAAATTTTTTTTCCTAACGCTATTTTTCGGGTAATACCGAAATTTTGGGGGGTCAAAACCGAATATACCGAAATTTTTCTACACGAAAACTATATACCCCCTACATCGCAAAAAAAATTTCAGGGGGTCGGGCGCCCCCTCCCGCCCCTATGTAGCTGCGCCCCTGATGATGGAACTGTTTGGTTTGAGGTTTCGACGGGTTATGTTTAATACGCGAGGTCGTGGGTCGGGTTGGTTATCAACTCGTGTCATACTTTCTACCGTGTGTTTGCTTTTAGTGGTTTAAAAGGTCGGAGTTGTATCTTAGTATGTCGGGTCGGTTATCAACTCCGTGTCATACTTTCTATTGAGTGTTTCCTTTTAGTATTACCGTGTTTAGTGGGTTTAAAAGGTCAGAATTGTATCTTAGTATGTCGGGTATTCACTTAATGATATTCGTGTTTGATCCTAGTGTAGGTGTTGGTCATAAGGTCGGCTCATTTGTGTAGTTTGGTAAGGTTTGCTATGTTCGCGTCTATGTACAAATTATATCACAACATTTTACTCATACTTGTTGCTAACTACTAATTCTTTTTAATTTTCTCCTTTTCTAACTTAATGTGGTGTAAATGAGTCACCTTTGTAACTTATATCATACGTTGCACAATGTATAAAAAAAGCCATATATGATTAAATTAATACCACAACAATTTGGAAGTTATAAAGTTTTTCAAAGTCAAATGACTTGACCATAAATCTTTCTTTCCAAAATCCTTAATACAAGGAAAAATACCAACAAAATAATTAAAAGTTAAGGGTTCCACCAAATCTTAAAAACGAGTCAAATTTGTAAGTTAGTGTTAATTAACGTTATAATTACCTACTAAATCAAATAAAAATCGGTCAAGATGTCTTGTTTAACCGACACGTGTCGGTAACTATTTAATACGGCGATGTTCGGCGGAAAAATATTTGTTTAAGGATCCTTTTAAAACAATCAAGTTAATATATGGACCCCATTATTTTTTATGTTTACTAATTAGCTCATAAAAGATGACTTTAGTAGAACTTAAGTACTAACGTTAAATAAATTAATTTATATTTCAATAAAGGTTTTGTATTATATGATGAGTAGATGTGTTAAGACTTAAGAGAATGAATATTACTACGTAATGGTTTTAGATGATACCTACAGGTCTAAAATTTTATATTATGATATTTTGATTCTTTAGATCAAAATAGTTATATTTTGAGAAGCATCTATAACTCTATATTGATGAGTTTTTTTTTTTTTTTTTTTTTTTTTTTTTTTTTTATATTATTATTTTTATTATTTTATTTTTAAATGATGTTTTTTAAGTTTTCTTTAGTTAAAAACGTTCTAGATATGAACTAGTTATTTGTATAAATAAATGATTTAAAAACATATAATTAAGGTAAATGAGTTTCAAATAAGATATGTATTTATATCAAGTTTTAAAAATGTTTTTAATTAAGAAAAGCTTACACAATACCTATAGAATTGTTGTTTTCAAATTTTTTATTTTATTGTATTTTATTTTATTTGCAATTTTATGTTAAAAGTTTAGAAAAAAACTAAAGCTACAAACCATACAAATTAAAATCAATCTAAAATACTTCAAACCTCGTCGATAAACCTCCAATAAAACACAACATTAATGAAAAACAATAAAAAGCAAAAACTCTTTAAATGCTTTATATTAAAATACTTTCAAACCTCGTTCATAAACCTTCAATTAAGATGCAGTTTTCTAAAACAATTTAAGTGCTTTAGAGGAACTTACTTTTTATTTCTTCGAGTGAGCGTTTATTATTATTATTATTATTATTATTATTATTATTATTATTATTATTGAATCAATGAATTAAACCTTAGAGAACATCTACTATAAGTGGTTTATGAAAAGGTTTAAACCTATACGCATTATGGTTAAAAAGTTAATATAATTGTAAAATGTTCATATATAGTAGTGGTAATAAATTTATAATATCAAAAGTTTTATAAGTTGATGATTTAGCATGTTATAAAACTATTTAAAAATTTAATCATTGTGAATGCTATTAAAGATATTGTATGGAGATTGTGTTAATACAAGAGTTTATTTCTTAAAGATAAATGTTAATAATATAACTTTCAAGGTTTGATCACTATGTTGTAGTAGTCAAGGTTTCTTTTCGCTTTAATAAATTAGCAAAATTCTATACTTAAGTCTTATTTTTTTATTACTAAAATTGTGAAAATCTCTCAAGGTACCTTGAGAACCTCTGTAATTCTGTCAACCATTAATAATTTTTGGATCGGAGATGTTAAGACTTTTCTTACTTTGGTCGAAAAATATATGCAAAAATATAAATTTTGAGTGACTTAATTATCGTCTTCTTAGCCAATATTCATTGTCGTAACATTTCTAGCATTTCACTAGTTCAACATAACCATGTTGTTAAAACAAGACCTCAATACATATCTTTTTCGACAAGGACCATAGTGAAAAGTTTCAAGTCGTGAGAGCATCTTCAAACCTTGTGAAGTTGCTATAAGTTTTGAAAGATATGTTATATTTTACAGTTTTTGATGCTCTATATACTTAGAAGTTGTTTCGAAAAATAAGTCATCATACTTGAAACTTTCGAAAAACAATTAAACTGTCAAAATACTTGGAGGCAGAGACGGAGACAGTGGGGGAGCCAGAGGGTGCTCGGCCCCCTCCAACACGCCCAATCGCTTTGCTATTTACCTTATAAAATTTAAGCATATGACGTAACTATAGGTAAATGACCCCCCTAAGCTTTAGTTAAATTACTTTGTTAGCTTGAGAAAAAAATTTCGGCCCCCTTATTCCTAATTCATGGCTCCGTCTTTGCTTGGAGCATGCAAAAGTTAAGTTTGCTGTATGTTGTTGCCACTCTCAAGATGCAAAAACTACTCTAATGTTGTGTTTTGTTTCTGATATGATCGTCTAAACAAGTTGTTGCAAGAAAATGTTATATTTCTAAGTAATGCATGTAAAGTACATTATAAAATTCGCACCAAGTGTGTTACCTTTAGTCTTTAGACATGGTATTGCGAGTCTTTTAAGAAAACTAGTGCCAAATCTATTTTTAGAAGGTCAAATAGTCATGTAGTTATGGTCTAAACTCATTAAAGAATCTATCCCAAAATTTGCATAAGCCATTAGTATGTGTCACTTTATAACCCTACAAAAACACCTTCTTTGTCTCCCCATCCACTCCCTTAAAACCCCTCAAAATCACCATATTTTTTCATCATTTCCTAGTCTCCTCGTGTGTCTAATTAACTCTGTCACTATCTCTTCACTTCAAGTTTCACTATGTCAACTGGTGCTGGCACTGGTTCTCCTTGCGGCGCATGCAAGTTTCTAAGGCGAAAATGTGCCGCAGATTGCATCTTTGCACCATATTTCTGCTCGGAACAAGGCCCCGCTAGGTTTGCTGCCATTCATAAAGTGTTTGGGGCAAGCAATGTTTCTAAACTACTACTTCATGTGCCTGTGGCTGATCGTTGTGAGGCCGTGGTTACTATTGCTTACGAAGCTCAAGCTAGGATCAAAGATCCTGTTTATGGGTGTGTTGCGCATATCTTTGCCTTGCAACAACAGGTATGTTCGTTATATAAAAGTCGCATTAGAAAACAAGAACGAAGATAAGAGTACCTTTGTATACTTTTTGCAAACTTCGCACAAATTAACATGTAATAGAAATTCACATGTTTATGAATGGTTCTTACATGATGTAACTCTAAACATATATAGATATGTTTTGAATGACGATTTTAATTAAAACGCTAGCAAGAAGCTAGAAAGAATACATATAAACATGTTTCTGTATATATATAATTTCCTAAGCTCCTTCTATTGATGGCATCTTCTCTAACTTGATCTCGGATATAATTGAATGGTAGGTTGCATGCTTACAAACACAGTTGATGCAAATAAAGGCGCAAATGGCTCAAGGATTCTTTGATTCAAGAAACATAGAGACTCAATGGCCAGGATCCGCAGCGTATCAGAATTATCCAACTTTCACGAATATTATGAATGGAAATATATCGCCTCAAAGCTCACTCGAGTCCATTGATCATAACAATGAAGGAACAAGGGATCAAGAGAAACAAAGTAGAGACGAAGTTGATCATTACCATGACATATCTTTTCAACAAGTTAATAACAACAAGAAGAGGCCTTTCCCAAGTGATTTGGGTGAGCTTCAAGAACTTGCTGTTAGAATGATGAGAAACTGATTTACTTTTGATTAATAGTAACCCTAATGAGCCAGTTTGCTTCTTATGATCATTTCATTCCATCTTATCATCAAATACTATGGTATGCATATTATGACTTTAAATCAATAAATGTATAGAGGGTTTAACTAGGGCTAATATGTCATCGATCAAGAATCACCAAGATAGCTTATTACCATGCTATAAAGCCTAATTTAGACTACTTTTTCCTTTTCTTTTATGAAATCTCTCTCACTGTCTCAATCGCACTCTATCTCTAGATATATTGTATATAGGACTATGTTATAGCTTAATTTGCCATCAAGAAGATCCAAGAAAGCTTCTTACACACATCCCACCATGCTATATAGGCTTTATTATGCATTTTTTATTCAATAATCTTTTGCAAAATCTCTCTCCCACTCTTGGTATAAGATTCAGTTTATATAGTACATGTCCACATGTAAAGTTCATGACTTCATGCTAGTATTAATCAACTTATGTCATGTGTTCACTAACCTAAATTCAGTTTATATCATTGATATACTTATGGTATAATCACTTTCATCCAAAATCATATACACCGGACACTAGTTAATTTTAGGTAACTTTTTTTAAAGGCTAGAGACTTAATAAATGAACACCATATAAAGCAAGATTAAAAGAAATGACGAGACATGGACAAAGCAACGAATGAATGTCGAATCATGATTCGTGAATCTTTCTAGCATCAAAATTTAACCGAGTTGCGGTATTCTCCAAATAAGGCCAACTTTAGTTTCTTCGGCATCAATACACTCCATCTTGTCGATACATTTCCCGGTTAAAGTTTAGTAACTAGCTAGCAAATGACAATAATAGATTTGGTACCATAACCCATACCATAGTGCTTACAAACGTATATAGTGAATATGTGTTGGGTTAGATTGAGTTGAAGATTTTGATAATGACAAAAATAATAGGGACATACCCTTTGACATTTTTGCAAGGAAACTCTTGGTTTTTGGGTCATTTGAAAATTTTATCATCTACGAAGCTAGATCGTACGTCAGGAGAAATAAAATATGTACATAGTTTTTTGTAATTATCTAAGATAAGTGTATGAATAATTGGAGTTTGAACCCTCTGGTATCTTCCCCAGAATTTTAATTACTCTTTCCCTATTTTTTTTGAAACGGTTCTTTCGGAGAAATCCTTGACCAATGAAACTCGATGGGGGGAAAACCTTCAACTTAAGCCGCCCGAAGGCACGACACTTAATTTGAAGTAAACTCTGCCTTTTTCAGATTCGAACCCTAGTGGGTTGAAACCTTCATTGAAGGACTTTGAAAGCCTGGTATCAACAAACCCTGTGGTCAAAGAGGACTTCCCGGATGGTCACCCATCCGGTAGTACTCTCTCTGTGACAATGATATTTTTAAGGGTCTTTCCCTATGACAATAATATTTTTTTTGGAACGTTTATTTTAAGGGTCTTTATAATTCTTTCTGGATTATTATAATACTAATTCAATTTCATAAACTTTTAAGTGAAGACATCTAAACTAACTCATATTCAGAGCCTTGTTGTTAGCTTAAGACTTCAATTACAGTAGTTGTCTATCTTTCAATTGAATGATCACAATATTTATCACACGTGAATATCTTGTATATATACGGTAGAAACTCTATAATATAATACACTTGGGACCACCAAAATTTATTAATTAAAAGAGTTATTAATTAATCGATAAATTAATAATTATTAATTTATATATCGATGAAGAAGATGATGAAAGTTCTACAATGGAGCCCCTTCGCGAAACGAAGCTATTAAAGCGGCAATCACATTGAACAATTTCTTGTTGAGCTATGACAAAACAACACCAGAAGTTCTTACCATGCTAAAGAAAATTAGAGACGAGATTCAAGGGGAAATTGATTTAAACAAAAAATAAAAGACAATTGAGTCATTTTTCAAGAAACCTTCATAAATCATTCATGTAATATGCTATATATAAGGAATTATTAATTTATATTTTATATGAGGTCTAAAGAAATTATCAAAAATGTATTATCTTATAATTTTAGCGAATTATTAATTTAGCACCCTATCCTCGAGTCGGGACCGACAAAAAATATTATCTTAGAGAATTTATTAAATAATCAAGTATTAATTTATCGAGTTTCGACTGCAGTACACTTTCACTAGGTCCAATATGGTATAATATAGAAATATATGACTTGTCCCATTATCTATAGTCTAGTATATAAGGTACTAATAAGATGGTTCACCTATAATGTATAGTAAGAAGCTTACAACACTTTAAGATATTAATATGAACCATCTTGTACTCAAATACTTAGACAAAATGTTCCCTTAATTGATTTAATTACTATGAATTTAGTAGCTTTCACGAGTTCCACAATTCTAATTATACAAACTGTGAAGGAAGGGCTTTTGCGGATTATGAAAATTATTATTTCGGAAAGTTAAAATTGTTATAAAGAAAAAGACAGAGAGATCGATTACATGAGGCACTTTATTTTGCATACTTTAATTTTGGTACACATCAATGGACAAATCTTCACTATCTATCTAGTTTAATCTAACGGTGGAGATTAACCTAAGATTAAATGTGAAAACATATGTCAATGTTTTTTTCTTTCACTTTTTGTTTTTTTATTATTCATTTTTTTTCTTTCTTTTTTTATTATTTTTTTTGTCTTTTTTTTTTCACGCTTCATAGTTTTTTTTGTTTTTTTGTTTTTTTTTTCACGCTTCTTTTTTTCTTTTTCATTTTTTTTCCTTTTCATTTTTTTTTTCTTTTTTATTCTAATTCACATTTTTTTTCCTAATAAACGTTTTTTTTTCGCTTTCATACATTTTCGACTGTTTTCATGCGTTTTTGTCTGTTTTCGTACGTTTTCGCCTGTTTTCATATATTTTCGCCCGTTTTCTTACGTTCTCGTTCGTTTTTGTCCGTTTTCATACGTTTTCGTCTGTTTTCTTACGTTTTCGCCCGTTAATGTCTGTTTTCATACGTTTTCATATGTTTTCTTACATTTTCGTTCATTTTCATACGTTTTCGTCCGTTTTCATACGTTTTCGTTCGTTTTAATACATTTTCGTCCGTTTTCTTTCGTTTTCGTCCATTTTTCATAAGTCTTTGTTCGTTTTCAGACTTGCTTTTACGCTTTAATACGTTTTCGTCCGGTTTCACATATATTCGTCCATTTTCTTATGTTTTCGTTCGTTTTCATACGTTTTCTTTCGTTTTCATCCATTTTTCAAACGTTTTTGTCCTTTTCATACATGTTTTTACACTTTCAAACGTTTTCTTCCGTTTTCATACATTTTCGTTCGTTTTCTTACGTTTTCGTCCATTTTTTCATTTGTTTTTAAATGTTTTTGTCAATTTTCATACGTTTTCATATGTTTCTAAAATCTAAATATCACAAGTGATATTCTGAATAATTATATTCAGAAATCACAATTGATATCTATGATATTCAGAATATCACAAGTGATATTCTGAATATCACAAGTGATTTTCTATGATATATAGAATATCACAAGTGATACTATTAGTACCACAAATGATATGTTGGATATCGTAAGTAATATTTTGTGATATTCAGAGTATCACAAGTGATATTCTGAATATCATAAGTGATTTTCTGAATTTGACAAGTGATATTCAACAAATGTTTTGTAACATGAAAATCATAAAGTGATATTCAGAAAATCACAAGTGATAGATATTCAGAAAATCACAATTGATATTTAGAATATCACAATTGATATTCAGAAAAACACAAGTGATATTCTGAATATCGGTTGTGATATTCAGAAACGTTTTCGTCCGTAATCTTTCGTTTTCCTCCATTTTTCATACGTTTTTGTCCGTTTTCATATGTGTTTTTACGTTTTCATACGTTTTGTCTATTTTCATACGTATTCGTCCGTTTTCTTACATTTTCGTCCATTTTCTTACGTTTCTGAATATCACAAGTGATATTCAGTGATATCTAGAATATCACTTGTGATTTTCTGAATATCACTTGTGATATTCTGAATAGCACTTGTGATTTTCTTATTTTTCATACGTATTAGTCTAATTTTTTTACGTTTTCGTCCGTTTTTATACGTTTCTAAATATCACAATTGATATTCAGAATATCACTTGTGTTTTTCTGAATATCAATGGTGATATTCTGCATATCACTTGTTATTTTCTGAATATCACTTGTGATTTTCATGTTACAAAACATTTGTTGAAAATCACTTGCCAAATTCAAAAAATCGCTTTTAATATTTAGAATATCACTTGTGATACTTTAAATATCACAGAATATTACTTATAATATCTAGAATATCATTTGTAGTACTCATAGTATCACTTGTGATATTCTGCATATCACAGAAAATCAATTGTGATATTCAGAATATCACTTGTGATATTCAGAATATCACTTGTGATATTCAGAATATAATTTGTGATATTCAGAATATCACTTATAATATTTAGAAACATATGAAAACGTCTGTTGATGCGTAGGGATTGCACCCGGCTTTACCTCTCAAGGGATCTTGAGAAGCTTACAACCCCCACCAGGCAGTGTACCTGATCGTTGTAGTATAGTATAGTGACAAGTACCGGGGGATTGATCGTTCAGCTAGGAATAGTGTCGCTAGGATTAGAAAACCTAATTACTAGTGCTAGAGATGACGGATGATTATTTTTGTATTTTTATATTTTTTAGAAAGCAAGTAAATATCTCGGGTTTGAAGGATTTGGGCGGAATTAGTTGCTAGTCAACTAACCCAATACTAAAGATGCAATCAAAATAAAATACTAGAAATGAAAATAAACTAAATTAACTAAGGTTGTGAGCAATAAGTGGAGAAATTGTGTTTACTTAGATTTCACTACTCCCTAGATATCTTTTACACGTTAATTACTTGTTATAGTTGCGTGGATGACGGATTGTATTCCTTAATACCATTCATGGGGTGGCGCACTTAACTCCCCAATCCTATGAGTGCCTACTTCACTCCTATGTCGAGCCGGCTAAGAAGCTCCTAACATGAGATCATTAGAATTTACTCATGCATTAAATACAACCAATAAAACCTAGTGCACATCGGTTCATGTTTCCTAAGACGTTCAAGCATATTACCATTTGGAGATCTGCCAGTTTTCTTAAGCCTAACATCGAAATCATTCATCCAATA
Source organism: Artemisia argyi (assembly GCA_030686995.1). Lineage (NCBI taxonomy): Eukaryota > Viridiplantae > Streptophyta > Magnoliopsida > Asterales > Asteraceae > Artemisia > Artemisia argyi. The sequence continues at coordinate 162,759,876 of CM060683.1, forward strand.
CAACCATAAACAAGTAATCAACACATAATCAACATCTAGGTTTCATTAGATCTAAGCAAACACAAAATAAATCTAGCCTAGCATGGTGGAATTAAGACAAGCACAAGATATAGACAACCAACACATAGACATATTGATTGAATTAGAAGAACACTTATCTCAATTACACATGTAAGGGTTCAAGGGCTGAAAACCCTTGAAAAACCTGTAAAAATCGTATATGGTTCGGCCTTAGGGTTTCTCCAAACTTGTTCCTCTCAATGAATGAAAATTAGAAAACTATATATAGGAAATTGAGGCTGACGGCGTCAAGACCAAATAGGTGACGCCGTCATCTCGCCGCCAAAAGAATTCTCGGATTGCCTTGATCTACATCTGACGCCGTCACGTATTTTACTCTTGACGCTCTTCCTTGTGACGCCTTCATTTCTGTACTGGGTCGTCATGAAAATTACTCTTGACGCCGTCAGGATGTTACTCTTGACGCCGTCAAACACTGTTCCCAGCTTGGAAAATTAAGTCTTTGGCGTTTTCTTCACTTTTATGCTCCAAAAATGTCCGAATTGCTTCATTTTCCAGTTTTCACTCCCAAAGTACCTAAAATCACAAAAGGAACGATTTAGGGCAATATTTGATCAAATAATTTCAATTCCGGGCTTAAATGACCCCCTAAAAGTGGTTCATTTTTCGCCTCATCATATACCCTTACACTTGAGATTTGCTTGTCCTCAAGCAAATGCGCTTTTATTCTAGTTAAAAGACAAGTTAGGGGTCATTTAACACTAATATAAAAGTAATTACAACAAATAATCGTTCCACTAAAGACCAAAGACAAGCACGGAGGTCATACACTAGCACCTCACAAATAGTGTTTAGATACTCACATCTCTCGGGTGTAATAAAGTATAAATTACAATATGGAAACGGAAGATATCTCTCACTACCTGTCATAGCAAAATAGATTATCATAGGCTTGGGAAAGGATCAAACCTCCACCACATGGCGTAAGCACCTAGGATAAACTATCAAAGAGGTCTTTTAAAGGGTTATAACGTTAGATGTAGGAATATGAAATACACGGTTTTGTTGGATATAGGCAGTCTTTACTGGTGGCGAATTAACAATCTTGGTCAATTACATGTACAATATGGCGTTGCTAAGCCAAGACTAGACTCGACTTAAGCTAATAAATCAAAAATAACCAAAACATAAAATAAACATAGAATGAAACAGGATGGTAGTCCGTATGTTTTTTTCTCTTTTCTTTTTCTATTTTTTTTCTTTTTCTTGATTTTTTTTTATTTTTTTTTTATATATTTTTTTTTTGCATACACTCTTACCCTACCATCCAAAATAATATATCATAGGGAATGTAAATTCCCCTTACACTTGAATTTTTACATACTTTACAATAAACTAAACTAATAACTCGAATTAAGAAAATCAAAACACTTGGAGTACTTTTAAGATTAACGCACATATGGGGGTAATAATATTATGTTCTTCCCCATTACTCCATAAAATAAGTACTTTACCCATGAGTCCCAATCGTCCCAAAACAATATGTACAAGGATATTACTCGACTTAGCAACCATGTAATCAATTAGAAAGTTAACTTAGGGTTTAACAAATAACAATAATGCACTAAAAATGAGCGCATACACGGAAGGCTAAGGCGATTTGGTTGTACATTTAAGTGGGGTGTAACAAATTCTTCCTTTAAGTAAAATGCTTAAAGTTAGAAACGAAAAGATAGGCTCAGAGGGGTGTACTAGGGGTTTCGTGTACTAAAAATGAGTACAACGCTAAGGTGTGGGAAAAATTAGTTGACTTAACTAGCCAAGTAATATGACTTAAATAGTCAAGTAATTATGATACGGGTTTAACACAAGGGTGATCCTAATGCCTCTTATCATGTAGTAAATCCTACTACACGAATGTAGTCTCACTAGCGGTCTCGGGATGCATCACTAACGCAAGTTCTAGAATCTAAATGCTACCGGTACACTCATAAGTACTAATAATAAATGCTTTTCCTATCAAATCTAAAGGCGAACCTCACATATTTGGGTGGAAAATTTTTCTGAAAGTACGGTTTTGTGCTAGTCATACAATCTCCTATCCATGAGACGCTTGCTATGGCTAAAGTTTCACTCCTAAATGTTGTAAAAAATTTTAAATTTGGCGCTAAAATTGCACTAACAAGTATTTCTCATAGTTTTATTACACATCTACCATTAAACAAACAAACTCAAGCGAAAGTGTATTTGTAAGGTATCATCATTTTACCCTCCCCTTACACTTAGGATGAACATTGTCCCCAATGTTCAAGTAAAGAATGTAAAAGTGAAATAAGTAAAAAGAATGAAATCAAATACTCCCCTGATTCGCTCGGTATGGATAATAAGGTGGCCAGGTTAGATCTTCCTCCAAAAAAATGAACAATCAAAGCTTCCCTTCCAGAAAAATAAATCATCTTCTTGTCATACATAACCTGTAAATCCTGAGAAAACAAACAAAGCAACCTCGCATAAAATCGGCGGCAATCTATATAAGTTACTAAATCCTAGAAAACAAAATAAGATATAATGCTTGTGGAATGAAATTTGCAGATTTCTTGGAGATTATAAAACTTAATAATTCAACAAAAACTTAAAGAATCCGTTAGAAAAACAAAACTGGTAAAATTTCCAGGTTTTTACACGTGATGCCGTCAAGAGTAATCTCGTGACGCCATCAGAAGTGACCTGCAGAAATTCTTATGTTAAGTTTCCGGAAAATTTCTGGAAAAACTTGGTCCTACTTACTGGAAAATCCTGCAAAACTTCATTACGACTCAATACAAGCATTTGACTCTAACAAATACGAATATACATGTTCATTTAATATTGTGGAGAATCATGATCGGTTTGTTTCTTAAAAACATATTTGGGATTTCCCCTTACACTTATCATTTGCAAAATTACTTTTAGGTGAAGCTAAGACTAGGCGAAAACAACAAAGTAAAGTATTTCCACTATTTAATTTAGAAACATGATCTACCAACAAAAAAAATAAAGCATGCATACGGAAAACAAATAGCTAACAAACAAAATAAAATCACACAAAGCATGGGTTTCCTCCCAAGAAGCGCTTTTCTTTATTTACGAGTCTTGTAGCTAGACTCAAGGTCATGGGTTACTACGTGACCTCATCGTTGGTTCCACTCTCTAGGTCGTCTTCTAAGCCAGTTTTGTATTCCGGACCTAGTTGCAAGCATTCTTTGTAGAAACCAAGCGTCCTATTCTTCACATACACTACTCCTCTACGTCTATCCTCATCATTCCTATAATAAGCCGCTTGCTTGTGTTCCTTTTCTATATTAGAGAGAAGGCGGTATTGCTTAATTTTGTAGGGTATTTGGTAGGCAATCTCATCATTCTCTTCCTTGAATCTAACTGTCCCTAAAGTCGGATCATAACTCATCCTAGTGGCCTCAACAAATGGTTTTCCGAATATTATTTGGCTTAGGCAATCATCTATCACCGGACGAGTGTCTTCTACTATCATAAAATCGATCTCATAAGTGAAATTGCCTATAATCACATGCAATCCCTTCACTCTTCCTACAAAATTACTTATCGAATTCCTATTGGGCATCATCCTAAAATCAAGTTGCTTCTTCATCACCCAATTGTAATAAGTCCTAGTCATGAAGTTTACAGGAGATCTAGGATCGATGTAAGCTTTCCATATATGCATATGCCCGATATTGCATGGTATGTTAATGTTAGAGGGGTCTCCCATTTTTATAAGGGGTGTGCCAAGGATATATGGTCTCTCGGGACTATCGAATAACTCCTTATGGTATTCCCGTTCTTCCTTGGTGGGCATCTTATCAAAGTACTTCTCTATAGTTTCTACTTCCTTTAACCCTTTTTCCTTATTAACCTCAACTTCCCTACTTTCATCCCTAGTTTCGGTTTCTACTCCAACTTCATCCTTGTCACTTTCATCTATCTCCTTATCTATTGGCTTAATGGTGACAACATTGACAAAGTGGACATGTTTAGATGAGGAGGGGTCCTTAATTTGGATTCCGTTATTGGTGTCCATAGTGTCCTTCCTAGGTGTAGTTAACGCTTGGTTGTTGAGGGCTTTCAACAAGTTGTCTATCTTGTTGGTCATCTCCGTTTGTTGTTGGTTGAATTCGGTTTTGAACCTTCAAGATTGTTGGTACTACCATAGTTGTTAGAAGGATTGTTGTTGAAAGTACGGTTGGTGGGTGGACCGTTTGGTTGGTAACGATTAGGCGGATTGGAAGAATTGGGTTGATTTTGTTTCCACCTAAGGTTTGGGTGATTTTTCCAAGAGGGGTTGTAGGAATCACCATAACGGTTTGGCTCGGGTTTGAAAGTGTACCACTTATCTCCCGCTTCGTCGGTACGCGTGGATGCGTAGTCCACAAAAGCTGTTCCGGGGAGTTCCACACAATCACGAGTGTCATGGGGACCACTACATAATTCGCATGAAGAAGTGATTTTGTTCACTTGGCTTGAAGGCTTAGGAGCTTCGTAAGATTTCATGAGAAACTTGACTTGGTCCTCAAGTTCCATGCTCCTACGGTCGGGAGTGCTAGAGTTGTTCGAAGGCAAAGATATTGCCTTGACCGTTTTGTTCAAATCACGGGGATCATTCCAACTTTCGTTGTCATAGAGAGCAAGATCTTCTATGAGTTCCCATGATTGTTCCGCACTTAGATCACGTAGCTTACCACCGGCCGATTGGTCAATGGCTCGCCTCGTGGAGAGATCGATATGGTCATAAAAGATTTGGACTTGGAGCCAAAGATCTATGCCATGATGAGGGACTTTTTGGAGTAAGTCCTTGAAACGAGTCCATGCTTCATAAAGAGATTCATTTTGACGTTGTTGGAACATCAAGATGTCATTTCTAAGCTTAGTAGTTCTCCCCGGTGGGAAAAATTGAGCAAGGAAACGAGTGGTGAGATCATCCCATGTGGTGATGGATCCCGCGGGTAAACGCTCAAGCCATTGACTAGCTTGATCCCGTAGAGAGAATTGGAATAGGTGTAATCGGGTTGTCTCTCTAGTTTCAACATCTAGGTCTATGGAATCTACGATTTTTAGGAAGTCCTTAAGATGTTGGTTTGGATCTTCGGAACGAAGTCCATGGAATGCACATCCGCTTTGCACCAACCGGATGGTGTCGGATCGCAAGGGGGTCACATTGGCTCCGGTGAGCTCAATGGTGTTTCGGTAGCCTTGGTGGCTAGGTCAGGAATACTCTCCTAAGGTTCGGGGCCTAAGAGGTTCTAGTGGTGGGATGACGGGTTCAAAGATGTTCCCATCATCCATGATGTCGGGTGGTGAAAAGTTACAAACAAAAACACAAAGAAATAAGATAGACTAAAGAAAACCTAAAAATAAAAATAAAATCTTACTAGAAAGGAATCTAGCAAGTAGACCTAATAAAAAGAGATTCTAACCTAGACAATAACTATTCCCCGGGCTGCGGCGCCAAAAACTTGATGCGTAGGGATTGCCCCAGGCTTTACCTCTCAAGGGATCTTGAGAAGCTTACAACCCCCACCAGGCAGTGTACCTGATCGTTGTAGTATAGTATAGTGACAAGTACCGGGGGATTGATCGTTTAGCTAGGAATAGTGTCGCTAGGATTAGAAAACCTAATTACTAGTGCTAGAGATGACGGATGATTATTTTTGTATTTTTATATTTTTTAGAAAGCAAGTAAATATCTCGGGTTTGAAGGATTTGGGCGGAATTAGTTGCTAGTCAACTAACCCAATACTAAAGATGCAATCAAAATAAAATACTAGAAATGAAAATAAACTAAATTAACTAAGGTTGTGAGCAATAAGTGGAGAAATTGTGTTTACTTAGATTTCACTACTCCCTAGATATCTTTTACACGTTAATTACTTGTTATAGTTGCGTGGATGACGGATTGTATTCCTTAATACCATTCATGGGGTGGCGCACTTAACTCCCTAATCCTATGAGTGCCTACTTCACTCCTATGTCGAGCCGGCTAAGAAGCTCCTAACATGAGATCATTAGAATTTACTCATGCATTAAATACAACCAATAAAACCTAGTGCACATCGGTTCATGTTTCCTAAGACGTTCAAGCATGTTACCATTTGGAGATCTGCCAGTTTTCTTAAGCCTAACATCGAAATCATTCATCCAATACAACCATAAACAAGTAATCAACACATAATCAACATCTAGGTTTCATTAGATATAAGCAAACACAAAATAAATCTAGCCTAGCATGGTGGAATTAAGACAAGCACAAGATATAGACAACCAACACATAGACATATTGATTGAATTAGAAGAACACTTATCTCAATTACACATGTAAGGGTTCAAGGGCTGAAAACCCTTGAAAAACCTGTAAAAATCGTATATGGTTCGGCCTTAGGGTTTCTCCAAACTTGTTCCTCTCAATGAATGAAAATTAGAAAACTATATATAGGAAATTGAGGCTGACGGGGTCAAGACCAGATGGGTGACGCCGTCATCTCGCCGCCAAAAGAATTCTCGGACTGCCTTGATCTACATCTGACGCCGTCACGTATTAAGTTTTTCCAGGCCGTCACGTATTTTACTCTTGACGCTCTTCCTTGTGACGCCTTCATTTCTGTACTGGGCCGTCGTGAAAATTACTCTTGACGCCGTCAGGATGTTACTCTTGACGCCGTCAAACACTGTTCCCAGCTTGGAAAATTAAGTCTTTGGCGTTTTCTTCACTTTTATGCTCCAAAAACGTCCGAATTGCTTCATTTTCCAGTTTTCACTCCCAAAGTACCTAAAATCACAAAAGGAACGATTTAGGGCAATATTTGATCAAATAATTTCAATTCCGGGCTTAAATGACCCCCTAAAAGTGGTTCATTTTTCGCCTCATTATATACCCTTACACTTGAGATTTGCTTGTCCTCAAGCAAATGCGCTTTTATTCTAGTTAAAAGACAAGTTAGGGGTCATTTAACACTAATATAAAAGTAATTACAACAAATAATCATTCCACTAAAGACCAAAGACAAGCACGGAGGTCATACACTAGCACCTCACAAATAGTGTTTAGATACTCACATCTCTCGGGTGTAATAAAGTATAAATTACAATATGGAAACGGAAGATATCTCTCACTACCTGTCATAGCAAAATAGATTACTATAGGCTTGGGAAATGATCAAACCTCCACCACATGGCGTAAGCACCTAGGATAAACTATCAAAGAGGTCTTTTAAAGGGTTATAACGTTAGATGTAGGGATATGAAATACACGGTTTTGTTGGATATAGGCAGTCTTTACTGGTGGCGAATTAACAATCTTGGTCAATTACATGTACAATATGGCGTTGCTAAGCCAAGACTAGACTCGACTTAAGCTAATAAATCAAAAATAACCAAAACATAAAATAAACATAGAATGAAACGGGATGGTAGTCCGTATGTTTTTTTCTCTTTTCTTTTTCTAATTTTTTTCTTTTTCTTGATATATATATATATATATATATATATATATATATATATATATATATATATATATATATATATATATATATATATATATTTTGTGCATAAACTCTTACCCTACCATCCAAAATAATACATCATAGGGAATGTAAATTCCCCTTACACTTGAATTTTTACATACTTTACAATAAACTAAACTAATGACTCGAATTAAGAAAATTAAAACACTTGGAGTACTTTTAAGATTAACGCACATATGGGGGTAATAATATTATGTTCTTCCCCATTACTCCATAAAATAAGTACTTTACCCATGAGTCCCAATCGTCCCAAAACAATATGTACAAGGATATGACTCGACTTAGCAACCATGTAATCAATTAGAAAGTTAACTTAGGGTTTAACAAATAACAATAATGCACTTAAAATGAGCGCATACACGGAAGGCTAAGGCGATTTGGTTGTACATTTAAGTGGGGTGTAACAAATTATTCCTTTAAGTAAAATGCTTAAAGTTAGAAACGAAAAGATAGGCTCGGAGGGGTGTACTAGGGCTTTCGTGTACTAAAAATGAGTACAACGCTAAGGTGTGTGAAAAATTAGTTGACTTAACTAGCCAAGTAATATGACTTAAATGGTCAAGTAATTATGATATGGGTTTAACACAAGGGTGATCCTAATGCCTCTTATCATGTAGTAAATCCTACTACACGAATGTAGTCTCACTAGCGGTCTCGGGATGCATCACTAACGCAAGTTCTAGAATCTAAATGCTACCGGTACACTCATAAGTACTAATAATAAATGCTTTTCCTATCAAATCTAAAGGCGAACCTCACATATTTGGGTGGAAAATTTTTCTGAAAGTACGGTTTTGTGCTAGTCATACAATCTCCTATCCATGAGACGCTTGCTATGGCTAAAGTTTCACTCCTAAATGTTGTAAAAAATTTTAAATTTGGCGCTAAAAGTGCACTAACAAGTATTTCTCATAGTTTTATTACACATCTACCATTAAACAAACAAACTCAAGCGAAAGTGTATTTGTAAGGTATCATCATTTTACCCTCCCCTTACACTTAGGATGAACATTGTCCCCAATGTTCAAGTAAAGAATGTAAAAGTGAAATAAGTAAAAAGAATGAAATCAAATACTTCCCTGATTCGCTCGGTATGGATAATAAGGTGGCCAGGTTAGATCTTCCTCCAAAAAAATGAACAATCAAAGCTTCCCTTCCAGAAAAATAAATCATCTTCTTGTCATACATAACCTGTAAATCCTGAGAAAACAAACAAAGCAACCTCGCATAAAATCGGCGGCAATCTATATAAGTTACTAAATCCTAGAAAACAAAATAAGATATAATGCTTGTGGAATGAAATTTGCAGATTTCATGGAGATTATAAAACTTAATAATTCAACAAAAACTTTAAGAATCCGTTAGAAAAACAAAACTGGTAAAATTTCCAGGTTTTTACATGTGACGCCGTCAAGAGTAATCTCGTGACGCCGTCAGAAGACCTGCAGAAATTCTTATGTTAAGTTTCCGGAAAATTTCTGGAAAAACTTGGTCCTACTTCCTGGAAAATCCTGCAAAACTTCATTATGACTCAATACAAGCATTTGACTCTAACAAATACGAATATACATGTTCATTTAATATTGTGGAGAATCATGATCGGTTTGTTTATTAAAAACATATTTGGGGTTTCCCCTTACACTTCTCATTTGCAAAAATACTTTTAGGTGGAGTTAAGACTAGGCCAAAACAACAAAGTAAAGTATTTCCACTATTTAATTTAGAAACATGATCTACCAACAATAAAAATAAAGCATGCATACGGAAACAAATAGCAAACAAACGAAATAAAATCACACAAAGCATGGGTTGCCTCCCAAGAAGCGCTTTTCTTTATTTACGAGTATTGTAGCTAGACTCAAGGTCATGGGTTACTACGTGACCTCATCGTTGGTTCCACTCTCTAGGTCGTCTTCTAAGCCAGTTTTGTATTCCGGACATAGTTGTAAGCATTCTTTATAGAAACCAAGCATCCTATTCTTCACAAACTCTACTCCTCTACGTCTATCCTCATCATTCCTATAATAAGCCGCTTGCTTGTGTTCCTTTTCTATATTAGAGAGAAGGCGGTATTGCTCAATTTTGTAGGGCATTTGGTAGGCAATCTCATCATTCTCTTCCTTGAATCTAACTGTCCCTGAAGTCGGATCATAACTCATCCTAGTGGCCTCAACAAATGGTTTTTCGAGTATTATTTGGCTTATGCAATCATCTATCACCGGACGAGTGTCTTCTACTATCATAAAATCGATCTCATAAGTGAAATTGCCTATAATCACATGCAATCCCTTCACTCTTCCTACAAAATTACTTATCAAATTCCTATTGGGCATCATCCTAAAATCAAGTTTCTTCTTCATCACCCAATTGTAATAAGTCCTAGTCATGATGTCTACAGGAGATCTAGGATCGATGTAAGCTTTCCATATATGCATATGCCCGATATTGCATGGTATGTTAATGTTAGAGGGGTCTCCCATTTTGATAAGGGGTGTGCCAAGGATATATAGTCTCTCGGGACTATCGAATAACTCCTTATGGTATTCCCGTTCTTCCTTGGTGAGCATCTTATCAAAGTACTTCTCTATAGTTTCTACTTCCTCTAACCCCTTTTCCTTATTAACCTCAACTTCCCTACTTTCATCCCTAGTTTCGGTTTCTACTCCAACTTCATCCTTGTCACTTTCATCTATCTCCTTATCTATTGGATTAATGGTGACAACATTGACAAAGTGGACATGTTTAGATGAGGAGGGGTCCTTAATTTGGATTTAGTTATTGGTGTCCCTAGTGTCCTTCCTAGGTGTAGTTAACGCTTGGTTGTTGAGGGCTTTCAACAAGTTGTCTATCTTGTTGGTCATCTCCGTTTGTTGTTGGTTGAATTCGGTTTCGAACCTAGCTATGCGAGCTTCTTGAGATTCCATGAATTTAAACATCAATCCTTCAAGATTGTTGGTACTACCATAGTTGTTAGAAGGATTGTTGTTGAAAGTACGGTTGGTGGGTGGACCGTTTGGTTGGTAACGATTAGGCGGATTGGAAGAATTGGGTTGATTTTGTTTCCACCTAAGGTTTGGGTGATTTTTCCAAGAGGGGTTGTAGGAATCACCGTAACGGTTTGGCTCGGGTTTGAAAGTGTACCACTTATCTCCCGCTTCGTCGGTACGCGTGGATGCGTAGTCCGCAAAAGCTGTTCCGGGGAGTTCCACACAATCACGAGTGTCATGGGGACCACTACATAATTCGCATGAAGAAGTGATTTTGTTCACTTGGCTTGAAGGCTTAGGAGCTTCGTAAGATTTCATGAGAAACTTGACTTGGTCCTCAAGTTCCATGATCCTACGGTCGGGAGTGCTAGAGTTGTTCGAAGGCAAAGATATTGCCTTGACCGTTTTGTTCAAATCACGGGGATCATTCCAACTTTCGTTGTCATAGAGAGCAAGATCTTCTATGAGTTCCCATGATTGTTCCGCACTTAGATCACGTAGCTTACCACCGGCCGATTGGTCAATGGCTCGCCTCGTGGAGAGATCGATATGGTCATAAAAGATTTGGACTTGGAGCCAAAGATCTATGCCATGATGAGGGACTTTTTGGAGTAAGTCCTTGAAACGAGTCCATGCTTCATAAAGAGATTCATTTTGACGTTGTTGGAACATCAAGATGTCATTTCTAAGCTTAGTAGTTCCCCCCGGTGGGAAAAATTGAGCAAGGAAACGAGTGGTGAGATCATCCCATGTGGTGATGGATCCCGCGGGTAAACGCTCAAGCCATTGACTAGCTTGATCCCGTAGAGAGAATTGGAATAGGCGTAATCGGGTTGTCTCTCTAGTTTCAACATCTAGGTCTATGGAATCTACGATTTTTAGGAAGTCCTTAAGATGTTGGTTTGGATCTTCGGAACGAAGTCCATGGAATGCACATCCGCTTTGCACCAACCGGATGGTGTCGGATCGCAAGGGGGTCACATTGGCTCCGGTGAGCTCAATGGTGTTTCGGTAGCCTTGGTGGCTAGGTCAGGAATACTCTCCTAAGGTTCGGGGCCTAAGAGGTTCTAGTGGTGGGATGACGGGTTCAAAGATGTTCCCATCGTCCATGATGTCGGGTGGTGAAAAGTTACAAACAAAAACACAAAGAAATAAGATAGACTAAAGAAAACCTAAAAATAAAAATAAAATTTTACTAGAAAGGAATCTAGCAAGTAGACCTAATAAAAAGAGATTCTAACCTAGACAATAACTATTCCCCGGGCTGCGGCGCCAAAAACTTGATGCGTAGGGATTGCACCAGGCTTTACCTCTCAAGGGATCTTGAGAAGCTTACAACCCCCACTAGGCAGTGTACCTGATCGTTGTAGTATAGTATAGTGACAAGTACCGGGGGATTGATCGTTTAGCTAGGAATAGTGTCGCTAGGATTAGAAAACCTAATTACTAGTGCTAGAGATGACGGATGATTATTTTTGTATTTTTATATTTTTTAGAAAGCAAGTAAATATCTCGGGTTTGAAGGATTTGGGCGGAATTAGTTGCTAGTCAACTAACCCAATACTAAAGATGCAATCAAAATAAAATACTAGAAATGAAAATAAACTAAATTAACTAAGGTTGTGAGCAATAAGTGGAGAAATTGTGTTTACTTAGATTTCACTACTCCCTAGATATCTTTTACACGTTAATTACTTGTTATAGTTGCGTGGATGACGGATTGTATTCCTTAATACCATTCATGGGGTGGCGCACTTAACTCCCTAATCCTATGAGTGCCTACTTCACTCCTATGTCGAGCCGGCTAAGAAGCTCTTAACATGGGATCATTAGAATTTACTCATGCATTAAATACAACCAATAAAACCTAGTGCACATCGGTTCATGTTTCCTAAGACGTTCAAGCATGTTACCATTTGGAGATCTGCCAGTTTTCTTAAGCCTAACATCGAAATCATTCATCCAATACAACCATAAACAAGTAATCAATACATAATCAACATCTAGGTTTTATTAGATCTAAGCAAACACAAAATAAATCTAGCCTAGCATGGTGGAATTAAGACAAGCACAAGATATAGACAACCAACACATAGACATATTGATTGAATTAGAAGAACACTTATCTCAATTACACATGTAAGGGTTCAAGGGCTGAAAACCCTTGAAAAACCTGTAAAAATCATATATGGTTCGGCCTTAGGGTTTCTCCAAACTTGTTCCTCTCAATGAATGAAAATTAGAAAACTATGTATAGGAAATTGAGGCTGACGGCGTCAAGACCAAATGGGTGACGCCGTCATCTCGCCGCCAAAAGAATTCTCGGACTGCCTTGATCTACATCTGACGCCGTCACGTATTAAGTTTTTCCAGGCCGTCACGTATTTTACTCTTGACGCTCTTCCTCGTGACGCCTTCATTTCTGTACTGGGCCGTCATGAAAATTACTCTTGACGCCGTCAGGATGTTACTCTTGACGCCGTCAAACACTGTTCCCAGCTTGGAAAATTAAGTCTTTGGCGTTTTCTTCACTTTTATGCTCCAAAAACGTCCGAATTGCTTCCTTTTCCAGATTTCACTCCTAAAGTACCTAAAATCACAAAAGGAACGATTTAGGGCAATATTTGATCAAATAATTTCAATTTCGGGCTTAAATGACCCCCTAAAAGTGGTTCATTTTTCGCCTCATCATCTGTAAATTGCCACAAAAATTTAATAACAGACGAAAATGAATGAAAAAACGGACGAAAACGTAAGAAAATGAACGAAAATGTATGAAAACGAGGTGGGCAACGGTCCGCCGCGTTGTGGCGGGGCGTTGTTTCATGTCGTTGATTATTGCACATTATTTTTTTTGTTTAATAGAAAGTGGGTCAGGTGTTCGGTGCGGGGCTAAAAAGTCCGGAAAAAAAATTGAAATGGCGTGGGTCTTGATGGCGTTTTGCGGCAGGGCTCGCTAAATATATGTTAGATAAAAGTTTAAAGTAGTTTTCGCAAGCCATTATATAGTAGGGGGTATGTTTCGTAAATAGTGTTTTGCGCTGTTTTTTAACCCATTATATACTAAAGGGTATGTTTTGTAAATACTATTTTGGGCTTTCACTTGAGCTAAAGTGAAGTTGTTGTTGGCCCAAAAAAAAAACGGCAGCCCATGCGACGTCATATGACATCATCTGCTCTCAAATTACTATATATATAAGGCAAAATTGCATGTATATCTTTACCAAAGTGAATAATTGCATATATATCCTTTGTCCAAATTTTTTATGCACATAATACAATGGTGTTTATGCATGCTTTGGATATATATGCAATTATGCATTTTCAGAAGGATATATACGCAAAAACCCCTATATATAATGAAAGAAAACGTATGAAAGTTTAAAAACATGTGTGAAAATGACAAAAACGTGTGAAAAATGGACGAAAACGAAAGAAAACGGATGAAAACGAATGAAAACATAAGAAAATGGACGAATATGTATGAAAACGGACGAAAATGTATGAAAGCGTAAAAACACGTCTGAAAACGGACGAAGACATATGAAAAATGGACGAAAACGAAAGAAAACGGACGAAAACCTATTAAAACGAATGAAAACATATGAAAACTGACGAAAATGTATGAAACTAACGAAAATGTAAGAAAACATATGAAAACAGACGTTAACGGGCGAAAACGTAAGAAAGCGGACGAAAACGTATGAAAACGGACAAAAACGTATGAAAACATAAGAAAACAGGCAAAAATATATGAAAGCGGGCGAAAACGAACAAAAACATATGAAACAGATGAAAATGTATAAAAGCGAAAAAAACGTTTATTAAGAAAAAAACGTAAATTAGAAAAAAAAAAAAGAAAAAAGAAAAAAATAAGCGTCGATAAAAAAGACAACAAAAAAAAAAGAAACAAAAGGAAAAAGAAAAAAAAAAGAAAAAGAAACAAAAAAAAAATACAATGAAGCGTGAAAAAAAAGGACAAAAAAAAAGAAAGGAAAAAAGAAAGAAAGAAAGAAAGAAAAAATTAATAATAAAAAAACAAAAAGACAAAGAAAAAGAAAAAAAAAAAGAAAAACATGGACTTATATTTCAATATTTAATCTTAGGTTAATCCCCATTATTAAATCAAACTAGATGGATGGTGGAGATTTGTCCCTTAATATGCACCAAAATAAGAGTATGCATCTGAATTTTACTCTCGATTACATATACCTTACATTCTTACATATCAAAGAATCAATCACAACAATTCATGTTTTTTACTAAGTAACGCACCTATTTTCAACCTTTAAAAAAACATAATATCAATTAAATCGTTAATCGTTAAAAACAATAATTACATCATTGCGACATGCATTTAATTATCTTTCGACGAACAACTTAATATACTAATTTTGACAAGGGAAGTGATTGGCACACTCCCAAAAGTTATTGGCACACTCACAGTACAACCAGTTAAAGCATGTTATATTTGCTGTACAACTGTCTAATGCATTCAGTGGAGTGTGCCAATAAATTATGAGAGTGTGCAAATCACTTCCCTTTCGACAAACCTATTTTTTTCACAATTTGTTTTCATTGTTAAAACTTGCATGAGATATCATATTTTATTCAACACTAATTTGAGTGTTTAAATATTTAAAAAATGTAGGAAAATGAACAAAACTCTTTCTACAACATTATAAAAGTTTTACTAATTTTTTTTTTCTTGAAAACTAAACATTCATGGCTTTCAACAATATGTAACATTTTATATTTCAAATTCTGGATCAAAACACATAAAATCACATGTGATTTTTACCACATGTGATCCTTTTCACATGCGATTAGAAGTTTCATAAATAAACTGCTATAATTCTTGAATTCAAATACAGCGTGTGATGTATAGTTGGAAAGCTATGAATGTACATTTTTCACTGCAAAATACAAGAAAAGTCTTTGATTTATTCACAAATACTCATGACAATTTAGTGCAGTTGTTTATTATTCGAACATTAGATTAGTATAAACCACCTGTGAGTATGTGACGCGTCATACGAATTAAAATAATGGAAAAAAAACATAAAAAACTTCGTTGAAAGTATATGAAAGTGTTTATATAGTGAACGATAATAAAATGCTCGTCGTGATAGTATAATTTATTTTAACTAACGATTAATGGTATATGAACTATTTATTTACAGTAATGAGTCTATTTGCATTTTTAATTTTTAATTTTTAATTTTTAATTTTGATATATACTACTACGTAGTAGTTTATTGCAACAAATATACTATGAATAAAGCGTAAGGTCCTTAATATAGTATTCATTTAAGTCTATTTTAATTTCTTGATTTTGTTACTAAGTACTTGCTTATTAGGCTCACCAACAACCACCTTTAAAATTGTGATTAAATAAGTGATTGTCACAACATTGCTTTTAATGTATTATCACGATTGGATAAGACTTTTACCCCTTCATGCGGAATAGGAAGAAATACAGGCGGAGTTCAGGGTCAGCATACTGCCCAATTTAATGTCACTGCTACTTGAACCACTAATTAACAACTAACAAGCCGTTCAAAAAAAAAAAAAAAAAAAAAAAAAAAAAAAGTGAAATAATCCTGAAAAAATTGGATACATAACTAACATTTACTTGTAATTTACTGAAATAATCTGTTACACAAAATTGAAGGAAAAAACATCTTTTTAATCACAGCATTAAGGGTTTTTGTTAGCAAAACTCTAATTTTATAGCTAAATTTAGTATCGTCCTTTTTTGAAATTTCTTTGAACTTAGAATTTTGCCACACGATTTTACTAAAGAAAATAAATAAACCATCATATAGAGTGCACTCATTACATGTTTCTTGAACGTAATTAAAGAATTTGAGTTAAAAATATTAACATTGTCCCCATAATTAAACTTTATTCGTCCATAGTTTTCTTAATTATCAACTTGAGGGCATACTGCATTTAACTACGTTACTACCCTAGAATCCTAGATAGTCCAAAAAGAGGATGAATATATAATAACTACAAAACAAATAAATTCAAAGTAGAAAAAGAATTCAAACAGCCCATATAATATTAAATCTTTATGTACTTCGAGCCCATGACCCAAACATATTTCTTTAGTCAAAAGGTTGTAGAAATTAAAGTGGGGGAAAAAAAAACCTTTTTTCGTCATCAACGTGTTACTTTTGTTATTATACAATATATTAAAAAGGCAGGATTTCCTACAGTACACGTGCTTCAAAAAGTTGTACCGCACAATTGACTAAACAGTAACATTTGTGCTGTCCTATGTTGTACGTTACTGTAGCAATACTGTAGCAGATGTACTGTAGGTTTTTTTTTTTTTTTTTTTAACTATGAATAATTTTCCTTAAATAAAAAAATACAAAACTTGCACAAAAACATTTTATTATGCGGTTATTCATTTTTGTTTAAAAAAAACAAATAACAAAAAACAATACAAAACAAAAATACTAAAAAAAATACAACACCATAAAAAAAAATAACAAATCCGCTGCAAAGCGCGGGCTACCCCGCTAGTTTAAGCTAAACATTAATAGAGAAAAAAAACAAATTTAGTTTCTTGTATAATTATGACAAGTGAAGAATGAAGCTGAAAATAACTAGAAAAGGTTTAAAAATCATCCTGTACTTTGGATCAAATTAACTTAAAACAAAAGTACGCGGTATTGTTGGCATACCGGGTTTTAAAGTATGTGATAATCGCTAATCACTATTGCATGAAACTAGGATTTTCAATCAACCTTAACAGTTTAATACTAGATGATTATAATTGAATGAAACTAGGATCTTCAATCAACCATCTCACATTGTTGCTAAAAAAGTGTTACAACTTGTTTTGTATGGCAGTACTCACAAGTACATGGCTGAACTAAAGCCACAACTTTTTTTTGAGGATTTGACAAGCGATGTTACTTTTTGTTTCATTTTGTTTTGTTTCTTTAAATCAAATAAGGGAATAGCAAGCAACGTTAATACGATGTAATGAATCGATTGTGACAGTCTGTTACGATGTGATGCCGGTAGCCAATTAGCACATACAATAGCACTAGTTGAAACGTTTGGTAAAAGAAACATTAACATAAATAAAATTATAAAAGCAGATAACAGAATAGATTGTGTATTTGGATCCTTTACGGCTTTGCCTAAGAATTTTAATCAAAGTCTGATTAGCAAACAAGAAACAAGTGCAAAAGAGGCTTTATCCATAATGGAATACCATCACATGAAGTCAACAAACAAGAGGTACATAACGGAATTGCATAAATGGAAAAGTCCAGTCATATACTCACGTTCCAGAATAATTGTCTACAGGTAAAAGTGGCACAACTTAAAATATGTACTCTTAAATCAACGTATAAGTGGGTATGTTTTGGTGGTGAACATGAGCGGAGCTTAGTGATGACCGGGAAGGGTCCCGGCCCCCCTAGGCCTAAGCCAGTTAGTGTAATTTTTCGCGATTTCATGTGTTAAAATTTTTTTGTTTCATCCCGGCCTTCCCATCTAATGTATTTCCGGAAAAAAATTTGTTTCGGCCTTCCCACAAATTTTTTTCTAGCTCCGCCACTGGTGGTGAAGTTGGTTGTATTATTACACTAAGTTGATGGTGTAGAGAGAAAGCTGAAGTGACGCTAAGATGAATGCGATTTTTGTTGTCCCTTGTTCATTATATTTCTTGAAATATGAAGAAACAACAGAAATAAGTGAAAGTAATAAGTAATAACTCTAGATATACTATATAACTAAGGCATAACAAAAGTCTGTAATAATGAGTAGTATATTCTGAAATTATATTGCATTTCAACTTGAGCTTAAACTATTTTATAAAAGGAAAATCATACAACTAAAAAGAAACTACATAATCGTTGTATTTGTTAAGATAATCCTCTATTAGCTTGATCGTCGTGTTTAGAGGGTTAATAATTGTTGTATTTGTTTTCAAGTTCTAAGTAACCTAGCTGCTCGATAGTTTATAGCTTCATTAATAACAATTTTTCGGCATTCCAAAGAAAAAAAGAAGAAGAAAAGAGCGTAAATAGACCACAACGTACCGTGAGTATTGCTGCATGGAGTCCTGAACTACCTAATATACATGAACTAAACTCCATCAACTTGAAGCTTAATATGTTAATCGAATTATTAACTGATTTGTTTGAAATGAATGGGATGAGCTGAGCAGAACCAAAAGGCTTGAGTGATTCAGAAATTTTGAAATTTTTTAAAAGCTGGTGAATCAAATATTGCTGATGCTATTATAGTATTGTAATGAGTGTGGTTCAAATTTGTTTGATCTTTGTTGTTCTACTTTTTGTCTTAGCTTAAACTTATGATTCGAGCACTATACCAAACTGGTGCTAAATGAACTCTTTATTAGGACTAAGTTAGGGCCTTACGATCTTTGTCAAGCCAAATGTCAGGTACTCACGTTATTAAGACCATGGTTCCGGGCTATAGGTGTATATATTAATTGCATCAAGTGTTTAACTGCTAAGGATACTTGGAAAACCGACTTTAGTTGATGGAAAATCGGGGAACCATATATAATATGACTAACCTTGATGATACAACTAGTATGGCGGACCATGTAGGCCTTTATCCAAAATATCTAAAGTTTTTCGACGTTGTGGTACAAACCACCCTTTGGATTATATGGATGTTCCGGAATGACACAATTTTCGCTCTCGAAAGACCGCAAAAGAGCTTATATTTCAATGATAATAATTAAGTTCCTTACGTTCAGTACTTGGATATTGCTAGGGCTAAGTAGCTTCTCAAAATTGTATCGGGTGGCCGGTTTAATGACCCATGCAATGCTCTTTTCATTTCCTCTTGTATATTTTATTCCCAAGCTTCTTGCTAGATGTACTTTTAAAAAATCATCGCCGTTCTAAAAAAGGTGTTAGTCAATAGGTTGATGCAACATAACCCAGATCGAGTTATGGTAAGCACAAAGCAGTTCCAAGTTAACATATTTGTGTGATCACCTTGTAGAAGTAAGAGTTAAACTAACACACTAGTTTCTAGGTCGAACTTCGCCTGTTGATTCATCAGTAATTGAGGTTCACATATGCTCGCCTTATATGTACAATATGGTTAAGCTTGTAAGTACATCACATGCAACAATGGCTTGACAGCATGATCAACATACCAGATTAATTGACGAACATCCTACTTGCATATCATTTATTAGAAGATTGTTTAAGCAAAAATAAAGAATAATTTAAGTGACGGAAGAAATTAATTTTATGTTGAATCAAGTAGCTCAGTTTAATCAAGGAAAGATGTGACCTGAAACTCTAAAGGGTTTTCCATCAGATTGGGTAAATAATAGACGCAAATGGTGAATAGATGGGAACAAGGCGAAACACTATTATGCGAAACATTCTTATCACATAAAGTGGTAAAACCCCCTTGTAACAGTAGAAGGGGCTTACTACAAACAGGACTGCTCTTTCCTAAATCCAAACTTTACTCTCCCAACTTAATTATCAGCTGTTTGGCTCTAAATCATAAGTCATTGACTCATCTCTAGGGGGTTATTAATTACATATATACCTAAAACATTGGTCAAAATCTCACTTTTGTTCATTGTCTAGAATACAAGAAAAGAGAACTAACTTTTCAGATAGTTTTTATGTAGATATTCTGAGCAAGATATCTATATATGTGTAATTAGCCATGAAATGTGACATTTGAATGACTAATTTTGCAGGTCGAGTCCAACACCATACACTCGAACTGAGAAGATCATATACTAATGAGAGATTACGTGACCCTATTTCCTGGATCCTAAAAAAAAAAAAAAAAAAAAAAAAAAGATTGATAACATCCTAATGCACCCAACACTCAGTCTCACTTAATGAGCCAATGAATATACGACTCTGTGATGTAGCAGATCTTTAAGGGAGCTTTAGACATGCAAAACTGATAAAAGGCTTCATGATATACACAATGTTCAAGTAAAAATTTGCAAGAACCTTGAGAGAGTTCGTTAAACATAACACACGTAACTAACTTACTCTTTTGCGTATCAATACAATCAGCAGTAGAGTACACTGATTATTCTATCGAAAAGAAATTGCTAGTTAGCTAGAACATCACACTTCAGGATTCACAAACTAAAATAGCATGAGAACTTTCATCCAAGATTTATGTCAACACACACACCCAAAAGTATAAGTAAACAACCAAAGCTGCATAATCATTCCTTTAAGTATCTCAAGCACCAGAATAATTTTTTTTCTTAGACGTTGCTTCTTCTTAACCTTTAGGATTTTTCTTCCTCTAGTTCATCTATCAAGCTATCGGAAAGTACAGTATTTGATTTAAATACTACAATTTGTCCGTGTTGTGATAATCATATATGTAATGTCGGATCACATGTTGGTACTATATATGTGGGGAGGCAATGAAGATTCGGGAAAAAATATGGCTGATCAACACGAAATGGAAAGAAAATTTAAAGAGAATAAAGCTACATACATATCACTATATCTGATGATCTACTTAATTAATTAATTACCATATGCTATATTGCTATATATAATCAAACACACACACACACACACACTAAAAGATGGCTGATTAAAAGACAGAGTACTACATACCTATTGCTAGCAAGCTTCAGCTTTATAGGAGAACTTCTTAAGAACTGAAAATGATTTTGTAAAGAAACAAATCAGGTCTGGATGACAAAGCTGGGAATTAATAAGAATTAGAAATTACATGATTTGAGGTGAACAATTATTATAAGCTATGACCTAAGTTAGTAGCTAGGTCACTAAATCATAGCTCACAAACATCAGATTTAGTACTGATCAAAACTTTATAAACTAATATTATACGAATATATCATATCCAAGCTACAAAGATTTAGGGTTTACAAACTTATGAGAATATTCTAGGGTTTCATAGTTGGCCTAATTTTATTTTATTCTACAATAGGTAGGAAATGGCATGCTTTGGATAAAGGTAAGAGCAAATATTATAGCAAATACCAAAATTGACAGAGCAACATAAATTATATATATATAATCCCTTTCTAGTTGATTGATCCCAAACTGATAAGCTTTTCCCTTGTGAAGTGCTAATGTTGAACATAGCCGAAAGCAATGGAATGAAGGTCTTCTGTGTGGCTTATTTGCATGTCCAAATAATCAATGGAGTAACTTGAACCTTCTTGGAAGCTTGAAAATGATGCATCTTCTTCTTTAAGGAATGAATTCTCATAGTGATGTCCTGTCGAGTTGAAGTTCAAAATTTCGTTGATATTGCTAGTGCTCGAGTTTTGTTCGAATTGGGGCATATTTAAGCATGAATTGTCTGATTGTTGAAACCAACTACGGATATCTTGTGGAGGTGTGTTAGAAGGAAGTCTCCCGTTATGTCTATGATCGTTGGCAGGATAGTTTGAACAACTAGAGCCACTGTATAAGCTTTGAGCTGCTTGTTCCTTCAAAGAAGCTAGTTGAGATTGTAAACTAACAACCTGTTTAACAAAATCAAGAGATTAGAATGAATTTTATCTTGCTAGCCATAATTTTATTAAGATAAGGCTTATCTTTTACTAGGAGCTTATTATACCTGTTGCTGAAGGGCAAAAATGTGTGAAACACAACCATAAATGGGATCTTGAAGTCTCGCTTGAGCTTCATAGGCGATGGTAATGGCTGCTTCACATCGACCACTAACAGGGAGGTGAGCAAGGAGTTTAGAGACATTGCTTGCACCAAAAACCCTATGAATGGCTGCAAAGTGGGCAGCACCTTGTTCATGGCAAAAATAAGGGGCAAAAACACAACCCCTAACACATTTTCTTCTTAAGAACTTGCAAGCACCACATGGGGAACCTGATCCTGTCATGATTAATTTAAGGTTTTAGACTATAGTTTCAAAAAAATTTGTTTGATGCTGAGATAATTGTGTTTGTTCTGATCTTGATGCAAGCATCATAATCATGTTTATAAACACAAGAGGGTAAGGGTGGATCATACTGCAATGAATAATTTAACCACAAACGGTTCCCTTAATGGCCTACAGGTTGTATTTTTTAATTTCTATACTTTTCACCCCACATCCAACCCACACTCCCTGAGGTTTCCTTAGTTACTAATTCCCATTTTTAACTCCTTAAGCACTTACATCAATAACTTGAGTTAAGTTTTAATACGGTGTTACGTCAACGACACATCAAATTTAACACTTTCACCTTAACTAAAAAAAAAAAAAAACTCACAACAATTTACAAAAACACTCCTTCATTTAGGGGAGAAAGTGATTTTTTTTTTTTTTTTTTTTTTTTTTTTTTTTTACACAACACACCCTTAACACTGAGTTAAGAGGTTAACACCGGGCATTAACGCCAGCTTAACGCAGCACCATGCAACAATAACTTACATTTAACGTGGGTTAAAATCCCTTTAACGCATGAATTGCGTTACTGCTGAAACTGCTCTTAAAGAACATAAGAGCCACAACAAAGCAGCCCTCCCACACCTCTAATAGTTTGATTATTGGACACTTTCTCTGATAACCAGCTCAACAATCTCTTTATACATTCACAAAAATACATACATCTTATAAAGCATTAAGACCATGTTAGAAAATTTCAACACAAGTAAATTAGTAATCTACCCTTATGATCTTTAAAATAAAAATGTATAAGTTGAAAGAAATATAGCTCCCATTTTATTTATGTAAACTATATTGCTTACAAATTTTCACAATATTTTTATTCAAATTAATAGTTAATGCTCCATAAAAATTAAGTTTATAAAATTATTTCCAAAAAACACAACATAAAAAATAATGAGTATATGCCTTTCAAAACAACAACAATAATAATAATAATAATAATAATAATAATAATAATAATAATAATAATAATGAGTATACAATTACGATAGTTTCTAAATTTTAGATATTATTTTTCTTTCTGTGATTTACAAAACTAAAGTCACGAAACAATTTCAGTTAGCAAATAACATATACACTATTGATTATTACAACTTACAGAATGTCATGAACCATTTAACAAATCGTTTTCTTTTACTGTTGCATTGCTTGAGTAACTTGCTTAAAGAAATATGTTGAATGAGAAATATAAATATTACCAAGTTCATAGTATGTATTTCAAACATATTTTAGGATATGTTTTTTAGATTTGTGTTAGTGAGCAGCATAACATACATAGTATTGCTCTTGCTAATAATCACGTCTATTGAATAAAGGAATTATACTAGAATCACACAAAATGAACATCCTAAAGTATAGATTTTGCGTATAGATGTTGCTTTCTTAGTGTTGAATCAAATACTATGTCTATAAGCTTATATTTCATTTCTTATGTGATAAAAATCATTGGCATAAATAAAGTTTCATTTTTTATGTGCTATTGGACAAAATTAATTTCCAAAGAACTTTTTTTTCCTTTTCTATGGACGACGCATCAAAAGGGTGTCTCTTGTTGTTTATGTATGAAATAATATATTGTTTAAAGTTATTCCAACCTAAATTACCACTATTCGTAAAGTTTTTATCACGAAAAACATATAATCAACAACATTTCTCGTCAAAAATTCTAGTTACAGGCTATCCGCTGCAGCAACTCGCATGTACCGGCATGCTAGTATATACATATGTGTGTATATGCAAGAGATTGATGCATCTATACGTTTTGTTTATCACTCTTATTATACATTACTTCAATGCGCTTACTAGTTTATAGTGCTAATCACTTGTAAATCTATCCAACTTATCACCTTTTCCAGATCTAAGGGTAAAATTCAAAAATGGTCCCTAAACTATCACGAAATAGCAAAAATGGGATCGAGACAAAAAGTCACGCAAAAAGTCACTAACGTTACGCAAATTTGCAAAAAAGCCACCGAGAGCGCTTTTCCGTTTGTTTTCTCGTTAAGTGCCATGTCACCGAGGGCATTATCGTCATTTCATTGCTTAATATGTCCACGTGTCGATTCAGGTACTAAATTTGCAATTTGAATTTGATGTTTTATTTCACTTCACCACCACCACCCTTTACCAACACTACCACCCTCAACCACCACCACCCTCTACCACCACACAACCAACACCACCACCCTCTACCGCCACCACCACCCTCTATCGAAAATATTGGAGAGACCCTGATACTGCACTATTCATATTGAAGCACTTGTATCGAGATATACCAAATGCGCCTTATATTCCAAACAAACACTTGGAGAATGCTTCAAATCAAGAAAATCATGACTGGAAAGAGTTGTTTGACGATGAAGAGCTTTCCCTAACTTTTGCTAGTGAGGATTTCCTGAAGCAGATCTCAGTTGGAGTCAAAAAGTTCACAAACAAGTAAACCATGCTGGCTTTCGTCTTCGTCTATATATAATGTAAATGCAGGTAATGTGATTGGGTCAGCCCTACCAGTTTTTACCCGTCACCAAACCCACCCAACGGTTGCTCTCCTTTACTCTTTACTAATTTCATTTTGTGTTCATTTTTGTATACAGGTGCAGAAACTTTGAAATTTTGCAGAAGATAAAACACAGAATACTGAGTCCTAGCATACGTGGAATCCAAAAGGAAGTCACAAATAAACACAAACAAAAAGAAAGTTAGTTTACTTCATACCCCTGCCCTGTCTAATACATAAAACGTGTACCTTGTTCTAGAACACTTGTACAACAGGGAAAGGATATACCTAGAACACAAGATTGTACATACTTAAATTCTGTATACCACTTGTCATGTTGGTGTTTCGACCTCCTCTTTATCATTGTATATTATAGATTGTTCTTTTTCCTGTAATGGTGTTGCTTGAAATTAACAAGAGACTCGAATGAGTTAGCAAATACCACTTCTAATCTGATTTAGAAAGCAATTATTTTGGACTTTGAATATGGTTTCCTTGATGTTAATTCCATAAGAGCATGTGTTATTTTTCTATTAACTTGCTATCTGAAAATGAGTTTATAGATAGTCTTGAACTTGCTTTGATGGTTTAAGACTGATGTGAGTCGAGCTTGGTTTTGGTGAATGTTTGAGATCGATTCAAGAGTTGGTCGAGATGATTTTATTTTGTAATTTGGTTTGAGCAATTTAACAGTAGTGTACTTTGGTACATGACTCAAAAACGCCCACTAAAAAGTTACAAATATCAAAAAGTACATTTTTGAAACATTTTAGAAAAGCGTATAGCATTTAGTAAGATAATTAATTATTTGTTTCTGTACTCAGGTTAAATGGCTGTGTTCTAAACTGAGCAGCATCTGTATTTTTCTACAAGGAAAATTTGAGAGCTCTCGTTAAATAGAATCATCATATCAGCATTAATCATCACCAAGAAATGATATCAGAAGATTATTTACATTGCTGACCAAAAACACAATGATTAACTCCAATGGGTCAATATGGGATACATTTTACTCACAACAGATCAAATGGGTAATATAATAAGGGTGTTTGCTGAGAACTTACTTTAATGTACTTGTCCCATACTTTAGCGTCTGCAATAACACATAACCTCTCAGGGTCCCAACTAAATTAGCTCACGTGTGTGCCAACCAACATGTCGCGCACAACAGTATATCTCGATAGAGGGTGGTGGTGGCCGTAGAGGGTGGTGGTGTTGGTTGTGTGGTGGTAGAGGGTGGTGGTAGTGGTGGCGACGGTAGAGGGTGGTGGTATTGGTAAAGGGTGGTGGTGGTGAAGTGAAATAAAATATCAAACTCAAATTGCAAATTTAGTCCCTGAATCGACACGTGGACATATTAAGCAATGAAATGATGATAATGCCCTCGGTGACATGGCACTTAACAAGAAAACTAATAGAAAAGCGCTCTCGGTGGCTTTTTTTGCAAATTTGCGTAACGTTAGTGATGCGTGGGAATCGCAACAGGCTTTACCTCTCGAGGGATCTCGAGAAGCTTACAACCCCCACCAGGCAGTGTACCTGATCGTTGTAGTATAATATAGTGACAAGTACCGGGGGATTGATCGTTCAGCTTAGGAATAGTGTCGCTAGGATTAGAAAGCCTAAATTACTAGTTCTAAAGATGAGGGATGATTATTTTTGTGTTTTTATGTTTTTTAGAAAGCAATTAAAATCTCGGGTTTTGGAAGAGTGGGCGGAATTAGTTGCTATTCAACTAACCCAAAACTAATATGCAATCAAAATTTAAATACTAAAAATGAAAATAAACTAATTAAACTAAAGTTGTGAGCAGTAATTGGAGAAAATGTGTTTACTTAGATTTCATTACTCCCTAGATATCTTTTACACGTTAATTACTTGTTATAATTGCATGGATGACGGATCGTATTTCTTAATACCATTCATGGGGTGGCATACATAACTCCCCAATTCTATGAGCTCTTATCTCCTCCTACACCATGCCCAGCACAACTATAGGGATTGTAAACAGTGGCTCATGCATTAAATACAACCAATAAAGACCTAGTACGCCTCGGTTCATGTTTCTTAAGACGTTCAAGCATGTTACCATTTGGAGATCTGACAGTTTTCTTAAGCCTAACATATAAAATCATTCATCCAAGACAAGAATAAACAAGTAATCAACACATAATCAATATCTAGGTTTCATTAGATCTAAGCAAACACAAAAGAGATCTAGCCTAGCATAATGGAATTGAGACAAGAACAAGATATAGACAACCAACACATAGACATATTGATTGAATTAGAAGAACACTTATCTCAATTACAATGCAAGGTCTCAAGGGTTTGGAACCCTTGAAAAACCTGTAAAAGTTGCACCAAAATCGTCTTTAGGGTTTCTCCAAAACTTCTCTCTTTTAATGTGAAAAACTAGAAAACTATATATAGGAAAATCGGGGTGACGGCGTCAAGAACAAAGGTGTGACGCCGTCATCTCGCCGCCAAATACTTCCTCGGACGGCCTTGATCTACTTCTGACGCCCTGTGTGACGCCGTCATCAACTACGGATTTTTATTCTTAGGGTTTTGACGTCGTCATGACTTTACTCTTGACGCCTTCATTAACTACGGATTTTTATTATTGAGGTTTGACGCCGTCATGACTTTACTCTTGACGCCTTCATGTACTGTTCCCAGCATGGAAAATTGAGACTTTACCGTTTTCTTCACTTTTATGCTCCAAAAACGTCCAAAATGGCTTCTTTTCCAGAATTCACTCTCCAAGTACCTAAAATCACAAAAGGAACGATTTAGGGCAATATTTGATCAAATAAATTCGGATTCGGGCTTAAATGACCCCCTAAAAACGGATCATTTTTCGCCTCATCATATACCCTTACACTTGAGATTTGCTTGTCCTCAAGCAAATGCGCTTTTATTCTACTCAAAAGACAAGTTAGGGGTCATTTACCACTAATATAAAAGTAATTACAACAAATAATCGTTCCACTAAAGACCAATAGACAAGCACGGAGGTCATATACAAGCACCTCACAAATAGTGTTTAGATACTCTCATCTCTCGGGTGTAATAAAGTAATATAACATTATGGAAATGGAAAATATCTCTCACTACCTGTCATAGCAAAATATATTACCATAGGCTTGGGAAAGGATCAAACCTCCACCACATGGCGTAAGCACCTAGGATAAACTATCAAAGAGGTCTTTTTAAAGGGTTGTAACGTTAGGTATAGGGATATGAATTACACGGTTTTGTTGGATAAAGGAAGTTTTACTGGTGGCGAGTTAACAATCTTGGTTAATTACACGTACAAGATGGCGTTGCTAAGCCAAGACTAGACTCGACTTAAGCTAATAAATGAAAAATAACAAAAACATAAAATGAACATAGAATAAAAAGGGATGGTAGTCCGTATGTTTTTTCTCTTTTTCCTTTTTCTACTTTTTTTTTTCTTTTTTTTCGATTTTTTTTTATATATATATTTTTTTTGCATACACTCTTACCCTACCATCCAAAATAATACATCATAGGGGATGAGAATTCCCCTTACACTTGAATCTTTACATACTTTACAATTAACTAAACTAATGACTCGAATTAAGAAAATCAAAACACTTGGAGCACTTTTAAGATTAACGTACATATGGGGGTAATAAATGATGTTCTTCCCCATTACTCCATAAAATAAATACTTACCCATGAGTCCCAATCGTCCCAAAACAATATGTACAAGGATATGACTCGACTTAGCAACCATGTAATCAATTAGAAAGTTAACTTAGGGTTTAACAAATAACAATAATGCACTAAAAATGAGCGCATACACGGAAGGCTAAGGCGATTTGGGTGTACATTTAAGTGGGGTGTAACAAATTCTTCCTTTAAGTAAAATGCTTAAAGTTAGAAACAAAAACATAGGCTTGGAGGGGTGTACTAGGGGCTTCGTGTACTAAAAATAAGTACAACGCTAAGGGTGTGGGAAAAATTAGTTGACTTAACTAGCCAAGTAATATGACTTAAATGGTCAAGTAATTATGATTCGGGTTTAACACAAGGGTGATCCTAATGCCTCTTATCATGTAGTAAATCCTACCACACGAATGTAGTCTCACTAGCGGTCTCGGGATGCATCACTAACGCAAGTTCTAGAATCTAAATGCTACCGGTACACTCATAAGCACTAATAGTAAATGCTTTTCCTATCAAATCTAAAGGCGAACCTCACATATTTGGGTGGAAAATTTTTCTGAATATACGGTTATGTGCTAGTCATACAATCTCCTATCCATGAGACGCTTGCTATGGCTAAAGTTTCACTCCTAAATGTTGTAAAAAATTTTAAATTTGGCGCTAAAATTGCACTAACAAGTATTTCTCATAGTTTTATTACACATCTACCATTAAACAAAACAAACTCAAGCGAAAGTGCATATGTAAGGTATCATCTTTTTACCCTCCCCTTACACTTAAGATGAACATTGTCCCCAATGTTCAAGTAAAGAATGTAAAAGTGAAAAAGTAAAGAGAATGAAATCAAATACTCCCCTGATTCGCTCGGTATGGATTATAGGTTGCCAGGTTAAACCTTCCTCCAAGAAAATGAACAATCAAAGCTTCCCTTCCAGAATATAAATCATCTCCTTGTCATACATAACCTGTAAAACCTGACAAAATAGACAAGACAACCTCGCGTAAAATCGGAGGCATCCTATATAAGTTATTAAATCCTAGAAAACAAAGTAAGATATAATGCTTGTGGAATGAAGTTTGCAGATTTCCTGGAGATTATAAAACTTAATAATTCACAAAAACCATAAGACTCCGTTAGAAAAACAAAACCGGTAAAATTTCCAGATTTTAACTCCTGACGCCGTCAGAATGGACCTGCAGAAATTCTTATGTTAAGTTTCCGGAAAATTTCTGGAAAAACTTGGTTCCACTTCCTGGAAAATCCTGCAAAACTTCATTATGACTCAATACAAGCATTTGACTCTAACAAATACGAATATACATGCTCCTTTAATATTGTGGAGAATCATGATCGGTTTGTTTCTTAAAAACATATTTGGGGTTTCCCCTTACACTTATCTTTTGCAAAAATACTTCTAGGTGGAGTTAAGACTAGGCCAAACAGCAAAGTAAAGTATTTCCACTTATTTAGTTTAGAAACATGATCTACCAACAATAAAAATAAAGCAGGCATACGGAAGCAAATAACAATCAAACAAATAAAATCACACAAAACATGGGTTGCCTCCCAAGAAGCGCTTGTTTTTGTTCGAGTCACGAGCCTGACTCTACCCTTATTTAACGAAAATGGGGGAGGTTTTTCTTACACTTAGGATTAAGTGCGGGTGGAAGTAGCGATACACACCCTTAGGGTGGAAATATGCCTCATGAGGAAAGAGTGGTGGATGAATTATATGCTCAAAGGGGTGTGCTCCTATCACCATAACCTTACCTAATTCAATCGGGTTAATAGGTGAATTAAGATTTTCTCCTAGAAAGGGATCATTTTCTATCAACTTCAAGAGACTACTAGTTGGGGATCCATCTTGACCTAATAAACCCGGTTTAAACCCATAATGTTTCTTGTGATCAATCATAAATGGGTGATGTAAGCATGTAAGGCCATTTTCCACTCCTATATTGGCTTCCTCTCTACAAGGCTTAGAGTCCATTACCTTTATCCTAAGACTACCCGGACTACATGGGTTGATGGGTGGGTCGGCTCCTCTTTTGTCTCCTAGATGTATATCTAAGGATGGAAAGTTGTGTGAAGATTGAGGTTCCGGTTCATCAACACTAGGTAATTCCCTAGAACTAAGAGTAAGGTTATCACTACAAGTATTCAAACCTATATCCTCTAGTGGTGTTTGGTACAAGGGTTCTACCTCTATTGGGGCTCCTATAGTCTCTTCTACTTCTTCCGGGTAAGTCACGGGTGGTGTGTATTCCTCAAGTGATGGTAGGACTTGTGGGGTACTTATTGGGCTTGGGTTTTTCTATTATCTCTTCCATCACATCAATATCACCTATGTGTTCAGCTTGTATTGTGGTGAAATCAATCCACCCCGTGCACCCAGTTATCTCATCTATACGCTTATCCCCAAACAATCTTCTTGCTTGTTCCCTTAAACTTGCTATCAATTGATCTGTAACAACATTTGTTGGGTTGTCCATTTTTTGGCAAGTATGGCACAATTCTCTATGGCTTCCCATGCTTTATCAGCACTTAATCCCCAAAGGTCCCCATGTGCGGTATGGTCAATATCCATTTTGGTATAGTTGTCAACACGATGGTAAAATATTTCAATTTGGGACCACAGATCGAAATTATGATGAGGGACTTTTCGGAGTAAATATTTAAAACGAGCCCATGCATCATAGATAGGTTCATCCTCATGTTGTTTAAACATCAAGATGTCATTTGAGGTGGGTGAATTTCGTGGTTGGTAGTATGGTGGATTCGCGTTCTCCATAATGGCTAACGGAATGGTCAATGGAAAGGTTTTTTTACAAACAAAGACACAAAGAAAAGATAGACTAAAGAAAAACCAAAAATAAAAATAAAATCTTACTAGAAAGTAATCTAGCAAGTAGACCTAATAAAAAGAAATCCTAACCTAGACAATAACTATTCCCCGGGCTGCGGCGCCAAAAACTTGATGCGTGGGAATCGCAACAGGCTTTACCTCTCGAGGGATCTCGAGAAGCTTACAACCCTCACCAGGCAGTGTACCTGATCGTTGTAGTATAGTATAGTGACAAGTACCGGGGGATTGATCGTTCAGCTTAGGAATAGTGTCGCTAGGATTAGAAAGCCTAAATTACTAGTTCTAAAGATGAGGGATGATTATTTTTGTGTTTTTATGTTTTTTAGAAAGCAATTAAAATCTCGGGTTTTGGAAGAGTGGGCGGAATTAGTTGCTATTCAACTAACCCAAAACTAATATGCAATCAAAATTTAAATACTAAAAATGAAAATAAACTAATTAAACTAAAGTTGTGAGCAGTAATTGGAGAAAATGTGTTTACTTAGATTTCATTACTCCCTAGATATCTTTTACACGTTAATTACTTGTTATAATTGCATGGATGACGGATCGTATTTCTTAATACCATTCATGGGGTGGCATACATAACTCCCCAATTCTATGAGCTCTTATCTCCTCCTACACCATGCCCAGCACAACTATAGGGATTGTAAACAGTGGCTCATGCATTAAATACAACCAATAAAGACCTAGTACGCCTCGGTTCATGTTTCTTAAGACGTTCAAGCATGTTACCATTTGGAGATCTGACAGTTTTCTTAAGCCTAACATATAAAATCATTCATCCAAGACAAGAATAAACAAGTAATCAACACATAATCAATATCTAGGTTTCATTAGATCTAAGCAAACACAAAAGAGATCTAGCCTAGCATAATGGAATTGAGACAAGAACAAGATATAGACAACCAACACATAGACATATTGATTGAATTAGAAGAACACTTATCTCAATTACAATGCAAGGTCTCAAGGGTTTGGAACCCTTGAAAAACCTGTAAAAGTTGCACCAAAATCGTCTTTAGGGTTTCTCCAAAACTTCTCTCTTTTAATGTGAAAAACTAGAAAACTATATATAGGAAAATCGGGGTGACGGCGTCAAGAACAAAGGTGTGACGCCGTCATCTCGCCGCCAAATACTTCCTCGGACGGCCTTGATCTACTTCTGACGCCCTGTGTGACGCCGTCATCAACTACGGATTTTTATTCTTAGGGTTTTGACGTCGTCATGACTTTACTCTTGACGCCTTCATCAACTACGGATTTTTATTATTGAGGTTTGACGCCGTCATGACTTTACTCTTGACGCCTTCATGTACTGTTCCCAGCGTGGAAAATTGAGACTTTGCCGTTTTCTTCACTTTTATGCTCTAAAAACGTCCAAAATGGCTTCTTTTCCAGAATTCACTCTCCAAGTACCTAAAATCACAAAAGGAACGATTTAGGGCAATATTTGATCAAATAAATTCGGATTCGGGCTTAAATGACCCCCTAAAAACGGATCATTTTTCGCCTCATCAGTTAGTGGCTTTTTTGCGTGACTTTTTGTCTCAGTCCCATTTTTGCTATTTCTTGATAGTTTAGGGACCATTTTTGCATTTTACCCCAGATCTAATTATCGAACTAAAATTTGTGCATCTTTTACCCTAACTTTTTGAATCTTTGCAGTTTGGGGACTATTTTACCCACCCAACAGGTAACCGGTTTTTCCTTGTATTTTACATTATTTTTCATTTTCTTTAGTGTCATGTCATTTCAAAAATAACCACATCACCATCCACATCACCATGGAAGGACATTTTTCTCATGTCATGTATTTATTAAGATAAAATAGTAAATTGCCTTTTCGTTCCCTGTGGTTTGGCCAAATTGCAGGTTTGGTTCTATCTTTCAAAAGTGCAGTGATAGTCCCTATTTTCATTTAGTAAAATCAGAAATGTAGATCTACATAAGAAACAAAATGTCTTCTATTCTTCCATTCTCTAAAGCCAATCGAGTTCTTTTGAACTTTGGATTAAAAATACAATCCTGATCGATGTGAACTGACCGAATTACCCTCGTCTTCTTCTTTCACTATTTTCTTTTTAGTTTTCTTTTTTTTCATTTAATATCAACAAATAAAAAAACTACCATATATTTATAAAAAACACACACACAAACACAAAAACATTTTATTCATCATGATCTATAATCCACCACCACCAGCCATGCTCACCGCCGCCATTGTTTTCATATCTAACCGCCGGCCACGCCCACCGCTTTGTTTTCAGATCTAACCAGCCAGTACCACTGTCCAACACAGATTTGAATAATTGATTTTCAGGTATGGTATTCAGTTTGAGCAGTTAAAACGAAAGGGGTGGTATGAATTGAGTGTAACAAGATTTTGTTTATGTGTTGTTTGATTCATAGCAAAAAGAATTAAAAAGGATATGGGATGATATAATTTGTTTTGTTGCGTCATGTTTGATATTTTGGAAGTTCCGTTGGTTTTTGCTTTGTTTGTTGTAGATTGTTAGTTTGTAATTGCATTGGTTGTTTTGTGTTCATGCATATAGGGGTTAGAGTAAGGGATATTGAAATACTTTAGTTGAAATGTTTCATGTTTTTTTTTTTTTTTTTTTTTAAATTTTAAATGCATGGTTGTTTTAGGATTTGGGTGTTTTATGTTTGGGATGCTTTTTTATGTGAATGTTAACTGCATGGTTGTTTCATGTTTTGTGCTTTGTTTTTGCATATTTTTACTCTGTAAATGTGTTAGTTGTTTTACTTTCGTGCATGTAAGGGTTACAATAAGTGTTAAATGCATGGGTGTTTCATATTTTTTCCTTTTTTATAAAGTTTTTTTTTATTTCATGTTTCATATTTTAGTTTGTTTTCTGATTTTGAATTTTAAATGCATGGTTATTTTAGTATTTGGATGTTTTCTAAATTTCATGGTTTTTTTCAAGATTTCGGTTTTCTGAAACGACGTTGCGTACCGTAATTTAGCGTGGTGAAAATTATATGGTATGAAATATGATTGTATTTTGAGTAGGCTTGCTTTAGATGTTTGATTTTTCAGGGTGTTTCTGATTTGTGTGTTTGGTGTTTTGCTGTTTTCTGATGTGATCATTAAATGCTTGGTTGTTTTAGGGCTCGAGTTTATTGAAGTGATTTTGTGAGTGGTGTTTGAGACAATGAAATTTATATGGTACAAAATGTGATTGGTCTGTCACAGGACAAAAGGTGCTAGGTTTGGGATTTCAATGAATGCCACCTCATTTGGATAATGTTAAAAGGTCCTTTCTTATATCTGAATTGATATTTTTAGGGTTCTAATTATGCTGTTATTGTGGGAATTCTATGCATGGTGTGATCAATGGTTTTCGCTACACGGATTAGCTATAAGCCAGATTCAGGTTTGATTTTTAACATTGGTACTTTACATTTTATGAGATAATACTTGATTGGTCAGCTTATGTGTATTTGTATTTGGCTGAGGTTTCTGATTTCTTTTGGAGTCTGGTATGTGGTTGTAATATTTTGTGGGATTATTTAGAGTATGGTATGCGGTCATCTGTATATGAATTGTGGTAATGGCTCTTGTTTTTGTGAGTGTTACAAATTTTTTGTTACCTATGCAAAATAGGTGCTTCCTGATTTCTTTTAAGCTCTGATATTGTACGTGGCTGTAATTCTTGGCTGTTGTTTTTTGTAAATGCTACAAGATATATTTGGCTTGTGCAGAATAGGTGCTTCTTAATTTTTCTTGAAGTCGATTGCGTGGTCATGGTTGTTGCATTTCTACATTTGTGTATAATATGTGATCATGATTGCTGATTTAATACGTGCTGTT
The DNA here is from genome assembly GCA_030686995.1 of Artemisia argyi. NCBI lineage: Eukaryota > Viridiplantae > Streptophyta > Magnoliopsida > Asterales > Asteraceae > Artemisia > Artemisia argyi. Next base: position 162,795,287 of record CM060683.1, read on the forward strand.
AATCAACAAGCAGAGCTGATTTTTGCTATATAGAATCTGATGTATTTATATGTATTCTGATATTTTATCTTATTGGATGTTGGCTGGGTTAGTTGAATCTCCTGGAGAATTCATATGTTGTTTTTGTAAATTTGATTTAGACGGATGTTCCAATGTTATATTGATTTGGTTTCGCTTGCTGTGTCAATTTTTTTTGGGCACAGTTATTAATAGATTGATATATGATGTATTCAGATTATGCAAGAATTGTCAGCTAAACATAATAATGCTCTGGGGGGAGGGGTGGACGAAATCAATTTAAATATTCTCTATTGCGCTTAAAGGTGAACCTTACTTATCAAGTTGGTTTAGTAGCCAAATGTGTATTTAGGAATGGGAACACCTGTGTTTATCCTGACATTTGGTTTGCATAAGCGATTATGCTACATCCATTCTGGAAATTTTTCTGATTTTCAATTTGTGATTTTGTAGGAGTAGGGTTGTTAGGAAGTAATCATGTCGATCTACATAAAGTAGTTAAAGAAATGTTAATGTTTGGCTTACAGGAGATCAACCTATATATGTCTTTTACAACTAGATACTCAAATCAGTTATCCCAAATTTACCTGATCAAAGAGGATATGATGGGGGAAATAAGGATCTTCTTTGTTCTAGTCTATTTGAAATAATTGTTTGTAGTATTTAAGTACAAGTGATCTATACGTATTGATCCCCTATGAGTCATACATTTTCAGTTTTCCCGGTGCTTTATTTGTTCCAAATGCCAACTACAAAGATTCCAAGCGGGATGATTGTAGTGATTTGAGATTTTCGTGCCATATAAATCATGTGGCATAAAGTATGCTTTTGAAGGAGTGTTTTCATTATGAGGCCAACAAATTTGTTGTGATATGCTATTTATTATTTTTGTTTGATTTTAGTGCTATGATACACGGGATTGCTCCCTCGCAACAGGTTTTATCTCTCAAGGGATCTTGAGAAGCTTGCAATCCCCGCCAGGCAGCGTACCTGATCGTTGTAGTATAGTATAGTGACAAGTACCGGGGGATTGATCGTTCAACTCAGGAATAGTGTTCGCTAAGATTAGAAAGTCTACTAAACTAGGTCTAGAGGTGAGGGATGATTCTTTTTGTATTTTTATATTTTATAAAAGCAAGTAAAATCTCGGGTTTTGAATGAGTGGGCGGAATTAGTTGCTAGTCAACTAGCCCAATTAACTAAAGATGCAATAAAAAAAATAAAATAAAAATGAAATAAACTAATGTGGTGGAAACAATAATAAGAAAAGATGTGTTTACTTAGATTTCATTACTCCCTAGATATCTTTTACTGGTTGATTAGCTTGTTACAATTGCATGGATGACGGGTTATATTCCTTAATACTAGTCGTAGGGCCGTGTACAATATTCCCTGACTCTATAAGCTCCTACTTCACTCCTATGTCAAGCCGACTAAAAGCTCCTAACAAGGAATCACTAGAATTCACTTATGCATTAAATACAACCAAAAATCGTAGTACACCTCCGATCATGTTTCTTAACATGTTCAAGCAAGTTACCAATGGAAGTCTGCCAGTTTTCTTAAGCCTAACATCGAATACAATCATCCACAACAATTATAAACAAATCATCAACCAATAATCAACATCTAGATTTCACTACATCTAAGCAAACACAATAAAAACCTAGTCTAGCATGTTAAAAGAAAGACAAGGATAAGATAGAATCACACAACACATAGACATATCGTATGATTATTGGAAAACTTATCTTCAATTAAGCATGGATGGAACAAGGGTTGAAACCCTTATTTTTACATAAAATTTGTCTAGGGTTTAAGCTCTCCAAAGTTCTCTTAATGTTCCACCCTTTTACAATGAAAAATTAGAAAAATATATATAGATAATACATCCTGACGGCGTCACGTTGTAGTGTCTGACGCCATTAACTCACCGCCAAATTAAGGATCGTATTGCCTAGATCCAATCTTGACGTCGTCAAGAAGGAATTATGCTCTGGGCTGTCACATACATTTTGACCCTGACGGCCTTGGTGACGCCATGTGTATTTTTCACTTCCACCTCTTTTGCCAAGCTTGACGCTGTCATGTGTGAAGTCTTGACGTCGTCAGGTACTGTTCCCAACAAGGATTTTGAGACTTTGCTGTTTTCTTTAATTTTATGCTCAAAAAACGTCCAAAATGTTTCCTTTTCCAGATTTCTTCTTAAAAGTACCTAAAATGACAAAAGGAACGATTTAGGGCAATAATTGATCAAATAATCACGAATTCAGGCTTAAATGACCCCTTAAAAGCGGTACACTTTTCGCCTTATCAAATACCCTTACACTTGAGATTTGCTTGTCCTCAAGCAAATGTGCTTTTATTCTAATCAAAATACAAGTTAGGGGTCATTTAACACTAATATAAAAGTAATTATAACAAATAATCATTCCACTAAAAACCAAAAACAAGCATGGAGTTCATACACTAGCACCTCACAAATAGTGTTTAGATACTCACATCTCTCGGGTGTAATAAAGTATATATCACAATAAGGAAATGAAAAACATCTCTCACTACCTGTCATAGCAAATAGATTACCATAGGCTTGGGAAAGGATCAAACCTCCACCACTTAGCGTAAACACCTAGGATAAACTATCAAAGAGGTCTTTTAAAGGGTTATAACGTTAGGTGTAGGGATATGGAAAACACGGTTTTATTAGATAAAGGCAATATTTACTGGTGGCGAGTTAATCATCTTGGTTAATTACATGTATAATATGGCGTTGCTAAGCCAAGACTCGACTCGACTTAAGCTAATCGAAATCTAACAAATTACTAAACAAACATAAAATGAAACGGGATGGTAGTCTGTATGTTTTTTTCATTTTTTTTATATATTTTTTTTCATACACTCTTGCCCTACCATCCAAAATAATACATCATAGGAAAATTGCATTCCCCTTACACTTGAATTTTTACATACTTTACAATAAACTACTCTAATAACTCGAATCAAGATAATCAAAACACTTGGAGTACTTTTAAATATTAACACACATATGGGGGTAATAAATTGATGTCTTCCCCATTACTCCATATTACAAGTACTTTACCCATGAGTCTCAATCGTCCCAAAACTATATGTACAAGATATGACTCGACTTTGCAACCATGTAATCAATTAGACAATTAACTAAGGGTTTAAACATGTAACAATAATGCACTAAATATGAGTGCATACAAGGAAGACTAAGGCGATTTGGGTGGACATTTGGGTGGATTGTAAACAAATTCTTCCTTTAAGTAAGATGCTTAAAGGTAGAAATGAAAAAGATAGGCTCGGAGGGGTGTACTAGGGGTATCGTGTACTAAAAATGAGTACAAAGCTAAGGTGTGGAAAAAATTAATTGACTTCGCTAGTCAAGTAATATGACTTAAATGGTCAAGTAATTATGATACAGGTTTAAACACAAGGGTGATCCTAATGCCTCTTATCATGTAGTAAATCCTAACCACATGAATGTAGTCTCACTAGCGGTCTCGGGATCCATCACTAACGCAAGTTCTAGAATCTAAATACTACCGGTACACTCATAAGCATTAATAATGAATGCTTTTCCTATCAAATCTAAAGGCGAACCTCATATATTTTGGTGGAAATTTTTTTAAGTGGAACGGTTTTGTGCTAGTCATACAACTCCTATCCATGAGACGCTTGTTAAGGCTAAAGTTTCACTCCTAAATGTTGTAAAAATTTTTAAATTTGGCTCTAAAATTGCCCTAACAAGTATTTCTCTTAGTTTTATTACACACCTACTATCGAACAAACAAACTCAAGTGCAATTGTATCCTATAAGGTATCATCATTTACCCTCCCCTTACATTTAGGATGAACATTGTTCCCAATGTTCAATTAAAGGGTGTAAAAGTAAAGCAGGTAAAATAATGAAAAAAAAATACTCCTCTGATTCGTTCGGTGTGGATAGTGTGTCAACAAGGTTAGATCTTCCTCCAAGAAAATGAACTTTGAAAGCTTCCCTCTAGAAATATAAATCATCTTCTTATCATATATAACTTCTTAAACCTGAGAAAACAATCAAGGCAAACCTCGCGTAAAATCGGCGGCAATCTATATATACTAAAAAAATTCCTAGAAAACAAATTAAGATATAATGCTTGTGGAATAAATGTTTGCAGATTTCCTGGAGTTTATAAAACTAAAGAATCAACAAAAACCTTAAGACTCCGGTTTAAACAAAACTCGCAAAATTTTTCAGAATTTTAGTACCTGACGCCGTCAGAATGTTCCTGGAAAAATCTTATGTTAAGTTTCCGGAATATTTCTGGAAAAACTTATGCCTTATTTCCTGGAAAATCCTGCAAAACATCATTATGACTCGATACAAGCATTTGACTCTAACAAATACTAATATACATGCTCATTTAATATTATAGTGAATCATGCTCATTTTCGTTCTTATAAACAAGTTAGAATTTCCCTTACACTTAGCTTTTACAAAATACATTTATATGTAATTAAGAAGAAGTTAAAAACAAAATAAAGCATTTTCACAATTTACTTTGAAACATGATTTACCAAAAATAAAAATAAAACACGCATACGGAAACAAATAAAATCAAACAAATAAAAACACACAAAACATGGTTTGCCTCCCAAGAAGCGCTTTTCTTTATTTACGAGTCTTGTAGCTAGACTCAAGGTCACGGGCAATTACGTGACCTCGTCATTGGTCACATTCTCTAGGTCATCCTCAATCTTAGTTTTGTATTCCGGACCTAGTTGCAAACATTCCTTGTAGAAACCGAAAATTCTACTCATGACATAGTCTACTCCTCTACGTCTATCCTCATCATTCCTATAGTAGACCGCTTGCTTGTGTTCCTTTTCAAGGTTTGATAGAAGACGGAATTGTCCAATCTTATAGAGCATTTGGTAAGCTATTTCATCGGTCTCATCCTTGAATCTAACTATCCATAGAGATTGGTCATAATTCATCTTAGAATCCTCAACAAATGGCGTTTTGAACACTACTTGACTTAGGCAACCATCTATCACCGGACGAATATCCTCTACAATCACAAAATCGGTAACATAAGTGAAATTTCATATAAAGACGTGCAATCCCTTCACTCTTCCCACAAAGTTACTCATCCAACTCGTGTTGGGCATCATCCTATATCCAAGTTGCGTCTTCATTACCCAATTGTAATGAGTCCTAGTCATAATGTTATGGGAGATCTAAGATCGATGTAGGCTTTCCACACATGCACATGTCCAATGTTGCATAGTATGTTGATGTTAGAGGGATCACCCGCTTTGATGAGTGGTTAACCAAGGACGTATGCTGTCTCGGGGTCATCGAATAGATCCTTATGGTATTCCCGTTCTTCCTTGGTGGGTAACTTATCAAAGTATTCCTCTATATTTTCTACTTCCTCTAACTTTTCTTACTTTTTATCCTCAACTTCCTTAATCTCATCCTTAGGTCCAATTCCTATTCCAACTTCATCATTGTCACTTTCTTCTATATTCTTATCAATTGGCTTAATGGTGACAACATTGACAAAGTGGACGTGTTTGGATGATGAGGGGTCCTTAATTTGGATACCGCTACTAGTGTCCGTAGTGTCCTTCCTAGGTGTAGTAAGCACCTGGTTGTTGAGGGCTTTCAACAAGTTGTCAATTTTATTGGTCATCTCCGTTTGTTGTTGATTGAATTCGGCTTCAAACTTAGCTATGCGAGCTTCTTGAGATGCTATAAACTTGGACATCAACCCTTCAAGATTATTAGTACTACCATAGTTATTGGAAGGATTGTTGTTGAAAGTACGATTAGAGGGTGGACCGTTTGGTTGGTAACGATTAGGTGGATTGAAAGAATTGTTTTGGGGCATGTTTTGGTTTTGTTTCCACCTAAGGTTTGGGTGATTTTTCCAAGAAGGGTTATAGGAATCACCGTAAGGGTTTTGCTCGGGTTTGAAAGTGTACCACTTGTCTCCCGCTTCGTCGGTACGCGAGGATACGTAATCCACAAAAGCTTGTCCGGGGAGTTCCACACAATCACGAGTGTCATGGGGACCACTACATAATTCGCATGAAGAAGTGATTTTGTTCACTTGGCTTGAAGGCTTAGGAGCTTCGTAGGATTTCATGAGAAACTTGACTTGGTCTTCAAGTTCCATGATCCTACGGTCGGGAGTGCTAGAATTGTTCGAAGGCAAAGATATTGCCTTGACCATTTTGTTCAAATCACGGGGATCATTCCAACTTTCGCTGTCATAGAGAGCAAGATCTTCTATGAGTTCCCATGATTCTTCCACACTTAGATCACGTAGCTTGCCACCGGCCGATTGGTCAATGGTTCGCCTTGTGGAGAGATCGATATGGTCATAGAAAATTTGGACTTGGAGCCAAATATCTATACCATGATGAGGGACTTTTTGGAGTAAGTCCTTGAAACGAGTCCATGCTTCATAGAGAGTTTCACCTTGACATTGTTGGAACATCAAGATGTCATTTCTAAGCTTCGTAGTTCTCCCCGGTGGGAAAAGTTGAGCAAGGAAACGAGAAGTGAGATCATCCCAAGAGGTGATGGATCCAGCGGGTAAACGTTCAAGCCATTGACTAGCTTGGTCACGTAGAGAGAATTGGAATAGATGTAATCGGGTCGTCTCTCTAGTTGCAACATCAAGGTCTATGGAATCTACGATTTTTAGGAAATCCTTGAAATGTTGATTAGGATCTTCGGAACGAAGTCCATGGAATGCACATCCGCTTTGCACCAACAGGATGGTGTCGGATCGCAAGGGAGACACATTGGCTCCTTGTGTGAGCTCAATGGTGTTCCGATAGCCTTGGTGGCTAGGACAAGAATACTCTCCTAAAGTTCGGGGTCTAGGAGGTTGGTTTGGTTGTGGTAGGTTTTGTGGGTGGTTTTGTTGTGGTGGGTTGATGGGTTCAAAGATATTACCACCTTCCATGATGTCGGATGGTAATGGTTACGAACATTGGAACAAAGAAATGAGATAGACTAAAGAAAACCTAAAAATAAAAATAAAAATCTTACTAGAAAGGAATCTAGCAAGTAGACCTAATAAAAAGAAATTCTAACCTAGACAATAAATATTCCCCGGAAACGGCGCCAAAAACTTGATACGCGGGACTACGCCCTCGCAACAAGTTTTACCTCTCAAGGGATCTTGAGAAGCTTGCAATTCCCACCAGGCAGTGTACCTGATCGTTGTATTATAGTATAGTGACAAGTACCGGGAGATTGATCGTTCAACTCAGGAATAGTATTCGTTAGGATTAGAAAGTCTGCTAAACTAGGTCTAGAGGTGAGAGATGATTCTTTTTGTATTTTATATTTTATAAAAGCAAGTAAAATCTCGGGTTTTGAAGGAGTGGGTGGAATTAGTTGCTAGTCAACTAACCCAATTAACTACAGATGCAATCAAAATAAAATAAAAAGAAATGAAATAAACTAATGTGGTGGAAACAATAATGAGAAAATATGTGTTTACTTAGATTTCATTACTCCCTAGATAACTTTTACCGGTTGATTAGCTTGTTACAATTTTATGGATGACCGGTTATATTCCTTAATACTAGTCGTTGGGCCGTATACAATATTCCCTAACTCTATAAGCTCCTACTTCACTCTTATGTCGAGCCGACTAAAAGCTCCTAACATGGGATCACTAGAATTCACTTATGCATTAAATACAATCAAAAATCGTAGTACACCTCCGATCATGTTTCTTAAGACGTTCAAGCAAGTTACCAATGGAAGGCTGCCAGTTTTCTTAACCCTAACATCGAATACAATCATCCATAACAATTATAAACAAACCATCAACCAATAATCAACGTCTAGGTTTCACTACATCTAAGCAAACACAATAAAAACCTAGCCTAGCATGTTAAAAGAAAAACAAGTATAAGATAGAATCACATAACACATAGACATATCGTATGATTATTGGAAAACTTATCTTCAATTAAGCATGGATGGAACAAGGGTTGAAACCCTTATTTTTACATAAAATTCGTCTAGGGTTTAAGCTCTCCAAAGTTCTCCTAATGTTCCACCCTTTTACAATGAAAAATTGAAAAAATATATATAGATAATACATCCTGACGGCGTCACGTTGTAGTGTCTGACGCCATCAAATCGCTGCCAAATTAAGGATCATATTGCCTAGATCCAATCTTGACGCCGTCATGAAGGAATTATGCTCTGGGCCGTCACATACATTTTGACCCTGACGGCCTTGGTGACGCCGTCAAGTCAATTGCACTAAAAATGTTCTGGGCCGTCATGTGTATTTTCCACTTCCACCTCTTTTGCCAAGCTTGACGCCGTCATGTGTGAAGTCTTGACGTCGTCAGGTACTGTTCCCAGCCAGGATTTTGAGACTTTGCTGTTTTCTTTACTTTTATGCTCCAAAAACGTCTAAAATGCTTCCTTTTCCAAATTTCTTCTTAAAAGTACCTAAAATGACAAAAGAAACGATTTAGGGCAATAATTGATCAAATAATCACGAATTCGGGCTTAAATGACCCCTTAAAAGTGCTACGCTTTTCGCCTTATCATGCTACTACCAATAGTTTAAAGTATAAATTATTAGTCTAAAGTATTATACTTTTTCAAAAGTTCATGCGCGTTTTTCGTATATATTTTGGATAACAGTTACTTGGTGATGATGATTTGGTTATCCGGTGTGTCTTAATTTTGGCATGACAGATACTGGATGACATAAAATGCAACTGTGTTTTGTAGCCAATACATACTTTCTGAGTGTATCTTAATCTTGGCTTGAATAACACTGGATGGCATAGAATGCAACCACATTTTGTAGCCAATACACTTCCTGTGTCAGTCAAAAATATCTTGTTTCCAATAACTGAGGCATTGTTGAGTTTTCAATTTAGTCTATCTCGATCTATCAAATGGATATATTAATGTTGGGGTAAGGAGTTGGAAAGAAATCGATATAAGTGTTTCTATGATGCTTCAGTGGAGAGATTGGGTCATGAGGAAGTCAATATCCAAGCTTCTTTATGACAAAACATCTCCTTGCACGCTTACTAGAAGATTCTTATATCGATTTTTTGCAGGCTCCTTACATCAATGTTAGTATGCACATTTCACATGTCGTGCATATTCTAAATATAGGTGAACAATGTCTTAGGTGGCATGTTGTTGGTTGGAGCAAACTTATTACGTCAGGATCACATACATGGTTCATTTGATGTCGAATTGTTGGAACATCTAGCAGCCAATTGTGCATTGGAAAATTAATAGTCCTAAATAACTTCTTGGTAATCATGGTTTTCCGAATTTATATTTTTAGTGTATTTTCATAGTTTTAGCTATGTTGTTGAATCTGAAGGAGTGGTGGTTGTTTTGTTGTTTCAGATATTGGGGTTGAGGTGTTTCTTACGGGTTTCCTTTTTCAATATTTTGGATGATATTAAACAGACTAAATTGGCAGTTGTAGAGGGTATGATTTTTTTTTGTTATTGGTTTGTGTAAGTTTAATGTTGTTGAATTGATGTGTTGCGTTGGTTTTTTTTTTTTTTTTTTTTTTTTTTTTTTTTTTTTTTTTTTTTTTTTTTTACCTAATTAGTTTGCTTCTAGGTTTATTGATGAAGTTATGGTTGCATGTTCGTGGTTCCTCATGG